>OX422215.1:446157993-447556225 GCA_949130495.1 Sambucus nigra
GTGTCGGTTGATCCTCAAAAGATCGAGGATATAATAGATTGGCCAAGACCAACTAATGTGATGGAGATTCGTAGTTTCCTAGGGTTAGCAGGTTATTATCGAAGATTTGTTGAATGATTTTCTAGTATTGCCAAACCTCTCTCTAGGTTAACACAAAAGACGGTGAAATATGAATGGTATGAGGAAGTTGAGAATAGTTTTCGAGAACTTAAGAATCGATTAGTAACTGCCACAATTTTGACTATTCCTTCCGGTACAGGAGGATTTGTGATTTATAGTGATGCTTCTAAAAATGGTTTGGGATGTGTGCCAATGCAAAATGGAAAAGTAGTAGCTTATGCCTCGAGACAGTTAAAACCCCATGAGCAAAATTATCCAACCCATGACTTAGAATTAGCAGCGGTAATTTTTGCTCTTAAGATTTGGAGACATTATTTGTATGGTGAGACTTGTGAAATTTATACCGATCATAAGAGTTTGAAATATATCTTTAGTCAGAAGGAATTGAACATGAGACAAAGGAGGTGGTTAGAATTGATGAAGGATTATGATGTAAATATTCACTATCACCCGGGAAAAGCTAATGTAGTTGCCGACGCTTTGAGTAGAAAGTCTACACCAAATTTAGCATGTCTTATTACCAGCCAGGAAGCTCTATTTAAAGATTTGAGAAGTATGGAAATAGATGTACGTATTTATCGTGAAGGAGGAATAATCGCAAACTTACAAATACAACCCACGTTGATGGAAAGAATTAAAGTTGCACAAGTAAATGACCCACAACTGAGGAAGATTAAAGAAGAGGTTATTGAAGGGAAGAGAATTGAATTTGCGATATGAGATGATATATTAAGGTTTTGAAATAGAGTCTGTATACCTAGTGATGCCCAACTAAAAAGGCAGATTTTGGAGGAAGGTCATTACTCGAGATTCACAGTTCATCCCAGAAATACCAAGATGTACAGAGATCTCCGAGAAGTGTTTTGGTGGAATAACATGAAAAGGGAGATAGCAGAGTTTGTATCTCAGTGTTTGATCTGTCAACAAGTAAAAGCTAAACATCAGAAACCATCAGGACTATTACAACCTTTACCAATCCCTGAGTGGAAGTGGGAACATTTTACCATGGATTTTGTGACAGGGCTACCAAGGAGTTCCAATGGTAATGATTCCATTTGGGTAATTATTGATAGTTTAACTAAATCTTCTCATTTTCTTGCCATTAAGATTACCCATTCCTTAGAAAAGTTAGCTAAATTGTATATACAGGAAATTATTAAGCTTCATGGAACCCCAATTTCAATTGTTTCTGATCGTGACCCTAGATTCGTGTCTCGATTTTGGAAAAGCCTACAAGTAGCCATGGGAACAAAATTGAATTTCATCACCGCTTTTCATCCTCAAACAGACGAACAATCGGAGAGAACCATCCAAACCTTAGAGGATATGCTTAGGGCATGTGTACTTGATTTGAAGGGGAATTGGGACGATCATTTATCGTCAGTGGAATTTGCATATAATAATAGCTATCAAGCAAGTATTCAAATGGCTCCGTATGAGGCACTCTATGGTAGAAGGTGTCGTTCTCCTGCATGTTGGGTAGAAGTTGGAGAAAGAAAATTATTGGGACCAGAATTGATTCAGGTCACAACAGAGAAAGTGAAATTGATACAAGACCGACTTCAAATCGCTCAAAGCCGTCAAAAGAGTTATGCTGACAATCGGCATCGACCGTTAGAATTCCAAAGAGGAGACTATGTTTTCTTACGAGTATCACCGACAAAGGGAGTAATCCGATTTGGGAAGAAAGGAAAGTTGAGTCCAAGATACATAGGACCTTTTGAAATCCTTGAAAGGATAGGTGTTGTTGCATATCAAATAGCCTTACCCGCTGAACTCTCTAGTGTGCATAATGTGTTTCATGTTTCAGTGATAAAGAAATACATCCCTGATCCAGCACATATCTTAAGTCACGAGCCTCTTCAAGTTAGAGAAGATTTGACATACATTGAGCATCCAGTGGAAATCTTAGACCATAAAGATTAAATATTACGAACCAAGGTTATTCCACTAGTCAAAGTATTATGGCGGAATCATTATGTTAAAGAAGCAACATGGGAGCGGGAAGATGAAATAAAATAGAGATATCCACACCTTTTTGGAAATTAATGTAAGTAAAGTTTGGGGACCAAACTTTTTATAAGGAGGGTAGAATGTAATGACCCCATTTTCTTATACCAATATATATAGTTGTCTTCTTTTAATTTCGTCACACTTACTATCTAATAATGATATATTATTACATATATGATATTTCGAGTTCTTAATATGACAAAGCCCATTTTTAAATTTGAAGAATCAACGGTAAAATGGGTCAAACTGAGATTATATGGCACATCCTAAGCTAAGTGATAAATTTTGGGGTAGAAAATGTAATTTTATGAAACTTTAGGGACTTGGTTTTAATAAAGAAAGTTACAGGGACCAAAATGAAAAATAAAAAGGGGCCTTTTCATAAATAAAATATTTTCAGGGACCTATAAGAAATATTGAAAATATATGGTTTGAAATTTACCAAAATGCCCTTCAGGTCCGAAATGACCCTTATACCCTTAATACCTATCCACCTTGTGCTCGACACCTCGTGCTCGGTTTTGACACCTCCACCGTACACGTGTCGTCGTTAGAGGAGAAGCCAAAACACGTGTCATCGTTAGAGGAGAAGCTAAAACACGTGTCACAGTCCGGTGAAATAAGACTGCAAGACACCTCCGTTACGCGACACGTCAACGCTGACTCCCATTGTAAAATCTTGGTCAGCATGGACACGTGTCAACCCCCGGGATATCTTTGGAAAACTATAAATAGGGCCTTTGGGGGATCATTTGAAACTCACACCAATTCCTTGAGAATTATAGAAAGAAATAGTGAGATAAAGTGTGAGAAAGTTTAAGAAGAAGTTCTTAGGGATATTCATCTTAAGGTAATCTTAATGTTATAATGCATCTTTATAGTTTTAATTTATTGTTTTATAGCTTTACTTAGTAGTTATGCTTGTAAAATACAATAAAGAATTCACTAATCAAAACTTAAAATTTAGAACAAATCCAAGTTGATTTTATAAACTTGTTTGAAATTATACGCTTTTAAAAATGATTATTTTTAAAGAAATTGCTCGTTATTATGGAATCCGATTTAAGTAATTCCAAAGTCAGGCCCGGTGAAGTTCTGTCTAGATGAGATGGTATTTAAGTGGTGCCCCTGTGACCCTCCATCTCTACTAGGTCTAGAAATATGCAAATTATCGTCATATTCTCTAACCGGGAGTCCCGCGACTGTGGGGTCAGTTCCTATGAGTTACATTGGTCCCGCAGGAGGTGTTGGTGCCACCCACGGGGCCGTTAGAGGTATTTTTCGAGTTTTCACCCTCTAACACCATGTTTAGCTTATGTCTAAAAATGTGCAAATTACCATCGTATTCTCAACCCGGGAGTCCCGTGGCTACGGGGTCAGTTCCTACGAGTTATATTGGTCCCGGGGGAGGTGTTGGTGCCACCCACAGGGACGTTTGGGGGTTGTTTCGAGTTCTCATCCTCTAACGCCATGTTTTTAAGCTTAAGTCTACAAATATGCAAATTACCGTCGTATTCTCAAACCGGGAGTCCCGCAGCTGCGGGGTCAGCTCCTATAAGGTACATTGGTCCCGTGGGAGGTGTTGGTGCCACCCACAGGGCCATTCGGGGGTTGTTTTGAGTTATCACCCTCTAACGCCATGTTTTTAAGCATAAGCCTATATATATGCAAATTACTGTCGTATTCTCAAATCGGGAGTCCCGCGGCTGCGGGGTCAGTTCCTACAAGTTATATTGGTCCCGTGGGAGGTGTTGGTGTCACCCACGGGGCCATTCGGGGGCTGTTTCGAGTTCTCAACCTCTAACGCCATGTTTTTAAGCCTAAGTCTAGAAATATGCAAATTATCATCCTTTTCTCAAACCTCGAGTCCCGCGGCTGCGGGGCCAGTTCCTACGAGTTACATTGGTCCCGTAGGAGGTGTTGGTGCCACCCACGGGGCCGTTAGAGGGATGTTTCGAGTTTTCACCCTCTAACGCCATGTTTTGCTTATGTCTAGAAATATTCAAATTACCATTGTATTCTCAAGCCGGGAGTCCCGTGGCTACGGGGTCAGTTTCTACGAGTTGTATTGGTCCCGTGGGAGGAGTTGGTGCCACCCACGGGGACATTTTAGGGTTGTTTCGAGTTCTCACCCTCTAACGCCATGTTTTTAAGCATAAGTCTATAAATATACAAATTATTATCGTATTCTCAAACCGGGAGTCCCGCGGCTGCGGGGTCAGTTCCTACGAGTTACATTGGTCCCGTGGGAGGTGTTGGTGCCACCCATGGGGCCGTTCGGGGGCTGCTTCGAGTTCTCACCCTCTAACGCCATGTTTTTAAGCCTAAGTCTAGAAATATTAAAATTACCGTCGTATTCTCAAACCGAGAGTTCCGCGGCTGTGGGATCATTTCCTACGAGTTACATTGGTCACGTGGGAGGTGTTGGTGTCACCCACGGGTCCATTCGGGGGCTGTTTCGAGTTCTCAACCTCTAACGCCATGTTTTTAAGCCTAACTCTAGAAATATACAAATTATCATCCTATTCTAAAACTGGGAGTCTCGCGGCTACGGGGTCAGTTCCTACGAGTTACATTGGTCCCGTGGGAGGTGTTGGTGCCACCCACGGGGACGTTCGGGGGCTGTTTCGAGTTCTCACCCTCTAACACAATGTTTTTAAGCCTAAGCCTAAAAATATGCAATATATCATCGTATTCTCATACCGGGAGTCCCGCGACTGCGGGGTCATTTTCTATGAGGTACATTGGTCCCGTGGGAGGTGTTGGTGCCACCCCCAGGGACGTTCGGGGGCTATTTCGAGTTCTCACCCTCTAACACCTTGTTTTTAAGCCTAAGTGTAGAAATATGAATATTATCGTCATATTATGAAATCGGGAGTCCCGCGACTGCGGGGTCAGTTCCTACGAGTTACATTGGTCCCGTAAGAGGTGTTGGTGCCACCCACGGGGACGTTAGAGGGATGTTTCGAGTTTTCACCCTCTAACGCCATGTTTTGCTTATGTCTAGAAATATGCAAATACCATCGTATTCTCAACCCGGGAGTCCCGTGGCTACGGGGTCAGTTCCTACGAGTTATATTGGTCCCGTGGGAGATGTTGGTGCCACCCCCAGGGACGTTTGGGGGTTGTTTTAAGTTCTCACCCTCTAACGCCATGTTTTAAGCATAAGTCTATAAATATACAAATTATTATCGTATTCTCAAACCGGGAGTCCCGCGGCTGCGAGGTCAGTTCCTACGAGTTACATTGGTCCTTTGGGAGGTGTTGCTGCCACCCACGGGGACGTTCGGGGGCTGTGTCGAGTTCTCACCCTCTAACGCCATATTTTTAAGCCTAAGTCTACAAATATGCAAATTACCGTCATATTCTCAAACCGGGAGTCCCGCGGCTGCGGGGTCAGTTCCTACGAGTTACATTGGTCCCGTGGGAGGTGTTGGTGCCACCCACAGGGCCATTCGGGGGTTGTTTCGAGTTCTCACCCTGTAACGCCATGTTTTTAAGCATAAGCCTATATATATGCAAATTACTGTCGTATTCTCAAATCGGGAGTCCCGCGGCTGCGGGGTCAGTTCCTACAAGTTATATTGGTCTCGTGGGAGGTGTTGGTGTCACCCACGGGGCCATTCGGGGGCTGTTTCGAGTTTTCAACCTCTAACGCCATGTTTTTAAGCCTAAGTATAGAAATATGCAAATTATCATCCTATTCTCAAACCTCGAGTCCCGCGGCTGCGGGGTCAGTTCCTACGAGTTACATTAGTCCCATAGGAGGTGTTGGTACCACCCACGGGGCCGTTCGAGGGATGTTTCGAGTTCTAACCCTCTAACGCCATGCTTTTAAGCCTAAGTCTAGAAATATGAATATTTTCGTCATATTCTCAAACCGGGATTCCCGCGATTATGGGGTCAGTTCCAATGAGTTACATTGGTCCCGTAGGAGGTGTTGGTGACACCCACGGGGCCGTTAGAGGGATGTTTTGAGTTTTCACCCTCTAACGCCATGTTTTACTTATGTCTAGAAATATTCAAATTAACATTGTATTCTCAAGCCGGGAGTCCCGTGGCTATGGGGTCAGTTTCTACGAGTTGTATTGGTCCCGTGGGAGGTGTTGGTGCCACCCACGGGGACATTTGGGGGTTGTTTCGAGTTCTCACCCTCTAACGCCATGTTTTTAAGCATAAGTCTATAAATATGTAAATTATTATCGTATTCTCAAACCGGGTGTCCCGCGGCTGCGGGGTCAGTTCCTACGAGTTACATTGGGCCCGTGGGAGGTGTTGGTGCCACCCATGGGGCCGTTCGGGGGCTGATTCCAGTTCTCACCCTCTAACGCCATGTTTTTAAGCCTAAGTCTAGAAATATTTAATTACCGTCGTATTCTCAAACCGAGAGTCCCGCATCTGTGGGGTCATTTCCTACGAGTTACATTGGTCACATGGGAGGTGTTGGTGTCACCCACGGGGCCATTCGGGGGATGTTTCGAGTTCTCAACCTATAACGCCATGTTTTTAAGCCTAAGTCTAGAAATATACAAATTATCGTCTTATTCTGAAACCAGGAGTCCCGCGGTTGTGGGGTCAGTTCCTACGAGTTACATTGGTCCCGTGGGAGGTGTTGGTGCCACCCACGGGGACGTTCGGTGGCTGTTTCGAGTTCTCACCCTCTAACGCTATGTTTTTAAGCCTAAGCCTAGAAATATGTAAAATATCGTCGTATTCTCAAACCGGGAGTCCCGCAGCTGCGGGGTCATTTTCTACGAGGTACACTGGTCCCGTGGGAGGTGTTGGTGCAACCCCCAGGGACGTTCGGGGGCTATTTCGAGTTCTCACCCTCTAACACCATGTTTTTAAGCATAAGTATATAAATATAAATATTATCGTCATATTCTGAAATTAGGAGTCCCGCGACTGCGGGGTCAGTTCCTACGAGTTACATTGGTCCCGTAGGAGGTGTTGGTGCCACCCACGGGGCCGTTAGAGGGGTGTTTCGAGTTTTCACCCTCTAACGCCATGTTTTGCTTATGTCTAGAAATATGCTAATAGCATCGTATTCTCAACCCGGGAGTCCCGTGGTTACGGGGTCAGTTCTGACGAGTTATATTGGTCCCGTGGGAGGTGTTGGTACCACCCACCGGGACGTTTGGGGGTTGTTTCGAGTTCTCACCCTCTAACGCCATGTTTTTAAGCATAAGTCTATAAATATGCAAATTATTATCGTATTCTCAAACCGGGAGTCCCGCGGCTGCGAGGTCAGTTCCTACGAGTTACATTTGTCCTGTGGGAGGTGTTGGTGCCACCCACGGGGACGTTCGGGGGCTGGGTCGAGTTCTCACCCTCTAACGCCATGTTTTTAAGCCTAAGTCTACAAATATGCAAATTACCTCAAACCGAGAGTCCCGCGGCTGCGGGGTCAGTTCCTACGAGTTACATTGGTCCCGTGGGAGGTGTTGGTGCCACCCACAGGGCCATTCGGTGGTTGTTTCGAGTTCTCACCCTCTAACGCCATGTTTTTAAGCCCAAGTCTAGAAATATGCAAATTACCATCGTATTCACAAACCGGGAGTCCCGTGACTAAGGGGTCAGTTCCTACGAGTTTCATTGGTCCCGTGGGAGGTGTTGGTGCCACCCTCGGGGACATTTGGAGGTTGTTTCAAGTTCTCAACCTCTAACGCCATGTTTTTAAGCATAAGCATATAAATATGCAAATTACTGTAGTATTCTAAAATCGGGAGTCCCGCGGCTGTGGGGTCAGTTCCTAAAAGTTATATTGGTCCCGTGGGAGGTGTTGGTGTCACCCACGGGGCCATTCGGGGGCTGTTTCGAGTTCTCAACCTCTAAAGCCATGTTTTTATGCCTAAGTCTAGAAATATGCAAATTATCGTGCTATTCTCGAACCGGGAGTCCCGCGGCTGTGGGGTCAGTTCCTACGAGTTACATTAGTCCCGTAGGAGGTGTTGGTGCCACCCACGGGGCCGTTCGGGGGCTGTTTTGAGTTCTCACCCTCTAACACCATGTTTTTAAGCCAAAGTCTAGAAATTTGTAAATTATCATCGTATTCTCAAACCGGGAGTCCCGCGGCTGCGGGTTCATTTCCTACGAGTTACATTGGTCACGTGGGAGGTGTTGGTGCCACCCACGGGGACATTCGGGGTCTGTTTCGAGTTCTCACCCTCTAACTCCATGTTTTTAAGCCTAAGTCTAGAAATATGCAAATTATTGTCTTATTCTCAAACCGGGAGTCCCGCGGCTGCGGGGTCAGTTCCTACGAGTTACATTGGTCCCGTGGGATGTGTTGGTGCCACCCATGGGGACGTTCGGGGGCTGTTTTGAGTTCTCACCCTCTGACGCCATGTTTTTAAGTCTAGGTCTAGAAATATTCAAATTATCATCCTATTCACAAACCGGGAGTCCCACGGCTGCGGGGTAAGTTCCTACGAGTTACATTGGTCCCGTGGGAGGTGTTGGTGCCACCCACGGGACGTTCGGGGGCTGTTTCGAGTTCTCACCCTCTAATGCCATGATTTTAAGCCCAAGTCTATAAATATACAAATTACCGTCGTATTCACAAACCGGGAATTCACGGCTGCGGGGTCAGTTCCTACAAGTTTTATTGGTCCTATGGGAGGTGTTGGTGCCACCCACGGGGACGTTTGGGGGTTGTTTCAAGTTCTCACCCTCTAACGCCATGTTTTTAAGCCTAAGCTTATAAATATGCAAATTACTATCGTATTATCAAACCGGGAGTCCTGCGGTTGTGGGGTCCATTCTTACGAGTTACATTGGTTCCGTGGGAGGAGTTGGTGCCACCCACGGGGACGTTCGGGGCCTGTTTCGAGTTCTCGCCCTCTAACGCCATGTTTTTATGCCTAAGCCTAGAAATATGAAAATTATCATCGTATTCTCAAACCGGGAGTCCCGCGGCTGCGGGGTGAGTTCCTACGAGTTACATTGGTCCCGTTGGAGGTGTTGGTGCCACCCACGGGGCCGTTAGAGGGATGTTTCGAGTTTTCACCCTCTAAGGCCATGTTTTGCTTATGTCTAGAAATATTCAAATTACCATCGTATTCTCAAGCCGAGAGTCCCGTGGCTACGGGGTCAGTTCCTACGAGTTGTATTGGTCCCGTGGGAGGTGTTGGTGCCACCGACGGGTATGTTTTGGGGTTTGTTTGGAGTTCTCACCCTCTAACGCCATGTTTTTAAGCATAAGTCTATTAATATGCAAATTATTATTGTATTCTCAAACCGGGAGTCCCGCGGCTACGGGGTCAGTTCCTACGAGTTAAATTGGTCCTGTGGGAGGTGTTGGTGTCACCCACGGGGCCGTTCGGGGGCTGCTTCGAGTTCTCACCCTCTAACGCTAATGTTTTTAAGCCTAAGTCCAGAAATATGCAAATTACTGTCATATTCTCAAACCGGGAGTCCCGCGGCTGCGGGGTCATTTCCAACGAGTTACATTGGTCACGTGGGAGGTGATGGTGCCACCCACGGAGACGTTCGGGGGCTGTTTCGAGTTCTCACCCTGTAACGCCATGTTTTTAATGCTAAGTCTAGAAATATGCAAATTATTGTCCTATCCTCAAACCGGGAGTCCCGCGACTGCAGGTTCATTTCCTACGAGTTACATTGGTCCCGTGGGAGGTGTTGGTGCCATCCATGGGGACGTTCGGGGGCTATTTTGAGTTCTCACCCTCTGACACCATGTTTTTAAGTCTAGGTCTAAAAATATTCAATTTATCGTCCTATTCTCAAACCGGGAGTCCCGCGGCTGCGCGGTCAGTTCCTACGAGTTACATTCTTCCCGTGGGAGGTGTTGGTGCCACCCATGGGGATGTTTGGGGGTTGTTTCGAGTTCTCACCCTCTAACGCCATGTTTTTAAGCCCAAGTCTTGAAATATTTAAACTACCATCGTATTCACAAACCGGGAGTCCCGCGGCCGCGGGGTCATTTCCTACGAGTTACATTGGTCCCGTGGGAGGTGTTGGTGCCACCCACGGGGACGTTCGGGGGATGTTTCGAGTTTTAACCCTCTAACGCCATGTTTTTAAGCCTAAGTCTAGAAATATTCCAATTATCGTCGTATTCTCAAACCGGGAGTCCCGCGGCTGCGGGGTCATTTCCTACGATTTACATTGGTCCCGTGGGAGGTGGATGTGCCACCCACGGGGACATTTGGGGGTTGTTTCGAGTTCTCACCCTCTAACGCCATGTTTTTAAGCCTAATTCTAAAAATATGCAAATTACCGTCGTATTCTTTATTCGGGAGTCCCACGGCTGTGGGGTCAGTTCCTACGACTTACATTGTTCCCGTGGGAGGTGTTGGTGCCACCCACGGGGCCGTTCGGGGGCTGTTTTGAGTTCTCACCCTCTAACGCCATGTTCTTAAGCCTCAGTCTAGAAATATACAAATTATTATCCTCTTCTCAAACCGGGAGTCCCGCAGCTGCGGGGTCAGTTCCTACGAGTTACGTTGGTCCCGTGGGAGGTGTTGGGGCCACCCATGGGGCCGTTCGGGGGCTATTTCGAGTTCTCACCCTCTAACGCCATGTTTTTAAGCCTAAGTCTAGGAATATACAAATTATTGTCCTATTCTCAAACCGGGAGTCCCGCGGCTACGAGGTTAGTTCCTAAGAGTTACATTGGTCCCGTGGGAGGTGTTGGAGCCACCCACGGGGCCGTTCGGGGGTTGTTTCCAGTTCTCACCCTCTAACGCCATGTTTTTGAGCCCAAGTCTAGAAATATACAAATTATCGTCCTATTCTTAAACCGGGAGTCCTGCGGCTACGGGGTCAGTTCCTACGAGTTACATTGGTCCCGTGGGAGGTGTAGGTGCCACCCACGGGGCCGTTCGGGGGTTGTTTCGAGTTCTCACCCTCTAATGCCATGTTTTTAAGACTAAGTCTACAAATATGCAAATTACCATCGTATTCACAAATTGGGAGTCCCGCAGCTGCGGGGTTAGTTCCTATGAGTTACATTGGTCCCGTGGGAGGTGTTGGTGCCACCCACGGGAATGTTTGGGGGTTGTTTCGAGTTCTCACCCTGTAACGCCAAGTTTTTAAGCATAAGCCAATAATTATGAAAATTATTGTCGTATTCTAAAATCGGGAGTCCCGCGGCCGCGGGGTCAGTTCCTACGAGTGACATTGGTCCCGTGGGAGGTGTTGGGGTCACCCACGGGGCCATTCGGGTGCTGTTTCGAGTTCTCAGCCTCTAACGCCATGTTTTTAAGCCTAAGTCTATAAATATGCAAATTATCGTCCTATTCTAAAACCGGGAGTCCCGCGGCTGCGGGGTCAGTTCCTACGAGTTACATTGGTCCCGTGGGAGGTGTTGGTGCCACCCACGGGGACGTTCGGGGGTTGTTTCGAGTTCTCACCCTCTAACACCATGTTTTTAAGCCTAATCCTAGAAATATGCAAATTCTCCTCGTATTCTCTAACCGGGAGTCCCGCGGTTGCGGGGTCATTTCCTATGAGTTACATTGGTCCCATGGGAGGTGTTGATGCCACCCCCAGGGAAGTTTGGGGGCTATTTTGAGTTCTCACCCTCTAACACCATGTTTTTAAGCCTAAATGTAGAAATACGAATATGATCGTCATATTCTCAAACCGGGAGTCCCGCGACTTCCTACGAGTTACAATGGTCCCGTAGGAGGTGTTGGTGCCACCCACGGTGCCGTAAGAGGAATGTTTCGAGTTTTCACCCTCTAACACCATGTTTTTCTTATGTCTAGAAATATGCAAATTACCATCATATTCTCAAGCTGGGAGTCCCGTGGCTACGGGGTCAGTTCCTACGAGTTATATTGGTCCCGTGGGAGGTGTTGGTGCCACCCACGGGGACGTTTGGGGGTTGTTTCGAGTTGTCACCCTCTAACGCCATGTTTTTATGCATAAGTCTATAAAAATGTAAATTATTATCGTATTCTCAAACCGGGAGTCCCGCGGCTGCGGGGCTAGTTCCTACGAGTTACATTGGTTCCGTGGGAGGTGTTGGTGCCACCCACAGGGCCATTCGGGGGTTGTTTCGAGTTCTCACCCTCTAACGCCATGTTTTTAAGACCAAGTCTAGAAATATACAAATTACTGTCGTATTCACAATCCGAGAGTGCCGCGGCTGCGGGGTCAATTCCTACGAGTTACATTTGTTCCGTGGGAGGTTTTGGTGTGACCCACGGGGACGTTTGGGGGTTGTTTCGAGTTCTCACCCTCTAACGCCATGTGTTTAAGCATAAGCCTACAAATATGCAAATTACTGTCGTATTTTCAAATTGGGAGTCCTGCGGCTGCGAAGTCGGTTCCTATGAGTTACATTGGTCCCGTGGGAGGTGTTGGTGTCACCCACGGGGCCATTTGGGGGTTGTTTCGAGTTCTCAACCTCTAACACCATGTTTTTAAGCCTAAGTCTAGAAATATGCAAATTATCATCCTATTCTCAAACCGGGAGTCCCGCGGCTGCTGGGTCAGTTCCTACGAGTTACATTGGTCCCGTGGGAGGTGTTGGTGCCACCCACGGGGACGTTCGGGGGTTGTTTCGAGTTCCCACCCGCTAACGCTATGTTTTTAAGCCTAAGCCTAGAAATATGCAAAATATCGTCGTATTCTCAAACCGGGAATCCCGAGGCTGTGGGGTTAGTTCTTACGAGTTACATTGGTCCCGTGGGAGGTGTTGGTGCCACCCAGGGGGACGTTCGGGGGCTGTTTCGAGTTCTCTCCCTATAACGCCATGTTTTTAAGCCTAAGTCTAGAAATATACAAATTATCGTCCTATTCTCAAACCGGGAGTCTCGCGGCTGCGGGGTCAGTTCCTACGAGTTACATTGGTCCCGTGGGAAGTGTTGGTGCCACCCACGGGGACGTTCGGGGGCTGTTTCGAGTTCTCACCCTCTAACGCTATGTTTTTATGCCCAAGTCTAGAAATATGCAAATTACCATCGTATTCTCAAACAGGGAGTCTCGCGGCTGCGGGGTCAGTTACTACGAGTTACATTGGTCCCGTGGGAGGTGTTGGTGCCACCCACGGGGACGTTTGGGGGTTGTTTCGAGTTCTCACCCTCTAACGCCATATTTTTAAGTCTAAGTCTAGAAATATGCAAATTATCGTCCTATTCTCAAACCGAGAGTTCCGCGGCTCTGGGGTCAGTTCCTACGAGTTACATTGGTCCCGTGGGTGGTTTTGGTGCCACCCACGGGGACGTTCGGGGGCTGTTTTGAGTTCTCACCCTCTAACACCATGTTTTTAATTCTAAGTCTAGAAATATGCAAATTATCATCGTATTCTCAAACCGGGAGTCCCGTGGCTGCGGGGTCAGTTCGTACGAGTTACGTTGGTCCCGTGGGAGGTTTGGAGTCACCCACGGGGCCATTCGGGGTCTGTTTCGAGTTCTCAACCTCTAACGACATGTTTTTAAGCCCAAGACTAGAAATATGAAAATTATCGTACTATTCTCAAACCGAGACTCCCGCGGCTGCGGGGTCAATTCCTACGAGTTACATTGGTCCCGTGGGAGGAGTTGGTGCCACCCACGGGGCCGTTCGGGGGCAGTTTCGAGTTCTCAACCTCTAACGCCATGTTTTTAAGCCTAAGTGTAGAAATATGAATATTATCATCATATTCTCAAACCGGGAGTCCTGCGACTGCGGGTTCAGTTCCTACGAGTTACCTTGGTCCCGTAAGAGGTGTTGGTGCCACCCACGGGGACGTTAGAGGGATGTTTCGAGTTTTCACCCACTAACGCCATGGTTTGCTTATGTGTAGAAATATTCAAATTACCATCATATTCTCAAGCCGGGAGTCCCGTGGTAATGGGCTCAGTTCCTACGAGTTGTATTGGTCCCGTGGGAGGTGTTGGTGCCACCCACGGGGACGTTTGGGGGTTGTTTCGAGTTCTCACCTTCTAACGCCATGTTTTTAAGCATAAATCTATAAATATGTAAATTATTATCTTATTCTCAAATCGGGAGTCCCGCGGCTGCGGGGTCAGTTCCTACGAGTTACATTGGTCCCGCGGGAGGTGCTGGTGCCACCCACGGGGCCGTTCGGGGGCTGTTTCGACTTCTCACCCTCTAACGCCATGTTTTTAAGCCTAAGTCTAGTAATATGCAAATTACCATCGTATTCTCAAACCGGGAGTCCCGCGGCTGCGGGGTCATTTCCTACGAGTTACATTGGTCACGTGGGAGGTGTTGGTTCCACCCACGGGGACGTTCGGGGGCTGTTTCGAGTTCTCACCCTCTAATGCCATGTTTTTAAGCCTAAGTCTAGAAATATGAAAATTATTTTCCATTTCTCAAACCGGGAGTCCCGCGGCTGCGGGGTCAGTTCCTACGAGTTACATTGGTCCCGTGGGAGGTGTTGGTGCCACCCACGAGGACGTTCGGGGGTTATTTTGAGTTCTCACCCTCTGACATCATGTTTTTAAGTCTAGGTCTAGAAATATTCAAATTATCGTCCTATTCACAAATCGGAAGTCCCGCGGCTGCGGGGTCAGTTCCTACGAGTTACATTGTTCCCGTGGGAGGTGTTGGTGCCACCCACGGGATGTTCGGGGGTTGTTTCGAGCTCTCACCCTCAAACGCCATATTTTTAAGCCTAAGTCTAGAAATATGTAAATTATCGTCATATTCTCTAACCGGGAGTCCCGCGACTGTGTGGTCAGTTCCTATGTGTTACATTGGTCCTGCAGGAGGTGTTGATGCCACCCACGGGGCTTTTAGAGGGATGTTTCGAGTTTTCACCCTCTAACGCCATGTTTTGCTTATGTCTAAAAATGTGCAAATTACCATCGTATTCTCAAATCGGGAGTCCCGCAGCTGCGGGGTCAGTTCCTACAAGTTACATTGGTCCCGTGGGAGGTGTTGGTGCCACCCACAGGGCCATTCGGGGGTTGTTTTGAGTTATCACCCTCTAACGCCATGTTTTTAAGCATAAGCCTATATATATGCAAATTACTGTCGTATTCTCAAATCGGGAGTCCCGCGGCTGCGGGGTCAGTTCCTACAAGTTATATTGGTCCCGTGGGAGGTGTTGGTTTCACCCACGAGGACATTTGGGGGCTGTTTCGAGTTCTCAACCTCTAACGCCATGTTTTTAAGCCTAAGTCTAGAAATATGCAAATTATCATTCTATTCTCAAACCTCGAGTCCCGCGGCTGCGGGGTCAGTTCCTACGAGTTACATTGGTCCCGTAGGAGGTGTTGGTGCCACCCACGGGGCCGTTAGAGGGATGTTTCGAGTTTTCACCCTCTAACGCCATGTTTTGCTTATGTCTAGAAATATTCAAATTACCATTGTATTCTCAAGCCGAGAGTCCCGTGGCTACGGGGTCAGTTTCTACGAGTTGTATTGGTCCCGTGGGAGGTGTTGGTGCCACCCACGGGGACATTTGGGGGTTGTTTCGAGTTCTCACCCTCTAACGCCATGTTTTTAAGCATAAGTCTATAAATATGCAAATTATTATCGTATTCTCAAACCGGGAGTCCCGCGGTTGCGGGGTCAGCTCCTACGAGTTACATTGGTCCCGTGGGAGGTGTTGGTGCCACCCATGGGGCCGTTCGGGGGCTGCTTCGAGTTCTCACCCTCTATCGCCATGTTTTTAAGCCTAAGTCTAAAAATATTAAAATTACCATCGTATTCTCAAACCGAGAGCCCCGCGGCTGTGGGGTCATTTCCTACGAGTTACATTGGTCACGTGAGAGGTGTTGGTGTCACCCACGGGGCCATTCGGGAGCTGTTTCGAGTTCTCAACCTCTAACGCCATGTTTTAAGCCTAAGCCTAGAAATATACAAATTATCATCCTATTCTGAAACCGGGAGTCCCGCGGCTGCGGGGTCAATTCCTACGAGTTACATTGGTCCCGTGGGAGGTGTTGGTGCCACCCATGGGGCCGTTAGACGGGTGTTTCGAGTTTTCACCCTCAAACTCCATGTTTTGCTTATGTCTAGAAATATGGAAATACCATCGTATTCTCAAACCGGGAGTCCCGTGGCTACGGGGTCAGTTCCTACGAGTTATATTGGTCCCGTGGGAGGTGTTGGTGCCACCCACAGGGACATTTGGGGGTTGTTTCGAGTTCTCACCCTCTAATGCCATGTTTTTAAGCATAAGTCTATAAATATGCAAATTATTATCGTATTCTCAAACCGGGAGTCCCGCGGCTGCGGGGTCAGTTCCTACGAGTTACATAGGTCACGTGGGAGGTGTTGGTTCCACCCATGGGGCCGTTCGGGGGCTGCTTCGAGTTCTCACCCTCTAACGCCATGTTTTTAAGCCTAAGTCTAGAAATATTAATATTACCGTCATATTCTCAAAGCGAGAGTCCCACGGCTGCGGGGTCAGTTCCTACGAGTTACATTGGTCCCATGGGAGGTGTTGGTGTCACCCACGGGGCCATTCGGGGGCTGTTTCGAGTTCTCAACCTCTGACGCCATGTTTTTAAGCCTAAGTCTAGAAATATACAAATTATCATCCTATTCTAAAACCGGGAGTCCCGTGGCTGCGGGGTCAGTTCCTCCGAGTTACATTGGTCCCGTGGGAGGTGTCGGTGCCACCCACGGGGACGCTCGGAGGCTGTTTCGAGTTCTCACCCTCTAACGCAATGTTTTTAAGCCTAAGCCTAAAAATATGCAAAATATCTTCGTATTCTCAAACCGAGAGTCCCGCGGCTGCGGGGTCATTTCCTACGAGTTACATTGGTCCCGTGGGAGGTGTTTGTCCCACCCCCAGGGACGTTCGGGGGCTATTTCGAGTTCTCACCCTCTAACACCATGTTTTTAAGCCTAAGTGTAGAAATATGAATATTATCGTCATATTCTCAAATCGGGAGTCCCGCGACTACGGGGTCAGTTCCTACGAGTTACATTGGTCCCGTAGGAGGTGTTGGTGCCACCCGCGGGGCCGTTAGAGGGGTGTTTCGAGGTTTCACCCTCTAACGCCATATTTTTCTTATGTCTCGAAATATGCAAATACCATCGTATTCTCAACCCGGGAGTCCCGTGGCTACGGGGTCAGTTCTTACGAGTCATATTGGTCCCGTGGGAGCTGTTGGTGCCACCCACAGGGACGTTTGGGGGTTGTTTCGAGTTCTCACCCTCTAACGCCATGTTTTTAAGCATAAGTCTATAAATATGCAAATTATTATCGTATTCTCAAACCGGGAGTCCCGCGGCTACGAGGTCAGTTCCTACGAGTTACATTGGTCCTGTGGGAGGTGTTGCTGCCATCCACGGGGACGTTCGGGGTCTGTGTCGAGTTCTCACCCTCTAACGCCATGTTTTTAAGCCTAAGTCTACAAATATGCAAATTACCGTCATATTCTCAAACCGGGAGTCCCGCGACTGCGGGGTCAGTTCCTACGAGTTACATTGGTCCCTTGGGAGGTGTTGGTGCCATCCACAGGGCCATTCGGGGTTTGTTTCGAGTTCTCACCCTGTAACGCCATGTTTTTAAGCATAACCCTATACATATGCAAATTACTGTCGTATTCTCAAATCGGGAGTCTCGCGGCTGCGGGGTCAGTTCCTACAAGTTATATTGGTCCCGTGGGAGGTGTTGGTGTCACCCACGGGCCATTCGGGGGCTGTTTCGAGTTCTCAACCTGTAACGCCATGTTTTGAAGGCTAAGTCTAGAAATATGCAAACTATCATCCTATTCTCAAACCTCGAGTCCCGCGGATGTGGGGTCAGTTCCTACGAGTTACATTAGTCCCGTAGGAGGTGTTGGTGCCACCCACGGGGCCGTTCGAGGGCTGTTTCGAGTTCTCACCCTCTGACGCCATGCTTTTAAGCCTATGTGTAGAAATATGAATATTATCATCATATTCTCAAACCCGAATTCCCGCGATTGCGGGGTCAGTTCCTATGAGTTACATTGGTCCCGTAGGAGGTGTTGGTGCCACCCACGGGGCCGTTAGAGGGATGTTTCGAGTTTTCACCCTGTAACGCCATGTTTTTCTTATGTCTAGAAATATTCAAATTACCATTGTATTCTCAAGCCGTGAGTCCCGTGGCTACGGGGTCAGTTTCTACGAGTTGTATTGGTCTCGTGGGAGGTGTTGGTGCCACCCACGGGGACATTTGGGGGTTATTTCGATTTCTCACCCTCTAACGCCATGTTTTTAAGCATAAGTCTAGAAATATACAAATTATTATCGTATTCTCAAACCGGGTGTCCCGCGGCTGCGGGGTCAGTTCCTACGAGTTACATTGGGCCCGTGGGAGGTGTTGGTGCCACCCATGGGGCCGTTCGGGGGCTGCTTCGAGTTCTCACCCTCTAACGCCATGTTTTTAAGCCTAAGTCTAGAAATATTAAAATTACCATCGTATTCTCAAACCGAGAGTCCCGCGGCTGTGGGGTCATTTCCTACGAGTTACATTGGTCACGTGGGAGGTGTTGGTGTCACCCACGGGGCCATTCGAGGGCCGTTTCGAGTTCTCAACCTCTAACGCCATGTTTTTAAGCCTAAGTCAAGAAATATACAAATTATCGTCTTATTCTGAAACCAGGAGTCCCGCGGCTGCGGGGTCAGTTCCTATGAGTTACATTGGTCCCGTGGGAGGTGTTGGTGCCACCCACGGGGACGTTCGGGGGCTGTTTCGAGTTCTCACCCACTAACGCTATGTTTTTAAGCCTAAGCCTAGAAATATGCAAAATATCATCGTATTCTCAAACCGGGAGTCCCACGGTTGCGGGGTCATTTTCTACGAGTTACATTGGTCCTGTGGGAGGTGCTGGTGCCACCCCCAGGGACGTTCGGGGGCTATTTCGAGTTCTCACCCTCTAACACCATATTTTTAAGCCTAAGTGTAGAAATATGAATATTATCATCATATTCTCAAATCGGGAGTCCCGCGACAGCGGGGTCAGTTCCTACGAGTTACATTGGTCCCGTAGGAGGTGTTGGTTCCACCCACGGGGCCTTTAGAGGGGTGTTTCGACTTTTCACCCTCTAACGCCATGTTTTGCTTATGTCTAGAAATATGCAAATACCATTGTATTTTCAAACCGGGAGTCCCGCGGCTGCGGGGTCAGTTCCTACGAGTTACATTGGTCCCGTGGGAGGTGTTGGGGCCACCCACTGGGCCGTTCGGGGGTTGTTTTGAGCTCTCACCCTCAAACGCCATGTTTTTTAGCCCAATTCTAGAAATATACAAATTAGCGTCCTATTCTTAAACCGGGAGTCCTGCGGCTACGGGGTCAGTTCCTACGAGTTACATTGGTCCCATGGGAGGTGTAGGTGCCACCCGCGGGGCCGTTCGGGGGTTGTTTCGAGTTCTCAACCTCTAACGCCATGTTTTTAAGCCTAAGTCTACAAATATGCAAATTACCATCGTATTCACAAATCGGGAGTCCCGCAGTTGCGGGGTCAGTTCGTGCGAGTTACATTGGTCCCGTGGGAGGTATTGGTGCCACCCACGGGGATGTTTCGGGGTTGTTTCGAGTTCTCACCCTCTAACGCCATGTTTTTAAGCATAAGCCAATAAATATGCAAATTATTATCGTATTCTAAAATCGGGAGTCCCGCGGCTGCGGGGTCAGTTCCCACGAGTTACATTGGTCCCGTGGGAGGTGTTGGTGTCACCCACGGGGCCATTCGGGGGCTGTTTCGAGTTCTCAACCTCTAACGCCATGTTTTTAAGCCTAAGTCTATAAATATACAAATTATCGTCCTATTCTCAAACCGGGAGTCCCGCGGCTGCGGGGTCAGTTCCTACGAGTTACATTGGTCCCGTGGGAGGTGTTGGTGCCACCCACGGGGACGTTCGGGGGCTGTTTCGAGTTCTCACCCTCTAACGCCATGTTTTTAAGCCTAAGCCTAGAAACATGCAAATTATGCTCGTATTCTCTAATCGGGAGTCCCGCGGTTGCGGGGTCATTTCCTATGAGTTACATTGGTCCCGTGGGAGGTGTTGGTGCCACCCCCCGGGAAGTTTGGGGGCTATTTCGAGTTCTCACCCTCTAACACCATGTTTTTAAGCCTAAGTGTAGAAATATGAATATGATCGTCATATTCTCAAATCGGGAGTCCCGCGACTTCCTACGAGTTACATTGGTCCCGTAGGAGGTGTTGGTGCCACCCACGGTGCCGTAAGAGGAATGTTTCGAGTTTTCACCCTCTAACACCATGTTTTTCTTATGTCTAGAAATATGCAAATTACCATCATATTCTCAAGCCGGGAGTCCCGTGGCTACGGGGTCAGTTCCTACGAGTTATATTGGTCCCGTGGGAGGTGTTGGTGCCACCCATGGGGACGTTTGGGGGTTGTTTCGAGTTGTCACCCTCTAACGCCATGTTTTATGCATAAGTCTATAAATATGCAAATTATTATCGTATTCTCAAACCGGGAGTCCCGCGGCTGCGGGCCCAGTTCCTACGAGTTACATTGGTTCCGTGGGAGGTGTTAGTGCCACCCACGGGACGTTCGGGAGCTATTTCGAGTTCTCATCCTCTAACGCCATGTTTTTAAGCCTAAGTCTACAAATATGCAAATTACCATCGTATTCTCAAACCGGGAGTCCCGTGGCTGCTAGGTCAGTTCCTACGAGTTACCTTGGTCCCGTGGGAGGTGTTGGTGCCACCCACAGGGCCATTCGGGGGTTGTTTCGAGTTCTCACCCTCTAACGCTATGTTTTTAAGCCTAAGCCTAGAAATATGCAAAATATCGTCCTATTCTCAAACTGGGAGTCCCGAGGCTGTGGGGTCAGTTCCTACGAGTTACATTGGTCCCGTGGGAGGTGTTGGTGCCACCCAGGGGGACGTTCGGGGGCTGTTTCGAGTTCTCACCCTATAACGCCATGTTTTTAAGCCTAAGTCTAGAAATATACAAATTATCGTCCTATTCTCTAACCGGGAGTCTCGCGGCTGCGGGGTCAGTTCCTACGAGTTACATTGGTCCCGTGGGAGGTGTTGGTGCCACCCACGGGGACGTTCGGGGGCTGTTTCGAGTTCTCACCCTCTAACGCTATTTTTTTAAGCCTAAGCCTAGAAATATGCAAAATATCATCATATTCTCAAACCGGGAGTCCCGCGGCTGCGGGGTCATTTTCTACGAGTTACATTGGTCCCGTGGGAGGTGTTGGTGCCACCCCTAGGGACGTTCGCATGCTATTTCGAGTTCTCGCCCTCTAACACCATGTTTTTAAGCCTAAGTGTAGAAATATGAATATTATCATCATATTCTCAAACCGGGAGTCCCGTGACTGCGGGGTCAGTTCCTATGAGTTACATTGGTCCCGTAGGAGGTGTTTGTGCCACCCACGGGGCCGTTAGAGGGATGTTTCGAGTTTTCACCCTCTGACACCATGTTTTGCTTATGTCTAGAAATATGCAAATTACCATCGGGAGTCCCATGGTTACGGGGTCAGTTCCTAGCAGTTATACTGGTCACGTGGGAGGTGTTGGTGCCACCCACGGGGACGTTTGGGGGTTGTTTCGAGTTCTCACGCTCTAACGCCATGTTTTTAAGCATAAGTCTATAAATATGCAAATTATTATTGTATTTTCAAACCGGGAGTCCCGCGGTTGCGAGATCAGTTCCTACGAGTTACATTGGTACCGTTGGAGGTTTTGGTGCCACCCTCGGGGACGTTCGGGGGCTGTTTCGACTTCTTAACCTCTAGCGCCATGTTTTTAAGCCTAAGTCTACAAATATGCAAATTACCGTCATATTCTCAAACTGGGAGTCCCGCGGCTGCGGGGTCAGTTCCTATGAGTTACATTGGTTCCGTGGAAGGTTTTGGTTCCACCCACAGGGCCATTCGAGGGTTGTTTCGAGTTCTCCTCCTCTAACGCCATTTTTTTAAGCCCAAGTCAAGAAATATGAAATTACCATCGTATTCTCAAACAGGGAGTCTCGCGGCTGCGGGGTCAGTTCCTACGAGTTACATTGGTACCGTTGGAGGTGTTGGTGCCACCCTCGGGGACGTTCGGGGGCTGTTTCGAGTTCTTAACCTCTAGCACCATGTTTTTAAGCCTAAGGCTACAAATATGCAAATTACCGTCATATTCTCAAACCGGGAGTCCCGCGGCTGCGGGGTCAGTTCCTACGAGTTACATTGGTCCCGTGGGAGGTGTTGGTTCCACCCACAGGGCCATTCGGGGGTTGTTTCGAGTTCTCCTCCTCTAACGCCATTTTTTAAGCCCAAGTCAAGAAATATGCAAATTACCATCGTATTCTCAAACAGGGAGTCTCGCGGCTGCGGGGTCAGTTACTACGAGTTACATTGGTCCCGTGGGAGGTGTTGGTGCCACCCACGGGGACGTTTGGGGGTTGTTTCGAGTTCTCACCCTCTAACGCCATATTTTTAAGTCTAAGTCTAGAAATATGCAAATTATCTTCCTATTCTCAAACTGAGAGTTCCGCGGCTGGGGGGTCAGTTCCTACGAGTTACATTGGTCCCGTGGGAGGTGTTGGTGCCACCCTCGGGGACATTTGGGGGTTGTTTCGAGTTCTCACCCTCTAACGCCATGTTTTTAAGCATAAGCATATATATATGCAAATTACTGTCGTATTCTCAAATCGGGAGTCCCGCGGCCGCGTGGTCAGTTCCTAAAAGTTATATTGGTCCCGTGGGAGGTGTTGGTGTCACCCACGGGGCCATTCGGGGGCTGTTTCGAGTTCTCAACCTCTAACGATATGTTTTTATGCCAAAGTATAGAAATATGCATATTATCGTCCTATTCTCGAACCGGGAGTCCCGCGGCTGTGGGGTCAGTTCCTACGAGTTACATTAGTCCCGTAGGAGGTGTTGGTGCCACCCACGGGGCCGTTCGGGGGCTGTTTCGAGTTATCACCCTCTAACACCATGTTTTTAAGCCTAAGTCAAAAATTTGTAAATTACCGTCGTATTCTCAAGTCGGGAGTCCCGTGGCTACGGGGTCAGTTCCTACGAGTTGTATTGGTCCCGTGGGAGGTGTTGGTTCCACCCACGGGTACGTGTGGGGGTTGTTTCGAGTTCTCACCCTCTAACGCCATGTTTTTAAGCGTAAGTCTATAAATATGCATATTATTATCGTATTCTCAAACCGGGAGTCCCGTGGCTACGGGGTCAGTTCCTACGAGTTAAATTGGTCCTGTGGGAGGTGTTGGTGCCACCCACGGGGCCGTTCGGGGGCTGCTTCGAGTTCTCACCCTCTAACGCCATTGTTTTTAAGCCTAAGTCCAGAAATATGCAAATTACCATCGTATTCTCAAACCGGGAGTCCCACGGCTGCGGGGTCATTGCCTACGAGTTACATTGGTCACGTGGGAGATGATGGTGCCACCCACGGAGACGTTTGGGGGCTGTTTCGAGTTCTCACCCTCTACGCCATGTTTTTTACGCTAAGTCTAGAAATATGCAAATTATTGTCCTATTCTCAATCCAGGAGTCCCGCGGCTGCAGGTTCATTTCCTACGAGTTACATTGGTCCCGTGGGAGGTGTTGGTGCCATCCATGGGGACGTTCGGGGGCTATTTTGAGTTCTCACCCTCTGACACCATGTTTTTAAGTTTAGGTCTAGAAATATTCAATTTATCGTCCTATTCTCAAACCGGGAGTCCCGCGGCTACGGGGTCAGTTCCTACGAGTTACATTGTTCCCGTGGGAGGTGTTGGTGCCACCCACGGGACGTTCGGGGATGTTTTGAATTCTCACCCTCTAATGCCATGTTTTTAAGCCTAAGTCCAGAAATATTCCAATTATCATCCTATTCTCAAACTGAGACTCCCGCGGCTGCGGGGTTAGTTCCTACGAGTTACATTGGTCCCGTGGGAGGTGTTGATGCCACCCACGAGGCCGTTCGGGGGTTGTTTCGAGTTCTCACCCTCTAACACCATGTTTTTAAGCCTAAGTCTAGAAATATGCAAATTTCCATCATATTCTCAAATCGGGAGTCCTGCGGCTACGGGGTCAATTCCTACGAATTACATTGGTCCCGTGGGAGGTGTTGGTGCCACCCCCGGGGCCATTAGGGGAATATTTCGAGTTCTCAACCTCTAACGCCATGTTTTTAAGCCTAAGTCTAGAAATATGCAAATTATCGTCCTATTCTCAAATAGGGAGTCATGCGGCTGTGGGGTCAGTTCCTACGAGTTACATTGGTCCCGTAGGAGGAGCTGAAGCCACGCACGGGGCCGTTCAGGGGTTGTTTCGAGGTCTCACCCTCTGACGCCATATATTTATGCCTAAGTCTATAAATATGCAAATTTCCGTCGTATTCTCAAACCGAGAGTCCCGTGGCTGTGGGATCAATTCCTACGAGTTACATTGGTCCCGTGGGAGGTGTTGGTACCACCCACGGGGCCGTTCGGGGCTGTTTCGAGTTCTCAACCTCTAACGCCATGTTTTTAAGCCTAAGTGTAGAAATATGAATATTATCGTCATATTCTCAAACCGGGAGTCCCGCGAGTGCGGGGTCAGTTCCTACGAGTTACATTGGTCCCGTAGGAGGTGTTGGTGCCACCCACGGGGACGTTTGAGGGATGTTTCGAGTTTTCACCCACTAACGCCATGTTTTGCTTATGTCTAGAAATATTCAAATTATAGTCGTATTCTCAATCCGGGAGTCCTGTGGCTACGGGGTCAGTTCCTACGAGTTGTATTGGTCACGTGGGAGGTGTTGGTGTCACCCACGGGGCCATTCGGGGGCTGTTTCTAGTTCTCAACCTCTAACGACATGTTTTTAAGCCAAAGTCTAGAAATATGCAAATTACCGTCGTATTCTCAAATCGGGAGTCCCGCGTGCATGATATTTGTGTGAAACGTATCCATCCTAGCGGATATGATAATGGTGGAGGTTGTGTGCCGTGGGAGGTGTTGGTGCCACCCACGGGGACGTTCGGGGGTTGTTTTGAGTTCTCACCCTCTGACACCATGTTTTTAGGTCTAGGTCTAGAACTATTAAAATTATCATCCTATTCTCAAACCGGGAGTCCCACTGCTGCGGGGTCAGTTCCTACGAGTTACACCGGTCCGGTGGGAGGTGTTGGTGCCACCCACAGGGACGTTAGGGGGAAATTTCGAGTTCTCACCCTCTAACGCCATGTTTTTAAGCCTAGGTCTAGAAATATGCAAATTACCATCATATTCTCAAACTGGGAGTCTCGCGGCTGCGGGGTCAGTTCCTACGAGTTACATTGGTCACGTGGGAGGTGTTGGTGCCACCCACGGGGACGTTTGGGGGTTGTTTCGAGTTCTCACCCTCAAACGCCATGTTTTTAAGTCTTAGTCTAGAAATATACAAATTATAGGCCTATTCCCAAACCGAGAGTTCCGCGGCTGCGGGGTTAGTTCCTATGAGTTACATTGGCCCCGAGGGAGGTGTTGGTGCCACCCACGGGGACGTTCAGGGGATGTTTCGAGTTCTCACCCTCTCACGCCATGTTTTTAAGTCTAAGTCTAGAAATAGGCAAATTATCATCGTATTCTCAAATCGGGAGTCCCGCGGCTACGGGGTCTGTTCCTACGAGTTACGTTGGTCCCGTGGGAGGTGTTGGGGTCACGCACGGGGCCATTCGGGGGCTGTTTCGAGTTCTCAACCTCTCACGCCATGTTTTTAAGCCCAAGTCTAGAAATATGAAAATAATCATCCTATTCTCAAATCGAGACTCCCGGGGCTACGGGGTCAGTTCCTTCGAGTTACATTGGTCCCGTGGTAGGTGTTGGTGTCACCCACGGGGACATTCGGGGGTTGTTTCGAGTTCTCAACCTCTAACGCCATGTTTTTAAGCCTAAGTGTAGAAATATGCAAATTATCATCCTATTCTAAAACCGGGAGTCCCGCGGCTGCGGGGTCAATTCCTACGAGTTACATTAGTCCCGTGGGAGTTGTTGATGCCACCCACGAAGCCGTTCGGGGGGTGTTTCAATTTCTCACCCTCTAACGCCATGTTTTTAAACCTAAGTCAAGAAATATGCAAATTTCCAACGTATTCTCAAATCGGGAGTCCCGCGGCTGCGGGGTCAATTCCTACGAGTTACATTGGTCCCGTGGGAGGTGTTGGTGCCACCCACGGGGCCGTTCGGGGGCTGTTTTGAGTTCTCACCCTCTAACGCCATGTTTTTAAGTCTAAGTCTCGAAATATGCAAATTATCGTCCTATTCTCAAACCGGGAGTCCCGCGACTGCGGGGTCAGTTCCTACAAGTTACATTGGTCCCTGGGAGGTGTTGGTGCCACCCACGGGGACGTTCGGGGGTGATTTCGAGTTCTCACCCTCTGACTCCATGTTTTTAAGTCTAAGTCTAGAAATATGCAAATTATCATCATTTTCTCAAACCGTGAGTCCCGCGGCTGCGGGGTAAGTTCCTACGAGTTACGTTGGTACCGTGGGAGGTGTTGGTGCCACCCACGGGGCAGTTCGGGGGCTATTTCGAGTTCTCAACCTCTAATGCCATGTTTTTAAGCCTAAGTCTAGAAATATACAAATTATCGTCCTATTCTCAAACCGGGAGTTCCGTGGTTGCGGGGTCAGTTCCTACTAGTTACATTGGTCCCGTGGGAGGTGTTGGTGCCACCCACGGGGACGTTCGGCGGTTGTTTCGAGTTCTCAACCTCTAACGCCATGTTTTTAAGCCTAAGTCTAAAAATATGCAAATTACCGTTGTATTCTCAAATCGGGAGTCCCGCGGCTGCGGGGTCAGTTCCTATGAGTTACATTGGTCCCGTGGGAGGTGTTGGTGTCACCCACGGGGCCATTCGGGGACTGTTTCGAATTCTCAACCTCTAACGCCATGTTTTTAAGCCTAAGTCTAAAAATATGCAAATTATCGTCCTATTCTCAAACCGAGACTCCCGCGGCTACGGTGTCAGTTCCTACGAGTTAGATTGGTCCCGTGGGAGGTGATGGTGCCACCCACGGGGACGTTCGGGGGCTGTTTCGAGTTCTCACCCTCTAACGCCAAGTTTTTAAGCCTAAGTCTACAAATATGTAAATTACCGTCATTTTCTCAAACTGGGAGTCCCGCGGATGTGGGGTGAGTTCCTACGAGTTACATTGGTTCCGTGGGAGGTGTTGGTGCCACCCACAAGACGTTCGGGGGCTGTTTTGAGTTCTCACCCTCTAATGCCATGTTTTTAAGCCTAAGTCTAGAAATATGCAATTTATCGTCGTATTGTCAAACCAGGAGTTGCGTGGCAGCGGGGTCAGTTCCTACTAGTTACATTGGTCCCGCGGGAGGTGTGTGTGCCACCCACGGGGACGTTCGGGGGCTGTTTTGAGTTCTCACCCACTAACATCATGTTTTGCTTAAGTTTAGAATTATGAAAATTACCATCGTATTCTCAAACCGGGAGTCCCGCGGCTGCGGGGTCAGTTCCTACGAGTTAAATTGGTCCTGTGGGAGGTGTTGGTGCCACCCACGGGGACATTCGGGGGATATTTTGAGTTCTAACCCTCTAATGCCATGTTTTTAATCCTAGGTCTAGAAATATGAAAATTACCATCGTATTCTCAAACTGAGAGTCTCGCGGCTACGGGGTCAGTTCTACGAGTCACATTGGTCCCGTGGGAGGTGTTGGTGCCACCCACGGGGACGTTCGGGGGCTGTTTTGAGTTCTCAACCTCTAACGCCATGTTTTTAAGCCTAAGTCTAGAAATATGCATATTTCCGTCGTATTCTCAAATTGGGAGTACCGCGGCTGCGGGGTCAATTCCTACGAGTTACATTGGTCCCGTGGGAGTTGTTGGTGCCACCCACGGGGACATTAGGGGGATGTTTCGAGTTCTCAACCTCTAACACCATGTTTTTAAGCCTAAGTCTAGAAATATGCAAATTATTGTCCTATTCTCAAACCGGGAGTCCTGCGGCTGCGGGGTCAGTTCCTACGAGTTACATTGGTCCCGTGGGAGGAGTTGATGCCACCCATGGGGCCGTTCAGGGGTTGTTTCGAGTTCTCACCCTCTAATGCCATGTCTTTAAGCATAAGTTTAGAAATATGAAAATTTTCATCGTATTCTCAAACCGGGAGTCCCGCAGCTGCGGGGTCAATTGCTACGAGTTACATTGTTCTCGTGGGAGGTGTTGGTGCCACCCATGGGGCCGTTCGGGGGATGTTTCGAGTTCTCAACCTCTAACGCCATGTTTTTAAGCCTAAGTGTAGAAATATGAATATTATCATCATATTCTCAAACCGGGAGTCCCGCGACTGAGGGGTCAGTTCCTACGAGTTACATTGGTCCCGTAGGAGGTGTTGGTGCCACCCACGGGGTCGTTACAGGGATGTTTCCAGTTTTCACCCTCTAATGCCATGTTTTCCTTATGTCTAGAAATATTCAAATTACCATCGTATTCCCAAGCCGGGAGTCCCGTGGCTACGGGGTCAGTTCCTACGAGTTGTATTGGTCCCGTGGGAGTTGTTGGTGCCACCCACGGGGACGTTTGGGGGTTGTTTCGAGTTCTCACCTTCTAACGCCATGTTTTTAAGCATAAGTCTATAAATATGCAAATTATTATCTTATTCTCAAACAGGGAGTCCCGCGGCTGCGAGGTCAATTCCTACGAGTTAGATTGGTCCCGTGGGAGGTGCTGGTGCCACCCACGGGGCCGTTCGGGGGCTGTTTCGAGTTCTCACCCTCTAACGCCATGTTTTTAAGCCTAAGTCTAGAAATATGCAAATTATTGTCCTATTGTCAAACCGGGAGTCCCGCGGCTACGGGGTCAGTTCCTACGAGTTATATTGGTCCCCTGGGAGGTGTTGGTGCCACCCACGAGGACGTTCGGGGGCTGTTTTGAGTTCTCGCCCTCTGACACCATGTTTTTAAGTCTACGTCTAGAAATATTAAAATTATATTCCTATTCACAAACCGAGAGTCCCGCGGTTGCAGGGTCAGTTCCTATGAGTTACATTGGTCCCGTGGGAGGTGTTGGTGCCACCTATGGGACGTTCGGGGGCTTTTTTGAGTTCTCACCCTCTAACGCCATGTTTTTAAGACTAAGTCTAGAAATATGAAAATTATCGTGGTATTCTCAAACCGGGAGTCCCGCGGCTGCGGGGTCAGTTCCAACGAGTTACATTGGTCCCGTGGGAGGTGTTTGTGCCACCCACGGGACGTTCGGGGGCTGTTTCGAGTTCTCACCTTCCAACGCCATGTTTTTAAGCCTAAGTCTAGAAATATGCAAATTATCATCGTATTCTCAAACCGGGAGTCCCGCGGCTGCGGGGTCAGTTCCTACGACTTACTTGGTCCCGTTGGAGGTGTTGCTGCCACCCACGGGGACGTTCGGGGGCTGTTTCGAGTTCTCAACCTCTAACGCCATGGTTTTAAGCCTAAGTCTAGAAATATGCAAATTAAAGTCGAATTCTCAAATCGGGAGTCCCACGGCTGCGGGGTCAGTTCCTACCAGTTACATTAGTCCCGTGGGAGGTGTTGGTGTCACCCACGAGGCCATTCGGGGCCAGTTTCGAGTTCTCAACCTCTAACGCCATATTTTTAAGCTCAAGTCTAGAAATATGAAAATTATCATCCTATTCTCAAACCAAGACTCCCACGGCTGTCGGGTCAGTTCCTTCGAGTTATATTGGTCCCGTGGGAGGTGTTGGTGTCACCCACGGTGCCATTCGGGTCCTGTTTCGAGTTCTCAACCTCTAACGCCATGTTTTTAAGCCTTAAGTCTAGAAATATGTAAATTTTCCTCATATTCTCAAAACGAGAGTCTCGCGGCTGCGGGGTGAGTTCCTACGAGTTACGTTGGTCCCGTGGGAGGTGTTGGTGTCACCCACGCTTCCATTCGGGTCCTGTTTCGAGTTCTCAACCTCTAACATCATGTATTTAAGCCTAAGTCTATAAATATTCAAATTATCGTCCTATTCTCAAACCGGGAGTCCCGCTGCTGCGGGGTCAATTCCTACAAGTTACATCAGTCCGGTGGGAGGTGTTGGTGCCACCCTCGGGGACGTTCGGGGGCAATTTCGAGTTCTCACCCTCTAACGCCATGTTTTTAAGCCTAGGTCTAGAAATATGCAAATTACCATCGTATTCTCAAACCGGGAGTCTCGCGGCTGCGGGGTCAGTTCCTACGAGTTACATTGGTCCCGTGGTAGGTGTTGGTGCCACCCACAGGGATGTTTGGGGGTTGTTTCGAGTTCTCAGCCTCTAACGCCATGTTTTTAAGTCTAAGTCTAGAAATATGCAAATTATCGGCCTATTCTCTAATCGAGAGTTCCGCGGCTGCGGGGTTAGTTCCTACGAGTTACATTGGCCCCGTGGGAGGTGTTGGTGCCACCCACGGGGACGTTCAGGGGCTGTTTCAAGTTCTCACCCTCTGACGCCGTGTTTTTAAGTCTAAGTCTAGATATAGGCAAATTATCATCGTATTCTCAAACCGAGAGTCCCGCGGCTACGGGGGCAGCTCCTACGAGTTACGTTGGTCCCGTGGGAGGTGTTGGGGTCACCCACGGGGCCATTCGGGGCCTGTTTCGAGTTCTCAACCTCTAACGCCATGTTTTTAAGCACAAGTCTAGATTCGTGTCTCGCTTTTGGAAAAGCCTACAAGTAGCCATGGGAACAAAATTGAATTTCAGCACCGCTTTTCATCCTCAAACAGACGGACAATCGGAGAGAACCATCCAAACCTTAGAGGATATGCTTAGGGCATGTGTACTTGATTTGAAGGGGAATTGGGACGATCATTTATCGTTAGTGGAATTTGCATCTAATAATAGCTATCAAGCAAGTATTCAAATGGCTCCGTATGAGACACTCTATGGTAGAAGGTGTCGTTCTCCTGCATGTTGGGTAGAATTTGGAGAAAGAAAATTATTGGGACCAGAATTGATTCAGGTCACAATAGAGAAAGTGAAATTGATACAAGACCGACTTCAAATCGCTCAAAGCCGTCAAAAGAGTTATGCTGACAATCGGCATCGACCGTTAGAATTCCAAAGAGGAGACTATGTTTTCTTACGAGTATCACCGACAAAGGGAGTAATCCGATTTGGGAAGAAAGGAAAGTTGAGTCCAAGATACATAGGACCTTTTGAAATCCTTGAAAGGATAGGTGTTGTTGCATATCGAATAGCCTTACCCCCTGAACTCTCTAGTGTGCATAATGTATTTCATGTTTCAATGATGAAGAAATACATCCCTGATCCAGCACGTATCTTAAGTCACGAGCCTCTTCAAGTTAGAGAAGATTTGACATACATTGAGCATCCAGTGGAAATCTTAGACCATAAAGATCAAATTTTACGAACCAAGGTTATTCCACTAGTCAAAGTATTATGGCGGAATCATTCTGTTGAAGAAGCAACATGGGAGCGGGAAGATGAAATAAAAGAGCGATATCCACACCATTTTGGAAATTAATGTAAGTAAAGTTTGGGGACCAAACTTTTTATAAGGAGGGTAGAATGTAATGACCCCATTTTCTTATACCAATATATATAGTTGTCTTCTTTCAATTTCGTCACACTTACTATCTAATAATGATATATTATTACATATATGATATTTCGAGTTCTTAATATGACAAAGCCCAGTTTTAAATTTGAAGAATCAACGGTAAAATGGGTCAAACTGAGATTTTATGGCACATCCTAAGCTAAGTGATAAATTTTGGGGTAGAAAATGTAATTTTATGAAACTTTAGGGACTTGGTTTTAATAAAGAAAGTTACAGGGACCAAAATGAAAAATAAAAAGGGGCCTTTTCATAAATAAAATATTTTCAGGGACCTATAAGAAATATTGAAAATATATGGTTTGAAATTTACCAAAATGCCCTTCAGGTCCGAAATGACCCTTATACTCTTAATACCTATCCACCTTGTGCTCGACACCTCGTGCTTGGTTTTGACACCTCCACCGTACACGTGTCGTCGTTAGAGGAGAAGCCAAAACACGTGTCATCGTTAGAGGAGAAGCTAAAACACGTGTCACAGTCCGGTGAAATAAGACTGCAAGACACCTCTGTTACGCGACACGTCAACGCTGACTCCCATTGTAAAAGCTTGGTCAGCATGGACACGTGTCAACCCCGGGATATCTTTGGAAAACTATAAATAGGGCCTTTGGGGGATCATTTGAAACTCACACCAATTCCTTGAGAATTATAGAAAGAAATAGTGAGATAAAGTGTGAGAAAGTTTAAGAAGAAGTTCTTAGGGATATTCATCTTAAGGTAATCTTAATGTTATAATGCATCTTTATAGTTTTAATTTATTGTTTTATAGCTTTACTTAGTAGTTATGCTGGTAAAATACAATAAAGAATTCACTAATCAAAACTTAAAATTTAGAACAAATCCAAGTTGATTTTATAAACTTGTTTGAAATTATACGCTTTTAAAAATGATTATTTTTAAAGAAATTGCTCGTTATTATGGAATCCGATTTAAGTAATTCCAAAGTCAGGCCCGGTGAAGTTCTGTCTAGATGAGATGGTATTTAAGTGGTGCCCCTGTGACCCTCCATCTCTACTAGGTCTAGAAATATGCAAATTATCGTCATATTCTCTAACCGGGAGTCCCGCGACTGTGGGGTCAGTTCCTATGAGTTACATTGGTCCCGCAGGAGATGTTGGTGCCACCCACGGGGCCGTTAGAGGTATTTTTCGAGTTTTCACCCTCTAACACCATGTTTTGCTTATGTCTAAAAATGTGCAAATTACCATCGTATTCTCAACCCGGGAGTCCCGTGGCTACGGGGTCAGTTCCTACGAGTTATATTGGTCCCGGGGGAGGTGTTGGTGCCACCCACAGGGACGTTTGGCGGTTGTTTCGAGTTCTCACCCTCTAACGCCATGTTTTTAAGCTTAAGTCTATAAATATGCAAATTACCGTCGTATTCTCAAACCGGGAGTCCCGCAGCTGCGGGGTCAGTTCCTACAAGTTACATTGGTCCCGTGGGAGGTGTTGGTGCCACCCACAGGGCCATTCGGGGGTTATTTTTAGTTATCACCCTCTAACGCCATGTTTTTAAGCATAAGCCTATATATATGCAAATTACTGTCGTATTCTCAAATCGGGAGTCCCGCGGTTGCGGGGTCAGTTCCTACAAGTTATATTCGTCCCGTGGGAGGTGTTAGTGTCACCCCCGGGGCCATTCGGGGGCTGTTTCGAGTTCTCAACCCCTAACGCCATGTTTTTAAGCCTAAGTCTAGAAATATGCAAATTATCATCCTATTCTCAAACCTCGAGTCCCGCGGCTGCGGGGCCAGTTCCTACGAGTTACATTGGTCCAGTAGGAGGTGTTGGTGCCACCCACGGGGCCGTTAGAGGGATGTTTCGAGTTTTCATCCTCTAACGCCATGTTTTGCTTATGTCTAGAAATATTCAAATTACCATTGTATTCTCAAGCCGGGAGTCCCGTGGCTACGGGGTCAGTTTCTACGACTTGTATTAGTCCCGTGGGAGGAGTTGGTGCCACCCACGGGGACATTTTGGGGTTGTTTCGAGTTCTCACCCTCTAACGCCATGTTTTTAAGCATAAGTCTATAAATATACAAATTATTATCGTATTCTCAAACCGGGAGTCCCGCGGCTACGGGGTCAGTTCCTACGAGTTACATTGGTCCCGTGGGAGGTGTTGGTGCCACCCATGGGGCCGTTCGGGGGCTGCTTCGAGTTCGCACCCTCTAACGCCATGTTTTTAAGCCTAAGTCTATAAATAATAAAATTACCGTCGTATTCTCAAACCGAGAGTTCCGCGGCTGTGGGATCATTTCCGACGAGTTACATTGGTCACGTGGGAGGTGTTGGTGTCACCCACGGGGCCATTCGGGGGATGTTTCGAGTTCTCAACCTCTAACGCCATGTTTTTAAGACTAACTCTAGAAATATACAAATTATCGTCCTATTCTGAAACCGGGAGTCCCGCGGCTGCGGGGTCAGTTCCTACAAGTTACATTGGTCCCGTGGGAGGTGTTGGTGCCACCCACGGGGACGTTCGGGGGCTGTTTCGAGTTCTCACCCTCTAACACAATGTTTTTAAGCCTAAGCCTAAAAATATGCAAAATATCATCGTATTCTCATACCGGGAGTCCCGCGGCTGCGGGGTCATTTTCTACGAGTTACATTGGTCCCGTGGGAGGTGTTGGTGCCACCCCCAGGGACGTTCGGGGGCTATTTCGAGTTCTCAACCCCTAACATCATGTTTTTAAGCCTAAGTGTAGAAATATGAATATTATCGTCATATTCTGAAATCGGGAGTCCCGCGACTGCGGGGTCAGTTCCTACGACTTACATTGGTCCCGTAGGATGTGTTGGTGCCACCCACGGGGCCGTTAGAGGGGTGTTTCGAGTTTTCACCCTCTAACGCCATGTTTTGATTTTGTCTAGAAATATGCAAATACCATCGTATTCTCAACCCGGGAGTCCCGTGGCTACGGGGTCAGTTCCTACGAGTTATATTGGTCCCGTGGGAGGTGTTGGTTCCACCCACAGGGACGTTTGGGGGTTGTTTCGAGTTCTCACCCTCTAACGCCATGTTTTAAGCATAAGTCTATAAATATGCAAATTATTATCGTATTCTCAAACCGGGAGTCCCGCGGCTGCGAGGTCAGTTCCTACGAGTTACATTGGTCCTGTGGGAGGTGTTGCTGCCACCCACGGGGACGTTCGGGGGCTGTGTCGAGTTCTCACCATCTAACGCCATGTTTTTAATCCTAAGTCTACAAATATGCAAATTACCGTAATATTCTCAAACCGGGAGTCCCGCGGATGCGGGGTCAGTTCCTACGAGTTACATTGGTCCCGTGGGAGGTGTTGGTGCCAACCACAGGGCCATTCGGGGGTTGTTTCGAGTTCTCACCCTGTAATTCCATGTTTTTAAGCATAAGCCTATATATATGCAAACTACTGTCGTATTCTCAAATCGGGAGTCCCGCGGCTGCGGGGTCAGTTCCTACAAGTTATATTGGTCTCGTGGGAGGTGTTGGTGTCACCCACGGGACCATTCGGGGGCTGTCTCGAGTTTTCAACCTCTAACGCCATGTTTTTAAGCCTAAGTCTAGAAATATGCAAATTATCATCTTATTCTCAAACCTCGAGTCCCGCGGCTGCGGGGTCAGTTCCTACGAGTTACATTAGTCCCATAGGAGGTGTTGGTGCCACCCACGGGGCCGTTCGAGGGCTGTTTCGAGTTCTCACTCTCTAACGCCATGCTTTTAAGCCTAAGTCTAGAAATATGAATATTTTCGTCATTTTCTCAAACCGGGACTCCCGCGATTGTGGGGCCAGTTCCAATGAGTTACATTGGTCCCGTAGGAGGTGTTGGTGTCACCCACGGGGCCGTTAGAGGGATGTTTTGAGTTTTCACCCTCTAACGCCATGTTTTACGTATGTCTAGAAATATTCAAATTACCATTCTATTCTCAAGCCGGGAGTCCCGTGGCTACGGGGTCAGTTTTTACGAGTTGTATTGGTCCCGTGGGAGGTGTTGGTGCCACCCACAGGGACATTTGGGGGTTGTTTCGAGTTCTCACCCTCTAACGCCATGTTTTTAAGCATAAGTCTATAAATATGTAAATTATTATCGTATTCTCAAACCGGGTGTCCCGCGGCTGCGGGGTCAGTTCCTACGAGTTACATTGGGCCCGTGGGAGGTGTTGGTGCCACCCATGGGGCCGTTCGGGGGCTGCTTCCAGTTCTCACCCTCTAACACCATGTTTTTAAGCCTAAGTCTAGAAATATTTAATTACCGTCGTATTCTCAAACCAAGAGTCCCGCATCTGTGGGGTCATTTCCTACGAGTTACATTGGTCACGTGGGAGGTGTTGGTGTCACCCACGGGGCCATTCGGGGGATGTTTCGAGTTCTCAACCTCTAACGCCATGTTTTTAAGCCTAAGTCTAGAAATATACAAATTATCGTCTTATTCTGAAACCAGGAGTCCCGTGGTTGTGGGGTCAGTTTCTACGAGTTACATTGGTCCCGTGGGAGGTGTTGGTGCCACCCACGGGGACATTCGGGGACTGTTTCGAGTTCTCACCCTCTAACGCTATGTTTTTAAGCCTAAGCCTAGAAATATGCAAAATATCGTCGTATTCTCAAACCGGGAGTCCTTCGGCTGCGGGGTCATTTTCTACGAGGTACATTGGTCCCGTGGGAGGTGTTGGTGCAACCTCCAGGGACGTTCGGGGGCTATTTCGAATTCTCACCCTCTAACACCATGTTTTTAAGCCTAAGTATAGAAATATAAATATTATCATCATATTCTGAAATCGGGAGTCCCGCGACTGCGGGGTCAGTTCCTACGAGTTACATTGGTCCCGTAGGAGGTGTTGGTGCCACCCACGGGGCCGTTAGAGGGGTGTTTCGAGTTTTCGCCCTCTAACGCCATGTTTTGCTTATGTCTAGAAATATGCTAATAGCATCGTATTCTCAAACCGGGAGTCCCGCGGCTGCGAGGTCAGTTCCTACGAGTTACATTTGTCCTGTGGGAGGTGTTGGTGCCACCCACGGGGACGTTCGGGGGCTGGGTCGAGTTCTCACCCTCTAACGCCATGTTTTTAAGCCTAAGTCTACAAATATGCAAATTACCGTCATATTCTCAAACCGGGAGTCCCGCGGCTGCGGGGTCAGTTCCTACGAGTTACATTGGTCCCGTGGGAGGTGTTGGTGCCACCCACAGGGCCATTTGGTTGTTGTTTCGAGTTCTCACCCTCTAACGCCATGTTTTTAAGCCCAAGTCTAGAAATATGCAAATTACCATCGTATTCACAAACCGGGAGTCCCGCGGCTAAGGGGTCAGTTCCTACGAGTTACATTGGTCCCGTGGGAGGTGTTGGTGCTACCCTCGGGGACATTTGGAGGTTGTTTCAAGTTCTCACCCTCTAACGCCATGTTTTTAAGTATAAGCATATAAATATGCAAATTACTGTCGTATTCTCAAATCGGGAGTCCCGCGGCTATGGGGTCAGTTCCTAAAAGTTATATTGGTCCCGTGGGAGGTGTTGGTGTCACCCACGGGGCCATTCGGGGGCTGTTTCGAGTTCTCAACCTCTAACGCCATGTTTTTATGCCTAAGTCTAGAAAAATGCAAATTATCATCCTATTCTCGAACCGGGAGTCCCGCGGCTGTGGGGTCAGTTCCTACGAGTTACATTAGTCCCGTAGGAGGTGTTGGTGCCACCCACGGGGCCGTTCGGGGGCTGTTTCGAGTTCTCACCCTCTAACACCATGTTTTTAAGCCAAAGTCTAGAAATTTGTAAATTACCGTCGTATTCTCAAACCGGGAGTCCCGCGGCTGCGGGGTCATTTCCAACGAGTTACATTGGTCACGTGGGAGGTGTTGGTGCCACCCAGGGGACGTTCGGGGTCTGTTTCGAGTTCTCACCCTCTAACTCCATGTTTTTAAGCCTAAGTCTAGAAATATGCAAATTATTTTCCTATTCTCAAACCGGGAGTCCCGCGGCTGCGGGGTCAGTTCCGACGAGTTACATTGGTCCCGTGGGATGTGTTGGTGCCACCCATGGGGACGTTCGAGGGCTGTTTTGAGTTCTCACCCTCTGACGCCTTGTTTTTAAGTCTATGTCTAGAAATATTCAAATTATCGTCCTATTCACAATCCGGGAGTCCCGCGGCTGCGGGGTAACTTCCTACGAGTTACGTTGGTCCCGTGGGAGGTGTTGGTGCCACCCACGGGACGTTCGGGGGCTGTTTCGAGTTCTCACCCTCTAGTGCCATGATTTTAAGCCAATGTCTATAAATATGCAAATTACCGTCGTATTCACAAACCGGGAATTCGCGGCTGCGGGGTCAGTTCCTACGAGTTACATTGGTCCCGTGGGAGGTGTTGGTGCCACCCACGGGGACATTTGGGGGTTGTTTCAAGTTCTCACCCTCTAACGCCATGTTTTTAAGCCTAAGCTTATAAACATGCAAATTACTATCGTATTATCAAATCGGGAGTCCTGCGGTTGTGGGGTCCATTCTTACGAGTTACATTGGTCCCGTGGGAGGAGTTGGTGACACCCACGGGGACGTTCGGGGCCTGTTTCGAGTTCTCTCCCTCTAACGCCATGTTTTTATGCCTAAGCCTAGAAATATGAAAATTATCATCGTATTCTCAAACCGGGAGTCCCGCAGCTACGGGGTCACTTCCTAGGAGTTACATTGATCCCGTGGGAGGTGTTTCTGCCACCGCGAGGGACGTTCGGGGGTTATTTATAGTTCTCACCCTCTAACGCCATGTTTCTAAGCCTAAGTGTAGAAATATAAATATTATCATCATATTCTCAAACCGGGAGTCCCGCGACTGCGGGGTCAGTTCCTACGAGTTACATTGGTCCCGTTGGAGGTGTTGGTGCCACCCACGGGGCCGTTAGAGGGATGTTTCGAGTTTTCACCCTCTAAAGCCATGTTTTGCTTATGTCTAGAAATATTCAAATTACCATCGTATTCTCAAGCCGAGAGTCCCGTGGCTACGGGGTGAGTTCCTACGAGTTGTATTGGTCCCGTGGGAGGTGTTGGTGCCACCCACGGGTACGTTTGGGGGTTTGTTTTGAGTTCTCACCCTCTAACGCCATGTTTTTAAGCATAAGTCTATAACTATGCAAATTATTATCATATTCTCAAACCGGGAGTCCCGCGGCTACGGGGTCAGTTCCTATGAGTTAAATTGGTCCTGTGGGAGGTGTTGGTGTCACCCACGAGGCCGTTCGGGGGCTGCTTCGAGTTCTCACCCTCTAACGCTAATGTTTTTAAGCCTAAGTCCAGAAATATGCAAATTACTGTCATATTCTCAAACCGGGAGTCCCGCGGCTGCGGGATCATTTCCAACGAGTTACATTTGTCACGTGGGAGGTGATGGTGCCACCCACGGAGACATTCGGGGGCTATTTCGAGTTCTCACCCTGTAACGCCATGTTTTTAACGCTAAGTCTAGAAATATGCAAATTATTGTCCTATTCTCAAACCGGGAGTCCCGCGGCTGCAGGTTCATTTCCTACGAGTTACATTGGTCAAGTGGGAGGTGTTGGTGCCATCCATGGGGACGTTCGGGGGCTATTTTGAGTTCTCACCCTCTGACACCATGTTTTTAAGTCTAGGTCTAGAAATATTCAATTTATCGTCCTATTCTCAAACCGGGAGTCCCACGGCTGCGGGGTCAGTTCCTACAAGTTACATTGTTCCCGTGGGAGGTGTTGGTACCACCCACGGGATGTTCGGGGGCTGTTTCTAATTCTCACCCTCTAACGCCATGTTTTTAAGCCTAAGTCTAGAAATATTCCAATTATCGTCGTATTCTCAAACCGGGAGTCCCGCGGCTGCGGGGTCATTTCCAACGAGTTACATTTGTCACGTGGGAGGTGATGGTGCCACCCACGGAGACATTCGGTGGCTATTTCGAGTTCTCACCCTGTAACGCCATGTTTTTAACGCTAAGTCTAGAAATATGCAAATTATTGTCCTATTCTCAAACCGGGAGTCCCGCGGCTGCAGGTTCATTTCCTACGAGTTACATTGGTCCCGTGGGAGGTGTTGGTGCCATCCATGGGGACGTTCGGGGGCTATTTTGAGTTCTCACCCTCTGACACCATGTTTTTAAGTCTAGGTCTAGAAATATTCAATTTATCGTCCTATTCTCAAACCGGGAGTCCCACGGCTGCGGGGTCAGTTCCTACAAGTTACATTGTTCCCGTGGGAGGTGTTGGTGCCACCCACGGGATGTTCGGGGGCTGTTTCGAATTCTCACCCTCTAACGCCATGTTTTTAAGCCTAAGTCTAGAAATATTCCAATTATCGTCGTATTCTCAAACCGGGAGTCCCGCGGCTGCGGGGTCATTTCCTACGATTTACATTGGTCCCGTGGGAGGTGGATGTGCTACCCACGGGGACATTCGGGGGTTGTTTCGAGTTCTCACCCTCTAACGCCATGTTTTTAAGCCTAAGTCTAAAAATATGCAAATTACCGTCGTATTCTTTATTCGGGAGTCCCACGGCTGTGGGGTCAGTTCCTACGACTTACATTGTTCCCGTGGGAGGTGTTGGTGCCACCCACGGGGCCGTTCGGGGGCTATTTTGAGTTCTCACCCTCTAACGCCATGTTTTTAAGCCTTAGTCTAGAAATATACAAATTATTATCCTCTTCTCAAACCGGGAGTCCCGCAGCTGCGGGGTCAGTTCCTACGAGTTACGTTGGTCCCGTGGGAGGTGTTGGGGCCACCCATGGGGCCGTTCGGGGGCTATTTCGAGTTCTCACACTCTAACGCCATGTTTTTAAGCCTAAGTCTAGAAATATACAAATTATTGTCCTATTCTCAAACCGGGAGTCCCGCGGCTGCGGGGTCAGTTCCTAAGAGTTACATTGGTCCCGTGGGAGGTGTTGGAGCCACCCACGGGGCCGTTCGGGGTTGTTTCGAGTTCTCACCCTCTAACGCCATGTTTTTGAGCCCAAGTCTAGAAATATACACATTATCGTCCTATTCTTAAACCGGGAGTCCTGCGGCTACGGGGTCAGTTCCTACGAGTTACATTGGTCCCGTGGGAGGTGTAGGTGCCACCCACGGGGCCGTTCGGGGGTTGTTTCGAGTTCTCACCCTCTAACGCCATGTTTTTAAGCCTAAGTCTACAAATATGCAAATTACCATCGTATTCACAAATCGGGAGTCCCGCAGCTGCGGGGTTAGTTCCTACGAGTTACATTGGTCCCGTGGGAGGTGTTGGTGCCACCCACGGGGATGTTTGGGGGTTGTTTCGAGTTCTCACCCTCTAACACTATGTTTTTAAGCCTAATCCTAGAAATATGCAAATTATCCTCGTATTATCTAAGCGGGAGTCCCGCGGTTGCGGGGTCATTTCCTATGAGTTACATTGGTCCTGTGGGAGGTGTTGGTGCCACCCCCAGGGAAGTTTGGGGGCTATTTCGAGTTCTCACCCTCTAACACCATGTTTTTAAGCCTAAGTGTAGAAATACGAATATGATCCTCATATTCTCAAACCGGGAGTCCCCCGACTTCCTACGAGTTACATTGGTCCCGTAGGAGGTGTTGGTGCCACCCACGGTGCCATAAGAGGAATGTTTCGAGTTTTCACCCTCTAACACCATGTTTTTCTTATGTCTAGAAATATGCAAATTACCATCATATTCTCAAGCCGGGAGTCCCGTGGCTACGGGGTCAGTTCCTACGAGTTATATTTGTCCCGTGGGAGGTGTTGGTGCCACCCACGGGGACGTTTGGGGGTTGTTTCGAGTTGTCACCCTCTAACGCCATGTTTTTATGCATAAGTCTATAAAAATGCAAATTATTATCGTATTCTCAAACCGGGAGTCCCGCGGCTGCGGGGCCAGTTCCTACGAGTTACATTGGTTCCGTGGGAGGTGTTGGTGCCACCCACAGGGCCATTCGGGGGTTGTTTCGAGTTCTCACCCACTAACGCCATGTTTTTAAGCCCAAGTCTAGAAATATACAAATTACCGTCATATTCACAAACCGAGAGTGCCGCGGCTGCGGGGTCAGTTCCTACCAGTTACATTTGTCCCGTGGGAGGTGTTGGTGCCACCCACGGGGACGTTTGGGGGTTGTTTCGAGTTCTCACCCTCTAACGCCATGTGTTTAAGCATAAGTCTACAAATATGAAAATTACTGTCGTATTCTCAAATTGGGAGTCCTGCGGCTGCGAGGTCGGTTCCTATGAGTTACATTGGTCCCGTGGGAGGTGTTGGTGTCACCCACGGGGCCATTTGGGGGCTGTTTCGAGTTCTCAACCTCTAATGCCATGTTTTTAAGCCTAAGTCTAAAAATATGCAAATTATCGTCCTATTCTCAAACCGGGAGTCCCGCGGCTGCGGGGTCAGTTCCTACGAGTTACATTGGTCCCGTGGGAGGTGTTGGTGCCACCCACGGGGACGTTCGGGGGTTGTTTCGAGTTCTCACCCTCTAACGCTATGTTTTTAAGCCTAAACCTAGAAATATGCAAAATATCATCGTATTCTCAAACCGGGAATCCCGAGGCTGTGGGGTCAGTTCCTACGAGTTACATTGGTCCCGTGGGAGGTGTTGGTGCCACCCAGGGGGACGTTCGGGGGCTGTTTCGAGTTCTCTCCCTATAACGCCATGTTTTTAAGCCTAAGTCTAGAAATATACAAATTATTGTCCTATTCTCAAACCGGGAGTCCCGCGGCTACGGGGTCAGTTCCTAAGAGTTACATTGGTCCCGTGGGAGGTGTTGGAGCCACCCACGGGGACGTTCGGGGGTTGTTTTGAGTACTCACCCTCTAACGCCATGCTTTTAAGCATAAGTCTATAAATAGGCAAATTAATGTCGTATTATCAAACCAGGAGTCCCACGACTGCGGGGTCAGTTCCTACAAGTTACATTGTTCCCGTGGGAGGTGTTGGTGCCACCCACGGGACGTTCGGGGGATGTTTCGAATTCTCACCCTCTAACGCCATGTTTTTAAGCCTAAGTCTAGAAATATTCCAATTATCGTCGTATTCTCAAACCGGGAGTCCCGCGGCTGCGGGGTCATTTCCTACGATTTACATTGGTCCCGTGGGAGGTGGATGTGCCACCCACGGGGACATTCGGGGGTTGTTTCGAGTTCTCACCCTCTAACGCCATATTTTTAAGCCTAAGTCTAAAAATATGCAAATTACCATCGTATTCTTTATTCGGGAGTCCCACGGCTGTGGGGTCAGTTCCTACGACTTACATTGTTCCCGTGGGAGGTGTTGGTGCCACCCACGGGGCCGTTCGGGGGCTGTTTTGAGTTCTCACCCTCTAACGCCATGTTTTTAAGCCTCAGTCTAGAAATATACAAATTATTATCCTCTTCTCAAACCGGGAGTCCCGCAGCTGCGGGGTCTGTTCCTACGAGTTACGTTGGTCCCGTGGGAGGTGTTGGGGCCACCCATGGGGCCGTTCGTGGGCTATTTCGAGTTCTCACCCTCTAACGTTATGTTTTTAAGCCTAAGTCTAGAAATATACAAATTATTGTCCTATTCTCAAACCGGGAGTCCCGTGGCTGCGGGGTCAGTTCCTAAGAGTTACATTGGTCCCGTGGGAGGTGTTGGAGCCACCCACGGGCCCGTTCGGGGTTGTTTCGAGTTCTCACCCTCTAACGCCATGTTTTTGAGCCCAAGTCTAGAAATATACAAATTATCGTCCTATTCTTAAACCGGGAATCCTGCGGCTACGGGGTCAGTTCCTACGAGTTACATTGGTCCCGTGGGAGATGTAGGTGCCACCCACGGGGCCGTTCGGGGGTTGTTTTGAGTTCTCACCCTCTAACGCCATGTTTTTAAGCCTAAGTCTACAAATATGCAAATTACCATCGTATTCACAAATCGGGAGTCCCGCACCTGCGGGGTTAGTTCCTACGAGTTACATTGGTCCCGTGGGAGGTGTTGGTGCCACCCACGGGGATGTTTGGGGGTTGTTTCGAGTTCTCACCCTCTAACGCCAAGTTTTTAAGCATAAGCCAAAAAATATGCAAATTATTGTCGTATTCTAAAATCGGGAGTCCTGCGGCTGCGGCGTCAGTTCCTACGAGTGACATTGGTCCCGTGGGAGGTGTTGGGGTCACCTACGGGGCCATTCGGGGGCTGTTTCGAGTTCTCAACCTCTAACACCATGTTTTTAAGCCTAAGTCTATAAATATGAAAATTATCGTCCTATTCTCAAATCGGGAGTCCCGCGGCTGCGGGGTCAGTTCCTACGAGTTACATTGGTCCCGTGGGAGGTGTTGGTGCCACCCACGGGGACGTTCGGGGGTTGTTTTGAGTTCTCACCCTCTAACACTATGTTTTTAAGCCTAATCCTAGAAATATGCAAATTATCCTCGTATTATCTAACCGAGAGTCCCGCGGTTGCGGGGTCATTTCCTATGAGTTACATTGGTCCCGTGGGAGGTGTTGGTGCCACCCCCAGGGAAGTTTGGGGGCTATTTCGAGTTCTCACCCTCTAACACCATGTTTTTAAGCCTAAGTGTAGAAATACGAATATGATCGTCATATTCTCAAACCGGGAGTCCCGCGACTTCCTACGAGTTACATTGGTCCCGTAGGAGGTGTTGGTGCCACCCACGGTGCCATAAGAGGAATGTTTCGAGTTTTCACCCTCTAACACCATGTTTTTCTTATGTCTAGAAATATGCAAATTACCATCATATTCTCAAGCCGGGAGTCCCGTGGCTACGGGGTCAGTTCCTACGAGTTATATTTGTCCCGTGGGAGGTGTTGGTGCCACCCACGGGGACGTTTGGGGGTTGTTTCGAGTTGTCACCCTCTAACGCCATGTTTTTATGCATAAGTCTATAAAAATGCAAATTATTATCGTATTCTCAAACCGGGAGTCCCGCGGCTGCGGGGCCAGTTCCTACGAGTTACATTGGTTCCGTGGGAGGTGTTGGTGCCACCCACAGGGCCATTCGGGGGTTGTTTCGAGTTCTCACCCACTAACGCCATGTTTTTAAGCCCAAGTCTAGAAATATACAAATTACCGTCATATTCACAAACCGAGAGTGCCGCGGCTGCGGGGTCAATTCCTACGAGTTACATTTGTCCCGTGGGAGGTGTTGGTGCGACCCACGGGGACGTTTGGGGGTTGTTTCGAGTTCTCACCCTCTAACGCCATGTGTTTAAGGATAAGTCTACAAATATGCAAATTACTGTCGTATTCTCAAATTGGGAGTCCTGCGGCTGCGAGGTCGGTTCCTATGAGTTACATTGGTCCCGTGGGAGGTGTTGGTGTCACCCACGGGGCCATTTGGGGGCTGTTTCGAGTTCTCAACCTCTAACGCCATGTTTTTAAGCCTAAGTCTAAAAATATGCAAATTATCGTCCTATTCTCAAACCGGGAGTCCCGCGGCTGCGGGGTCAGTTCCTACGAGTTACATTGGTCCCGTGGGAGGTGTTGGTGCCACCCACGGGGACGTTCGGGGGTTGTTTCGAGTTCTCACCCTCTAACGCTATGTTTTTAAGCCTAAGCCTAGAAATATGCAAAATATCGTTGTATTCTCAAACCGGGAATCCCGAGGCTGTGGGGTCATTTCCTACGAGTTACATTGGTCCCGTGGGAGGTGTTGGTGCCACCCAGGGGGACGTTCGGAGGCTGTCTCGAGTTCTCTCTCTATAACGCCATGTTTTTAAGGCTAAGTCTAGAAATATACAAATTATCGTCCTATTCTCAAACCGGGAGTCTCGCGGCTGCGGGGTCAGTTCCTACGAGTTACATTGGTCCCGTGGGAGGTGTTGGTGCCACCCACGGGGACGTTCGTGGGCTGTTTCGAGTTCTCACCCTCTAACGCTATGTTTTTAAGCCTAAGCCTAGAAATATGCTAAATATCGTCATATTCTCAAATCGGGAGTCCCGCGGCTGCGGGGTCATTTCCTACGAGTTACATTGGTCCCGTGGGAGGTGTTGGTGCCACCCACGGGGCCGTTAGAGGGATGTTTCGAGTTTTCACCCTCTGACGCCATGTTTTGCTTATGTCTAGAAATATGCAAATTACCATTGTATTCTCAACCCGGGAGTCCCGTGGCTACGGGGTCAGTTACTAGGAGTTATACTGGTCACGTGGGAGGTGTTGGTGCCACCCACGGGGACGTTTGGGGGTTGTTTCGAGTTCTCACCCTCTAACGCCATGTTTTTAAGCATAAGTCTATAAATATGCAAATTATTATCGTATTTTCAAACCGGGAGTCCCGCGGTTGCGAGATCAATTCCTACGAGTTACATTGGTACCGTTGGAGGTGTTGGTCCCACCCTCGGGGACGTTCGGGGGCTGTTTCGAGTTCTTAACCTCTAACGCCATATTTGTAAGCCTATGTATACAAATATGCAAATTATCATCATATTCTCAAACCGGGAGTCCCGCGGCTGCGGGGTCAGTTCCTACGAGTTACATTGGTCCCGTGGGAGGTGTTGGTGCCACCCACAGGGCCATTCGGGGGTTGTTTCGAGTTCTCCTCCTCTAACGCCATGTTTTTATGCCCAAGTCTAGAAATATGCAAATTACCATCGTATTCTCAAACAGGGAGTCTCGCGGCTGCGGGTTCAGTTACTACGAGTTACATTGGTCCCATGGGAGGTGTTGGTGCCACCCACGGGGACGTTTGGGGGTTGTTTCGAGTTCTCACCCTCTAACGCCATATTTTTAAGTCTAAGTCTAGAAATATGAAAATTATCATCCTATTCTCAAACCGAGAGTTCAACGGCTCTGGGGTCAGTTCCTACGAGTTACATTGGTCCCGTGGGAGGTGTTGGTGCCACCCACGGGGACGTTCGGGGGCTGTTTCGAGTTCTCACCCTCTAACACCATGTTTTTAAGTCTAAGTCTAGAAATATGCAAATTATCATCGTATTCTCAAACCGGGAGTCCCGCGGCTGCGAGGTCAGTTCTTACGAGTTACGTTGGTCCCGTGGGAGGTGTTGGAGTCACCCACGGGGCCATTCGGGGTCTGTTTCGAGTTCTCAACCTCTAACGACATGTTTTTAAGCCCAAGTCTAGAAATATGAAAATTATCGTACTATTCTCAAACCGAGACTCCCGCGGCTGCGAGGTCAATTCCTACGAGTTACATTGGTCCCGTCCGAGGAGTTGGTGCCACCCACGGGGCCGTTCGGGGGCAGGAGTTCTCAACCTCCAACGCCATGTTTTTAAGCCTAAGTGTAGAAATATGAATATTATCGTCATATTCTCAAACCGGGAGTCCCGCAACTGCGGGGTCAGTTCCTACGAGTTACATTGGTCCCGTAAGAGGTGTTGGTGCCACCCACGGGGATGTTAGAGGGATGTTTCGAGTTTTTACCCACTAACGCCATGGTTTGCTTATGTGTAGAAATATTCAAATTACCATCGTATTCTCAAGCCGGGAGTCCCGTGGTTACGGGGTCAGTTCCTACGAGTTGTATTGGTCCCTTGGGAGGTGTTGGTGCCACCCACGGGGACGTTTGGGGGTTGTTTCAAGTTCTCACCTTCTAACGCCATGTTTTTAAGCATAAGTCTATATATATGCAAATTATTATCTTATTCTCAAACCGGGAGTCCCGCGGCTGCGGGGTCAGTTCCTACGAGTTACATTCGTCCCGCGGGAGGTGTTGGTGCCACCCACGGGGCCGTTCGGAGGCTGTTTCGAGTTCTCACCCTCTAACGCCATGTTTTTAAGCCTAAGTCTAGTAATATGCAAATTACCGTCGTATTCTCAAACCGGGAGTCCCGCGACAGTGGGGTCAGTTTCTATATGTTACATTGGTCCCGCAGGAGGTGTTGGTGCCACCCACGGGGCCGTTAGAGGGATGTTTTGAGTTTTCACCCTCAAACGCCATGTTTTGCTTATGTCTAAAAATGTGCAAATTACCATCGTATTCTCAACCCGGGAGTCCCGTGGCTACGGGGTCAGTTCCTACGAGTTATATTGGTCCGGTGGGAGGTGTTGGTGCCACCCACAGGGACGTTGGGGGGTTGTTTCGAGTTCTCATCCTCCAACGCCATGTTTTTAAGCTTAAGTCTACAAATATGCAAATTACCGTTGTATTCTCAAATCGGGAGTCCCGCAGCTGCGGGGTCAGTTCCTACAAGTTACATTGGTCCCGTGGGAGGAGTTGGTGCCACCCACAGGGCCATTCGGGGGTTGTTTTGAGTTATCACCCTGTAACGCCATGTTTTTAAGCATAAGCCTATATATATGCAAATTACTGTCGTATTCTCAAATCGGGAGTCCCGCGGCTGCGGGGTCAGTTCCTACAAGTTATATTGGTCCCGTGGGAGGTGTTGGTTTCACCCACGGGGCCATTTGAGGGCTGTTTCGAGTTCTCAACCTCTAACGCCATGTTTTTAAGCCTAAGTCTAGAAATATGCAAATTATCATCCTATTCTCAAACCTCGAGTCCCGCGGCTCCGGGGTCAGTTCCTACGAGTTCATTGGTCCCGTAGGAGGTGTTGGTGCCACCCACGGGGCCGTTAGAGGGATGTTTCGAGTTTTCACCCTCTAACGCCATGTTTTGCTTACGTCGAGAAATATTAAAATTACCATTGTATTCTCAAGCCGAGAGTCCCGTGGTTACGGGGTCAGTTTCTACGAGTTGTATTGGTCCCGTGGGAGGTGTTGGTGCCACCCACGGGGACGTTAGGGGGCTGTTTCGAGTTCTCACCCTCTAACGCCATGTTTTTAAGTCTAAGTCTAGAAATATGCAAATTATCATCGTATTCTCAAACCGGGAGTCCCGCGGCTGCGGGGTCAGTTCCTACGAGTTACGTTGGTCCCGTGGGAGGTGTTGGAGTCACCCACGGAGCCATTCGGGGGCTGTTTCGACTTCTCAACCTCTAACGACATGTTTTTAAGCCCAAGTCTAGAAATATGAAAATCATCGTACTATTCTCAAACCGAGAGTCCCGCGGCTGCGAGGTCAATTCCTACGAGTTACATTGGTCCCGTGCGAGGAGTGGTGCCACCCACGGGGCCGTTCGGGGGCAGTTTCGAGTTCTCAACCTCTAACGCCATGTTTTTAAGCCTAAGTGTAGAAATATGAATATTATCGTCATATTCTCAAACCGGGAGTCCCGCGACTGCGGGGTCAGTTCCTACGAGTTACATTGGTCCCGTAAGAGATGTTGGTGCCACCCACGGGGACGTTAGAGGGATGTTTCGAGTTTTCACCCACTAACGCCATGGTTTGCTTATGTGTAGAAATATTCAAATTACCATCGTATTCTCAAGCCGGGAGTCCCGTGGTTACGGGGTCAGTTCCTACGAGTTGTATTGGTCCCGTGGGAGGTGTTGGTGCCACCCACGGGGACGTTTGGGGGTTGTTTCAAGTTCTCACCTTCTAACGCCATGTTTTTAAGCATAAGTCTATATATATGCAAATTATTATCTTATTCTCAAACCGGGAGTCCCGCGGCTGCGGGGTCAGTTCCTACGAGTTACATTGGTCCCGCGGGAGGTGCTGGTGCCACCCACGGGGCCGTTTCGAGTTCTCACCCTCTAACGCCATTTTTTTAAGCCTAAGTCTAGTAATATGCAAATTACCGTCGTATTCTCAAACCAGGAGTCCCACGGATGTGGGGTCATTTCCTACGAGTTACATTGGTCACGTGGGAGGTGTTGGTGCCACCCACGGGGACGTTCGGGGGCTGTTTCGAGTTCTCACCCTCTAATGCCATGTTTTTAAGCCTAAGTCTAGAAATATGCAAATTATTTTCCATTTCTCAAACCGGGAGTCCCGCGGCTGCGGGGTCAGTTCCTACGAGTTACATTGGTCCCGTGGGAGGTGTTGGTGCCACCCACGAGGACGTTCGGGGTTTTTTTGAGTTCTCACCCTCTGACACCATGTTTTTAAGTCTAGGTCTAGAAATATTCAAATTATCCTTCTATTCACAAATTGGAAGTCCCGCGGCTGCGGGGTCAGTTCCTACGAGTTACATTGTTCCCGTGGGAGGTGTTGGTGCCACCCAAGGGACGTTCGGGGGTTGTTTCGAGCTCTCACCCTCAAACGCCATATTTTTAAGCCTACGTCTAGAAATATGCAAATTATCGTCATATTCTCTAACCGGGAGTCCAGCGACTGTGGGGTCAGTTCCTATGTGTTACATTGGTCCCGCAGGAGGTGTTGGTGCCACCCACGGGGCCGTTAGAGGGATGTTTCGAGTTTTCACCCTCTAACGCCATGGTTTGCTTATGTCTAAAAATGTGCAAATTACCATCGTATTCTCAACCCGGGAGTCCCGTGGCTACGGGGTCAGTTCCTACGAGTTATATTGGTCCGGTGGGAGGTGTTGGTGCCACCCACAGGGACGTTGGGGGGTTGTTTCGAGTTCTCACCCTCCAACGCCATGTTTTTAAGCTTAAGTCTACAAATATGCAAATTACCATCGTATTCTCAAATCGGGAGTCCCGCAGCTGCGGGGTCAGTTCCTACAAGTTACATTGGTCCCGTGGGAGGTGTTGGTGCCACCCACAGGGCCATTCGGGGGTTGTTTTGAGTTATCACCCTCTAACGCCATGTTTTTAAGCATAAGCCTATATATATGAAAATTACTGTCGTATTCTCAAATCGGGAGTCCCGCGGCTGCGGGTTCAGTTCCTACAAGTTATATTGGTCCCGTGGGAGGTGTTGGTTTCACCCACGAGGACATTTGGGGGTTGTTTCGAGTTCTCAACCTCTAACGCCATGTTTTTAAGCCTAAGTCTAGAAATATGCAAATTATCATCCTATTCTCAAACCTCGAGTCCCGCGGCTGCGGGGTCAGTTCCTACGAGTTACATTGGTCCCGTAGGAGGTGTTGGTGCCACCCACGGGGCCGTTAGAGGGATGTTTCGAGTTTTCACCCTCAAACTCCATGTTTTGCGAATGTCTAGAAATATGCAAATACCATCGTATTCTCAACCCGGGAGTCCCGTGGCTACGGGGTCAGTTCCTACGAGTTATATTGGTCCCGTGGGAGGTGTTGGTGCCACCCACAGGGACATTTGGGGGTTGTTTCGAGTTCTCACCCTCTAACGCCATGTTTTTAAGCATAAGTCTATAAATATGCATATTATTATCGTATTCTCAAACCGGGAGTCCCGCGGCTGCGGGGTCAGTTCCTACGAGTTACATAGGTCCCGTGGGAGGTGTTGGTTCCACCCATGGGGCCGTTCGGGGGCTGCTTCGAGTTCTCACCCTCTAACGCCATGTTTTTAAGCCTAAGTCTAGAAATATTAATATTACAGTCATATTCTCAAAGCGAGAGTCCCACGGCTGCGGGGTCAGTTCCTACGAGTTACATTGGTCCCGTGGGAGGTGTTGGTGTCACCCACGGGGCCATTCGGGGGCTGTTTCGATTTCTCGACCTCTAACGCCATATTTTAAGCCTAAGTCTAGAAATATACAAATTATCGTCCTATTCTAAAACCGGGAGTCCCGTGGCTGCGGGGTCAGTTCCTCCGAGTTACATTGGTCCCGTGGGAGGTGTCGGTGCCACCCACAGGGACGTTCGGAGGCTGTTTCGAGTTCTCACCCTCTAACGCAATGTTTTTAAGCCTAAGCTTAAAAATATGCAAAATATCTTCGTATTCTCAAACCGAGAGTCCCGCGGCTGCGGGGTCATTTCCTACGAGTTACATTGGTCCCGTGGGAGGTGTTGGTCCCACCCCCAGGGACGTTCGGGGGCTATTTCGAGTTCTCACCCTCTAACACCATGTTTTTAAGCCTAAGTGTAGAAATATGAATATTATCGTCATATTCTCAAATCGGGAGTCCCGCGACTACGGGGTCAGTTCCTACGAGTTACATTGGTCCCGTAGGAGGTGTTGGTGCCACCCGCGGGGCCGTTAGAGGGGTGTTTCGAGTTTTCACCCTCTAACGCCATATTTTTCTTATGTCTAGAAATATGCAAATACCATCGTATTCTCAACCCGGGAGTCCCGTGGCTACGGGGTCAGTTCTTACGAGTCATATTGGTCCCGTGGGAGCTGTTGGTGCCACCCACAGGGACGTTTGGGGGTTGTTTCGAGTTCTCACCCTCTAACGCCATGTTTTTAAGCATAAGTCTATAAATATGCAAATTATAATCGTATTCTCAAACCGGGAGTCCCGCGGCTACGAGGTCAGTTCCTACGAGTTACATTGGTCCTGTGGGAGGTGTTGCTACCACCCACGGGGACGTTCGGGGGCTGTGTCGAGTTCTCACCCTCTAACGCCATGTTTTTAAACCTAAGTCTACAAATATGCAAATTACCGTCATATTCTCAAACCGGGAGTCCCGCGACTGCGGGGTCAGTTCCTACGAGTTACATTGGTCCCTTGGGAGGTGTTGGTGCCACCCACAGGGCCATTCGGGGTTTGTTTCGAGTTCTCACCCTGTAACGCCATGTTTTTAAGCATAACCCTATACATATGCAAATTACTGTCGTATTCTCAAATCGGGAGTCTCGCGGCTGCGGGGTCAGTTCCTACAAGTTATACTGGTCCCGTGGGAGGTGTTGGTGTCACCCACGGGGCCATTCGGGGGCTGTTTCGAGTTCTCAACCTCTAACACCATATTTTGAAGGCTAAGTCTAGAAATATGCAAATTATCATCCTATTCTCAAACCTCGAGTCCCGCGGATGTGGGGTCAGTTCCTACGAGTTACATTAGTCCCGTAGGAGGTGTTGGTGCCACCCACGGGGCCGTTCGAGGGCTGTTTCGAGTTCTCACCCTCTGACGCCATGCTTTTAAGCCTATGTCTAGAAATATGAATATTATCATCATATTCTCAAACCCGAATTCCCGCGATTGCGGGGTCAGTTCCTATGAGTTACATTGGTCCCGTAGGAGGTGTTGGTGCCACCCACGGGGCCGTTAGAGGGATGTTTCGAGTTTTCACCCTCTAACGCCATGTTTTTCTTATGTCTAGAAATATTCAAATTACCATTGTATTCTCAAGTCGTGAGTCCCGTGGCTACGGGGTAAGTTTCTACGAGTTGTATTGGTCTCGTGGGAGGTGTTGGTGCCACCCACGGGGACATTTGGGGGTTATTCTGAGTTCTCACCCTCTAACGCCATGTTTTTAAGCATAAGTCTAGAAATATGCAAATTATTATGGTATTCTCAAACCGGGTGTCCCGCGGCTGCGGGGTCAGTTCCTACGAGTTACATTGGGCCCGTGGGAGGTGTTGGTGCCACCCATGGGGCCGTTCGGGGGCTGCTTCGAGTTCTCACCCTCTAACGCCATGTTTTTAAGCCTAAGTCTAGAAATATTAAAATTACCGTCGTATTCTCAAACCGAGAGTCCCGCGGCTGTGGAGTCATTTCCTACGAGTTACATTGGTCACGTGGGAGGTGTTGGTGTCACCCACGGGGCCATTCGAGGGCCGTTTCGAGTTCTCAACCTCTAACGACATGTTTTTAAGCCTAAGTCTAGAAGTATTCAAATTATCATCCTATTCTCAAACCGAGAGTTCCACGGCTGCGGGGTCAGTTCTTACGACTTACATTGGTCCCGTGGGAGGTGTTGGTGCCACCCACGGGGACGTTCGGGGGCTGTTTCGAGTTCTCACCCTCTAACGCTATGTTTTTAAGCCTAAGCCTAGAAATATGCAAAATATCATCGTATTCTCAAACCGGGAGTCCCGCGGTTGCGGGGTCATTTTCTACGAGTTACATTGGTCCTGTGGGAGGTGCTGGTGCCACCCCCAGGGACGTTCGGGGGCTATTTCGAGTTCTCACCCTCTAACACCATATTTTTAAGCCTAAGTGTAGAAATATGAATATTATCATCATATTCTCAAATCGGGAGTCCCGCGACAGCGGGGTCAGTTCCTACGAGTTACATTGGTCCCGTAGGAGGTGTTGGTTCCGCCCACGGGGCCGTTAGAGGGGTGTTTCGACTTTTCACCCTCTAACGCCATGTTTTGCTTATGTCTAGAAATATGCAAATACCATTGTATTTTCAAACGGGAGTCCCGCGGCTGCGGGGTCAGTTCCTACGAGTTACATTGGTCCCGTGGGAGGTGTTGGGGCCACCCACGGGGCCGTTCAGTGGTTGTTTTGAGCTCTCACCCTCAAACGCCATGTTTTTTAGCCCAATTCTATAAATATACAAATTAGCGTCCTATTCTTAAACCGGGAGTCCTGCGGCTGCGGGGTCAGTTCCTATGAGTTACATTGGTCCCGTGGGAGGTATTGGTGCCACCCACGGGGATGTTTGGGGGTTGTTTCTAGTTCTCACCCTCTAACGCCATGTTTTTAAGCATAAGCCAATAAATATGCAAATTATTGTCGTATTCTAAAATCGGGAGTCCCGCGGCTGCGGGGTCAGTTCCTACGAGTTACATTGGTCCCGTGGAAGGTGTTGGTGTCACCCACGGGGCCATTCGGGGGTTGTTTCGAGTTCTCAACCTCTAACGCCATGTTTTTAAGCCTAAGTCTATAAATATGCAAATTATCTTCCTATTCTCAAACCGTCAGTCCCGCGGCTGCGGGGTCAGTTCCTACGAGTTACATTGGTCCCGTGGGAGGTGTTGGTGCCACCCACGGGGACGTTCGGGGGCTGTTTCGAGTTCTCACCCTCTAACGCCATGGTTTTAAGCATAAGCCTAGAAATAAACAAATTATCCTCGTATTCTCTAACCGGGAGTCCCGCGGTTGCGGGGTCATTTCCTATGAGTTACATTGGTCCCGTGGGAGGTGTTGGTGCCACCCCCCGGGAAGTTTGGGGGCTATTTCGAGTTCTCACCCTATAACACCATGTTTTTAAGCCTAAGTGTACAAATATGAATATGATCGTCATATTCTCAAACCGGGAGTCCCGCGACTTCCTACGAGTTACATTGGTCCCGTAGGAGGTGTTGGTGCCACCCACGGTGCCGTAAGAGGAATGTTTCGAGTTTTCACCCTCTAACACCATGTTTTTCTTATGTCTAGAAATATGCAAATTACCATCATATTCTCAAGTCGGGAGTCCCGTGGCTACGGGGTCAGTTCCTACGAGTTATATTGGTCCGGTGGGAGGTGTTGGTGCCACCCACGGGGACGTTTGGGGGCTGTTTTGAGTTGTCACCCTCTAACGCCATATTTTTATGCATAAGTCTATAAATATGCAAATTATTATCGTATTCTCAAACCGGGAGTCCCGCGGCTGCGGGGCCAGTTCCTACGAGTTACATTGGTTCCGTGGGAGGTGTTAGTGCCACCCACGGGGACGTTCGGGAGTTGTTTCGAGTTCTCATCCTCTAACGCCATGTTTTTAAGCCTAAGTCTACAAATATGCAAATTACCATCGTATTCTCAAACCGGGAGTCCCGTGGCTGCGGGGTCAGTTCCTACGAGTTACCTTGGTCCCGTGGGAGGTGTTGGTGCCACCCACAGGGCCATTCGGGGGTTGTTTCGAGTTCTCACCCTCTAATGCTATGTTTTTAAGCCTAAGCCTAGAAATATGCAAAATATCGTCCTATTCTCAAACTGGGAGTCCCGAGGCTGTGGGGCCAGTTCCTACGAGTTACATTGGTCCCGTGGGAGGTGTTGGTGCCACCCAGGGGGACGTTCGGGGGCTGTTTCGAGTTCTCACCCTATAACGCCATGTTTTTAAGCCTAAGTCTAGAAATATACAAATTATCGTCCTATTCTCAAACCGGGAGTCTCGCGGCTGCGGGGTCAGTTCCTACGAGTTACATTGGTCCCGTGGGAGGTGTTGGTGCCACCCACGGGGACGTTCGGGGGCTGTTTTGAGTTCTCACCCTCTAACGCTATGTTTTTAAGCCTAAGCCTAGAAATATGCAAAATATCATCATATTCTCAAACCGGGAGTCCCGCGGCTGCGGGGTCATTTTCTACGAGTTACATTGGTCCCGTGGGAGGTGTTGGTGCCACCCCAGGGACGTTCGCAGGAAATTTCGAGTTCTCGCCCTCTAACACCATGTTTTTAAGCCTAAGTGTAGAAATATGAATATTATCGTCATATTCTCAAACCGGGAGTCCCGTGACTGCGGGGTCAGTTCCTACGAGTTACAATTATCCCGTAGTAGGTGTTTGTGCCACCCACGGGGCCGTTAGAGGGATGTTTCAAGTTTTCACCCTCTGACGCCATGTTTTGCTTATGTCTAGAAATATGCAAATTACCATTGTATTCTCAACCCGGGAGTCCCGTGGCTACGGGGTCAGTTCCTAGCAGTTATACTGGTCACGTGGGAGGTGTTGGTGCCACCCACGGGGACGTTTGGGGGTTGTTTCGAGTTCTCACCCTCTAACGCCATGTTTTTAAGCATAAGTCTATAAATATGCAAATTATTATTGTATTTTTAAACCGGGAGTCCCGCGGTTGCGAGATCAGTTCCTACGAGTTACATTGGTACCGTTGGAGGTGTTGGTGCCACCCTCGGGGACGTTCGGGGGCTGTTTCGAGTTCTTAACCTCTAGCGCCATGTTTATAAGCCTAAGTCTACAAATATGCAAATTACCGTCATATTATCAAACCGGGAGTCCCACGGCTGCGGGGTCAGTTCCTACGAGTTACATTGGTCCTGTGGGAGGTGTTGGTTCCACCCACAGGACCATTCGGGGGTTGTTTCGAGTTCTCCTCCTCCAACGCCATGTTTTTAAGCCCAAGTCTAGAAATATGCAAATTACCATCGTATTCTCAAACAGGGAGTCTCGCGGCTGCGGGGTCAGTTACTACGAGTTACATTGGTCCCGTGGGAGGTGTTGGTGCCACCCACGGGGACGTTTGGGGGTTGTTTCAAGTTCTCACCCTCTAACGCCATATTTTTAAGTCTAATTCTAGAAATATGCAAATTATCGTCCCATTCTCAAACCGAGAGTTCCGCGGCTTGGGGGTCAGTTCCTACGAGTTACATTGGTCCCGTGGGAGGTGTCGGTGCCACCCTCGGGGACATTTGGGGGTTGTTTTGAGTTCTCACCCTCTAACGCCATATTTTTAAGCATAAGCATATAAATATGCAAATTACTGTCGTATTCTCAAATCGGGAGTCCCGCGGCTGCGTGGTCAGTTCCTAAAAGTTATATTGGTCCCGTGGGAGGTGTTGGTGTCACCCACGGGGCCATTCGGGGGCTGTTTCGAGTTCTCAACCTCTAACGATATGTTTTTATGCCAAACTATAGAAATATGCACATTATCGTCCTATTCTCGAACCGGGAGTCCCGCGGCTGTGGGGTCAGTTCCTACGAGTTACATTAGTCCCGTAGGAGGTGTTGGTGCCACCCACGGGGCCGTTCGGGGGCTGTTTCGAGTTATCACACTCTAACACCATGTTTTTAAGCCTAAGTCAAAAATTTGTAAATTACCGTCGTATTCTCAAGTCGGGAGTCCCGTGGCTACGGGGTCAGTTCCTACGAGTTGTATTGGTCCCGTGGGAGGTGTTGGTTCCACCCACGGGTACGTGTGGGGGTTGTTTCGAGTTCTCACCCTCTAATGCCATGTTTTTAAGCATAAGTATATAAATATGCAAATTATTATCGTATTCTCAAACCGGGAGTCCCGTGGCTACGGGGTCAGTTCCTACGAGTTAAATTGGTCCTCTGGGAGGTGTTGGTGCCACCCACAGGGCCGTTCGGGGGCTGCTTCGAGTTCTCACCCTCTAACGTCAATGTTTTTAAGCCTAAGTCCATAAATATGCAAATTACCGTCGTATTCTCAAATCGGGAGTCCCGCGGCTGCGGGGTCATTGCCTACGAGTTACATTGGTCACGTGGGAGATGATGGTGCCACCCACGGAGACGTTTGGGGGCTGTTTCGAGTTCTCACCCTCTATGCCATGTTTTTAACGCTAAGTCTAGAAATATGCAAATTATTGTCCTATTCTCAATCCAGGAGTCCCGCGGCTGCAGGTTCATTTCCTACGAGTTACATTGGTCCCGTGGGAGGTGTTGGTGCCATCCATGGGGACGTTCGGGAGCTATTTTGAGTTCTCACCCTCTGACACCATGTTTTTAAGTCTAGGTCTAGAAATATTCAATTTATCATCCTATTCTCAAACCGGGAGTCCCGCGGCTACGGGGTCTGTTCCTACGAGTTACATTGTTCCCGTGGGAGGTGTTGGTGCCACCCACGGAACGTTCAGGGCGGTTTCGAATTCTCACCCTCTAATGCCATGTTTTTAAGCCTAAGTCCAGAAATATTCCAATTATCATCCTATTCTCAAACCGAGACTCCCGCGGCTGCGGGGTCAGTTCCTACGAGTTACATTGGTCCCGTGGGAGCTGTTGATGCCACCCACGAGGCTGTTCGGGGGTTGTTTCGAGTTCTCACCCTCTAACGCCATGTTTTTAAGCCTAAGTCTAGAAATATGCAAATTTTTGTCGTATTCTCAAATCGGGAGTCCCGCAGCTGCGGGGTCAATTCCTACGAGTTACATTGGTCCCGTGGGAGGTGTTGGTGCCACCCACGGGGCCATTAGGGGGATATTTCGAGTTCTCAACCTCTAACGCCATGTTTTTAAGCCTAAGTCTAGAAATATGCAAATTATCGTCCTATTCTCAAATCGGGAGTCATCCGGCTGTGGGGTCAGTTCCTACGAGTTACATTGGTCCCGTAGGAGGAGCTGATGCCACCCACGGGGCCGTTCAGGGGTTGTTTCGAGGTCTCACCCTCTGACGCCATATATTTATGCCTAAGTCTAGAAATATGCAAATTTCCGTCGTATTCTCAAACCGAGAGTCCCGTGGCTGTGGGATCAATTCCTACGAGTTACATTGGTCCCGTAGGAGGTATTGGTACCACCCACGGGGCCGTTCGGGGCTGTTTCGAGTTCTCAACCTCTAACGCCATGTTTTTAAGCCTAAGTGTAAAAATATGAATATTATCGTCATATTCTCAAACCGGGAGTCCCGCGACTGCGGGGTCAGTTCCTACGAGTTACATTGGTCCCGTAGGAGGTGTTGGTGCCACCCACGGGGACGTTAGAGGGATGTTTCGAGTTTTCACCCTCTAACGCCATGTTTTGCTTATGTCTAGAAATATTCAAATTATAGTCGTATTCTCAATACGGGAGTCCTGTGGCTACGGGGTCAGTACCTACGAGTTGTATTGGTCCCATGGGAGGTGTTGGTGTCACCCACGGGGCTATTCGGGGGTTGTTTCTAGTTCTCAACCTCTAACGACATGTTTTTAAGCCAAAGTCTAGAAATATGCAAATTACCAACGTATTCTCAAATCGGGAGTCCCGCGGCTGCGGGGTCATTTCCTACGAGTTACATTGGTCACGTGGGAGGTGTTGGTGCCACCCACGGGGACGTTCGGGGGCTGTTTCGAGTTCTCACCCTCTAATGCCATGTTTTTAAGCCTAATTTTAAAAATATGCAAATTATTTTCCATTTCTCAAACCGGGAATCACGTGGCTGCGGGGTCAGTTCCTACGAGTTATATTGGGCCCGTCGGAGGTGTTGGTGCCACCCACGGGGATGTTCGGGGGTTGTTTTGAGTTCTCACCCTCTGACACCATGTTTTTAAGTCTAGGTCTAGAAATATTAAAACTATCATCCTATTCTCAAACCGGGAGTCCCACTGCTACGGGGTCAGTTCCTACGAGTTACACCGGTCCAGTGGGAGGTGTTGGTGCCACCCACAGGGACGTTCGGGGGCAATTTCGAGTTCTCACCCTCTAACGCCATGTTTTTAAGCCTAGGTCTAGAAATATGCAAATTACCATCATATTCTCAAACTGGGAGTCTCGCGGCTGCGGGGTCAGTTCCTACGAGTTATATTGGTCACGTGGGAGGTGTTGGTGCCACCCACGGGGACGTTTGGGGGTTGTTTCGAGTTCTCACCCTCAAACGCCATGTTTTTAAGTCTAAGTCTAGAAATATGCAAATTATAGGCCTATTCCCAAACCGAGAGTTCCGCGGCTGTGGGGTTAGTTCCTATGAGTTACATTGGCCCCGAGGGAGGTGTTGGTGCCACCCACGGGGACGTTCAGGGGATGTTTCGAGTTCTCACCCTCTGACGCCATGTTTTTAAGTCTAAGTCTATAAATAGGCAAATTATCATCGTATTCTCAAACCGGGAGTCCCGCGGCTACGGGGTCTGTTCCTACGAGTTACGTTGGTCCCGTGGAAGGTGTTGGGGTCACCCACGGGGCCATTCGGGGGCTGTTTCGAGTTCTCAACCTCTCAAGCCATGTTTTTAAGCCCAAGTCTAGAAATATGAAAATAATCGTCCTATTCTCAAATCGAGACTCCCGCGGCTACGGGGTCAGTTCCTTCGAGTTACATTGGTCCCGTGGTAGGTGTTGGTGTCACCCACGGGGACATTCGGGGGCTGTTTCGAGTTCTCAACCTCTAACGCCATGTTTTTAAGCCTAAGTGTAGAAATATGGAAATTATCGTCCAATTCTAAAACCGGGAGTCCCGCGGCTGCGGGGTCAATTCCTACGAGTTACATTGGTCCCGTGGGAGTTGTTGATGCCACCCACGGGGCCGTTCGGGGGGTGTTTCGATTTCTCACCCTCTAACGCCATGTTTTTAAACCTAAGTCTAGAAATATGCAAATTTCTGACGTATTCTCAAATCGGGAGTCCCGCGGCGACGGGGTCAATTCCTACGAGTTACATTGGTCCCGTGGGAGGTGTTGGTGCCACCCACGGGGCCGTTCGGGGGCTGTTTTGAGTTCTCAATCTCTAACGCCATGTTTTTAAGCCTAAGTCTAGAAATATGCAAATTATCATCCTATTCTCAAACCGGGAGTCCCGCGACTGCGGGGTCAGTTACTACAAGTAACATTGGTCCCTGGGAGGTGTTGGTGCCACCCACGGGGACGTTCGGGGGTGGTTTCGAGTTGTCACCCTCTGACGCCATGTTTTTAAGTCTAAGTCTAGAAATATGCAAATTATCATCGTTTTCTCAAACCGTGAGTCCCGCGACTGCGGGGTCAGTTCCTACGAGTTACGTTGGTCCCGTGGGAGGTGTTGGTGCCACCCACGGGGCAGTTCGGGGGCTGTTTCGAGTTCTCAACCTCTAATGCCATGTTTTTAAGCCTAAGTCTAGAAATATTCAAATTATCGTCCTATTCTCAAACCGGAAGTTCCGTGGTTGCGGGGTCAGTTCCTACTCGTTACATTGGTACCGTAGGAGGTGTTAGTGCCACCCACGGGGACGTTCGGCGGTTGTTTTGAGTTCTCAACCTCTAACGCCATGTTTTTAAGCCTCAGTCTAAAAATATGCAAATTACCGTTGTATTCTCAAATCGGGAGTCCCGCGGCTGCTGGGTCAGTTCCTATGAGTTACATTGGTCCCGTGGGAGGTGTTGGTGTCACCCACGGGGCCATTCGGGGACTGTTTCGAGTTCTCAACCTCTAACGCCATGTTTTTAAGCCTAAGTCTAAAAATATGCAAATTGTCGTCCTATTCTCAAACCGAGACTCCCGCGGCTACGGGGTCAGTTCCTACGAGTTAGATTGGTCCCGTGGGAGGTGATGGTGCCACCCACGGGGACGTTCGGGGGCTGTTTCGAGTTCTCACCCTCTAACGCCAAGTTTTTAAGCCTAAGTCTACAAATATGCAAATTACCGTCATTTTCTCAAACTGGGCGTCCCGCGGATGTGGGGTGAGTTCCTACGAGTTACATTGGTCCCGTGGGAGGTGTTGGTGCCACCCACAAGACGTTCGGGGGCTGTTTTGAGTTCTCACCCTCTAACGCCATGTTTTTAAGCCTAAGTCTAGAAATATGCAAATTATCGTCGTATTGTCAAACCAGGAGTTCGTGGCAGCGGGGTCAGTTCCTACTAGTTACATTGGTCCCGCGGGAGGTGTGTGTGCCACCCACGGGGACGTTCGGGGGCTGTTTCGAGTTCTCACCCACTAACATCATGTTTTGCTTAAGTTTAGAATTATGAAAATTACCATCGTATTCTCAAACCGGGAGTCCCGCGGCTGCGGGGTCAGTTCCTCCGAGTTAAATTGGTCCTGTGGGAAGTGTTGGTGCCACCCACGGGGACATTCGGGGGATATTTTGAGTTCTAACCCTCTAATGCCATGTTTTTAATCCTAGGTCTAGAAATATGAAAATTACCATCGTATTCTCAAACTGAGAGTCTCGCGGCTATCGGGTCAAGTCTACGAGTCACATTGGTCCCGTGGGAGGTGTTGGTGCCACCCACGGGGACGTTCGGGGGCTGTTTTGAGTTCTCAACCTCTAACGCCATGTTTTTAAGCCTAAGTCTAGAAATATGCATATTTCCGTCGTATTCTCAAATCGGGAGTACCGCGGCTGCGGGGTCAATTCCTACGAGTTAGATTGGTCCCGTGGGAGTTGTTAGTGCCACCCACGGGGACATTAGGGGGATGTCTCGAGTTCTCAACCTCTAACACCATGTTTTTAAGCCTAAGTCTAGAAATAAGCAAATTATCGTCCTATTCTCAAACCGGGAGTCCTGCGGCTGCGGGGTAATTTCCTACGAGTTACATTGGTCCCGTGGGAGGAGTTGATGCCACCCACGGGGCCGTTCAGGGGTTGTTTCGAGTTCTCACCCTCTAATGCCATGTTTTTAAGCCTAAGTATAGAAATATGCAAATTTTCATCGTATTCTCAAACCGGGAGTCCCGCGGCTGCGGGGTCAATTGCTACGAGTTACATTGTTCTCGTGGGAGGTGTTGGTGCCACCCATGGGGCCGTTCGGGGGATGTTTCGAGTTCTCAACCTCTAACGCCATGTTTTTAAGCCTAAGTGTAGAAATATGAATATTATCGTCATATTCTCAAACCGGGAGTCCCGCGACTGAGGGGTCAGTTCCTACGAGTTACATTGGTCCCGTAGGAGGAGTTGGTGCCACCCACGGGGTCGTTAGAGGGATGTTTCCAGTTTTCACCCTCTAATGCCATGTTTTCCTTATGTCTAGAAATATTCAAATTACCATCGTATTCCCAAGCCGGGAGTCCCGTGGTTATGAGGTCAGTTCTTACGAGTTGTATTGGTCCCGTGGGAGTTGTTGGTGCCACCCACGGGGACGTTTGGGGGTTGTTTCGAGTTCTCACCTTCTAACGCCATGTTTTTAAGCATAAGTCTATAAATATGCAAATTATTATCTTATTCTCAATCCGGGAGTCCCGCGGCTGCGGGGTCAATTCCTACGAGTTACATTGGTCCCGTGGGAGGTGCTGGTGCCACCCACGGGGCCGTTCGGGGGCTGTTTCGAGTTCTCACCCTCTAATGCCATGTTTTTAAGCCTAAGTCTAGAAATATGCAAATTATTGACCTATTCTCGAACCGGGAGTCCCGCGGCTGCGGGGGCAGTTCCTACGAGTTACATTGGTCCCGTGGGAGGTGTTGGTGCCACCCACGAGGACGTTCGGGGGCTGTTTTGAGTTCTCGCCCTCTGACACCATGTTTTTAAGTCTACGTCTAGAAATATTAAAATTATATTCCTATTCACAAACCGAGAGTCCCGCGGTTACAGGGTCAGTTCCTATGAGTTACATTGGTCCAGTGGGAGGTGTTGGTGCCACCCACGGGACGTTCGGGGGATGTTTCGAGTTCTCACCCTCTAACGCCATGTTTTTAAGCCTAAGTCTAGATATATGCAAATTATCGTGGTATTCTCAAACTGGGAGTCCCGCGGCTGCGGGGTCAGTTCCAACGAGTTACATTGGTCCCGTGGGAGGTGTTTGTGCCACCCACGGGACGTTCGGGGGCTGTTTCGAGTTCTCACCCTCTAACGCCATGTTTTTAAGCCTAAGTCTAAAAATATGCAAATTATCGTCGTATTCTCAAACCGGGAGTCCCGCGGCTGCGGGGTCAGTTCCTACGACTTACTTGGTCCCGTTGGAGGTGTTGCTGCCACCCACGGGGACGTTCGGGGGCTGTTTCGAGTTCTCAACCTCTAACGCCATGTTTTTAAGCCTAAGTCTAGAAATATGCAAATTACAGTCGAATTCTCAAATCGGGAGTCCCGCGGCTGCGGGGTCAGTTCCTACCAGTTACATTGGTCCCGTGGGAGGTGTTGGTGTCACCCACAAGTCCATTCGGGGCCAGTTTCGAGTTCTCAACCTCTAACGCCATGTTTTTAAGCTCAAGTCTAGAAATATGAAAATTATCGTCCTATTCTCAAACCGAGACTCCCGCGGCTGTCGGGTCAGTTCCTTCGAGTTACATTGGTCCCGTGGGAGGTGTTGGTGTCACCCACGGTGCCATTCGGGTCGTGTTTCGAGTTCTCAACCTCTAACATCATGTATTTAAGCCTAAGTCTAGAAATATGCAAATTATCGTCCTATTCTAAAACTGGGAGTCCCGCTGCTGCGGGGTCAGTTCCTACAAGTTACATCAGTCCGGTGGGAGGTGTTGGTGCCACCCACGGGGACGTTCGGGGGCAATTTCGAGTTCTCACCCTCTAACGCCATGTTTTTAAGCCTAGGTCTAGAAATATGCAAATTACCATCGTATTCTCAAATCGGGAGTCTCGCGGCTGCGGGGTCAGTTCCTACGAGTTACGTTGGTCCCGTGGTAGGTGTTGGTGCCACCCACAGGGATGTTTGGGGGTTGTTTCGAGTTCTCAGCCTCTAACGCCATATTTTTAAGTCTAAGTCTAGAAATATGCAAATTATCGGCCTATTCTCTAATCGAGAGTTCCGCGGCTGCGGGGTTAGTTCCTACGAGTTACATTGGCCCCGTGGGAGGTGTTGGTGCCACCCACGGGGACGTTCAGGGGCTGTTTCGAGTTCTCACCCTCTGACGCCATGTTTTTAACTCTAAGTCTAGATATAGGCAAATTATCATCGTATTCTCAAACCGAGAGTCCCGCGGCTACGCGGTCAGTTCCTACGAGTTACGTTGGTCTCGTGGGAGGTGTTGGGGTCACCCACGGGGCCATTCGGGGCCTGTTTCGAGTTCTCAACCTCTAACGCCATGTTTTTAAGCACAAGTCTAGAAATATGAAAATTATCGTCCTATTCTCAAATCGAGACTCCCGCGGCTGTGGGGTCAGTTCCTTCGAGTTACATTGGTCCCGTGGGAGGTGTTGGTGTCACCCACGGGGCCATTAGGGGGCTGTTTCGAGTTCTCAACCTCTAACGCCGTGTTTTTAAGCCTAAGTCTAGAAATATGCAAATTATCATCCTATTCTAAAACCGGGAGTCCCACGGCTGCGGGGTCAGTTCCTACGAGTTACATTGGTCCCGTGGGAGTTGTTGATGCCACCCACGGGGCCGTTCGGGGGCTGTTTTGAGTTCTCAACCTCTAACGCCATGTTTTTAAGCCTAAGTCTAGAAATATGCAAATTATCATCCTATTCTCAAACTTGGAGTCCCGCGACTGCGGGGTCAGTTCCTACAAGTTACATTTGTCCCGTCGGAAGTGTTGGTGCCACCCACGGGGACGTTCGGGTCGGTTTCGAGTTCTCACCCTCTGACGCCATGTTTTTAAGTCTAAGTCTTGAAATATTCAAATTATCATCGTTTTCTCAAACTGTGAGTCCCGCGGCTGCGGGGTCAGTTCCTACGAGTTACGTTGGTCCCGTGGGAGGTGTTGGTGCCACCCATGGGGCCGTTCGGGGGCTGTTTCGAGTTCTCAACCTCTAATGCCATGTTTTTAAGCCTAAGTCTAGAAATATGCAAATTATCGTTCTATTCTAAAACCGGGAGTTCCGTGGTTGCAGGGTCAGTTCCTACTAGTTACATTGGTCCCGTGGGAGGTGTTGGTGCCACCCACGGGGACGTTCAGCGGCTGTTTCGAGTTCTTAACCTCTAACGCGATGTTTTTAAGCCTAAGTCTAGAAATATGCAAATTACCATTGTATTCTCAAACCGGGAGTCCCGCGGCTGCGGTTTCAGTTCCTATGAGTTACATTGGTCCCGTGGGAGGTGTTGGTGTCACCCACGGGGCCATTCGGGGACTGTTTTGAGTTCTCAACCTCTAACGCCATGTTTTTAAGCCTAAGTCTAGAAATATGCAAATTATCATCATATTCTCAAAACGAGACTCCCGCGGCTGCGGGGTCAGTTCCTACGAGTTAGATTGGTCCCGTGGGAGGTGATTGTGCCAACCACGGGCACGTTCCGGGGCTGTTTCGAGTTCTCACCCTCTAACGCCAAGTTTTTAAGCCTAAGTCTACAAATATGCAAATTACCGTCATTTTCTCAAACTGGGAGTCCCGCGGCTGTGGGGTCAGTTCCTACGAGTTAAATTGGTCCCGTGGGAGGTGTTGGTGCCACCCACGGGACATTCGGGGGCGGTTTCGAGTTCTCACCCTCTGACGCCATGTTTTTAAGTCTAAGTCTAGAAATATGCAAATTATCATCGTTTTCTCAAACCGTGAGTCCCGCGGCTGCGAGGTCAGTTCCTACGAGTTACGTTTGTCCCGTGGGAGGTGTTGGTGCCACCCACGGGGCCATTCGGAGGCTGTTTCGAGTTCTCAACCTCTAATGCCATGTTTTTAAGCCTAAGTCTAGAAATATGAAAATTATCGTCCTATTCTCAAACCGGGAGTTCCGTGGTTGCGAGGTCAGTTCCTACTAGTTACACTGGTCCCGTGGGAGGTGTTGGTGCCACCCACGGGGACGTTCGGCGGCTGTTTCGAGTTCTCACCCTCTAACGCCATTTTTGTAAGCCTAAGTCTAGAAATATGCAAATTATCATCCTATTCTCAAACCGAGACTCCCGCGACTGCGGGGTCAGTTCCTACGATATAGATTGGTCCCGTGGGAGGTGATGGTGCCACCCACGGGGACGTTCGGGGGCTGTTTCGAGTTCTCACCCTCTAACGCCATGTTTTTAAGCCTAAGTCAAGAAATATGCAAATTATCGTCGTATTGTCAAACCAGGAGTTTCGTGGCAGCGGGGTCAGTTCCTACTAGTTACATTGGTCCCGTGGGAGGTGTGTGTGCCACCCACGGGGACGTTCGGGGGCTGTTTCGAGTTCTCACCCACTAACATCATGTTTTGCTTAAGTTTAGAATTATGAAAATTACCATCGTATTCTCAAACTGGGAGTCCCGCGGCTACGGGTTCAGTTCCTACGAGTTAAATTGGTCCTGTGGGAGGTGTTGGTGCCACCCACGGGGACGTTCGGGGGATATTTTGAGTTCTAACCCTCTAATGCCATGTTTTTAATCCTAGGTCTAGAAATATGTAAATTACCATCATATTATCATCATGTTTTTAAGTCTAAGTCTAGAAATATGCAAATTATCATCCTATTCTCAAAGTGAGAGTTCCGCGGCTGCGGGGTTAGTTCCTACGAGTTACATTGGCCCCGTGGGAGGTGTTGGTGCCTCCCACGGGGACGTTCAGGGGCTATTTCGAGTTCTCACCCTCTGACGCCATGTTTTTAAGTCTAAGTCTAGAAATAAGGAAATTATCATCGTATTCTCAAACCGGGATTCCCGCGGCTGCGGGGTCAGTTCCTACGAGTTACATTGGTCCCGTGGGAGTTGTTGATGCCACCCACGGGGCCGTTCGTGGGTTGTTTCGAGTTCTCACCCTCTAACGCCATGTTTTTAAACCTAAGTCTAGAAATATGCAAATTTCCATCGTATTCTCAAATAAGGAGTCCCGCGGCTGCGGGGTCAATTCCTACGAGTTACATTGGTCCCGTGGGAGGTGTTGCTGCCACCCACGGGGAAGTTTGGGGGCTGTTTTGAGTTCTCAACCTCTAACGCCATGTTTTTAAACCTAAGTCTAGAAATATGCAAATTATCGTCCTATTATCCAATCGGGAGTCCCGCGACTGCGGGGTCAGTTCCTACGAGTTACATTTGTCCCGTGGGAGGTGTTGGTGCCACCCACGGGGACGTTCGGAGGCGGTTTCGATTTCTCACCCTCTGACACCATTTTTTTAAGTCTAAGTCTAGAAATATGCAAATTATCATCATTTTCTCAAACCGAGAGTCCCGCGGCTGCAGGGTCAGTTCCTACGATTTACGTTGGTCCCGTGGGAGGTGTTGGTGCCACCCATGGGGACGTTCCGGGGCTGTTTCGAGTTCTCAACCTCTAATGCCATGTTTTTAATCCTAAGTCTAGAAATATGCAAATTATCGTCCTATTCTCAAACCGGGAGTTCCGTGGCTGCGGGGTCAGTTGCTACTAGTTACATTGGTCCCGTGGGAGGTGTTGGTGCCACCCACGGGGACGTTCGGCGGCTGTTTCGAGTTCTCAACCTCTAACGCCACGTTTTTAAGCTTAAGTCTACAAATATGCAAATTATCATCCTATTCTCAAACCGAGACTCCCGCGGCTGTGAGGTCAGTTCTTACGAGTTACATTGGTCCCGTGGGAGGTGTTGGTGCCACCCACGGGGACGTTCGGGGGCTGTTTCGAGTTCTCACCCTCTAATGCCAAGTTTTTAAGCCTAAGACTACAAATATGCAAATTACCATCATTTTCTCAAACTGGGAGTCCCGTGGCTGTGGGGTTAGTTCCTACGAGTTACATTGGTCCCGTGGGAGGTGTTGGTGCCACCCACGGGACGTTCGGGGGCTGTTTTGAATTCTCACCCTCTAACGCTATGTTTTTAAGCCTAAGTCTAGAAATATGAAAATTATCGTCGTATTCTCATACCGGGAGTCCCGCGGCTGCGGGGTCATTTCCTACGAGTTACATTGGTCCCGTGGTAGGTGTTGGTGCCACCCACAGGGCCGTTCGGGGGTTATTTCGAGTTCTCACCCCCTAACGCCATGTTTTTTAGCCTAGGTCTAGAAATATGCAAATTTCCGTCGTATTCTCAAACCGGGAGTCCCGCGGTTGCGGGGTTAGTTCCTACGAGTTACATTGGTCCCGTGGGAGTTTTAAGTGCCACCCACGGGGCCGTTCGGGGGCTTTTTCGAGTTCTCAACCTCTAACGCCATGTTTTGAAGCCTAAGTATAGAAATATACAAATTATCATCCTATTCTCAAACCGGGAGTCCCGCGGCTGCGGAGTCAGTTCCTACGAGTTACATTGGTCCCCTGGGAGGTGTTGGTGCCACCCTCGGGGCCGTTCGGGGGCTGTTTCGAGTTCTCGCCCTCTGACGCCATGTTTTTAAGTCTAAGTCTAGAAATATGAAATTATCATCGTATTCTCAAACCGGGATTCCCGCGGCTGCGGGGTCAATTCCTACGAGTTACGTTGGTCCCGTGGGAGGTGTTGGTGCCACCCACGGGGCCGTTCAGGAGCTGTTTCGAGTTCTCAACCTCAAACGCCATGTTTTTAAGCCTAAATCTAGAAATATGTAAATTATCTTCCTATTATCAAACCAGGAGTTCCGTGGCTGCGGGGTCAGTCCGTACGAGTTACATTGGTCCTGTGGGAGGTGTTGGTGCCACCCACTGGGACGTTCGGGAGATATTTCGAGTTCTCACCCTCTAACGCCATGTTTTTAAGCCTAAGTCTTCAAATATTCAAATTATCATCGTATTCTCAAACTGGGAGTCCCGCAGCTGCGGGGTTGGTTCCTACGAGTTACATTGGTCCCGTGGGAGGTGTTGGTGCCACCCACGGGGACGTTCGGGGGCTATTTCGAGTTCTCAACCTCTAACGCCATGTTTTTAAGCCTAAGTCTAGAAATACGAAAATTATCATCCTATTTGCAAACCGGGAGTTCCTTGGTTGCGGGGTCAGTTCCTACTAGTTATATTGGTCCCGTGGGAGGTGTTGGTGCCACCCACGGGGACGTTCGGGGGCTGTTTCGAGTTCTCAACCTCTAACACCATGTTTTTAAGCCTAAGTCTAGAAATATGCCAATTATCATCCTATTCTCAAACCGACACTCCCGCGGCTGCGGGGTCACTTCCTACGAGTTACATTGGTCCCGTGGGAGGTGTTGGAGCCACCCACGGGGACGTTCGGGGGCTGTTTCGAGTTCTCACCCTCTTACGACATGTTTTTAAGCCTAAGTCTGCAAATATGCAAATTACCGTCGTATTCTCAAACTGGGAGTCCCGCGGCTGAGGGGCCAGTTCCTACGAGTTACATTGGTCCTGTGGGAGGTCTTGGTGACTCCCACGGGGACGTTCGGGGGCTGTTTCGAGTTCTCAACCTCTAAAGCCATGTTTTTAGGCCTAAGTCTAGAAATATGCAAATTATCATCCTATTTTCAAACCGGGAGTCCTGCGGTTGCGGGGTCAGTTCCTAGGAGTTACATTGGTCCCGTGGTAGTTGTTGGTGCCACCCACGGGGACGTTCAGGGGCTGTTTCGAGTTCTCACCCACAAACACCATGTTTTTAAGCCTAAGTCTAGAAATATGCAAATTAGCATCCTATTCTCAAACCGGGAGTTCCGTGGCTGCGGGGTCAGTTCCTACTAGTTACATTGGTCCCTGGGAGGTGTTGGTGCCACCCACGGGGACGTTCGGGGGCTGTTTCGAATTCTCACCCACTAACACCATGTCTTGCTTAAGTTTAGAATTATAAAAATTACCGTCGTATTCTCAAACCGAGAGTCCCGCGGCTGCGGGGTCAATTTCCTACGAGTTACATTGGTCCCGTGGGAGGTGTTGGTGCCACCCACGGGGACGTTCGGGGGCTGTTTCGAGTTCTCACCCTCTAATGCCAAGTTTTTAAGCCTAAGACTACAAATATGCAAATTACCGTCATTTTCTCAAACTGGGAGTCCCGTGGCTGTGGGGTTAGTTCCTACGAGTTACATTGGTCCCGTGGGAGGTGTTGGTGCCACCCACGGGACGTTCGGGGGCTGTTTTGAATTCTCACCCTCTAACGCCATGTTTTTAAGCCTAAGTCTAGAAATATGAAAATTATCGTCGTATTCTCATACCGGGAGTCCCGCGGCTGCGGGGTCATTTCCTACGAGTTACATTGGTCCTGTGGTAGGTGTTGGTGCCACCCACGGGGCCGTTCGGGGGTTGTTTCGAGTTCTCACCCCCTAACGCGATGTTTTTTAGCCTAGGTCTAGAAATATGCAAATTTCCGTCATATTCTCAAACCGGGAGTCCCGCGGCTGCGGGGTTAGTTCCTACGAGTTACATTGGTCCCGTGGGAGTTTTAAGTGCCACCCACGGGGCCGTTCGGGGGCTTTTTCGAGTTCTCAACCTCTAACGCCATGTTTTGAAGCCTAAGTATAGAAATATACAAATTATCATCCTATTCTCAAATCGGGAGTCCCGCGGCTGCGGAGTCAGTTCCTACGAGTTACATTGGTCCCCTGGGAGGTGTTGGTGCCACCCTCGGGGCCGTTCGGGGGCTGTTTCGAGTTCTCGCCCTCTGACGCCATGTTTTTAAGTCTAAGTCTAGAAATATGAAATTATCATCGTATTCTCAAACCGGGAGTCCCGCGGCTGCGGGGTCAATTCCTACGAGTTACGTTGGTCCCGTGGGAGGTGTTGGTGCCACCCACGGGGCCGTTCAGGAGCTGTTTCGAGTTCTCAACCTCAAACGCCATGTTTTTAAGCCTAAGTCTAGAAATATGTAAATTATCATCCTATTATCAAACCAGGAGTTCCGTGGCTGCGGGGTCAGTTCGTACGAGTTACATTGGTCCTGTGGGAGGTGTTGGTGCCACCCACTGGGACGTTCGGGGGATATTTCGAGTTCTCACCCTCTAACGCCATGTTTTTAAGACTAAGTCTTCAAATATTCAAATTATCATCGTATTCTCAAACTGGAAGTCCCGCAGCTACGGGGTTGGTTCCTACGAGTTACATTGGTCCCGTGGTAGGTGTTGGTGCCACCCACGGGGACGTTCGGGGACTATTTCGAGTTCTCAACCTCTAACGCCATGTTTTTAAGCCTAAGTCTAGAAATATGAAAATTATCATCCTATTTGCAAACCGGGAGTTCCTTGGTTGCGGGGTCAGTTCCTACTAGTTATATTGGTCCCGTGGGAGGTGTTGGTGCCACCCACGGGGACGTTCGGGGGTTGTTTCGAGTTCTCAACCTCTAACACCATGTTTTTAAGCCTAAGTCTAGAAATATGCCAATTATCATCCTATTCTCAAACCGACACTCCCGCGGCTGCGGGGTCACTTCCTACGACTTACATTGGTCCCGTGGGAGGTGTTGGTGCCACCCACAGAGACGTTCGGGGGCTGTTTCGAGTTCTCACCCTCTTACGCCATGTTTTTAAGCGCAAGTCTGCAAATATGCAAATTACCGTCGTATTCTCAAACTGGGAGTCCCGCGGCTGAGGGGCCAGTTCCTACGAGTTACATTGGTCCTGTGGGAGGTCTTGGTGCCTCCCACGGGGACGTTCGGGGGCTGTTTCGAGTTCTCAACCTCTAACGCCATGTTTTTAAGCCTAAGTCTAGAAATATGCAAATTATCATCCTATTTTCAAACCGGGAGTCCTGCGGTTGCGGGGTCAGTTCCTAGGAGTTACATTGGTCCCGTGGTAGTTGTTGGTGCCACCCACGGGAACGTTCAGGGGCTGTTTCGAGTTCTCACCCACAAACACCATGTTTTTAAGCCTAAGTCTAGAAATATGCAAATTAGCATCCTATTCTCAAACCGGGAGTTCCGTGGCTGCGAGGTCAGTTCCTACTAGTTACATTGGTCCCTGGGAGGTGTTGGTGCCACCCACGGGGACGTTCGAGGGCTGTTTCGAATTCTCACCCACTAACACCATGTCTTGCTTAAGTTTAGAATTATAAAAATTACCGTCGTATTCTCAAACCGAGAGTCCCGCGGCTGCGGGGTCAGTTCCTACGAGTTACATTGGTCCCGTGGGAGGTGTTGGTGCCACCCACGGGGCCGTTCCGGGGCTATTTCGAGTTCTCAACCTCTAACGCCATGTTTTTAAGCCTAAGTTTAGAAATATGCAAATTATCATCCTATTCACAAACCGGGAGTCCCGCGGCTAAGGGGGTCAGTTCCTACGAGTTACATTGGTCCCGTGGGAAGTGTTGGTGCCACCCACGGGGCCGTTCGGGGGCTATTTCGAGTTCTCACCCTCTGACGCCATTTTTAAGTCTATGTCTAGAAATATGAAATTATCATCGTATTCTCAAACCAGGAGTCCCGCGGCTGCGGGATCAGTTCCTACGAGTTACGTTGGTCCCGTGGGAGGTGTTGGTGCCACCCATAGGGCCGTTCGGGGGCTGTTTCGAGTTCTCAACCTCTAAGGCCATGTTTTTAAGCCTAAGTCTAGAAATATGAAAATTATCGTCCTATTCTCAAACCGGGAGTTCCATGGCTACGGGGTCAGTTCCTACTAGTTACATTGGTTCTTTGGGAGGTATTGGTGCCACCCACGAGGACGTTCAGGGGCTGTTTCGAGTTCTCACCCACAAACACCATGTTTTACTTAAGTTTAGAATTATGAAAATTACCGTCGTATTCTCAAACCGGGAGTCCCGTGGTTGCGGGGTCAGTTCCTACGAGTTACATTGGTCCTGTGGGAGGTGTTGGTGCCACCCAATGGGACGTTAGGGGGCTATTTAGAGTTCTAACCCTGTAATGCCATGTTTTTAAGCCTAGGCTAGAAATATGTAAATTACCATCGTATTATCAAACCGGGAGTCCTGCGGTTGCGGGTTCAGTTCCTACTAGTTACTTTGGTCCCGTGGGAGGTGTTGGTGCCACCCACGGGGATGTTTGGGGGCTTTTTCGAGTTCTCACCCTCTAACGCCATGTTTTTAAGCCTAAGTCTACAAATATGCAAATTACCGTCGTATTCTCAAACTCGGAGTCCCGCGGCTACGGGGTCAGTTCCTACGAGTTACATTGGTCCAATGGGAGGTGTTGGTGCCACCCACGGGGACGTTCGGGGGCTGTTTCGAGTTCTCACCCTCTAACACCATGTTTTCTAGTCTAGGTCTAGAAATATTAAAATTATCATCCTATTCACAAACCGGGAGTCCTGCGGCTGCGGGGTCAGTTCCTACGAGTTACATTCGTCCCGTGGGAGGTGTTGGTACCACCCACGGGGACGTTCGGAGGCTTTTTCGAGTTCTCACCCTCTGACGCCATGTTTTTAAGTCTAAGTCTAGAAATATGCAAATTATCATCGTATTCTCAAATCGGGACTCCCACGGCTGCGGGGTCAGTTCCTACGAGTTACGTTGGTCCCGTGGGAGCTGTTGGTGCCACCCACGGAGCCGTTCGTTTGCTGTTTCGAGTTCTCAACCTCTAACGCCATGTTTTTAAGCCTAAGTCGAGAAATATACAAATTATCATCCTATTCTCAAATCGGGAGTTCCTTGGTTACGGGGTCAGTTCCTACTAGTTACATTGGTCCCGTGGGAGGTGTTGGTGCCACCCACGGGGACGTTTGGGGGATGTTTCGAGTTCTCAACCTCTAACCCCATGTTTTTTAGCCTAAGTCTAGAAATATGCAAAATTATCATCCTAATCTCAAACCGGGAGTCCCGCGTGTGCGGGGTCAGTTCCTACGAGTTGCATTGGTCCCGTGGGAGGTGTTGGTGCCACCCACGGGGCCGTTAGGGGGCTGTTTCGAGTTCTCACCCTCTGACGCCATGTTTTTAAGTCTAAGTCTGGAAATATGAAATTATCATCGTATTCTCAAATCGGGACTCCCACGGCTGCGGGGTCAGTTCCTACGAGTTACGTTGGTCCCGTGGGAGGTGTTGGTGCCACCCTCGGGGCCGTTCGGGGGCTGTTTCAAGTTCTCGCCCTCTGATGCCATGTTTTTAAGTCTAAGTCTAGAAATATGAAATTATCATCGTATTCTCAAACTGGGAGTCCCGCGACTGTGGGGTCAATTCCTACGAGTTACGTTGGTCCCGTGGGAGGTGTTGGTGACACCCACGGGGCCGTTCAGGAGCTGTTTCGAGTTCTAAACCTCAAACGCCATGTTTTTAAGCCTAAGTCTAGAAATAAGCAAATTATCTTCTTATTCTCAAACCAGCAGTTCCGTGGCTGCGGGGTCAGTTCCTACTAGTTACATTTGTCCCGTGGGAGGTGTGTGTGCCACCCACGGGGACGTTCGGGGGCTGTTTCGAGTTCTCACCCACTAACACCATGTTTTGCTTAAGTTTAGAATTATGAAAATTACCGTCGTATTCTTAAACCGGGAGTCCCGCAGCCGCGGGGTCAGTTCCTACGAGTTACATTGGTCCCGTGGGAGGTGTTGGTGCCACCCATAGGGTCGTTCGGGGGTTGTTTCGAGTTCTCACCATCTTACGCCATGTTTTTAAGCCTAAGTCTACAAATATGCAAATTATCATCGTATTCTCAAACTGGGAGTCCCGCGGCTGAGGGGCCAGTTCCTACGAGTTACATTGGTCGCGTGGTAGTTGTTGGTGCCACCCACGGGGACGTTCAGGGGCTGTTTCGAGCTCTCACCCACAAACACCATGTTTTTAAGCCTAAGTCTAGAAATATGCAAATTATCATCCTATTCTCAAACCGGGAGTCCCGCGGCTGTGGGATCAGTTCCTACAAGTTACGTTGGTCCCGTGGGAGGTGTTGGTGCCACCCATGGGGCCGTTCGGGGGCTATTTCGAGTTCTCAACCTCTAACACCATGTTTTTAAGCCTAAGTCTAGAAATATACAAATTATCATCCTATTCTCAAACCGGGAGTCCCACGGTTGCGGGGTCAGTTCCTACGAGTTACATTGGTCCCGTGGGAGGTGTTGGTGCCACCCCTGGGCACGTTCGGGGGCTGTTTCAAGTTCTCACCCTCTAACGCCATGTTTTTAAATCTAAGTCTACAAATATTCAAATTACCATCGTATTCTCAAACTGGGAGTCCCGCAGCTGCGGGGTTAGTTCCTACGAGTTACATTGGTCCCGTGGGAGGTGTTGGTGCCACCCACGGGGATGTTTGGGGTCTATTTCGAGTTCTCAACCTCTAACGCCATGTTTTTAAGCTTAAGTCTAGAAATATGCAAATTATCATCCTATTCGCAAACCGGGAGTTCCTTGGTTGCGGGGTCAGTTCCTACTAGTTATATTGGTCCCGTGGGAGGTGTTGGTACCACCCACGGGGACGTTCGGGGGCTGTTTCGAGTTCTCAACCTCTAACGCCATGTTTTTAAGCCTAAGTCTAGAAATATGCAAATTACCGTCGTTTTCTCAAACCGAGAGTCCCGCGGCTGCGGGGTCAGTTCCTCCGAGTTACATTGGTCTCGTGGGAGATGTTGGTTTCACCCATGGAAACATTCGGGGCCTGTTTCAAGTTATCAACCTCTAACACCATGTTTTTAAGCCTAAGTCTAGAAATATGCCAATTATCATCCTATTCTCAAACCGACACTCCCGCGGCTGCGGGGTCAGTTCCTACGAGTTACATTGGTCCCGTGGGAGGTGTTGGTGCCACCCACAGGGACGTTCGGGGGTCGTTTCGAGTTCTCACCCTCTTACGCCATGTTTTTAAACCTAATTCTACAAATATGCAAATTATCGTCGTATTCTCAAACTGGGAGTCCCGCGGCTGAGGGGCCAGTTCCTACGAGTTACATTGGTCCCGTGGTAGTTGTTGGTGCCACCCACGGGGACGTTCAGGGGCTGTTTCGAGTTCTGACCCACAAACACCATGTTTTTAAGCCTAAGTCTAGAAATATGAAAATTATCATCCTATTCTCAAACTGGGAGTTCCGTGGCTGCGGGGTCAGTTCCTACTAGTTACATATGTCCCTGGGAGGTGTTGGTGCCACCCACGGGGACGTTCGGGGGCTGTTTCGAATTCTCACCCACTAACACCATGTTTTACTTAAGTTTAGAATTATTAAAATTACCGTCATATTCTCAAACCGGGAGTCCCGCGGCTGCGGGGTCAGTTCCTCTGAGTTACATTGGTCCCGTGGGAGGTGTTGGTGCCACCCACGGGGCCGTTCCGGGGCTGTTTCGAGTTCTCACCCTCTAACGCCATGTTTTTAAGTCTAAGACTACAAATATTAAAATTTCCATCGTATTCTCAAACTGGGAGTCCCGCAGCTTCGGGGTTAGTTCCTACGAGTTACATTGGTCCCGTGAGAGGTGTTGGTGCCACCCAAGGGGCCGTTCGGGGGCTATTTCGAGTTCTCAACCTCTAACGCCATGTTTTTAAGCCTAAGTCTAGAAATATGCAAATTATCATCCTATTCGCAAACCGGGAGTTCCTTGGTTGCGGGGTCAGTTCCTACTAATTATATTGGTCCCGTGGGAGGTGTTGGTGCCACCCACGGGGACGTTCGGGGGCTGTTTCAAGTTATCAACCTCTAACGCCATGTTTTTAAGCCTAAGTCTAGAAATATGAAAATTATCGTCCTATTCTCAAACCGGGAGTTCCATGGCTACGGGGTCAGTTCCTACTAGTTACATTGGTTCCTTGGGAGGTATTCGTGCCACCTACGGGGACGTTCAGGGGCTGTTTCGAGTTCTCACCCACAAACACCATGTTTTGCTTAAGTTTAGAATTATGAAAATTACCGTCGTATTCTCAAACCGGGAGTCCCGCGACTGCGGGGTCAGTTCCTACGAGTTACATTGGTCTTGTGGGAGGTGTTGGTGCCACCCAAAGGGACGTTCGGGGGCTATTTAGAGTTCTAACACTCTAATGCCATGTTTTTAAGCCTAGGTCTAGAAATATGCAAATTACCATCGTATTATCAAACCGGGAGTCCCGCGGTTCCGGCTTCAGTTCCTACTAGTTACTTTGGTCCCGCGGGAGGTGTTGGTGCCACCCACGGGGATGTTCGGGGGTTGTTTCGAGTTCTCACCCTCTAACGCCATGTTTTTAAGCCTAAGTCTACAAATATGCAAATTACCGTCATATTCTCAAACTGGGAGTCTCGCGGCTACGGGGTCAATTCCTACGAGTTACATTGGTCCCGTGGGAGGTGTTGGTGCCACCCACGGGGACGTTCAGGGGCTGTTTCGAGTTCTCACCATGTTTTCTAGTCTAGGTCTAGAAATATTCAAATTATCATCCTATTCACAAACCGGGAGTCCTGCGGCTGCGGGGTCAGTTCCTACGAGTTACATTGGTCCCGTGGGAGGTGTTGGTACCACCCACGGGGACGTTCGGGGCCTTTTTCGAGTTCTCACCCTCTGACGCCATGTTTTTAAGTCTAAGTCTAGAAATATGCAAATTATCATCGTATTCTCAAATCGGGAGTCCCGCGACTGTGGGGTCAGTTCTTACGAGTTACGTTGGTCCCGTGGGTGGTGTTGGTGCCAACCACGGGGCCGTTCGGGGGCTGTTTCGAGTTCTCAACCTCTAACGCCAAGTTTTTAAGCCTAAGTCAAAAAATATACAAATTATCATCCTATTCTCAAATCGGGAGTTCTTTAGTTGCGGGGTCAGTTCCTACTAGATACATTGGTCCCGTGGGAGGTGTTGGTGCCACCCACGGGGATGTTTGGGGGCTGTTTCGAGTTCTCAACCTCTAACGCCATATTTTTAAGCCTAAGTCTAGAAATATGAAAATTATCATCCTAATCTCAAACCGGGAGTCCCGCGTCTGTGGGGTCAGTTCCTACGAGTTACATTGGTCCCGTGGGAGGTGTTGGTGCCACCCACGGGGCCGTTCGGGGGTTGTTTCGAGTTCTCACCCTCTGACGCCATGTTTTTAAGTCTAAGTCTAGAAATATGAAATTATCATCATATTCTCAAACCGGGACTCCCACGGCTACGGGGTCAGTTCCTACGAGTTACGTTGGTCCCGTGGGAGGTGTTGGTTCCACCCACGGGGACGTTCGGGGGTTGTTTCGAGTTCTCACCCACTAACGCCATATTTTTCTTAAGTTTAGAATGATGAAAATTACCATCGTATTCTCAAACCGGAAGTCCCGCGGCTCCGGGGTCAGTTCCTACGAGTTACATTTGTCCTGTGGGAGGTGTTGGTGCCACCCACGGGGATGTTCGGGGGCTATTTCGAGTTCTCACCCTCTAACGCCATGTTTTTAAGCCTAAGTCAAGAAATATGCAAATTATTGTCGTATTCTCAAACCGAGAGTCCCGCGGCTACGGGGTCATTACCTACGAGTTACATTGGTCCCGTGGGAGGTGATGGTGCCACCCACGGGGCCGTTCGGGGGTTGTTTGGAGTTGTCACCCTCTAACGCCATGTTTTTAAGCCTAAGTCTAGAAATATGAAAATTTCTATCGTATTCTCAAACAGGGAGTCCCGCGGCTGCGGGGTCAGTTCCTACGAGTTACATTGGTCCCGTGGGAGGTGTTGCTGCCACCCACGGGGCCGTTCGGGGGTTGTTTCGAGTTCTCAACCTCTAACGCCATGTTTTTAATCCTAAGTTTAGAAATAAGCAAATTATCATCCTATTCTCAAACCGGGAGTCCCGCGGCTGCAGGGTCAGTTCCTTAGAGTTACATTGGTCCCGTGGGAGGTGTTGGTGCCACCCACGGGGCCGTTCGGGGGCTGTTTCGAGTTCTCAACCTCTAATGGCATGTTTTTAAGCCTAAGTCTATAAATATGCAAATTATCATCCTATTCTCAAACCGGGAGTCTCGCGGCTACGGGGTCAGTTCCTACGAGTTACATTGGTCGCGTGGGAGGTATTGGTGCCACCCACGGGGCCGTTCGGGGGCTGTTTCGAGTTCTCACCCTCTGACTCCATTTTTTAAGTCTAAGTCTAGAAATATGAAATTATCATCGTATTCTAAAACTGGGAGTCCCGAGGCTGCGGGGTCAGTTCCTACGAGTTACGTTGGTCCTGTGGGAGGTGTTGGTGACACCCATTGGGCCGTTTGGGGGTTGTTTCGAGTTCTCAACCTCTAACGCCATGTTTCTAGCCTAAGTCTAGAAATATGTAAATTATCGTCCTATTCTCAAACCGGGAGTTCCATGGCTGCGGGCTCAGTTCTTACTAGTTACATTGGTCCCGTGGGAGGTGTTGGTGCCACCCACGGGGTCATTCAGGGGCTGTTTCGAGTTCTCACCCACTAACACCATGTTTTGCTTAAGTTTAGAATTATGGAAATTACCGTCGTATTCTCAAACTGATAGTCCCGTGGCTGCGGGTTTAGTTCCTACGAGTTACATTGGTCCTGTGGGAGGTGTTGGTGCCACCCACGGGGACGTTCGGGGGCAATTTCGAGTTCTAACCCTCTAATGCCATGTTTTCAACCCTAGGTCTAGAAATATGCAAATTACCATCGTATTATCAAATTGGGAGTCCCGCGGTTGCGGGTTCAGTTCCAACTAGTTACATTGGTCCCGTGGGAGGTGTTGGTGCCACCCACGGGGATGTTCGGGGGCTGTTTCGAGTTCTCACCCTCTAACGCCGTGTTTTTAAGCCTAAGTCTACAGATATGCAAATTACCGTTGTATTCTCAAACTGGGAGTCCCGCGACTACGGGGTCAGTTCCTACGAGTTACATTGGTCCCGTGGGAGGTGTTGCTGCCACCCACGGGGACGTTCGGGGGCTGTTTCGGGTTCTCACCCTCTAACACCATGTTTTCTAGTCTAGGTCTAGAAATATTCAAATTATCATCCTATTCACAAACCGGGAGTCCTGCGGCTGCGGGGTCAGTTCCTACGAGTTACATTGGTCCCGTGGGAGATGTTGGTGCCACCCACGGGGACGTTCGGGGGCTGTTTCGAGTTCTCACCCTCTGACCCCATGTTTTTAAGTCTAAGTCTAAAAATATGAAATTATCATCGTATTCTCAAATCGGGACTACCGCGGCTACGGGGTCAGTTCCTACGAGTTACGTTGGTCCCGTGGGAGGTGTTGTTGCCACCCACGGGGACGTTCGGGGGCTGTTTTGAGTTCTCACCCACTAACACCATATTTTGCTTAAGTTTAGAATTATGAAAATTACCATCGTATTCTCAAACCGGAAGACCCGTGGCTCCGGGGTCAGTTCCTACGAGTTACATTGGTCCTGTGGGAGGTGTTGGTCCCACCCACGGGGATGTTCGGGGGCTATTTCGAGTTCTCACCCACTAACGCCATGTTTTTAAGCCTAAGTCTAGAAATATGCAAATTATTATTGTATTCTCAAACCGGGAGTCCCACGGCTGCGGAGTCAGTTCCTACGAGTTACATTGGTCCCGTGGGAGGTTTTGGTGCCACCCACGGGGACGTTCAGGGGTTGTTTCGAGTTCTCACCCTCTAACGCCATGTTTTCAAGCCAAAGTATAGAAATATGCATATTATCATCCTATTCTCGAACCGGGAGTCCCGCGGCTGTGGGGTCAGTTCCTACGAGTTACATTAGTCCCGTAGGAGGTGTTGGTGCCACCCACGGGGCCGTTCGGGGGCTGTTTCGAGTTCTCAACCTCTAATGGCATGTTTTTAAGCCTAAGTCTATAAATATGCAAATTATCATCCTATTCTCAAACCGGGAGTCTCGCGGCTGCGGGGTCATTTCCTATGAGTAACATTGGTCCCGTGGGAGGTGTTGGTGCCACCCACGGGGCCGTTCGGGGGTTGTTTGGAGTTCTCACCCTCTAACGCCATGTTTTTAAGTCTAAGTCTAGAAATTTGGAAATTTCTGTCCTATTCTAAAACCGGGAGTCCCGCGGCTGCGGGGTCAGTTCCTACGAGTTACATTGGTCCCGTGGGAGGTGTTGGTGCCACCCACGGGGCCGCTCGGGGGTTGTTTTGAGTTCTCAACCTCTAACGCCATGTTTTTAAGCCTAAGTCTAGAAATATGCAAATTATCATCCTATTCTCAAACCGGGAGTCCCGCGGCTGCGGGGTCAGTTCCTATGAGTTACATTGGTCTCGTGGGAGGTATTGGTTCCACCCACGGGGCCATTCTGGGGCTGTTTCGAGTTCTCACCCACTGACGCCATTTTTTAAGTCTATGTCTAGAAATATTAAATTATCATCGTATTATAAAACCGGGAGTCCCGCGGCGGCGAGGTCAGTTCCTACAAGTAACGTTGGTCCCGTGGGAGGTGTTGGTGCCACCCATTGGGCCATTCGGGGGTTGTTTCGAGTTCTCAACCTCTAACGCCATGTTTCTAAGCCTAAGTCTAGAAATATGTAAATTATCGTCCTATTCTCAAATCGGGAGTTCCATGGCTGCGGGGTCAGTTCCTACTAGTTACATTGGTCCCGTGGGAGGTGTTGGTGCCACCCGCGGGGACGTTCAGGGGCTGTTTCGAGTTCTCACCCACTAACACCATGTTTTGCTTAAGTTTAGAATTATGAAAATTACCGACGTATTCTCAAACCGGGAGTCCCGCGGTTGCGGGGTCAGTTCCTACGAGATACATTGGTCCTGTGGGAGGTGTTGGTGCCACCCACGGGGACGTTCGGGGGCTGTTTCGAGTTCTAACCCTCTAATGCCATGTTTTCAACCCTAGGTCTAGAAATATGCAAATTACCATCGTATTATCAAATTGGGAGTCCCGCGGTTGCGGGTTCAGTTCCTACTAGTTACATTGGTCCCGTGGGAGGTGTTGGTGCCACCCACGGGGATGTTCGGGGGCTGTTTCGAGTTCTCACCCTCTAACGCCATGTTTTTAAGCCTAAGTCTACAAATATGCAAATTACCGTCGTATTCTCAAACTGGGAGTCCCGCGGCTGCGGGGTCAGTTCCTACGAGTTACATTGGTCCCGTGGGAGGTGTTGCTGCCACCCACGGGGACGTTCGGGGGCTGTTTCGAGTTCTCACCCTCTAACACCATGTTTTCTAGTCTAGGTCTAGAAATATTCAAATAATCATCCTATTCACAAACCGGGAGTCCTGCGGCTGCGGGGTCAGTTCCTACGAGTTACATTGGACCCGTGGGAGGTGTTGGTGCCACCCACGGGGACGTTCGGGGGCTTTTTCGAGTTCTCACCCTCTGACGCCATGTTTTTAAGTCTAAGTATAGAAATATGCAAATTATCATCGTATTCTCAAATCGAGAGTCCTGCGACTGCGGGGTCAGTTCCTACGAGTTACGTTGGTCCCGTGGGAGGTGTTGGTGCCACCCACGGGGCCGTTCGGGGGCTGTTTTGAGTTCTCAACCTCTGACGCCATGTTTTTAAGCCTAAGTCGAGAAATATGCAAATTATCATCCTATTCCCAAATCGGGAGTTCCTTGGTTACAGGGTTAGTTCCTACTAGTTACATTGGTCCCGTGGGAGGTGTTGGTGCCACCCACGGGGACGTTCGGGGGCTGTTTCGAGTTCTCACCCTCTGACGCCATGTTTTTAAGTCTAGAAATATGAAATTATCATCGTATTCTCAAACCGGGACTCCCGCGGCTGCGAGGTCAGTTCCTACGAGTTACGTCGGTCCCGTGGGAGGTGTTGGGGCCACCCACGGGGGCATTCGGGGGCTGTTTTGAGTTCTCACCCACTAACACCATATTTTGCTTAAGTTTAGAATTATGAAAATTACCATCGTATTCTCAAACCGGAAGTCCCGCGGCTCCGGGGTCACTTCCTACGAGTTACATTGGTCCTGTGGGAGGTGTTGGTCCCACCCACGGGGATGTTCGGGGGCTATTTCGAGTTCTCACCCACTAACGCCATGTTTTTAAGCCTAAGTCTAGAAATATGCAAATTATTGTCATATTTTTAAACCGAGAGTCCCGCGGCTGCTGGGTCAGTTCCTACGAGTTACATTGGTCCCGTGGGAGGTGTTGGTGCCACCCACGGGACGTTCGGGGGCTATTTCGAGTTCTCACCCTCTAACGCCATGTTTTTAAGATTAAATCTAGAAATATGCAAATTATCATCGTGTTCTCAAACCAGGAGTCCCGCGGCAGCGGGGTCATTTCCTACGAGTTACATTGGTCCCGTGGGATGTGTTGGTGCCACCCACGGGGACATTCGGGGGTTGCTTCGAGTTCTCACTCTCTAACGCCATGTTTTTAAGCCTAAGTCTAGAAATATGCAAATTTCTACCATATTCTCAAACCGGAAGTCCCGCGGCTGCGGGGTCAGTTCCTACGAGTTACAATGGTCCCGTGGGACGTGTTGGTGCCACCCACGGGGCCGTTCGGGGGCTGTTTCAAGTTCTTAACCTCTAACGGCATATTTTTAAGCCAAAGTCTAGAAATATTCAAATTATCGTCCTATTCTTAAACCGAGAGTTCCGCGCCTGCGGGGTCAGTACCTACTAGTTACATTGGTCCCGTGGGAGGTGTTGGTGCCACACACGGGGATGTTCGGGGGCTGTTTCGAGTTCTCAACCTCTAACGCCATGTTTTTAAGCCTAAGTCTAGAAATATGCAAATTACCATCGTATTCTCAAACCGGGAGTCCCGCGGCTGTGGTGTTAGTTCCTACGAGTTACGTTGGTCCCGTGGGAGGTGTTGGTGTCACCCACGGGGCCATTCGGGGCCCGTTTCGTGTTCTCAAGCTATAACGCCATGTTTTTAAGCCTAAGTCTAGAAATATTCAAATTATCGTCCTATTCTCAAACCGAGACTCCCGCGACTGCGGGGTCAGTTCCTTCGAGTTACATTGGTCCCGTGGGAGGTGCTGGTGTCAACCACGGGGCCATTCGGGGGTTGTTTCGAGTTCTCAACCTCTAACGCCATGTTTTTAAGCCTAAGTCTAGAAATATGCAAATTATCATCCTATTCTCAAACCAGGAGTCCAGCGGCTGCGGGGTCAGTTCCTACGAGTTATATTGGTCCCGTGGGAGGTGTTGATGCCACCCACGGGGCCGTTAGGGGGTTGTTTGGAGTTCTCACCTCTCACGCCATGTTTTTAAGCCTAAGACTACAAATATGCAAATTTCCATCGTATTCTCAAACCGGGAGTCCCGCGGCTGCAGGGTCAGTTCCTACGAGTTACAATGTTCCCGTGGGAGGTGTTGGTAGCACCCACGGAGCCGTTCGGGGGCTGTTTCGAGTTCTTAACCTCTAACGCCATGTTTTTAAGTCTAAGTCGAGAAATATGCAAATTATCATCCTATTCTCAAACCGGGAGCTCTGTGGTTGCGGGGTCAGTTCCTACTAGTTACAATGGTCCCGTGGGAGGTGTTGGTGCCACCCACGGGGACGGTCGGGGGCTGTTTCGAGTTCTCAACCTCAAACGCCATGTTTTTAAGCCTAAGTCTACAGATATGCAAATTATCAACCTAATCTCAAACCGGGAATCCCGCGTCTGCGGGGTCAGTTCCTACGAGTTACATTGGTCCCGTAGGAGGTGTTGGTGCCACCCACGGGGACGTTCGGGGGCTGTTTCGAGTTCTCACCCACTAACACCATATTGTGCTTAAGTTTATAATTATTAAAATTACCATCGTATTCTCAAACCGGAAGTCCCGCGGCTCCGAGGTCAGTTCCTACGAGTTACATTGGTCCTGTGGGAGGTGTTGGTGCCACCCACGGGGATGTTCGGGGGCTATTTCGAGTTCTCAACCTCTAACGCCATGTTTTTAAGCCTAAGTTTAGAAATATGCAAATTATCATCATATTCTCAAACCGGGAGTCCCGCGGCTGCGGGGTCAGTTCCTACGAGTTACATTGGTCCCGTGGGAGGTGTTGGTGCCACCCACGGGGCCGTTCGGGGTTGTTTCGAGTTCTCACCCTCTAACGCCATGTTTTTAAGTCTAAGTCTATAAATATGGAAATTTCCATCGTATTCTCAAATCGGAAGTCCCGCGGCAACGGGGTCAGTTCCTACGAGTTACATTGGTCCCGTGGGAGGTGTTGGTGCCACCCACGGGGCCGTTCGGGGGATGTTTCGAGTTCTCAACCTCTAACGCCATGTTTTTAAGCCTAAGTCTAGAAATATGCAAATTATCATCCTATTCTCAAACCGGGAGTCCCGCGGCTATGGGGTCAGTTCCTACGAGTTACATTTGTCTCGTGGGAGGTATTGGTGCCACCCACGGGGCCGTTCGGGGGTTGTTTCGAGTTCTCACCCACTGACGCCATTTTTTAAGTCTAAGTCTAGAAATATTAAATTATCATCGTATTCTAAAACCGGGAGTCCCGCGGCGGCGGTGTCAGTTCCTACGAGTTACGTTGGTCCCGTGGGAGGTGTTGGTGCCACCCATTGGGCCGTTCGGGGGTTGTTTCGAGTTCTCAACCTCTAACGCCATGTTTCTAAGCCTAAGTCTAGAAATATGTAAATTATCGTCTATTCTCAAACTGGGAGTTCCATGGCTGCGGGGTCAGTTCCTACTAGTTACATTGGTCCCGTGGGAGGTGTTGGTGCCACCCACGGGGACGTTCAGGGCCTCTTTCGAGTTCTCACCCACTAACACCATGTTTTCCTTAAGTTTAGAATTATGAAAATTACCGTCGTATTCTCAAACCGGGAGTCCCGAGGCTGCGGGGTCAGTTCCTACGAGTTACATTGGTCATGTGGGAGGTGTTGGTGCCACCCACGGGGACGTTCGGGGGTTGTTTTGAGTTCTCACCCTCAAACGCCAAGTTTTTAAGATAAAGTCTACAAATATGTAAATTATCATCGTATTCTCAAACAGGGAGTCCCGCGGTTGCGGGGAAAGTTCCTACGAGTTACATTGGTCCCGTGGGAGGAGTTGGTGCCACCCACGGGGACGTTCGGGGGCTATTTCGAGTTCTCACCCTCTGACACCATGTTCTTAAGTCTAGGTCTAGAAATATTCAAATTATCATCCTATTCACAAACCGGGAGTCCCACGGCTGTTGGGTCACTTCCTACGACTTACATTTTGTCCCGTGGGAGGTGTTGGTGCCACCCACGGGACGTTCGGGGGCTATTTCGAGTTCTCACCCTCTAACGCCATGTTTTTAAGCCTAAATCTAGAAATATGAAAATTATCATCGTGTTCTCAAACCGGGAGTCCCGCGGCTACGGGGTCATTTCCTACTAGTTACATTGGTCCCGTGGGAGGTGTTGGTGCCACCCACGGGGACATTCGGGGGTTGCTTCGAGTTCTCACCCTCTAACGCCATGTTTTTAAGCCTAAGACTAGAAATATGCAAATTTTTGCGATATTCTCAAACCGGAAGTCTCGCGACTGCAGGGTCAGTTCCTACGAGTTACACTGGTTCCGTGGGAGGTGTTGGTGCCACCCACGGGGACGTTCGGGGGCGGTTTCGAGTTCTCAACCTCTAACGCCATGTTTTTAAGCCTAGGTCTAGAAATATGCAAATTACCATTGTATTATCAAACCGGGAGTCCCGCGGTTGCGGATTCAGTTCCTACTAGTTACTTTGGTCCCGTGGGAGGTGTTGGTGCCACCCACGGGGATGTTCGGGGGCTGTTTCGAGTTCTCACCCTCTAACGCCATGTTTTTAAGCCTAAGTCTACAAATATGCAAATTACCGTCATATTCTCAAACTGGGAGTCCCGCGGCTGCGGGGTCAATTCCTACGAGTTACATTGGTCCCGTGGGAGGTGTTGGTGCCACCCACGGGGCCGTTCGGGGGCTGTTTCGAGTTCTCACCCTCTGACGCCATGTTTTTAAGTCAAAGTCTAGAAATATGAAATTATCATCGTATTCTCAAACCGGGACTCCCGCGGCTGTGGGGTCAGTTCCTACGAGTTACGTTGGTCCCGTGGGAGGTGTTGGTGCCACCCACGGGGACGTTCGGGGGCTGTTTCGAGTTCTCAACCACTAACACCATATTTTGCTTAAGTTTAGAATTATTAAAATTACCATCGTATTCTCAAACCGGAAGTCCCGCAGCTCCGAAGGCAGTTCCTACGAGTTACATTGGTCCTGTGGGAGGTGTTGGTGCCACCCACGGGGATGTTCGGGGGCTATTTCGAGTTCTCAACCTTTAACGCCATGTTTTTAAGCCTAAGTTTAGAAATATGCAAATTATCATCCTATTCTCAAATCGGGAGTCCCGCGGCTGCGGGGTCATTTCCTACGAGTTACATTGGTCCCGTGGGAGGAGTTGGTGCCACCCACGGGGCCGTTCGGGGGCTGTTTCGAGTTCTCAACCTCTAACGCCATGTTTTTAAGCCTAAGTCCAGAAATATGCAAATTATCATCCTATTCTCAAACCGGGTGTCCCGCGGTTGCGAGGTCAGCTCCTATGAGTTACATTGGTCTCGTGGGAGGTATTGGTGCCACCCACGGGGCCGTTCGGGGGCTGTTTAGAGTTCTCACCCACTGACGCCATTTTCTAAGTCTAAGTCTAGAAATATGAAATTATCATCGTATTCTAAAACCGGGAGTCCCGCGGCTGCGGGGTCAGTTCCTACGAGTTACGTTGGTCCCGTGGGAGGTGTTGGTGCCACCCATCGGGCCGTTCGGGGGTTGTTTCGAGTTCTCAACCTCTAATGCCATATTTCTAAGCCTAAGTCTAGAAATATGTAAATTATCATCCTATTCTCAAACCGGGAGTTCCATGGCTGCGGGGTCATGTCCTACTAGTAACATTGGTCCCGTGGGAGGTGTTGGTGCCACCCACGGGGACGTTCATGGGTTGTTTCGAGTTCTCACCCACTAACACCATGTTTTGCTTAAGTTTAGAATTATGAAAATTACCGTCGTATTCTCAAATCGGGAGTCCCGCGGCTGTGGGGTCAGTTCCTACGAGTTACATTGGTCCTGTGGGAGGTGTTGGTGCCACCCACGGGGACTTTCGGGGGCCAGTCGGGGGATGTTTCGAGTTCTCAACCTCTAACGCCATGTTTTTAAGCCTAGGTCTAGAAATATGCAAATTACCATCGTTTTCTCAAACCGAGAGTCCCGCGGCTGCGGGGTCAGTTCCTACGAGTTACATTGGTCCCGTGGGAGGTGTTGGTGCAACCCACGGGGACGTTCGGGCGCTGTTTCGAATTCTCACCCTCTAACGCCATGTTTTTAAGCCTAAGTCTACAAATATGTAAATTATCGTTGTATTCTCAAACAGGGAGTCCCGCGGTCGCGGGGTCAGTTCCTACGAGTTACATTGGTCCCGTGGGAGGCGTTGGTGCCACCCACGGGGACGTTCGGGGGCCGTTTCGAGTTCTCACCCTCTGACACCATGTTTTTAAGTCTAGGTCTATAAATATTCAAATTATCGTCCTATTCACAAACCGAGAGTCCCACGGCTGCTGGGTCAGTTCCTACGAGTTACATTTGTCCCATGGGAGGTGTTGGTGCCACCCACGGGACGTTCGGGGGCTATTTCGAGTTCTCACCGTCTAACGCCATGTTTTTAAGCCTAAGTCTAGAAATATGCAAATTATCATCGTATTCTCAAACCGGAAGTCACGCAGCTGCGGGGTCATTTCCTACGAGTTACATTGGTCCCGTGGGAGGTGTTGGTGCCACCCACGGGGACGTTCAGGGATTGTTTCGAGTTCTCACCCTCTAACGCCATGTTTTTATGCCTAAGTCTAGAAATATGCAAATTTCCACCGTATTCTCAAACCGGGAGTCCCTCGGCTTCGGGGTCAGTTCCTACGAGTTACAATGGTCTCGTGGGAGGTGTTGGTGCCACCCACGGGGCCGTTCGGGGGCTGTTTCGAGTTCTTAACGTCCAACGGCATGTTTTTAAGCCTAAGTCTAGAAATATTCAAATTATCGTCCTATTCTTAAACCGAGAGTTCCGCGGCTGCGGGGTCAGTTCCTACTAGTTACATTGGTCCCGATGGAGGTGTTAGTGCCACACACGGGGATGTTCGGGGACTGTTTTGTGTTCTCAACCACTAACGCCATGTTTTTAAGCCTAAGTCTAGAAATATACAAATTACCGTCGTATTCTCAAACCGGGAGTCCCGCGGCTGCGGTGTCAGCTCCTACGAGTTACGTTGGTCCCGTGGGAGGTGTTAGTGTCACCCACGGGGCCATTCGGGGCCCGTTTCGAGTTCTCAAGCTCTAACGCCATATTTTTAAGCCTAACTCTAGAAATATTCAAATTATCATCCTATTCTCAAACCGAGACTCCCGCGGCTGCGGGGTCAGTTCCTTCGAGTTACATTGGTCCCGTGGGAGGTGTTGGTGTCACCCATGGGGCCATTCGGGGGTTATTTCGAGTTCTCAACCTCTAACGCCATGTTTTTAACCCTAAGTCTACAAATATGCAAATTACCATCCTATTCTCAAACCAGGAGTCCAGCGGCTACGGGGTCAGTTCCTACGAGTTACATTGGTCCCGTGGGAGGTGTTGATGCCAGCCACAGGGCCGTTCGGGGTTTGTTTCGAGTTCTCACCTCTAACGCCATGTTTTTAAGCCTAAGTCTAGAAATATGAAAATTTCCATCGTATTCTAAAACCGGGAGTCCCGCGGCTGTAGGGTCAGTTCCTACGAGTTACATTGGTCCCGTGGGAGGTGTTGGTGCCACCCACGGGGCCGTTCGGGGGCTGTTTCGAGTTCTCACCCTCTGACGCCATTTTTTATGTCTAAGTCTAGAAATATGAAATTATCATCGTATTCTAAAATCGGGAGTCCCGAGACTGCGGGGTCAGTTCCTACGAGTTACGTTGGTCCCGTGGGAGGTGTTGGTGACACCTATTGGGCCGTTTGGGGGTTGTTTCGAGTTCTCAACCTCTAACGCCATGTTTCTAGCCTAAGTCTAGAAATATGTAAATTATCTTCCTATTCTCAAACCGGGAGTTCCATGGCTGCGGGGTCAGTTCTTAGTAGTTACATTGGTCCCGTGGGAGGTGTTGGTGCCACCCACGGGGTCATTCAGGGGCTATTTCGAGTTCTCACCCACTAACACCAAGTTTTGCTTAAGTTTAGAATTATGGAAATTATCGTCGTATTCTCAAACCGAGAGTCCCGTGGCTGCGGGGTCAGTTCCTACGAGTTACATTGGTCCTGTGGGAGGTGTTGGTGCCACCCACGGGGACGTTCGGGGGCTATTTTGAGTTCTAACCCTCTAATGCCATGTTTTTAAGCCTAGGTCTAGAAATATGCAAATTACCATCGTATTATCAAACCGGGAGTCCCGCGGTTGCGGGTTCAGTTCCTACTAGTTACATTGGTCCCGTGGGAGGTGTTGGTGCCACCCACGGGGATGTTCGGGGGCTGTTTCGAGTTCTCACCCTCTAACGCCATATTTTTAAGCCTAAGTCTACAAATATGCAAATTACCGTCGTATTCTCAAATTAGGAGTCCCGCGGCTGCGGGGTCAGTTCCTACGAGTTACATTGGTCCCGTGGGAGGTGTTGCTGCCACCCACGGGGACGTTCGGGGGCTGTTTCGAGTTCTCACCCTCTAACACCATGTTTTCTAGTCTAGGTCTAGAAATATTCAAATTATCATCCTATTCACAAATCGGGAGTCCTGCGGCTACGGGGTCAGTTCCTACGAGTTACATTGGTCCCGTGGGAGGTGTTGGTGCCACCCACGGGGACGTTCGGGGGCTTTTTCGAGTTCTCACCCTCTGACGCCATGTTTTTAAGTCTAAGTCTAGAAATATGCAAATTATCATCGTATTCTCAAATCGGGAGTCCCGCGACTGCGGGGTCAGTTCCTACGAGTTACGTTGGTCCCGTGGGAGGTGTTGGTGCCACCCACGGGGCCGTTCGGGGACTGTTTCGAGTTCTCAACCTCTGACGCCATGTTTTTAAGCCTAAGTCGAGAAATATGCAAATTATCATCCTATTCCCAAACCGGGAGTTCCTTGGTTATAGGGTCAGTTCCTACTAGTTACATTGGTCCCGTGGGAGGTGTTGGTGCCACCCACGGGGACGTTCGGGGGCTGTTTCGAGTTCCCACCCTCTGACGCCATGTTTTTAAGTCTAGAAATATGAAATTATCATCGTATTCTCAAACCGGGACTCCCGCGGCTGCGAGGTCAGTTCCTACGAGTTACGTTGGTCCCGTGGGAGGTGTTGGTGCCACCCACGGGGGCGTTCGGGGGCTGTTTTGAGTTCTCACCCACTAACACCATATTTTGCTCAAGTTTAGAATTATGAAAATTACCATCGTATTCTCAAACCGGAAGTCCCGCGGCTCCGGGGTCACTTCCTACGAGTTACATTGGTCCTGTGGGAGGTGTTGGTCCCACCCACAAGGATGTTCGGGGGCTATTTCGAGTTCTCACCCACTAACGCCATGTTTTTAAGCCTAAGTCTAGAAATATGCAAATTATTGTCGTATTTTTAAACCGGGAGTCCCGCGGCTGCTGGGTCAGTTCCTACGAGTTACATTTGTCCCGTGGGAGGTGTTGGTGCCACCCACGGGACGTTCGGGGGCTATTTCGAGTTTTCACCCTCTAACGCCATGTTTTTAAGCCTAAATCTAGAAATATGCAAATTATCATCGTGTTCTCAAACCGGGAGTCCCGCGGCAGCGGGGTCATTTCCTACGAGTTACATTGGTCCCGTGGGATGTGTTGGTGCCACCCACGGGGACATTCGGGGGTTGCTTCGAGTTCTCACCCTCTAACGCCATGTTTTTAAGCCTAAGTCTAGAAATATGCAAATTTCTACCATATCCTCAAACCGGAAGTCCCGCGGCTGCGGGGTCAGTTCCTACGAGTTACAATGGTCCCGTGGGAGGTGTTGGTGCCACCCACGGGGCCATTCGGGGGCTGTTTCGAGTTCTTAACCTCTAACGGCATGTTTTTAAGCCAAAGTCTAGAAATATTCAAATTATCGTCCTATTCTTAAACCGAGAGTTCCGCGCCTGCGGGGTCAGTACCTACTAGTTACATTGGTCCCGTGGGAGGTGTTGGTGCCACACACGGGGATGTTCGGGGGCTGTTTCGAGTTCTCAACCACTAACGCCATGTTTTTAAGCCTAAGTCTAAAAATATGCAAATTACCATCGTATTCTCAAACCGGGAGTTCCGCGGCTGTGGTGTTAGTTCCTACGAGTTACGTTGGTCCCGTGGGAGGTGTTGGTGTCACCCACGGGGCAATTCGGGGCCCGTTTCGTGTTCTCAAGCTCTAACGCCATGTTTTTAAGCCTAAGTCTAGAAATATTCAAATTATCGTCCTATTGTCAAACCGAGACTCCCGCGGCTGCGGGGTCAGTTCCTTCGAGTTACATTGGTCCCGTGGGAGGTGCTGGTGTCACCCACGGGGCCATTCGGGGGTTGTTTCGAGTTCTCAACCTCTAACGCCATGTTTTTAAGCCTAAGTCTAGAAATATGCAAATTATCATCCTATTCTCAAACCAGGAGTCCAGCGGCTGCGGGGTCAGTTCCTACGAGTTATATTGGTCCCGTGGGAGGTGTTGATGCCACTCACGGGGCCGTTCGGGTCTTGTTTCGAGTTCTCACCTCTCACGCCATGTTTTTAAGCCTAAGACTACAAATATGCAAATTTCCATCGTATTCTCAAACCGGGAGTCCCGCGGCTGCAGGGTCAGTTCCTACGAGTTACAATGGTCCCGTGGGAGGTGTTTGTACCACCCACGGGGCCGTTCGGGGACTGTTTTGAGTTCTTAACCTCTAACGCCATGTTTTTAAGTCTAAGTCGAGAAATATGCAAATTATCATCCTATTCTCAAACCGGGAGCTCTGTGGTTGCGGGGTCAGTTCCTACTAGTTACAGTGGTCCCGTGGGAGGTGTTGGTGCCACCCACGGGGACGTTCGGGGGCTGTTTCGAGTTCTCAACCTCAAACGCCATGTTTTTAAGCCTAAGTCTACAGATATGCAAATTATCAACCTAATCTCAAACCGGGAGTCCCGCGTCTGCGGGGTCAGTTCCTACGAGTTACATTGGTCCCGTGGGAGGTGTTGGTGCCACCCACGGGGCCGTTCGGGGGCTGTTTCGAGTTCTCACCCTCTGACGCCATGTTCTTAAGTCAAAGTCTAGAAATATGAAATTATCATCGTATTCTCAAACCGGGACTCCCGCGGCTGTGGGGTCAGTTCCTACGAGTTACGTTGGTCCCGTGGGAGGTGTTGGTGCCAGCCACGGGGACGTTCGGGGGGCTGTTTCGAGTTCTCACCCACTAACACCATATTGTACTTAAGTTTAGAATTATTAAAATTACCATCGTATTCTCAAACTGGAAGTCCCGCGGCTCCGGGGTCAGTTCCTACGAGTTACATTGGTCCTGTGGGAGGTGTTGGTGCCACCCACGGGGATGTTCGGGGGCTATTTCGAGTTCTCAACCTCTAACGCTATGTTTTTAAGCCTAAGTTTAGAAATATGCAAATTATCATCATATTCTCAAACCGGGAGTCCCGCGGCTGCGGGGTCAGTTCCTACGAGTTACATTGGTCCCGTGGGAGGTGTTGGTGCCACCCACGGGGCCGTTCGGGGGTTGTTTCGAGTTCTCACCTTCTAACGCCATGTTTTTATGTCTAAGTCTAGAAATATGGAAATTTCCGTCGTATTCTCAAACCGGGAGTCCCGCGGCAACGGGGTTAGTTCCTACGAGTTACATTGGTCCCGTGGGAGGTGTTGGTGCCACCCACGGGGCCGTTCGGGGGATGTTTCGAGTTCTCAACCTCTAACGCCATGTTTTTAAGCCTAAGTCTAGAAATATGCAAATTATCATCCTATTCTCAAACCGGGAGTCCCGCGGCTACGGGGTCAGTTCCTACGAGTTACATTGGTCTCGTGGGAGGTATTGGTGCCACCCACGGGGCCGTTCGGGGGTTATTTCGAGTTCTCACCCACTAACGCCATTTTTTAAGTCTAAGTCTAGAAATATTAAATTATCATCGTATTCTAAAATCGGGAGTCCCGCGGCGGCGGGGTCAGTTCCTACGAGTTACGTTGGTCCCGTGGGAGGTGTTGGTGCCACCCATTGGGCCGTTCGGGGGTTGTTTCGAGTTCTCAACCTCTAACGCCATGTTTCTAAGCCTAAGTCTAGAAATATGTAAATTATCGTCTATTCTCAAACTGGGAGTTCCATGGTTGCGGGGAAAGTTCCTACGAGTTACATTGGTCCCGTGGGAGGAGTTGGTGCCACCCACGGGGACGATCGGGGGCTATTTCGAGTTCTCACCCTCTGACACCATGTTCTTAAGTCTAGGTCTAGAAATATTCAAATTATCATCCTATTCACAAACCGGGAGTCTCACGGCTGTTGGGTCAGTTCCTACGAGTTACACTTTGTCCCGTGGGAGGTGTTGGTGTCACTCACGGGACGTTCGGGGGCTATTTCGAGTTCTCACCCTCTAACGCCATGTTTTTAAGCCTAAATCTATAAATATGAGAATTATCATCGTGTTCTCAAACCGGGAGTCCCGCGGCTACGGGGTCATTTCCTACTAGTTACATTGGTCCCGTGGGAGGTGTTGGTTCCACCCACGGGGACATTCGGGGGTTGCTTCGAGTTCTCACCCTCTAACGCCATGTTTTTAAGCCTAAGACTAGAAATATGCAAATTTTTGCGATATTCTCATACCGGAAGTCTCGCGACTGCCGGGTCAGTTCCTACGAGTTACAATGGTCCCGTGGGAAGTGTTGGTGCCACCCACGGGGCCGTTCGGGGGCTGTTTCGAGTTCTTAACCTCTAACGACATGTTTTTAAGCCTAAGTCTAGAAATATACAAATTACCGTCGTATTCTCAAACCGGGAGTCCCGCGGCTGCGGTGTTAGTTCCTACGAGTTACGTTGGTCCCGTGGGAAGTGTTGGTGTCACCCACGGGGCCATTCGGGGCCCGTTTCGAGTTCTCAAGCTCTAATGCCATGTTTTTAAGCCTAAGTCTAGAAATATTCAAATTATCATCCTATTATCAAACCGAGACTCCCGCGGCTGCGGGGTCAGTTCCTTCGAGTTACATTGGTCCCGTGGGAGGTGCTGCTATCACCCACGGGGCCATTCGGGGGTTGTTTCGAGTTCTCAACCTCTAACGCCATGTTTTTAAGCCTAAGTCTAGAAATATGCAAATTATCATCCTATTCTCAAACCAGGAGTCCAGCGGCTGCGGGGTCAGTTCCTACGAGTTATATTGGTCCCGTGGGAGGTGTTGATGCCACCCACGGGGCCGTTCGGGGGTTGTTTCGAGTTCTCACCTCTCACGCCCTGTTTTTAAGCCTAAGTCTAGAAATATCCAAATTTCCATCTTATTCTCAAACCCGGAGTCCCGCGGCTACAGGGTCAGTTCCTACGAGTTACACTGGTTCCGTGGGAGGTGTTGGTGCCACCCACGGGGACGTTCGAGGGCTGTTTCGAGTTCTCAACCTCTAACGCCATGTTTTTAAGCCTAAGTCGAGAAATATGCAACTTATCATCTTATTTTCAAATCGGGACCTCTGTGGTTGCGGGGTCAGCTCCTACTAGTTACATTGGTCCCGTGGGAGGTGTTGGTGCCACCCACGGGGACGTTCGGGGGCTGTTTCGAGTTCTCAACCTCTAACGCCATGTTTTTAAGCCTAAGTCCACAAATATGAAAATTATCACCCTAATCTCAAACCGAGAGTCCCGCGTCTGCGGGGTCAGTTCCTACGAGTTACATTGGTCCCGTGGGAGGTGTTGGTGCCACCCACGGGGCCATTCGGGGGCTGTTTCGAGTTCTCACCCTCTGACGCCATGTTTTTAAGTCAAAGTCTAGAAATATGAAATTATCATCGTATTCTCAAACCGGGACTCCCGCGGCTGTGGGGTCAGTTCCTACGAGTTACGTTGGTCCCGTGGGAGGTGTTGGTGCCACCCACGGGGACGTTCGGGGGCTGTTTCGAGTTCTCAACCACTAACACCATATTTTGCATAAGTTTAGAATTATTAAAATTACCATCGTATTCTCAAACCTGAAGTCCCGCAGCTCCGGGGTCAGTTCCTACAAGTTACATTGGTCCTGTGGGAGGTGTTGGTGCCACCCACGGGGATGTTCGGGGGCTATTTCAAGTTCTCAACCTTTAATGCCATGTTTTTAAGCCTAAGTTTAGAAATATGCAAATTATCATCCTATTCTCAAACCGGGAGTCCCGCGGCTGCGGGGTCATTTCCTACGAGTTACATTGGTCCCGTGGGAGGAGTTGGTGCCACCTACGGGGCAGTTCGGGGGCTGTTTCGAGTTATCAACCTCTAACGCCATGTTTTTAAGCCTAAGTCTAGAAATATGCAAATTATCATCCTATTCTCAAACCGGGTGTCCCGCGGCTGCGGGGTCAGCTCCTATGAGTTACATTGGTCTCGTGGGAGGTATTGGTGCCACCCACGGGGCCGTTCGGGGGCTGTTTTGAGTTCTCACCCTCTGAAGCCCTTTTTTAAGTCTAAGTCTAGAAATATGAAATTATCATCGTATTCTAAAATCGGGAGTCCCGCGGCTGCGGGGTCAGTTCCTACGAGTTACATTGGTCCCGTGGGAGGTGTTGGTGCCTCCCATCGGGCCGTTCGGGGGTTGTTTCGAGTTCTCAACCTCTAATGCCATATTTCTAAGCCTAAGTCTAGAAATATGTAAATTATCGTCCTATTCTCAAACCGGGAGTTCCATGGCTGCGGGGTCATGTCCTACTAGTAACATTGGTCCCGTGGGAGGTGTTGGTGCCACCCACGGGGACGTTCATGGGTTGTTTCGAGTTCTCACCCACTAACACCATGTTTTGCTTAAGTTTAGAATTATGAAAATTACCGTCGTATTCTCAAACCGGGAGTCCCGCGGCTGTGGGGTCAGTTCCTACGAGTTACATTGGTCCTGTGGGAGGTGTTGGTGCCACCCACGGGGACGTTCGGGGGCCAGTCGGGGGATGTTTCGAGTTCTCAACCTCTAACGCCATGTTTTTAAGCCTAGGTCTAGAAATATGCAAATTACCATCGTATTCTCAAACTGAGAGTCCCGCGGCTGCGGGGTCAGTTCCTACGAGTTACATTGGTCCCGTGGGAGGTGTTGGTGCCACCCACGGGGACGTTCGGGGGCTGTTTCGAATTCTCACCCTCTAACGCCATGTTTTTAAGCATACGTCTACAAATATGTAAATTATCGTCGTATTCTCAAACAGGGAGTCCCGCGGTTGCGGGGTCAGTTCCTACGAGTTACATTGGTCCCGTGGGAGGCGTTGGTGCCACCCACGGGGACGTTCGGGGGCTGTTTCGAGTTCTCACCCTCTGACACCATGTTTTTAAGTCTAGGTCTATAAATATTCAAATTATCGTCCTATTCACAAACCGAGAGTCCCACGGCTGCTGGGTCAGTTCCTACGAGTTACATTTGTCCCATGGGAGGTGTTGGTGCCACCCACGGGACGTTCGGGGGCTATTTCGAGTTCTCACCGTCTAACGCCATGTTTTTAAGCCTAAGTCTAGAAATATGCAAATTATCATCGTATTCTCAAACCGGGAGTCACGCAGTTGCGGGGTCATTTCCTACGAGTTACATTGGTCCCGTGGGAGGTGTTGGTGCCACCCACGGGGACGTTCAGGGATTGTTTCGAGTTCTCACCCTCTAACGCCATGTTTTTATGCCTAAGTCTAGAAATATGCAAATTTCCACCGTATTCTCAAACCGAGAGTCCCTCGGCTTCGGGGTCAGTTCCTACGAGTTACAATGGTCCCGTGGGAGGTGTTGGTGCCACCCACGGGGCCGTTCGGGGGCTGTTTCGAGTTCTTAACCTCTAACGGCATGTTTTTAAGCCTAAGTCCAGAAATATTCAAATTATCGTCCTATTCTTAAACCGAGAGTTCCGCGGCTGCGGGGTCAGTTCCTACTAGTTACATTGGTCCCGTGGGAGGTGTTAGTGCCACACACGGGGATGTTCGGGGGCTGTTTTGTGTTCTCAACCACTAACGCCATGTTTTTAAGCCTAAGTCTAGAAATAATATCAAATTACCATCGTATTCTCAAACCGGGAGTCCCGCGGCTGCGGTGTCAGCTCCTACGAGTTACGTTGGTCCCGTGGGAGGTGTTAGTGTCACCCACGGGGCCATTCGGGGCCCGTTTCGAGTTCTCAAGCTCTAACGCCATATTTTTAAGCCTAAGTCTAGAAATATTCAAATTATCATCCTATTCTCAAACCGAGACTCCCGCGGCTGCGGGGTCAGTTCCTTCGAGTTACATTGGTCCCGTGGGAGGTGTTGGTGTCACCCTTGGGGCCATTCGGGGGTTATTTCGAGTTCTCAACCTCTAACGCCATGTTTTTAAGCCTAAGTCTACAAATATGCAAATTACCATCCTATTCTCAAACCAGGAGTCCAACGGCTACGGGGTCAGTTCCTACGAGTTACTTTGGTCCCGTGGGAGGTGTTGATGCCAGCCACAGGGCCGTTCGGGGGTTGTTTCGAGTTCTCACCTCTAACGCCATGTTTTTAAGCCTAAGTCTAGAAATATGAAAATTTCCATCGTATTCTAAAACCGGGTGTCCCGCGGCTGTAGGGTCAGTTCCTACGAGTTACATTGGTCCCGTGGGAGGTGTTGGTGCCACCCACGGGGCCGTTCGGGGACTGTTTCGAGTTCTCAACCTCTAACGCCATGTTTTTAAGCCTAAGTCGAGAAATATGCAAATTATCATCCTATTCTCAAACCGGGAGTTCCGTGGTTGCGGGGTCAGTTCCTACTAGTTACATTGGTCCCGTGGGAGGTGTTGGTGCCACCCACGGGGACGTTCGGGGGCTGTTTTGAGTTCTCAACCTCTAACGCCATGTTTTTAAGCCTAAGTCTAGAAATATGAAAATTATCATCCTATTCTCAAACCGGGAGTTCCGCGTCTGCGGGGTCAGTTCCAACGAGTTACATTTGTCCCGTGGGAGGTGATGGTGCCACCCACGGGGCCGTTCGGGGGCCGTTTCGAGTTCACAACCTCTAACGCCATGTTTTTAAGACTAAGTCTAGAAATATGCAAATTGTCATCCTATTCTCAAATCGGGAGTCCCGCGGCTGCGGGGTCAGTTCCTACGAGTTACATTGGTCTCGTGGGAGGTATTGATGCCACCCACGGGGCCGTTCGGGGGCTGTTTCGAGTTCTAACCCTCTGACGCAATTTTTTAAGTCTAAGTCTAGAAATATGAAATTATCATCGTATTCTAAAACCGGGAGTCCCACGGCTGCGGGGTCAGTTCCTACGAGTTACGTTCGACCCGTGGGAGGTGTTGGTGCCACCCATCGAGCCGTTCGGGGGTTGTTTCGAGTTCTCAACCTCTAACGCCATGTTTTAAAGCCTAAGTCTAGAAATATGTAAATTATAGTCCTATTCTAAAATCGGGAGTTCCATGGCTGCGGGGTCAGTTCCTACTAGTTACATTGGTCCCGTGGGAGGTGTTGGTGCCACCCACGGGGACGTTCAGGGGATGTTTCGAGTTCTCACCCACTAACACCATGTTTTTTGCTTAAGTTTAGAATTATGAAAATTACCGTCGTATTCTCAAACCGGGAGTCCCGCGGCTGCGGGGTCAGTTCTTATGAGTTACATTGGTCCTGTGGGAGGTGTTGGTGCCACCCACGGGGACGTTCGGGGGCTATTTTGATTCTAACCCTCTAATGCCATGTTTTTAAGCCGAGGTCAAGAAATATTGAAATTACCATCGTATTCTCAAACCGAGAGTCCCGCGGCTGCGGGGTCAGTTCGTACGAGTTACATTTGTCCCGTGGGAGGTGTTGGTGCCACCCACGGGGACGTTCGGGGGCTATTTCGAGTTCTCACCCTCTAACGCCATGTTTTTAAGCCTATGTCAACAAATTTGTAAATTATCGTCGTATTCTCAAACAGGGAGTCCCGCGGTTGCGGGGTCAGTTCCTACGAGTTACATTGGTCCCGTGGCAGGAGTTGGTGCCACCCACGGGGACATTCGGGGGTTGTTTCGAGTTCTCACCCTCTGACACCATGTTTTTAAGTCTAGGTCTAGAAATATTCAAATTATCATCCTATTCACAAACCGGGAGTCCCACGGCTGCTGGGTCAGTTCCTACGAGTTACATTTGTCCCGTGGGAGGTGTTGGTGCCACCCGCGGGACGTTCGGGGGCTATTTCGAGTTCTCACCCTCTAACCCCATGTTTTTAAGCCTAAGTCTAGAAATATGCAAATTATCGTCGTATTCTCAAACCGGGAGTCCCGCGGCTGCGGGGTCATTTCCTACGAGTTACATTGGTCCCGTGGTAGGTGTTGGTGCCACCCACGGGGACGTTTGGGGGTTGTTTCGAGTTCTCACCCTCTAACGCCATGTTTTTAAGCCTAAGTCTAGAAATATGCAAATTTCTGTCGTATTCTCAAACCGGGAGTCCCGCGGCTTCGGGGTCAGTTCCTACAAGTTACAATGGTCCGGTGGGAGGTGTTGGTGTCACCCACGGGGCCGTTCGGGGGCTGTTTCCAGTTCTTAACCTCTAACGGCATGTTTTTAATCCTAAGTTTAGAAATATTCAAATTATCGTCCTATTCTTAAACCGAGAGTTCCGCGGCTGCAATGTCAGTTCCTACTAGTTACATTGGTCCCGTGGGAGGTGTTGGTGCCACACACGGGGATGTTCGGGGGCTGTTTCGAGTTATCAACCACTAACGCCATGTTTTTAAGCCTAAGTCTAGAAATATACAAATTACCATCATATTCTCAAACCGGGAGTCCCGCGGCTGCGGTGTCAGTTCCTTCGAGTTATGTTGGTCCCGTGGGAGGTGTTGGTGCCACCCACGGGGCCGTTCGGGGGCTGTTTTGAGTTCTCAACATCTAACGCCATGTTTTTAAGCCTAAGTCCAGAAATATGCAAATTATCGTCCTATTCTCAAACCGGGGGTTCCGTGGCTGTGGGGTCAGTTCCTACTAGTTACATTGGTCCCGTGGGAGGTTTGGTGCCACCCACAGGGACGTTCAGGGCTGTTTCGAGTTCTCAACCAACGCCATGTTTTTAAGCCTAAATCTAGAAATCTTCAAATTACCGTCGTATTCTCAAATTGGGAGTCCCGCGGCTGCGGGGTCAGTTCCTACGAATTACATTGGTCCCGTGGGAGGTGTTGGTGTCACCCACGGGGCCATTCGGGGCCTGTTTTGAGTTCTCAACCTCTAACGCCATGTTTTTTAGCCTAAGTATAGAAATATTCAAATTATCGTCCTATTCTCAAACCGAGAGTCCTGCGGCTGCGGGGTCATTTCCTTCGAGTTACATTGGTCCCGTGGGAGGTGTTGGTGTCACCCACGGGGCCATTCGGGGGTTGTTTCAAGTTCTCAACCTCTAACGCCATGTTTTTAAGCCTAAGTCTAGAAATATGCAAATTTCCGTTATATTCTCAAACTGGGAGTCCCGCGGGTGCGGTTTCAGTTCCTACGAGTTACATTGGTCCCGTGGGAGGTGTTGGTGCCACCCACGGGACCGTTCGGGGGCTGTTTCGAGTTCTCAACTTCTAACACCATGTTTTTAAGCCTAAGTCTAGAAATTTGCAAATTATAATCCTATTCTCAAACCTCGAGTCCCGCGTCTGTGGGGTCAGTTCCTACGAGTTACATTGGTTTCGTGGGGGGTGTTGGTGCCACCCACGAGGCCGTTCGGGGGCTGTTTCGAGTTCTCACCCTCAGACGCCATGTTTTTAAGTCCAAGTCTAGAAATATAAAATTATCATCGTATTCTCAATCCGGGAGTCCCGCGGCTGTGGGGTCAGTTCCTATGACTTACGTTGGTCCCGTGGGAGGTGTTGGTGCCACCCACGGGGACGTTTGGGGGTTGCTTTGAGTTCTCACCAACTAACACCATGTTTTGCTTAAGTTTATAATTATGAAAATTACCATTGTATTCTCAAACCGAAAGTCCCGCGGCTACGGGGTCAGTTCCTACGAGTTACATTGGTCCTGTGGGAGGTGTTGGTGCCACCCACGGAGATGTTCGGGGGATATTTCGAGTTCTCACCCTCTAATGCCATGTTTTTAAGACTATGACTAGAAGTATGTAAATAAACATCGTATTCTCAAACCGGGAGTCTCGCGGCTACGGGGTCAGTTCCTACGAGTTACATTGGTCCCGTGGGAGGTGTTGGTGCCTCCCACGGGGCCGTTCGGGGGCTGTTTTGAGTTCTCAACCTCTAACGATGTGTTTTTAAGCCTAAGTCTAAAAATATACAAATTATCGTCCTATTCTCAAACCGAGAGTTGCGCGGCTGCGGGGTCAGTTCCTACTAGTTACATTGGTCCCGTGGGAGGTGTTGGTGCCATCCACGGGGACGTTCGGGGGCTGTTTCGAGTTCTCAACCACTAACGCCATGTTTTTAAGCCTAAGTCTAGAAATATGCAAATTACCATCGTATTCTCAAACCGGGAGTCCCGCGGCTGCGGTGTGAGTTTCTACGAGTTACATTGGTCCCGTGGGAGGTGTTGGTGTCACCCACGAGGCCATTCGGGTCCCATTTCGAGTTCTCAACCTCTAACGCCATGTTTTTAAGCCTAAGTCTAGAATTATGCAAATTATCGTCCTATTCTCAGATCGAGACTACCGCGGCTGTGGGGTCAGTACCTTCGAGTTACATTGGTCCCGCGGGAGGTGTTGGTGTCACCCACGGGGCCATTCGGGGGTTGTTTCGAGTTCCCAAAATCTAATGCCATGTTTTTAAACCTAAGTCTAAAAATATGCAAATTATCATCCTATTCTCAAATCGGGAGTGCAGCGGCTGCGGGGCCAGTTCCTACGAGAAACATTGGTCCCGTGGGAGGTGTTGATGCCACCCACGGGGCCGTTCGGGGGTTGTTTCTAGTTCTCACCTCTAACGCCATGTTTATAAGCCTAAATCTAGAAATATGCAAATTTCCGTCGTATTCTCAAATCAGGAGTCCCGCGACTGCGGGGTCAGTTCCTACGAGTTACATTGGTCCCGTGGGAGGTGTTGGTGCCACCCACGGGGCCGTTCGGGGGATGTTTCGAGTTCTCAACCTCTAACGCCATGCTTTGAAGCCTAAGTCTATAAAAATGCAAATTATCATCCTATTCTAAAAACCGGGAGTCCCGCGACTGCGGGGTCAGTTTCTATGAGTTACATTGGTCCCGTGGGTGGTGTTGGTGACAACCACGGGGCCGTTCGGGGGCTGTTTTGAGTTCTCACCCTCTGACGCCATGTTTTTAAGTCTAAGTCTAGAAATATGAAATTATCTTCGTATTCTCAAACTGGGCGTCCCGCGGCTGCGGGTTCAGTTCCTACGAGTTACATTGGTCCCGTGTGAGGTGTTGATGCCATCCACGGGGCCGTTCGGGGGCTATTTCGAGTTCTCAACCTCTAACGCCATGGTTTTAAGCCTAAGTGTAGAAATACACAAATTATCGTCCTATTCTCAAACCGGGAGTCCCACGGATGCGGCGTCAGTTCCTACGAGTTACATTGGTCCCGTGGGAGGTGTTGGTGACAACCACAGGGACATTCGGGGGCTGTTTCGAGTTCTCACCCTCTGACGCCATGTTTTTAAGTCTAAGTCTAGAAATATGAAATTATCATTGTATTCTCAAACCGGGAGTCCCGCGGCTGCGGGGTCAGTTCCTACGAGTTACGTTGGTCCCGTGGGAGGTGTTGGTGCCACCCAAGGGGCAATTTCGGGGGCTGGTTTGAGTTCTCACCCTCTAACGCCATGTTTTTAAGCCTAAGTCTAGAAATATGCAAATTACCATCGTATTCTCAAACCGAGAGTCCCGCAGCTACGGGGTCAGTTCCTACGATTTACATTGGTCCCGTGGGAGGTGTTGGTGCCACCCACCGGGCCGTTCGGGGGTTGTTTCGAGTTCTCGCCCCCTAACGCCATGTTTTTAAGCCTAAGTCTAGAAATATGCAAATTTCTGTCATATTTTCAAACCGGGAGTCCCGCGGCTGCGGGGTCAGTTCCTACGAGTTACATTGGTCCCGTGGGAGGTGTTGGTGCCACCCACGGGGCCGTTCGGGGACTGTTTCGAGTTCTCAACCTCTAACGCCATGTTTTTAAGCCTAAGTCGAGAAATATGCAAATTATCATCCTATTCTCAAACCGGGAGTTCCGTGGTTGCGGGGTCAGTTCCTACTAGTTACATTGGTCCCGTGGGAGGTGTTGGTGCCACCCACGGGGACGTTCGGGGGCTGTTTTGAGTTCTCAACCTCTAACGCCATGTTTTTAAGCCTAAGTCTAGAAATATGCAAATTATCATCCTATTCTCAAACCGGGAGTTCCGCGTCTGCGGGGTCAGTTCCAACGAGTTACATTTGTCCCGTGGGAGGTGATGGTGCCACCCACGGGGCCGTTCGGGGGCTGTTTCGAGTTCTCACCCTCTGACGCCATGTTTTTAAGTCTAAGTCTAGAAATATGAAATTATCATCGTATTCTAAAACTGGGAGTCCCACGGCTGCGGGGTCAGTTCCTATGAGTTACGTTGGACCCGTGGGAGGTGTTGGTGCCACCCATCGGGCCGTTCGGGGGTGGTTTCGAGTTCTCAACCTCTAACACCATGTTTCGAAGCCTAAGTCTAGAAATATATAAATTATAGTCCTATTCTCAAATCGGGAGTTCCATGGCTGCGGGGTCAGTTCCTACTTGTTACATTGGTCCCGTGGGAGATGTTGGTGCCACCCACGGGGACGTTCAGGGGCTGTTTCGAGTTCTCACCCACTAACACCATGTTTTGCTTAAGTTTATAATTATGAAAATTACCGTTGTATTCTCAAACCGGGAGTCCCGCGACTGCGGGGTCAGTTCCTACGAGTTACATTGGTCCTGTGGGAGGTGTTGGTGCCACCCACGGGGACGTTCGGGGTCTATTTCGAGTTCTAACCCTCTAATGCCATGTTTTTAAGCCTAGGTCTAGAAATATTCAAATTACCATCGTATTCTCAAACCGGGAGTCCCGCGGCTGCGGGGTCAGTTCCTACGACTTACATTGGTCCCGTGGGAGGTGTTGGTGCCACCAACGGGGACGTTCGGGGGCTGTTTCGAGTTCTCACCCTCTAACGCCATGTTTTTAAGCCTATGTCAACAAAAATGTAAATTATCGTCGTATTCTCAAACAGGGAGTCCCGCGGTTGCGGGGTTAGTTCCTACGAGTTACATTGGTCCCGTGGGAGGAGTTGGTGCCACCCACAGGGACATACGGGTGCTGTTTCAAGTTCTCACCCTCTGACACCATGTTTTTAAGTCTAGGTCTATAAATATTCAAATTATCGTCCTATTCACAAACCGTGAGTCCCACGGCTGCTGGGTCAGTTCCTACGAGTTACATTTGTCCCGTGGGAGGTGTTGGTGCCACCCACGGGACGTTCGGGGGCAATTTCGAGTTCTCACCCTCTAACGCCATGTTTTTAAGCCTAAGTCTAGAAATATGCAAATTATCATCATATTCTCAAACCTGGAGTCCCGCGGCGGCGGGGTCATTTCCTACGAGTTACATTGGTCCCGTGGGAGGTGTTTGTGCCACCCACGGGGACGTTCGGGGGTTGTTTTGAGTTATCACCCTCTAGCGCCATGTTTTTAAGCCTAAGTCTAGAAATATGCAAATTTCTGCCGTATTCTCAAACCGGGAGTGCCGCGGCTTCGGGGTCAGTTCCTACTAGTTACAATGGTCCCGTGGGAGGTGTTGGTGCCACCCACGGGGCCGTTCGGGGGCTGTTTCGAGTTCTTAACCTCTAACGACATGTTTTTAAGCCTAAGTCTAGAAATATTCAAATTATCGTCCTATTCTTAAACCGAGAGTTCCGCGGCTGCGGGGTCAGTTCCTACTAGTTACATTGGTCCCGTGGGAGGTGTTGGTGCCACACACGGGGATGTTCGGGGGCTGTTTCGAGTTATCAACCACTAACGCCATGTTTTTAAGCCTAAGTCTAGAATTATGCAAATTACCATTGTATTCTCAAACCGGGAGTCCCGCGGCTGTGGTGTCAGTTCCTACGAGTTATGTTGGTCCCGTGGGAGGTGTTGGTGTCACCCACGGGGCCATTCGGGGCCCGTTTTGAGTTCTCAAGCTCTAACGCCATGTTTTTAAACCTAAGTCTAGAAATATTCAAATTATCGTCCTATTCTCAAACCGAGACTCCCGCGGCTTCGGGGTCAGTTCCTTCGAGTTACATTGGTCCCGTGGGAGGTGTTGGTGTCACCCAGGGGGCCATTCGCGGGTTGTTTCGATTTCTCAACCTCTAACGCCATGTTTTTAATCCTAAGTCTAGAAATATTCAAATTATCGTCTTATTCTCAAATCGGGAGTCCAGCGGCTACGGGGTCAGTTCCTAGGAGTTACATTCGTCCCGTGGGAGGTGTTGATTCCACCCACGGGGCCATTCGGGGGTTGTTTTGAGTTCTCACCTCTAACGCCAGGTTTTTAAGCCTAAGTCTAGAAATATACAAATTTCCATCGTATTCTCAAACCGGGAGTCCCGCGGCTGCAGGGTCAGTTCCTACGAGTTACATTGGTCCCGTGGGAGGTTTTGGTTCTACCCACGGGGCCGTTCGGGGGCAGTTTTGAGTTCTCAACCTCTAACACCATGCTTTCAAACCTAAGTCTAGATATATGCAAATTATCTTCCTATTCTCAAACCGGGAGTCCCGCGGCTGCGGGGTCTGTTCCTACGAGTTACATTGGTCCCGTGGGAGGTGTTGGTGCCACCCACGGGGCCGTTCGGGGACTGTTTCGAGTTCTCACCCTCTAACGCCATGTTTTTAAGCCTATGTCAACAAAAATGTAAATTATCGTCGTATTCTCAAACAGGGAGTCCCGCGGTTGCGGGGTTAGTTCCTACGAGTTACATTGGTCCCGTGGGAGGAGTTGGTGCCACCCACAGGGACATTCGGGTGCTGTTTCAAGTTCTCACCCTCTGACACCATGTTTTTAAGTCTAGGTCTATAAAGATTCAAATTATCATCCTATTCACAAACCGTGAGTCCCACGGCTGCTGGGTCAGTTCCTACGAGTTACATTTGTCCCGTGGGAGGTGTTGGTGCCACCCACGGGACGTTCGGGGGCAATTTCGAGTTCTCACCCTCTAACGCCATGTTTTTAAGCCTAAGTCTAGAAATATGCAAATTATCATCATATTCTCAAACCTGGAGTCCCGCGGCTGCGGGGTCATTTCCTACGAGTTACATTGGTCCCGTGGGAGGTGTTGGTGCCACCCACGGGGACGTTCGGGGGTTGTTTTGAGTTATCACCCTCTAGCGCCATGTTTTTAAGCCTAAGTCTAGAAATATGCAAATTTCTGCCGTATTCTCAAACCGGGAGTGCCGCGGCTTCGGGGTCAGTTCCTACTAGTTACAATGGTCCCGTGGGAGGTGTTGGTGCCACCCACGGGGCCGTTCGGGGGCTGTTTCGAGTTCTTAACCTCTAACGACATGTTTTTAAGCCTAAGTCTAGAAATATTCAAATTATCGTCCTATTCTTAAATCGAGAGTTCTGCGGCTGCGGGGTCAGTTCCTACTAGTTACATTGGTCCCGTGGGAGGTGTTGGTGCCACACACGGGGATGTTCGGGGGCTGTTTCGAGTTATCAACCACTAACGCCATGTTTTTAAGCCTAAGTCTTGAATTATGCAAATTACCATTGTATTCTCAAACCGGGAGTCCCGCGGCTGTGGTGTCAGTTCCTACGAGTTACGTTGGTCCCGTGGGAGGTGTTGGTGTCACCCACGGGGCCATTCGGGGCCCGTTTTGAGTTCTCAAGCTCTAACGCCATGTTTTTAAACCTAAGTCTAGAAATATTCAAATTATCGTCCTATTCTCAAACCGAGACTCCCGCGGCTTCGTGGTCAGTTCCTTCGAGTTACATTGGTCCCGTGGGAGGTGTTGGTGTCACCCAGGGGGCCATTCGCGGGTTGTTTCGATTTCTCAACCTCTAACGCCATGTTTTTAATCCTAAGTCTAGAAATATTCAAATTATCGTCTTATTCTCAAATCGGGAGTCCAGCGGCTACGGGGTCAGTTCCTAGGAGTTACATTCGTCCCGTGGGAGGTGTTGATTCCACCCACGGGGCCATTCGGGGGTTGTTTTGAGTTCTCACCTCTAACGCCAGGTTTTTAAGCCTAAGTCTAGAAATATACAAATTTCCATCGTATTCTCAAACCGGGAGTCCCGCGGCTGCAGGGTCAGTTCCTACGAGTTACATTGGTCCCGTTGGAGGTTTTGGTTCTACCCACGGGGCCGTTCGGGGGCAGTTTTGAGTTCTCAACCTCTAACACCATGCTTTCAAACCTAAGTCTAGATATATGCAAATTATCTTCCTATTCTCAAACCGGGAGTCCCGGGGCTGCGGGGTCTGTTCCTACGAGTTACATTGGTCTCGTGGGAGGTGTTGGTGGCAACCACGGGGACGTTCGGGGGTTTTTTCAAGTTCTCACCCTTTGACGCCATGTTTCTAAGTCTAAGTCTAGAAATATGAAATTATCATCATATTCTCAAACCGAGAGTCCCGCGGCTGCGGGGTCAGTTCCGACGAGTTACGTTGGTCCCGTGGGAGGTGTTGGTGCCACCCATAGGGCCATTCGGGGCCTGTTTCGAGTTCTCAACCTCCAACGCCATGTTTTTAAGCCTAAGTCTAGAAATATGCAAATTATTGTCCTATTCTCAAACCGAGAGTCCTGCGGTTGTGGGGTCAGTTCCTACGAGTTACGTTGGTCCCGTGGGAGGTGTTGGTGCCACCCAAGGGGCCATTCGGGGCCTGTTTCGAGTTCTCAACCTCTAACGCCATGTTTTTAAGTCTAAGTCTAGAAATATGCAAATTATTGTCCTATTCTCAAATCGAGAGTCCTGCGGCTGCGGGGTCATTTCCTTCGAGTTACATTGGTCCCGTGGGAGGTGTTGGTGTCACCCACGGGGCCATTCGGGGGTTGTTTTGAGTTCTCAACCTCTAACGCCATGTTTTTAAACTTAAGTCTAGAAATATGCAAATTATCGTCCTATTCTCAAACCGGGAGTATCGCGTCTGCGGGGTTAGTTCCAACGAGTTACATTTGTCCCGTGGGAGGTGATGGTGCCACCCATGGGGCCGTTCGGGGGCTGTTTCGAGTTCTCAACCTCTAACGCCATGTTTTTAAGCCTAAGTCTAGAAATATGCAAATTATCATCCTATTCTCAAACCGGGAGTCCCGCGGCTGCGGGGTCAGTTCCTACGAGTTACATTGGACCCGTGGGTGGTATTGGTGCCACCCACGGGGCCGTTCGGGGGCTGTTTCGAGTTCTCACCCTCTGACGCCATTTTTTAAGTCTAAGTCTAGAAATATGAAATTATCATCATATTCTAAAACCGGGAGTCCCACGGCTGCGGGGTCAGTTCCTACGAGTTACGTTGGACCCGTGGGAGGTGTTGGTGCCACCCATCGGGCCGTTCGGGTGTTGTTTCGAGTTCTCAACCTCTAACACCATGTTTCGAAGCCTAAGTCTAGAAATATGTAAATTATAGTCATATTCTCAAATCGGGAGGTGTTGGTGCCACCCACGGGGACATTCAGGGGCTGTTTCGAGTTCTCACCCACTAACACCATGTTTTGCTTAAGTTTATAATTATGAAAATTACCGTCGTATTCTCAAACCGGGAGTCCCGCGGCTGCGGGGTCAGTTCCTACGAGTTACATTGGTCCTGTGGGAGGTGTTGGTGCCACCCACGGGGACGTTCGGGGTCTATTTCGAGTTCTAACCCTCTAATGCCATGTTTTTAAGCCTAGGTCTAGTAATATTCAAATTACCATCGTATTCTCAAACCGGGATTTCCGCGGCTGCGGGGTCAGTTCCTACGAGTTACATTGGTCCCGTGGGAGGTGTTGGTGCCACCAACGGGGACGTTCGGGGGATGTTTCGAGTTCTCAACCTCTAACGCCATGTTTTTAAGCCTATGTCAACAAATATGTAAATTATCGTCGTATTCTCAAACAGGGAGTCCCGCGGTTGCGGGGTTAGTTCCTACGAGTTACATTGGTCCCGTGGGAGGAGTTGGTGCCACCCACAGGGACATTTGGGTGCTGTTTCAAGTTCTCACCCTCTGACACCATGTTTTTAAGTCTAGGTCTATAAATATTCAAATTATCATCCTATTCACAAACCGTGAGTCCCACGGCTGCTGGGTCAGTTCCTACGAGTTACATTTGTCCCATGGGAGGTGTTGGTGCCACCCACGGGACGTTCGGGGGCAATTTCGAGTTCTCACCCTCTAACGCCATGTTTTTAAGCCTAAGTCTAGAAATATGCAAATTATCATCATATTCTCAAACCTGGAGTCCCGTGGCTACGGGGTCATTTCCTATGAGTTACATTGGTCCCGTGGGAGGTGTTGGTGCCACCCACGGGGACGTTCGGGGGTTGTTTCGAGTTCTCACCCTCTAACGCCATTTTTTAAGCCTAAGTCTAGAAATATGCAAATTTCCACCGTAGTCTCAAACCGGGAGTGACGTGGCTTCGGGGTCAGTTCCTACTAGTTACAATGGTCCCGTGGGAGGTGTTGGTGCCACCCACGGGGCCGTTCGGGGGCTGTTTCGAGTTCTTAACCTCTAACGACATGTTTTTAAGCCTAAGTCTATAAATATTCAAATTATCGTCCTATTCTTAAACCGAGAGTTCCGCGGCTGCGGGGTGAGTTCCTACTAGTTACATTGGTCCCGTGGGAGGTGTTGGTGCCACACACGGGGATGTTCGGGGGCTGTTTCGAGTTATCAACCACTAACGCCATGTTTTTAAGCCTAAGTCTAGAATTATGCAAATTACCATCGTATTCTCAAACCGGGAGTCCCACGGCTGTGGTGTCAGTTCCTACGAGTTACGTTGGTCCCATGGGAGGTGTTGGTGTCACCCACGGGGCCATTCGGGGCCCGTTTTGAGTTCTCAAGCTCTAACGCCATGTTTTTAAGCCTAAGTCTAGAAATATTCAAATTATCGTCCTATTCTCAAACCGAGACTCCCGCGGCTTCGGGGTCAGTTCCTTCGAGTTACATTGGTCCCGTGGGAGGTGTTGGTGTCACCCACGGGTCCATTCGCGGGTTGTTTCGAGTTCTCAACCTCTAACGCCATGTTTTTAATCCTAAGTCTAGAAATATGCAAATTATCGTCTTATTCTCAAATCGGGAGTCCAGCGGCTACGAGGTCAGTTCCTAGGAGTTACATTCGTCCCGTGGGAGGTGTTGATTCCACCCACGGGGCCGTTCGGGGGTTGTTTTGAGTTCTCACCTCTAACGCCAGGTTTTTAAGCCTAAGTCTAGAAATATGCAAATTTCCATCGTATTCTCAAACCGGGAGTCCCGCGGCTGCAGGGTCAGTTCCTACGAGTTACATTGGTCCCGTGGGAGGTTTTGGTGCTACCCACGGGGCCGTTCGGGGGCAGTTTTGAGTTCTCAACCTCTAACGCCATGCTTTTAAACCTAAGTCTAGATATATGAAAATTATCTTCCTATTCTCAAACCGGGAGTCCCGCGGCTGCGGGGTCTGTTCCTACGAGTTACATTGGTCTCGTGGGAGGTGTTGGTGGCAACCACGGGGACGTTCGGGGGTTTTTTAAAGTTCTCACCCTCTGACGCCATGTTTTTAAGTCTAAGTCTAGAAATATGAAATTATCATCATATTCTCAAACCGAGAGTCCCGCGGCTACGGGGTCAGTTCCGACGAGTTACGTTGGTCCCGTGGGAGGTGTTAGTGCCACCCATCGGGCCGTTCGGGGGTTGTTTCGAGTTCTCAACCTCCAACGCCATGTTTTTAAGCCTAAGTCTAGAAATATGCAAATTATTGTCCTATTCTCAAACCGAGAGTCCTGCGGTTGCGGGGTCAGTTCCTACGAGTTACGTTGGTCCCGTGGGAGGTGTTGGTGCCACCCATGGGGCCATTCGGGGCCTGTTTCGAGTTCTCAACCTCTAACGCCATGTTTTTAAGTCTAAGTCTAGAAATATGCAAATTATTGTCCTATTCTCAAATCGAGAGTCCTACGGCTGCGGGGTCATTTCCTTCGAGTTACATTGGTCCCGTGGGAGGTGTTGGTGCCACCCATGGGGCGATTCGGGGCCTGTTTCGAGTTGTCAACCTCTAACGCCATGTTTTTAAGTCTAAGTCTATAAATATGCAAATTATTGTCCTATTCTCAAACCGAGAGTCCTGCGGCTGCGGGATCATTTCTTTCGAGTTACATTGGTCCCGTGGGAGGTGTTGGTGTCACCCACGGGGATGTTCGCGGGCTGTTTCGAGTTCTCAAACACTAATGCCATGTTTTTAAGACTAAGTCTGGAAATATGTAAATTACGATCGTATTCTCAAACCGGGAGTCCCGCGGTTGCGGTGTCCGTTCCTACAATTTACATTGGTCCCGTTGGAGATGTTGGTGTCACCCACGGGGCCATTCGGGGCCCGTTTCGAGTTCTCAAGCTCTAACACTGTGTTTTTTAGCCTAGGTCTAGAAATATGTAAATTACCATCGTATTCTCAAACCGGGAGTCTCGCGGCTGCGGGGTCAGTTCCTACGAGTTACATTGGTCCCGTGGGAGGTGTTGGTGCCACCCACGGGGCCGTTCGGGGGCTGTTTCGAGTTCTCAATCTCTAACGACATATTTTTAAGCCTAACTCTAGAAATATGCAAATTATCATCCTATTCTAAAATCGGGAGTCCAGCGGCTGCGGGGTCAATTTCTACGAGTTACATTGGTCCCGTGGGAGGTGTTGATGCCGCCCACGGAGCCGTTCGGGGGTCGTTTCGAGTTATCACCTCTAACGCCATGTTTTTAAGCCTAAGTCTAGCAATATGCAAATTTCCGTCGTATTCTCAAACCGGGAGTCCCGCGGCTATGGGGTCAGTTCCTACGAGTTACATTGGTCCCGTGGGAGGTGTTGGTGCCACCCACGGAGCCGTTCGGGGGCTGTTTCGAGATCTCAACCTCTAACGCCATGCTTTTAAACCTAAGTCTAGAAATATGCAAATTATTGTCCAATTCTCAAACCGGGAGTCCCGCGGCTGTGGGGTCAGTTCCTACAAGTTACATTGGTCCCGTGGGAGGTGTTGGTGCCAACCACGGGGACGTTCGGGGGCTGTTTCAAGTTCTCACCCTCAGACGCCATATTTTTAAGTCTAAGTCTAGATATATGAAATTATCATCATATTCTCAAACCGGGAGTCCCGCGGCTGCGGGGTCAGTTCCTACGAGTTATGTTGGTCCCGTGGGAGGTGTTGGTGCCACCCACGGGGCCGTTCGGGGGCTGTTTTGAGTTCTCAACCTCTAACACCATGTTTTTAAGCCTAAGTCCAGAAATATGCAAATTATCGTCCTATTCTCAAACCGGGAGTTTCGTGGCTACGGGGTCAGTTCCTACTAGTTACATTGGTCCCGTGGGAGGTGTTGGTGCCACCCACAGGGACGTTCGGGGCTGTTTCGAGTTCTCAACCTCTAACGCCATATTTTTAAGCCTAAATCAAGAAATATTCAAATTATTGTCCTATTCTCAAACTGAGAGTCCTGCGGCTGCGGGGTCATTTCCTTCGAGTTACATTGGTCCCGTGGGAGGTGTTGGTGTCACCCACGGGGCCATTCGTGGGTTGTTTCGAGTTCTCAACCTCTAACGCCATGTTTTTAAGCCTAAGTCTAGAAATATGCAAATTTCCGTCGTATTCTCAAATCGGGAGTCCCGCGGGTGCGGGTTCAGCTCCTACGAGTTACATTGGTCCCGTGGGAGGTGTTGGTGCCACCCATGGGGCCGTTCGTGAGCTGTTTTGAGTTCTCAACCTCCAACGCCATGTCTTTAAGCCTAAGTCTAGAAATATGCAAATTATAATCCTATTCTCAAACCTGGAGTCCCGCGTCTGCGGGGTCAGTTCCTACGAGTTACATTTGTTCCGTGGGAGGTGTTGGTGCCATCCACGGGGCCGTTCGGGGGTTGTTTCGAGTTCTCACCCTCTGACGCCATGTTTTTAAGTCCAAGTTTAGAAATATGAAATTATCATCGTATTCTCAATCCGGGAGTCCCGCGGCTGCGGGGCCTGTTCCTCTGAGTTACGTTGGTCCCGTGGGAGGTGTTGGTGCCACCCACGGGGACGTTTGGGGCCTGTTTTGAGTTCTCACCAACTAACACCATATTTTGCTTAAGTTTATAATTATGAAAATTACCATCGTATTCTCAAATCGGAAGTCCCGCGGCTACGGGGTCAGTTCCTACGAGTTACATTGGTTCTGTGGGAGGTGTTGGTGCCACCCACGGGGATGTTCGGGGGATATTTCGAGTTCTCACCCTCTAATGCCATGTTTTTAAGCCTAGGTCTAGAAATATGTAAATTACCATCATATTCTCAAATCGGGAGTCTCGCGGCTGCGGGGTCAGTTCCTACGAGTTACATTGGTCCCGTGGGAGGTGTTCGTGCCACCCACGGGGCCGTTCGGGGGCTGTTTCGAGTTCTCAACCTCTAACGACATGTTTTTAAGCCTAAGTCTAAAAGTATTCAAATTATCATCCTATTCTCAAACCGAGACTTCGGCGGCAGCGGGGTCAGTTCCTACTAGTTACATTGGTCCCGTGGGAGGTGTTGGTGCCATCCACGGGGACGTTCGGGGGTTGTTTCGAGTTCTCAAGAACTAATGCCATGTTTTTAAGCCTAAGTATAGAAATATGCAAGTTACCGTCGTATTCTCAAACCGGGAGTCCCGCGGCTACGGTGTGAGTTTCTACGAGTTACATTGGTCCCGTGGGAGGTGTTGGTGTCACCCACGAGGCCATTCGGGTCCCATTTCGAGTTCTCAACCTCTAACGCCATGTTTTAAAGCCTAAGTCTAGAATTATGAAAATTACCGTCATATTCTCAGATCGAGACTACCGCAGCTGCGGGGTCTGTTCCTTCGAGTTACATTGGTCCCGTGGGAGGTGTTGGTGTCACCCACGGGGCCATTCGGGGCCTGTTTCGAGTTCTCAACTTCTAACGCCATGTTTTTAAGCCTAAGTCTAGAAATATGCAATTTATCATCCGATTCTCAAACCGAGAGTTCCGCGGCTGCGGGGTCAGTTCCTACAAGTTACATTGGTCCCGTGGGAGGTGCTGGATCCATCCACGGGGCATTCGGGGACTGTTTCGAGTTCTCAACCAATAAGGCCATGTTTTTAAGCCTAAGTGTAGAAATATGCAAATTACCATCGTATTCTCAAACCGGGAGTCCCGCGGCTGCGGTGTGAGTTCCTACGAGTTACATTGGTCCCGTGGCAGGTGTTGGTGTCACCCACGAGGAAATTCGGGGCCCGTTTCGAGTTCTCAACTTCTAACGCCATGTTTTTAAGCCTAAGTCTAGAAATATGTAAATTATCATCCTATTCTCAAACCGAGACTCCCGCGGCTGCGGGGTCAGTTCCTTCGAGTTACATTGGTCCCGTGGGAGGTGTTGGTGTCATCCACGGGGCCATTCGGGAGTTGTTTCGAGTTCTCAACCTCTAACACCATGTTTTTTAGCCTAAGTCTAGAAATATGCAAATTATCTTCCTATTCTCAAACCGGGAGTCCAGCGGCTGTGGGGTTAGTTCCTACGAGTTACATTGGTCCCGTGGGAGGTTTTGATGCCACCCACGGGGCCGTTCGGGGGTTGTTTCGAGTTCTCACCTCTAACGCCATGTTTTTAAGCCTAAATCTAGAAATATGAAAATTTCCGTCGTATTCTCAAACCGGGAGTCCCGCGGCTGTGGGGTTAGTTCCTACGAGTTACATTGGTCCCATGGGAGGTGTTGGTGCCACCCACGGGGCCGTTCGGTGGCTGTTTCGAGTTCTCAACCTCTAACGCCATATTTTTAAGCCTAAGTCTAGAAATATGCAAATTATCGTCCTATTCTCAAACCGAGACTCCCGCGGCTGCAGGGTCAGTTCCTTCGAGTTACATTGGTCCCGTTGGAGGTGTTTGTGTCACCCACGGGGCCACTCGGGGGATGTTTCGAGTTCTCAACCTCTAACGCCATTTTTTAAGCCTAAGTCTAGAAATATGCAAATTATCGTCCTATTCTCAAACCGGGATTCCCACGACTGCGGGGTCAATTCCTACGAGTTACATTGGTCCCGTGGGAGGTGTTGGTGCCCACCACGGGGACGTTCGGGGGCTGTTTCGAGTTTTAACCCTCTGACGCCATGTTTTTAAGTCTAAGTCTAGAAATATGAAATTATCATCGTATTCGCAAATCGGGAGTCCCGCGGCTGCGGAGTCAGTTCCTACGAGTTACGTTGGTCCCGTGGGAGGTGTTGGTGCCACCCATGGGGCCATTCGGGGCCTGTTTCGATTTCTCAACCTCTAACGCCAAGTTTTTAAGCCTAAGTCTAGAAATATGCAAATTATTGTCCTATTCTCAAACCGAGAGTCCTGCGGCTGCGGGGTCAGTTCCTACGAGTTACGTTAATCCCGTGGGAGGTGTTGGTGCCACCAATGGGGCCATTCGGGGCCTGTTTCGAGTTCTCAACCTCTAACGCCATGTTTTTAAACCTAAGTCTAGATATATGCAAATTATTGTCCTATTCTCAAACCGAGTGTCCTGCGGCTACGGGGTCATTTCTTTCGAGTTACATTGGTCCCGTGAGAGGTGTTGGTGTCACCCACGGGGCCATACGGGGTTGTTTTGAGTTCTCAACCTCTAACACCATGTTTTTAAACCTAAGTCTAGAAATATGAAAATTATCGTCCTATTCACAAATCGGGAGTCCCGCAGCTACGGGGTCATTTACTTCGAGTTACAATGGTCCCGTGGGAGGTGTTGGTGTCACCCACGGGGATGTTCGGGGGTTGTTTCGAGTTCTCAACCACTAATGCATTGTTTTTAAGCCTAAGTCTAGAAATATGTAAATTACCATCGTATTCTCAAATCGGGAGTCCCGCGGTTGCGGTGTCAGTTCCTATAAGTTACATTGGTCCCGTTGGAGGTGTTGGTGTCACCCACGGGGCCATTCGAGGCCCGTTTCGAGTTCTCAATCTCTAACACCGTGTTTGTAAGCCTAGGTCTAGAAATATGTAAATTACCATTGTATTCTCAAACCGGGAGTCTCGCGGCTGCGGGGTCAGTTCCTACGAGTTACATTGGTCCCGTGGGAGGTGTTGGTGCCACCCACGGTGCCGTTAGGGGGCTGTTTCGAGTTCTCAATCTCTAACGACATATTTTTAAGCCTAACTCTAGAAATACGCAAATTATCGTCCTATTCTAAAATCGGGAGTCCAGCGGCTGCGGGGTCAATTCCTACGAGTTACATTGGTCCCGTGGGAGGTGTTGATGCCGCCCACGGAGCCGTTCGGGGGTCGTTTCGAGTTATCACCTCTAACGCCATGTTTTTAAGCCAAAAGTCTAGTAATATGCAAATTTCCATCGTATTCTAAAACCGGGAGTCCCGCGGCTACGGGGTCAGTTCCTACGAGTTACATTGGTCCCGTGGGAGGTGTTGGTGCCACCCACGGAGCCGTTCGGGGGCTGTTTCGAGTTCTCAACCTCTAACGCCATGATTTTAAACCTAAGTCTAGAAATATGCAAATTATCGTCCAATTCTCAAGCCGGGAGTCCCGCGGCTGCGGGGTCAGTTCCTACGAGTTACATTGGTCCCGTGGGAGGTGTTGGTGCCAACCACGGGGACGTTCGGGGGTTGTTTCAAGTTCTCACCCTCTGACGCCATATTTTTAAGTCTAAGTCTAGATATATGAAATTATCATCATATTCTCAAACCGGGAGTCCCGCGGCTACGGGGTCAGTTCCTACGAGTTATGTTTGTCCCGTGGGAGCTGTTGGTGCCAGCCACGGGGCCGTTCGGGGTCTGTTTTGAGTTCTCAACCTCTAACAACATGTTTTTAAGCCTAAGTCCAGAAATATGCAAATTATCGTCCTATTCTCAAACCGGGAGTTTCGTGGCTACGGGGTCAGTTCCTACTAGTTACATTGGTCCTGTGGGAGGTGTTGGTGCCACCCACAGGGACGTTCGGGGCTGTTTCGAGTTCTCAACCTCAAACACCATGTTTTTAAGCCTAAATCTAGAAATATGCAAATTACAGTCGTATTCTCAAACTGGGAGTCCCGCGGCTGCGGGGTCAGTTCCTACGAGTTACATTGGTCCCGTGGGAGGTGTTGGTGTCACCCACGGGGCCATTCGGGGCCTGTTTCAAGTTCTCAACCTCTAACGCCATGTTTTTTAGCCTAAGTCTAGAAATATTCAAATTATTGTCCTATTCTCAAACTGAGAGTCCTGCGGCTGCGGAGTCAGTTCCTACGAGTTACACTAGTCCCGTGGGAGGAGTTGATGCCACCCACGGGCCGTTCAGGGGTTGTTTCGAGGTCTCACCCTCTAACGCCATGTTTTTAAGATTAAGTCTAGAAATATGCAAATTTCCGTCGTATTCTCAAACCGGGAGTCCCGCGGGTGCGGGTTCAGTTCCTACGAGTTACATTGGTCCCGTGGGAGGTGTTGGTGCCACTCACGGGGCCGTTCGGGAGTTATTTCGAGTTCTTAACCTCCAACGCCATGTTTTTAAGCCTAAGTCTAGAAATATGCAAGTTATAATCCTATTCTCAAACCTAGAGTCCCGCGTCTGCGGGGTCAGTTCCTACGAGTTACATAGGTTCCGTGGGAGGTGTTGGTGCCACCCACGGGGCCGTTCGGAGGCTGTTTCGAGTTCTCACCCTCTGACGCCATGTTTTTAAGTCCAAGTTTAGAAATATGAAATTATCATCGTATTCTCAATCCGGGAGTCCCGCGGCTGCGGGGCCAGTTCCTATGAGTTACGTTGGTCCCGTGGGAGGTGTTGGTACCACCCACGGGGACGTTTGGGGCCTGTTTTGAGTTCTCACCAACTAACACCTTGTTTTGCTTAAGTTTATAATTATGAAAATTACCATCGTATTCTCAAATCGGAAGTCCCGCGGCTACGGGGTCAGTTCCTATGAGTTACATTGGTCCTGTGGGAGGTGTTGGTGCCACGCACGGGGATGTTCGGGGGCTATTTCGAGTTCTCACCCTCTAATGCCATGTTTTTAAGCCAAGATCTAGAAATTTGTAAATTACCATCGTATTCTCAAATCGGGAGTCTCGCGGCTGCGGGGTCAGTTCCTACGAGTTACATTGGTCCCGTGGGAGGTGTTCGTGGCACCCACGAGGCCGTTCGGGGGCTGTTTCGAGTTCTCAACCTCTAACGACATGTTTTTAAGCCTAAGTCTAGAAGTATTCAAATTATCATCCTATTCTCAAACCGAGAGTTCCGCGGCTGCGGGGTCAGTTCCTACTAGTTACATTGGTCCCGTGGGAGGTGTTGGTGCCATCCACGGGGACGTTCGGGGGCTGTTTCGAGTTCTCAAACACTAACGCCATGTTTTTAAGCCTAAGTCTAGAAATATGCAATTACCGTCGTATTCTCAAACCGGGAGTCCCGCGGCTACGGTGTGAGTTTCTACAAGTTACATTGGTCCCGTGGGAGGTGTTGGTGTCACCCACGAGGCCATTCGGGTCCCATTTCGAGTTGTCAACCTCTAACGCCATGTTTTTAAGCCTAAGTCTAGAATTATGCAAATTGTCGTCCTATTCTCAGATCGAGACTACCCCAGTTGCGGGGTCAGTTCCTTTGAGTTACATTGGTCCCGTGGGAGGTGTTGGTGTCACCCACGGGGCCATTCGCGGGTTGTTTCGAGTTCTCAACCTCTAACGCCATGTTTTCAAACCTAAGTCTGAAAATATGTGAATTATCATCCTATTCTCAAACCGGGAGTGCAGCGGTTGCGGGGTCAGTTCCTACGAGTAACATTGGTCCCGTGGGAGGTGTTGATGCCACCCACGGGGCCGTTTGGGGGTTGTTTCTAGTTCTCACCTCTAACGCCATGTTTTTAAGCCTAAATCTAGAAATATGCAAATTTCCGTCGTATTCTCAAACCGGGAGTCCCGCGACTGCGGGGTCAGTTCCTACGAGTTACATTTGTCCCGTGGGAGGTTTTGGTGCCACCCACGGGGCCGTTCGGGGGCTGTTTCGAGTTCACAACCTCTAACACCATGCTTTTAAGCCTAAGTCTAGAAATATGCAAATTATCGTCCTATTCTGAAAATCGGGAGTCCCGCGACTGCGGGGTCAGTTTCTACGAGTTACATTGGTCCCGTGGGTGGTGTTGGTGACAACCACGGGGCCGTTCGGGGGCAGTTTTGAGCTCTCACGCTCTGACGCCATGTTTTTATGTCTAAGTCTTGAAATATGAAATTATCACTATATTCTCAAACCGGGAGTCCCGCGGCTGCGGGTTTAGTTCCTACGAGTTACATTCATCCCGTGTGAGGTGTTGGTGCCACCCACGGTACCGTTCGGGGGCTATTTTGAGTTCTCAACCTCTAACGCCATGGTTTTAAGCCTAAGTGTAGAAATATGCAAATTATCATCCTATTCTCAAACCGAGAGTCCCACGGCTACGGGGTCAGTTCTTACGAGTTACATTGGTCCCGTGGGAGGTGTTGGTGCCACCCACGGGGCCTTTTCGGGGACTGGTTCGAGTTCTCAACCTCTAACGCCATGTTTTTAAGCCAAAGTCTAGAAATATGCAAATTATCGTCCTATTCTCAAACCGGGAGTTCCGTGTCTGCGGGCTCAGTTCCTACTAGTTACATTGGTCCCGTGGGTGGTGTTGGTGCCACCCACGGGGACGCTCGGGGGCTGTTTCGAGTTCTCACCCACTAACACCATGTTTTGCTTAAATTTAGAATTATGAAAATTATCGTTGTATTCTCAAACCGGGAGGTTACCAAGAGTTACATTGGTCTTGTGGGAGGTGTTGGTGCCACCCACGGGGACGTTCGGGAGCTATTTCGAGTTCTCACCCTCTAATGCCATGTTTTTAAGCCTAAGTCTAGAAATATGTTAATTACCATCGTATTCTCAAACCGGGAGTCCCGCGGCTGCGGTGTCAGTTCCTACCAGTTACATTGGTCCCGTTGGAGGTGTTGGTGTCACCCACGGGGCCATTCGGGACCCGCTTCGAGTTCTCAACCTCTAACGCCATGTTTTTAAGCCTAAGTCTAGAAATATGCAAATTATCGTCCTATTCTCAAACCGGGAGTCCCACGGCTGCGGGGTCAATTCCTACGAGTTACATTGGTCCCGTGGGAGGTGTTGGTGCCAACCACGGGGACCTTCGGGGGCTGTTTCGAGTTCTCACCCTCTGACGCCATGTTTTTAACGCTAAGTCTAGAAATATGCAAATTATCATCCTATGCGCAAACCGGGAGTTCTGTGGCTGCAGGGTCAGTTCCTACTAGTTACATTGGTCCCGTGGGAGGTGTTGGTGCCACCCACGGGGACGTTCGGGGGATATTTCGAGTTCTCACCCACTAACACCATGTTTTCCTTAAGTTTAGAATTATGAAAATTATCGTCGTATTCTCAAACCGGGAGTCCTGCGGCTGTGGGGTCAGTTCCTACGAGTTACATTGGTCCTGTGGGAGGTGTTGGTGCCACCCACGGGGACGTTCGGGGGCTATTTCGAGTTCTCACCCTCTAATGCCATGTTTTAAGCCTAGGTCTAGAAATATGCAAATTACCATCGCATTCTCAAATCGGGAGTCTTGTGGCTACGGGGTCAGTTCCTACGAGTTACATTGGTCCCGTGGGAGGTGTTGGTGCCACCCACGGGGTCGTTCGGGGGGCTATTTCGAGTTCCCAACCTCTAACGACATGTTTTTAAGCCTAAGTCTAGAAATATTCAAATTATCGTCCTATTCTCAAACCGAGAGTCCTGCGGCTGCGGGGTCATTTCCTTCGAGTTACATTGGTCCCGTGGGAGGTGTTGGTGTCACCCACGGGGCCATTCGGGGGTTGTTTCGAGTTCTCAACCTCTAACGCCATGTTTTTAAGCCAAAGTCTAGAAATATGCAAATTATCGTCCTATTCTCAAACCGGGAGTTCCGTGTCTGCGGGCTCAGTTCCTACTAGTTACATTGGTCCCGTGGGTGGTGTTGGTGCCACCCACGGGGACGCTCGGGGGCTGTTTCGAGTTCTCACCCACTAACACCATGTTTTGCTTAAATTTAGAATTATGAAAATTATCGTTGTATTCTCAAACCGGGAGGTTACCAAGAGTTACATTGGTCTTGTGGGAGGTGTTGGTGCCACCCACGGGGACGTTCGGGGGCTATTTCGAGTTCTCACCCTCTAATGCCATGTTTTTAAGCCTAGGTCTAGAAATATGCAAATTACCATATTATTCTCAAACCAGGGGTCTCCCGGCTGTGGGGTCAGTTCCTACTAGTTACATTGGTCCCGTGGGAGTTGTTGGTGACACCCACGGGGTCGTTCGGGGGCTGTTTCGAGCTCTCAACCTCTTACGATATGTTTTTAAGCCTAAGTCTAGAAATATGCAAATTATAATCCTATTCTCAAACCGAGAGTTCCGCGGCTGCGGGGTCAGCTCCTACTAGTTACATGGGTCCCGTGGGAGGTATTGGTGCCACCCACGGGGACGTTCGGGGGCTGTTTTGAGTTCTCAACCACTAACGCCATGTTTTTAAGCCTTAGTCTAGAAATATGCAAATTACCATCGTATTCTCAAATCGGGAGTCCCGCGACTGCGGTGTCAGTTCCTACGAGTTACATTGGTCCCGTGGGAGGTGTTGGTGTCACCCACGGGACCATTCGGGGCCTGTTTCGAGTTCTCAACTTCTAACGCCATGTTTTTAAGCCTAAGTCTAGAAATATGCAATTTATCGTCCGATTCTCAAACCGAGAGTTCCGCGGCTGAGGGGTCAGTTCCTACAAGTTACATTGGTCCCGTGGGAGGTGTTGGATCCATCCACGGGGCATTCAGGGACTGTTTCGAGTTCTCAACCAATAAGGCCATGTTTTTAAGCCTAAGTGTAGAAATATGCAAATTACCATCGTATTCTCAAACCGGGACTCCCGCGGCTACGGTGTGAGTTCCTACGAGTTACATTGATCCCGTGGGAGGTGTTGGTGTCACCCACGAGGAAATTCGGGGCCCGTTTCGAGTTCTCAACCTCTAACGCCATCTTTTTAAGCCTAAGTCTAGAAATATGTAAATTATCGTCCTATTCTCAAATCGAGACTCCCGCGGCTGCGGGGTCAGTTCCTTCGAGTTACATTGGTCCCGTGGGAGGTGTTGGTGTCACCCACGGGGCCATTCGAGAGTTGTTTCGAGTTCTCAACCTCTAACACCATGTTTTTTAGCCTAAGTCTAGAAATATGCAAATTATCTTCCTATTCTCAAATCGGGAGTCCAGCGGCTACGGGGTTAGTTCCTACGAGTTAAATGGGTCCCGTGGGAGGTTTTGATGCCACCCACGGGGCCGTTCGGGGGTTGTTTCGAGTTCTCACCTCTAACGCCATGTTTTTAAGCCTAAATCTAGAAATATGAAAATTTCCGTCGTATTCTCAAACCGGGAGTCCCGCGGCTGCAGGGTCAGTTCCTTCGAGTTACATTGGTCCCGTTGGAGGTGTTGGTGTCACCCACGGGGCCACTCGGGGGGTGTTTCGAGTTCTCAACCTCTAACGCCATGTTTTTAAGCCTAAGTCTAGAAATATGCAAATTATCGTCCTATTCTCAAACCGGGATTCCCACGGCTGCGGGGTCAATTCCTACGAGTTACATTGGTCCCGTGGGAGGTGTTGGTGCCCACCACGGGGACGTTCGGGGGCTGTTTCGAGTTCTCACCCTCTGACGCCATGTTTTTAAGTCTAAGTCTAGAAATATGAAATTATCATCGTATTCTCAAACCAGGAGTCCCGCGGCTACGGGGTCCATTCCTACGAGTTACGTTGGTCCCGTGGGAGGTGTTGGTGCCACCCATGGGGCCATTCGGGGCCTGTTTCGATTTCTCAACCTCTAACGCCATGTTTTTAAGCCAAAGTCTAGAAATATGCAAATTATTGTCCTATTCTCAAACCGAGAGTCCTGCGGCTGCGGGGTCAGTTCCTACGAGTTACGTTGGTCCCGTGGGAGGTGTTGGTGCCACCAATGGGGCCATTCGGGGCCTGTTTCGAGTTCTCAACCTCTAACGCCATGTTTTTAAACCTAAGTCTAGAAATATGCAAATTATTGTCCTATTCTCAAACCGAGAGTCCTGCGGTTGCGGGGTCATTTCCTTAGAGTTACATTGGTCCCGTGGGAGGTGTTGGTGCCACCCATGGGGCCATTCGGGGCCTGTTTCGAGTTCTCAACCTCTAACGCCATGTTTTTAAGCCTAAGTCCAGAAATATGCAAATTATTGTCCTATTCTCAAACCGAGGGTTCTGCGGCTGCGGGGTCATTTCCTTCGAGTTACATTGGTCCCGTTGGAGGTGTTGGTGTCACCCACGGGGCCATTCGGAGGTTGTTTCGAGTTCTCAACCTCTAACGCCATGTTTTTAAGCCTAAGTCTAGAAATATCCAAATTATCGTCCTATTCTCAAACCGGGAGTCTCGCGGCTGCGGGGTCATTTTTCTTCGAGTTACATTGGTCCCGTGGGAGGTGTTGGTGTCACCCACGGCGATGTTCGGGGGCTGTTTCGAGTTCTCAACCACTAATGCCATGTTTTTAAGCCTAAGTCTAGAAATATGTAAATTACCATCGTATTCTGAAACCGGGAGTCCCGCGGCTGCGGTGTCAGTTCCTACCAGTTACATTGGTCCCGTTGGAGGTGTTGGTGTCACCCACGGGGCCATTCGGGACCCGTTTCGAGTTCTCAACCTCTAACGCCATGTTTTTAAGCCTAAGTCTAGAAATATGAAAATTATCGTCCTATTCTCAAACCGGGAGTCCCACGGCTGCGGGGTCAATTCCTACGAGTTACATTGGTCCCGTGGGAGGTGTTGGTGCCAACCACGGGGACGTTCGGGGGCTGTTTCGAGTTCTCACCCTCTGACGCCATGTTTTTAACGCTAAGTCTAGAAATATGCAAATTATCATCCTATGTGCAAACCGGGAGTTCTGTGGCTGCAGGGTCAGTTCCTACTAGTTACATTGGTCCCGTGGGAGGTGTTGGTGCCACCCACGGGGACGTTCGGGGGCTGTTTCGAGTTCTCACCCACTAACACCATGTTTTCCTTAAGTTTAGAATTATGAAAATTACCGTCGTATTCTCAAACCGGGAGTCCTGCGGCTGTGGGGTCAGTTCCTACGAGTTACATTGGCCCTGTCGGAGGTGTTGGTGCCACCCACGGGGACGTTCGGGGGCTATTTCGAGTTCTCACCCTCTAATGCCATGTTTTAAGCCTAGGTCTAGAAATATGCAAATTACCATCGCATTCTCAAACCGGGAGTCTTGTGGCTACGGGGTCAGTTCCTACGAGTTACATTGGTCCCGTGGGAGGTGTTGGTGCCACCCACGGGGTCGTTCGGGGGGCTATTTCGAGTTACCAACCTCTAACGACATGTTTTTAAGCCTAAGTCTAGAAATATTCAAATTATCGTCCTATTCTCAAACCGAGAGTCCTGCGGCTGCGGGGTCATTTCCTTCGAGTTACATTGGTCCCGTGGGAGGTGTTGGTGTCACCCACGGGGCCATTCGGGGGTTGTTTCGAGTTCTCAACCTCTAACGCCATGTTTTTAAGCCTAAGTCTAGAAATATGCAAATTTTCGTCGTATTCTCAAATCGGGAGTCCCGCGGGTGCAGGTTGAGTTCCAACGAGTTACATTGGTCCTGTGGGAGGTGTTGGTGCCACCCACGGGGCCGTTCGGGGGCTGTTTGGAGTTCTCAACCTCCAACGCCATGTTTTTATGCCTAAGTCTAGAAATATGCAAATTATAATCCTATTCTCAAACCCGGAGTCCCGCGTCTGCGGGGTCAGTTCCTACGAGTTACATTGGTTCCGTGGGAGGTGTTGGTGCCACCCACGGGGTCATTCGGGGGCTGTTTCGAGTTCTCACCCTCTGACGCCATTTTTAAGTCCAAGTTTAGAAATATGAAATTATCATCGTATTCTCAATTCGGGAGTCCCGCGGCTGTGGGGTCAGTTCCTATGAGTTACGTTGGTCCCGTGGGAGGTGTTGGTGCCACCCACGGGGACGTTTGGGGGTTGTTTCGAGTTCTCACCTCTAACGCCATGTTTTTAAGCCTAAGTCTAGAAATATGCAAATTTCCGTCGTATTCTCAAACCGAGAGTCCCGCGGCTGCGGTGTCAGTTCCTACGAGTTACATCGGTCCCGTGGGAGGTGTTGGTGCCACCCACGGGGCCGTTCGGGGGTTGTTTCGAGTTCTTATCCTCTAATGCCATGTTTTTAAGCCTAGGTCTAGAAATATGCAAATTACCATCGCATTCTCAAACCGGGAGTCTCGCGGCTGCGGGGTTAGTTCCTACGAGTTACATTGGTCCCGTGGGAGGTGTTGGTGTCACCCACGGGGCCATTCGGGGCCTGTTTCGAGTTCTCACCCTCTAACGCCATGTTTTTAAGCCTAAGTCTAGAAATATGCAAATTTCCGTCGTATTCTCAAACCGGGAGTCCCGCGGGTGCGGGTTCAGTTCCTACGAGTTACGTTGGTCCCGTGGGAGGTGTTGGTGCCACTTACGGGGCCGTTCGGGAGATATTTCAAGTTCTCAACCTCCAACGCCATGTTTTTAAGCCTAAGTCTAGAAATATGCAAGTTATAATCGTATTATCAAACCTAGAGTCCCGCGTCTGCGGGGTCAGTTCCTACGAGTTACATAGGTTCCGTGGGAGGTGTTGGTGCCACCCACGGGGCCGTTCGGGGGCTGTTTCGAGTTCTCACACTCTGACGCCATGTTTTTAAGTCCAAGTTTAGAAATATGAAATTATCATCGTATTCTCAATCCGGGAGTCCCGCGGCTGCGGGGCCAGTTCCTATGAGTTACGTTGGTCCCGTGGGAGGTGTTGGTGCCACCTACGGGGTCGTTTGGGGGCCTGTTTTGAGTTTTCACCAACTAACACCTTGTTTTGCTTAAGTTTATAATTATGAAAATTACCATCGTATTCTCAAATCGGAAGTCCCGCGGCTACGGGGTCAGTTCCTACGAGTTACATTGGTCCTGTGGGAGGTGTTGGTGCCACCCACGGGGATGTTCGGGGCTTTTTCGAGTTCTCACCCTCTAATGCCATGTTTTTAAGCCAAGATCTAGAAATATGTAAATTACCATCGTATTCTCAAATCGGGAGTCTCGCGGCTGCGGGGTCAGTTCCTACGAGTTACATTGGTCCCGTGGGAGGTGTTCGTGGCACCCACGAGGCCGTTCGGGGGCTGTTTCGAGTTCTCAACCTCTAACGACATGTTTTTAAGCCTAAGTCTAGAAGTATTCAAATTATCATCCTATTCTCAAACCGAGAGTTCCACGGCTGCGGGGTCAGTTCCTACTAGTTACATTGGTCCCGTGGAAGGTGTTGGTGCCATCCACGGGGACGTTCGGGGGCTATTTCGAGTTCTCAACCACTAACGCCATGTTTTTAAGCCTAAGTCTAGAAATATGCAATTACCGTCGTATTCTCAAACCGGGAGTCCCGCGGCTATGGTGTGAGTTTCTACGAGTTACATTTGTCCCGTGGGAGGTGTTGGTGTCACCCACGAAGCCATTCGGGTCCCATTTCGAGTTCTCAACCTCCAACGCCATGTTTTTAAGCCTAAGTCTAGAATTATGCAAATTATCGTCGTATTCTCAGATCGAGACTACCGCAGTTGCGGGGTCAGTTCCTTTGAGTTACATTGGTCCCGTGGGAGGTGTTGGTGTCACCCACGGGGCCATTCGCGGGTTGTTTCGAGTTCTCAACCTCTAACGCCATGTTTTCAAACCTAAGTCTTAAAATATGCGAATTATCATCCTATTCTCATACCGGGAGTGCAGCGGTTGCGGGGGCAGTTCCTACGAGTAACATTGGTCCCGTGGGAGGTGTTGATGCCACCCACGGGGCCGTTTGGGGGTTGTTTCTAGTTCTCACCTCTAACGCCATGTTTTTAAGCCTAAATCTAGAAATATGCAAATTTCCGTCGTATTCTCAAACCGGGAGTCCCGCGACTGCGGGGTCAGTTCCTACGAGTTACATTTGTCCCGTGGGAGGTGTTGGTGCCACCCACGGGGCCGTTCGGGGGCTGTTTCGAGTTCTCAACCTCTAACACCATGCTTTTAAGCCTAAGTCTAGAAATATGTAAATTATCGTCCTATTCTGAAAATCGGGAATCCCGCGACTGCGGGGTCAGTTTATACGAGTTACATTGGTCCCGTGGGTGGTGTTGGTGACAACCACGGGGCCGTTCGGGGGCAGTTTTGAGCTCTCACGCTCTGACGCCATGTTTTCCTTAAGTTTAGAATTATGAAAATTACCGTCGTATTCTCAAACCGGGAGTCCCGCGGCTGTGGGGTCAGTTCCTACGAGTTACATTGGCCCTGTGGGAGGTGTTGGTGCCACCCACGGGGAAGTTTGGGGGCTATTTCGAGTTCTCACCCTCTAATGCCATGTTTTTAAGCCTAGGTCTAGAAATATGCAAATTACCATCGCATTCTCAAACCGGGAGTCTTGTGGCTACGGGGTCAGTTCCTACGAGTTACATTGGTCCCGTGGGAGGTGTTGGTGCCACCCACGGGGTCGTTCGGGGGGCTATTTCGAGTTCCCAACCTCTAACGACATGTTTTTAAGCCTAAGTCTAGAAATATTCAAATTATCGTCCTATTCTCAAACCGAGAGTCCTGCGGCTGCGGGGTCATTTCCTTCGAGTTACATTGGTCCCGTGGGAGGTGTTGGTGTCACCCACGGGGCCATTCGGGGGTTGTTTCGAGTTCTCAACCTCTAACGCCATGTTTTTAAGCCTAAGTCTAGAAATATGCAAATTTTCGTCGTATTCTCAAATCGGGAGTCCCGCGGGTGAGGGTTGAGTTCCAACGAGTTACATTGGTCCCGTGGGAGGTGTTGGTGCCACCCACGGGGCCGTTCGGGGGCTGTTTCGAGTTCTCAACCTCCAACGCCATGTTTTTATGCCTAAATCTAGAAATATGCAAATTATAATCCTATTCTCAAACCCGGAGTCCGGCGTCTGCGGGGTCAGTTCCTACGAGTTACATTGGTTCCGTGGGAGGTGTTGGTGCCCCCCACGGGGCCGTTCGGGGGCTGTTTCGAGTTCTCACCCTCTGACGCCATGTTTTTAAGTCCAAGTTTATAAATATGAAATTATCATCGTATTCTCAATCCGGGAGTCCCGCGGCTGTGGGGTCAGTTCCTATGAGTTACGTTGGTCCCGTGGGAGGTGTTGGTGCCACCCACGGGGACGTTTGGGGGTTGTTTCGAGTTCTCAGCTCTAACGCCATGTTTTTAAGCCTAAGTCTAGAAATATGCAAATTTCCGTCGTATTCTCAAACCGAGAGTCCCGCGGCTGCGGTGTCAGTTCCTACGAGTTACATTGGTCCCGTGGGAGGTGTTGGTGCCACCCACGGGGCCGTTCGGGGGTTGTTTCGAGTTCTCACCCTCTAATGCCATGTTTTTAAGCTAGGTCTAGAATTATGCAAATTACCATCGCATTCTCAAACCGGGAGTCTCGCGGCTGCGGGGTCAGTTCCTACGAGTTACGTTCGTCCCGTGGGAGGTGTTGGTGTCACCCACGGGGCCATTCGGGGCCTGTTTCGAGTTCTCACCCTCTAACGCCATGTTTTTAAGCCTAAGTCTAGAAATATGAAAATTTCCGTCGTATTCTCAAACCGGGAGTCCCGCGGGTGCGGGTTCAGTTCCTACGAGTTACAATGGTCCCGTGGCAGGTGTTGGTGCCACCCACGGGGATGTTCGGGGGCTGTTTTGAGTTCTCAACCACTAACGCCATGTTTTTAAGCCTAAGTATAGAAATAGGCAAACTACCATCGTATTCTCAAATCGGGATCCCGCGACTACGGTGTCATTTCCTACGAGTTATATTGGTCCCGTGGGAGGTGTTGGTGTCACCCACGGGGCCATTCGAGGCCTGTTTCGAGTTCTCAACCTCTAACGCCATGTTTTTAAGCCTAAGTCCAGAAATATTCAAATTTTCGTCCTATTCTCAAATCGAGAGTCCTGCGGCTACGGGGTCATTTCCTTCGAGTTACATTGGTCCCATGGGAGGTGTTAGTGTCACCCACGGGGCCATTAGGGGGTTGTTTCGAGTTCTCAACCTCTAACGCCATGTTTTAAAGCCTTAGTCTAGAAATATTCAAATTATCGTCCTATTCTCAAACGGGGACTCCCGGGGCTGCGGGGTCAGTTCCTACGAGTTACATTGGTCCCGTGGGTGGTGTTGATGCCACCTACGGGGCCGTTCGGGGGTTGTTTCGAGTTCTCACCTCTAACGCCATGTTTTTAAGCCTAAGTGTAGAAATATGCAAATTTCCGTCGTATTCTCAAACCGGGAGTCCCGCGGATGTGGTGTCAGTTCCTACGAGTTACATTGGTCCCGTGGGAGGTGTTGGTGCCACCCACGGGGCCGTTCGGGGGGTATTTCGAGTTCTCAACCTTTAACGCCATGTTTTTAAGCCTAAGTCTAGAAATATGCAAATTATCATCCTATTCTCAAACTGGGAGTCCCGCGTCTGCAGGGTCAGTTCCTACGAGTTACATTGGTCCCGTGGGAGGTGTTGGAACCACCCACGGGGCCGTTCGGGGGTTGTTTCGAGTGCTCACCCTCTGACGCCATGTTTTTAAGTCTAAGTCTAGAAATATGAAATTATCTTCATATTCTCAAACCTGGAGTCCCACGGCTGCGGGGTCAGTTCCTACGAGTTACGTTCGTCCCGTGGGAGGTGTTGGTGCCACCCACGGGGACGTTTGGGGGCCGTTTCGAGTTCTCATCCACTAACACCATGTTTTGCTTAAGTTTAGAATTATGAAAATTACCGTCGTATTCTCAAACCAGGAGTCCCGCGATTGCGGGGTCAGTTCCTACGAGTTACATTGGTCCTGTGGGAGGTGTTGGTGCCACCCACGGCGATGTTCGGGGGCTATTTCGAGTTCTCACCCTCTAATGCCATGTTTTTAAGCCTAGGTATAGAAATATGCAAATTACCATCTTATTCTAAAACCGGGAGTCCCGCGGCTACGGGGTCAGTACCTTCGAGTTACATTGGTCCCGTGGGAGGTGTTGGTGTCACCCACGGGGCCGTTCTGGGTATGTTTCGGGTTCTCAACCTCTAACGCCATGTTTTTAAGCCTAAGTCTAGAAATATGCAAATTTTTGTCGTATTCTCGAACCGAGAGTCCCGCGCCTGCGGGGTCAGTTCCTACAAGTTACGTTGGTCCCGTGGGAGGTGTTGGTACCACCCACGTGGCCGTTTGGGGGCTGTTTCGAGTTCTCAACCTCTAACGCCATGTTTTTAAGCCTAAATCTAGAATTATGCAAATTATCGTCCTATTCTCAAACCGGGAGTTCCATGGCTGCGGGGTCAGTTCCTACCAGTTACATTGGTCCCGTGGGAGGTGTTGGTGCCACCCACGGGGCCGTTCTGGGGCTGTTTTAAGTTCTCACCCTCTACTGCCTTATTTTTAAGACTAAGTCTAGAAATATGAAAATTATCCCCCTATTCTCAAACTGGGAGTCCCGCATCTGCGGGGTCAGTTCCTACGAGTTACATTGGTCCCGTGGGAGGTGTTGGTGCCACCCACGGGCAGGTTCGGGGGATGTTTCGAGTTCTCACCCTCTAACGCCATGTTTTTAAGCTTAAGTCTAGAAATATGCAAATTACCGTCGTATTCTCAAACCGGGAGTCCCGCGGCTGCGGGGTTAGTTCCAACGAGTTACATTGGACCCGTAGGAGGTGTTGGTGCCACCCACGGGGACGTTCGGGGGCTGTTTCGAGTTCTCACCCTCGAATGCCCTATTTTTAAGCCTAAGTATAAAATATGCAAATTACTGTCGTATTCTCAAACTGGGAGTCCCGTGGCTACGGGGTCAGTTCCTACGAGTTACATTGGTCCCGTGGGAGGTGATTGTGCCACCCACGGGGACGTTCGGGGGCTGTTTCGAGTTCTCAACCTCTAACGCCATGTTTTTAAGCCTAAGTCTAGAAATATGCAAATTATCGTCCAATTCTCAAACCGGGAGTCCAGCGGCTACGGGGTCAGTTCCTACGAGTTACATTGGTCCCGTGGGAGGTGTTGATGCCACCCACGAGGCCGTTTGGTGGCTGTTTCGAGTTCTCAACCTCTAACGACATGTTTTTAAGCCTAAGTCTAGAAATATGCAAATTATCATCCTATTCTCAAACCGAGACTCCCGCGGCTGGAGGGTCAGTTCCTACGAGTTACATTGGTCCCGTGGGAGGTGTTGGTGCCAACCACGGGGACGTTCGGGGGCTGTTTCGAGTTCTCACCCTTTGACGCCATGTTTTTAAGTCTAAGTCTAAAAATATGAAATTATCATCGTATTCTCAAACCGGGAGTCCCGCAGCTGCGGGGTCAGTTCCCACAAGTTACGTTGGTCCCGTGGGAGGTGTTGGTGCCACCCACGGGGCCATTTCGGGGGCTGTTTCCAGTTCTAAACCTCGAACGCCATGTTTTTAAGACTAAGTCTAGAAATATGAAAATTATCGTCCTATTCTCAAACTGGGAGTTCCGTGGCTGCGGGGTCAGTTCTTACTAGTTACATTGGTCCCGTGGGAGGTGTTGGTGCCACCCACGGGGACGTTCGGGGGCTGTTTCGAGTTCTCACCCACTAACACCATGTTTTGCTTAAGTTTAGAATTATGAAAATTACCGTCGTATTCTTAAACCGGGAGTCCCGCGGCTACGGGGTCAGTTCCTACGAGTTACATTGGTCCTGTGGGAGGTGTTGGTGCCACCCACGGGGACGTTCGGGGGCTATTTCGAGTTCTCACCCTCTAATGCCATGTTTTAAAGCCTAGGTTCAGAAATATGCAAATTACCATCGTATTCTCAAACCGGGAGTCTCGCGGCTGCGGGGTCAGTTCCTACGAGTTACATTGGTCCCGTGGGAGGTGTTGGTGCCACCCACGGGGCCGTTCGGGGGGTTGTTTTGAGTTCTCACCCTCTAATGCCATGTTTTTAAGCCTGAGTCTAGAAAAATGCAAATTACTATCGTATTCTCAAACCGGGAGTCCCGCGGCAGCGGGGTCAGTTCCTACGAGTTACATTGGTCCCGTGGGAGGTGTTGGTGCCACCCACGGGGACATTCGGGGGCTATTTCGAGTTCTCACCCTCTAACGCCATGTTTTTCAGCCTATGTTTAGAAATATCCAAATTACCATCATATTCTCAAACTGGGAGTCCCGCGGCTGCGGGGTCAGTTCCTACGAGTTACATTGGTCCCGTGGGAGGTGTTGGTGCCACCCACGAGGCCATTCGGGGGCTGTTTCCAGTTCTCAACCTCTAACGCCATGTTTTTAAGCCTAAGTCTAGAAATATGCAAATTATCGTTCTATTCTCAAATCGGGAGTCCCGCGGCTGCGGGGTCAGTTCCTACTATTTACATTGGTCTCGTGGGAGGTGTTGGTACCACCCACGGGGACGTTCGGGGGCTGTTTCCAGTTCTCAACCTCTAACGCCATGTATTTAAGCCTAAGTCTGAAAATATACAAATTACCGTCGTATTCTCAAATCGGGAGTCCCTCGGCTGTGGGGTCAGTTCCTTCGAGTTACATTGGTCCCGTGGGAGGTGTTGGTGTCACCCACGGGGCCATTCGGGGGCTGTTTTTAGTTCTCAACCTCTAACGCCGTGTTTTTAAGCCGGAGTCTAGAAATATGCAAATGACCATCCTATTCTCAAATCGGGAGTCCCGCGGCTGCGGGGTCAGTTCCTACGAGTTACATTGGTCCCATGGAAGGTGTTGGTGCAAGTCACGGGGATGTTCGGGGGTTGTTTTGAGTTTTCATTCTCTAACGCCATGTGTTTTAAGCTTAAGTCTAGAAATATGCAAATTACCTTCATATTCTCAAACCGGGAGTCCCGCGGCTGTGGGGTCAGTTTCTACGAGTTACATTGGTCCCGTGGGAGGTGGTTGTGCCACCCACGGGGACTTTCGGGGGCTGTTTCGAGTTCTCACCCTCTAACGCCATGTTTTTAAGCCTAAGTCTAGAAATATGCAAATTACCGTCCTAGTCTCAAACCGGGAGTCCCGCTGCTGCGGGGTCATTTCCTACGAGTTACATTAGTCCCGTGAGAGGTGTTGGAGCCACCCACGGCGCCGTTCGGGGGATGATTCGAGTTCTCACCCTCTAACGCCATGTTTTTATGCCTAAGTCTAGAAATATGCAAATTATCGTCGTATTCTCAAACCGGGAGTCCCGCGGCCGTGGGGTCATTTCCTACGAGTTACATTGGTCCCGTGGTAGGTGTTGGTGCAACCCACGGGGACGTTCGGAGGCTGTTTCGAGTTCTCACCCTCTAACGCCATCTTTTTAAGCCTAAGTGTAGAAATATGCAAATTATCATCATATTCTCAAATCGGGAGTCCCGCGACTGCGGGGTCAGTTCCTATGAGTTACATTGGTCCCGTAGGAGGTGTCGGTGCCACCCACGGGGCAGTTAGAGGGCTGTTTCGAGTTTTCAACCTCTAACGCCATGTTTTCCTTAAGTTTAGAAATATGAAAATTACCGTTGTATTCTCAAACTGAGAGTCCCGTGGATGTGGGGTCAGTTCCTACGAGTTATATTGGTCCCGTGGGAGGTGTTGGTGCCACCCACGGGGACATTCGGGGGATGTTTCAAGGTCTCACCCTCTAACGCCATGTTTTTAAGCCTAAGTCTAGAAATATGCAAATTATCGTCGTATTCTTAAACCGGGAGTCCCGCAGCTGCGGGGTCAGTTCCTACGAGTTACATTGGTCCCGTGGGAGGGGTTGGTTCCACCCATGGGGCCGTTCGGGGGCTGTTTCGAGTTCTCAACCTCTAACGCCATGTTTTTAACCCTACGTCTAGAAATATGCAAATTATCGTCCTATTCTCAAACCGGGCGTCCCGCGGCTGCGGGGTCAGTTCCTACTAGTTACATTGGTCCCGTGTAAGGTGTTGGTGCCACCCACGGGGAGGTTCGGGGGCTGTTTCGAGTTCTGACCCTCTAACGCCATGTTTTTAAGCCTAAGTGTAGAATATGCAAATTATCATCATATTCTCAAATCGGGAGTCCCGCGACTGCGGGGTCAGTTCCTACGAGTTACATTGGTCCCGTAGGAGGTGTCGGTGCCACCCACGGGGCAGTTAGAGGGCTGTTTCGAGTTTTCAACCTCTAACGTCATGTTTTCCTTAAGTTTAGAAATATGCAAATTACCGTCGTATTCTCAAATCGGGAGTCCCTCGGCTGTGGGGTCAGTTCCTTCGAGTTACATTGGTCCCGTGGGAGGTGTTGGTGTCACCCACGGGGCCATTCGGGGGCTGTTTTGAGTTCTCAACCTTTAACGCCGTGTTTTTAAGCCGGAGTCTAGAAATATGCAAATGACCATCCTATACTCAAATCGGGAGTCCCGCGGCTGCGGGGTCAGTTCCTACGAGTTACATTGGTCCCATGGAAGGTGTTGGTGCAACTCACGGGGACGTTCGGGGGTTGTTTTGAGTTTTCATCCTCTAACGCCATGTGTTTTAAGCTTAAGTCTAGACATATGCAAATTACCGTCATATTCTCAAACAGGGAGTCCCGCGGCTGTGGGGTCAGTTTCTACGAGTTACATTGATCCCGTGGGAGGTGGTTGTGCCACCCACGGGTACTTTCGGGGGCTGTTTCGAGTTCTCACCCTCTAACGCCATGTTTTTAAGCCTAAGCCTAGAAATATGCAAATTACCGTCCTAGTCTCAAACCGGGAGTCCCGCTGCTGCGGGGTCATTTCCTACGAGTTACATTGGTCCCGTGAGAGGTGTTGGAGCCACCCACGGTGCCGTTCGGGGGATGTTTCGAGTTCTCACCCTCTAACGCCATGTTTTTAAGCCTAAGTGTAGAAATATGCAAATTATCATCATATTCTCAAATCGGGAGTCCCGCGACTGCGGGGTCAGTTCCTACGAGTTACATTGGTCCCGTAGGAGGTGTCGGTGCCACCCACGGGGCAGTTAGAGGGTTGTTTCGAGTTTGCAACCTCTAACGCCATGTTTTCCTTAAGTTTAGAAATATGCAAATTACCGTTGTATTCTCAAACCGAGAGTCTCGTGGATGTGGGGTCAGTTCCTAAGAGTTATATTGGTCCCGTGGGAGGTGTTGGTGCCACCCACGGGGACGTTCGGGGGATGTTTCAAGTTCTCACCCTCTAACGCCATGTTTTTAAGCCTAAGTCTAGAAATATGCAAATAATCGTCGTATTCTTAAACCGGGAGTCCCGCGGCTGCGGAGTCAGTTCCTACGAGTTACATTGGTCCCGTGGGAGGGGTTGGTTCCACCCATGGGGCCGTTCGGGAGCTGTTTCGAGTTCTCAACCTCTAACGCCATGTTTTTAAGCCTACGTCTAGAAATATGCAAATTATCGTCCTATTCTCAAACCGGGCATCCCGCGGCTGCGGGGTCAGTTCCTACTAGTTACATTGGTCCCGTGTAAGGTGTTGGTGCCACCCACGGGGAGGTTCGGGGGCTGTTTTGAGTTCTCAACCTCTAAGCCATGTTTTTAAGCCTAAGTCTAGAAATATGCAAATTATCATCCTATTCTCAAGCCGGGAGTCCAGCGGCTGCGGGGTCAGTTCCTACGAGTTACATTGGTCCCGTGGGAGGTGTTGATTCCACCCACGGGGTCGTTCGGGGGTTGTTTCGAGTTCTCACCCTCTAACGACATATTTTTAAGCCTAAGTCTAGAAATATGAAAATTTTCATTGTATTCTCAAACTGGGAGTCCCGCGGCTGTGGGGTCAATTCCTACGAGTTACATTGGTCCCGTGGGAGGTGTTGGTGCCACCCACGGGGCCGTTCGGGGGCTATTTGGAGTTCTCAACCTCTAACGTCATGTTTTTCAGCCTAAGTTTAGAAATATGCAAATTACCATTGTATTCTCAAACCGGGAGTCCCGCGGTTGCGAGGTCAGTTCCTATGAGTTACATTGGTCCCGTGGGAGGTGTTGGTGCCACCCACGGGGACGTTCGGGGGATGTTTCGAGTTCTCACCCTCTAACGCCATGTTTTTAAGCCTAAGTCTAGAAATATGCAAATTATCATCGTATTCTCAAACCGGGAGTCCCGCGGCTGTGGGGTCAGTTCCTACGAGTTATGTTGGTCCCGTGGGAGGTGTTGGTGCCACCCACAGGGCCGTTCGGGGGCTGTTTCGAGTTCTCAACCTCTAACGCCATGTTTTTAAGCCTATGTCTAGAAATATGCAAAATATCGTCCTATTCTCAAACCGGGAGTTCCGAGGTTGCGAGGTCAGTTCCTACAAGTTACATTAGTCACGTGGGAGGTGTTGGTGTCACCCATGGGGCCATTCGGGGCCTGTATCGAGTTCTCAACCTCTAACATCATGTTTTTAAGCCTAAGTCTAGAAATATGCAAATTATCGTCCTATTCTCAAACCGAGAATCCCGCAGCTGCGGAGTCAGTTCCAACGAGTTACATTGGTCCGGTGGGAGGTGTTGGTGCCACACACGGGGACATTCAGGGCTGTTTTGAGTTCTCACCCTCTAACGCCATGTTTTTAAGCCTAAGTCTCTAAATATGCAAATTACCATCGTATTCTCAAACTGGGAGTTCTGCGGCTGCGGGGTCAGTTCCTACGAGTTACATTAGTCCCGTGGGAGATGTTGGTGCCACCCACGGAACGTTCGATGGCTGTTTCGAGTTCTCACCCTCTAACGCCATGTTTATAAGCCTAAGTCTAGAAATATACAAATTATCACCGTATTCTCAAACCGAGAGTCCAGCGGCTACGGGGTCATTCCCTAGGAGTTACATTGGTCCCGTGGGAGGTGTTGGTGCCACCCATGGGGCCGTTCGGGGTTTGTTTCGAGTTCTCACCCTCTAACGCCATGTTTTTAAGCCTAAGTCTAGAAATATGCAAATTTCCGTCGTATTCTCAAACCCGGAGTCCCGTGGCTGTGGGGTCAATTCCTACGAGTTACATTGGTCGCGTGGGAGGTGTTGGTGCCACCCACGGGGCCGTTCGGGGGCTATTTCGAGTTCTCAACCTCTAACGCCATGTTTTTAAGCCTAAGTTTAGAAATATGCAAATTACTGTTGTATTCTCAAACCGGGAGTCCCGCGGCTACTGGGTCAGTTCCTACAAGTTACATTGGTCCCGTGGGAGGTGTTGGTGTCACCCACGGGGCCATTCGGGGCCTGTTTCGAGTTCTCAACCTCTAACGCCATGTTTTTAAGCGCAAGTCTAGAAATATGAAAATTATTGTCCTATTCTCAAACCGAGACTCCCGCAATTGCGGGGTCAGTTCCTATGAGTTATATTGGTCCCGTGGGAGGTGTTGGTGTCACCCACGCGGCCATTCGGGGCCTGTTTCGAGTTCTCAACCTCTAATGCCATGTTTTTAAGCCTAAGTCTAGAAATATGCAAATTATTGCTCTATTCTCAAACCGGGAGTCCAGCGGCTACGGGGTCAGTTCCTACGAGTTACATTGGTCCCGTGGGAGGTGTTGATGCCACCCACGCGGTCCTTCGGGGGTTGTTTCGACTTCTCACCCTCTAACGCCATATTTTTAAGCCTAAGTCTAGAAATATGTAAAATTTTCATCGTATTCTCAAACCGGGAGTCCCGCGACTGTGGGGTCAATTCCTACGAGTTACATTGGTCCCGTGGGAGGTGTTGGTGCCACCCACGGGGCCGTTCGGGGGCTATTTCGAGTTCTCAACCTCTAACGCCATGTTTTTAAGCCTAAGTTTAGAAATATACAAATTACAGTTGTAATCTCAAATCGGGAGTCCCGCGGCTGCGGGGTCAGTTCCTACGAGTTACATTGGTCCCGTGGGAGGTATTGGTGCCACCCACGGGGACGTTCGGGGGATGTTTCGAGTTCTCAACCTCTAATGCCATGTTTTTAAGCCTATGTCTAGAAATATGCAAATTATCATCGTATTCTTAAACCGGGAGTCCCGCGGCTGCGGGGTCAGTTCCTACGAGTTACAATGGTCCCGTGGGAGGTATTGGTGCCACCCACGGGGACATTCGGGGGATGTTTCGAGTTCTCACCCTCTAACGCCATGTTTTTAAGCCTAAGTCGAGAAATATGCAAATTATCATCGTATTCTCAAACCGGGAGTCCCGCAGTTGTGGGGTCAGTTCCTACGAGTTACGTTGGTCCCGTGGGAGGTGTTGGTACCACCCACGGGGCCGTTCGGGGGTTGTTACGAGTTCTCAACCTCTAACGCCATGTTTTTAAGCCTAAGTCTAGAAATATGCAAATTACCATCGTATTCTCAAATCGGGAGTCCCGCGGCTGCGGGGTCAGTTCCTACAATTTATATTGGTCCTGTGGGAGGTGTTGGTGCCACCCATGGGGCCATTCGGGGCCTGTATCAAGTTCTCAACCTCTAACACCATGTTTTTAAGCCTAAGTCTAGTCATATGCAAATTATCGTCCTATTCTCAAACCGAGAATCTCGCAGCTGCGGGGTCCGTTCCTACGAGTTACATTGGTCCCGTGGGAGGTGTTGGTGCCACCCACGGGGACGTTCGGGGGCTGTTTTGAGTTCTCACCTTCTAACGCCATGTTTTTAAGCCTAAGTCTCTAAATATGCAAATTACCATCGTATTCTCAAACTGGGAGTCCTACGGCTGCGGGGTCAGTTCCTACGAGTTACATTGGTCCCGTGGGAGGTGTTGGTGCCACCCACGGGGACGTTCGGGGGCTGTTTCGAGTTCTCACCCTCTAACGCCATGGTTTTAGTCCTAAGTCTAGAAATATGAAAATTATCGTCGTATTCTCAAACCGGGAGTCCAGCGGCTGCGGGGTCATTTCCTAGGAGTTACATTGGTCCCGTGGGAGGTGTTGGTGCCACCCACGGGGCCGTTCTGGGGTTGTTTCGAGTTCTCACCCAATAACGCCATATTTTTAATCCTAAGTCTAGAAATATGAAAATTTCTATCATATTCTCAAACCGGGAGTCCCGCGGCTGCGGGGTTAGTTCCTACGAGTTAAATTGGTCCCGTGGGAGGTGTGGGTGCCACCCACGGGGCCGTTCGGGGGATGTTTCGAGTTCTCAACCTCTAACGCCATGTTTTTAAGCCTAAGTCTAGAAATATGCAAATTATCGTCCTATTCTCAAACCGGGAGTTCCGTGGCTACGGGGTCATTTCCTACTAGTTACATTGGTCCCGTGGGAGGTGTTGGTGCCACCCACGGGGTTGTTCGGGGATGTTTCGAGTTCTCAACCTCTAACGCCATGTTTTTAAGCCTAAATCTAGAAATATGCAAATTACCACCGTATTCTCAAACCCGGAGTCCCGCGGCTGTGGGGTCAATTCCTACGAGTTACATTGGTCTCGTGGGAGGTGTTGGTGCCACCCACGGGGCCGTTCGGGGGCTATTTTGAGTTCTCAACCTCTAACGCCAAGTTTTTAAGCCTAAGTTTAGAAATATGCAAATTACCTTTGTATTCTCAAACCGGGAGTCTCGGGGCTGCTGGGTCAGTTCCTATGAGTTATATTGGTCCCATGGGAGGTGTTGGTGTCACCCACGCGGCCATTCGGGGCCTGTTTCGAGTTCTCAACCTCTAACGCCATGTTTTTAAGCCTAAGTCTAGAAATATGCAAATTATCGCTCTATTCTCAAACCGGGAGTCCAGCGGCTACGGGGTCAGTTCCTAAGAGTTACATTGGTCCCGTGGGAGGTGTTGATGCCACCCACTCGGTCGTTCGGGGGGTTGTTTCGAGTTCTCACCCTGTAACGCCATATTTTTAAGCCTAAGTCTAGAAATATGCAAATTTTCGTCGTATTATCAAACCGGGAGTCCCGCGGCTGTGGGGTCAATTCCTATGAGTTACATTGGTCTCGTGGGAGGTGTTGGTGCCACCCACGGGGCCGTTCGGGGGCTATTTCGAGATTTCAACCTCTAACGCCATGTTTTTAAGCCTAAGTTTAGAAATATGCAAATTACCGTTGTAATCTCAAACCGGGAGTCCCGCGGCTGCGGGGTCAGTTCCTACGAGTTACAATGGTCCCGTGGGAGGTATTGGTGCCACCCACGGGGACGTTCGGGGGATGTTTCGAGTTCTCACCCTCTAACGCCATGTTTTTAAGCCTAAGTCGAGAAATATGCAAATTACCATCCTATTCTCAAACCGGGAGTCCCGCGGCTGTGGGGTCAGTTCCTACGAGTTACGTTGGTCCCGTGGGAGGTGTTGGTGCCACCCACGGGGCCGTTCGGGGGCTGTTTCGAGTTCTCAACCTCTAACGCCATGTTTTTAAGCCTAAGTCTAGAAATATGCAAAATATCATCCTATTCTCAAACCGGGAGTTCCGAGGTTGCGGGGTCAGTTCCTACTAGTTACATTGGTCCCGTGGGAGGTGTTAGTGCCACCCACGAGGACGTTCGAGGGCTGTTTCGAGTTCTCAACCTCTAACGCCATGTTTTTTAGCCTAAGTCTACAAATATGCAAATTACCGTCGTATTCTCAAACCGGGAGTCCCGGGGCTACGGAGTCAGTTCCTACGAGTTTCATTGGTCCCGTGGGAGGTGTTGGTGTCACCCATAGGGCCATTCGGGGCCTGTTTAGAGTTCTCAACCTCTAACACCATGTTTTTAAGCCTAAGTCTAGAAATATGCAAATTATCGTCCTATTCTCAAACCGATAATCCCGCAGCTGCGGGGTCAGTTCCTACGAGTTACATTGGTCCCGTGGGAGGTGTTGGTACCACACACAGGGACGTTCGGGGATGTTTTGAGTTCTCACCCTTTAACGCCACGTTTTTAAGCCTAAGTCTCCAAATATGCAAATTACCCTCGTATTCTCAAACTGGGAGTCCCGCGGCTGCGGGGTCAGTTCCTACGAGTTACATTCATCCCGTGGGAGATGTTGGTGCCACCCACGAAATGTTCGGGGGCTGTTTCGAGCTCTCACCCTCTAACGCCATGGTTTTTAGCCTAAGTCTAGAAATATAAAAATTATCGCCGTATATCAAACCGGGAGTCCAGCGGCTGCGGGGTCATTTCCTTGGAGTTACATTGGTCCCGTGGGAGGTGTTGGTGCCACCCACGCGGTCTTTCGGGGGCTATTTCGAGTTCTCAACCTCTAACGCCATGTTTTTAAGCCTAAGTCTAGAAATATGCAAATTATCGTCCTATTCTCAAACCGGGAGTTCCGTGGCTGCGGGGTCAGTTCCTACTAGTTACATTGGTCCCGTGGGAGGTGTGGGTGCCATCCACGGGGACGTTCGGGGATGTTTCGAGTTCTCAACTTCTAACGCCATGTTTTTAAGCCTAAATCTAGAAATATGCAAATTACCGTCATATTCTCAAACCCGGAGTCCCGCGGCTGTGGGGTTAATTCCTACGAGTTACATTGGTCCCGTGGGAGGTGTTGGTGCCACCCACGGGGCCGTTCGGGGGCTATTTCTAGTTCTCAACCTCTAACGCCATGTTTTTAAGCCTAAGTTTAGAAATATGCAAATTACCGTTGTATTCTCAAACCGGGAGTCCCGCGGCTGCGGGGTCAGTTCCTACGAGTTACATTGGTCCCGTAGGAGGTGTTAGTGCCAGCCACGGGGCCGTTCGGGGGATTTTTTGAGTTCTCACCCTCTGACGCCATGTTTTTAAGTCTAAGTCTAGAAATATGAAATTATCATCGCATTCTCAAATTGGGAGTCCCGTGGCTGCGGGGTCAGTTCCTACGAGTTACATTGGACCCGTGGGCGGTTTTGGCGCCACCCACGGGGCCATTCGGGGTCTGTTTTGAATTCTCAACCTGTAACGCCATGTTTTTAAGCCTAAGTCTAGAAATATGCAAATTATCGTCCTATTCTCAAACCGGGAGTTTCGTGTCTATGGGGTCAGTTCCTACTAGTTACATTGGTCCCGTGGGAGGTGTTGGTGCCACCCACGAGGACGTTCGGGGGCTGTTTAGAGTTCTCACTCACTAACACCATGTTTTACTTAAATTTAAAATTATGAAAATTATCGTCGTATTCTCAAATCGGGAGTCCCGCGACTGCGGGGTCAGTTCCTACGAGTTACATTGGTCCTGTGGGAGGTGTTGGTGCCACCCACGGGGACGTTCCGGGTATATTTTGAGTTCTAACCCTCTAATGACATGTTTTTAAGCCTAGCTCTAGAAATATGCTAATTACCATCGTATTTTCAAAATGGGAGTCCCGCGGCTGCGGGGTCAGTTCCTACGAGTTACATTGGTCCCGTGGGAGGTGTTGGTGCCACCCACGGGGACGTTCGGGGGTAGTTTTGAGTTCTCACCTTCTAACGCCATGTTTTTAAGCCTAAGTCTACAAATAAGCAAAATACTGGCGTATTCTCAAACTGGGAGTCCCGCGGCTGCGGGGTCAGTTCCTACGAGTTACATTGGTCCCGTGGGAGATGTTGGTGCCACCCACGGGGACGTTCCGGGGCTGTTTCGAGTTCTCACCCTCTGACACCATGTTTTTAAGTCTAGGTCTATGAATATTCAAATTATCATCCTATTCAAAAGCCGGGAGTCCCGCGGCCGCGGGGTCAGTTTCTACGAGTTACATTGGTCCCGTGGGAGGTGTGGGTACCACCCACGGGGACGTTCGTGGGCTGTTTGGAGTTCTCACCCTCTGACGCCATGTTTCTAAGTCTAAGTCTATAAATATGCAAATTATCATCGTATTCTCAAACCGGGAGTCCCGCGATTGCGGGGTCAGTTCCTACGAGTTACGTTGGTCCCGTGGGAGGTGTTGGTTCCACCCACGGGGCCGTTCGGGGGCTGTTTCCGGTTCTAAACCTCTAACACCATGTTTTTAAGCCTAAGTCTAAAAATATGCAAATTATCATCCTATTCTCAAATCGGGAGTTCCGTGGTTTCAGGGTCAGTTCCTACGAGTTACATTGGTCCCGTGGGAGGTGTTGGTGCCACCCACGGGGCCGTTCGGGGGCTGTTTCGAGTTCTCAACCTCTAACGCCATGTTTTTAAGCCTAAGTCTGGAAATATGCAAATTATCGTCCTATTCTCAAATCGAGACTCCCGCGGATGCGGGGTCAGTTCGTACGAGTAACATTGGTCCCATGGGAGGTGTTGGTGCCACCCACGGGGATGTTCGGGGGCTATTTCGAGTTCTCACCCTCTAACGCCATGTTTTTAAGCCTAAGTCTAGAAATTGGCAAATTATCATCCTATTCTCAAACCGGGAGTCCCGCGGCTACGTGGTCAGTTCCTACGGGTTAGATTGGTCCCGTGGAAGGTGTTGGTGCCACCCACAGGGCCATTTGGGGGCTGTTTCGAGTTCTCACCCTCTGACGCCATGTTTTTAAGTCTAAGTCTAGAAATATGAAATAATCATCGTATTCTCAAACCGGGAGTCCCGCGGCTGCGGGGTCAGTTCCTACGAGTTACGTTGGTCCCGAGGGAGGTGTTGGTGCCACCCACGGGGCCGTTCGGGGGCTGTTTTGACTACTCAACCTCTCACGCCATTTTTTTAAGCCTAAGTCTAGAAATATGGAAATTATCAACCTATTCTCAAACCGGGAGTCCCGCGGCTGTGGGGTCAGTTCCTATGAGTTACATTGGTCCCGTGGGAGGTGTTGGTCCCACCCACGGGGACGTTCGGGGGCTATTTCGAGTTCTCACCCTCTGACGCCATGTTTTTAAGTCTAAGTCTAGAAATGTGAAATTATCATCGTATTCTCAAACCGGGAGTCCCGCGGCTACGGGGTCAGTTCCTACGACTTACATTGGTCCCGTGGGAGGTGTTGGTGCCACCCACGGGGACGTTCGGGGGCTGTCTTGAGTTCTCACCCTCTGACACCATGTTTTTAAGTCTAGGTCTAGAAATATTCAAATTATCATCCTATTCACAAACCGGGAGTCCCGCGGCTGCGGGGTCAGTTCCTACGAGTTACATTGGTCCCGTGGGAGGTGTTGGTGCCACCCACGGGGACGTTCGGGGGCTGTTTCGAGTTCTCACCCTCTAACGCCATGTTTTCAAGCCTAAGTCTCCAAATATGAAAATTACCTTCGTATTCTCAAACTGGGAGTCCCGCGGCTGCGGGGTCAGTTACTACGAGTTACATTGGTCCCGTGGGAGGGGTTGGTGCCACCCACGGAACGTTCGGGGGCTATTTCGAGTTCTCACCCTCTAACGCCATGTTTTTAAGCCTAAGTCTAGAAATATGCAAATTATCGTCCTATTCTCAAACCGAGAATCCCGCAGCTGCGGGGTCAGTTCCTACGAGTTACATTGGTCACGTGGGAGGTGTTGGTACCACACACGGGGACGTTCGGGGGCTGTTTCGAATTCTCACCCTCTAACGCCATGTTTTTAAGCCTAAGTCTCCAAATATGCAAATTACCATCGTATTCTCAAACTGTGAGTCCCGCGGCTGCGGGGTCAGTTCGTACGAGTTACATTGGTCCCGTGGGAGGTGTTGGTGCCACCCACGAAACGTTCGGGGGCTGTTTCGAGTTTTCACCCTCTAACGCCATGTTTTCAAGCCTAAGTCTAGAAATATGCAAATTTCCATCGTATTCTCAAACCGAGAGTCCCGCGGCTGCGGGGTCAGTTCCTACGGGTTACATTGGTCCCGTGGGATGTGTTGGTGCCACCCACGGGGTCGTTCGGGGGCTGTTTCGAGTTCTCAACCTCTAACGCCATGTTTTTAAGCCTAAGTCTAGAAATATGAAAATTATCATCCTATCCTCAAACCGGGAGTTCCGTGTCTATGGGGTCAGTTCCTACTAGTTACATTGGTCCCGTGGGAGGTGTTGGTGCCACCCACGGGGACGTTCGGGGGCTATTTCGAGTTCTAACCCACTAACACCATGTTTTGCTTAAATTTAAAATTATGAAAATTATCGTCGTATTCTCAAACCATGAGTCCCGCGGCTGCGGTGTCAGTTCCTACGAGTTACATTGATCCTGTGGGAGGTGTTGGTGCCACCCATGGGGACGTTCGGGCGATATTTCGAGTTTTTACCTTCTAATGCCATGTTTTTAAGCCGAGGTCTAGAAATATGCAAATTACCATCGTATTCTCAAACTGGGAGTCCCGCGGCTGCGGGGTCAGCTCCTACGAGTTATATTGGTCCCGTGGGAGGTGTTGGTGCCACCCACGGGGACGTTCGGGGAATATTTCGAGTTCTCAACCTCTAACGCTATTTTTTTAAGCCTAAATGTAGAAATATGCAAATTATCATCCTATTCTCAAACCGGGATTCCCGCGCCTGCGGGGTCAGTTACTACGAGTTACATTGGTCCCGTGGGAGGTGTTGGTGCCACCCACGGGGTAGTTCGGGGGTTGTTTCGAGTTCTCACCCACTAACACCATGTTTTACTTAAATTTAAAATGATGAAAATTACGGTCGTATTCACCAACCGGGAGTCTTGCGACTGCTGGGTCAGTTCCTACGAGTTACATTGGTCCCGTGGGAGGTGTTGGTGCCACCCACGGAACGTTCGGGGGCTGTTTCGAGTTCTCACCCTCTAACGCCATGTTTTCAAGCCTAAGTCTAGAAATATGCAAATTTCCATCGTATTCTCAAACCGAGAGTCCCGCGGCTGCGGGGTCAGTTCCTACGGGTTACATTGGTCCCGTGGGATGTGTTGGTGCCACCCACGGGGTCGTTCGGGGGCTGTTTCGAGTTCTCAACCTCTAACGCCATGTTTTTAAGCCTAAGTCTAGAAATATGAAAATTATCATCCTATCCTCAAACCGGGAGTTCCGTGTCTATGGGGTCAGTTCCTACTAGTTACATTGGTCCCGTGGGAGGTGTTGGTGCCACCCACGGGGACGTTCGGGGGCTATTTCGAGTTCTAACCCACTAACACCATGTTTTGCTTAAATTTAAAATTATGAAAATTATCGTCGTATTCTCAAACCATGAGTCCCGCGGCTGCGGTGTCAGTTCCTACGAGTTACATTGATCCTGTGGGAGGTGTTGGTGCCACCCACGGGGACGTTCGGGCGATATTTCGAGTTCTTACCCTCTAATGCCATGTTTTTAAGCCGAGGTCTAGAAATATGCAAATTACCATCGTATTCTCAAACTGGGAGTCCCGCGGCTGCGGGGTCAGCTCCTACGAGTTATATTGGTCCCGTGGGAGGTGTTGGTGCCACCCACGGGGACGTTCGGGGAATATTTCGAGTTCTCAACCTCTAACGCTATTTTTTTAAGCCTAAATGTAGAAATATGCAAATTATCATCCTATTCTCAAACCGGGATTCCCGCGCCTGCGGGGTCAGTTACTACGAGTTACGTTGGTCCCGTGGGAGGGGTTGGTGCCACCCACGGAACGTTCGGGGGCTGTTTCGAGTTCTCACCCTCTAACGCCATGTTTTTAAGCCTAAGTCTTGAAATATGCAAATTATCGTCCTATTCTCAAACTGATAATCCCGCAGCTGCGGGGTCAGTTCCTACGAGTTACATTGGTCACGTGGGAGGTGTTGGTGCCACACACGGGGACGTTCGGGGGCTGTTTCGAATTCTCACCCTCTAACGCCATGTTTTTAAGCCTAAGTCTCCAAATATGCAAATTACCATCGTATTCTCAAACTGGGAGTCCCGCGGCTGCGGGGTCAGTTCCTACGAGTTACGTTGGTCCCGTGGGAGGTGTTGGTGCCACCCACGGAACGTTCGGGGGCTGTTTCGAGTTCCCACCCTCTAACGCCATGTTTTCAAGCCTAAGTCTAGAAATATGCAAATTTCCATCGTATTCTCAAACCGGGAGTCCCGCGGCTGCGGGGTCAGTTCCTACGGGTTACATTGGTCTCGTGGGAGGTGTTGGTGCCACCCACGGGGTCGTTCGGGGGCTGTTTCGAGTTCTCAACCTCTAACGCCATGTTTTTAAGCCTAAGTCTAGAAATATGCAAATTATCATCCTATTCTATAACCGGGAGTTCCGTGTCTATGGGGTCAGTTCCTACTAGTTACATTGGTCCTGTGGGAGGTGTTGGTGCCACCCACGGGGACGTTCGGGGGTTGTTTCGAGTTCTAACCCACTAACAAGATGTTTTGCTTAAATTTAAAATTATGAAAATTATCGTCGTATTCTCAAACCGGGAGTCCCGCGGCTGCGGTGTCAGTTCCTACGAGTTACATTGGTCCTGTGGGAGGTGTTGGTGCCACCCACGGGGACGTTCAGGCGATATTTCGAGTTCTTACCCTCTAATGCCATGTTTTTAAGCCGAGGTCTAGAAATATGCAAATTACTATCGTATTCTCAAACTGGGAGTTCTGCGGCTGCGGGGTCTGTTCCTACGAGTTACATTGGTCCCGTGGGAGGTGTTGGTGCCACCCACGGGGACGTTCGGGGGCTATTTCGAGTTCTCAACCTCTAACGCAATGTTTTTAAGCCTAAGTTTAGAAATATCCAAATTACCATTGTATTCTCAAACCGGGAGTCCCGCGGTCGCTGGGTCTGTTCCTATGAGTTATATTGGTCTCGTGGGAGGTGTTGGTGTCACCCACGGGGCCGTTCGGGGGCTGTTTCGAGTTCTCACCCTCTGACACCATGTTTTTAAGTCTAGGTCTATAAATATTCAAATTATCGTCCTATTCACAAACCGGGAGTCCCGCGGCTGCGGGGTCAGTTCCTACTAGTTACATTGGTCCCGTGGGAGGTGTTGGTGCCACCCACGGGGACGTTCGGGGGCTGTTTTGAGTTCTCACCCACTAACACCATGTTTTGCTTAAATTTAAAATTACGAAAATTACCGTCGTATTCTGAAACCGGGAGTGTCGCGGCTGCGGGGTCAGTTCCTACGAGTTACATTGGTCCTGTGGGAGGTGTTGGTGCCACCCACGGAACGTTCGGGGGCTGTTTCGAGTTCTCACCCTCTAACGCCATGTTTTCAAGCCTAAGTCTAGAAATATGCAAATTTCCATAGTATTCTCAAACCGGGAGTCCCGCGGCTGCGGGGTCAGTTCCTACGAGTTACATTGGTCCCGGGGGAGGTGTTGGTGCCACCCACGGGGACGTTCGAAGGCTGTTTCGAGTTCTCACCCTCTGACACCATGTTTTTAAGTCTAGGTATAGAAATATTCAAATTATCGTCCTTTTCACAAATCGGGAGTCCCGCAACTGCGGGGTCAGTTCCTACGAGTTACATTGGTCCCGTGGGATGTGTTGGTGCCACCCACGGGGACGTTCGGGGGTTGTTTCGAGTTCTCACCGTCTAACGCCATGTTTTTAAGCCTAAGTCTCCAAATATGAAAATTACCATCGTATTCTCAAAATGGGAGTCCCGCGGCTACGGGGTCAGTTACTACGAGTTACATTGGTCCCGTGGGAAGTGTTGGTGCCACTCACGGAATGTTCAGGGGCTGTTTCGAGTTCTCACCCTCTACCGCCATGTTTTTAAGCCTAAGTCTAGAAATATGCAAATTATCGTCCTATTCTCAAACCGAGAATCCCGCAGCTGCGGGGTCAGTTCCTACGAGTTACATTGGTCACGTGGGAGGTGTTGGTGCCACACACGGGGACGTTCGGGGGCTGTTTCGAATTCTCACCCTCTAACGCCATGTTTTTAAGCCTAAGTCTTCAAATATGAAAATTACCATCGTATTCTGAAACTGGGAGTCCCGCGGCTTCGGGGTCAGTTCCTACAAGTTACATTGGTCCCGTGGGAGGTGTTGGTGCCACCCATGGAACGTTCGGGGGCTGTTTCGAGTTCTCACCCTCTAACGCCATGTTTTTAAGCCCAAGTCTAGAAATATGCAAATTTCCGTCGTATTCTCAAACCGGGAGTCCCGCGGCTGCGGAGTCAGTTCCTACAAGTTACATTGGTCCCGTGGGAGGTGTTTGTGCCACCCACGGGGTCGTTCGGGGGCTGTTTCGAGTTCTCACCCTCTAACGCCTTGTTTTTAAGCCTAAGTCTAGAAATATGCAAAATATCGTCCCATTCTCAAACCGGGAGTTCCGAGGTTGCGGAGTCAGTTCCTACTAGTTACATTGGTCCCGTGGGAGGTGTTGGTGCCACCCACGGGGACGTTCGGGGCCTGTTTCGAGTTCTCAACCTCTAACGCCATGTTTTTAAGCCTAAGTATTGAAATATGCAAATTATCATCGTATTCTCAAATCGGGAGTCCCGCAACTGCGGGGTGAGTTCCTACGAGTTACATTGGTCCCGTGGGAGGTGTTGGTGCAACCCACGGGGACGTTCGGGGGCTGTTTCGAATTCTCACCCTCTAACGCCATGTTTTGAAGCCTAAGTCTACAAATCTGCAAATTACCGTCGTATTCTCAAACTGTGAGTCCCGCGGCTGCGGGGTCAGTTCCTACGAGTTACATTGGTCCCGTGGGAGGTGTTGGTGCCACCCAAGGGGACGTTCGGGGGCTGTTTCGAGTTCTCACCCTCTGACACCATGTTTTTAATTCTAGGTCTAGATATATTAAAATTATTGTCCTATTCACAAACCGGGAGTCCTGCGGCTGCTGGGTCAGTTCCTACGAGTAACATTGGTCCCGTGGGACGTGTTGGTGCCACCCACTGGACGTTCGAGGGTTGTTTCGAGTTCTCACCCTCTAACGCCATGTTTTCAAGCCTTAGTCTAGAAATATGCAAATTATCATCGTATTCTCAAACCGGGAGTCCGGCAGCTGCGGGGTCATTTCCTACGAGTTACATTGGTCCCGTGGGAGGTGTTGGTGCCACCCACGGGGCCGTTCGGGGGTTGTTTCGAGTTCTCACCCTCTAACACCATGATTTTAAGACTAAGTGTATAAATATTCAAACTTCCATCGTATTCTCAAACCGGGAGTCCTGCAGCTGCGGGGTCAGTTCCTACGAGTTACGTTGTCTCGTGGGAGGTGTTGGTGCCACCCACGGGGACGTTCGGGGGTATTTCGAGTTCTCAACCTCTAACGCCATGTTTTTAAGCCTAAGTATAGAAATTTGCAAATTATCATCCTATTCTCATACCGGGAGTCCCGCGGCTGCGTGGTCAGTTGTGGTGGTGCCACCCACAGGGCCGTTTGGTGGCTGTTTCGAGTACTCAACCTCTCACGCCATTTTTTTAAGCCTAAGTCTAGAAATATGCAAATTATCAACCTATTCTCAAACCGGGAGTCCCGCGGCTGTGGGGTCAGTTCCTACGAGTTACGTTGGTCCCGTGGGAGGTGTTGGTGCCACCCACGGGGCCGTTCGGGGGCTGTTTTGAGTTCTCACCCTCTGACGCCATATTTTTTAGTCAGTCTAGAAATGTGAAATTATCATCGTATTCTCAAACCGGGAGTCCCGCGGCTGCGGGTTCAGTTCCTACGAGTTACTTTAGTCCCGTGGGAGGTTTTGGTGCCATCCACGGGGCCGTTCGGGGGCTGTTTCGAGTTCTCAACCTCTAACGCCATGTTTTTAAGCCTAAGTCTAGAAATATGCAAATTATCGTCCTATTCTCAAACCGATAGTTCCGTGTCTGTGGGGTCAGTTCCTACTAGTTACATTGGTCCCGTGGGAGGTGTTGGTGCCACCCACGGGGACGTTCGGGGGTTGTTTCGAGTTCTAACCCACTAACACCATGTTTTGCTTAAATTTAAAATTATGAAAATTACCGTCATATTCTCAAACCGGGAGTGCCGCGGCTGCGGGGTCAGTTCCTACGAGTTACATTGGTCCTGTGGGAGGTGTTAGTGCCACCCACGGGGACGTTCAGGGAATATTTCGAGTTATAACGCTATAATGCAATGTTTTTAAGCCTAGGTCTAGAAATATGCAAATTACCATCATTTTCTCAAACTGGGAGTTCCGCGGCTACGGGGTCAGTTCCGACGAGTTACATTGGTCCCGAGGGAGGTGTTGGTGCCACCCACGGGGACGTTCAGGGGCTATTTCACGTTCTCACCCTCTGACACCATGTTTTTAAGTCTAGGTCTAGAAATATTCAAATTATCATCCTATTCACAAACCGGGAGTCCCGCGGCTGCGGGGTCAGTTCCTACGAGTTACATTGGTCCCGTGGGTGGTGTTGGTGCCACCCACGGGGACGTTCGGGGGTTGTTTCGAGTTCTCACCCTCTAACGCCATGTTTTTAAGCCTAAGTCTCCAAATATGAAAATTACCGTTGTATTCTAAAACTGGGAGTCCCGCGGATGCGGGGTCAGTTACTACGAGTTACATTGGTCCCGTGGGAGGTGTTGGTGCCACCCACGGAACGTTCGGTGGCTGTTTCGAGTTCTCACCCTCTAACACCATGTTTTTAAGCCTAAGTCTAGAAATATGCAAATTATCATCCTATTCTCAAACCGAGAATCCCGCAGCTGCGGGGTCAGTTCCTACGAGTTAAATTGGTCACGTGGGAGGTGTTGCTGCCACACACGGGGACGTTCGGGGGCTATTTCGAATTCTCACCCTCTAACGCCATGTTTTTAAGCCTAAGTCTCCAAATATGCAAATTACCATCGTATTCTCAAACTGGGAGTTCCGCGGCTGCGGGGTCAGTTCCTACGAGTTACATTGGTCCCGTGGGAGGTGTTGGTGCCACCCACAGAACGTTCGGGGGCTGTTTCAAGTTCTCACCCTCTAATGCCATGTTTTTAAGCCTAAGCCTAGAAATATACAAATTATTGCCGTATTCTCAAACCGGGAGTCCAGGGGCTGCGGGGTCATTTCCTAGGAGTTACATTGGTCCCGTGGGAGGTGTTGGTGCCACCTAGGGGCCGTTCGGGGGTTGTTTCGAGTTCTCACCCTCTAACGCCATGTTTTTAAACCTAAGTCTAGAAATATGCAAATTTCAGTTGTATTCTCAAACCGGGAGTCCCGCGACTGCGGGGTCAGTTCCTACGAGTTACATTGGTCCCGTGGGAGATGTTGGTGCCACCCACGGGGCCGTTCGGGGGCTGTTTTGAGTTCTCAACCTCTAACGCCATGTTTTTAAGCCTAAGTCTAGAAATATGCAAATTATCGTCCTACTCTCAAACCGGGAGTTCCGTGTCTATGGGGTCAGTTCCTACTAGTTACATTGGTCCAGTGGGAGGTGTTGGTGCCACCCACGGGGTAGTTCGGGGGTTGTTTCGAGTTCTCACCCACTAACACCATGTTTTACTTAAATTTAAAATGATGAAAATTACGGTCGTATTCACCAACCGGGAGTCTTGCGACTGCTGGGTCAGTTCCTACGAGTTACATTGGTCCCGTGGGAGGTGTTGGTGCCACCCAAGGGGCCGTTCGGGGGCTATTTCGAGTTCTCACCCTCTAACGCCATGTTTTTAAGTCTAAGTATAGAAATATTAAAATTATCGTCCTATTCTCAAACCGGGAGTCCCGCGGCTGCGGGGTCTATTCCTACGAGTTACATTGGTCCCGTGGGAGGTGTTGGTGCCACCCACGGGGTCATTCGGGGGCTGTTTTGTGTTCTCACCCTCTAACGCCGTGTTTTTAAGCCTAAGTCTAGAAATATGCAAATTATCGTCCTATTCTCAAATCGGGAGTCCTGCGGCTGCGGGGTCCGTTCCTACGTGTTACATTGGTCCCGTGGGAGGTGTTGGTGCCACCCACGGGGACTTTCGGGGGCTATTTCGAGTTCTCACCCTCTAACGCCATGTTTTTAAGCCTAAGTCTCCAAATATGAAAATTACAATCGTATTCTCAAAATGGGAGTCCCACGGCTGCAGGGTCAGTTCCTACGAGTTACATTGGTCCCGTGGGAGGTGTTGGTGACACCCACGGAACGTTCGGGGGTTGTTTCGAGTTCTCACCCTCTAACGCCATGTTTTTATGCCTAAGTCTAGAAATATACATATTATCGTCGTATTCTCAAACCGGGAGTCCCGCGGCTGCGGGGTCATTTCCTACGAGTTACATTGGTCCCGTGGGAGGTGTTGGTGCCACCCACGGGGCCGTTTGGGGGTTGTTTCGAGTTCTCCCCCTCTAACGCCATGTTTTTAAGCCTAAGTCTAGAAATATGCAAATTTCCATCATATTCTCAAATCGGGTGTCCCGCGGCTGCGGGGTCAGTTCCTACGAGTTACATTGGTCCCGTGGGAGGTGTTGGTGCCACCCACGGGGCCGTTAGGGGGCTGTTTCGAGTTCTCAACCTCTAACGCCATGTTTTTAAGCCTAAGTTTAGAAATATGAAAATTATCATCCTATTCTCAAACAGGGAGTTCCATGGTTGCGGGGCCAGTTCCTACTAGTTACATTGGTCCCGTGGGAAGTGTTGGTGCCACCCACGGGGATGTACGGGGGCTGTTTCGAGTTCTCACCCACTAACACCATGTTTTGCTTAAATTTAAAATTATGAAAATTACTGTCGTATTCTCAAACCGGGAGTCCCGCAGCTGCGGGGTCAATTCCTACCAGTAACATTGGTCCTGTGGGAGGTGTTGGTGCCACCCACGGGGACGTTCAGGGGATATTTCGAGTTCTGACCCTCTAATGCCATGTTTTTAAGCCTAGGTCTAGAAATATGCAAATTACCATCGTATTCTCAAACTGGGAGTCCCGCGGCTGCGGGGTCAGTTACTACGAGTTACATTGGTATCGTGGGAGGTGTTGGTGCCACCCACGGGGACGTTCGGGGGTTGTTTCGAGTTCTCACCTTCTAACACCATGTTTTTAAGGAAAATACCGTCGTATTCTCAAACTGGGAGTCCAGCGGCTGCGGGGTCAGTTCCTACGTGTTACATTTGTCCCATGGGAGATGTTGGTGCCACCCACGGGGACGTTCGGGGGCTGTTTCGAGTTCTCACCCTCTGACACCATGTTTTTTACTCTAGGTCTATAAATATTCAAATTATCATCCTGTTCACAAACCGGGAGTCCGCCGACTGCGGGGTCAGTTCCTACAAGTTACATTGGTCCCGTGGCAGGTGTTGGTACCACACATGGAGACGTTCGGGGGCTGTTTGGAGTTCTCACCCTCTGACGCCATGTTTTTAAGTCTAAGTCTAGAAATATCCAAATTATCATCATATTCTCAAACTGGGAGTCCCGTGGCTGCGGGGTCAGTTCCTACGAATTACGTTGGTCCCGTGGGAGGTGCTGGTGCCACCCTCGGGGCCGTTCGGAGGCTGTTTCAAGTTTTAAACCTCTAACGCCATGTTTTTAAGCCTAAGTCTAGAAATATGGAAATTATCGTCCTATTCTCAAATCGAGACTCCCGCGGCTGCGGGGTTAGTTCCTACGAGTTACACTGGTCCCGTGGGACGTGTTGGTTCCACCAATGGGGACGTTCGGGGGCTGTTTCGAGTTCTCAACCTCTAACGCCATGTTTTTAAGCCTAAGTCTACAAATACGCAAATTACCATCGTATTCTCAAACTGGGAGTCCCACGGCTGCGGGGTCAGTTCCTACGAGTTACATTGGTCCCGTGGGAGGTGTTGGTGCCACCCACGGGGACGTTCGGAGGCTGTTTCGAGTTGTCACCCTCTGACACCATGTTTTTAAGTCTAGGTCTAGAAATATTCAAATTATTGTCCTATTCACAAACCGGGAGTCCTGCGGCTGCTGGGTCAGTTCCTACGAGTTACATTGGTCCCATGGCAGGTGTTGGTGCCACCCATTGGACGTTGGAGGGTTGTTTCGAGTTCTCACCCTCTAACGCCATGTTTTAAATCCTAAGTCTAGAAATATACTAATTATCATCGTATTCTCAAACCGGGAGTCCCGCGGCTGCGAGGTCATTTCCTACAAGTTACATTGGTCCCGTGGGAGGTGTTGGTGCCACCCACGGGGCCGTTCGGGGGTTGTTTCGAGTTCTCACCCACTAACGCCATGTTTTTAAGCCTAAGTCTATAAATATTCAAATTTCCATCGTATTCTCAAACCGGGAGTCCCGCGCCTGTGGGGTCGGTTCCTACGAGTTACATTGGTCCCGTGGGAGGTGTTGGTGCCACCCACGGCGACATTCGGGGGCTATTTCGAGTTCTCAACCTCTAACTCCATGTTTTTAAGCCTAAGTCTAGAAATTTGAAAATTATCATCCTATTCTCAAACCGGGAGTCCTGCGGCTATGTGGTCAGTTCCTACGAGTTACATTGGTCCCGTGGAAGGTGTTGGTGCCACCCACAGGGCCGTTTGGGGGTTGTTTCGAGTTCTCACCCTCTGACGCCATGTTTTTAAGTCTAAGTCTTGAAATATGAAATTATCATCGTATTCTCAAACCGGGAGTCCTGCGGCTGCGGAGTCAGTTCCTACAAGTTACGTTGGTCCCGTGGGAGGTGTTGGTGCCACCCACGGGGACGTTCGGGGGATGTTTCGAGTTCTCAACCTCTAACGCTATTTTTTTAAGCCTAAGTCTAGAAATATGCAAATTATCATCCTATTCTCAAACCGGGATTCCCGCGGCTGCGGGGTCAGTTCCTACGAGTTACATTGGTCCCGTGGGAGGTGTTGGTGCAACCCACGGGGTTGTTCGGGGGTTGTTTCGAGTTCTCACCCTCTGACGCCATGTTTTTAAGTCTAAGTCTAGAAATATGAAATTATCATCGTATTCTCAAACCGGGAGTCCCACGGCTGCGGGGTCAGTTCCAACGATTTACGTTGGTCCCGTGGGAGGTTTTGGTGCCACCCACGGGGCCGTTCGGGGGTTGTTTCGAGTTGTCAACCTCTAACGCCATGTTTTTAAGCCTAAGTCTAGAAATATGAAAATTATCGTCCTATTCTCAAACCGGGAGTTTCGTGTCTGTGGGGTCAGTTCCTACAAGTTACATTGGTCCCGTGGGAGGTGTTGGGACAACCCACGGGGACGTTCGGGGGCTGTTTTGAGTTCTCACCCACTAACACCATGTTTTGCTTAAATTTAAAATTATGAAAATTACCGTTGTATTCTCAAACCGGGAGTCCCGCGACTGCGGGGTCAGTTTCTACGAGTTACATTGGTCCTGTGGGAGGTGTTGGTGCCACCCGCGAGGACGTTCGGGGGGATATTTCAAGTTATAACCCTCTAATGCCATGTTTTTAAACCTAGGTCTAGAAATATGCAAATTACCATCGTATTCTCAAATTGGGAGTCTCGCGGCTGCGGGGTCAGTTCCTACGAGTTACATTGGTCCTGTGGGAGGTGTTGGTACCACCCACGGGGACATTCGAGGGCTGTTTCGAGTTCTCACCCTCTGATACCATGTTTTTAAGTCTAGGTCTAGAAATATTCAAATTATCGTCCTATTCACAAACCGGGAGTCCCGCGGCTGCGGGGTCAGTTCCTACGAGTTACATTGGTCCCGTGGGAGGTGTTGGTACCACCCACGGGGACGTTCGGGGGCTGTTTTGAGTTCTCACCCTCTAACGTTATGTTTTTAAGCCTAAGTCTACAAATATGCAAATTACCGTCGTATTCTCAAATTGGGAGTCCCGCGGCTACGGGGTCAGTTCCTACGAGTTACACTGGTCCCGTGGGAGGTGTTGGTACCACCCACGGAGACGTTCGGGGGTTGTTTCGAGTTCTCACCCTCTCACACCATGTTTTTAAGTCTAGGTCTAGAAATATTCAAATTATTATCCTATTCACAAACCGGGAGTCCCGCGGCTGCAGGGTCAGTTCCTACGAGTTATATTGGTCCCGTGTGAGGTGTTGGTGCCACCCACAGGGACGTTCGGGGGCTATTTCGAGTTCTCACCCTCTAACGTTATGTTTTTAAGCCTAAGTCTACAAATACGCAAATTATTATCGTATTCTCAAACTGGGAGTCCCGCGGCTGAAGGGGTCAGTTCCTACGAGTTACATTGGTCCCGTGGTAGGTGTTGGTGCCACCCACGGGGACGTTCGGGGGATGTTTCGAGTTCTCACCCTCTGACACCATGTTTTTAAGTCTAGGTCTTGAAATATTCAAATTATCATCCTATTCACAAACCGAGAGTCTTCCGGCTGCTGGGTCAGTTCGTACGAGTTACATTGGTCCCGTGGGAGGTGTTGGTCCCACCCACTGGACGTTCGAGGGCTGTTTCGAGTTCTCACCCTCTAACGCCATGTTTTTAAGCCTAAGTCTAGAAATATACAAATTATAGTCGTATTCTCAAACCGGGAGTCCCGAGGCTGCGGGGTCATTTCCTACGAGTTACATTGGTCCCGGGGAGGTGTTGGTGCCACCCACGGGGCCGTTCGGGGGTTGTTTCGAGTTCTCACCCTCCAACGGCATGTTTTTAAGCCAAAGTCTATAAATATTAAAATTTCCATCGTATTCTCAAACCGGGAGTCCCGCGGCTGCGGGGTCAGTTCCTTCGAGTTACATTGGTCCCGTGGGAGGTGTTGGTGCCGCCCACGGGGACGTTCGGGGGCTATTTCGAGTTCTCAGCCTCTAACGCCATGTTTTTAAGCCTAAGTCTAGAAATATGCAAATTATCATCCTATTCTAAAACCGGGAGTCCCGCGGCTGCGTGCTCAGTTCCTACGAGTTACATTGGTCCCGTGGAAGGTGTTGGTGCCACCCACGGGGCCGTTTGGGGGTTGTTTCGAGTTCTCACCCTCTGACGCCATGTTTTTAAGTCTAAGTTTAGAAATATGAAATTATCATCGTATTCTCAAACCGGGAGTCCCGCGGCTGCAGGGTCAGTTCCTACGAGCTACATTGGTCCCATGGGAGGTGTTGGTGCCACCCATGGGGCCGTTCGGGGGCTGTTTCGAGTTCTCAACCTCTAACGCCATGTTTTTAAGCCTAAGTCTAGAAATTTGCAAATTATCGTCCTATTCTCAAACCGGGAGTTCCGTGTCAGTGGGGTCAGTTCCTACTAGTTACATTGGTCCCGTGGGAGGTGTTGATGCCACCCACGGAGACGTTCGAGGGTTGTTTTGAGTTCTCACCCACTAACCCCATGTTTTGCTTAAGTTTAAAATTATGAAAATTACCGTCGTATTCTCAAACCGGGAGTCCCGCGGCTGCGGGGTCAGTTCGTACGAATTACATTGGTCCTGTGGGAGGTGTTGGTGCCACCCACGGGGACGTTCGGGGGATATTTCGAGTTCTAACCCTCTAATGCCATGTTTTTAAGTCTAGGTCTAGAAATATGCAAATTACCATGGTATTCTCAAACTGGGAGTCCCGCGGCTGCGGGGTCAGTTCCTACGAGTTACATTGGTCCCGTGGGAGGTGTTGGTGCCACCCACGGGGACGTTCGGGGGCTGTTTCTAGTTCTCACCCTCTAACGCCATATTTTTAAGCCTAAGTCGACAAATAAGCAAATTACCGTCGTATTCTCAAACTGGGAGTCCCGCGGCTGCGGGGTCAGTTCCTACGAGTTACATTGGTCCCGTGGGAGGTGTTGGTACCACCAACGGGGACGTTCGGGGGCTGTTCAGAGTTCTCATCCTCTCACACCATGTTTTTAAGTCTAGGTCTTGAAATTTTCAAATTATCGTCCTATTCACAAACCGGGAGTCCCGCGGCTGCGGGGTCAGTTCCTACGAGTTACATTGGTCCCGTGGGAGGTGTTGGTGCCACCCACGGGGTCGTTTGGGGGCTGTTTCGAGTTCTCACCCTCTGACGCCATGTTTTTAAGTCTATGTCTAGAAATATGCAAATTATCATCCTATTCTCAAACGGGGAGTCCCGCGGCTGCGGGGTCAGTTCCTACGAGTAACATTTTTCCCATGGGAGGTGTTGGTACCACCCACGGGGACGTTCGGGGGCTGTTTTGAGTTCTCACCCTCTGACACTATGTTTTTAAGTCTAGGTCTAGAAATATGAAAATTATCGTCCTATTCACAAACCGGGAGTCCCGCGGCTGCGGGGTCAGTTCCTACGTGTTACATTGGTCCCGTGGGAGGTGTTGGTGCCACCCACGGGGACGTTCGGGGGATGTTTAGAGTTCTCACCCTCTAACGTTATGTTTTTAAGCCTAAGTCTACAAATATGCAAATTACCATCGTATTCTCAAACTGGGAGTCCCGCGGCTACGGGGTTAGTTCCTACGAGTTACATTGGTCCCGTGGGAGGTGTTGGTGCCACCCACGGGGACGTTCGGGGGCTATTTCGAGTTCTCACCCTCTGACACCATGTTTTTAAGTCTAGGTCTAGAAATATTCAAATTATCGTCCTATTCACAAACCGGGAGTCTTGCGGCTGCTGGGTCAGTTCCTCCGAGTTACATTGGTCCCGTGGGAGGTGTTGGTGCCACCCACTGGACGTTCAAGGGCTGTTTCGAGTTCTCACCGTCGAACGCCATGTTTTTAAGCCAAAGACTAGAAATATACAAATTATAGTCGTATTCTCAAACCGAGAGTCGCGCAGCTGCGGGGTCAGTTCCTACGAGTTACATTGGTCCCGTGGGAGGTGTTGGTGCCACCCACGGGGACGTTCGGTGGCTATTTCGAGTTCTCAACCTCTAACGCCATGTTTTTAAGCCTGTGTATAGAAATATGCAAATTATCATCCTATTCTCAAACCGGGAGTCCCGAAGCTGCGTGGTCAGTTCCTACGAGTTACATTGGTCCCGTGGAAGGTGTTGGTGCCACCCACGGGGCCGTTTGGGGGCTCTTTTGAGTTCTCACCCTCTGACGCCATGTTTTTAAGTCTAAGTTTAGAAATATGAAATTATCATCGTATTCTCAAACCGGGAGTCCCGCGGCTGCGGGGTCAGTTCCTACGAGTTACGTTGGTCCCGTGGGAGGTGTTGGTGCCACCCACGGGGCCGTTCGGGGCTGTTTCGAGTTCTCAACCTCAAACGCCATGTTTGTAAGAATAAGTCGAGAAATATGCAAATTATCGTCCTATTCTCAAATTGGGAGTTCTGTGGCTCTGTGGTCAATTCCTAATAGTTACATTGGTCCCGTGGGATGTGTTAGTGACACCCACGGGGACGTTCGGGGGCTGTTTCGAGTTCTCACCCACTAACACCATGTTTTGCTTAAGTTTAGAATTATGAAAATTACAGTCGTATTCTCAAACCGGGAGTCCCGAGGCTGCGGGGTCAGTTCCTAGGAGTTACATTGGTCCTGTGGGAGGTGTTGGTGCCACCTACGGGGACATTCGAGGGCTATTTCGAGTTCTCACCCCCTAATGCCATGTTTTTAAGCCTAGGTCTAGAAATATGCAAATTACCATCGTATTCTCAAATCGGGAGTCTCGCGGCTGCTGGGTCAGTTCCTACGAGTTACATTGGTCCCGTGGGAGGTGTTGGTGCCACCCACGGGGCTGTTTCGAGTTCTCAACCTCTAACGACATGTTTTTAAGCCTAAGTCTAGAAATATGCAAATTATCATCCTATTCTCAAACCGAGAGTTCCGCGGCTCCGGGGTCAGTTCCTACTAGTTACATTGGTCCCGTGGGAGGTGTTGGTGCCACCCACGGGGACGTTCGGAGGCTGTTTCGAGTTCTCAACCTCTAACGTCATGTTTTTAAGCGTAAGTCTAGAAATATGCAAATTACCATCGTATTCTCAAACCAGGGGTCCCTCGGCTGCGGTGTTAGTTCCTACGAGTTAAATTGGTCCCGTGGGAGGTGTTGGTGTCACCCACGGGGCCATTCTGGGCCTGTTTTGAGTTCTCAACCTCTAACGCCATGTTTTTAACCCCAAGTATAGAAATATGCAAATTATCATCCTATTCTCAAACCGAGATTCCCGCGGCTGCCGGGTCATTTCCTTCGAGTTACATTGGTCCCGTGGGAGGTGTTGGTGTCACCCACGGGGCCATTCGGGGGTTGTTTCGAGTTCTCAACCTCTAACGCCCCGTTTTTAAGCCTAAGTCTATAAATATGCAAATTTCAGTCGTATTCACAAACCGGGAGTCCTACGGCTGCTAGGTTAGTTCCTACGAGTTACATTGGTCCCATGGGAGGTGTTGGTGCCACCCACTGGACGTTCGAGGGTTGTTTCGAGTTCTCACCCTCTAACGCCATGTTTTAAAGCCTATTTCTAGAAATATGCTAATTATCATCGTATTCTCAAACCGGGAGTCACGCGGCTGCGGGGTCATTTCTTACGAGTACATTGGTCCCGTGGGAGGTGTTGGTGCCACCCACGGGGCCGTTCGGGGTTGTCTCGAGTTCTCACCTTCTAACGCCATGTTTTTACGCCTAAGTCTATAAATATTCAAATTTCCATCGTATTATCAAACCGGGAGTCCCGCATCTGCGAGGTCAGTTCCAACGAGTTACATTGGTCCCGTGGGAGGTGTTGGTGCCACCCACGGCGACATTCGGGGGCTATTTCGAGTTCTCAACCTCTAACGCCATGTTTTTAATCCTAAGTCTTGAAATATGAAAATTATCATCCTATTCTCAAACCGGGAGCCCCGCGGCTGCGTGGTCAGTTCCTACGAGTTACATTGGTCCCGTGGAAGGTGTTGGTGCCACCCACAGGGCCGTTTGGGGGCTTTTTCGAGTTCTCACCCTCTGACGCCATGTTTCCAAGTCTATGTCTTGAAATATGAAATTATCATTGTATCCTCAAACCGAGAGTCCCGCGGCTGCGGGGTCAGTTCCTACGAGTTACGTTGGTCCCGTGGGAGGTGTTGGTGCCACCCACGGGTCCGTTCAGGGGCTGTTTCGAGTTGTCAACCTCTAACGCCATGTTTTTAAGCCTAAGTCTAGAAATATGTAAATTATCGTCCTATTCTCAAACCGAGAGTTCCGTGTCTGCGGGGTCAGTTCCTACTAGTTACATTGGTCCCGTGGGAGGTGTTGGTGCCACCCACGGGGACGTTCGAGGGCTGTTTTGAGTTCTCACCCACTAACACCATGTTTTGCTTAAATTTAAAATTATGAAAATTACCATCATATTCTCAAACCGGGATTCCCGGGGCTGCGGGGTCAGTTTCTACGAGTTACATTGGTCCTGTGGGAGGTGTTGGTGCCACCCGCGGGGACGTTCGGGGGATATTTCAAGTTCTAACCCTATAATGGCATGTTTTTAAGCCTAAGTCCAGAAATATGCAAATTACCATCGTATTCTCAAACTCGGAGTCCCGCGGCTGCGGGGTCAGTTACTACGAGTTACATTGGTCCCGTGGGAGGTGTTGGTGCCACCCACGGGGACGTTCGGGGGCTGTTTTGAGTTCTCACCCTCTAACGCCATGTTTCTAAGCCTAAGTCTACAAATAAGCAAATTATCTTCGTATTCTTAAACTGGGAGTCCCGCGGCTGCGGGGTCAGTTCCTACGAGTTACATTGGTCCCGTGGGAGGTGTTGGTACCACCCACGGGGACGTTCGGGGGCTGTTTCGAGTTCTCACCCTCTGACACCATGTTTTTGAGTCTAGGTCTAGAAATATTCAAATTATCGTCCTATTCACAAACCAGGAGTCCCGCGGCTGCGGGGTCAGTTCCTACGAGTTACATTGGTCCCGTGGGAGGTGTTGGTGCCACCCACGGGGACAGCCGGGGGCTGTTTCGAGTTCTCACCCTCTGACGCCATTTTTTAATTCTAAGTCTAGAAATATGCAAATTATCATCGTATTCTCAAACCGGGAGTCCCGCGGCTGCGGGGTCAGTTCCTACGAGTTACGTTGGTCCCGTGGGAGGTGTTGGTGCCACCCACGGGGCCGTTCGACGGATGTTTCCAATTCTAAACCTCTAACGCCATGTTTTTAAGCCTAAGTCTATAAATATCCAAATTATCATCCTATTCTCAAACTGGGAGCCCCGCGGCTGCGGGGTCAGTTCCAACGAGTTACGTTGGTCCCGTGGGAGGTGTTGGTACCACCCACGGGGACGTTCGGGGGCTGTTTCGAGTTCTCACCCTCTGACACCATGTTTTTAAGTCTAGGTCTATAAATACTCAAATTATCATCCTGTTCACAAATCGGGAGTCCCGCGGCTGCGGGGTCAGTTACTACGAGTTACATTGGTCCCGTGGGAGGTGTTGGTACCACCCACGGGGACGTTCGGGGGCTGTTTCGAGTTCTCACCCTCTGACGCCATGTTTTTAAGTCTAAGTCTAGAAATATGCAACTTATCATCGTATTCCCAAACCGGGAGTCCCGCGGCTGCGGGGTCAGTTCCTACGAGTTACGTTGGTCCCGTGGGAGGTGTTGGTGCCACCCCCGGGGCCGTTCGGGGGCTGTTTCCAGTTCTAAACCTCTAACGCCATGTTTTTAAGCCTAAGTCTAGATATATTCTAATTATCGTCGTATTCTCAAACCGGGAGTCCCGCGGCTGCGGGGTCATTTCCTACGAGTTACATTGGTCCCGTGGGAGGTGTTGGTGCCACCCACGGGGCCGTTCGGGGTTGTTTCGAGTTCTCAACCTCTAATGCCCCGTTTTTAAGCCTAAGTCTATAAATATGCAAATTTCAGTCGTATTCACAAACCGGGAGTCCTACGGCTGCTAGGTCAGTTCCTACGAGTTACATTGGTCCCATGGGAGGTGTTGGTGCCACCCACTGGACGTTCTAGGGTTGTTTCGAGTTCTCACCCTCTAACGCCATGTTTTAAAGCCTATTTCTAGAAATATGCTAATTATCGTCGTATTCTCAAACCGGGAGTCACGCGGCTGCGGGGTCATTTCTTACGAGTACATTGGTCCCGTGGGAGGTGTTGGTGCCACCCACGGGGCCGTTCGGGGTTGTTTCGAGTTCTCACCCTCTAACGCCATGTTTTTACGCCTAAGTCTATAAATATTCAAATTTCCATCGTATTATCAAACCGGGAGTCCCACATCTGCGGGGTCAGTTCCAACGAGTTACATTGGTCCCGTGGGAGGTGTTGGTGCCACCCACGGGGACGTTCGGGGGATGTTTAGAGTTCTCACCCTCTAACGCCATGTTTTTAATCCTAAGTCTTGAAATATGAAATTATCATTGTATCCTCAAACCGAGAGTCCCGCGGCTGCGGGGTCAGTTCCTACGAGTTACGTTGGTCCCGTGGGAGGTGTTGGTGCCACCCACGGGTCCGTTCAGGGGCTGTTTCGAGTTGTCAACCTCTAACGCCATGTTTTTAAGCCTAAGTCTAGAAATATGTAAATTATCGTCCTATTCTCAAACCGGGAGTTCCGTGTCTGCGGGGTCAGTTCCTACTAGTTACATTGGTCCCGTGGGAGGTGTTGGTGCCACCCACGGGGACGTTCGAGGGCTGTTTTGAGTTCTCACCCACTAACACCATGTTTTGCTTAAATTTAAAATTATGAAAATTACCGTCGTATTCTCAAACCGGGATTCCCGCAGCTGCGGGGTCAGTTTCTACGAGTTACATTGGTCCTGTGGGAGGTGTTGGTGCCACCCGCGGGGACGTTCGGGGGATATTTCAAGTTCTAACCCTATAATGGCATGTTTTTAAGCCTAAGTCCAGAAATATGCAAATTACCATCGTATTCTCAAACTCGGAGTCCCGCGGCTGCGGGGTCAGTTACTACGAGTTACATTGGTCCCGTGGGAGGTGTTGGTGCCACCCACGGGGACGTTCGGGGGCTGTTTTGAGTTCTCACCCTCTAACGCCATGTTTCTAAGCCTAAGTCTACAAATAAGCAAATTATCTTCGTATTCTCAAATTGGGAGTCCCGCGGCTGCGGGGTCAGTTCCTACGAGTTACATTGGTCCCGTGGGAGGTGTTGGTACCACCCACGGGGACGTTCGGGGGCTGTTTCGAGTTCTCACCCTCTGACACCATGTTTTTGAGTCTAGGTCTAGAAATATTCAAATTATCGTCCTATTCACAAACCAGGAGTCCCGCGGCTGCGGGGTCAGTTCCTACGAGTTACATTGGTCCCGTGGGAGGTGTTGGTGCCACCCACGGGGACAGCCGGGGGCTGTTTCGAGTTCTCACCCTCTGACGCCATTTTTTAATTCTAAGTCTAGAAATATGCAAATTATCATCGTATTCTAAAATCGGGAGTCCCGCGGCTGCGGGGTCAGTTCCTACGAGTTACGTTGGTCCCGTGGGAGGTGTTGGTGCCACCCACGGGGCCGTTCGACGGATGTTTCCAATTCTAAACCTCTAACGCCATGTTTTTAAGCCTAAGTCTATAAATATCCAAATTATCATCCTATTCTCAAACTGGGAGCCCCGCGGCTGCGGGGTCTATTCCAACGAGTTACGTTGGTCCCGTGGGAGGTGTTGCTACCACCCACGGGGACGTTCGGGGGCTGTTTCGAGTTCTCACCCTCTGACACCATGTTTTTAAGTCTAGGTCTATAAATACTCAAATTATCATCCTGTTCACAAATCGGGAGTCCCGCGGCTGCGGGGTCAGTTACTACGAGTTACATTGGTCCCGTGGGAGGTGTTGGTACCACCCACGGGGACGTTCGGGGGCTGTTTCGAGTTCTCACCCTCTGACGCCATGTTTTTAAGTCTAAGTCTAGAAATATGCAACTTATCATCGTATTCCCAAACCGGGAGTCCCGCGGATGCGGGGTCAGTTCCTACGAGTTACGTTGGTCCCGTGGGAGGTGTTGGTGCCACCCCCGGGGCCGTTCGGGGGCTGTTTCCAGTTCTAAACCTCTAACGCCATGTTTTTAAGCCTAAGTCTAGATATATTCTAATTATCGTCGTATTCTCAAACCGGGAGTCCCGCGGCTGCGGGGTCATTTCCTACGAGTTACATTGGTCCCGTGGGAGGTGTTGGTGCCACCCACGGGGCCGTTCGGGGTTGTTTCGAGTTCTCACCCTCTAACGCCTTGTTTTTAAGCCTAAGTCTATAAATATTCAAATTTCCATCGTATTCTCAAACCGGGAGTCCCACGGCTGCGGGGTCAGTTCCTGCGAGTTACATTGGTCCCGTGGGAGGTGTTGGTGCCACCCACGGCGACATTCGGGGGCTATTTTGAGTTCTCAACCTCTAACGCCATGTTTTTAAGCCTAAGTCTAGAAATATGCAAATTATCATCCTATTCTCAAACCGGGGGTCCCGTGGCTGTGTGGTCAATTCCTACGAGTTACATTGGTCCCGTGGAAGGTGTTGGTGCCACCCACAGGGCCATTTGGGGGCTGTTTCGAGTTCTCACCCTCTAACGCCATGTTTCTAAGTCTAAGTCTTGAAATATGAAATTATCATCTTATTCTCAAACCGGGAGTCCCGCGGCTGCGGGGTCAGCTCCTACGAGTTACGTTGGTCCCGTGGGAGGTGTTGGAGCCACCCACGGGGCCGTTCGGGGGCTGTTTCGAGTTGTCAACCTCTAACGCCATGATTTTAAGCCTAAGTCTAGAAATATGTAAATTATCGTCCTATTCTCAAACCGGGAGTTCCGTGTCTGCGGGGTCAGTTCCTGCTAGTTACATTGGTCCCGTGGGAGGTGTTGGTGCCACCCACGGGGACGTTCGGGGGCTGTTTTGAGTTCTCACCCACTAACACCATGTTTTGCTTAAATTTAAAATTATGAAAATTACCGTCGTATTCTCAAACCAAAATTCCCGCGGCTGCGGGGTCAGTTTCTACGAGTTACATTGGTCCTGTGGGAGGTGTTGGTGCCACCCGCGGGGACGTTCGGGGGATATTTCAAGTTCTAACCCTATAATGCCAAGTTTTTAAGCCTAAGTCTAGAAATAAGAAAATTACCATCGTATTCTCAAACTGGGAGTCCCGCGGTTGCGGGGTCAGTTACTACGAGGTACATTGGTCCCATGGGAGGTGTTGGTGCCACCCACGGGGACGTTCGGGGGCTGTTTTGAGTTCTCACCCTCTAACGCCATGTTTCTAAACCTAAGTCTACAAATAAGCAAATTACCGTCGTATTCTCAAACTGGGAGTCCCGCGGCTGCGGGGTCAGTTCCTACGAGTTACAATGGTCCCGTGGGAGGTGTTGGTACCACCCACGGGGACGTTCGGGGACTGTTTCGAGTTCTCACCCTCTGACACCATGTTTTTAAGTCTAGGTCTAGAAATATTCAAATTATCGTCCTATTCACAAACCAGGAGTCCCGTGGCTGCGGGGTCAGTTCCTACGAGTTACATTGGTCCCGTGGGATGTGTTGGTGCCACACACGGGGACATTCGGGGGCTGTTTCGAGTTCTCACCCTCTGACGCCATTTTTTAATTCTAAGTCTAGAAATATTCAAATTATCATCGTATTCTCAAATCGGGAGTCCCGCGGCTGCGGGGTCAGTTCCTACGAGTTACGTTGGTCCCGTGGGAGATGTTGGTGCCACCCACAGGGCCGTTCGGCGGATGTTTCCAATTCTAAACCTCTAACGCCATGTTTTTAAGCCTAAGTCTAGAAATATGCTAATTATCGTCGTATTCTCAAACCGAGAGTGTCGCGGCTGCGGGGTCATTTCCTATTAGTTACATTGGTCCCGTGGGAGGTGTTGGTGCCACCCACGGGGCCGTTCGGGGGTTGTTTCGAGTTCTCACCCTCTAACGCCATGTTTTAAAGCCTAAGTCTATAAATATTCAAATTTCCATCGTATTTTCAAACCGGGAGACCCGCGGCTGCGGGGTCAGTTCCTACGAGTTACATTGGTCCCGTGGGAGGTGTTGGTGCCACCCACGGCGACATTCGGGTGCTATTTCGAGTTCTCAACCTCTAGCGCCATGTTTTTAAGCCTAAGTCTAGAAATATGCAAATTATCATCCTATTCTCAAACCGGGGGTCCCGTGGCTGTGTGGTCAGTTCCTACGAGTTACATTGGTCCCGTGGAAGGTGTTGGTGCCACCCATAGGGCCGTTTGGGGGTTGTTTCGAGTTCTCACCCTCTAACGCCATGTTTCTAAGTCTAAGTCTTGAAATATGAAATTATCATCTTATTCTCAAACCGGGAGTCCCGCGGCTGCGGGGTCAGCTCCTACGAGTTACGTTGGTCCCGTGGGAGGTGTTGGTGCCACCCACGGGGCCGTTCGGGGGCTGTTTCGAGTTCTCAACCTCTAACGCTATTTTTTTAAGCCTAAGTCTAGAAATATGCAAATTATCATCCTATTCACAAACCGGGAGTCCCGCGGCTGCGGGGTCAGTTCCTACGAGTTACATTGGTCCCGTGGGAGGTGTTGGTGCCACCCACGGGGCCGTTCGGGGGTTGTTTCGAGTTCTCACCCTCTGACGCCATGTTTTTAAGTCTAAGTCTAAAAATTTTAAATTATCATCGTATTCTCAAACCGGGAGTCCCGTGGCTGTGGGGTCAGTTCCAACGAGTTACGTTGGTCCCGTGGGAGGTTTTGGTGCCACCCACGGGGCCATTCGGGGGCTATTTCGAGTTGTCAACCTCTAACGCCATGTTTTTAAGCCTAAGTCTAGAAATATGCAAATTATCATCCTATTCTCAAACTGGGAGTTCCGTGTATGTGGGGACAGTTCCTACTAGTTACATTGGTCCCGTTGGAGGTGTTGGTGCCACCCACGGGGACGTTCGGGGGCTATTTTGATTTCTCACCCACTAACACCATGTTTTGCTTAAATTTAAAATTATGAAAATTACCGTCGTATTCTCAAACCGGGAGTCCCGCGGCTGCGGGGTCAGTTCCTACGAGTTACATTGGTCCTGTGGTAGCTGTTGGTGCCATCCGCGGGGACGTTCGGGGGATATTTCAAGTTCTAACCCTCTAATGCCATGTTTTTAAGCCTAGGTCTAGAAATATGCAAATTACCATCGTATTCTCAAACTGGGAGTCCCGCGGCTGCGGGGTCAGTTCCTACGAGTTACATTGGTCCCGTGGGAGGTGTTGGTGCCACCCACGGGGACGTTCGGGGGCTTTTTCGAGTTCTCACCCTCTAACGCGATGTTTCTAAGCCTAAGTCTACAAATAAGCAAATTATCGTCGTATTCTCAAACTGGGAGTCCCGTGGCTGCGGGGTCAGTTCCTACGAGTTACATTGGTCCGGTGGGAGGTGTAGGTACCACCCACGGGGACATTCGGGGGTTGTTTCGAGTTCTAACCCTCTGACACCATGTTTTCAAGTCTAGGTCTATAAATATTCAAATTATCGTCCTATTCACAAACCGGGATTCCCGCGGCTGCGGGGTCAGTTCCTACGAGTTACATTGGTCCCGTGGGAGGTATTGGTGCCACCCACGGGGATGTTCGGGGGTTGTTTCGAGTTCTCACCCTCTGACGCCATGTTTTTAAGTCTAAGCCTAGAAATAGGCAAATTATCATCGTATTCTCAAACCGGGAGTCCCGCGGCTGCGGGGTCAGTTCCTACGAGTTACGTTGGTCCCGTAGGAGGTGATGGTGCCACCCACGGTGTCGTTCGGGGGCTGTTTCCAATTCTAAACCTCTAACGCCATGTTTTTAAGCCTAAATCTAGAAATATGAAAATTATCATCCTATTCTCAAACTGGGAGTCCCGCGGCTGCGGTGTCAGTTCCTACGTGTTACATTGGTCCCGTGGGAGGTGTTGGTACTACCCACGGGGACGTTCGGGGGCTGTTTCGAATTCTCACCCTCTGACACCATGTTTTTAAGTCTAGTTCTAGAAATATTCTAATTATCATCCTATTCACAAACCGGGAGTCCCGCGGCTGCGGGGTCAGTTCCCACGAGTTACATTGGTCCCATGGGAGGTGTTGGTGCCACCCACGGGGACGTTCGGGGGCTGTTTTGAGTTCTCACCCTCTGACACCATGTTTTTAAGTTTAGGTCTAGAAATATTCAAATTATCGTCCTATTCACAAATCGGGAGTCTTGCGGCTGCTGGGTCAGTTCCTACGAGTTACATTGGTCCCGTGGGATGTGTTGGTGCCACCCACTGGATGTTCGAGGGCTGTTTCGAGTTCTCACCCTCTAATGCCATGTTTTTAAGCCTAAGTCTAGAAATATAAAAATTATAGTCGTATTCTCAAACCGGGAGTCCCGCGGCTGCGGGGTCATTTCCTACGAGTTACATTGGTCCCGTGGGAGGTGTTGGTGCCACCAACGGGGCCGTTCGGGGGTTGTTTCGAATTCTCACCCTCCAATGCCATGTTTTTAAGCCGATGTCTATATATATTCAAATTTCCATCGTATTCTCAAAACGGGAGTCCCGCGACTACGGGGTCAGTTCCTACATGTTACATTGTTCCCGTGGGAGGTGTTGGTGCCGCCCACGGGGACGTTCGGGGGCTATTTTGAGCTCTCAACCTCTAACGCCATGTTTTTAATCCTAAGTCTAGAAATATACAAATTATCATCCTATTCTCAAACCGGGGGTCCCGCGGCTGCGTGGTCAGTTCCTACGAGTTACATTGGTCCCGTGGAAGGTGTTGGTGCCACCCACGGGGCCGTTTGGGGGTTGTTTCGAGTTCTCACCCTCTGACGCCATGTTTTTAAGTCTAAGTTTAGAAATATGAAATTATCATCGTATTCTCAAACCGGGAGTCCCGCAGCTGCGGGGTCAGTTCCTACGAGTTACGTTGGTCCCGTGGGAGGTGTTGGTGCCACCCACGGGGCCGTTCGGGGGCTGTTTCGAGTTCTCAACCTCTAAAGCCATGTTTTTAAGCCTAAGTCTAGAAATATGCAAATTATCGTCCTATCCTCAAACCGGGAGTTCCGTGTCAGTGGGGTCAGTTCCTACTAGTTACATTGGTCTCGTGGGAGGTGTTGGTGCCACCCACGGGGACATTCGGAGACAGTTTGGAGTTCTCACCCACTAACACCATGTTTTGATTAAATTTAAAATTATGAAAATTACAGTCGTATTCTCAAAACTGGAGTCCCGCGGCTATGGGGTCAGTTCCTACAAGTTACATTGGTCCTGTGGGAGGTGTTGGTGCCACCCACAGGGACGTTCGGGGGATATTTGGAGTTCTAACCCTCTAATTCCATGATTTTAAGCCTAGGTCTAGAAATATGCAAATTACCATCGTATTCTCAAACTGGGAGTCCCGCGGCTGCGGGGTCAGTTCCTAGGAGTTACATTGGTCCCGTGGGAGGTGTTGGTGCCACCCACGGGGATGTTCGGGGGCTGTTTCTAGTTCTCACCCTCTAACGCCATATTTTTAAGCCTAAGTCTACAAATAAGCAAATTACCATCGTATTCTCAAACTGAAAGTCCCGCGGCTGCGGAGTCAGTTCCTACGAGTTACATTGGTCCGTGGGAGGTGTTGGTACCACCCACGGGGACGTTCGGGGGCATTTTCGAGTTCTCACCCTCTAACACCATGTTTTTAAGTCTAGGTCTAGAAATATTCAAATTATCGTCCTATTCACAAACCGGGAGTCCCGCGGCTGCGGGGTCAGTTCCTACGAGTTACATTGGTCCCGTGGGAGGTGTTGGTACCACCCACGGGGACGTTCGGGGGCTGTTTTGAGTTCTCACCCTCTAACGTTATGTTTTTAAGCCTAAGTCTACAAATATGCAAATTACCGTCGTATTCTCAAATTGGGAGTCCCGCGGCTACGGGGTCAGTTCCTACAAGTTACATTGGTCCCGTGGGAGGTGTTGGTGCCACCCACGGGGGCGTTCGGGGGCTGTTTTGAGTTCTCACCCTCTGACACCATGTTTTTAAGTCTAGGTCTAGAAATATTCAAATTATGGTCCTATTCACCAACCGGGAGTCTTGCGACTGCTGGGTCAGTTCCTACGAGTTACATTGGTCCCGTGGGAGGGGTTGGTGCCACCCACTGGACGTTCGAGGGATGTTTCGAGTTCTCACCCTCTAACGCCATGTTTTTAAGCCTAAGTCTAGAAATATATAAATTATAGTCGTATTCTCAAACCGGGAGTCCCGCGGCTGCGGGGTCATTTCCTACGAGTTACATTGGTGCCGTGGGAGGTGTTGGTGCCACCCACGGGGCCGTTCGGGGGTTGTTTCTAGTTCTCACCCTCTAACACCATGTTTTTAAGCCTAAGTCTATAAATATTCAAATGTCCATCGTGTTCACGAACCGGGTGTCCCGCAGCTGCGGGGTCAGTTCCTACGAGTTACATTGGTCCCGTGGGAGGTGTTGGTGCCACCCACGGGGACGTTCGGGGGCTATTTCGAGTTCTCAACCTCTAACGCCATGTTTTTAAGCCTGAGTCTAGAAATATGCAAATTATCATCCTATTCTCAAACCGGGAGTCCCGCGGCTACGTGGTCAGTTCCTACGAGTTACATTGGTCCCGTGGAAGGTGTTGGTGCCACCCACGGGGCCGTTTGGGGGTTGTTTCGAGTTCTCACCCTCTGACGCCATGTTTTTAAGTCTAAATTTAGAAATATGAAATTTTCATCGTATTCTCAAATCGGGAGTCCCGCGGTTGCGGGGTCAGTTCCTACGAGTTACGTTGGTCCCGTGGGAGGTGTTGGTGCCACCCACGGGGCCGTTCGGGGGTTGTTTCGAGTTCTCAACCTCTAACGCCATGTTTTTAAGCCTAAGTCTAGAAATATGCAAATTATCGTCCTATTCTCAAACCGGGAGTTCCGTGTCAGTGGGGTCAGTTCCAACTAGTTACATTGGTCCCGTGGGAGGTGTTGGTGCCACCCACGGGGATGTTCGGGGGCTGTTTCGAGTTCTCACCCACTAACACCATGTTTTGCATAAATTTAAAATTATGAAAATTACCGTCGTATTCTCAAACCGGGAGTCTCGCGGCTGCGGGGTCAGTTCCTACGAGTTACATTGGTCCTGTGGGAGGTTTTGGTGCCACCCACGGGGACGTTCGGGGGATATTTTGAGTTCTAACCCTCTAATGCCATGTTTTTAAGCCTAGGTCTAGAAATATACATATTACCATCGTATTATCAAACTGGGAGTCCCGCGGGTGCGGGGTCAGTTCCTACGAGTTACATTGGTCCCGTGGGAGGTGTTGGTGCCACCCACGGGGTCATTCGGGGGCTGTTTCTATTTCTCACCCTCTAACGACATATTTTTAAGCCTAAGTCTGCAAATAAGCAAATTACCGTCGTATTCTCAAACTGGGAGTCCCGCGGCTGCGGGGTCAGTTCTTACGAGTTACATTGGTCCCGTGGGAGTTGTTGGTACCACCCACGGGGACGTTCGGGGGCTGTTTCGAGTTCTCACCCTCTGACACCATGTTTTAAGTCTAGGTCTAGAAATATTCAAATTATCGTCCTATTCACAAACCGGGAGTCCTGCGGCTACGGGGTCAGTTCCTACGAGTTACATTGGTCCCGTGGGAGGTGTTAGTGCCACCCACGGGGACGTTCGGGGGCTGTTTCGAGTTCTCGCCCTCTGACGCCATGTTTTTAAGTCTATGTCTAAAAATATGCAAATTATCATCGTATTATCAAACCAGGAGTCCCGCGGCTGCGAGGGTGAGTTCCTACGAGTTACGTTGGTCCCGAGGGGGGTGCTGGTGCCACCCACGGGGCCGTTCGGGGGTTGTTTCCAGTTCTAAACCTCTAACGCCATGTTTTTAAGCCTAAGTCTTGAAATATGCAAATTATCATCCTATTCTCAAACCGGGAGTTCCGTGGTTGCGGGGTCAGTTCCTACTAGATACATTGGTCCCGTGGGAGGTGTCGGTGCCACCCACGGGGACGTTCGGGGCCTGTTTAGAGTTCTCAACCTCTAGCGCCATGTTTTTAAGCCTAAGTCTAGAAATATGTAAATTATCGTCCTATTCTCAAACCGAGACTCCCGCGGCTGCGGGGTCAGTTCTTACGAGTTACATTGGTCCCATGGGAGGTGTTGGTGCCACCCATGGGGACGTTCGGGGGATGTTTCGAGTTCTCACCCTATGACAACATGTTTTTAAGTCTTGGTCTAGAAATATTCAAATTATCATCCTATTCACAAATTGGGAGTCATGCGGCTGCTGGGTCAGTTCCTACGAGTTACATTGGTCCCGTGGGAGGTGTTGGTACCACCCACGGGGACGTTCGGGGGCTGTTTCGAGTTCTCACCCTCTAACGTTATGTTTTTAAGCCTAAGTCTACAAATATGCAAATTACCGTCGTATTCTCAAATTGGGAGTCCCGCGGCTACGGGGTCAGTTCCTACAAGTTACATTGGTCCCGTGGGAGGTGTTGGTGCCACCCACGGGGGCGTTCGGGGGCTGTTTTGAGTTCTCACCCTCTGACACCATGTTTTTAAGTCTAGGTCTAGAAATATTCAAATTATGGTCCTATTCACCAACCGGGAGTCTTGCGACTGCTGGGTCAGTTCCTACGAGTTACATTGGTCCCGTGGGAGGTGTTGGTGCCACCCACTGGACGTTCGAGGGATGTTTCGAGTTCTCACCCTCTAACGCCATGTTTTTAAGCCTAAGTCTAGAAATATACAAATTATAATCGTATTCTCAAACCGGGAGTCCCGCGCATGCGGGGTCATTTCCTACGAGTTACATTGGTCCCGTGGGAGGTGTTGGTGCCACCCACGGGGCCGTTCGGGGGTTGTTTCTAGTTCTCACCCTCTAACGCAATGTTTTTAAGCCTAAGTCTATAAATATTCAAATGTCCATCGTATTCACAAACCGGGTGTCCCGCAGCTGCGGGGTCAGTTCCTACGAGTTACATTGGTCCCGTGGGAGGTGTTGGTGCCACCCACGGGGACGTTCGGGGGCTATTTCGAGTTCTCAACCTCTAACGCCCTGTTTTTAAGCCTGAGTCTAGAAATATGCAAAATTATCATCCTATTCTCAAATCGGGAGTCCCGCGGCTCCGTGGTCAGTTCCTACGAGTTACATTGGTCCCGTGGAAGGTGTTGGTACCACCCACGAGGCCGTTTGGGGGTTGTTTCGAGTTCTCACCCTCTGACGCCATGTTTTTAAGTCTAAATTTAGAAATATGAAATTATCATCGTATTCTCAAATTGGGAGTCCCGCGGCTGCGGGGTCAGTTCCTACGAGTTACGTAGGTCCCGTGGGAGGTGTTGGTGCCACCCACGGGGCCGTTCGGGGGTTGTTTCGAGTTCTCAACCTCTAACGCCATTTTTTTAAGCCTAAGTCTAGAAATATGCAAATTATCATCCTATTCTCAAACCGGGAGTTCCGTGTCATTGGGGTCAGTTCCTACTAGTTACATTGGTCCCGTGGGAGGTATTGGTGCCACCCACGGGGATGTTTGGGGGCTGTTTCGAGTACTCACCCACTAACACCATGTTTTGCATAAATTTAAAATTATGAAAATTACCGTCGTATTCTCAAACCGGGAGTCTCGCGGCTGCGGGGTCAGTTCCTACGAGTTACATTGGTCCTGTGGGAGGTTTTGGTGCCACCCACGAGGACGTTCGGGGGATATTTTGAGTTCTAACCCTCTAATGCCATGTTTTTAAGCCTAGGTCTAGAAATATACATATTACCATCGTATTATCAAACTGGGAGTCCCGCGGGTGCGGGGTCAGTTCCTACGAGTTACATTGGTCCCGTGGGAGGTGTTGGTGCCACCAACGGGGACGTTCGGGGGCTGTTTCTAGTTCTCACCCTCTAACGCCATATTTTTAAGCATAAGTCTGCAAATAAGCAAATTACCGTCGTATTCTCAAACTGGGAGTCCCGCGATTGCGGGGTCAGTTCTTACGAGTTACATTGGTCCCGTGGGAGTTGTTGGTACCACCCACGGGGACGTTCGGGGGCTGTTTCGAGTTCTCACCCTCTGACATCATGTTTTAAGTCTAGGTCTAGAAATATTCAAATTATCGTCCTATTCACAAACCGGGAGTCCTGCGGCTACGGGGTCAGTTCCTACGAGTTACATTGGTCCCGTGGGAGGTGTTAGTGCCACCCACGGGGACGTTCGGGGGCTGTTTCGAGTTCTCGCCCTCTGACGCCATGTTTTTAAGTCTATGTCTAAAAATATGCAAATTATCATCGTATTATCAAACCGGGAGTCCCGCGGTTGAGGGGTGAGTTCCTACGAGTTACGTTGGTCCCGTGGGGGGTGCTGGTGCCACCCACGGGGCCGTTCGGGGGTTGTTTCCAGTTCTAAACCTCTAACGCCATGTTTTTAAGCCTAAGTCTAGAAATATGCAAATTATCATCCTATTCTCAAACCAGGAGTTCCGTGGTTGCGGGGTCAGTTCCTACTAGATACATTGGTCCCGTGGGAGGTGTTGGTGCCACCCACGGGGACGTTCGGGGCCTGTTTAGAGTTCTCAACCTCTAGCGCCATGTTTTTAAGCCTAAGTCTAGAAATATGTAAATTATCGTCCTATTCTCAAACCGAGACTCCCGCGGCTGCGGGGTCAGTTCCTACGAGTTACATTGGTCCCGTGGGAGGTGTTGGTGCCACCCATGGGGACGTTCGGGGGATGCTTCGAGTTCTCACCCTATGACACCATGTTTTTAAGTCTTGGTCTAGAAATATTCAAATTATCGTCCTATTCACAAATTGGGAGTCCTGCGGCTGCTGGGTCAGTTCCTACGAGTTACATTGGTCCCGTGGGAGGGGTTGGTGCCACCCACTGGACGTTCGAGGGCTGTTTTGAGTTCTCACCCTCTAACGCCATGTTTTTATGCCTGAGTCTAGAAATATGCAAATTATAGTCAGATTCTCAAACCGGGAGTCCCGCGGCTGCGGGGTCATTTCCTAAGAGTTACATTGGTCCCGTGGGAGGTGTTAATACCACCCACGGGGCCGTTAGGGGGTTGTTTCGAGTTCTCACCCTCTAACGCAATGTTTTTAAGCCTAAGTCAATAAATATTCAAATTTCCATCGTATTCTAAAATCGGGAGTCCCGCGGCTGCGGGGTCAGTTCCTACGAGTTACATTGGTCCCGTGGGAGGTGTTGGTGCCACCCACGGGGACGTTAGGGGGCTATTTCGAGTTCTCAACCTCTAACGCCATGTTTTTAAGCCTAAGTCTAGAAATGTGAAAATTACCATCCTATTCTCAAACAGGGAGTCCCGCGGCGGCGTGGTCAGTTCCTACGAGTTACGTTGGTCCCGTGGAAGGTGTTGGTGCCACCCACGGGGCCGTTTGTTGGTTGTTTCGAGTTATCACCCTCTGACACCGTGTTTTTAAGTCTAAGTCTAGAAATATGAAATTATCATCGTATTCTCAAACCGGGAGTCACGCGGCTGCGGGGTCTGTTCCTACGAGTTACATTGGTCCCGTGGGAGGTGTTGGTGCCACCCACGGGGCCGTTCGGGGGCTGTTTCGAGTTCTCAACCTCTAACGCGAAGTTTTTAAGCCTAAGTCTATAAATATGCAAATTATCGTCCAATTCTCAAATCGGGAGTTCCGTGGTTGCGGGGTCAGTTCCTACTAGTTACATTGGTCCCGTGGGAGTTGTTGGTGCCACCCACGGGGACGTTCAGGGGATGTTTCGAGTTCTCACCCACTAATGACATGTTTTTAAGCCTAGGTCTAGAAATATGCCAATTACCATTGTATTCTCAAACCGGGAGTCCCTCGGATGCGAGGTCAGTTCCTACGAGTTACATTGGTCCTGTGGGAGGTGTTGGTGCCACCCACGGGGACGTTCGGGGGCTGTTTCGACTTCTCACCCTCTAACGCCATGTTTTTAAGCCTAAATCTATAAATATGCAAATTACCGTCGTATTCTCAAACTGGGAGTCCCGCGGCTGCGGGGTCAGTTTCTACGAGTTACATTGGTCCCGTGGGAGGTGTTGGTGCCTCCCACGGGGACGTTCGGGGGCTGTTTTAGGTTTTCACCCTCTGACACCATCTTTTTAAGTCTAGGTCTAGAATATTCAAATTAACCACCTATTCACAAAGCTGGAGTCCCACGGCTGCTGGGCCAGTTCCTAAGAGTTACATTGGTCCCTTGGGAGGTGTTGGTGCCAATCACGGAACGTTCGGGGGCTATTTCGAGTTCTCACCCTCTAACGCCATGCTTTTAAGCCTAAGTCTATAAATACGCAAACTATCGTCATATTCTCAAATCGGGAGTACCGCGGCTGCGGGGTCATTTCCTACAAGTTACATTGGTCCCGTGGGAGGTGTTGGTGCCACCCACGGGGCCGTTCGGGGGTTGTTTCGAGTTCTCACCCTCTAACGCCATGTTTTCAATCCTAAGTTTAGAAATATGCAAATTTCCATCGTATTCTTAAACCGGGAGTCCCGCGGCTGCGGGGTCAATTCCTACGATTTACTTTGGTCCCGTGGGAGGTGCTGGTGCCACCTACAGGGCCGTTCGGGGGATGTTTCGAGTTCTCAACCTCTAACTCCATGTTTTTAATCCTAAGTCTAGAAATATGCAACTTATCGTCCTATTCTCAAACCGGGAGTTCCGTGGCTGCGGGGTCATTTCCTACTAGTTACATTGGTCCCGTGGGATGTGTTAGTGACACCCACGGGGACGTTCGGGGGCTGTTTCGAGTTCTCACCCACTAACACCATGTTGTGCTTAAGTTTAGAATTATGAAAATTACCGTCGTATTCTCAAATCGGGAGTCCCACGGTTGCGGGGTCAGTTCCTAGGAGTTACGTTGGTCCTGTGGGAGGTGTTGGTGCCACCTACGGGGACGTTCGGGGGCTATTTTGAGTTCTCACCCTCTAATGCCATGTTTTAAAGCCTAGGTCTAGAAATATGCAAATTACCATCGTATTCTCAAACCGGGAGTCTCGCGGCTGGTGGGTCAGTTCCTACGAGTTACATTGGTCCCGTGGGAGGTGTTGGTGCCACCCACGGGGCCGTCCGGGGTTTGTTTCGAGTTCTCAACCTCTAACGACATGTTTTTAGGCCTAAGTTTAGAAATATGCAAATTATCATCCTATTCTCAAACCGAGAGTTCCGCGGCTGCGGGGTCAGTTCCTACTAGTTACATTGGTCCTATGGGAGGTGTTGGTGCCACCCACGGGGATGTTCGGGGGATGTTTTGAGTTCTCAACCTCTAACGTCATGTTTTTAAGCCTAAGTCTAGAAATATGCAAATTACCATCGTATTCTCAAACCGGGAGTCCCTCGGTTGCGGTGTCAGTTCCTACGAGTTACATTGGTCCCGTGGGAGGTGTTGGTGTCACCAACGGTGCCATTTGGGGCCTGTTTTGAGTTCTCAACCTCTAATGCTATGTTTTTAACCCTAAGTATAGAAATATGCAAATTATCATCCTATTCTCAAACCGAGATTGCCGCGGCTGCGGGGTCATTACCTTCGAGTTACATTGGTCCCGTGGGAGGTGTTGGTGTCACCCACGGGGCCATTCAGCGGTTGTTTCGAGTTCTCAACCTCTAACGCCCTATTTTTAACCCTAAGTCTAGAAATGTGCAAATTATCATCCTATTCTCAAACCTGGAGTCCCGCGACTGCGGGGTCAGTTCCTACGAGTTACATTGGTCCCGTAGGAGGTGTTGATACCACCCACGGGGACGTTCGGGGGCTGTTTCGAGTTCTCTCCCTCTGACACCATGTTTTTAAGCCTAAGTCTAGAAATATGCAAATTTCCGTCGTATTCACAAATCGGGAGTCATGCGGCAGCTGGGTCAGTTCCTATGAGTTACATTGGTCCCATGGGAGGTGTTGGTGCCACCCACAGGACGTTCGAGGGTTGTTTCGAGTTCTCACCCTCTAACTCCATGTTTTAAATCCTAATTCTATAAATATGCTAATTATCGTCGTATTCTCAAACCGGGAGTCCCGCGGCTGCGGGGTCATTTCTTACGAGTTACATTGGTCCCGTGGGAGGTGTTGGTGCCACCCACGGGGCCGTTTGGGGGTTATTTCGAGTCCTCACCCTCTAACGCCATGTTTTTAAGCCTAAGTCTATAAATATTCAAATTTCCATCGTATTCTCAAACCGGGAGTCCCGCGGCTGCGGGGTCAGTTCCTACGAGTTACTTTGGTCCCGTGGGAGGTGTTGGTGCCACCTACAGGGCCGTTCGGGGGCTGTTTCGAGTTCTCAACCTCTAACTCCATGTTTTTAATCCTAAGTCTATAAATATGAAAATTATCGTCCTATTCTCAAACCGTGAGTTCTGTGGCTGCGGGGTCAGTTCCTACTAGTTACATTAGTCTCGTGGGATGTGTTAGTGACACCCACGGGGACGTTCGGGGGCTGTTTCGAGTTCTCACCCACTAACACCATGTTTTTGCTTAAGTTTAGAATTATGAAAATTAACGTCGTATTCTCAAACCGGGAGTCCCGCGGCTGCGGGGTCAGTTCCTAGGAGTTACATTGGTCCTGTGGGAGGTGTTGGTGCCACCTACGGGGACGTTCGGGGGCTATTTCGAGTTCTCACCCTCTAATGCCATGTTTTTAAACCTAGGTCTAGAAATATGCAAATTACCATTGTATTCTCAAACCGGGAGTCTCGCGGCTGCTGGGTCAGTTCCTACGAGTTACTTGGTCCGGTGGGAGGTGTTGGTGCCACCTACGGGGCCGTTCGGGGGCTGTTTCGAGTTCTCAACCTCTAACGACATGTTTTTAAGCCTAAGTCTAGAAATATGCAAATTATCATCCTATTCTCAAACCGAGAGTTTCGCGGCTGCGGGGTCAGTTCCTACTAGTTACATTGGTCCTGTGGGAGGTGTTGGTGCCACCCACGGGGATGTTCGGGGGCTGTTTTGAGTTCTCAACCTCTAACGTCATGTTTTTAAGCCTAAGTCTAGAAATATGCAAATTACCATTATATTCTCAAACCGGGAGTCCCTCGACTGCGGTGTCAGTTCCTACGAGTTGCATTGGTCCCGTGGGAGGTGTTGGAGTCACCCACGGGGCTATTCGGGGCCTGTTTTGAGTTCTCAACCTCTAACGCTATGTTTTTAACCCTAAGTATAGAAATATGCAAATTATCATCCTATTCTAAAACCGAGATTCCCGCGGCTGCGGGGTCATTTCCTTTGAGTTACATTGGTCCCGTGGGAGGTGTTGGTGTCACCCACGGGACCATTCGGCGGTTGTTTCGAGTTCTCAACCTCTAACGCCCAATTTTTAAGCCTAAGTCTAGAAATATGCAAACTATCATCCTATTCTCAAACTGAGATTGTCGCGGCTGCGGGGTCATTTCCTTCGAGTTACATTGGTCCCGTGGGAGGTGTTGGTGTCACCCACGGGGCCATTCGGCGGTTGTTTTGAGTTCTCAACCTCTAACGCCTTGTTTTTAAGCCTAAGTCTAGAAATATGCAAATTATCATCCTATCCTAAAACCTGGAGTCCCGCGACTGCGGGGTCAGTTCCTACGAGTTACATTGGTCCCGTAGGAGGTGTTGATACCACCCACGGGGACGTTCGGGGGCTGTTTCGAGTTCTCACCCTCTGACACCATGTTTTTAAGCCTAAGTCTAGAAATATGCAAATTTCCGTCGTATTCACAAACCGGTAGTCCTGCGGCTGCTGGTTCAGTTCCTACGAGTTACATTGGTCCCATGGGAGGTGTTGGTGCCACCCACAGGACGTTCGAGGGTTGTTTTGAGTTCTCACCCTCTAACGCCATGTTTTAAAGCCTAATTCTAGAAATATGCTAATTATCGTCGTATTCTTAAACCGGGAGTCCCGCGGCTGCGGGGTCATTTCTTACGAGTTACATTGGTCCCGTGGGAGGTGTTGGTGCCACCCACGGGGCCGTTCGGGGTTGTTTCGAGTTCTCACCCTCTAAAGCGATGTTTTTATGCCGAAATCTATAAATATTCAAATTTCCATCGTATTATCAAACCGGGAGTCCCGCGGCTGCGGGGTCAGTTCCTACGAGTTACATTGGTCCCGTGGGAGGTGTTGGTGCCACCCACGGCGACATTCGGGGGCTATTTTGAGTTCTCAACCTCTAACGCCATGTTTTTAATCCTAAGTCTCGAAATATGCAAATTATCATCCTATTCTCAAACCGGGAGCCCCGCGGCTGTGTGGTCAGTTCCTACGAGTTACATTGATCCCGTGGAAGGTGTTGGTACCACCCACAGGGCCGTTTGGGGGCTTTTTCGAGTTCTCACCCTCTGACGCCATGTTTCTAAGTCTAAGTCTTGAAATATGAAATTATCATCGTATCCTATAACCGAGAGTCTCACGGCTGCGGGGTCAGTTCCTACGAGTTACGTTGGTCCCGTGGGAGGTGTTGGTGCCACCCACGGGTCCGTTCGGGGGCTGTTTCGAGTTGTCAACCTCTAACGCCATGTTTTTAAGCCTGAGTCTAGAAATATGTAAATTATCGTCCAATTCTCAAACCGGGAGTTCCGTGTCTGCGGGGTCAGTTCCGACTAGTTACATTGGTCCCGTGGGAGGTGTTGGTGCCACCCACGGGGACGTTCGGGGGCTGTTTTGAGTTCTCACCCACTAACACCATGTTTTGCTTAAATTTGAAATTATGAAAATTACCGTCGTATTCTCAAACCGGGATTCCCGCAGCTACGTGGTCAGTTTCTACGAGTTACATTGGTCCTGTGGGAGGTGTTGGTGCCACCCGCGGGGACGTTCGGGGGATATTTCAAGTTCTAACCCTATAATGCCAAGTTTTTAAGCCTAAGTCCAGAAATATGCAAATTACCATCGTATTCTCAAAATGGGAGTCCCGCGGCTACGGGGTCAGTTATTACGAGTTACATTGGTCCCGTGGGAGGTGTTGGTGCCACCCACGGGTACGTTCGGGGGCTGTTTTGAGTTCTCACCCTCTAACGCCATGTTTCTAAGCCAAAGTCTACAAATCAGCAAATTACTGTCGTATTCTCAAACTAGGAGTCCCGCGGCTGCGGGGTCAGTTCTTACGAGTTACATTGGTCCCGTGGGAGGTGTTGGTACCACCCACGGGGACGTTCGAGGGCTGTTTCGAGTTCTCACCCTCTGACACCATGTTTTTAAGTCTGGGTCTATAAATACTCAAATTATCATCCTGTTCACAAACCGGGAGTCCCGCGGCTGCGGGGTCAGTTCCTACGAGTTACGTTGGTCCCGTGGGAGGTGTTGGTACCACCCACGGGGCCGTTGGGCGGATGTCTCCAATTCTAAACCTCTAGCGCCATGTTTTTAAGCCTAAGTCTAGAAATATCCAAATTATCATCCTATTCTCAAACTGGGAGTCCCGCGGCTGCGGGGTCAGTTCCAACGAGTTACGTTGGTCCCGTGGGAGGTGTTGGTACCACCCACGGGGACGTTCGGGGGCTGTTTCGAGTTCTCACCCTCTGACACCATGTTTTTAAGTCTAGGTCTATAAATACTCAAATTATCATCCTGTTCACAAACCGGGAGTCCCGCGACTGCGGGGTCAGTTCCTACGAGTTACATTGGTCCCGTGGGAGGTGTTGGTACCACCCACGGGGACGTTCGGGGGCTGTTTCGAGTTCTCACCCTCTGACGCCATGTTTTTAAGTCTAAGTCTAGAAATATGCAATTTATCATCGTATTCTCAAATCGGGAGTCCCGCGGCTGCGGGGTCAGTTCCTATGAGTTACGTTGGTCCCGCGGGAGGTGTTGGTGCCACCCCCGGGGCCGTTCGGGGGCTGTTTCCAGTTCTAAACCTCTAACGCCATGTTTTTAAGCCTAAGTCTAGAAATATGCTAATTATCGTCGTATTCTCAAACCGGGAGTCCCGCGGCTGCGGGGTCATTTCCTACGAGTTACATTGGTCCCGTGGGAGGTGTTGGTGCCACCCACGGCTCCGTTCGGGGGTTGTTTCTAGTTCTCAACCTCTAACGCCATGTTTTTAAGCCTAAGTCTATAAATATTCAAATTTCCATCGTATTCTCAAACCGGGAGTCCCGCGGCTGCGGGGTCAGTTCCTACGAGTTACATTGGTCCCGTGGGAGGTGTTGGTGCCACCCACGGCGACATTCGGGGGCTATTTCGAGTTCTCAACCTCTAACGCCATGTTTTTAAGCCTAAGTCTAGAAATATGCAAATTATCATCCTATTCTCAAACCGGGGATCCCGTGGCTGTGTGGTCAGTTCCTACGAGTTACATTGGTCCCGTGGAAGGTGTTGGTGCCACCCACAGGGCCGTTTGGGGGCTGTTTCGAGTTCTCACCCTCTAACTCCATGTTTCTAAGTCTAAGTCTTGAAATATGAAATTATCATCTTATTCTCAAACCGGGAGTCCCGCGGCTGCGGGGTCAGCTCCTACGAGTTACGTTGGTCCCGTGGGAGGTGTTGGTGCCACCCACGGGGCCGTTCGGGGGCTGTTTCGAGTTGTCAACCTCTAACGCCTTGTTTTTAAGCCTAAGTCTAGAAATATGTAAATTATCGTCCTATTCTCGAACCGGGAGTTCCGTGTCTGTGGGGTCAGTTCCTCCTAGTTACATTGGTCCCGTGGGAGGTGTTGGTGCCACCCACGGGGCCGTTCGGGGGCTGTTTTGAGATCTCACCCACTAACACCATGTTTTGCTTAAATTTAAAATTATGAAAATTACCGTCGTATTCTCAAACCGGGATTCCCGCGGCTGCGGGGTCAGTTTCTACGAGTTACATTGGTCCTGTGGGAGGTGTTGGTGCCACCCGCGGGGACGTTCGGGGGATATTTCAAGTTCTAACCCTATAATGCCAAGTTTTTAAGCCTAAGTCCAGAAATATGCAAATTACCATCGTATTCTCAAACTGGGAGTCCCGAGGCAGCGGGGTCAGTTACTACGAGTTACATTGGTCCCGTGGGAGGTGTTGGTGCCACCCACGGGGACGTTCGGGGGCTGTTTTGAGTTCTCACCCTCTAACGCCATGTTTCTAAGCCTAAGTCTACAAATAAGCAAATTACCATCGTATTCTCAAACTGGGAGTCCCGCGACTGCGGGGTCAGTTCCTACGAGTTACATTGGTCCCGTGGGAGGTGTTGGTACCACCCACGGGGACGTTCGGGGGCTGTTTCGAGTTCTCACCCTCTGACACCATGTTTTTAAGTCTAGGTCTAGAAATATTCAAATTATCGTCCTATTCACAAACCAGGAGTCCCGCGGCTGCGGGGTCAGTTCCTACGAGTTACATTGGTCCCGTGGGAGGTGTTGGTGCCACCCACGGGGACATTCGGGGGCTGTTTCGAGTTCTCACCCTCTGACGCCATTTTTTAATTCTAAGTCTAGAAATATGCAAATTATCATCGTATTCTCAAACCGGGAGTCCCGCGGCTGCGGGGTCAGTTCCTACGAGTTACGTTGGTCCCGTGGGAGGTGTTGGTGCCACCCACGGGGCCGTTCGGCGGATGTTTCCAATTCTAAACCTCTAACGCCATGTTTTTAAGCCTAAGTCTAGAAATATGCTAATTATAGTCATATTCTCAAACCGAGAGTCCCGCGGCTGCGGGGTCATTTCCTACGAGTTACATTGGTCCCGTGGGAGGTGTTGGTGCCACCCACGGGGCCGTTCAGGGATTGTTTCGAGTTCTCACCCTCTAACGCCATGTTTTTAAGCCTAAGTCTATAAATATTCAAATTTCCATCGTATTCTCAAACCGGGAGTCCCGCGGCTGCGGGGTCAGTTCCTACGAGTTACATTGGTCCCGTGGGAGGTGTTGGTGCCACCCACGGCGACATTCGGGGGCTATTTCGAGTTCTCAACCTCTAACGCCGTGTTTTTAAGCCTAAGTCTAGAAATATGCAAATTATCTTCCTATTCTCAAACCGGGGGTCCCGTGGTTGTGTGGTCAGTTCCTACGAGTTACATTGGTCCCATGGAAGGTGTTGGTGCCACCCATAGGGCCGTTTGGGGTTGTTTCGAGTTCTCACCCTCTAACGCCATGTTTCTAAGTCTAAGTCTTGAAATATGAAATTATCATCGTATTCTCAAATCGGGAGTCCCGCGGCTGCGGGGTCAGTTCCTACGAGTTACGTTGGTCCCGTGGGAGGTGTTGGTGCCACCCACGGGGCCGTTCGGGGGTTGTTTCGAGTTCTCAACCTCTAACGCCATGTTTTTAAGCCTAAGTCTATAAATATGCAAATTATCGTCCTACTCTCAAACCGGGAGTTCCGTGTCTGTGGGGCCAGTTCCTACTAGTTACATTGGTCCCGTTGGAGGTGTTGGTGCCACCCACGGGGACGTTTGGGGGATATTTTGATTTCTCACCCACTAACACCGTGTTTTGCTTAAATTTAAAATTATGAAAATTACCGTCGTATTCTCAAACCGGGAGTCCAGCGGCTGCGGGGTCAGTTCCTACGAGTTATATTGGTCCTGTGGGAGCTGTTGGTGCCATCCGCGGGGACGTTCGGGGGATATTTCAAGTTCTAACCCTCTAATGCCATGTTTTTAAGCCTAGGTCTAGAAATATGCATATTACCATCGTATTCTAAAACTGGGTGTCCCGCGGCTGCGGGGTCAGTTCCTACGAGTTACATTGGTCCCGTGGGAGGTGTTGGTGCCACCCACGGGGACGTTCGGGGGCTGTTTCGAGTTCTCACCCTCTAACGCCATGTTTCTAAGCCTAAGTCTACAAATAAGCAAATTATCGTCGTATTCTCAAACTGGGAGTCCCGTGGCTGCGGGGTCAGTTCCTACGAGTTACATTGGTCCGGTGGGAGGTCTTGGTACCACCTAAGGGGACATTCGGGGGCTGTTTCGAGTTCTCACCCTCTGACACCATGTTTTCAAGTCTAGGCCTATAAATATTCAAATTATCGTCCTATTCACAAACCGGGATTCCCGCGGTTGCGGGGTCAGTTCCTACGAGTTACATTGGTCCCGTGGGAGGTATTGGTGCCACCCACGGGGATCTTCGGGGGCTGTTTCGAGTTCTCACCCTCTGACGCCATGTTTTTAAGTCTAAGTCTAGAAATAGGCAAATTATCATCGTATTCTCAAACCGGGAGTCCCGCGGCTGCGGGGTCAGTTCCTACGAGTTACGTTGGTCCCGTGGGAGGTGATGGTGCCACCCACGGTGCCGTTCGGGGGCTGTTTCCAATTCTAAACCTCTAACGCCATGTTTTTAAGCCTAAATCTCGAAATATGCAAATTATCATCCTATTCTCAAACTGGGAGTCCCGCGGCTGCGGGGTCAGTTCCTACGTGTTACATTGGTCCCGTGGGAGGTGTTGGTACCACCCACGGGGACGTTCGGGGGATGTTTCGAGTTCTCACCCTCTGACACCATGTTTTTAAGTCTAGGTCTAGAAATATTCAAATTATCATCCTATTCACAAACCGGGAGTCCCGCGGCTGTGGGGTCAGTTCCTACGAGTTACATTGGTCCCATGGGAGGTGTTGGCGCCACCACGGGGACGTTCGGGGGCTGTTTTGAGTTCTCACCCTCTGACACCATGTTTTTAAGTTTAGGTCTAGAAATATTCAAATTATCGTCCTATTCACAAACCGGGAGTCTTGCGGCTGCTGGGTCAGTTCCTACGAGTTACATTGGTCACGTGGGATGTGTTGGTGCCACCCACTGGAGGTTCGAGGGCTGTTTCGAGTTCTCACCCTCTAATGCCATATTTTTAAGCCTAAGTCTAGAAATATACAAATTATAGTCGTATTCTCAAACCGGGAGTCCCGCGGCTACGGGGTCATTTCCTACGAGTTACATTGGTCCCGTGGGAGGTGTTGGTGCCACCAACGGGGCCGTTCGGGGGTTGTTTCGAATTCTCACCCTCCAACGCCATGTTTTTAAGCCTAAGTCTATATATATTCAAATTTCCATTGTATTCTCAAACCGGGAGTCCTGCGACTGCGGGGTCAGTTCCTACGAGTTACATTGTTCCCGTGGGAGGTGTTGGTGCCGCCCACGGGGACGTTCGGGGGCTATTTCGAGTTCTCAACCTCTAACGACATGTTTTTAATCCTAAGTCTAGAAATATGCAAATTATCATCCTATTCTCAAATCGGGGGTCCCGCGGCTGCGTGGTCAGTTCCTACGAGTTACATTGGTCCCGTGGAAGGTGTTGGTGCCACCCACGGGGCCGTTTGGGGGTTGTTTCGAGTTCTCACCCTCTGACGCCATGTTTTTAAGTCTAAGTTTAGACATATGAAATTATCATCGTATTCTCAAACCGGGAGTCCCGCGGCTACGGGGTCAGTTCCTACGAGTTACGTTGGTCCCGTGGGAGGTGTTGGTGCCACCCACGGGGCCGTTCGGGGGCTGTTTCGAGTTCTCAACCTCTAAAGCCATGTTTTTAAGCCTAAGTCTAGAAATATGCAAATTATCGTCCTATCCTCAAACCGGGAGTTCCGTGTCAGTGGGGTCAGTTCCTACTAGTTACATTGGTCTCGTGGGAGGTGTTGGTGCCACCCACGGGGACGTTCGGGGGATGTTTCGAGTTCTCACCCACTAACACCATGTTTTGATTAAATTTAAAATTATGAAAATTACAGTCGTATTCTCAAACCGAGAGTCCCGCGACTGTGGGGTCAGTTCCTACGAGTTACATTGGTCCTGTGGGAGGAGTTGGTGCCACCCACGGGGACGTTCGGGGGATATTTCGAGTTCTAACCCTCTAATGCCATGATTTTAAGCCTAGGTCTAGAAATATGGAAATTACCATCGTATTCTCAAACTGGGAGTCCCGCGGCTGCGGGGTCAGTTCCTAGGAGTTACATTGGTCCCGTGGGAGGTGTTGGTGCCACCCACGGGGATGTTCGGGGGCTGTTTCTAGTTCTCACCCTCTAATGCCATATTTTTAAGCCTAAGTCTATAAATAAGCAAATTACCGTCGTATTCTCAAACTGGGAGTCCCGCGGCTGCGGGGTCAGTTCCTACGAGTTACATTGGTCCGTGGGAGGTGTTGGTACCACCCACGGGGACGTTCAGGGGCAGTTTCGAGTTCTCACCCTCTGACACCATGTTTTTAAGTCTAGGTCTAGATATATTCAAATTTCCATCGTATTCTCAAACCGGGAGTCCCGCGGCTGCGGGGTCAGTTCCTACGAGTTACGTTGGTCCCGTGGGAGGTGTTGGTGCCACCCACGGGGGCGTTCGGGGGCTGTTTTGAGTTCTCACCCTCTGACACCATGTTTTTAAGTCTAGGTCTAGAAATATGCAAATTACCGTCCTATTCACCAACCGGGAGTCTTGCGACTGCTGGGTCAGTTCCTACGAGTTACATTGGTCCCGTGGGAGGTGTTGGTGCCACCCACTGGACGTTCGAGGGCTGTTTCGAGTTCTCACCCTCTAACGCCATGTTTTTAAGCCTAAGTCTAGAAATATACAAATTATAGTCGTATTCTCAAACCGGGAGTCCCGCTCCTGCGGGGTCATTTCCTACGAGTTACATTGGTCCCGTGGGAGGTGTTGGTGCCACCCACGGGGCCGTTCGGGGGTTGTTTCTAGTTCTCACCCTCTAACGCCATGTTTTTAAGCCTAAGTCTATAAATATTCAAATGTCCATCGTATTCTCAAACCGGGTGTCCCGCGGCTGCGGGGTCAGTTCCTACGAGTTACATTGGTCCCGTGGGAGGTGTTGGTGCCACCCACGGGGACGTTCGGGGGCTATTTCGAGTTCTCAACCTCTAACGCCATGTTTTTAAGCCTGAGTCTAGAAATATGCAAATTATCATCCTATTATCAAACCGGGAGTCCCGCGGCTACGTGGTCAGTTCCTACGAGTTACATTGGTCCCGTGGAAGGTGTTGGTGCCACCCACGGGGCCGTTTGGGGGTTGTTTCGAGTTCTCACCCTATGACGCCATGTTTTTAAGTCTAAATTTAGAAATATGAAATTATCATCGTATTCTCAAATCGGGAGTCCCGCGGCTGCGGGGTCAGTTCCTACGAGTTACGTTGGTCCCGTGGGAGGTGTTGGTGCCACCCACGGGGCCGTTCGGGGGTTGTTTCGAGTTCTCAACCTCTAACGCCATTTTTTTAAGCCTAAGTCTAGAAATATGCAAATTATCGTCCTATTCTCAAACCGAGAGTTCCGTGTCAGTGGGGTCAGTTCCTACTAGTTACATTGGTCCCGTGGGAGGTGTTGGTGCTACCCACGGGGATGTTCGGGGGCTGTTTCGAGTTCTCACCCACTAACACCATGTTTTGCATAAATTTAAAATTATGAAAATTACCGTCGTATTCTCAAATCGGGAGTCCCGCGGCTGCGGGGTCAGTTCCTACGAGTTACATTGGTCCTGTGGTACGTGTTGGTGCCACCCACAGGGACGTTCGGGGGATATTTTGAGTTCTAACCCTCTAATGCCATGTTTTTAAGCCTAGGTCTAGAAATATACATATTACCATCGTATTATCAAACTGGGAGTCCCGCGGGTGCGGGGTCAGTTCCTACGAGTTACATTGGTCCCGTGGGAGGTGTTGGTGCCACCCACAGGGACGTTCGGGGACTCTTTCTAGTTCTCACCCTCTAACACCATATTTTTAAGCCTAACTCTGCAAATAAGCAAATTACCGCCGTATTCTCAAACTAGGAGTCCCGCGGCTGCGGGGTCAGTTCTTACGAGTTACATTGGTCCCGTGGGAGTTGTTGGTACCACCCACGGGGACGTTCGGGGGCTGTTTCGAGTTCTCACCCTCTGAGACCATGTTTTAAGTCTAGGTATAGAAATATTCAAATTATCGTCCTATTCACAAACCGGAGTCATGCGGCTACGGGGTCAGTTCCTACGAGTTACATTGGTCCCGTGGGAGGTGTTAGTGCCACCCACGGGGACGTTCGGGGGCTGTTTCGACTTCTCGCCCTCTGACGCCATGTTTTTAAGTCTATGTCTAAAAATATGCAAATTATCATCGTATTATCAAACCAGGAGTCCCGCGGCTGCGAGGGTGAGTTCCTACGAGTTACGTTGGTCCCGAGGGGGGTGCTGGTGCCACCCACGGGGCCGTTCGGGGGTTGTTTCCAGTTCTAAACCTCTAACGCCATGTTTTTAAGCCTAAGTCTAGAAATATGCAAATTATCATCCTATTCTCAAACCGGGAGTTCCGTGGTTGCGGGGTCGGTTCCTACTAGTTACATTGGTCCCGTGGGAGGTGTTGGTGCCACCCACGGGGACGTTCGGGGCCTGTTTAGAGTTCTCACCCTCTAGCGCCATGTTTTTAAGCCTAAGTCTAGAAATATGTAAATTATCGTCCTATTCTCAAACCGAGACTCCCGCGGCTGCGGGGTCAGTTCCTACGAGTTACATTGGTCCCGTGGGAGGTGTTGGTGCCACCCATGGGGACGTTCGGGGGATGTTTCGAGTTCTCACCCTATGACACCATGTTTTTAAGTCTTGCTCCAGAAATATTCAAATTATCATCCTATTCACAAATTGGGAGTCCTGCGGCTGCTGGGTCAGTTCCTACGAGTTACATTGGTCCCGTGGGAGGTGTTGGTGCCACCCACTGGACGTTCGAGGGCTGATTCGAGTTCTCACCCTCTAACGCCATGTTTTTAAGCCTGAGTCTAGAAATATGCAAATTATAGTCGAATTCTCAAACCGGGTGTCCCGCGGCTGCGGGGTCATTTCCTAAGAGTTACATTGGTCCCGTGGGAGGTGTTAATACCACCCACGGGGCCGTTAGGGGGTTGTTTCGAGTTCTCACCCTCTAACGCAATGGTTTTAAGCCTAAGTCAATAAATATTCAAATTTCCATCGTATTCTAAAATCGGGAGTCCCGCGGCTGCGGGGTCAGTTCCTACGAGTTACATTGGTCCCGTGGGAGGTGTTGGTGCCACCCACGGGGACGTTCGGGGGCTATTTCGAGTTCTCAACCTCTAACGCCATGTTTTTAGCCTAAGTCTTGAAATGTGCATATTACCATCCTATTCTCAAACAGGGAGTCCCGTGGCGGCGTGATCAGTTCCTACGACTTACGTTGGTCCCGTGGAAGGTGTTGGTGCCACCCATGGGGCCGTTTGGGGGTTGTTTCGAGTTCTCACCCTCTGACACCGTATTTTTAAGTCTAAGTCTCGAAATATGAAATTATCATCGTATTCTCAAACCGGGAGTCACGCGGATGCGGGGTCAGTTCCTACGAGTTACATTGGTCCCGTGGGAGGTGTTGGTGCCACCCATGGGGCCGTTCGGGGGCTGTTTCGAGTTCTCAACCTCTAACGCCAAGTTTTTAAGCCTAAGTCTATAAATATGCAAATTATCGTCCTATTCTCAAATCGGGAGTTTCGTGGTTGCGGGGTCAGTTCCTACTAGTTACATTGGTCCCGTGGGAGATGTTGGTGCCACCCACGGGGACGTTCAGGGGCTGTTTCGAGTTCTCACCCACTAACACCTTGTTTTTCTTAAGTATAGAATTACCAAAATTATTGTCGTATTCTCAAACCGGGAGTCCCGCGACTGCGGGGTCAGTTCCTACGAGTTACATTGGTCCTGTGGGAGGTGTTGGTGCCACCCACGGGGATGTTCGGGGGCTATTTCGAGTTCTAACCCTCTAATGACATGTTTTTAAGCCTTAGTCTAGAAATATGCAAATTACCATTCTATTCTCAAACCGGGAGTCCCTCGGATGCGAGGTCCGTTACTACGAGTTACATTGGTCCTGTGGGAGGTGTTGGTGCCACCCACGGGGACGTTCGGGGACTGTTTCGAGTTCTCAACCTCTAACGCCATGTTTTTAAGCCTAAGTCTACAAATATGCAAATTACAGTCGTATTCTCAAACTGGGAGTCCCGCGGCTGCGGGGTCAGTTTCTACGAATAACATTGGTCCCGTGGGAGGTGTTGGTGCCTCCCACGGGGACGTTTGGGGGCCGTTTTGAGTTTTCACCCTCTGACACCATATTTTTAAGTCTAGGTCTAGAAATATTCAAATTAACCACCTATTTACAAACCGGGAGTCCCACGACTGCTGGGCCAGTTCCTAAGAGTTACATTGGTCCGTTGGGAGGTGTTGGTGCCAACCACGGGACGTTCGGGGGCTGTTTCGAGTTCTCACCCTCTAACGCCATGCTTTTAAGCCTAAGTCTAGAAATACGCAAACTATCATCGTATTCTCAAATCGGGAGTACCGCGGCTGCGGAGTCATTTCCTACGAGTTACATTGGTCCCGTGGGAGGTGTTGGTGCCACCCACGGGGCCGTTCGGGGGTTGTTTCGAGTTCTCACCCTCTAACGCCATGTTTTCAATCCTAAGTCTAGAAATATGCAAATTTCCATCGTATTCTCAAACCGGGAGTCCCGCGACTGCGGGGTCAGTTCCTACGAGTTACATTGGTCCTGTGGGAGGTGTTGGTGCCACCCACGGGGATGTTCGGGGGCTATTTCGAGTTCTAACCCTCTAATGACATGTTTTTAAGCCTTGGTCTAGAAATATGCAAATTACCATTCTATTCTCAAACCGGGAGTCCCTCGGATGCGAGGTCCGTTACTACGAGTTACATTGGTCCTGTGGGAGGTGTTGGTGCCACCCACGGGGACGTTCGGGGACTGTTTCGAGTTCTCAACCTCTAACGCCATGTTTTTAAGCCTAAGTCTACAAATATGCAAATTACAGTCGTATTCTCAAACTGGGAGTCCCGCGGCTGCGGGGTCAGTTTCTACGAATAACATTGGTCCCGTGGGAGGTGTTGGTGCCTCCCACGGGGACGTTTGGGGGCCGTTTTGAGTTTTCACCCTCTGACACCATATTTTTAAGTCTAGGTCTAGAAATATTCAAATTAACCACCTATTTACAAACCGGGAGTCCCACGACTGCTGGGACAGTTCCTAAGAGTTACATTGGTCCCTTGGGAGGTGTTGGTGCCAACCACGGGACGTTCGGGGGCTGTTTCGAGTTCTCACCCTCTAACGCCATGCTTTTAAGCCTAAGTCTAGAAATACGCAAACTATCATCGTATTCTCAAATCGGGAGTACCGCGGCTGCGGGGTCATTTCCTACGAGTTACATTGGTCCCGTGGGAGGTGTTGGTGCCACCCACGGGGCCGTTCGGGGGTTGTTTCGAGTTCTCACCCTCTAACGCCATGTTTTCAATCCTAAGTCTAGAAATATGCAAATTTCCATCGTATTCTTAAACTGGGAGTCCCGCGGCTGCGGGGTCAATTCCTACGATTTACTTTGGTCCCGTGGGAGGTGCTGGTGCCACCTACAGGGCCGTTCGGGGGCTGTTTCGAGTTCTCAACCTCTAACTCCATGTTTTTAATCCTAAGTCTAGAAATATGCAACTTATCGTCCTATTCTCAAACCGGGAGTTTCGTGGCTGCGGGGTCATTTCCTACTAGTTACATTGGTCCCATGGGATGTGTTAGTGACACCCACGAGGACGTTCGGGGGCTGTTTCGAGTTCTCACCCACTAACACCATGTTGTGCTTAAGTTTAGAATTATGAAAATTACCGTCATATTCTCAAATCAGGAGTCCCGCGGCATCGGGGTCAGTTCCTAGGAGTTACATTGGTCCTGTGGGAGGTGTTGGTGCCACCTACGGGGACGTTCGGGGGCTATTTCGAGTTCTCACCCTCTAATGCCATGTTTTTAAGCCTGGGTCTAGAAATATGCAAATTACCATCGTATTCTCAAACCGGGAGTCTCGCGGGTGCTGGGTCAGTTCCTACGAGTTACATTGGTCCCGTGGGAGGTGTTGGTGCCACCCACGGGGCCGTTCGAAGGTTGTTTCGAGTTCTCAACCTCTAACGACATGTTTTTAAGCCTAAGTCTAGAAATATGCAAATTATCATCCTATTCTCAAACCGAGAGTTCCGCGGCTGCGGGGTCAGTTCTTACTAGTTACATTGGTCCTATGGCAGGTGTTGGTGCCACCCACGGGGATGTTCGGGGGATGTTTTGAGTTCTCAACCTCTAACGTCATGTTTTTAAGCCTAAGTCTAGAAATATGCAAATTACATCGTATTCTCAAACCGGGAGTCCCTCGGTTGCGGTGTCAGTTCCTACGAGTTACATTGGTCCCGTGGGAGGTGTTGGTGTCACCCATGGGGCCATTCGGGGCCTGTTTTGAGTTCTCAACCTCTAATGCTATGTTTTTAACCCTAAGTATAGAAATATGCAAATTATCATCCTATTCTCAAACCGAGATTGTCGCGGCTGCGGGGTCATTTCCTTCGAGTTACATTGGTCCCGTGGGAGGTGTTGGTGTCACCCACGGGGCCATTCGGCGGTTGTTTTGAGTTCTCAACCTCTAACGCCTTGTTTTTAAGCCTAAGTCTAGAAATATGCAAATTATCATCCTATTCTAAAACCTGGAGTGCCGCGACTGCGGGGTCAGTTCCTACGAGTTACATTGGTCCCGTAGGAGGTGTTGATACCACCCACGAGGACGTTCGGGGGCTGTTTCAAGTTCTCACCCTCTGACACCATCTTTTTAAGCCTAAGTCTAGAAATATGCAAATTTCCATCGTATTCACAAACCGGGAGTCCTGCGGCTGCTGGGTCAGTTCCTACGAGTTACAATGGTCCCATGGCAGGTGTTGGTGCCACCCACAGGACATTCGAGGGTTGTTTCGAGTTCTCACCCTCTAACGCCATGTTTTAAAGCCTAATTCTAGAAATATGCTAATTATCGCCGTATTCTCAAACCGGGAGTCCCGCGGCTGCGGGGTCATTTCTTACGAGTTACATTGGTCTCGTGGGAGGTGTTGGTGCCACCCACGGGGCCGTTCGGGGGTTATTTCGAGTCCTCACCCTCTAACGCCATGTTTTTAAGCCTAAGTCTATAAATATTCAAATTTCCATCGTATTCTCAAACCGGGAGTCCCGCGGTTGCGGGGTCAGTTCCTACGAGTTACATTGGTCCCGTGGGAGGTGTTGGTGACACCTACAAGGCCGTTCGGGGGCTGTTTCGAGTTCTCAACCTCTAACTGCATGTTTTTAATCCTAAGTCTAGAAATATGTAAATTATCGTCCTATTCTCAAACCGGGAGTTCCGTGGCTGCGGGGTCAGTTCCTACTAGTTACATTAGTCCCGTGGGATGTGTTAGTGACACCCACGGGGACGTTCGGGGGTTGTTTTGAGTTCTCACCCACTAACACCATGTTGTGCTTAAGTTTAGAATTATGAAAATTACCGTCGTATTCTCAAACCGGGAGTCCCGCGGCTGCGGGGTCAGTTCCTAGGAGTTACATTGGTCCTGTGGGAGGTGTTGGTGCCACCTACGGGGACGTTCGAGGGCTATTTCGAGTTCTCACCCTCTAATGTCATGTTTTTAAGCCTAGGTCTAGAAATATGCAAATTACCATCGTATTCTCAAATCGGGAGTCTCGCGGCTGCTGGGTCAGTTCCTACGAGTTACATTAGTCCCGTGGGAGGTGTTGGTGCCACCCACGGGGCCGTTCGGGGGCTGTTTCGAGTTCTCAACCTCTAACGACATGTTTTTAAGCCTAAGTCTAGAAATATGCAAATTATCATCCTATTCTCAAACCGAGAGTTCCGCGGCTGCGGGGTCAGTTCCTACTTGTTACATTGGTCCTGTGGGAGGTGTTGGTGCCACCCACGGGGATGTTCGGGGGATGTTTTGAGTTCTCAACCTCTAACGTCATGTTTTTAAGCCTAAGTCTTGAAATATGCAAATTACCATCGTATTCTCAAACCGGGAGTCCCTCGGTTGCGGTGTCAGTTCTTACGAGTTACATTGGTCCTGTGGGAGGTGTTGGTGTCACCCACGGGGCCATTCGGGGGCTGTTTCGAGTTCTCAACCTCTAACGACATGTTTTTAAGCCTAAGTCTAGAAATATGCAAATTATCATCCTACTCTCAAACCGAGAGTTCCGCGGCTGCGGGGTCAGTTCCTACTAGTTACATTAGTCCCGTGGGATGTGTTAGTGACACCCACGGGGACGTTCGGGGGTTGTTTTGAGTTCTCACCCACTAACACCATGTTGTGCTTAAGTTTAGAATTATGAAAATTACCGTCGTATTCTCAAACCGGGAGTCCCGCGGCTGCGGGGTCAGTTCCTAGGAGTTACATTGGTCCTGTGGGAGGTGTTGGTGCCACCTACGGGGACGTTCGGGGGCTATTTCGAGTTCTCACCCTCTAATGTCATGTTTTTAAGCCTAGGTCTAGAAATATGCAAATTACCATCGTATTCTCAAATCGGGAGTCTCGCGGCTGCTGGGTCAGTTCCTACGAGTTACATTGGTCCCGTGGGAGGTGTTGGTGTCACCCACGGGGCCATTCGGGGACTGTTTCGAGTTCTGAACCTCTAACGCCATGTTTTTAAGCCTAAGTCTAGAAATATGCAAATTATCGTCCTATTCTCAAACCGAGACTCCCGCGGCTACGAGGTCATTTCCTTCGAGTTACATTGGTCTCGTGGGAGGTGTTGGTGTCACCCACGGGGCCATTCGGGGCCTGTTTTGAGTTCTCAACCTCTAATGCTATGTTTTTAACCCTAAGTATAGAAATATGCAAATTATCATCCTATTCTCAAACCGAGATTGCCGCGGCTGCGGGGTCATTTCCTTCGAGTTACATTGGTCCCGTGGGAGGTGTTGGTGTCACCCACGGGGCCATTCGGCGGTTTTTTCGAGTTCTCAACCTCTAACGCCCTGTTTTTAAGCCTAAGTCTAGAAATATGCAAATTACCATCCTATTCTCAAACCTGGAGTCCCGCGCCTGCTGGGTCCGTTCCTACGAGTTACATTGGTCCCGTCGGAGGTGTTGATACCACCCATGGGGACGTTCGGGGGCTGTTTCGAGTTCTCACCCTCTGACACCATGTTTTTAAGCCTAAGTCTAGAAATATGCAAATTTTCGTCGTATTCACAAACCGGTAGTCCTGCGGCTGCTGGTTCAGTTCCTACGAGTTACATTGGTCCCATGGGAGGTGTTGGTGCCACCCACAGGACGTTCGAGGGTTGTTTCGAGTTCTCACCCTCTAACGCCATGTTTTAAAGCCTAATTCTAGAAATATGCTAATTATCGTCGTATTCTTAAACCGGGAGTCCCGCGGCTGCGGGGTCATTTCTTACGAGTTACATTGGTCCCGTGGGAGGTGTTGGTGCCACCCACGGGGCCGTTCGGGGGTTATTTCGAGTCCACACCCTCTAACGCCATGTTTTTAAGCCTAAGTCTATAAATATTCAAATTTCCATCGTATTCTCAAACCGGGAGTCCCGCGGCTGCGGGGTCAGTTCCTACGAGTTACTTTGGTCCCGTGGGAGGTGTTGGTGCCACCTACAGGGCCGTTCGGGGGCTGTTTCGAGTTCTCAACCTCTAACTCCATGTTTTTAATCCTAAGTCTAGAAATATGAAAATTATCGTCCTATTCTCAAACCGGGAGTTCCGTGGCTGCGGGGTCAGTTCCTACTAGTTACATTAGTCCCGTGGGATGTGTTAGTGACACCCACGGGGACGTTCGGGGGCTGTTTCGAGTTCTCACCCACTAACACCATGTTTTCTTAAGTTTAGAATCATGAAAATTACCGTCGTATTCTCAAACCGGGAGTCCCGCGGCTGCGGGGTCTGTTCCTAGGAGTTACATTGGTCCTGTGGGAGGTGTTGGTGCCACCTACGGGGACGTTCGGGGGCTATTTCAAGTTCTCACCCTCTAATGCCATGTTTTTAAGTCTAGGTCTAGAAATATGCAAATTACCATCGTATTCTAAAACCGGGAGTCTCGCGGCTGCTGGGTCAGTTCCTACGAGTTACATTGGTCCCGTGGGAGGTGTTGGTGCCACCCACGGGGCCGTTCGGGGGCTGTTTCGAGTTCTCAACCTCTAACGACATGTTTTTAAGCCTAAGTCTAGAAATATGAAAATTATCATCCTATTCTCAAACCGAGAGTTCCGCGGCTGCGGAGTCAGTTCCTACTAGTTACATTGGTCCTGTGGGAGGTGTTGGTGCCACCCACGGGGATGTTCGGTGGCTGTTTTGAGTTCTCAACCTCTAACGTCATTTTTTTAAGCCTAAGTCTAGAAATATGCAAATTATCATCGTATTCTCAAACCGGGAGTCCCTCGGCTGCGGTGTCAGTTCCTACGAGTTACATTGGTCCCGTGGGAGGTGTTGGAGTCACCCACGGGGCCATTCGGGGCCTGTTTTGAGTTCTCAACCTCTAACGCTATGTTTTTAACCCTAAGTACAGAAATATGGAAATTATCATCCTATTCTCAAACCGAGATTCCCGCGGCTGCGGGGTCATTTCCTTCGAGTTACATTGGTCCCGTGGGAGGCGTTGGTGTCACCCACGGGACCATTCGGCGGTTGTTTCGAGTTCTCAACATCTAACGCCCTGTTTTTAAGCCTAAGTCTAGAAATATGCAAATTATCATCCTATTCTCAAACCTGGAGTCCCGCGACTGCTGGGTCAGTTCCTACGAGTTACATTGGTCCCGTGGGAGGTGTTGATACCACCCACGGGGACGTTCGGGGGCTATTTCGAGTTCTCACCCTCTGACACCATGTTTTTAAGCCTAAGTCTAGAAATATGCAAATTTCCGTCGTATTCACAAATCGGGAGTCCTGCGGCTGCTGGGCCAGTTCCTACGAGTTACATTGGTCCCATGGGAGGCGTTGGTGCCACCCACAGGACGTTCAAGGGTTGTTTCGAGTTCTCACCCTCTAACGCCATGTTTTAAAGCCTAATTCTAGAAATATGCTAATTATCGTCGTATTCTCAAACCGGGAGTCCCGCGGCTGCGGGGTCATTTCTCACGAGTTACATTGGTCCCGTGGGAGGTGTTGGTGCCACCCACGGGGCCGTTCGGGGTTTTTTCGAGTCCTCACCCTCTAACGCCATGTTTTTAAGCCTAAGTCTATAAATATTCAAATTTCCATCGTATTCTCAAACCGGGAGTCCCGCGACTGCGGGGTCAGTTCCTACGAGTTACATTGGTCCCGTGGGAGGCGTTGGTGCCACCCCCGGCGACATTCGGGGGCTATTTCGAGTTCTCAACCTCTAACGCCATGTTTTTAAGTCTAAGTCTTGAAATATGCAACTTATCATCCTATTCTCAAACCGGGAGTCCCGCGGCTGCGTGTTCAGTTCCTACGAGTTATATTGGTTCCGTGGAAGGTGTTGGAGCCACCCACAGGGCCATTTGGGGGTTTTTTCGAGTTCTCACCCACTGACGCAATGTTTTTAAGTATAAGTCTTGAAATATGAAATTATCATCGTATTCCCAAACCGGGAGTCCCGCGGCTGCGGGGTCAGTTCCTACGAGTTAGGTTGGTCCCGTGGGAGGTGTTGGTGCCACCCACGGGGTCGTTCGGGGGCTTTTTCGAGTTCTCAACCTCTAACGCAATTTTTTTAAGCCTAAGTCTAGAAATATGTAAATTATCATCCAATTCTCAAACCGGGAGTCCCGCGGCTGCGGGGTCAGTTCCTACTACATTGGTCCCGTGGGAGGTGTTGGTGCCACCCACGGGGCAGTTCGGGGGTTGTTTCGAGTTCTCACCCTCTAACGCCATGTTTTTAAGACTAAGTCCAGAAATATGAAATTATCATCGTATTCTCAAACCGAGATTCACGCGGCTGCAGGGTCAGTTCCTACGAGTTACGTTGGTCCCGTGGGAGGTTTTGGTGCCACCCACGGGGCCGTTCGGGGGCTGTTTCGAGTTGTCAACCTCTAACGCCATATTTTTAAGCCTAAGTCTAGAAATATGTAAATTATCGTCATATTCTCAAATCGGGAGTTCCATGTCTGCGGGGTCAGTTCCTACTAGTTACATTGGTCCCGTGGGAGGTGTTGGTGCCACCCACGGGGACGTTCGGGGGCTGTTTTGAGTTCTCACCCACTAACACCATGTTTTCTTTAAATTTAAAATTATGAAAATTTCCGTCGTATTCTCAAACCGGGAGTCCCGCGGCTACGGGGTCAGTTCCTACGAGTTACATTGGTCCTGTGGGAGGTGTTGGTGCCACCTGCGGGGACGTTCGAGGGATATTTCAAGTTCTAACCCTCTAATGCCATGTTTTTAAGCCTAAGTCTAGAAATATGCAAATTACCATCGTATTCTCAAACTGGGAGTCCCGCGACTGCGGGGTCAGTTACTACGAGTTACATTGGTCCCGTGGGAGGTGTTGGTGCCACCCACGGGGACGTTTGGGGGCTATTTCAAGTTCTCACTCTCAAACGCCATGTTTCTAAGACTAAGTCTACAAATAAGCAAATTACCGTCGTATTTTCAAACTGGGAGTCCCGCGGCTGCGGGCTCAGTTCCTACGAGTTACATTGGTCCCGTGGGAGGTGTTGGTACCACCCACGGGTACGTTCGGGGGTTGTTTCAAGTTCTCACCCTCTGACACCATGTTTTTAAGTCTAGGTCTAGAAATATTCAAATTATCGTCCTATTCACAAACCGGGAGTCCCGCGGTGGCGGGGTCAGTTCCTACGAGTTACATTGGTCCCGTGGGAGGTGTTGGTGCCACCCACGGGGATGTTCGGGGGCTGTTTCGAGTTCTCACCCTCTGACGCCATGTTTTTAAGTCTAAATCTAGAAATATGCAAAGTATCATCGTATTCTCAAATCAGGAGTCCCGCGGCTGCGGGGTCAGTTCCTACGAGTTACGTTGGTCCCGTAAGAGGTGTTGGTGCCACCCATAGGGCCGTTCGGTGGATGTTTCCAATTCTAAGCCTCTAACGCCATGTTTTTAAGCCTAAGTCTAGAAATATGCAAATTATCATCCTATTCTCAAACTGGGAGTCCCGCGGCTGCGGCGTCAGTTCCTACGAGTTACATTGGTCCCGTGGGAGGTGTTGGTACCACCCATGGGGACGTTCGGGGGTTGTTTCGAGTTCTCACCCTCTGACACCATGTTTTTAAGTCTAGGTCTAGAAATATTCAAATTATCATCCTATTCACAAACCGGGAGTCCCGCGGCTGCGGGGTTAGTTCCTACGAGTTACATTGGTCCCGTGGGAGGTGTTGTTGCCACCCACGGGGACGTTCGGGGGCTGTTTCGAGTTCTGACCCTCTAACGTTGTGTTTTAAGCCTAAGTCTACAAATATGCAAATTACCGTCGTATTCTCAAACTGGGAGTCCCGCGGCTGCGGGGTCAGTTCCTACGAGTTACATTGGTCCCGTGGGAGGTGTTGGTGCCACCCACAGGGACGTTCGGGGGCTGTTTCGGGTTCTCACCCTCTGACACCATGTTTTTAAGTCTAGGTCTAGAAATATTCACATTATCGTCCTATTCACAAACCGAGAGTCTTGCGGCTGCTGGGTCAGTTCCTACGAGTTACATTGGTCCCGTGGGAGGTGTTGGTGCCACCCACAGGACGTTCGAGGGTTGTTTCGAGTTCTCACCCTCTAACGCCATGTTTTAAAGCCTAATTCTAGAAATATGCTAATTATCGTCGTATTCTCAAACCGGGAGTCCCGCGGCTGCGGGGTCATTTCTTACGAGCTACATTGGTCCCGTGGGAGGTGTTGGTGCCACCCACGGGGCCGTTCGGGGTTTATTTCGAGTCCACACCCTCTAACGCCATGTTTTTAAGCCTAAGTCTATAAATATTCAAATTTCCATCGTATTCTCAAACCGGGAGTCCCGCGGCTGCGGGGTCAGTTCCTACGAGTTACTTTGGTCCCGTGGGAGGTGTTGGTGCCACCTACAGGGCCGTTCGGGGGCTGTTTCGAGTTCTCAACCTCTAACTCCATGTTTTTAATCCTAAGTCTAGAAATATGAAAATTATTGTCCTATTCTCAAACCGGGAGTTCCGTGGCTGCGGGGTCAGTTCCTACTAGTTACATTAGTCCCGTGGGATGTGTTAGTGACACCCACGGGGACGTTCGGGGGCTGTTTCGAGTTCTCACCCACTAACACCATGTTTTCTTAAGTTTAGAATCATGAAAATTACCGTCGTATTCTCAAACCGGGAGTCCCGCGGCTGCGGGGTCAGTTCCTAGGAGTTACATTGGTCCTGTGGGAGGTGTTGGTGCCACCTACGGGGACGTTCGGGGGCTATTTCGAGTTCTCACCCTCTAATGCCTGTTTTTAAGCCTAGGTCTAGAAATATGCAAATTACCATCGTATTCTAAAACCGGGAGTCTCGCGGCTGCTGGGTCAGTTCCTACGAGTTACATTGGTCCCGTGGGAGGTGTTGGTGCCACCCACGGGGCCGTTCGGTGGCTGTTTTGAGTTCTTAACCTCTAACGTCATTTTTTTAAGCCTAAGTCTAGAAATATGCAAATTACCATCGTATTCTCAAACCGAGAGTCCCTCGGCTGCGGTGTCAGTTCCTACGAGTTACATTGGTCCCGTGGGAGGTGTTGGAGTCACCCACGGGGCCATTCGGGGCCTGTTTTGAGTTCTCAACCTCTAACGCTATGTTTTTAACCCTAAGTACAGAAATATGCAAATTATCATCCTATTCTCAAACCGAGATTCCCGCGGCTGCGGGGTCATTTCCTTCGAGTTACATTGGTCCCATGGGAGGCGTTGGTGTCACCCACGGGACCATTCGGTGGTTGTTTCGAGTTCTCAACATCTAACGCCCTGTTTTTAAGCCTAAGTCTTGAAATATGCAAATTATCATCCTATTCTCCAACCTGGAGTCCCGCGACTGCTGGGTCAGTTCCTACGAGTTACATTGGTCCCGTGGGAGGTGTTGATACCACCCACGGGGACGTTCGGGGGCTATTTCGAGTTCTCACCCTCTGACACCATGTTTTTAAGCCTAAGTCTAGAAATATGCAAATTTCCGTCGTATTCACAAACCGGGAGTCCTGCGGCTGCTGGGTCAGTTCCTACGAGTTACATTGGTCCCCTGGGAGGCGTTGGTTCCACCCACAGGACGTTCAAGGGTTGTTTCGAGTTCTCACCCTCTAACGCCATGTTTTAATGCCTAATTCTAGAAATATGCTAATTATCGTCGTATTCTCAAACCGGGAGTCCCGTGGCTGCGGGGTCATTTATTACGAGTTACATTGGTCCCGTGGGAGGTGTTGGTGCCACCCACGGGGCCATTCGGGGGTTATTTCGAGTCCTCACCCTCTAACGCCATGTTTTTAAGCCTAAGTCTATAAATATTCAAATTTCCATCGTATTCTCAAACCGGGAGTCCCGCGACTGCGGGGTCAGTTCCTACGAGTTACATTGGTCCCGTGGGAGGCGTTGGTGCCACCCCCGGCGACATTCGGGGGCTATTTCGAGTTCTCAACCTCTAACGCCATGTTTTTAAGTCTAAGTCTTGAAATATGCAAATTATCATCCTATTCTCAAACCGGGAGTCCCGCGGCTGCGTGTTCAGTTCCTACGAGTTACATTGGTTCCGTGGAAGGTGTTGGAGCCACCCACAGGGCCGTTTGGGGGTTTTTTCGAGTTCTCACCCACTGACGCAATGTTTTTAAGTATAAGTCTTGAAATATGAAATTATCATCGTATTCTCAAACCGGGAGTCCCGCGGCTGAGGGGTCAGTTCCTACGAGTTACGTTGGTCCCGTGGGAGGTGTTGGTGCCACCCACGGGGTCGTTCGGGGGCTTTTTCGAGTTCTCAACCTCTAACGCAATTTTTTTAAGCCTAAGTCTAGAAATATGCAAATTATCATCCAATTCTCAAACCGGGAGTCCCGTGGCTGCGGGGTCAGTTCCTACGAGTTACATTGGTCCCGTGGGAGGTGTTGGTGCCACCCACGGGGCAATTCGGGGGTTGTTTCGAGTTCTCACCCTCTGACGCCATGTTCTTAAGACTAAGTCTAGAAATATGAAATTATCATCGTATTCTCAAACCGAGAGTCCCGCGGCGGCAGGGTCAGTTCCTACGAGTTACGTTGGTCCCGTGGGAGGTTTTGGTGCCACCCACGGGGCCGTTCGGGGGCTGTTTCGAGTTGTCAACCTCTAACGCCATATTTTTAAGCCTAAGTCTAGAAATATGTAAATTATCGTCATATTCTCAAACCGGGAGTTCCATGTCTGCGGGGTCAGTTCCTACTATTTACATTGGTCCCGTGGGAGGTGTTGGTGCCACCCACGGGGACGTTCGGGGGCTGTTTTGAGTTCTCACCCACTAACACCATGTTTTCTTTAAATTTAAAATTATGAAAATTTCCGTCGTATTCTCAAACCGGGAGTCCCGCGGCTACGGGGTCAGTTCCTACGAGTTACATTGGTCCTGTGGGAGGTGTTGGTGCCACCCGCGGGGACGTTCGGTGGATATTTCAAGTTCTAACCCTCTAATGCCATGTTTTTAAGCCTAAGTCTAGAAATATGCAAATTACCATCGTATTCTCAAACTGGGAGTCCCGCGACTGCGGGGTCAGTTATTACGAGTTACATTGGTCCCGTGGGAGGTGTTGGTGCCACCCACGGGGATGTTCGGGGGCTATTTCAAGTTCTCACCCTCAAACGCCATGTTTCTAAGACTAAGTCTACAAATAAGCAAATTACCGTCGTATTCTCAAACTGGGAGTCCCGCGGCTACGGGCTCAGTTCCTACGAGTTACATTGGTCCCGTGGGAGGTGTTGGTACCACCCACGGGGACGTTCGGGGGCTGTTTCGAGTTCTCACCCTTTGACACCATGTTTTTAAGTCTAGGTATAGAAATATTCAAATTATCGTCCTATTCACAAACCGGGAGTCACTCGGCGGCGGTGTCAGTTCCTACGAGTTACATTGGTCCCGTGGGAGGTGTTGGTGCCACCCACGGGGATGTTCGAGGGCTGTTTCGAGTTCTAACCCTCTAACGCCATGTTTTTAAGCCTAAGTCTAGAAATAAACAAATTATAGTCGTATTCTCAAACCGGGAGTCCCGCGGCTGCGGAGTCATTTCCTACGAGTTACGTTGGTCCCGTGGGAGGTGTTGGTGCAACCCACGGGGCCGTTCGGGGGCTATTTTGAGTTCTCACCCTCTGACACCATGTTTTTAAGTCTAGGTCTAGAAATATTCAAATTATCATCCTATTCACAAACCGGGAGTCTCGCGGCTGCGGGGTTAGTTCCTACGAGTTACATTGGTCCCGTGGGAGGTTTTGTTGCCACCCACGGGGACGTTCGGGGGCTGTTTCGAGTTCTGACCCTCTAACGTTGTGTTTTTAAGCCTAAGTCTACAAATATGCAAATTACCGTCGTATTCTCAAACTGGGAGTCCCGCGGCTGCGGGGTCAGTTCCTACGAGTTACATTGGTCCCGTGGGAGGTGTTGGTGCCACCCACAGGGACGTTCGGGGGCGGTTTCGAGTTCTCACCCTCTGACACCATGTTTTTAAGTCTAGGTCTAGAAATATTCAAATTATCGTCCTATTCACAAACCGAGAGTCTTGCGGCTGCTGGGTCAGTTCCTACGAGTTACATTGGTCCCGTGGGAGGTGTTGGTGCCACCCACGGGACGTTCGGTGGCTATTTCGAGTTCTCACCCTCTAACTCCATGCTTTTAAGCCTAAGTCTAGAAATACGCAAATTATCGTCGTATTCTCAAATCAAGAGTTCCGCGGCTGTGGGGTCATTTCCTACGAGTTACATTGGTCTCGTGGGAGGTGTTGGTGCCACCCACGGGGCCGTTCGGGGGTTGTTTCGAGTTCTAACCCTCTAACGCCATGTTTTCAATCCTAAGTCTAGAAATATGCAAATTTCTATCGTATTCTCAAACCGGGAGTCCCGCGGCTGCGGGGTCAGTTCCTACGAGTTACATTGCTCCCGTGGGAGGTGTTGCTGCCACCTACGGGGCCGTTCGGGGGCTGTTTCGAGTTCTCAACCTCTAACTCCATGTTTTTAAGCCTAAGTCTAGAAATATGCAAATTATCGTCCTATTCTCAAACCAGGAGTTTCGTAGCTGCGGGGTCAGTTCCTACTAGTTACATTGGTCCCGTGGGATGTGTTAGTGACACCCACGGGGACGTTCGGGGGATGTTTCGAGTTCTCACCCACTAACACCATGTTTTGCATAAGGTTAGAATTATGAAAATTACCATCGTATTCGCAAACCGGGAGTCCCGCAGCTGCGGGGTCAGTTTCTAAGAGTTACATTGGTCCTGTGGGAGGTGTTGGTGCCACCCACGGGGACGTTCGGGGGCTATTTCGAGTTCTCACCCTCTAATGCCATGTTTTTAAGCCGAGGTCTAGAAATATGCAAATTACCATCGTATTCTCAAACCGGGAGTCTCGTGGCGGCTGGGTCAGTTCCTACGAGTTACATTGGTCCCGTGGGAGGTGTTGGTGCCACCCACGGGGCCGTTCGGGGGCTGTTTCGAGTTCTCAACCTCTAACGACATGTTTTTAAGCATAAGTCTAGAAATATGCAAATTATCATCCTATTCTCAAACCGAGAGTTCCGCGGCTACTGGGCCAGTTCCTAAGAGTTACATTGGTCCCGTGGGAGGTGTTGGTGCCACCCACGGGACGTTCGGTGGCTATTTCGAGTTCTCACCCTCTAACTCCATGCTTTTAAGCCTAAGTCTAGAAATACGCAAATTATCATCGTATTCTCAAATCAAGAGTTCCGCGGCTGCGGGGTCATTTCCTACAAGTTAGATTGGTCCCGTAGGAAGTGTTGGTGTCACCCACGGGGCCATTCGGGGCCTGTTTTGAGTTCTCAACCTCTAACGCCATGTTTTTAACCCTAAGTATAGAAATATACAAATTCTCATCCTATTCTCAAACCGAGATTGCCGCGGCTGCGGGGTCATTTCCTTCGAGTTACATTGGTCCCGTGGGAGGTGTTGGTGTCACCCACGGGGCCATTCGGGGGTTGTTTCGAGTTCTCAACCTCTAACGCCGTGTATTTAAGACTAAGTCTAGAAATATGAAAATTATCATCCTATTCTCAAACCTGGAGTCCCGCGACTGCAGGGTCAGTTCCTACGAGTTACATTGGTCCCGTGGGAGGTGTTGATGCCACCCACGGGGACGTTCGGGGGCTGTTTCGAGTTCTCACCCTCTGACACCAAGTTTTTAAGCCTAAGTCTAGAAATATGCAAATTTCTGTCGTATTCACAAACCGGGAGTCCTGCGGGTCCTGGGTCAGTTCCTACGAGTTACATTGGTCCCATGGGAGGTGTTGGTGCCACCCACGGCGACATTCGGGGGCTATTTCGAGTTCTCAACCTCTAACGCAATGTTTTTAAGCCTAAGTCTTGAAATATGCAAATTATCATCCTATTCTCAAACCGGAAGTCCCGCGGCTGCGTGGTCAGATCCTACGAGTTTCATTGGTCCCGTGGAAGGTGTTGTTGCCACCCACAAGGCCGTTCGGGGGCTTTTTCGAGTTCTCGCCGTCTAACGCCATGGTTTTAAGCCTAAGTGTAGAAATATGCAAATTATCATCCTATTCTCAAACCGGAGTCCCGCGGCTACGTGGTCAGTTCCTACGAGTTACATTGGTCCCGTGGAAGGTGTTGTTGCCACCCACAGGGCCGTTCGGGGGCTTTTTCGAGTTCTCACCCTCTAACGCCATGGTTTTATGCCTAAGTGTAGAAATATGCAAATTATCATCCTATTCTCAAACCGGGAGTCCCGCGGCTGCGTGGTCAGTTCCTACGAGTTACATTGGTCCCGTGAAAGGTGTTGTTGCCACCCACAGGGCCGTCCGGGGGCTTTTTCGAGTTCTCACCCTCTGACGCCATGTTTTTAAGTCTAAGTGTTGAAATATGAAATTATCATCGTATTCTCAAACCGAGAGTCCCGCGGCTGCGGGGTCAGTTCCTACGAGTTACGTTGGTCCCGTGGGAGGTAATGGTGCCACCCACGGGGCCGTTCGGGGGCTGTTTCGAGTTCTCAACCTCTAACGCCATTTTTTTAAGCCTAAGTCTAGAAATATGCAAATTATCATCCTATTCTCAAACCGGGAGTCCCGCGGCTGCGGGGTCAGTTCCTACGAGTTACATTGGTCCCGTGGGAGGTGTTGGTGCCACCCACGGGGCCGTTCGGGGTTGTTTCGAGTTCTCACCCTCTGACGCCATGTTTTTAAGTCTAAGTCTAGAAATATGAAATTATCATCGTATTCTCAAACCGGGAGTCCCGCGGCTGCGGGGTCAGTTCCTACGAGTTACGTTGGTCCCGTGGGAGGTTTTGGTGCCACCCACGGGGCCGTTCGGGGTCTGTTTCGAGTTGTCAACCTCAAACGCCATGTTTTTAAGCCTAAGTCTCGAAATATGTAAATTATCGTCCTATTCTCAAACCAGGAGTTCCGTGTCTGCGGGGTCAGTTCCTACTAGTTACATTGGTCCCGTGGGAGGTGTTGGTGCCACCCACGGGGACGTTCGGGGGCTGTTTCGAGTTCTCACCCACTAACACCATGTTTTGCTTAAATTTAAAATTATCAAAATTACCGTCGTATTCTCAAATCGGGAGTCCCGCGGCTTCGGGTTCAGTTCCTACGAGTTACATTGGTCCTGTGGGAGGTGTTGGTGCCATCCGCGGGGACGTTCGGGGGATGTTTCAAGTTCTAGCCCTCTAATGCCATGTTTTTAAGCCTAAGTCTAGAAATATGCAAATTACCATCGTATTCTCAAACTGGGAGTCCCGCGGCTGCGGGGTCAATTCCTACGAGTTACATTGGTCCCGTGGGAGGTGTTGGTGCCACCCACGGGGACGTTCGGGGGTTGTTTCGAGTTCTCACCCTCTAACGCCATGTTTCTAAGCCTAAGTATACAAATAAGCAAATTACCATCGTATTCTCAAAGTGGAAGTCCCGCGGCTGCGGGGTCAGTTCGTACTAGTTACATTGGTCCCGTGGGAGGTGTATGTACCACCCACAGGGACGTTCGAGGGCTGTTTCGAGTTCTCACCCTCTGACACCATGTTTTTAAGTCTAGGTCTAGAAATATTCAAATTATCGTCCTATTCAAAAACCGAGAGTCCCGCGGCTGCGGGGTCAGTTCCTACGATTTACATTGATCCCGTGGGAGGTGTTGGTGCCACCCGCGGGGACGTTCGGGGGCTGTTTCAAGTTCTCACCCTCTGACGCCATGTTTTTAAGTCTGAGTCTAGAAATATGCAAATTATCATCGTATTCTCAAACCGGGAGTCCCGCGGCTGCGGCGTCAGTTCCTACGAGGTACGTTGGTCCCGTGGGAGGTGTTGGTGCCACCCACGGGGCCGTTCGGGGGATGTTTCCAATTCTAAACCTCTAACGCCATGTTTTTAAGCCTAAGTCTAGAAATATGCAAATTATCATCCTATTCTCAAACTTGGAGTCCCGCTGCTGCGGGGTCAGTTCCTACTAGCTACATTGGTCCCGTGGGAGGTGTTGGTACCACCCACGGGGACGTTCGGGGGCTGTTTCGAGTTCTCACCCTCTGACACCATGTTTTCAAGTCTAGGTCTACAAATATTCAAATTATCATCCTATTCACAAACCGGGAGTCCCGCGGCTGCAGGGTCAGTTCCTACGACTTACATTGGTCCCGTGGGAGGTGTTGGTGCCACCCACGGGGACGTTCGGTGCCTGTTTCGAGTTCTCACCCTCTAACGTTATGTTTTTAACCCTAAGCATACAAATATGCAAATTATCGTCATATTCTCAAACTGAGAGTCCCGCGGCTGCGGGGTCAGTTCCTACGAGTTACATTGGTCCCGTCGGAGGTGTTGGTGCCACCCACGGGGACGTTCGGGGGCTGTTTCGAGTTCTCACCCTCTAACTCCATGTTTTTAAGCCTAAGTCTATAAATATGCAAATTACCATCGTATACTCAAACCGGGAGTCCCGCGGCTGCGGGGTCAGTTCCTACGAGTTACATTGGTCCCGTGGGAGGTGTTGGTGCCACCCACGGGTCCGTTCGGGGGCTGTTTCGAGTTGTCACCATCTAACGCAATATTTTCAAGCCTAAGTCTAAAAATATGCAAATTACAGGCGTATTCTCAAACTGGGAGTCCCGTGGCTACGAGGTCAGTTCCTACGAGTTACATTGGTCCCGTGGGAGGTGGTTGTGCCACCCACGAGCGCGTTCGGGGGCTGTTTCGAGTTCTCACCCTCTAACACCATGTTTTTATGCATAAGTCTAGAAATATGCAAATGACCGTCCTATTCTCAAACCGAGAGTCCCGCGGCTACGGGGTCAGTTCCTATGAGTTACATTGGTCCCGTGGAAGGTGTTGGTGCCACCCACGGGGACGTTCGGGGACTGTTTTGAGTTCTCATCATCAAACACCCTGTTTTTGAGCTTAAGTCTAGAAATATGATAATTACCATCATATTCTCAAACCGGGAGTCCCGCGGCTGTGGGGTCAGTTCCTACGAGTTACATTGGTCCCGTGGGAGGTGTTGGTGCCACCCAGTGGGACGTTCAGGGGCTTTTTCGAGTTCTCACCCTCTAACGCAATGTTTTTAACCCTAAGTCTAGAAATATGCAAATTATCATCGTATTCTCAAACCGAGAGTCCCGCAGTTGTGGGATCAGTTCCTACGAGTTACATTGGTCCCGTCGGAGGGGTTGGTGCCACCCACGGGGACGTTCGGGGGCTGTTTCGAGTTCTCACCCACTAACGCCATGTTTTGCTTAATTTTAGAAATATGCAAATTACCGACGTATTCTCAAATCGGGACTCCAGTGACAGCGGGGTCAGTTCCTACGAGTTACATTGGTCCCGTGGGAGGTTTTGGTGCCACCCATGGGGCCGTTCGGGGGCTGTTTCGAGTTCTCAACCTCTAACGCCATGTTTTTAAGCCTAAGTCTAGAAATATGCAAATTATCATCCTATTCTCAAACCGGGAGTCCCGCAGCTGCGGGGTTAGTTTCTACGAGTTACATTGGTCCCGTGGGAGGTTTTGGTGCCACCCACGGGGCCGTTCGGGGCCTGTTTCGAGTTCTCAACCTCTAACGCCATGTTTTTAAGCCTAAGTCTATAAATATTCAAATTATGGTCCTATTCTCAAACCGAGACTCCCGCGACTGCGAGGTCATTTCCTTCGAGTTACATTGGTCCCGTGGGAGGTGTTGGTGTCACCCACGGGGCCATTCGGGGGTCGTTTCGAGTTCTCTATCTCTAACGCCATGTTTTTAAGCGTAAGTCTAGAAATCTTCAAATTATCATCGTATTCTCAAACCGGGAGTCCCGCAGCTGTGGGGTCAGTTCCTACGAGTTACGTTGGTCGCATCGGAGGTGTTGGTGACACCCACGGGGACGTTCGGGGGCTGTTTCGAGTTCTCACCCACTAACGCCACGTTTTGCTTAATTTTATAAATATACAAATTACCATCGTATTCTCAAACCGGGAGTCCCGCGGCTGCGGGGTCAGTTCCTACGAGCTACATTGGTCCCGTCGGAGGTGTTGGTGCCACCAATGGGGATGTTCGGGGGGCTGTTTCGAGTTCTCACCCTCTAACGCCGTGTTTTTCAGCCTAAGTGTAGAAATATACAAATTATCGTCATATTCTCAAACCGAGAGTCCCGCGACTACGGAGTCAGTTCCTACGAGTTACATTGGTCCCGTGGGAGGTGTTGGTGCCACCCACGGGGTCGTTTGAGGGCTGTTTCGAGTTTTCAACCTCTAACGCCATGTTTCGCTTATGTCTAGAAATATGCAAATTACCGTCGTATTCTCAAACCGAGAGTCCCGTGGCTACGGGGTCAGTTCCTACGAGTTACATTGGTCCTGTGGGAGGTGTTGGTGCCACCCACGGGGATGTTTGGAGGTTGTTTTGAGTTCTCACCCTCTAACGCCATGTTTTTATTCATAAGTCTATAAATATACAAATTACTGTCGTATTCTCAAACCGGGAGTCCTGTGGCTACGGGGTCAGCTCCTACGAGTTACATTGGTCCCGTGGGAGATGTTGGTGTTACCCACGGGGCCATTAGGTCGATGTTTCGAGTTCTCAACCTCTAACGCTATGTTTTTAAGCCTAAGTCTAGAAATATGTAAATTATCATCGTATTCTCAAATCGGGAGTCCTGCGGCTGCGGTGTCAGTTCCTACGAGTTACATTGGTCCTGTGGGAGATGTTGGTGACACCCACAGGGCCTTGCGGGGGATGTTTCGAGTTCTCACCCACTAACGCCATGTTTTGCTTAAGTTTAGAAATATGCAAATTACCGTCATATTCTCAAATCGAGAGTCCCGTGGCTGCGGGGTCAGTTCCTACGAGTTACAATGGTTCCGTGGGAGGTGTTGGTGCCACCCACGGGGACGTTCAGGGGCTGTTTCGAGTTCTCATCCTCTAACGCCCTATTTTTAAGCCTAGGTCTAGAAATATGCAAATTATCATCGTATCCTCAAATCGGGAGTCCCGCGGCTGCGGGGTCAGTTCCTACGAGTTACATTGGTCCCGTGGGAGGTGTTGGTGCCACCCACGTGACCGTTCGGGGCTGTTTCAAGTTCTCACCCACTAACGCCATGTTTTGCTCAAGTCTAGAAATATGCAAATTACCATCGTATTTTCAAATCGGGAGTCCCGTGGATGCGGGGTGAGTTCCTACGAGTTACATTGGTCCCGTGAGAGGTGTTGGTGCAACCCAATGGGACGTTCGGGGCCTGTTTCGAGTTCTCAACCTCTAATGCCATGTTTTTAAGCCTAAGTCTAGAAATATTCAAATTATGGTCCTATTCTCAAACCGAGACTCCCGCGACTGCGAGGTCATTTCCTTCGAGTTACATTGGTCCCGTGGGAGGTGTTGGTGTCACCCACGGGGCCATTCGGGGGTCGTTTCGAGTTCTCTATCTCTAACGCCATGTTTGTAAGCGTAAGTCTAGAAATCTGCAAATTATCATCGTATTCTCAAACCGGGAGTCCCGTAGCTGTGGGGTCAGTTCCTACGAGTTACGTTGGTCCCATCGGAGGTGTTGGTGACACCCACGGGGACGTTCGGGGGCTGTTTCGAGTTCTCACCCACTAACGCCATGTTTTGCTTAATTTTAGAAATATGCAAATTACCATCGTATTCTCAAACCGGGAGTCCCGCGGCTGCGGGGTCAGTTCCTACGAGCTACATTGGTCCCATCAGAGGTGTTGGTGCCACCAATGGGGACGTTCGGGGGGCTGTTTCGAGTTCTCACCCTCTAACGCCGTGTTTTTCAGCCTAAGTGTAGAAATATACAAATTATCGTCATATTCTCAAACCGAGAGTCCCGCGACTACGGAGTCAGTTCCTACGAGTTACATTGGTCCCGTGGGAGGTGTTGGTGCCACCGACGGGGTCGTTAGAGGGCTGTTTCGAGTTTTCAACCTCTAACGCCATGTTTCGCTGATGTCTAGAAATATGCAAATTACCGTCGTATTCTCAAACCGAGAGTCCCGTGGCTACGGGGTCAGTTCCTACGAGTTACATTGGTCCCGTGGGAGGTGTTGGTGCCACCCATGGGGACGTTTGGGGGTTGTTTTGAGTTCTCACCCTCTAACGCCATGTTTTTATTCATAAGTCTATAAATATGCAAATTAATGTCGTATTCTCAAACCGGGAGTCCTGTGGCTGCGGGGTCAGTTCCTACGAGTTACATTGGTCCCGTGGGAGGTGTTGGTGTTACCCACGGGGCCGTTCGGTCGATGTTTCGAGTTCTCAACCTCTAACGCTATGTTTTTAAGCATAAGTCTAGAAATATGTAAATTATCATCGTATTCTCAAATCGGGAGTCCCGCGGCTGCGGTGTCAGTTCCTACGAGTTACATTGGTCCCGTGGAAGATGTTGGTGACACCCACTGGACCTTGCGGGGGCTGTTTCGAGTTCTCACCCACTAACGCCATGTTTTGCTTAAGTTTAAAAATATGCAAATTACCGTCATATTCTCAAATCGGGAGTTCCGTGGCTGCGGGGTCAGTTCCTACGAGTTACAATGGTTCCGTGGGAGGTGTTGGTGCCACCCACGGGGACGTTCAGGGGCTGTTTCGAGTTCTCATCCTCTAACGCCCTATTTTTAAGCCTAGGTCTAGAAATATGCAAATTATCATCGTATCCTCAAACCGGGAGTCCCGCGGCTGCGGGGTCAGTTCCTATGTGTTAAATTGGTCCCGTGGGCGGTGTTGGTGCCACCCACGTGACCGTTCGGGGGCTGTTTCAAGTTCTCACCCACTAACACCATGTTTTGCTCAAGTCTAGAAATATGCAAATTACCATCGTATTTTCAAATCGGGAGTCCCGTTGATGCAGGGTGAGTTCCTACGAGTTACATTGGTCCCGTGAGAGGTGTTGGTGCAACCCACTGGGACGTTTGGGGGCTATTTCGAGTTCTCACCCTCTAACGCCATGTTTTTAAGCCTAAGTCTAGAAATATGCAAATTATCATCGTATTGTCAAACTGGGAGTCCCGCGGGTGCGGGGTCAGTTCCTACGTGTTACATTGGTCCCGTAGGAGGTGTTGGTGTCACCCAAGGGGCCATTCGGGGGTTGTTTCGAGTTTTCAACCTCAAACGCCATGTTGTTAAGCCTAAGTCTAGAAATATTCAAATTATCAACCTATACTCAAACCGGGAGTCCCGCGGCTGCCGGGGCAGTTCCTAAGAGTTACATTGGTCCCGTGGGAGGTGTTGGTGCCACCCACGGGGACGTTCGGGGGCTGTTTCGAGTTCTCCCCCTCTAATGCCCTGTTTTTAAGCATAAGTCTATAAATATGAAAATTACCGTTGTATTCTCAAACCGGGAGTCCCGCGGATGCGGGGTCAGTCCCTACGAGTGACATTGGTCCCGTGGGACGTGTTGGTTCCACCCACGGCGATGTTCGGGGGCTGTTTCGAGTTCTCACCCTCTAACGCCATGTTTTTAAACCTAGGTCAAGAAATAGGCAAATTATCATCGTATTCTCAAAACGGGAGTCCCGCGGCTGCGAGGTGAGTTCCTACGAGTTACTTTGGTCCCATGGGTGGTGTTGGGGCCACCCACGGGGACATTCGGTGGCTGTTTCGAGTTCTCACCCTCTAACACCATGTTTTTAAACCTAAGTGTACAAATATGCAAATTATGGTCGTATTCTCAAACCGGGAGTCCCGCGGCTACGGGGTCAGTTCCTACGAGTTACATTGGTCCCGTCGGAGGTGTTGGTGCCACCAACGGGGACGTTCGGGGGGCTGTTTCGAGTTCTCACCCTCTAACGCTGTGTTTTTAAGCCTAAGTGTTGAAATATGCAAATTATCGTCATATTCTCAAATCGAGAGTCCCGCGACTACGGAGTCAGTTCCTACGAGTTACATTGGTCCCGTGGGAGGTGTTGGTGCCACCCACGGGGTCGTTAGAGGGCTGTTTCGAGTTTTCAACCTCTAACGCCATGTTTTGCTTATGTCTAGAAATATTCAAATTACCGTCGTATTCTGAAACCGAGAGTCCCGTGGATACGGGGTCAGTTCCTACGAGTTATATTGGTCTCGTGGGAGGTGTTGGTGCCACCCACGGGGATGTTTGGGGGTTGTTTCGAGTTCTCACCCTCTAACGCCATGTTTTTATTCATAAGTCTATAAATATGCAAATTCCTGTCGTATTCTCAAACCGGGAGTCCTATGGCTGCGGGGTCAGTTCCTACGAGTTACATTGGTCCCGTGGGAGGTGTTGGTGTTACCCACGGGGCCATTCGGTCGATGTTTCGAGTTCTCAACCTCTAACGCTATGTTTTTAAGCCTAAGTCTAGAAATATTTAAATTATCATCGTATTCTCAAATCGAAAGTCCCGCGTTTGCGGTGTCAGTTCCTACGAGTTACATTGGTCCCGTGGGAGATGTTGGTGACACCCACGGGGCCTTGCGGGGGCTGTTTCGAGTTCTCACCCACTAACGCCATGTTTTGCCTAAGTCTAGAAATATGCAAATTATCGTCCTATTATCAAACCGGGAGTCCCACGGCTGCGGGGTCAGTTCATAAGAGTTACATTGGTCCCGTGGGAGGTGTTGGTGCCACCCATGGGGACGTTCGTTGGTTGTTTCGAGTTCTCACCCTCTAACGCCATGTTTTTAAGCCTAAGTCTAGAAATATGCTAATTACCATCGTATTCTCAAACCGGGAGTCCCGCGGCTGCGGGGTCAGTTCCTACGAGTTACATTGGTCCCGTGGGAGGTGTTGGTGTCACCCACGGGGCCATTCGGGGACTGTTTCGAGTTCTGAACCTCTAACGCCATGTTTTTAAGCCTAAGTCTAGAAATATGCAAATTATCGTCCTATTCTCAAACCGAGACTCCCGCGGCTACGAGGTCATTTCCTTCGAGTTACATTGGTCCCGTGGGAGGTGTTGGTGTCACCCACGGGGCCATTCGGGGGTGGTTTCGAGTTATCAACCTCTAACGTCGTGTTTTTAAGCCTAATTCTAGAAATATGCAAATTATCATCCTCTTCTAAAACCGAGAGTCCCGCGGCTGCGGGGTCAGTTCCTACGAGTTAAATTGGTCTCGTGGGAGGTGTTGGTGCCACCCACGGGGACGTTCGGGGGCTGTTTCGAGTTCTCATCCTCTAACGCCATGTTTTTAAGCCTAAGTCGAGAAATATGCAAATTACCGTTGTATTCTCAAATCGGGAGTCCCGCGGCTGCGGGGTCAGTTCCTACGAATTACATTGGTCCCGTGGGAGGTGTTGGTACCACCCACGGGGCCGTTCGGGGCTGTTTCGAGTTCTCACCCACTAACGCCATGTTTTGCTTAAGTCTATAAATATGCAAATTACCGTCGCATTTTCAAACCAGGAGTCCCGTGGCTGCAGGGTCTGTTCCTACGAGTTACATTGGTCATGTTGGAGGTGTTAGTGAGACCCACGAGGACGTTCGGGGGCTATTTCGAGTTCTCACCCACTAACGACATGTTTTGCTTAAGTTTAGAAATATGCAAATTACTGTCATATTCTCAAATCGGGAGTCCCGTGGCTGCGGGGTCAGTTCCTATGAGTTACATTGGTCCTGTGGGAGGTGTTGGTGCCACCCACGGGGACGTTCAGGGGCTGTTTCGAGTTCTCATCCTCTAACGCCCTGTTTTTAAGCCTAGGTCTTGAAATATGCAAATTATCATCATAATCTCAAACCGGGAGTCCCGCGGCTGCGGGGTCAGTTCCTATGAGTTACATTGGTCCCGTGGGAGGTGTTGGTGCCACCCACGGGGACGTTCTCACCCTCTAACGTCATGTTTTTAAGCCTAAGTCTAGAAATATGGAAATTATCATCGTATTCTCAAACTGGGAGTCCCGCGGGTGCGGGGTCAATTCCTACGAGTTACATTGGTCCCGTGGGAGGTGTTGGTGTCACCCACGGGGCCATTCGGGGGCTGTTTCGAGTTTTCAACCTCAAACACCATGTTGTTAAGCCTAAGTCTAGAAATATGCAAATTATCGTCCTATACTCAAACCGGGAGTCCCGCGGCTGCCGGGTCAATTCCTACGAGTTACATTGGTCCCGTGGGAGGTGTTGGTGCCACCCACGGGGCTCTTTCGAGTTCTCACCCTCTAACGCCATGTTTTTAATCCTAAGTCTATAAATACGCAAATTACCGTTGTATTCTCAAACCGGGAGTCCCGCGGATGCGAGGTCAGTTCCTACGAGTGACATTGGTCCCGTGGGAGGTGTCGATGCCACCCACGGCGATGTTCGGGGGCTGTTTCGAGTTCTCACCCTCTAACACCATGTTTTTAAGCCTATGTCTAGAAATATTCAAATTATCATCGTATTCTCAAAATGGGAGTCCCGCGGCTGCGGGGTCAGTTCCTACGAGTTACATTGGTCCCGTGGGAGGTGTTGGTGCCACACACGGGGCCGCTCGGGGGCTGTTTCGAGTTCTCCACCTCTAACGCCATGTTTTTAAGCCTAAGTCTAGAAAATACAAATTATCATCCTATTCTCAAACCGGGAGTCCCACGGCTGCGGGGTCAGTTCCTACGAGTTACTTTGGTCCCATGGGAGGTGTTGGGGCCACCCACTGGGACATTCGGTGGCTGTTTCGAGCTCTCACCCTCTAACACCATGTTTTTAAACCTTAGCCTACAAATATGTAAATTATGGTCGTATTCTCAAACCGGGAGTCCCGCGACTGCGGGGTCATTTCCTACGAGTTACATTGGTCACGTGGGAGGTGTTGGTACCACCCACGGGGCCATTCGGGGGCTGTTTCGAGTTCTCAACCTCTAACGCCATGTTTTTAAGCCTAAGTCTAGAAATATGCATATTATCATCCTATTCTCAAACCGGGAGTCCCGCGGCTGCGGGGTCAGTCCCTAAGAGTTACATTGGTCCCGTGGGAGGTGTTGGTACCACCCATGGGGACGTTCGTTGGTTGTTTCGAGTTCTCACCCTCTAACGCCATGTTTTGAAGCCTAAGTCTAGAAATATGCTAATTACCATCGTATTCTTAAACCAGGAGTCCCGCAGCTGCGAGGTCAGTTCCTACGAGTTACATTGGTCCCATGGGAGGTGTTGGTGCCACCCACGGGGATGTTCGGGGGATGTTTCGAGTTCTCACCCTCTAACGCCATGTTTCTAATCCTAAGTCTATAAATATGCAATTTATCATTGTATTCTCAAACCGGGAGTCCCGTGGCTACGGGGTCATTTCCTACGAGTTACATCGGTCACGTGGGAGGTGTTGGTACCACCCACGGGGACGTTCAGGGGCTATTTCGAGTTCTCACCCTCAAACGCCATGTTTTTAAGCCTAAGTCTAAAAATATTCAAATTATCATCATATTCTCAAACCGGGAGTCTCGCGACTGCGGGGTTAGTTCCTACGAGTTACATTGGTCCCGTATGAGGTGTTTGTGCCACCCACGGGGCCGTTAGAGGGATGTTTCGAGTTTTCACCCCATAACACCATGTTTTACTCTTGTCTAGAAATATGCAAATTACCGTCGTATTCTCAAACCGGGAGTCCCGTGGCTACGGGGTCAGTTCCTTCGTGTTACATTGGTCCCGTCGGAGGTGTTGGTGCCACCCACGGGGACGTTTGGGGGTTGTTTCGAGTTATCAACCACTAATGCCATGTTTTTTAACCTAAGTCTAAAAATATGCAAATTACCGTCGTATTCTCAAATCGGGAGTCCCGCGGTTGCGGGGTCATTTCCTACGAGTTACATTGGTCCCGTGGGAGGTGTTGGTGCCACCCACGGGGCCGTGCGGGGGCTGTTACGAGTTCTCACCCTCTAACGCCATGTTTTTAAGCCTAAGTCTAGAAATATGCAAATTATCGTCCTATTCTCAAATCGGGAGTCCCGCAGCAGCGGGGTCAGTTCCTATGAGTTACATTGGTCCCGTGGGAGGTGTTTGTGACACCCAAGGGGCCGTTCGGGGGCCGTTTCGAGTGTTCACCCTCTAACGCCATGTTTTTAAGCCTAAATCTAGAAATATGCCAATTATCATCCTATTCTCAAACCGGGAGTCCCGCAGCTGCGGGTTGAGTTACTACGAGCTACATTGGTCCCATGGGAGGTGTTGGTGCCACCCACAGGAATGTTCGGGGGATGTTTCGAGTTCTCACCGACTAACGCCATGTTTCTAATCCTAAGTCTATAAATATGCAATTTATCATCGTATTCTCAAACCGAGAGTCCCGCGGTTGCGGGGTCCGTTCCTACGAGTTACATTGGTCCCGTGGGAGGTGTTGGTACCACCCACGCGGCCGTTCGGGGGCTGTTTCGAGTTCTCACCCTCTAACGCCATGTTATTAAGCCTAAGTCTAGAAATATGCAAATTACCATCGTATTCTCAAACCGGGAGTCCCGCGGCAGCGGGGTCAGTTCCTACGAGTTACATTGGTCCCGTGGGAGGTGTTGGTGCCACCCACGGGGCCATTCGGGGGCTTATTCGAGTTCTCCACCTCTAAAGCCATGTTCTAAAACCTAAGTCTATAAATATGCAAATTATTATCGTATTCTCAAACCGGGAGTCCCGTGGCTGCGGGGTCATTTCCTACGAGTAACATTGGTCACGTGGGAGGTGTTGGTGCCACCCTCGAGGACGTTCGGGGGCTGTTTCGAGTTCTCACCCTCTAACGCCATGTTTTTAAGCCTAAGTCTAGAAATATGCAAATTATCGTCATATTCTCAAACCAGGAGTCTCGCGACTGCGGGATTAGTTCCTACGAGTTACATTGGTCCCGTAGGAGGTGTTTGTGCCACCCACGGGGCCGTTAGAGGGCTGTTTCGAGTTTTCACCCCCTAACGCCATGTTTTGCTTTTGTCTAGAAATATGCAAATTACCGTTGTATTTTCAAACCGGGAGTCCCGTGGCTACGGGGTCAGTTCCTTCGAGTTACATTGGTCCCGTCGGAGGTGTTGGTGCCACCCACGGGGACGTTTGGGGGTTGTTTCTAGTTCTCACCCTCTACAGCCATGTTTTAAAGCATAAGTCTATAAATATGCAAATTACTATCGTATTCTCAAACCGGGAGTCCCGCGGTTGCGGGGTCAGTTCCTACGAGTTACATTGGTCACGTGGGAGGTGATGGTGTCACCCACGGGGTCATTCGGGGGCTATTTCGAGTTCTCAACCTCTAACGCCACGTTTTTAAGCCTAAGTCTAGAAATATGTAAATTATCGTCCTATTATCAAACCGGCAGTCCCGCGGCTGCTGGGTCAGTTCCTAAGAGTTACATTGGTCACGTGGGAGGTTTTGGTGCCACCCATGGGGACATTCGTGGGTTGTTTCGGGTTCTCACCCTCTAACGCCATGTTTTTAAGCCTAAGTCTAGAAATATGCTAATTACCATCGTATTCTCAAACCGGGAGTCCCGCAGCTGCGGGGTCAGTTCCTACAAGTTACATTGGTCCCGTAGGAGGTGTTGGTGCCACCCACGGGGACGTTCGGGGGCTGTTTCGAGTTCTCACCCACTAACGCCATGTTTTGCATAACTTTAGAAATATGCAAATTACCGTCGTATTTTCAAATCGGGAGTCCCGCGGCTGCCGGGTCAGTTCCTACGAGTTACATTGGTCAAGTGGGAGGTGTTGGTGCCACCCACGGGGCCGTTCGGGGCTTGCCTCGAGTTCTCACCCTTTAACGCCATGTTTTTAAGCCTACGTCTAGAAACATGAAAATTATCGTCCTATTCTCAAACCGGGAGTCCTGTGGCAGCGGGGTCAGTTCCTACGAGTTACGTTGGTCCCGTGGGAGGTGTTGGTGCCACCCACGGGGCCGTTCGGGGATGTTTCGAGTTCTCAACCTCTAACGCCATGTTTTTAAGCCAAAGTCCATATATATACAAATTATCATCCTATTCTCAAACCGGGAGTTCCGTGGCTGCAGGGTCAGTTCCTACGAGTTACATTTGTCCCGTGGGAGGTGTTGGTGCAACCCACGGGGTCGTTCGGGGGCTGTTTCGAGTTCTCACCCTCTAACGCCATGTTGTTAGGACTAAGTCTAGAAATATGTAAATTACAGTCGTATTTTCAAACCGGGAGTCCCGCGGCTGCGGGGTCAGTTCTTACGAGTTACACTGGTCCCGTGGGTGGTGTTGGAGCCACCCACGGGGCCGTTCGGGGGCTGTTTCGAGTTCTCAGCCTCTAACGCCATGTTTTTAAGCCTAAGTCTAGAAATATGCAAATTATCATACTATTCTCAAACCGGGAGTCCCACGGCTGCGGGGTCAGCTCCTACGAGTTACATTGGTCCCGTGGGAGGTGTTGGTGCCACCCACGGGGCCGTTCGGGGGATGTTTCGAGTTCTCAACCTCTAACGCCATGTTTTTAAGCATAAGTCTATAAATACGCAAATTATTTTCGTATTCTCAAACCAGGAATCCCGCGGCTGCGGCGTCAATTCCTACGAGTTACATTGGTCCCATGGGAGGTGCGGGTGCCACCCACGGGGACGTTCGGGGGCTTTTTTGAGTTCTCACCCTCTAACGCAATGTTTTTTAGCCTAATTCTATAAATAAGCAAATTATGATCGTATTGTCAAAACGGGAGTCCCGCGGCAGTGGGGTCAGTTCCTAGGAGTTACATTGGTCCCATGGGAGGTGTTGGTACCACCCACGGGGACGTTCGAGGGCTGTTTCGAGTTCTCACCCTCTAACGCCATGTTTTTAAGCCTAAGTGTAGAAATATGTAAATTATCATCGTATTCTCAAATCAGGAGTCCCGCGGCTGCGGGGTCAGTTCCTAAAGGTTGCATTGGTCCCAAGGGAGGTGTTGGTGCTACCCACGGGGCTGTTCGGGGTCTATTTCGAGTTTTCACCCTCTAAGGCCATGTTTTTAACCCTAAGTCTAGAAGTATGCAAATTATCATCTTATTCTCAAATGGGAGTTCCGCGGCTGCGGGGTCAGTTCCTACAAGTTACATTGCTCCCGTTTGAGATGTTGGTGCCACCCATGAGGACGTTCGGGGGCTGTTTCGAGTTCTCACCCTCTAAGGACATGTTTTTAAGCCTAAGTCTAGAAATATGCAAATTATCATCTTATTCTCAAAATGGGAGTCCCGCGACTGCGGGCTTGTTCCTACGAGTTACATTGTTCCCGTTTGAGGTGTTGGTGCCACCCACGGGGACGTTCGGGGGCTGTTTCGAGTTCTCACCCTCTAAGGCCATGCTTTTAAGCCTAAGTCAAGAAATATACAAATTATCATCTTATTCTCAAAACGGGAGTCCCGCGGCTGCGGGGTCAGTTCCTACGAGTTACATTGGTCCCGTTTGAGGTGTTGGTGCCACCCACGGGGACGTTCGGGGGCTGTTTCGAGTTCTCACCCTCTAAGGCCATGTTTTTAAGCCTAAGTCTAGAAATATACAAATTATCATCTTATTCTCAAAACGGGAGTCCCGCGGTTGCGGGGTCAGTTCCTACGAGTTACATTGGTCCCGTTTGAGGTGTTGGTGCCACCAACGGGGACGTTCTGGGGTTGTTTCGAGTTCTCAGCCTCTAAGGCCATGTTTTTAAGCCTAAGTCCAGAAATATGCAAATTATCATCTTATTCTCAAAACGGGAGTCCCGCGGCTGCGGGGTCAGTTCCTACGAGTTACATTGGTCCCGTTTGAGGTGTTGGTGCCACCCACGAGGATGTTCGAGGGCTGTTTCGAGTTCTCACCCGCTAATCGGGAGTCCCGCGGCTGCGAGGTCAGTTCCTACGAGTTACATTGGTCCCGTTTGAGGTGTTGGTGCCACCCACGGGGACGTTCGGTGGCTGTTTCGAGTTCTCACCCTCTAAGGCCATGTTTTTAAACCTAAGTCTAGAAATATGCAAATTATAATCTTATTCTCAAAACGGGAGTCCCGCGGCTGCGGGGTCAGTTCCTACGAGTTACATTGGTCCCGTTTGAGGTGTTGCTGCCACCCACGGGGACGTTCGGGGGATGTTTCGAGTTCTCACCCTCTAAGGCCATGTTTTTAAGCCTATGTCTAGAAATATGCAAATTATCATCTTATTCTCAAAACGGGAGTCCCGCGGCTGCGGGGTCAGTTCCTACAAGTTACATTGGTACCGTGGGAGGTGTTGGTGCCACCCACAGGGCTGTTCGGGGGCTGTTTCGAGTTTTCACCCTCTAAGGCAAACTTTTTAACCCTAAGTCTAGAAATATGCAAATTATCATCTTATTCTCAAAATGGGAGTCCCGCGGCTGCGGGGTCAGTTCCTACGAGTTATATTGGTCCCGTTTGAGGTGTTGCTGCCACCCACGGGGACGTTCGGGGGCTGTTTTGATTTCTCACCCTCTAACCGGGAGTCCCGCGGCTACGAGGTCAGTTCCTATGAGTTACATTGGTCCCGTTTGGGGTGTTGGTGCCACCTACGGGGACGTTCGGGGGCTGTTTCGAGTTCTCACCCTCTAAGGCCATGTTTTTAAGCCTAAGTCTAGAAATATACAAATTATCATCTCATTCTCAAAACGGGAGTCCCGCGGCTGCGGGGTCAGTTCCTACGAGTTACATTGGTCCCGTTTGAGGTGTTGGTGCCACCGATAGGGACGTTCGGGGGCTGTTTCGAGTTCTCACCCTCTAAGGCCATTTTTTTAAGCATAAGTCTAGAAATATGCAAATTATCATCTTACTCTCAAAACGGGAGTCCCGCGGCTGCGGGGTCAGTTCCTACGAGTTACATTGGTCCCGTTTGAGGTGTTGGTACCACCCACGGGGACGTTCGGGGGTTGTTTCGAGTTCTCACCCTCTAACACTATGTTTTTAAGCCTAAGTGTAGAAATATGCAAATTATCATCGTATTCTCAAACCGTGAGTCTCGCGGCTGCGGGGTCAGTTCCTACGAGTTACATTGGTCCCGTGGGAGGTGTTGGTGCCACCCACGGGTACGCTCGGGGGCTGTTTCGGGTTTTCACCCTCTAACGCCATGTTTTTAAGCCTAAGTCTAGAAATATGCAAATTACGGTCGTATTCTCAAATCGGGAGTCCCGCGGCTGCGGGGTCAGTTCCTACAAGTTACATTGGTCCCATGGGAGGTGTTGGTGCTACCCACGGGGCTGTTCGGGGTCTATTTCGAGTTTTCACCCTCTAAGGCCATGTTTTTAACCCTAAGTCTAGAAGTATGCAAATTATCATCTTATTCTCAAATGGGAGTTCCGCGGCTGCGGGGTCAGTTCCTACAAGTTACATTGCTCCCGTTTGAGATGTTGGTGCCACCCATGAGGACGTTCGGGGGCTGTTTCGAGTTCTCACCCTCTAAGGACATGTTTTTAAGCCTAAGTCTAGAAATATGCAAATTATCATCTTATTCTCAAAATGGGAGTCCCGCGACTGCGGGGTTGTTCCTACGAGTTACATTGTTCCCGTTTGAGGTGTTGGTGCCACCCACGGGGACGTTCGGGGGCTGTTTCGAGTTCTCACCCTCTAAGGCCATGCTTTTAAGCCTAAGTCAAGAAATATACAAATTATCATCTTATTCTCAAAACGGGAGTCCCGCGGCTGCGGGGTCAGTTCCTACGAGTTACATTGGTCCCGTTTGAGGTGTTGGTGCCACCCACGGGGACGTTCGGGGGCTGTTTCGAGTTCTCACCCTCTAAGGCCATGTTTTTAAGCCTAAGTCTAGAAATATACAAATTATCCTCTTATTCTCAAAACGGGAGTCCCGCGGTTGCGGGGTCAGTTCCTACGAGTTACATTGGTCCCGTTTGAGGTGTTGGTGCCACCAACGGGGACGTTCCGGGGTTGTTTCGAGTTCTCAGCCTCTAAGGCCATGTTTTGGTTAAGTCTCGAAATTATTAAATTACCATCTCATTCTCAAATTGGGAGTCCCGTGGCTGCGGGGTCAGTTCCAACGAGTTACATTGGTCCCGTGGGAGGTGCTGGTGCCCCCCATGGGGCCGTCCGGGGGCTGGTTCGAATTCTCTCCCTCTAACGCCATGTTTTTAAGCCTAAGTCCAGAAATATGCAAATTATCGTCTTATTCTCAAACCGGGAGTCCCACGGATGTGGGGTCAGTTCCTACTAGTTACATTGGTTCCGTAGGAGGTGTTGGTGCCACCCACGGGGCTGTTCGGGGACTGTTTCGAGTTCTCACCCTCTAACGCCGTGTTTTTAAACCTAAGTCTAGAAATATGCAAATTATCATCCTATTCTCAAACCGGGAGTCCCGCAGCTGCGGGGTCAGTTCCTACGAGTTACATTGGTCCCGTGGGAGGTGTTGGTGCCACCCGCGGGACGTTCGGGGGCTGTTTCGAGTTCTCACCCTCTAACGCCATGTTTTTAAGTTTAAGTCTAGAAATATGCAAATTATCGTCGTATTCTCAAACCGGGAGTCCCGCGGCTGTGGGGTCATTTCCTACGAGTTACATTGGTCCCGTGGGATGTGTTGGTGCCACCCACGGGGCCGTTCGGGGGCTGTTTCGAGTTCTCACCCTCTAACGCAATGTTTTTAAGTCTAAGTCTAAAAATATGCAAATTATCATCGTATTCTCAAACCGGGAGTCCCGCGGCTGCGGGGTCAGTTCCTACGAGTTACATTGGTCCCGTGGGCGGTGTTGGTGCCACCCACGGGGCCATACGGGGGCTGTTTCGAGTTCTCACCCTCTAACGCCATGTTTTTAAGCCTCAGTCTAGAAATATGAAAATTATCATCCTATTCTCAAACCGGGAGTCCTGCGGCTGCGGGGTCAGTTCCTACGAGTTACATTGGTCCCATGGGAGGTATTGGTGCCACCCACGGTGACGTTTGGGGGTTGTTTCGAGTTCTCACCCTCCAACGCCATGTTTTTAAGCGTAAGTCTATAAATATGCAAATTATTATCATATTCTCAAACTGGGAATCCCGCGGCTGCGGCGTCAATTCCTACGAGTTACATAGGTCCCATGGGAGGTGTTGGTGCCACCCACGGGGACGTTCGGGGGCTGTTTCGAGTTCTCACCCTCTAACGCCATGTTTTTTAGCCTAAGTCTAGAAATATGGAAATTATCATTGTATCGTCAAAACGGGAGTCCCGCGGCTGCGGGGTTAGTTCCTACGAGTTACATTGGTCCCATGGGAGGTGTTGTTGCCACCCACGGGGACGTTCGGGGGCTGTTTCGAGTTCTCACCCTCTAACGCCATGTTTTTAAGCCTAAGTGTAGAAATATGCCAATTATCATCGTATTCTTAAACCGGGAGTCCCGCGGCTGCGGGGTCAGTTCCTACAATTTACATTTGGCCCGTGGGAGGTATTGGTGCCACCCACGGGGCTGTTCGGGGGCTGTTTCGAGTTTTCACCCTCTAAGGCAATGTTTTTAACCCTAAGTCTAGAAATATGCAAATTATCATCTTATTCTCAAAATGGGAGTTCCGCGGCTGCGGGGTCAGTTCCTACAAGTTACATTGCTCCCGTTTGAGGTGTTGGTGCCACCCACGGGGACGTTCGGGGGCTGTTTCGAGTTCTCACCCTCTAAGGACATGTTTTTAAGCCTAAGTCTAGAAATATGCAAATTACCATCGTATTCTCGAACCGGTAGTACCGCGGCTGCGGAGTCAGTTCCTACGAGTTACATTGGTCCCGTGGGAGGTGTTGGTGTCACCCACGGGGCCATTCGGGGGCTGTTTTGAGTTCTCAACCTCTAACGCCATGTTTTTAAGCCTAAGTCTAGAAATATGCAAATTATCATACTATTCTCAAACCGGGAGTCCCACGGCTGCGGGGTCAGCTCCTATGAGTTACATTGGTCCCGTGGGAGGTGTTGGTGCCACCCACGGGGCCGTTCGGGGGATGTTTCGAGTTCTCAACCTCTAACGCCATGTTTTTAAGCATAAGTCTATAAATACGCAAATTATTATCGTATTCTCAAACCAGGAATCCCGCGGCTGCGGCGTCAATTCCTACGAGTTACATTGGTCCCATGGGAGGTGCGGGTGCCACCCACGGGGACGTTCGGGGGCTGTTTTGAGTTCTCACCCTCTAACGCAATGTTTTTTAGCCTAATTCTAGAAATAAGCAAATTATGATCGTATTGTCAAAACGGGAGTCCCGCGGCTGTGGGTTCAGTTCCTAGGAGTTACATTGGTCCCATGGGAGGTGTTGGTACCACCCACGGGGACGTTCGAGGGCTGTTTCGAGTTCTCACCCTCTAACGCCATGTTTTTAAGCCTAAGTGTAGAAATATGTAAATTATCATCGTATTCTCAAATCGGGAGTCCCGCGGCTGCGGGGTCAGTTCCTACAAGTTACATTGGTCCCATGGGAGGTGTTGGTGCTACCCACGGGGCTGTTCGGGGTCTATTTCGAGTTTTCACCCTCTAAGGCCATGTTTTTAACCCTAAGTCTAGAAGTATGCAAATTATCATCTTATTCTCAAATGGGAGTTCCGCGGCTGCGGGGTCAGTTCCTACAAGTTACATTGCTCCCGTTTGAGATGTTGGTGCCACCCACGAGGACGTTCGGGGGCTATTTTGAGTTCTCACCCTCTAAGGACATGTTTTTAAGCCTAAGTCTAGAAATATGCAAATTATCATCTTATTCTCAAAATGGGAGTCCCGCGACTGCGGGGTTAGTTCCTACGAGTTACATTGTTCCCGTTTGAGGTGTTGGGGCCACCCACGGGGACGTTCGGGGGCTGTTTCGAGTTCTCACCCTCTAAGGCCATGGTTTTAAGCCTAAGTCAAGAAATATACAAATTATCATCTTATTCTCAAAACGGGAGTCCCGCGGCTGCGGGGTCAGTTCCTACGAGTTACATTGGTCCCGTTTGAGGTGTTGGTGCCACCCACGGGGACGTTCGGGGGCTGTTTCGAGTTCTCACCCTCTAAGGCCATGTTTTTAAGCCTAAGTCTAGAAATATACAAATTATCATCTTATTCTCAAAACGGGAGTCCCGCGGTTGCGGGGTCAGTTCCTACGAGTTACATTGGTCCCGTTTGAGGTGTTGGTGCCACCAACGGGGACGTTCCGGGGTTGTTTCGAGTTCTCAGCCTCTAAGGCCATGTTTTTAAGCCTAAGTCCAGAAATATGCAAATTATCATCTTATTCTCAAAACGGGAGTCCCGCGGCTGCGGGGTCAGTTCCTACGAGTTACATTGGTCCCGTTTGAGGTGTTGGTGCCACCCACGAGGATGTTCGAGGGCTGTTTCGAGTTCTCACCCGCTAATCGGGAGTCCCGCGGCTGCGAGGTCAGTTCCTACGAGTTACATTGGTCCCGTTTGAGGTGTTGGTGCCACCCACGGGGACGTTCGGTGGCTGTTTCGAGTTCTCACCCTCTAAGGCCATGTTTTTAAACCTAAGTCTAGAAATATGCAAATTATAATCTTATTCTCAAAACGGGAGTCCCGCGGCTGCGGGGTCAGTTCTTACGAGTTACATTGGTCCCGTTTGAGGTGTTGCTGCCACCCACGGGGACGTTCGGGGGATGTTTCGAGTTCTCACCCTCTAAGGCCATGTTTTTAAGCCTATGTCTAGAAGTATGCAAATTATCATCTTATTCTCAAAACGGGAGTCCCGCGGCTGCGGGGTCAGTTCCTACAAGTTACATTGGTACCGTGGGAGGTGTTGGTGCCACCCACAGGGCTGTTCGGGGGCTGTTTCGAGTTTTCACCCTCTAAGGCAAATTTTTTAACCCTAAGTCTAGAAATATGCAAATTATCATCTTATTCTCAAAATGGGAGTCCCGCGGCTGCGGGGTCAGTTCCTACGAGTTATATTGGTCCCGTTTGAGGTGTTGCTGCCACCCACGGGGACGTTCGGGGGCTATTTTGATTTCTCACCCTCTAACCGGGAGTCCCGCGGCTACGAGGTCAGTTCCTATGAGTTACATTGGTCCCGTTTGAGGTGTTGGTGCCACCTACGGGGACGTTCGGGGGCTGTTTCGAGTTCTCACCCTCTAAGGCCATGTTTTTAAGCCTAAGTCTATAAATATACAAATTATCATCTCATTCTCAAAACGGGAGTCCCGCGGCTGCGGGGTCAGTTCCTACGAGTTACATTGGTCCCGTTTGAGGTGTTGGTGCCACCGATAGGGACGTTTTCGAGTGCTCACCCTCTAAGACCATTTTTTTAAGCATAAGTCTAGAAATATGCAAATTATCATCTTACTCTCAAAACGGGAGTCCTGCGGCTGCGGGGTCAGTTCCTACGAGTTACATTGGTCCCGTTTGAGGTGTTGGTACCACCCACGGGGACGTTCGGGGGTTGTTTCGAGTTCTCACCCTCTAACACTATGTTTTTAAGCCTAAGTGTAGAAATATGCAAATTATCATCGTATTCTCAAACCGTGAGTCCCGCGGCTGCGGGGTCAGTTCCTACGAGTTACATTGGTCCCGTGGGAGGTGTTGGTGCCACCCACGGGGCCGTTCGGGAGCTGCTTTGAATTCTCACCCACTAATGCCATGTTTTTCTTAAGTCTCGAAATTATTAAATTACCATCTCATTCTCAAATTGGGAGTCCCGTGGCTACGGGGTCAGTTCCAACGAGTTACATTGGTCCCGTGGGAGGTGCTGGTGCCCCCCATGGGGCCGTCCGGGGGCTGGTTCGAATTCTCTCCCTCTAACACCATGTTTTTAAGCCTAAGTCCAGAAATATGCAAATTATCATCTTATTCTCAAACCAGGAGTCCCACGGATGTGGGGTCAGTTCCTACTAGTTACATTGGTTCCGTAGGAGGTGTTGGTGCCACCCACGGGGCTGTTCGGGAACTGTTTCGAGTTCTCACCCTCTAACGCCATGTTTTTAAACCTAAGTCTAGAAATATGCAAATTATCATCCTATTCTCAAACCGGGAGTCCCGCAGTTGCGGGGTCAGTTCCTACGAGTTACATTGGTCCCGTGGGAGGTGTTGGTGCCACCCACGGGACGTTCGGGGGCTGTTTCGAGTTCTCACCCTCTAACGCCATGTTTTTAAGTTTAAGTCTAGAAATATGCAAATTATCGTCGTATTCTCAAACCGGGAGTCCCGCGGCTTTGGGGTCATTTCCTACGAGTTACATTGGTCCCGTGGGATGTGTTGGTGCCACCCACGGGGCCGTTCGGGGGCTGTTTCGAGTTCTCACCCTCTAACGCCATGTTTTTAAGTCTAAGTCTAAAAATATGCATATTATCGTCATATTCTCAAACCGGGAGTCCCGCGGCTGCGGGGTCAGTTCCTACGAGTGGTGTTGGTGCCACCCACGGGGCCGTTCGGTGGCTGTTTTGCGTTTTCACCCACTAACGCCTTCTTTTCAAGCCTTAGTCTAGAAATATTCAAATTACTATTGTATTCTCAAATCAGGAGTCCCGGGGTTGCGCAGTCAGTTCCTACGAGTAACATTGGTCCCGTGGGAGGTGTTGGTTCCACCCACGGGGCTGTTCGGGGGCTGTATCAGGGATTTGCTATCTAACGCCATTTTTTAAGCCTAATTCCTTATGTATGCAAACTATTGTCCAATTATCAAACCCGGGGTCCCGTGATCACGCGGTCAGTGGCTACGAGTTATATTGGTCTTGTGCGAAGTGTTGGTGCCTCTCACGGGGCCGTTCGGGGTCTATTTCGGGTTTTGGAAATCTAAGTCCATATTTTTAAACATAATTCCTTATATTTTCAAATTATCCTCATATTCTCAAACCGGCAGTCCTGTGATCATGCGGTCAGTTCTTACGAGTTACATTGCTCCAGTGCGAGGTGTTGGTGCCTCTCACGGGGACGTTCAGGGATTGTTTCGGATTTTCACCATCAAACGCCTTATTTTTAAGCTTAAGTCCTCATATTTTAAAATTATCATCGTATTCTCAAATCGGGAGTCCCGTGGTCACGCAGTCTTTTCCTACCTGTTACATTGGTCCTGTGAGAGGTGTTGGTGCCTCTCACGGGACCGGACGAGGGTTGTTTCGTATTTTTGCCATCTAACGCCTTGTTTTTAAGCTTAACTCCTGATATTTTTAAATTATCGTCGTATTCTCAAACCGGGAGTCCCGTGATCGAGGGGTCAGTTCCCACGTGTTACATTGGTCCCATGAGAGGTGTTGGTGCCATGTTTTTAAGTTTAAGTCTAGACATTATCAAGTTATCGTCGTATCCCGTACTCCTTCTAATTATCCCATACTCCTTCTAACATACTATCCAACAACAAGTCAACAACCAATAATTATCCAACAACCAAACCAAACAAATCCAATAATTATCCCGTACTCCTTCTATCATCTAAAAGATTTAATAGATAATTACAACAATTATATAACTACTTTAGTTAAAGTAAAGAATACCTAGTGTGAAATGAAGAATTGGTATGTAATAAAGAACTGGTATCTAATTGGTATGTAATAATGTATGTAAGCATTCAATTTCTATAAAATTGGATGAACAAATAAAAAATATCATAAAGTTTACTATGATAGGTGTAGGTAGTAGCATTGCACCCTTATCCGGATGCTCACTCACTGTGAAATACCAAATCTGAAAAAACATTTACACTTCGTTAAAATAATTGGTTAATTTAAATACTCCGTTAATTTCAGGTACAATATGCCGTTAAAATATGAGGGTCACTATGGCGACATATTGCCCCTGAACCGTTAATTCCAAGGGCACTATGAGGGTCTGGTTAGGTTAATTTTAGGGGCACTATGAGGGTCTGGTTAATCCAGTAGAGAAAGGACTCAAGTCAGGAACATGAAACAAAGAAAATGACTATAAAGTTAGTATAGTAAATCATAATATTCAAGAAACAAATGTAAATATAATTTACTTATGAACCTTCATAATTTCAATTTGTCTCAAAAGAGACCTAGTAGATTCAGGAACTTGAGTAATCAACTCTTCAACCATTTCCTATAATGTACTTTCTACGAGGTTTTCCATTAACCATATAACACAAAAAGGAAAAAGACGATAAAAATAAAAATTAGGACTAAAATACCAAATATACTAAAATAGCTCTAGAAGTTCAGCTAAAATCGATTAATATGAATATTAACATCCTAAAATCTAAATATGTGATATAAATTGGCTTACCCAAAGTTTTTTTTTACTAATATTAACGACCTAGTAGGTTGTAAGACTAAAGTTTCAAAAACATTATCTCACACTATTTTTACTTTTACATTAGCTCTGCCATAATATTATCCCAAATTCAAATCATATAAATTATCTATATATACTGTGTATAAATTGTAAAGATATGTAAACTGTATATACATATATTAATGGAATCCACATAAATTAATGGAGAAAACAAATAAAATTTACCCGGGAGAGAGCTGGGGCGGCTGCTGCTAGGGAGGAGCTAGGGCGGACCTCCTTAGAACTCCAACCGCTACCTGATTGACGAGAGAGAGAGAGAAGCATTTAGGTCTTCAACATCTGACGAGAGAGAGAGAAGCGGGCAAATGAAAAACTAAATTAGCGCCTTTTATTTTTTAGGAATGATCTGTCACGGCCTAAAGCCGTGACCCACCATCGCAACCCCCCTTGGAGTTCTGAGACCTGATTGACGAAGAATGGTTATGGCCTATAGCCGTGAACCCCCTTGCGTGAACAACAGCATCTATCAAATGAGGTATGGTCACGGTCCATAGCCGCGACCCATACCAAGACATGGTCACGGCCCCAAGCCGTGACCCTCGATCTGTGATGCGCAACCCTTCTCATCAACCCTATAATGCTTGAATGAGGTATGGTCATGGCCCATAGCCGTGACCCATGCTCATAAATGGCCACGGCCCTAAGCCGTGACCCTCAATGTGTGTACTCACTTCTTCCTCATGCCATGGGTCACGGACTTGGGTCGTGACCCATCCGTGACCAAGCTTGGAGGGAATTTTGGCACGAGTTTGGCGGCAAGATGGTCATCATCTGGTCACGGCCCAAGTCCGCGAACACAGTAGTCGCGGACTTGGGCCGTGACCACTTCCAGAGCATCGATAATTTAGTGTGGTAATAAATATGGTCACGCCAAATGTTAAGTGGGTCACGGCCCAAGTCCGTGACCAGCTGGTCGCGGACTTGGCCCATGACCCACTGGGCATGACCATTCACAGGATTTGGTGTAATGCCCCTTAGCACCCCCCCCCCAAACGGCCCCGTGAGTGGAACTAACACCTTGCACGGGACCAACGTAGACCGCACATACCAACCGCGTGGTCATAGGACCCCCAGTTTGAGAGCACGATCCACAATAGAAAATATCCATGCATAGACTTGAAAACGTGTCGTCGGGGGGAGAAACCCCTTAGCGCCTCCCAAACGACCCCATGAACGGTGCTAACACCTAGCATGGGACCAACGTAACCCGTACAATCGAGCGCATGGTCACGGGACCCCCAATCTGAGAGCACGACCCAAAATAGAGAATATCCACACTTAGGCTTAAAAATGTGTCATCGGGGGGCGAAACCCCTTAGCGCCCCCAAACGGCCCCGTGAGCGGTGCTAACACCTCGCACGGTACCAATGTAACCCACATGAGCCAACCGCATGGTCACTGGACCCCCGATTCATGATTTAAAATAGAGAATATCCATACATAGGCATGAAAACGTGTCGTCAGGGGGCGAAACCCCTTAGCGCCCCCCAAACGCCCCCTAAGCGATGCTAGCACCTCGCACGGGACTAACAAAGCCTGCACGAGCTAATCGCGTGGTCACAAGACCCCTCGATTTTAGAGCACAGGACCCCCGATTTAGAGCACAGGATCCCCTCGAGGTCACCCAAGAAGAACTTACAGTAACTAACTGATATGACTCCCGATTCGAGGATTCTTTTTATTATTATTAAAACTAGTCACGACATAAAGTCGTGACAATATTTTATGCACAGCAAGTATAGTCACGACCCAAAGCCGTGGTAATGTTATCTTTATTATAAGCGCGGTCACAGACCAAAGCCGTGACAATATCATATATACAGTAAGTTTGGTCACGACCTTAATCCGTGACAAGGTTGGATCGCACAGAAAACTGGTCACGGATCAAAGTCATGACCAGACAGTCTTTAATTGCGAAGTGGTCACAGATTTGGGTTGTGACCAGGCTTCCAAATAGGGTCAGAACTATGGGATGTGACCACATCTGTGAATATGGGAAATCTGTGACTAGGCTCTGGGTCAGAGATATGGGTCATGACCACTAAAATTGGTCTCGCCAGATTTGGTCACGTATCAAATCCGCGACCCGCACTTCCTGGTCACGGATAAAGTCTGTGACCTTTAGCCCAGTTTTGGTGTTGTGTTATGAAACTATCCTCACAGTTGCACTAACCAGGGATCAAACACAATAACCTAGTGTAACCCTCTCACATACCAATTTGAAAAATGTTAGTGCTCCAAGATTATACGAATTATCAAAGCAAACACCAATTTTTAATTTTTTAATTTTATCCTTGAACCAATTAATCCACTTGTTTGTCTAAATAGTTTACCAAGTTTTAATCTTGACCTAAGAATTTACCTCAATGACATAAGCAAGCGTAAAATAGCAAACCATAACACTACAATGTATGAGGAAAACACACAACAGGGAAAACCTCACATGACCCAACCATACAAGCCCGTTAAAATATAGGTTTTAATATAAGAAAATTTTAGACTTACGCAATGACTCGAAGAATAAAAGCCTTAATGTGATTCTTTATTCCTTGTCATCTTCTTCCCAGTCACTGTTGCACACCTTTCAAAAGCCAACAAATGCATGCACGTTCCCACATCTCGGTATCCCATCGATATTGCTTATCTCATGACTGGTCCGTTTGTTGCACAACACAAACACAGTCTTCATAACCTTAAAACTCTCTCCAATATGTAGAGTAAACAAATTTGGTATATCACACAAGAGATCTCAAGCAAACATATGTATGTGAAATTTGGTTCTCAAACTTTGGATGTAAATAGAGTTTGGAGGCTCTTGGATTTATCATGGTAAAATATTTTTTGTAAAACCTCATTATGAAAAATTTATGTCAGCACTCCTATTTATAGAAAAAATGATAATCAAGGTGCCACAAAAATCGAGGGAAACTCATTCTGATAAAATTATAAGGTTCATTCGAACAAAGTATGCTTTCGCATTTTTAGGAAATAAATGTCATTCGAACAAGACAACCAAACTTGTTCGAATAACCATCTAATAAGGACACAAATTTCCAATTGAGTCCCTTGTAGTTTTGGCTCAATTCCAAACAAAAATTTTTGTGTCATAGGATAGTGTTCAATGTACCTATTTCAAGCCTATGACGGGTTTGTTGAAGACGTAGCGGCCAAGTGTATAAAGCTTCATCAAAATGCCGAGTTTAAGCGCCTCGTTTCTATGTCATCAACAGTGGTTCCATGCTCCCAAGGTAAGAATGCATTACATATATATAGGAGCTTGGAACAATTTATAATGGGTGTAGGTTTAATTAAAATTGTTGTTTACTTTCAGAAATATTTAATGATAGCTTTAAATAAAGTTTATAAATTTTCTGGGCGAAAAATGAAAATTTCCAACTTTCTGGAAGTTTGTTCGATATTTCGTTCGAATGATTTTTTCGTTTGAACCAAATGTCATTCGAACGAGTTTGCCAACGAGTTCCCAGTTTGGCTTCTGTAACTTCATTCGAAATGTCGTTCGAACGAGATGGATGTTGGAACGATATTTCCAACGAGATTTCTAACGAGTTCATTTTTTAAAGACACTGGAACTTCGTTAGAAGGTCGTTCGAATGACAAATCTCGTTCGAACGAGATTTCGCGGGAATAGTTAAATGGCAGTTTTTGACAGTTTTCACCCACTTTCCCATTATCTTTCCCCACTTACTTTTGACTGAATATCTAAGTGCGGGAACCAACTTTGGAAAGTTAACTTTTTCACCATTCTACATCTCCTAGAGAGTGTTTTTAGAGCTCATCTTTCCTAAGAAAAAGTTCAAGTTTAAGTGTTCATTGTTTTAAGAAAAAATCCAAAAAACACTTTGTTTACACCCAATTGTGTTTGTTTATCCAAGCTTCCATATATATATACATTGCTTGGAGTTTTGCACCAGTTTTTCATCTCTACTGTTTTGAAGAGACATTTGGGTTTGCTTCTACATCCCACAAAGAATAAGTGGTTTGGATTGATTTACCCACTTGGATAAAGGCTCCTAGTTCGGGTGACGGTGACCATATAAAGTCCGATCGGTGGATTCCGAGACCGCAGTGGAGCTCCGTGGTTATTCTCTAGGCAGAGGTTGATACAAGAAGACTGTAACAACCCTCGATTCTGGAAGGCTCATTTTATATTAATTTTACCGCTTAAGGTAATTACATAAAATGTTGGAACTGGAGTAAATATTAATTTTATGAAATAAAAGTTAATATTTGCTGGGTTATTGCATATTTATTGCATGAGAAAGTAAATATCATTCTATTGTATGTTTTATAGTGTTATGTGTTTTAAATCACATTATGGTTCAATTGAAACTGGAATTTAAAATGGTTTAGAAAATTTTTGGATGCCATTTTAGAGGGCATAGTTAGTCCCGGAATGTGCGAGACAGTCAAAATAAGTGCCATATTGTATTTTTGTGTTTCGAGCACTTTTACCTGGTTTTAGCTTAACGCGTAATTGCGAGTCATTTTCATGTGGTATTAACCACTTAAGTGGGGAGACTTATGTTAAGTCACGATTTAGTCTTCTAAATCCCCTAATTTCCCTATTTCATGTCTTAAACATAGAGAGAAAAGGAGAGAAAGAAAGAAGAAGAGAAAAATGAAGATTGAAGATGGAAGATTGCTTCTACCACCAAGAAATCTGAATTTGCAACTCTAAGCCAAGTTTTCTACTGGCTAATATATGTTTTGAGATGAATAAATTGTGTGATATTTATGTATATATATATTTGGAGATCAAAAATGGAAATTTTGGTATTTAAACCTAGATTTGGTTTTGATGATAAAATTGTGAATTGTAATGGTTATAAATCATGTAGAATAATCTTTGGGTAGATAAAGGTTGTTGGTTGGGTTCAAAATAGAAGAGATTTGGGATTTGGAAAAAGTGAAATTTTCACTTGGATTTAATTTTGGAAGAAGGAAGAACCCTAGGTCTGCTATGACCGGTCGACCGCGGTCTCAGGACCGGTCGATCGGGCCTTTGCGGGAGGGCTTACTGCTTTCCTACAAAGGCATAAAATTTGAGCGCGGTCGACCGCGGTTCCTTGACCGGTCGACCGGCCCCTCCATTCTGAGCTTTCTATTTTTCTTTGTAGGCAAAATCTGGAGACGCGGTCGACCGTGGTTCCAGGACCGATCGACCGGTCCCCTGTTTTTCATCCTAAAATCTTATTTTGTTTCCTAGATATATTTTCTTCAATAGGGACTAGGAACCTTCTTTAATGAAGTAAACTAGGTGTCCTAGAGTTGAAATTGAGTTAGTACTTTCCCTACACTAGGAATGGGGTATGTGGGGACTTTTTCGGGGTTTTGCCAATTGATGTTAGGGCATTCTTTTTCTAGTAAATTATCATGGAACTAGGATTCCTAGAGTTATGTTTGGGATACTTTTGGAGCTCAACAGAGCTACATTAATATTGATGGATTATAATAACACCCTAAAATGTTTGGAGTTAATTAAGAGTTTACTTACTCCTTGAGGTTGTAGCAACGATATAATTTATCGCATGGCTCCGGATAATCAGTTAGATTATTTACAAAAAAATAAATGGAAATGGTTTGGGATAAAATGAAACATATATATGGAAATGAAATGGAAATGGTAATGATGATGGTAAATGATAATTTACTTAATCATGAATATGGTAAATGTTAATTTACTGGATACACACCTCTCTAAATGACATCATAAGGGAAGTTCGCGTGCTTGGTGATGCCCCCTGGCTAGTGAATGCAGGGTGGATATAGTCCATAGGCCATATGAGCGATATGTTATGTTTCTGCGCTGGTGAGGAGATTCCGGGTGTGGTCTTGACTCTCCCGCGGGCATATGGCTGCTTCCCGACGTATTGCGTTGTAGGTGCCCAGGTTGTCTTGTATAGATAGTCCCTGGAAGATGATGGTCATTTAGGGGCGCGCCCAGTGGGGAAACTCGGAGGGGCGATCTTAGAATCGTTATATGTATATAAATATAACTATTCATAATCAAGTGGGACTTGATGTATGAGATATGCCATAAAGAGCATGATGAAGTGCCATAAAGAGCACAATGAAATGCCACAAAGAGCATTTGTTGATAATGATATTCCTGTTAAGGAATGGTAATGCCAGGATGGGCAGGAAATTGGAATAAAATCCATAAAGAGCGTAAAATTTTAATTATATTTTCCTGGTAAGGAATGAAATGCTAGTAAAGAGCACAAATGTTGTAATTATGAGTTCCTGATAAGGAACATAATAATGAAATGGAAGTTTTTAAATTTATGTTACCTATGTTTTAGAACTGTGTAAATAGATGTTATTCTTTCTAGCATGATTTTATTCATAACTGTCATACTTTTTATTCGTCTGGTAATCATATAGAACCGGACCCTGACCCGTTTACATTTCTTGTTGCATATGCATCTTGTCTCCGCCCAGGTACTCCACCGCAAGGATGCCTGACTTGAATTCCTGTTACGATGTCTTCGGCGAGCCATGATGCATTGCGGGTATTACGGGATACAATTGGTATAAACGTTTTCATTTTTGTATTCTACTTAAGTTCGGATCTATTTCACTCGGGCGAGGCCCAAGTGTTTGTAATTCATTAATGTAATATAATATATAAATTTATTGAAATTGTTTAATAAATGTTGTATGAATCAGCGGACCGATAACATATTCGGTCCTCTTATTTGTTACCTGTTGTTATAGATATATATACATCCTTGTGGTTTCCCCTATCTTTTCAGGAAATGGGTTGTTTGTTTTATTTTAATTACTTTAAAACAAAATTTTTGGCAACCCACTTTCTGGAATAATGGGTGGTTGTCCTGGATACTCTATATTTTTATTGAGATGCTGAGAATGATTCCATCTATGATTCCGTTATATTGGAGTATTGGGCTGGCCACCCCTTATTTTGGTAAGCGGGTTGTCACAGATGGTATCAGAGCATCAGGTTCTAGAGTCCTTAGGAATCAGTGTGGACGCCTTAAGTTTCAGCGTTGCTCTTGATTTGACATAAAGCCTTAGGATTAAGATCGTTGGTTTCTCTTGTGAGATTTCGTTCTTCTTCCATGAGGTAGAATCTGTAGAATCTTCTGCGCATTCGTGTGAGAACAGTAGGTTGATTAGAGAAGGGCGTCATGAGAAGGAACAACTAAGGACTGTAAATTGTGGTCGGGGATGAGGACCGCTTTGGAGGTCGCTCCCTTTTTGTAGCACTTCCTTGTCTTGCTACTACGACTACTAATTACAGTTGATGTAGTTTTCCCAAGTATCGCTAGAAGTAGAAAGTGGTACTAAGCTTGAGAATTCAAGCGATGTTAAATTGAAGTAGAGATGTGCCTTGAAGTAGGATGGAGGATAATCCTTCACCCGTAGGAGTAGTGCTGAGATGGTGAAAATGTGGTCACCATATTCGTGGGTGCCGAAAGTTTGGCCCATAGAGAAGCCCGGTGGATACTTGCAATGGCGAGTTTCTCTGGGATAACTGGACTGAGGAGAAGGTGGATTCTCAAATGTTCACAAAATGTTCGGTTAAAGATCGATGAGGAATAAGGTGTTGTACGGTTAGGGAGACCGTGCACCAGGAAATGATAGGCTCCAGAATAGGTGTCGTTAACACTTCTAATGGAGTAAGATTCATGAAACCCCGTTAGTGGACATCCGCCTGGGGAGGTTTCATTGAACTGAGGAAGAGGAGGCTGAGAGCGTGTCCTCTTTTACTAAAGAAGTAAGAGGGACTGCGTGGGTAATTGTTGTTGACCAGAGTCGGAGTAATGGCTAGGATGCGGAGTGGTTTGTAAGAATGTGGATGGGAATTCCACCTTATTAGTGGGTGGTGTATTCCTTATTATAAGACTTAGTAGTATTATATCTACTGTAGATTTGGGTGTGTATATTGAGCTTGTAGTTGTATTGACGTCATTATAGGAAGAGTACGTATATGACTTCCTTGGTATGGAAGTTCTATTTTTCCTCACTCATTTTGAAACGAGTGATGATATTCTGAATATGCATGTAGTATGTGTAAATTGCATTATATTCCCCTTAGGTTAAGTGATCCATTGCTCGTTTGCATTATATGTGGATGTTATGACTTGTCTCCACGACCAACAAGTTAAGTAGTAATGCATAGGAGGGGTTCCTTGTTTGGATTCCGCTTTTGCGGGACACTCCACGCGTGAACCTTAACGACGTTGGGAGTGGAGAGATGTTATTTTCCTTTCTCTTGTTTTATGTACATTATGCGAGTATATATATTTTGGTCGGTTTGGTGCGATAGCAAGCAAATAAAATTGTAAGGCTATCTTACTTCTAGTTCAAAATGGAACTAGTTGCTCTATGATTTCTCCCCTGGATACAGGTTGAGACTTTATAGAGGTTAATCGAGGTAGGTAGAAGATTTTATTATTCGTTTAGTTATCTTGTGTGAGTGTTTGATTGTTTGTTTGTCTTGTTTATGCATGTTGCGCTTATCTCCATGATCAACTAGTTAAGTAGGCATGTGTCGGAGGGGTTCCTTGTTTGGATTTCGCTTCGGCGAGACACTCCGCCGCATAAACACTTAACAATGTTGTGATTGGAGAGACGCTATCCTTTTCTTTCTCTTTTACTTTATCTATTTTGTTGTTAAAAGTGGGATTGGAAGATTAGCCGAGAATCACGTAGAAGAGTGATTAAGGGATATTAAAGTGCGAGATAGAAGCACTGTATATAGTTCTCTCCTCTGATCGATGTGAGGGAGACTGTGATACGAAGTCGGATTGAGACTTCGGGATTGTGCCTTGATAAGAAGGCCATGTTTTTATAAGGGGGATATGTATCTGAAAGACTCCACAGGAAGTGAATGTCTGATCAGTTAAGATCTTTAAAAGATGCTATGGTAAGTAGGATTGTAAATTATAATTGTACCGATCCCGATCATGTGTCTTAGACCGTCACATCTTAATGACCAACGATGCGAGGTAGTAGTGTAACGGGAGGGTTACTTGTTTGGATTTTGCTTCGGCGAGACGTCCCACGCACGAAACCGAGAGAATGTTGGAAGTTGAGATAGGTCTTGGACACTAGGGATATATTTAGTATTATCTATCTACGACTTAGATAGTATGTATACTTGTAGATCGACCTTTGGTTTATTAGAACATAAGGACCTTAGGGCAGATGATGTTGATTTAGGAAGGCGGTAAGGAGTTGACCACGAATAATTTGTGGGTTAACACTATGTGGGACTAGATCCCTAGGAACGAAGAGGTTTGGGTGGCTTAGGCCGAGGAAGATAAGGCCTTTCTTAGAGATGGTTCTACGTGGCGACTTCACTTATGGGGAGTTAATGGATGGGCGGACCTTCACTCCTGAGCTCATGATAGTGATCTCGAGAGTGGGTTTAATGAATAAGTCTCTTCCAGGAGTGGGAAGTAATAATACTGGAGCATGGACCCGTTGTCTATGCGTCTCACATGCTTAAACTTGTGGCAAGTAATATCCCACGCTTGAATTTAAAATTCATTGCTGTGGAAATTGCCTTAAAGAAATAGAGGCACTACTTCCTGGGCAGGGAAATTTAGTCTTTCTCGCGAAGCAACAAGTTGTTGGAATAGGTCGTGGGAGAAATCGAGTTAGTGCTCGGATTTCAGAAGAACTAGTAATTGGGTATTTTCTCATTCGCTAAGGAAATGCGATTGGGGTAGTAAATGCGTCGAGTAAGAAAATCTTCGGAGATATTTGTGTTGGCATGGAAAGCCAAATGAAACGAGCATGACTCAAAAGACTCTGTAGCAAGAGCATTCCGATTTGTGATTGACCATTTCACCTACTCGTGCGAAGAAGAGTATCGGTGGAATGAAGAGGGGTATATTCATAGACGGTTGTATTGAAGTGCCGAAACCGTATGCTCATGATCCTATTTGAGAAAGTTGTTAATCGTTTGACCAGACTGTTGCATTCCTGTCCATTATGGATGGACTATATGTAGAAGAGTACGCCCCATTATTGATGGAGGAATGGTAGAACTGTGGGAGGTGCCTATTAAAATAGGGTGGAATGAGACGAGATATTCATGTCGGAAGTTTGGCTAAAGTTCCATGAAGAAATGGGAACTGTATAGAAATAGCGTGTATCCTACCGCTCTAAAGTGGATGGATGTATGGAAGGAATTTGACTTAGGGCCGAAAAGCATACCTCGAAGCGGACGCCTTAAAATACATAGTAGGTGAGAGCAGTTAGTATATGGATAGAGATTCCAGTACAACCATTAGGCTATCGAATGGCCTTGTGGATCATTTTCTAAGGCATGGTATCATGAGTGGCCTAGCGTGGTCGGTTGAATATTTTGTATACTCGTTGGATGGAACCAACGGGTAATATGTTCCTTGGACTTGGAGTGGTCTCGTGTTGATTCTTTAAGATTTGGCTTTTGAGCCATATGCCTTGATGAGATACGTCAATGTGGGGGAAGTTGATTAGTGTTGGGGTTAAAACAATTAGAGTTGGTATAAATATCCCCGAGGAGGGAGTAAAGCGGTCTATGCCGAGTTATGAGGGTATCTTCTTCCGTTTTAAGACGGTAGAATCGATAGTTAGGGAGGAACGCTTTGTGTTATGCTAGAGCACAAATGATGTAGGCTGAGATCGATTAAGTCGACCTTAGTCCGAGTCCATTTAGGATGACGTTGATGACGAGGGGTTTGTTTAGTATGGTATAATCCTAGTTTAGAGTAGTATACCCTTTATGAGATTTGGGTATGCCCGAATTTTGGGGGCAAAATTCCCTCTTAAGGGGGGGGAGTATGTAACAACCCTCGATTCTGGAAGGCTCATTTTATATTAATTTTACCGCTTAAGGTAATTACATAAAATGTTGGAACTGGAGTAAATATTAATTTTATGAAATGAAAGTTAATATTTGTTGGGTTATTGCATATTTATTGCATGAGAAAGTAAATATCATTCTATTGTATGTTTTATAGTGTTATGTGTTTTAAATCACATTATGGTTCAATTGAAATTGGAATTTAAAATGGTTTAGAAAATTGTCGGATGCCATTTTAGAGGGCGTAGTTAGTCCCGGAATGTGCGAGACAGTCAAAATAAGTGTCATATTGTATTTTTGTGTTTCGGGCACTTTTACCTAGTTTTAGCTTAACGCGTAATTGCGAGTCATTTTCATGTGGTATTAACCACTTAAGTGGGGAGACTTATGTTAATCCACGATTTAGTCTTCTAAATCCCCTAATTTCCCTATTTCATGTCTTAAACATAGAGAGAAAAGGAGAGAAAGAAAGAAGAAGAGAAAAATGAAGATTGAAGATGGAAGATTGCTTCTACCACCAAGAAATCTGAATTTGCAACTCTAAGCCAAGTTTTCTACTTGCTAATATATGTTTTGAGATGAATAAATTGTGTGATATTTATGTATATATATATTTGGAGATCAAAAATGGAAATTTTGGTATTTAAACCTAGATTTGGTTTTGATGATAAAATTGTGAATTGTAATGGTTATAAATCATGTAGAATAATCTTTGGGTAGATAAAGGTTGTTGGTTGGGTTCAAAATAGAAGAGATTTGGGATTTGGAAAAAGTGAAATTTTCATTTGGATTTAATTTTGGAAGAAGGAAGAACCCTAGGTCTGCTATGACCGCTCGATCGCGGTCTCAGGACCGGTCAACCGGGCCTTTGCGGGAGGGCTTACTGCTTTCCTACAAAGGCATAAAATTTGAGCGCGGTCGACCGCGGTTCCTTAACCGGTCGACCAGCCCCTCCATTCTGAGCTTTCTGTTTTTCTTTGTAGGCAAAATCTGGAGACGCGGTCGACCGCGGTTCCAGGACCGGTCGACCGGTCCCCTGTTTTTCATCCTAAAATCTTATTTTGTTTCCTAGATATATTTTCTTCAATAGGGACTAGGAACCTTCTTTAATGAAGTAAACTAGGTGTCCTAGAGTTGAAATTGAGTTATTACTTTCCCTACACTAGGAATGGGGTATGTGGGGACTTTTTCGGGGTTTTGCCAATTGATGTTAGGGCATTCTTTTTCTAGTAAATTATCATGGAACTAGGATTCCTAGAGTTATGTTTAGGAGACTTTTGGAGCTCAACAAAGATACATTAATATTGATGGATTATAATAACACCCTAAAATGTTTGGAGTTAATTAAGAGTTTACTTACTCCTTGAGGTTGTAGCAACGATATAATTTATCGCATGGCTCCGGATAATCAGTTAGATTATTTACAAAAAAATAAATGGAAATGGTTTGGGATAAAATGAAACATATACATGGAAATGAAATGGAAATGGTAATGATGATGGTAAATGATAATTTACTTAATCATGAATATGGTAAATGTTAATTTACTGGATACACACCTCTCTAAATGACATCATAAGGGAAGTTCGCGTGCTTGGTGATGCCCCCTGGCTAGTGAACGCAGGGTGGATATAGTCCATAGGCCATATGAGCGATATGAAATGTTTATGCGCTGGTGAGGAGATTCCGGGTGTGGTCTTGACTCTCCCGCAGGCATATGGTTGCTTCCCGACGTATTGCGTTGTAGGTGCCCAGGTTGTCTTGTATAGATAGGCCCTGGAAGATGATGGTCATTTAGGGGCGCGCCCAGTGGGGAAACTCGGAGGGGCGGTCTGAGAATCGTTATATGTATATAAATATAACTATTCATAATCAAGTGGGACTTGATGTATGAGATATACCATAAAGAGCATGATGAAGTGCCATAAAGAGCACAATGAAATGCCACAAAGAGCATTTGTTGATAATGATATTCCTGTTAAGGAATGGTAATGCCAGGATGGGCAGGAAATTGGAATAAAAGCCATAAAGAGCTTAAAATTTTAATTATATTTTCCTGGTAAGGAATGAAATGCTAGTAAAGAGCACAAATGTTGTAATTATGAGTTCCTGATAAGGAACATAATAATGAAATGGAAGTTTTTAAATTTATGTTACCCATGTTTTTCTTTTCTGTCTTAGTTATGTTTTAGAACTATGTAAATAGACGTTATTCTTTCTAGCATGATTTTATTCATAACTGTCATACTTTTTATTCGTCTGGTAATCATATAGAACCGGACCCTGACCCGTTTACATTTCTTGTTGCATATGCATCTTGTCTCCGCCCAGGTACTCCGCCGCAAGGATGCCTGACTTGAATTCCTGTTCCAATGTCTTCGGCGAGCCGTGATGCATTGCGGGTATTACGGGATACAATTGGTATAAACGTTTTCATTTTTGTATTCTACTTAAGTTCGGGTCTCTTTCACTCGGGCGAGGCCCAAGCTTTTGTAATTGATTAATGTAATGTAATATATAAATTTATTGAAATTGTTTAATAAATGTTGTATGAATCAGCGGACCGATAACATATTTTGTCCTCTTATTTGTTACCTGTTATTATAGATATATATACATCCTTGTGGTTTCCCCTATCTTTTCAGGAAATGGGTTGTTTGTTTTCTTTTAATTACTTTAAAACAAAATTTTTGGCAACCCACTTTCTGGAATAGTGGGTGGATGTCCTGGATACTCTATATTTTTATTGAGATGCTGAGAATGATTCCATCTATGATTCCGTTATATTGGAGTATTGGGCTGGCCACCCCTTATTTTGGTAAGCGGGTTGTCACAAAGACGCATCGGGGCTTGAGAGGGATCAAGTCGAGTGTTGTAAGTCATCTTGCTTGTAGTTGTAAATTACGTACTTAGTGGATTTGAGGCTAGGGTCCTTCGAGGTTTTTTCCCGTTGTGGGTTTTTCCTCGTACATCGCGGCGTAGTGGTTTCATTGTTTATTTTATCTTGTGCAAACTCACCTAGAACGCATGCTTAGGTAATTCAAGATGAAATTTGATTTTAATCACTACATGTTTAATTTGGTCCTAAATTAAATATTAGGTAACGTGTAATTAATTCAAGTCGTTATTTTAATTTGATAAAATTGGTTTGGCCTAATTTACTAAAATGAATTAAATATTTTGTTAGGCAAATTTCTAGGACTTGCGTTAATTCAATTGTGTTCAAATGAAATTCTACCACATCATGGGTTAATTCAATTATGCAAATTATCATCTTATTCTCAAAATGGGAGTCCCGCGGCTGCGGGGTCAGTTCCTATGAGTTATATTGGTCCCGTTTGAGGTGTTGCTGCCACCCACGGGGACGTTCGGGGGCTGTTTTGATTTCTCACCCTCTAACCGGGAGTCCCGCGGCTACGAGGTCAGTTCCTATGAGTTACATTGGTCCCGTTTGAGGTGTTGGTTCCACCTACGGGGACGTTCGGGGGCTGTTTCGAGTTCTCAGCCTCTAAGGCCATGTTTTTAAGCCTAAGTCTAGAAATATACAAATTATCATCTCATTCTCAAAACGGGAGTCCCGCGGCTGCGGGGTCAGTTCCTACGAGTTACATTGGTCCCGTTTGAGGTGTTGGTGCCACCGATAGGGACGTTCGGGGGCTGTTTCGAGTTCTCACCCTCTAAGGCCATTTTTTTAAGCATAAGTCTAGAAATATGCAAATTATCATCTTACTCTCAAAACGGGAGTCCCGCGGCTGCGGGGTCAGTTCCTACGAGTTACATTGGTCCCGTTTGAGGTGTTGGTACCACCCACGGGGATGTTCGGGGTTGTTTCGAGTTCTCACCCTCTAACACTATGTTTTTAAGCCTAAGTGTAGAAATATGCAAATTATCATCGTATTCTCAAACCGTGAGTCCCGCGGCTGCGGGGTTAGTTCCTACGAGTTACATTGGTCCCGTGGGAGGTGTTGGTGCCACCCACGGGGCCGTTCGGGAGCTGCTTTGAATTCTCACCCTCTAATGCCATGTTTTGCTTAAGTCTAGAAATTATTAAATTACCATCTCATTCTCAAATTGGGAGTCCCGTGGCTGCGGGGTCAGTTCCAACGAGTTACATTGGTCCCGTGGGAGGTGCTGGTGCCCCCCATGGGGCCGTCCGGGGGCTGGTTCGAATTCTCTCCCTCTAACGCCATGTTTTTAAGCCTAAGTCCAGAAATATGAAAATTATCGTCTTATTCTCAAACCGGGAGTCCCACGGATGTGGGGTCAGTTCCTACTAGTTACATTGGTTCCGTAGGAGGTGTTGGTGCCACCCACGGGGCTGTTCGGGGACTGTTTCGAGTTCTCACCCTCTAACGCCATGTTTTTAAAGCTAAGTCTAGAAATATGCAAATTATCATCCTATTCTCAAACCGGGAGTCCCGCAGCTGCGGGGTCAGTTCCTACGAGTTACATTGGTCCCGTGGGAGGTGTTGGTGCCACCCACGGGACGTTCGGGGGCTGTTTCGAGTTCTCACCCTCTAACGCCATGCTTTTAAGCCTAAGTCTTGAAATATGAAAATTACAGTTGTATTCTCAAACCGGGTGTCCCACGGCTACGGGGTCAGTTCCTACGTGATACATTGGTCCCGTGGGAGGTGTTGGTGCCACCCACGGGGACGTTCGGGGGCTGTTTCGAGTTCTCACCCTCTAACGCCCTGTTTTTAAGGCTAAGTCTAGAAATATGAAAATTATCGTCCTATTCTCAAACCGGGAGTCCTGCGGCTGCGGGGTCATTTCCTACGAGTTACATTGGTCCCGTGGGCGGTGTTGGTGCCACCCACGGGGCCATACGGGGGTTGTTTCGAGTTCTCACCCTCTAACGCCATGTTTTTAAGCCTAAGTCTAGAAATATGAAAATTATCATCCTATTCTCAAACCGGGAGTCCTGCGGCTGCGGGGTCAGTTCCTACGAGTTACATTGGTCCCATGGGAGGTATTGGTGCCACCCACGGTGACGTTTGGGGGTTGTTTCGAGTTCTCACCCTCCAACGCCATGTTTTTAAGCGTAAGTCTATAAATATGCAAATTATTATCATATTCTCAAACTGGGAATCCCGCGGCTGCGGCGTCAATTCCTACGAGTTACATAGGTCCCATGGGAGGTGTTGGTGCCACCCACGGGGACGTTCGGGGGCTGTTTCGAGTTCTCACCCTCTAACGCCATGTTTTTTAGCCTAAGTCTAGAAATATGGAAATTATCATTGTATCGTCAAAACGGGAGTCCCGCGGCTGCGGGGTTAGTTCCTACGAGTTACATTGGTCCCATGGGAGGTGTTGTTGCCACCCACGGGGACGTTCGGGGGCTGTTTCGAGTTCTCACCCTCTAACGCCATGTTTTTAAGCCTAAGTGTAGAAATATGCCAATTATCATCGTATTCTTAAACCGGGAGTCCCGCGGCTGCGGGGTCAGTTCCTACAAGTTACATTTGGCCCGTGGGAGGTGTTGGTGCCACCCACGGGGCTGTTCGGGGGCTGTTTCGAGTTTTCACCCTCTAAGGCAATGTTTTTAACCCTAAGTCTAGAAATATGCAAATTATCATCTTATTCTCAAAATGGGAGTTCCGCGGCTGCGGGGTCAGTTCCTACAAGTTACATTGCTCCCGTTTGAGGTGTTGGTGCCACCCACGGGGACGTTCGGGGGCTGTTTCGAGTTCTCACCCTCTAAGGACATGTTTTTAAGCCTAAGTCTAGAAATATGCAAATTACCATCGTATTCTCGAACCGGTAGTACCGCGGCTGCGGAGTCAGTTCCTACGAGTTACATTGGTCCCGTGGGAGGTGTTGGTGTCACCCACGGGGCCATTCGGTGGCTGTTTTGAGTTCTCAACCTCTAACGCCATGTTTTTAAGCCTAAGTCTAGAAATATGCAAATTATCATACTATTCTCAAACCGGGAGTCCCACGGCTGCGGGGTCAGCTCCTACGAGTTACATTGGTCCCGTGGGAGGTGTTGGTGCCACCCACGGGGCCGTTCGGGGGATGTTTCGAGTTCTCAACCTCTAACGCCATGTTTTTAAGCATAAGTCTATAAATACGCAAATTATTATCGTATTCTCAAACCAGGAATCCCGCGGCTGCGGCGTCAATTCCTACGAGTTACATTGGTCCCATGGGAGGTGCGGGTGCCATCCACGGGGACGTTCGGGGGCTGTTTTGAGTTCTCACCCTCTAACGCAATGTTTTTTAGCCTAATTCTAGAAATAAGCAAATTATGATCGTATTGTCAAAACGGGAGTCCCGCGGCTGTGGGGTCAGTTCCTAGGAGTTACATTGGTCCCATGGGAGGTGTTGGTACCACCCACGGGGACGTTCGAGGGCTGTTTCGAGTTCTCACCCTCTAACGCCATGTTTTTAAGCCTAAGTGTAGAAATATGCAAATTATCATCGTATTCTCAAACCGGGAGTCCCGCGGCTGCGGGGTCAGTTCCTACAAGTTACATTGGTCCCATGGGAGGTGTTGGTGCTACCCACGGGGCTGTTCGGGGTCTATTTCGAGTTTTCACCCTCTAAGGCCATGTTTTTAACCCTAAGTCTAGAAGTATGCAAATTATCATCTTATTCTCAAATGGGAGTTCCGCGGCTGCGGGGTCAGTTCCTACAAGTTACATTGCTCCCGTTTGAGATGTTGGTGCCACCCACGAGGACGTTCGGGGGCTGTTTCGAGTTCTCACCCTCTAAGGACATGTTTTTAAGCCTAAGTCTAGAAATATGCAAATTATCATCTTATTCTCAAAATGGGAGTCCCGCGACTGCGGGGTTAGTTCCTACGAGTTACATTGTTCCCGTTTGAGGTGTTGGTGCCACCCACGGGGACGTTCGGGGGCTGTTTCGAGTTCTCACCCTCTAAGGCCATGCTTTTAAGCCTAAGTCCAGAAATATACAAATTATCATCTTATTCTCAAAACGGGAGTCCCGCGGCTGCGGGGTCAGTTCCTACGAGTTACATTGGTCCCGTTTGAGGTGTTGGTGCCACCCACGGGGACGTTCGGGGGCTGTTTCGAGTTCTCACCCTCTAAGGCCATGTTTTTAAGCCTAAGTCTAGAAATATACAAATTATCCTCTTATTCTCAAAACGGGAGTCCCGCGGTTGCGGGGTCAGTTCCTACGAGTTACATTGGTCCCGTTTGAGGTGTTGGTGCCACCAACGGGGACGTTCCGGGGTTGTTTCGAGTTCTCAGCCTCTAAGGCCATGTTTTGGTTAAGTCTCGAAATTATTAAATTACCATCTCATTCTCAAATTGGGAGTCCCGTGGCTGCGGGGTCAGTTCCAACGAGTTACATTGGTCCCGTGGGAGGTGCTGGTGCCCCCCATGGGGCCGTCCGGGGGCTGGTTCGAATTCTCTCCCTCTAACGCCATGTTTTTAAGCCTAAGTCCAGAAATATGCAAATTATCGTCTTATTCTCAAACCGGGAGTCCCACGGATGTGGGGTCAGTTCCTACTAGTTACATTGGTTCCGTAGGAGGTGTTGGTGCCACCCACGGGGCTGTTCGGGGACTGTTTCGAGTTCTCACCCTCTAACGCCATGTTTTTAAACCTAAGTCTAGAAATATGCAAATTATCATCCTATTCTCAAACCGGGAGTCCCGCAGCTGCGGGGTCAGTTCCTACGAGTTACATTGGTCCCGTGGGAGGTGTTGGTGCCACCCACGGGACGTTCGGGGGCTGTTTCGAGTTCTCACCCTCTAACGCCATGCTTTTAAGCCTAAGTCTTGAAATATGAAAATTAGAGTTGTATTCTCAAACCGGGTGTCCCACGGCTACGGGGTCAGTTCCTACGTGATACATTGGTCCCGTGGGAGGTGTTGGTGCCACCCACGGGGACGTTCGGGGGCTGTTTCGAGTTCTCACCCTCTAACGCCCTGTTTTTAAGGCTAAGTCTAGAAATATGAAAATTATCGTCGTATTCTCAAACCGGGAGTCCTGTGGCTGCGGGGTCATTTCCTACGAGTTACATTAGTCCCGTGGGCGGTGTTGGTGCCACCCACGGGGCCATACGGGGGCTGTTTCGAGTTCTCACCCTCTAACGCCATGTTTTTAAGCCTAAGTCTAGAAATATGAAAATTATCATCCTATTCTCAAACCGGGAGTCCTGCGGCTGCGGGGTCAGTTCCTACGAGTTACATTGGTCCCATGGGAGGTATTGGTGCCACCCACGGTGACGTTTGGGGGTTGTTTCGAGTTCTCACCCTCCAACGCCATGTTTTTAAGCGTAAGTCTATAAATATGCAAATTATTATCATATTCTCAAACTGGGAATCCCGCGGCTGCGGCGTCAATTCCTACGAGTTACATAGGTCCCATGGGAGGTGTTGATGCCACCCACGGGGACGTTCGGGGGCTGTTTCGAGTTCTCACCCTCTAACGCCATGTTTTTTAGCCTAAGTCTAGAAATATGGAAATTATCATTGTATCGTCAAAACGGGAGTCCCGCGGCTGCGGGGTTAGTTCCTACGAGTTACATTGGTCCCATGGGATGTGTTGTTGCCACCCACGGGGACGTTCGGGGGCTGTTTCGAGTTCTCACCCTCTAACGCCATGTTTTTAAGCCTAAGTGTAGAAATATGCCAATTATCATCGTATTCTTAAACCGGGAGTCCCGCGGCTGCGGGGTCAGTTCCTACAAGTTACATTTGGCCCGTGGGAGGTGTTGGTGCCACCCACGGGGCTGTTCGGGGGCTGTTTCGAGTTTTCACCCTCTAAGGCAATGTTTTTAACCCTAAGTCTAGAAATATGCAAATTATCATCTTATTCTCAAAATGGGAGTTCCGCGGCTGCGGGGTCAGTTCCTACAAGTTACATTGCTCCCGTTTGAGGTGTTGGTGCCACCCACGGGGGCGTTCGGGGGCTGTTTCGAGTTCTCACCCTCTAAGGACATGTTTTTAAGCCTAAGTCTAGAAATATGCAAATTACCATCGTATTCTCGAACCGGTAGTACCGCGGCTGCGGAGTCAGTTCCTACGAGTTACATTGGTCCCGTGGGAGGTGTTGGTGTCACCCACGGGGCCATTCGGGGGCTGTTTTGAGTTCTCAACCTCTAATGCCATGTTTTTAAGCCTAAGTCTAGAAATATGCAAATTATCATACTATTCTCAAACCGGGAGTCCCACGGCTGCGGGGTCAGCTCCTACGAGTTACATTGGTCCCGTGGGAGGTGTTGGTGCCACCCACGGGGCCGTTCGGGGGATGTTTCGAGTTCTCAACCTCTAACGCCATGTTTTTAAGCATAAGTCTATAAATAAGCAAATTATTATCGTATTCTCAAACCAGGAATCCCGCGGCTGCGGCGTCAATTCCTACGAGTTACATTGGTCCCATGGGAGGTGCGGGTGCCACCCACGGGGACGTTCGGGGGCTGTTTTGAGTTCTCACCCTCTAACGCAATGTTTTTTAGCCTAATTCTAGAAATAAGCAAATTATGATCATATTGTCAAAACGGGAGTCCCGCGGCTGTGGGGTCAGTTCCTAGGAGTTACATTGGTCCCATGGGAGGTGTTGGTACCACCCACGGGGACGTTCGAGGGCTGTTTCGAGTTCTCACCCTCTAACGCCATGTTTTTAAGCCTAAGTGTAGAAATATGCAAATTATCATCGTATTCTCAAACCGGGAGTCCCGCGGCTGCGGGGTCAGTTCCTACAAGTTACATTGGTCCCATGGGAGGTGTTGGTGCTACCCACGGGGCTGTTCGGGGTCTATTTCGAGTTTTCACCCTCTAAGGCCATGTTTTTAACCCTAAGTCTAGAAGTATGCAAATTATCATCTTATTCTCAAATGGGAGTTCCGCGGCTGCGGGGTCAGTTCCTACAAGTTACATTGCTCCCGTTTGAGATGTTGGTGCCACCCACGAGGACGTTCGGGGGTTGTTTCGAGTTCTCACCCTCTAAGGACATGTTTTTAAGCCTAAGTCTAGAAATATGCAAATTATCATCTTATTCTCAAAATGGGAGTCCCGCGACTGCGGGGTTAGTTCCTACGAGTTACATTGTTCCCGTTTGAGGTGTTGGTGCCACCCACGGGGACGTTCGGGGGCTGTTTCGAGTTCTCACCCTCTAAGGCAATGCTTTTAAGCCTAAGTCCAGAAATATACAAATTATCATCTTATTCTCAAAACGGGAGTCCCGCGGCTGCGGGGTCAGTTCCTACGAGTTACATTGGTTCCGTTTGAGGTGTTGGTGCCACCCACGGGGACGTTCGGGGGCTGTTTCGAGTTCTCACCCTCTAAGGCCATGTTTTTAAGCCTAAGTCTCGAAATATACAAATTATCATCTTATTCTCAAAACGGGAGTCCCGCGGTTGCGGGGTCAGTTCCTACGAGTTACATTGGTCCCGTTTGAGGTGTTGGTGCCACCAAAGGGGACGTTCCGGGGTTGTTTCGAGTTCTCAGCCTCTAAGGCCATGTTTTTAAGCCTAAGTCCAGAAATATGCAAATTATCATCTTATTCTCAAAACGGGAGTCCCGCGGCTGCGGGGTCAGTTCCTACGAGTTACATTGGTCCCGTTTGAGGTGTTGGTGCCACCCACGAGGATGTTCGAGGGCTGTTTCGAGTTCTCACCCGCTAATCGGGAGTCCCGCGGCTGCGAGGTCAGTTCCTACGAGTTACATTGGTCCCGTTTGAGGTGTTGGTGCCACCCACGGGGACGTTCGGTGGCTGTTTCGAGTTCTCACCCTCTAAGGCCATGTTTTTAAACCTAAGTCTAGAAATATGCAAATTATAATCTTATTCTCAAAACGGGAGTCCCGCGGCTGCGGGGTCAGTTCCTACGAGTTACATTGGTCCCGTTTGAGGTGTTGCTGCCACCCACGGGGACGTTCGGGGGATGTTTCGAGTTCTCACCCTCTAAGGCCATGTTTTTAAGCCTATGTCTAGAAATATGCAAATTATCATCTTATTCTCAAAACGGGAGTCCCGCGGCTGTGGGGTCAGTTTCTACAAGTTACATTGGTACCGTGGGAGGTGTTGGTGCCACCCACAGGGCTGTTCGGGGGCTGTTTCGAGTTTTCACCCTCTAAGGCAAATTTTTTAACCCTAAGTCTAGAAATATGCAAATTATCATCTTATTCTCAAAATGGGAGTCCCGCGGCTGCGGGGTCAGTTCCTACGAGTTATATTGGTCCCGTTTGAGGTGTTGCTGCCACCCACGGGGACGTTCGGGGGCTGTTTTGATTTCTCACCCTCTAACCGGGAGTCCCGCGGCTACGAGGTCAGTTCCTATGAGTTACATTGGTCCCGTTTGAGGTGTTGGTGCCACCTACGGGGACGTTCGGGGGCTGTTTCGAGTTCTCACCCTCTAAGGCCATGTTTTTAAGCCTAAGTCTTGAAATATACAAATTATCATCTCATTCTCAAAACGGGAGTCCCGCGGCTACGGGGTCAGTTCCTACGAGTTACATTGGTCCCGTTTGAGGTGTTGGTGCCACCGATAGGGACGTTCGGGGGCTGTTTCGAGTTCTCACCCTCTAAGGCCATTTTTTTAAGCATAAGTCTAGAAATATGCAAATTATCATCTTACTCTCAAAACGGGAGTCCCGCGGCTGCGGGGTCAGTTCCTACGAGTTACATTGGTCCCGTTTGAGGTGTTGGTACCACCCACGGGGACGTTCGGGAGTTGTTTCGAGTTCTCACCCTTTAACACTATGTTTTTAAGCCTAAGTGTAGAAATATGCAAATTATCATCGTATTCTCAAACCGTGAGTCTCGCGGCTGCGGGGTCAGTTCCTACGAGTTACATTGGTCCCGTGGGAGGTGTTGGTGCCACCCACGGGGCCGTTCGGGAGCTGCTTTGAATTCTCACCCTCTAATGCCATGTTTTGCTTAAGTCTCGAAATTATTAAATTACCATCTCATTCTCAAATTGGGAGTCCCGTGGCTGCGGGGTCAGTTCCAACGAGTTACATTGGTCCCGTGGGAGGTGCTGGTGCCCCCCATGGGGCCGTCCGGGGGCTGGTTCGAATTCTCTCCCTCTAACGCCATGTTTTTAAGCCTAAGTCCAGAAATATGCAAATTATCGTCTTATTCTCAAACCGGGAGTCCCACGGATGTGGGGTCAGTTCCTACTAGTTACATTGGTTCCGTAGGAGGTGTTGGTGCCACCCACGGGGCTGTTCGGGGACTGTTTCGAGTTCTCACCCTCTAACGCCATGTTTTTAAACCTAAGTCTAGAAATATGCAAATTATCATCCTATTCTCAAACCGGGAGTCCCGCAGCTGCGGGGTCAGTTCCTACGAGTTACATTGGTCCCGTGGGAGGTGTTGGTGCCACCCACGGAACGTTCGGGGGCTGTTTCGAGTTCTCACCCTCTAACGCCATGTTTTTAAGTTTAAGTCTAGAAATATGCAAATTATCGTCGTATTCTCAAACCGGGAGTCCCGCGGCTGTGGGGTCATTTCCTACGAGTTACATTGGTCCCGTGGGATGTGTTGGTGCCACCCACGGGGCCGTTCGGGGGCTGTTTCGAGTTCTCACCCTCTAACGCAATGTTTTTAAGTCTAAGTCTAAAAATATGCAAATTATCGTCGTATTCTCAAACCGGGAGTCCCGCGGCTGCGGGGTCAGTTCCTGCGAGAGGTGTTGGTGCCACCCACGGGGCCGTTCGGTGGCTGTTTTGCGTTTTCACCCACTAACGCCTTCTTTTCAAGCCTTAGTCTAGAAATATTCAAATTACTATTGTATTCTCAAATCAGGAGTCCCGGGGTTGCGCAGTCAGTTCCTACGAGTAACATTGGTCCCGTGGGAGGTGTTGGTTCCACCCACGGGGCTGTTCGGGGGCTGTATCAGGGATTTGCTATCTAACGCCATTTTTTAAGCCTAATTCCTTATGTATGCAAATTATTGTCCAATTATCAAACCCGGGGTCCCGTGATCACGCGGTCAGTGCCTACGAGTTATATTGGTCCTGTGCGAAGTGTTGGTGCCTCTCACGGGGCCGTTCGGGGTCTATTTCGGGTTTTGGAAATCTAAGTCCATATTTTTAAACATAATTCCTTATATTTTCAAATTATCCTCATATTCTCAAACCGGCAGTCCTGTGATCATGCGGTCAGTTCTTACGAGTTACATTGCTCCAGTGCGAGGTGTTGGTGCCTCTCACGGGGACGTTCAGGGATTGTTTCGGATTTTCACCATCTAACGCCTTATTTTTAAGCTTAAGTCCTCATATTTTAAAATTATCATCGTATTCTCAAATCGGGAGTCCCGTGGTCACACAGTCTTTTCCTACCTGTTACATTGGTCCTGTGAGAGGTGTTGGTGCCTCTCACGGGTCCGGACGAGGGTTGTTTCGTATTTTTGCTATCTAACGCCTTGTTTTTAAGCTTAACTCCTGATATTTTTAAATTATCGTCGTATTCTCAAACCGGAAGTCCCGTGATCGCGGGGTCAGTTCCCACGTGTTACATTGGTCCCATGAGAGGTGTTGGTGCCATGTTTTTAAGTTTAAGTCTGGACATTATCAAGTTATCGTCGTATCCCGTACTCCTTCTAATTATCCCATACTCCTTCTAACATACTATCCAACAACAAGTCAACAACCAATAATTATCCAACAACCAAACCAAACAAATCCAATAATTATCCCGTACTCCTTCTATCATCTAAAAGATTTAATAGATAATTACAACAATTATATAACTACTTTAGTTAAAGTAAAGAATACCTAGTGTGAAATGAAGAATTGGTATGTAATAAAGAACTAGTATCTAATTGGTATGTAATAATGTATGTAAGCATTCAATTTCTATAAAATTGGATGAACAAATAAAAAATATCATAAAGTTTACTATGATATGTGTAGGTAGTAGCATTGCACCCTTATCCGGATGCTCACTCACTGTGAAATACCAAATCTGAAAAAACATTTACACTTCGTTAAAATAATTGGTTAATTTAAATACTCCGTTAATTTCAGGTACAATATGCCGTTAAAATATAAGGGTCACTATGGCGACATATTGCCCCTGAACCGTTAATTCCAAGGGCACAATGAGGGTCTGGTTAGGTTAATTTTAGGGGCACTATGAGGGTCTGGTTAATCCAGTAGAGAAAGGACTCAAGTCAGGAACATGAAACAAAGAAAATGACTATAAAGTTAGTATAGTAAATCATAATATTCAAGAAACAAATGTAAATATAATTTATTTATGAACCTTCATAATTTCAATTTGTCTCAAAAGAGACCTAGTAGATTCAGGAACTTGAGTAATCAACTCTGCAACCATTTCCTATAATGTACTTTCTACGAGGTTTTCCATTAACCATATAACACAAAAAGGAAAAAAAAACGATAAAAATAAAAATTAGGACTAAAATACCAAATATACTAAAATAGCTCTAGAAGTTCAGCTAAAATCGATTAATATGAATATTAACATCCTAAAATCTAAATATGTGATATAAATTGGCTTACCCAAAGTTTTTTTTTACTAATATTAACGACCTAGTAGGTTGTAAGACTAAAGTTTCAAAAACATTATCTCACACTATTTTTACTTTTACATTAGCTCTGCCATAATATTATCCCAAATTCAAATCATATAAATTATCTATATATACTGTGTATAAATTGTAAAGATATGTAAACTGTATATACATATATTAATGGAATCCACATAAATTAATGGAGAAAACAAATAAAATTTACCCGGGAGAGAGCTGGGGCGGCTGCTGCTAGGGAGGAGCTAGGGCGGACCTCCTTAGAACTCCAACCGCTACCTGATTGACGAGAGAGAGAGAGAAGCATTTAGGTCTTCAACATCTGACGAGAGAGAGAGAAGCGGGAAAATGAAAAACTAAATTAGCGCCTTTTATTTTTTAGGAATGATCTGTCACGGCCTAAAGCCGTGACCCACCATCGCAACCCCCCTTGGAGTTCTGAGACCTGATTGACGAAGAATGGTTATGGCCTATAGCCGTGAACCCCCTTGCGTGAACAACAGCATCTATCAAATGAGGTATGGTCACAGTCCATAGCCGCGACCCATACCAAGACATGGTCACGGCCCCAAGCCGTGACCCTCGATCTGTGATGCGCAACCCTTCTCATCAACCCTATAATGCTTGAATGAGGTATGGTCATGGCCCATAGCCGTGACCCATTCTCATAAATGGTCACGGCCCTAAGCCGTGACCCTCAATGTGTGTACTCACTTCTTCCTCATGCCATGGGTCACGGACTTGGGTCGTGACCCATCCGTGACCAAGCTTGGAGGGAATTTTGGCACGAGTTTGGCGGCAAGATGGTCATCATCTGGTCACGGCCCAAGTCCGCGACCACAGTAGTCGCGGACTTGGGCCGTGACCACTTCCAGAGCATCGATAATTTAGTGTGGTAATAAATATGGTCACGCCAAATGTTAAGTGGGTCACGGCCCAAGTCCGTGACCAGCTGGTCGCGGACTTGGGCCATGACCCACTGGGCATGACCATTCACAGGATTTGGTGTAATGCCCCTTAGCACCCCCCCAAACGGCCCCGTGAGTGGAACTAACACCTTGCACGGGACCAACGTAGACCGCACATACCAACCGCGTGGTCATAGGACCCCCAGTTTGAGAGCACGATCGAAAATAGAAAATATCCATGCATAGACTTGAAAACGTGTCGTCGGGGGGAGAAACCCCTTAGCGCCCCCCAAACGACCCCATGAACGGTGCTAACACCTAGCATGGGACCAACGTAACCCGTACAATCGAGCGCATGGTCACGGGACCCCCAATCTAAGAGCACGACCCAAAATAGAGAATATCCACACTTAGGCTTAAAAATGTGTCATCGGGGGGCGAAACCCCTTAGCGCCCCCAAACGGCCCCGTGAGCGGTGCTAACACCTCGCACGGTACCAATGTAACCCACATGAGCCAACCGCATGGTCACTGGACCCCCGATTCATGATTTAAAATAGAGAATATCCATACTTAGGCATGAAAACGTGTCGTCAGGGGGCGAAACCCCTTAGCGCCCCCCAAACGCCCCCTAAGCGATGCTAGCACCTCGCACGGGACTAACAAAGCCTGCACGAGCTAATCGCGTGGTCACAAGACCCCTCGATTTTAGAGCACAGGACCCCCGATTTAGAGCATAGGATCCCCTCAAGGTCACCCAAGAAGAACTTACAGTAACTAACTGATATGACTCCCGATTCGAGGATTCTTTTTATTATTATTAAAACTAGTCACGACATAAAGTCGTGACAATATTTTATGCACAGCAAGTATAGTCACGACCCAAAGCCGTGGTAATGTTATCTTTATTATAAGCGCGGTCACAGACCAAAGCCGTGACAATATCATATATACAGTAAGTTTGGTCACGACCTTAATCCGTGACAAGGTTGGATCGCACAGAAAACTGGTCACGGATCAAAGTCATGACCAGACAGTCTTTAATTGCGAAGTGGTCACAGATTTGGGTTGTGACCAGGCTTCCAAATAGGGTCAGAACTATGGGATGTGACCACATCTGTGAATATGGGAAATCTGTGACTAGGCTCTGGGTCAGAGATATGGGTCATGACCACTAAAATTGGTCTCGCCAGATTTGGTCACGTATCAAATCCGCGACCCGCACTTCCTGGTCACGGATAAAGTCTGTGACCTTTAGCCCAGTTTTGGTGTTGTGTTATGAAACTATCCTCACAGTTAAACTCCATCCAAAAAATCCCTAAACATGCACTAACCAGGGATCAAACACAATAACCTAGTGTAACCCTCTCACATACCAATTTGAAAAATGTTAGTGCTCCAAGATTATACGAATTATCAAAGCAAACACCAGTTTTTAATTTTTTAATTTTATCCTTGAACCAATTAATCCACTTGTTTGTCTAAATAGTTTACCAAGTTTTAATCTTGACCTAAGAATTTACCTCAATGACATAAGCAAGCGTAAAATAGCAAACCATAACACTACAATGTATGAGGAAAACACACAACAGGGAAAACCTCACATGACCCAACCATACAAGCCCGTTAAAATATAGGTTTTAATATAAGAAAATTTTAGACTTACGCAATGACTCGAAGAATAAAAGCCTTAATGTGATTCTTTATTCCTTGTCATCTTCTTCCCAGTCACTGTTGCACACCTTTCAAAAGCCAACAAATGCATGCACGTTCCCACATCTCGGTATCCCATCGATATTGCTTATCTCATGACTGGTCCGTTTGTTGCACAACACAAACACAGTCTTCATAACCTTAAAACTCTCTCCAATATGTAGAGTAAACAAATTTGGTATATCACACAAGAGATCTCAAGCAAACATATGTATGTGAAATTTGGTTCTCAAACTTTGGATGTAAATAGAGTTTGGAGGCTCTTGGATTTATCATGGTAAAATATTTTTTGTAAAACCTCATTATGAAAAATTTATGTCAGCACTCCTATTTATAGAAAAAATGATAATCAAGGTGCCACAAAAATCGAGGGAAACTCATTCTGATAAAATTATAAGGTTCATTCGAACAAAGTATGCTTTCGCATTTTTAGGAAATAAATGTCATTCGAACAAGACAACCAAACTTGTTCGAATAACCATCTAATAAGGACACAAATTTCCAATTGAGTCCCTTGTAGTTTTGGCTCAATTCCAAACAAAAATTTTTGTGTCATAGGATAGTGTTCAATGTACCTATTTCAAGCCTATGACGGGTTTGTTGAAGACGTAGCGGCCAAGTGTATAAAGCTTCATCAAAATGCCGAGTTTAAGTGCCTCGTTTCTATGTCATCAACAGTGGTTCCATGCTCCCAAGGTAAGAATGCATTACATATATATAGGAGCTTGGAACAATTTATAATGGGTGTAGGTTTAATTAAAATTGTTGTTTACTTTCAGAAAGATTTAATGATAGCTTTAAATAAAGTTTATAAATTTTCTGGGCGAAAAATGAAAATTTCCAACTTTCTGGAAGTTTGTTCGATATTTCGTTCGAATGATTTTTTCGTTTGAACCAAATGTCATTCGAACGAGTTTGCCAACGAGTTCCCAGTTTGGCTTCTGTAACTTCATTCGAAATGTCGTTCGAACGAGATGGATGTTGGAACGATATTTCCAACGAGATTTCTAACGATTTCATTTTTTAAAGACACTGGAACTTCGTTAGAAGGTCGTTAGAATGACAAATCTCGTTCGAACGAGATTTCGCGGGAATAGTTAAATGGCAGTTTTTGACAGTTTTCACCCACTTTCCCATTATCTTTCCCCACTTACTTTTGACTGAATATCTAAGTGCGGGAACCAACTTTGGAAAGTTAACTTTTTCACCATTCTACATCTCCTAGAGAGTGTTTTTAGAGCTCATCTTTCCTAAGAAAAAGTTCAAGTTTAACTGTTCATTGTTTTAAGAAAAAATCCAAAAAACACTTTGTTTACACCCAATTGTGTTTGTTTATCCAAGCTTCCATATATATACACATTGCTTGGAGTTTTGCACCAGTTTTTCATCTCTACTGTTTTGAAGAGACATTTGGGTTTGCTTCTACATCCCACAAAGAATAAGTGGTTTGCATTGATTTGCCCACTTGGATAAAGGCTCCTAGTTCGGGTGACGGTGACCATATAAAGTCCGATCGGTGGATTCCGAGACCGCAGTGGAGCTCCGTGGTTATTCTCTAGGCAGAGGTTGATACAAGAAGACTGTAACAACCCTCGATTCTGGAAGGCTCATTTTATATTAATTTTACCGCTTAAGGTAATTACATAAAATGTCGGAACTGGAGTAAATATTAATTTTATGAAATAAAAGTTAATATTTGCTGAGTTATTGCATATTTATTGCATGAGAAAGTAAATATCATTCTATTGTATGTTTTATAGTGTTATGTGTTTTAAATCACATTATGGTTCAATTGAAACTGGAATTTAAAATGGTTTAGAAAATTTTTGGATGCCATTTTAGAGGGCATAGTTAGTCCCGGAATGTGCGAGACAGTCAAAATAAGTGCCATATTGTATTTTTGTGTTTCGAGCACTTTTACCTGGTTTTAGCTTAACGCGTAATTGCGAGTCATTTTCATGTGGTATTAACCACTTAAGTGGGGAGACTTATGTTAAGTCACGATTTAGTCTTCTAAATCCCCTAATTTCCCTATTTCATGTCTTAAACATAGAGAGAAAAGGAGAGAAAGAAAGAAGAAGAGAAAAATGAAGATTGAAGATGGAAGATTGCTTCTACCACCAAGAAATCTGAATTTGCAACTCTAAGCCAAGTATTCTACTGGCTAATATATGTTTTGAGATGAATAAATTGTGTGATATTTATGTATATATATATTTGGAGATCAAAAATGGAAATTTTGGTATTTAAACCTAGATTTGGTTTTGATGATAAAATTGTGAATTGTAATGGTTATAAATCATGTAGAATAATCTTTGGGTAGATAAAGGATGTTTGTTGGGTTCAAAATAGAAGAGATTTGGGATTTGGAAAAAGTGAAATTTTCACTTGGATTTAATTTTGGAAGAAGGAAGAACCCTAGGTCTGCTATGACCGGTCGACCGCGGTCTCAGGACCGGTCGATCGGGCCTTTGCGGGAGGGCTTACTGCTTTCCTACAAAGGCATAAAATTTGAGCGCGGTTCCTTGACCGGTCGACCGGCCCCTCCATTCTGAGCTTTCTATTTTTCTTTGTAGGCAAAATCTGGAGACGCGGTCGACCGTGGTTCCAGGACCGATCGACCGGTCCCCTGTTTTTCATCCTAAAATCTTATTTTGTTTCCTAGATATATTTTCTTCAATAGGGACTAGGAACCTTCTTTAATGAAGTAAACTAGGTGTCCTAGAGTTGAAATTGAGTTAGTACTTTCCCTACACTAGGAATGGGGTATGTGGGGACTTTTTCGGGGTTTTGCCAATTGACGTTAGGGCATTCTTTTTCTAGTAAATTATCATGGAACTAGGATTCCTAGAGTTATGTTTGGGAGACTTTTGGAGCTCAACAGAGCTACATTAATATTGATGGATTATAATAACACCCTAAAATGTTTGGAGTTAATTAAGAGTTTACTTACTCCTTGAGGTTGTAGCAACGATATAATTTATCGCATGGCTCCGGATAATCAGTTAGATTATTTACAAAAAAATAAATGGAAATGGTTTGGGATAAAATGAAACATATACATGGAAATGAAATGGAAATGGTAATGATGATGGTAAATGATAATTTACTTAATCATGAATATGGTAAATGTTAATTTACTGGATGCACACCTCTCTAAATGACATCATAAGGGAAGTTCGCGCGCTTGGTGATGCCCCCTGGCTAGTGAATGCAGGGTGGATATAGTCCATAGGCCATATGAGCGATATGTTATGTTTCTGCGCTGGTGAGGAGATTCCGGGTGTGGTCTTGACTCTCCCACGGGCATATGGCCGCTTCCCGACGTATTGCGTTGTAGGTGCCCAGGTTGTCTTGTATAGATAGTCCCTGGAAGATGATGGTCATTTAGGGGCGCGCCCAGTGGGGAAACTCGGAGGGGCGATCTTAGAATCGTTATATGTATATAAATATAACTATTCATAATCAAGTGGGACTTGATGTATGAGATATGCCATAAAGAGCATGATGAAGTGCCATAAAGAGCACAATGAAATGCCACAAAGAGCATTTGTTGATAATGATATTCCTGTTAAGGAATGGTAATGCCAGGATGGGCAGGAAATTGGAATAAAATCCATAAAGAGAGTAAAATTTTAATTATATTTTCCTGGTAAGGAATGAAATGCTAGTAAAGAGCACAAATGTTGTAATTATGAGTTCCTGATAAGGAACATAATAATGAAATGGAAGTTTTTAAATTTATGTTACCCATGTTTTAGAACTGTGTAAATAGATGTTATTCTTTCTAGCTTGATTTTATTCATAACTGTCATACTTTTTATTCGTCTGGTAATCATATAGAACCGGGCCCTGACCCGTTTACATTTCTTGTTGCATATGCATCTTGTCTCCGCCCAGGTACTCCACCGCAAGGATGCCTGACTTGAATTCCTGTTACGATGTCTTCGGCGAGCCATGATGCATTGCGGGTATTACGGGATACAATTGGTATAAACGTTTTCATTTTTGTATTCTACTTAAGTTCGGGTCTATTTCACTCGGGCGAGGCCCAAGTGTTTGTAATTCATTAATGTAATATAATATATAAATTTATTGAAATTGTTTAATAAATGTTGTATGAATCAGCGGACTGATAACATATTCGGTCCTCTTATTTGTTACCTGTTGTTATAGATATATATACATCCTTGTGGTTTCCCCTATCTTTTCAGGAAATGGGTTGTTTGTTTTATTTTAATTACTTTAAAACAAAATTTTTGGCAACCCACTTTCTGGAATAATGGGTGGTTGTCCTGGATACTCTATATTTTTATTGAGATGCTGAGAATGATTCCATCTATGATTCCCTTATATTGGAGTATTGGGCTGGCCACCCCTTATTTTGGTAAGCGGGTTGTCACAGATGGTATCAGAGCATCAGGTTCTAGAGTCCTTAGGAATCTGTGTGGATGCCTAAAGTTTCAGCGTTGCTCTTGATTTGACATAAAGCCTTAGGATTAAGATCGTTGGTTTCTCTTGTGAGATTTCGTTCTTCTGCCATGAGGTAGAATCTGTAGAATCTTCTGCGCATTCGTGTGAGAACAGTAGGTTGATTAGAGAAGGGCGTCATGAGAAGGAACAACTAAGGACAGTAAATTGTGGTCGGGGATAAGGACCGCTTTGGAGGTCGCTCCCTTTTTGTAGCACTTCCTTGTCTTGCTACTACGACTACTAATTACAGTTGATGTAGTTTTCCCAAGTATCGCTAGAAGTAGAAAGTGGTACTAAGCTTGAGAATTCAAGCGATGTTAAATTGAAGTAGAGATGTGCCTTGAAGTAGGATGGAGGATAATCCTTCACCCGTAGGAGTAGTGCTGAGATGGTGAAAATGTGGTCACCATATTCGTGGGTGCCGAAAGTTTGGCCCATAGAGAAGCCCGGTGGATACTTGCAATGGCGAGTTTCTCTGGGATAACTGGACTGAGGAGAAGGTGGATTCTCAAATGTTCACAAAATGTTCGGTTAAAGATAGATGAGGAATAAGGTGTTGTACGGTTAGGGAGACCGTGCACCAGGAAATGATAGGCTCCAGAATAGGTGTCGTTAACACTTCTAATGGAGTAAGATTCATGAAACCCCGTTAGTGGACATCCGCCTGGGGAGGTTTCATTGAACTGAGGAAGAGGAGGCTGAGAGCGTGTCCTCTTTTACTAAAGAAGTAAGAGGGACTGCGTGGGTAATTGTTGTTGACCAGAGTCGGAGTAATGGCTAGGATGCGGAGTGGTTTGTAAGAATGTGGATGGGAATTCCACCTTATTAGTGGGTGGTGTATTCCTTATTATAAGACTTAGTAGTATTATATCTACTGTAGATTTGGGTGTGTATATTGAGCTTGTAGTTGTATTGACGTCATTATAGGAAGAGTACGTATATGACTTCCTTGGTATGGAAGTTCTATTTTTCCTCACTCATTTTGAAACGAGTGATGATATTCTGAATATGCATGTAGTATGTGTAAATTGCATTATATTCCCCTTAGGTTAAGTGATCCATTGCTCGTTTGCATTATATGTGGATGTTATGACTTGTCTCCACGACCAACAAGTTAAGTAGTAATGCATAGGAGGGGTTCCTTGTTTGGATTCCGCTTTTGCGGGACACTCCACGCGTGAACCTTAACGACGTTGGGAGTGGAGAGATGTTATTTTCCTTTCTCTTGTTTTATGTACATTATGCGAGTATATATATTTTGGTCGGTTTGGTGCGATAGCAAGCAAATAAAATTGTAAGGCTATCTTACTTCTAGTTCAAAATGGAACTAGTTGCTCTATGATTTCTCCCCTGGATACAGGTTGAGACTTTATAGAGGTGAATCGAGGTAGGTAGAAGATTTTGTTATTCGTTTAGTTATCTTGTGTGAGTGTTTGATTGTTTGTTTGTCTTGTTTATGCATGTTGCGCTTATCTCCATGATCAACTAGTTAAGTAGGCATGTGTCGGAGGGGTTCCTTGTTTGGATTTCGCTTCGGCGAGACACTCCGCCGCATAAACACTTAACGATGTTGTGATTGGAGAGACTCTATCCTTTTCTTTCTCTTTTACTTTATCTATTTTGTTGTTAAAAGTGGGATTGGAAGATTAGCCGAGAATCACGTAGAAGAGTGATTAAGGGATATTAAAGTGCGAGATAGAAGCACTGTATATAGTTCTCTCCTCTGATCGATGTGAGGGAGACTGTGATACGAAGTCGGATTGAGACTTCGGGATTGTGCCTTGATAAGAAGGCCATGTTTTTATAAGGGGGATATGTATCTGAAAGACTCCACAGGAAGTGAATGTCTGATCAGTTAAGATCTTTAAAAGATGCTATGGTAAGTAGGATTGTAAATTATAATTGTACCGATCCCGATCATGTGTCTTAGACCGTCACATCTTAATGACCAACGATGCGAGGTAGTAGTGTAACGGGAGGGTTCCTTGTTTGGATTTTGCTTCGGTGAGACGTCCCACGCACGAAACCGAGAGAATGTTGGAAGTTGAGATAGGTCTTGGACACTAGGGATATATTTAGTATTATCTATCTACGACTTAGATAGTATGTATACTTGTAGATCGACCTTTGGTTTATTAGAACATAAGGCCCTTAGGGCAGATGATGTTGATTTAGGAAGGCGGTAAGGAGTTGACCACGAATAATTTGTGGGTTAACACTATGTGGGACTAGATCCCTAGGAACGAGATTTATGGGGTCTCGAGAGGTTTGGGTGGCTTCGGCCGAGGAAGATAAGGCCTTTCTTAGAGATGGTTCTACGTGGTGACTTCACTTATGGGGAGTTAATGGACGGGCGGACCTTCACTCCTGAGCTCATGATAGTGATCTCAAGAGTGGGTTTAATGAATAAGTCTCTGCCAGGAGTGGGAAGTAATAATACTGGAGCATGGACCCGTTGTCTATGCGTCTCACATGCTTAAACTTGTGGCAAGTAATATCCCACGCTTGAATTTAAAATTCATTGCTGTGGAAATTGCCTTAAAGAAATAGAGGCACTACTTCCTGGGCAGGGAAATTTAGTCTTTCTCGCGAAGCAACAAGTTGTTGGAATAGGTCGTGGGAGAAATCGAGTTAGTGCTCGGATTTCAGAAGAACTAGTAATTGGGTATTTTCTCATTCGCTAAGGAAATGCGATTGGGGTAGTAAATGCGTCGAGTAAGAAAATCTTCGGAGATATTTGTGTTGGCATGGAAAGCCAAATGAAACGAGCATGACTCAAAAGACTCTGTAGCAAGAGCATTCCGATCTGTGATTGACCATTTCACCTACTCGTGCGAAGAAGAGTATCGGTGGAATGAAGAGGGGTATATTCATAGACGGTTGTATTGAAGTGCCGAAACCGTATGCTCATGATCCTATTTGAGAAAGTTGTTAATCATTTGACCAGACTGTTGCATTCCCGTCCATTATGGATGGACTATATGTAGAAGAGTACGCCCCATTATTGATGGAGGAATGGTAGAACTGTGGGAGGTGCCTATTAAAATAGGGTGGAATGAGACGAGATATTCATGTCGGAAGTTTGGCTAAAGTTCCATGAAGAAATGGGAACTGTATAGAAATAGCGTGTATCCTACCGCTCTAAAGTGGATGGATGTATGGAAGGAATTTGACTTAGGGCCGAAAAGCATACCTCGAAGCGGACGCCTTAAAATACATAGTAGGTGAGAGCAGTTAGTATATGGATAGAGATTCCAGTACAACCATTAGGCTATCGAATGGCCTTGTGGATCATTTTCTAAGGCATGGTATCATGAGTGGCCTAGCGTGGTCGGTTGAATATTTTGTATACTCGTTGGATGGAACCAACGGGTAATATGTTCCTTGGACTTGGAGTGGTCTCGTGTTGATTCTTTAAGATTTGGCTTTTGAGCCATATGCCTTGATGAGATACGTCAATGTGGGGGAAGTTGATTAGTGTTGGGGTTAAAACAATTAGAGTTGGTATAAATATCCCCGAGGAGGGAGTAAAGCGGTCTATGCCGAGTTATGAGGGTATCTTCTTCCGTTTTAAGACGGTAGAATCGATAGTTAGGGAGGAACGCTTTGTGTTATGCTAGAGCACAAATGATGTAGGCTGAGATCGATTAAGTCGACCTTAGTCCGAGTCCATTTAGGATGACGTTGATGACGAGGGGTTTGTTTAGTATGGTATAATCCTAGTTTAGAGTAGTATACCCTTTATGAGATTTGGGTATGCCCGAATTTTGGGGGCAAAATTCCCTCTTAAGGGGGGGGAGTATGTAACAACCCTCGATTCTGGAAGGCTCATTTTATATTAATTTTACCGCTTAAGGTAATTACATAAAATGTTGGAACTGGAGTAAATATTAATTTTATGTCATTCTATTGTATGTTTTATAGTGTTATGTGTTTTAAATCACATTATGGTTCAATTGAAATTGGAATTTAAAATGGTTTAGAAAATTGTCGGATGCCATTTTAGAGGGCGTAGTTAGTCCCGGAATGTGCGAGACAGTCAAAATAAGTGTCATATTGTATTTTTGTGTTTCGGGCACTTTTACCTAGTTTTAGCTTAACGCGTAATTGCGAGTCATTTTCATGTGGTATTAACCACTTAAGTGGGGAGACTTATGTTAATCCACGATTTAGTCTTCTAAATCCCCTAATTTCCCTATTTCATGTCTTAAACATAGAGAGAAAAGGAGAGAAAGAAAGAAGAAGAGAAAAATGAAGATTGAAGATGGAAGATTGCTTCTACCACCAAGAAATCTGAATTTGCAACTCTAAGCCAAGTTTTCTACTTGCTAATATATGTTTTGAGATGAATAAATTGTGTGATATTTATGTATATATATATTTGGAGATCAAAAATGGAAATTTTGGTATTTAAACCTAGATTTGGTTTTGATGATAAAATTGTGAATTGTAATGGTTATAAATCATGTAGAATAATCTTTGGGTAGATAAAGGTTGTTGGTTGGGTTCAAAATAGAAGAGATTTGGGATTTGGAAAAAGTGAAATTTTCATTTGGATTTAATTTTGGAAGAAGGAAGAACCCTAGGTCTGCTATGACCGCTCGATCGCGGTCTCAAGACCGGTCAACCGGGCCTTTGCGGGAGGGCTTACTGCTTTCCTACAAAGGCATAAAATTTGAGCGCGGTCGACCGCGGTTCCTTAACCGGTCGACCAGCCCCTCCATTCTGAGCTTTCTGTTTTTCTTTGTAGGCAAAATCTGGAGACGCGGTCGATCGCGGTTCCAGGACCGGTCGACCGGTCCCCTGTTTTTCATCCTAAAATCTTATTTTGTTTCCTAGATATATTTTCTTCAATAGGGACTAGGAACCTTCTTTAATGAAGTTAACTAGGTGTCCTAGAGTTGAAATTGAGTTATTACTTTCCCTACACTAGGAATGGGGTATGTGGGGACTTTTTCGGGGTTTTGCCAATTGATGTTAGGGCATTCTTTTTCTAGTAAATTATCATGGAACTAGGATTCCTAGAGTTATGTTTAGGAGACTTTTGGAGCTCAACAGAGCTACATTAATATTGATGGATTATAATAACACCCTAAAATGTTTGGAGTTAATTAAGAGTTTACTTACTCCTTGAGGTTGTAGCAACGATATAATTTATCGCATGGCTCCGGATAATCAGTTAGATTATTTACAAAAAAATAAATGGAAATGGTTTGGGATAAAATGAAACATATACATGGAAATGAAATGGAAATGGTAATGATGATGGTAAATGATAATTTACTTAATCATGAATATGGTAAATGTTAATTTACTGGATACACACCTCTCTAAATGACATCATAAGGGAAGTTCGCGTGCTTGGTGATGCCCCCTGGCTAGTGAACGCAGGGTGGATATAGTCCATAGGCCATATGAGCGATATGAAATGTTTATGCGCTGGTGAGGAGATTCCGGGTGTGGTCTTGACTCTCCCGCAGGCATATGGTTGCTTCCCGACGTATTGCGTTGTAGGTGCCCAGGTTGTCTTGTATAGATAGGCCCTGGAAGATGATGGTCATTTAGGGGCGCGCCCAGTGGGGAAACTCGGAGGGGCGGTCTGAGAATCGTTATATGTATATAAATATAACTATTCATAATCAAGTGGGACTTGATGTATGAGATATACCATAAAGAGCATGATGAAGTGCCATAAAGAGCACAATGAAATGCCACAAAGAGCATTTGTTGATAATGATATTCCTGTTAAGGAATGGTAATGCCAGGATGGGCAGGAAATTGGAATAAAAGCCATAAAGAGCTTAAAATTTTAATTATATTTTCCTGGTAAGGAATGAAATGCTAGTAAAGAGCACAAATGTTGTAATTATGAGTTCCTGATAAGGAACATAATAATGAAATGGAAGTTTTTAAATTTATGTTACCCATGTTTTTCTTTTCTGTCTTAGTTATGTTTTAGAACTATGTAAATAGACGTTATTCTTTCTAGCATGATTTTATTCATAACTGTCATACTTTTTATTCGTCTGGTAATCATATAGAACCGGACCCTGACCCGTTTACATTTCTTGTTGCATATGCATCTTGTCTCCGCCCAGGTACTCCGCCGCAAGGATGCCTGACTTGAATTCCTGTTCCAATGTCTTCGGCGAGCCGTGATGCATTGCGGGTATTACGGGATACAATTGGTATAAACGTTTTCATTTTTGTATTCTACTTAAGTTCGGGTCTCTTTCACTCGGGCGAGGCCCAAGCTTTTGTAATTGATTAATGTAATGTAATATATAAATTTATTGAAATTGTTTAATAAATGTTGTATGAATCAGCGGACCGATAACATATTTTGTCCTCTTATTTGTTACCTGTTATTATAGATATATATACATCCTTGTGGTTTCCCCTATCTTTTCAGGAAATGGGTTGTTTGTTTTCTTTTAATTACTTTAAAACAAAATTTTTGGCAACCCACTTTCTGGAATAGTGGGTGGTTGTCCTGGATACTCTATATTTTTATTGAGATGCTGAGAATGATTCCATCTATGATTCCGTTATATTGGAGTATTGGGCTGGCCACCCCTTATTTTGGTAAGCGGGTTGTCACAAAGACGCATCGGGGCTTGAGAGGGATCAAGTCGAGTGTTGTAAGTCATCTTGCTTGTAGTTGTAAATTACGTACTTAGTGGATTTGAGGCTAGGGTCCTTCGAGGTTTTTTCCCGTTGTGGGTTTTTCCTCGTACATCGCGGCGTAGTGGTTTCATTGTTTATTTTATCTTGTGCAAACTCACCTAGAACGCATGCTTAGGTAATTCAAGATGAAATTTGATTTTAATCACTACATGTTTAATTTGGTCCTAAATTAAATATTAGGTAACGTGTAATTAATTCAAGTCGTTATTTTAATTTGATAAAATTGGTTTGGCCTAATTTACTAAAATGAATTAAATATTTTGTTAGGCAAATTTCTAGGACTTGCGTTAATTCAATTGTGTTCAAATGAAATTCAAATTGTGTGTATTAATCATATTTCACTTGGTTTAATTTTAATTTGAAAGAAAAATTAAAATTTGAATTTGTTTTATTGAACCATCATCTAACGCTTCCGCATATCTAGTTAACAAGGAAATTGATTTTAAAGTATAAGGATTTTAAAATTGGGGGCCTTCGGGACGTTTCAAATTGGTATCAGAGCCGGATCGCTAATTTATCGCGTCAAAGATCCGTTTTTCGGCTTTTAGAAGTTTTGTGCTCCTTGTATTTTTAGGCGGTTCAATTTTTACTCACTCTCACTTTTTTTATATCTCTCGATGGGACGCCTTAATGATAATTTGTCCATTTCTAATGATAATGATGTTTTTGCTATTTGAGAAAAATTTAATGGGCTTAATAAGAGTAATGAAAAATTACGAGAATTAAATTTGAGATTTGAAAAAGAATTAAAATTCTTGAAGATGAAAATTCTTATTTTAAAGCTAAAGTTGAATTTTTGCAAACCTCGCTATCTCAAAAAGATATTTTTCGTGAAAAGCTCATGGACATAAATCACAATTATAATATTTTATAAATGTCCAAGAAAGAGAGTGATAGTCGTGAAAAGACTCTTAGGGACAAATTTGCTCACATTGAGGGGGAGCGTGATAACCTTCTAGGTGTTATAGAAAATTTAAAGAAGGAGTCCCGTAAAATTGAGGAGTCTAATTTTTTTACTTGAGTCCAATATTTTAAAAATGAAAAATGACTTACAAGACTCGAGTAGTTGTGATAATGGTTCTAGCTCATCTAGTTCAAATACTTCCGTTACTAAACCTAAAACCATTATTTGTTTTAGAGGATCTACTTTATCCAAAGACTTTAGAAAATATCACACCTTAGGTAACATTTCTCATGTTTTCACATGCTTGCATTGTGGTAGGAAAGGTCACCTTAGGTCTTTTTATTTTGATCTTAAAAGAAGTTCGAGGAAGTCTATGTCTACCAATTCATTAGTTTCCAAATTCCATCATTTTAAATATACAACTATATGGATTCGAAAATCACTTTTAGACGCGCTAGATATTAGATTTGTTGATTCTCATTTACTTTCACATGAAACCTCCCTTGCTAAATTTAAAGGTAAAATGTGTTAGTTTTGTTTGCATACTCAAGCTTTTTGTGCTTCATATTATATCTCCTTGCTAGGTGTAGGCATGTTTAGTCATTTTCTAGTCATTGCTTTATTTTATATCTCATGCTAGAAATCATGACTTGTTTATCTTTTGTATTTTATTCTTTCATTTTAGTTTTCATTAAATGAAAAATACAAAAAGATGTTTGTTTATCATTTGGATTTTATCTCTTGATAATTTAAGCTTAGTGAAAAATTCAAATGATTTTTGTTTGTCTTTTGAGTATATATCTTTATTTTTGGTTAAAAATTTCTAAAACGCAAAAAGATTCTTTTTGTGTATTTTAGTTTGACACACTTTATGTGGGATATACTTATGTTTGAATCCCATCTTTTACGCTCCCATGTGACTAGAACTTTTGGTTTAGATTGTTAATCCTTATTATGTTCTTTACCATACTTACATGGAGTAGTTGGATTTTGTGTTGTTTAAATGGATTCTATTTTTATATGCCTCTTTTCACACATGTACGAGCTCTTTTGAAATTTAACTTCATATGTATATTTGAGCTTTGTGAGGTGTTCTCCTACCAATCTAGTCATCGACATATTTGTGACCTAGGAGGACTAGTGCATGTCAAAATCCGTTGCTTGTGAGATTTGTGAGAAATAAAAATGATAAATATAAATGTGCATGGGGAAGGGCTCTGAAAGGATTTATTATCCTTTGCGAATAGTAAGCCGTCGTTTGTTTGGACCTAAAAGAAATACGTGGTCCAAGGTCTAAAAGAAAATATGGCATTAAAAAGAAAAATAATTGCCAAGGCCTAATGTTTTTGTTTCATATTATCATTCAAAATATATATATGCTTATTGAGGGAGATTGGATGATATATCAACGGTTTGCACAATGTCTGTTTATCCTAGTTGCGCTTTCAATGTCATGACTCTATTGGTTTATAGAATCATCAACATGCTAGGCTTGTATGCATTGTGTATGTTTGTTCATTGAGTTCAATCTATATTGTCACATGAGGTTATATTCAAATGTGATGAAGTTTGCAATCAATTGATAACTCCGTGAATATATTTTAAGTGATTGGGTCTAAATTTAATTTTTACTAGTTCACACCCCAACACTTTCGTTTCCATTTGACATATTTTTGCCATACGAGTGTGAAAAGCTTATCGTATTTTGTGTCATTTGTGTGTTCATATCTATATATGTGTACTTGCGTCTATTAGGTATATCTTATGTATACATATATTTGATATTTTTGTTTAGTCTTTGCCTTGCTTTCTAGTCCATATATGCTTTAATTCATAATTGGTATCCATCTTGTTGCATTCTTTGTTTATATCACATGCTTAATACCTATGTATCATATTGGTATCTGTTTCTTGCATCTCATGTGGTATCCATTAGGATTTATTGGATTAGTTATGACTTTTGTTGCTCATATGCTTTAATGTTCTCATCACTTTTGCACATTTGCATGTTTAGCTTGTTATCCTATTTTATTTATCCCTTGTTTAGTTTAAGGGTAATATGATTTAATTGGGGTAGAAAAGTTAATGTTTTTAGTTCTTTAGCCTTTGTCTATTCCTGAACAAAAAGGGAGAGAATGATAGGTGGAGAAATGGTATATATTCCTATTATAATCGTATCTTAGTTTGGGGGAGATTTATCTTAGGGGGAGACGTCTTTCTAAGTTGATCATAGTTGATAAAGGGAGAGAAGGAATTTAGGGGGAGTAATTATTTAATTGCATTTAATATTTTGTTATTCCCTATGCGTTTAATATGTTTGCTTAAGTGTGCAGGATTTATATTATACGTGGCAACTTTCGCCGGCAAAGATTGTGATCCTTGGGTTGTTTGACTCAAGCATTGTAATTTTATTTTGGGAGGGACTTTTTATTAGTCTAGTTAGAGCTTGACGGCCCTTTAGGATTTTTATTTAATTTTTGTCCCGAAATAGACAAAGGGAGAGATTTGTAAGGACACAAATTTCCAATTGAGTCCCTTGTAGTTTTGGCTCAATTTCGGACAAAAATGTTTGTGTCATAGGATAGTGTTCAATGTACCTATTTCAAGCCTATGACGGTTTTTTTGAATACGTAGCGGCCAAGTGTAGAAAGGTTCATCAAAATGCCGAGTTTAAGTGCCTCGTTTCTACGTCATCAATAGTGGTTCCATGCTCCCAAGGTATGAATGCATTACATATATATATAGGATCTTAGAACAGTTAATAATGGGTGTAGGTTTAATTAAAACTGTTGTTTATTTTAAAAAAGATTTAATGATAACTTTAAATAAAGTTTATAAAGTTTCTAGGCGAAAAATGAAAATTTTCAACTATCTGGAAGTTCGTTCAATATGTCGTTCGAACGAGCTTTCGTTCGAACCAAATGTTGTTCGAACGAGTTTACCAACGAGTTCCAAGTTTGGCCTCTGTAACTTCGTCCGAAATGTCGTTCGAATGAGATGGATGTTCGAACGAGATTTCTAATGAGTTAATTTTTTAAAGACACTGGAACTTCGTTAGAATGTCCTTAGAAGGCCGTTCGAACGAGACTTCGTTCGAACGACAAATCTCGTTCGAACGAGATTTGGCGGGAACAGTTAAATGGCAGTTTTTGACAGTTTTCACCCACTTTCCCATTATCTTTCCCCACTAACTTTTGACTGAATATCTAAGTGCGGGAACCAACTTTGAAAAGTTAATTTTTTCACCATTCTATATCTCCTAGAGAGAGTTTTGAGAGCTCATCTTTACTAAGAAAAAGTTCAAGTTTAAGTGTTCATTTTTTCAAGAAAAAATCCTAAAGACACTTTGTTTACACCCAATTGTGTTTGTTTATCCAAGCTTACATATATATATATATACATTGTTTGGAGTTTGGCACCAATTTTTCATCTCTACCATTTTGAAGAGACGTTTGGGTTTGCTTCTACATCCCACAAAGAAGAAGAGGTTTGCGTTGATTTACCCACTTGGAGAAAGGCTCCTAGTTCGATGACGGTGATCATATAAAGTTCGATCGGTGGATTCTGAGACCGCGGTGGAGCTTCGTGGTTATTCGCTAGGCAGAGGTTGATACAAGAAGACGCGTCGGGGCTTGAGAGGGATCGAGTCGAGTGTTGTAAGTCATCTTGCTTGTATTTGTAAATTCCATACTTAGTGGATTTGAGGCTAGGGCCGTCCGAGGTTTTCTTCCCGTTGTGGGTTGTTCCTCGTAAATCGCGGCGTAGTGGTTTCATTATTTATTTTATCTTGTGCAAACTCACCTAGAACGCATGCTTAGGTAATTCAAGATAAAATTTGGTTTTAATCACTACATATTTAATTTGGTCCTAAATTAAATATTAGGTAATGTGTAATTAATTCAAGTCGTTATTTTAATTTGATAAAATTGGTTTGGCCTAATTTACTAAAATGAATTAAATATTTTGTTAGGCAAATTTCTAGGACTTGGGTTAATTCAATTGTGTTTAAGTGAAATTCAAATTGTGTGTGTATTAATCATATTTCACTTGGTTTAATTTTAATTTGAAAGAAAAATTAAAATTTGAATTTGTTTTATTGAACCATCATCTAACGCTTCCGCATATCTAGTTAACAAGGAAATTGATTTTAAAGTATAAGGATTTTAATATTGGGGGCCTTCGGGACGTTTCAGCTTTGAACAAAAATTCCCTCCAAAGTTAAACAATCTCATTTGAACTTCTATTTACGTTCATTTTAATGGCTTTATGAAACTAGTTTGAACGACAAGAAAAACTCATTCGAACGACTTGTAGAAATTGGTTTGAGCAGACTTAAAAACTCGTTCGAACGATTTTAACAGCAAACAATTTTTCCTTTAAAAAATTTTTTTATGAAAAATAGCCTCAAATATTTTAAAACTAGCACCCAAATGTATCCATGGATCAAATATAAATATGCATTCATACCTATTGAGATCCCTCGTATGTTGAAGGCGAAACTCTGCATGTACTCAATGTCTCTTTCACTTGGCTGCTACAGTTTTCAATCACACATCATAGGCTTAAAGGACAAACAACCAAATCCTAACCTATGACTCAAAAAGGTTGTCCAAACAGAATAAGGCCAATATACATACAAATTAACTCAACTGAAAATTTTCCCTTACAAATATCCCCCTTTGGTTATTCCTGGATAAAACCTAAAACAAAAGGCTAATGGGTCGTCAATCTCACTAATGATTCAATCGAAACCCTAAAAGGAAAAAATACAGACACTGGACCGATACAAACTTGAGTAGCTTTGCTCTTGTGAAACTTTTCCCCGTCGTTGCTGAAACCCGCACACTTAACATATCTTTCAAATCCAAAAAGAATATAACAATATATAAACCGCATATGAAAACAAAACTCCCCTTTTGTTAAACATCCCCCCTTAAAGTATGCATCCCCTTTAGGTTAGACTTATCCCCTTTTTTATATAGGAATAGACAAAGCTAAAGTGCACAATATAAAACAAGTTCTCCTCCTAAATGTAACACATGTGAATATAAAGGAAAATAAGAAATATTATGCAATCATGTGAAGTGAAATGCAACGATAAAAAAACTCGACAACATAAGCACAAATAATCCAAACATTTGACAAATGATACCAATGTAAAGAATGAAACAAAAGATACCAATATGATCATTATGACATGCCAAAATGATACAAATATAAAGTATAAGAAAAATATTGATTAAATGCTACACAAAGACTCAAAACAAATCAAAACATATATATATATATATACACACACGCATATATAACAATAACTCGCAATCATATAAAGGCATAAACACCACAAAATGACATAAAACACATAAACTTTCCACATTTGTATGGCATAAATATTTTTAAACCAAATGTGATACGGAGTGAATGGGCGTGAACTAGAAAACAAAATAAATATGTCTCAATCACTCAAGAAAGTCCAAGGAGTTCTATTCGATCGCATTAATTTATAAAACTTCGATTTAGCCTCAAATGACAAAGAGTGAACACAAAATGAACAAACATACACAATGCACACTAGATTAGAAAATGTTGATTATTCTCGAATCAATAGCGTCAAACATTAGCATTAACTAGGTCTCATTGTGCAAAGACGTTGATCTTCAACTGAACACCCATAAAATCAAACATCTATCATTTTTTCGCTCTTTTTCTTTTGACAATATCACACTTTTGAGATCAATGTTAAACATGGACTTGACTATCTTTTCTTTTCTTTTCCTCTCTTTTCTTTTGGGCTCTTGATAATGGTGGCCTTTCACGCAAAGGATATTTACTCCCTCCATAGCCTTTTTGCATTGCTCTCTCATATTTTTTTAATTCTAACAACAAACTCTAGGGAAATGGTTCTTACGTGTACAAATTGCCAAATCAAATATATATGTATGTGATAATATTGATAGGAGAACACCTCACCTAGATCATGCAACATCGGTGGTCATAATATAAAAGAGATCGTACAAGTGTGTGTGTGTGTGTGTGTGTGTGTATATGTATGTGTGTGTGGGGTGTGTGTGTGTGTGTGTGTGTGTGTGTGAAGTCTATGCAATGTGAATCCATTAAGAAAATCAAGTTCGAACAACTCCATACAAGCATGATTAAGAATAATCCAAAGCATTGTAAATCATAATCAAATGTCCTAGCCACATGGAAGTATGGAATTAAAGGGATTCAGACACATCAATATGTCACTCAAAATGTGTAAAACCAAAATACACAAACAAATAAACAAAAAATTAAGTTTTCAACAGTTTTCAAAAATGACATAAAGACAAGCATAATATTTTTATATTTTTCTCAATAAGACCCAATAAAAGAAAAGGAAAAATATAAAATACACACACCATACAACTAATAATAACATATAACATGAATCACAAAAGCAAGAGTATGAAAAACATGCAAAAACAATCAACCATTAAATATAGCATGAGAAGAATCATGTGTAAGCATGCGAGAGTCAACAAGCCTAACATTAGGCGCCTCCAAATCCGATGTCTTAACCCACATAAGTAATGTGACGATCTTGGGATTTGGGTATCTTGGTGACACTAGACTTAGACTTACTAGGACCTTTCTAATATGTGTTTTAAAAACTCCTAAGATGACCCTTCCTACTGTAGCCATCCGGGTCGAATTCCTGCGGCGTGGGCTCAAGCCTCAAAGTTGGGAAGAAGGGAGGAAGAAGGAAGGAAGAAGGTTCCCTCCCTCTCTTTCTCTTCCCTGTTTTGATCTTGCAAGTATGGGTGATTATAGGATATGGAGATCCTCTTTCCACCACTTGTGTCGGCATCTTCACGGTCCACCATTGTATATAAAATTGGTAGTCATAAAATAGGGGTGACACGAAGAGATAGAGTCGCCAGCCTATTTTGCACAACACGGGCAAAAGAATGTCGTCACATCGAAATAATGGCGTCAAGGTCAAACTGATGCATGAGAAACCAAGTGATTCGACGGTGGGGAATAAGTTACGAAATGTGAAGGTGTAAGGCACCCATTTTGCCCTTTCGGTCTCTCATGGAATATGTTAGTCATCTCGTTTTTCTCCGTGATGTTTGTGTACATGTGTATAATATAAGTGATGGGAGAATGGAATTATCCAACTTGCATCATGAAATGGACATATGGGATTCATCCGTAGGAGTGTACCCAAAAATAATCATAAACATAAGATATAAATGTTAGTCAAATCACGAATCATTATGAAAGAGAGAATGTGAACATGAGATAAGACACAAATATATAGGAGTCCAATACTCATAAAATAGATATAATATAATATAATATAAAAGATATGAAATGAAAGGGGGGGACTCGAATCTCAAGATTGGCCCAAGATGCCTACGTAGCCCAAGGGGCATCAAAGTCCACGTAGTTCGAAAATAGTATAGGGGTGGGGTTCAACCCATAAAACCAAATGTAGGACTCCTCTTATGTGTTTTTGGAGAGAACTGTGTTTAAGTGTGAAAATGTGAGAAAATGGAAGTCTTATTTTTGGAATTTATGAATTAACCCTCTTTTTGTCTTTTTTGGGTTTATATGACTATAAATTGTTTGCAATACTACTAACAAAAAGTGAAGATTATTTGATGTGAGATAAAAAAAACTAGAAGATATCACAAAAATGAGAGTAAAGTAAATAATAACACTAAGACGAATAAGCTAGAAAAGGGGGTGAGGAATGGACCTTCTTATAGATCTTTGTTGCTAAATTAGGAATGTAAGTAGGTTGGTTTTTGTAATAGTATAAAGGTAATATGATAGTGTGAGATGGATAGCTAAGTGAGGTAAGAAATTGAGGTGAGGAAATGTTGGAAAATGGGTTTTTGTGGAAAAGAGAAGGCTCTGATTTTGACAGAATGTTTACTGATTATTAAAAGGGACCTCCCCTAAGGGTGAGGTCATGGCCCTTTTATAGTGGAATTTAGGGTTAAGGATGGTGTCGATCAGCATAGCCCCTAGCTTGCCTATCGGCATAGAGCATGCCTTGCTGGGAAAGGACAAGTATATGCTACCAATAGGTAGGGTGTCTGGGGTGCCTATAGGCAGTCTGGAATGAATTTTTTTAAAAATTGGGCAGAAAATGCAAACTGTAAGTCTGAATTATGCACGACAGGGACTGTTAGAAAGAAAATTCAGAGACCTTTAAGAATACATTGAGCCACTCCTGGTTTTGGGAGTTTACTGAAGTCAAATAGGAATCAAAAGTGCTAGATGGTCTTTAGATGCGAAATTTTTAGAGGAAAATGGATTGCTCATCTAAACAGTGAGGTCGATTCATGCCGACATGGACTATTGGAAAGGAAATTTAGTGCCCTTCGAGATTTCATTGAACTTCATTTGATTTCGAGAGTTGTCTAAGGACAAACGGGGCTCCAAAGTGCTCGGTGACTCTTTGGAGTAAGACAGGTCATTCGTCCGAATCGTAAAGATGATTCATACATGAGAAGGACTGTTAGAAAGGGGATTCCAATATGTTAAAAGATTCATTGAGATTACCTTAAGATGAAGAGTTGACTAATGGCCTCCAGATCAAAACTCGAATTGAACCGAATTGTTTGTGCGGACCATGAGACCAATTTACAAACAGAATGGACCATTGGAAAGAGGATTCAGATTCTTTTAAGGATTCATTGAGCTTCACTCAGGGTGGAGAGTTCATCACAGTCAAACGGATCTCAAGAGTGCCCAACGACCTCTAGATCAGTACTCGGAGTATAATATAGGGTTTATGGTAAGTGGATGAGTATTAAGGACCTGAGGAGGTACTTAGGGGGTCCTAGGATGGGGCTTCTATAGATCCCTTAGACAGGAGATCTTGGACTAAGTGAAAGTTGTCAAAATATAGACATTACATCGATGTTAGAGAGGAAGATTGAGGTCGATTCTACGAACTTAGGGATGGAAGGTGAACGATTCGGAGGGTCGAGGTTAATTGTGTGGACTTAAAGAGTGAGATGACTGATTCAGTGGGTCGAGGTAAATTTTATAGACCTAAAGATATAGCGAGCGATTCAGCATGCCAAGGTCAATTCTGAGGACCTAAAGGTTGAGATCACCCAATTCTGTGAGTCGAGGTTGATTCTGAGGACCTAAAGATTAAGATGACCGATTCAGTGAGTCGAGGTTGATTTTGAGGACCTAAATATTGAGATGATCGATTAAGTGGGTTAAGGTCAATTTTGAGGACCCAAAGATTGAGATGACTGATTCAAAAGGTGGAGACCAATTATAAGGACCTAAAGATTGAGATGACCAATTCAAAGGGATGAGGTTGATTATGAGGACCTAAAAATGTGTTTCACGAGGAGTGGCTCCACTGGGAAATGTGCTAACTTTATGTTCCACAAGGGAATGCGTAGATTGCTTTGGTACAGGTGCACCTTGGATCCTTGGTTTCGCTGGGGAAGGTGTGTAGGGTTTTTGGTGTAGGTGCACCATTAGTTCCACTGGGGAAACGTTGATGATAATAGTTAGTGCTATTGATCCTCCTAGGAATTTTTTAGAGTTTGTAATTTATTTGGTGTTCTAAAATCTATTCTTCTCGGTGAAATAATGTTTAGGATTTGGGGGGGGATTTGGGGGGAATTTTTTGTGAATTTTTTAGGAAATATTTAGATTTTTCGGTATTTTTGGTACAAAATTTGGAGGGGACTCCCGATAGGAAAGTCTCGAGAGGTGCCTATTGGCATAGGGCATGTACTTCTGGGCTTTTTAGGTAAAAGGAAGGTCATTGGCGATAGGCAAGACCAGGAGGCTGTCGATCGGCATACCCCTTAGCCTTTTATAAAAAAAAGGGGTGACCCATCCTCATTTTTCACACTTATAAGAAATTGAATCTCTTGATTTCTCTCTCTAAAAGTCATTTTTGAGGTCCATATTCCTTAAGTTTTCAAATGGAGGGTACTTCCAGCAACGCTAACAACAAGTGGGTATCTGTTGACGACTGGGCGGGTTTGGAGTTGCAGGATGTGGTGCTGCTTTCTTTGGGCAATGAGAATGCCTACGACTCCTTTAAGTCGGTGACTGATGAGAGGATATTTTTGCACTAGCCTGTGCGCCACTGTTCAGCGAGGGTGAAGAACCCTGACGGCTACGTGAGTATTTGTCCTTTGGTTTTCCATTTATTTCCTTCTTTTTCTTCTTGGGGAATGAAGGGTTTACTTTGTTTTCTTGTAGACTGATATTGATTCTTCGAGCATTTGGTCTAGGGGATGACTGGGATAAAGGATATTTAGGACCATCTTCATAGGGTGGTGTAGTGGACGGTGGCATCCAATGATTTTGGCATGTTAACAAGTGCACTGGATGAGACGTCATGCTCTTTTGCGGTGTTGTGCATGCTGGGCAAGTGGTGGTGGGATACGATCCACACATTCCATATGGGTTTTAAGGAGATGACTGTTATTCCCTTGGATGTTTAGCATTTGGCAGGGCTATATTGTATTGGGCATCAGATTATGGTGGACCATACTTTATGAGTCACGGAGGCGGCGGTGCAGGTTACCTTGGGGGATGTTGGTAGAATCATGTCGGGGGGATTCTATTTGTACTTTTGTGTTAAAGAAGACTCTGTTATCAAGCTAGATTTATTACATGGATGGGAGTCAGGTGAGACAGGTAGCCAGCTTATTTATTTATTTTTCTGCTAGGTGGGTTTATGGTGGCGACGAGTGGCGACGTCGTCCATCTTTGGTTTTTACCATATTTGAGGATTATTTTGAACGTCCATATGTACGATTGGGGGAGCTTCACTATGTCATACCTTTATGCTTCGTTATATGCGTTCAATCAGTGATGCCGATAGATATTCGCAGGACTCACGTACCTTCTGGAGGTAACCTTTAAGTTTAATTCTCTCTTTATTTCTTATAGTCCTTTTTCGTTTCCTTTTATAATTTTTTAGGGTTCGCCTTTTGCATACGTGGTTTTATGAGGTGATAGGGATTAATGCGGGGTTGGTGTCCCTCAAGAAGAGTGGGTTAGATGACTTCTACAAGTTGTACCGGTGGAGTAAGTCGAACAGACATTCGAACCAATCCCTGGTTTTGAAGGATGTTCGAAAGGTGATGAACGACCTAACGAGCAACCAGGTTAAATTTTTTGGCTTTTGTTTCTTTCTAAATTTGTGGAATCTTCATGTTTTTGGGTAGTTTATTAACTCTTGGCTGGGGATGTAGGTGATGTTCTACCCTTAGAGTCTTCTTTTGAGCGTTGTTCGGGCTACGAGCATGCATATGTAGATGAGACAATTATTGGCGCATGAGTTCTGGTACGTCTGGAACCTTAGAGATAGGGTGGTGCAGCAGATCATGGAGGGAGAGGCTGAGGTCCGACCATCGATGCCCCCGGAGTATATGAGGTGAATGAGAGAGATGCCGGATGAGGTAAGGGAGACGATGATGAAAGGCGAGCCATATACGCTTTACAATGATATGACGGCGGGTTATGACTACCTGGACTTTGTGACCAGCTGTGGTTGATGCCTTTGTCCATATATAACATGGAAAATATTCCTCCACCTGCTACTTCTTCGGGGAGAAGTACCAACGTGTCGGCGTCATTGGCCCATAGTACTAGAGGAGGCGTAGCTACAGCAACGGACGAGGGTTCATACCTCCGAGTTTCTTCTTCGTCTTATCATATCCGATTGAGCGAAGAAATGGTGTTGTCGATGACTCATCATCCTCATATGACGGTGGACGAGTTGTTGGGTCTTGACAACGATGCACTCCGTCCTGAGGTATACTCATATCTTTCTTTTTTGGTTTGTTGTTCCAACTTTATTTTTTTATCTTTTTTGACTTTGTGGATTTCTGTTGTTTTTCTTTTTCTTGCAGACTGTCTGCTTGTCGACCACTTGGTGAGGGACATTAAGAAGTGGATATCGTCGATATCAGCCTACATGAGGAAGACATCCATCTCTTGGATGATGCCTCCCTCTACATTAGAGGAGAGTTCTAGTTCCAGGAGTGGAGGTCTACCACTCGTCGTGGGGGAAGCGTGTACATCACGGAGGTTAGGGATTGGTTTTTGAGAGGGTCATTGGGAGGGTCGGGATGTGTCCCGAGGTATCTCTTTTTTTTCTTTTTCCTTTCCTATAAGAGATGTAATAAAGAGAAATATATATATATATATATATAATGCATTTCTTTTCGATACTTATCTTGATATAGTGACCTACTATATATACACTTTAATTTATCGCTAAAGTTTCTCATTTATTTGCGAATATAGTGATGAAACAAGAGACTCAAATTAAAAGGAAAACGTTTATTTTTAAAAGTAGTGCACAAGAGGGGGAGTAAAAGGGGAACAAATTGGAGTTTTGACTTTTTTTAAGTAAAAAATTTTATTTCTGAAATTGGTTTTGCGTAAAAGAGGAAATAGGAATTTTTCCAAAAAAAAGGGGGTTGTCGATCGGCATACCCCTTGACATGCGTATCGGCATAAAGGTAAATTCCAAATCATTCCTTTGACTTTGATTGCACTTTCTGCATACTTTGGGTACTATGAGCGTAGAAAAACTGATGAGTCTTTGAATGGTTCATCTTTTATGGGAATTTTTAGTATAAAAGGGGACTTTAGGGGTGTTTTATTCACCATCCTCCACATTATCTCTTCTGTAGCTTTCTTCTTCTTTACAAATGGCTCTCTCGATGTTTGAAGCTTTTTCTTCCAAACTTGAGAGTTTAGAGGTAATGTGCCTCTATAATGTCGACTAAAAGACCTTTAATTCGCATCGGGTCTCCTTATGGCGTAACCGTGCCATAAACAGGAATTTTCTTAAAGCAGCGGTACAGTTCTAGTACACCGAAGACCATGTTTTTAGGTTCGTCTTAGACGAGGTGTGCCCCACCTATGAGGAGTTTTCTGTGATATTGGGTGTCAGTGCAGCCATGCCGAACTTATCATGTTCTCCTCGAGTTTTTTTAGTGAAGTTGCTTCATATCTCCCCCTTAGCTTCTCGGCCATTGGTTCACGAAGGAAATATCGTCCTCCCAATAGTTATGAATTCGGAGTGCCAGGGGGATTTTACTAATGCTGGTTTTGCTAGACCTGTAACCTTGGGCATGATTGCTAGGCTTTTCTTGGTGAAACGTGACCTAATGGCAGATCCTCAGGTGACCACGATAGTGGCGTGGATCACATACCATTTTAGTCCTGCGGTGGTGGTGTTAGCGGAGAATTTGAATGGCTTGGATGCATGGAAGGAAGGACAGTTTGATTTTCTGCGGGGGGCTGTCATGCTATTCATGTGGCTTTCTGAGAGATATCGCCCAGTGGCCCCTCCTGAGTAGTGTTCCTAATTTCTGTACTAGGCCCTTCTTTAGTTTTGGCACTTCGATGAAAAATTGGATTAATTGGTTAGTGGAGCACGGGCCCCGATGCCTTCATTGGTCTGTGTCATGATGGGGGGACTTGCAGCCCATTTTTCACTTAGGAGAATTCTGGTATGTGCGACTAATTGGTCTTCGCTAGACTTCTTTTATTTTCCTTGGCGAATTTTTCACAAAATATGATGGGAGAAGATGGTGCCTCCTCGTATAACTAATTTCTTTCTGGTGGAGGATTTGATCGAGCCTTTAAGGATGATACTGGGGCCTCTATGGAAGTGTCGTCGATCGTCTACCCAGCTATCACAATTCATTATAGGGGTGGTTTATGTCTGGAGATTACTTGAAGTTTTTTATAATGGAAGCGATTAGTTGGGAGGACTTTGGAGGAGGATACTAGGTAAAGATGGCTTGTCGCCTTTGATACTATGGAGGAAGGTATTGTGGTTTCGTCGAAGATCATTAAGGCATACCATTGAATGGAGTGTATTCGCAATACTAATCAGGAGTGGGAGACTTGGGAACCTCCGAGAGTAGGCAATGATGGTGAAGTAGGGTTGTCTGGTAGCTGAGGGCATGTTTCGAGAAGTTGGTTGTGTTTGTGTTTACGGGGAATTTGTGTTAGTGTAGGTGTTTTGGTATGTTTTTGGAACTTCTTGTGAAGCTAATTATTAATGGGGATTTTTAGGTTGTAAGGCAGGTTGTTTGGGGAAATTTAGGTTGTTTGGGGAATGGTTTGTTTGATTCCCATTACTGATATTTCGTGTAACAACCGTATTCCTTTATTTGGGAAAAAAAGTAATTTTGTCATATTTTGTTGTATCTTTTGATGAATTTTGTATTTGAATTGTCTATACCAATCACTAAGGCATACATAATCCTTTTGTTCATGTAAATAATGAGATGGACCACCTTTATCTTGGGAATAAAAGAATAGCATTTTGTGTATGGGTTTTCTACGTACCTCTTTGGGTTTTGAGAATATATGAGCTTCATTTTGAGAAAGGTGATTTTAGAAGATCAGGTCCCACGTAGTTCTAAGTAGGGGAAATAAAGATATTTTTTTTAAATAGAAGGGGGTGAGAATAGTTGTAGCGCGCTGAGAGTTTGGAATAAGGGTAGAACTTCTTGAGATGGTCCAAACTGACTGGACGTGCCACTTCTTCGCCGTCGAGATCTGTGAGCATAGTGGCGGTGCCTGATAGGGTTTTCTTCATGTTGTAAGGACCACTCCAGTTCAGTTTGAACTTCCCTCTGGGGTCCCAGATGGGTTCTATAATTTGTCTGGGGTCCCAGATGGGTTCTATAATCAGTTAGACACCACGATCCTTGACTTTCTTATTGATTGATCATGTGATCTGACGATGGTACCCATGTATGTGGTATATATCTTTGAGTCTCTTTTGGTCTAAGAGTGAGAGTGCATCATGGTGGCTCTGATGCCAGTCTTCCTCACTGACTTTGCTTTTGAGCATGACATAGAGAGAACACACTTTTAGCTCGACGGGAAGAACCACGTCCATGTCGTATACCAGAGAATAAGGGGTAGCCCCAATATGTGTCCTAATAGAGGTGCGGTAGCCCCAGAGGGCATATGGGTTCCTGTCAGCCCAGTCTTTGTAGTTTTTGATCATTTTGCTGATGATGGTTTTGAGGCTCTTGTCGGAAGCTTCTTGGGGTCGGTCGGGAGAAGACTTATGTCTTTAGATTCCATACTTGTCAATTAATTATGTGACCATAGCCTCGAAGTGGAGTACATTGTCCGATACCAACTCATGGGGAACCCCGTAGCGGTATATGATATTATTTTTGATAAACTTGTCCACTTTAATTGTATTCGGTACTGCATAGGACTAGACTTTGACCAATTTCATGAAGAATTTAATGGCGACCAGGATTAACTCGTGCTCTTTTGAAGCATTAGGAGTGACCTTCTCTATGATGTTTATTCCCCAGGTATACAAGGGTCAGAGAGAATTCATGTTGTATAATTCTCGAGGAAATAAGTGTTGAAGGTTGGCAAACTATTGGCATTTGAGGCATCTCCAAACATAGGCGGTGTAGTCTTGAACCATGGTATTCTAATAATATCCTCGACAGATGATTTTCTTAGCAAGCATATGATCGTTCATGTAAGTCCTGCATTCGTCAATGTGGATTTTCTGCATCCTTCCTTTAATATCAGCCCCTACTATGCATGCAAATGGGTTCCATCGAAGTTTCTCTTGAAAAGGGATTTATCATAGATGATGTACTAGGCAGCTAGCTTACAAAGCGCCACACGATCTTTATTATTTTACCTACTATGTTTGAGAAGGCGTAAAATGTCATAGTACCATAATCCCACCATGTCAGAATCTTCTTTGGTGACGAGCTCAATGTGATAATAGTGAGTGGACGTAGATTGTTTTTTAACCAGGAAAGGGGCGATTGTTATTCCTTTAGGAATATCAACAAGAAATGTCAGTGTTACTAATGCGTCGGCTAGGCTATTCATCGAGCGAGGGAGATAATGGAAGGTGACATCTTTGAATTGAGAGGTGATCTCTTCTAGGTGGGCATGGAAGGGTAGGATCTTCTCGTCTTTAACTTTCCATTTTTGGGGCATTTGTTAGACAATAATGACAAAGTCCCCATATACTTCTATGTGCTTAATTCCTTTCTCGAGGGAAATCTTGAGCCCTACGGTGCATGCCTCGTATTCGATCATTTTATTGGTACAGGGGAAGTCTAGCTTGATGGAAATGGGAGTGTGAGAGTCATCAGGGGAAATCAGGAGTATCCCAATACAATACCATTTCTTATTAGTAGCTCTATCGAAGAATGTCTGCCACTCCCTGAGAGGTGAAGATAATGTCTACATCTGGGAATTCAGAGACCCAAACCTCGGTTCCTTCCATAGGATAATCAACAAGGTAATCGGAGATAGACTTCCACTTTATGGAAATATGTGTGACGTACACAATGTCGAACTCGGGTAGCAACATCAACCAATGAGTCATTCGAATTGATAAAGCGGGTTTCTCTAGCAAGTATTTTATGGGATCCATTTGGGATACTGGTCTGATGAGGAAAGCAATTATATAGTGTCGTAGTTTCTACGTGACCCAGGGCGACACACGTTATTTCCAAAGCAGTGTAGTTTACTTCGTACACGGCTAGCTTCTGACTAGTGTAGTAGATGGATTTTTCCTTACGAAACTCTTTAATATATTGGGCTAGCAGATCCCCTGTTGCGGTATTAGAGGCGGTCAAGTATAGGAGGAGTGGGAAACCTAGATGCGGAGGCATGAGCAATGAAGGTCAGGTGAGTTATTTTTTGATCTGGTCAAAGAATTATTAGCATGCCTTGTTCCAAACTTTAGTTGAATCCTTCCGGAGAAGTCTGAAAATGGGTTCCCAGATAGAGGTCAGTTGGTTGATGAACCGACTGATGTATTGCAGTTTACCCAGGAATGCTCGTACTTCCTTCTTCATCTGGGGTAGTGGCATCTCGAGTATGGCTTTTAGTTTGGCAGGGTCAGCTTCAATTCCTTTTTCATCGACCATGAACCCAATGATTTTCCCTTTACTGATAACAAAAATGCACTTCTGTGGGTTGAGCCACATCTGCTACTATCGTAGTTGTTCGAAGAATTTTCTCTTGGCAGGGATACGACCTTCCTGAGTCTTGGACTTGATGATCATGTTTTCAACATAAACCTCAACTTCTTTGTGAATAAGGTCGTGCAGGACAGTTGTGCGTTCCTTTAGTAGGTAGCCTTGCATTTTTTATCCCAAACGGCATGACGGTGTTGTAAAAATTTCCCCGAGGGGTGATGAAAGAAGTTTTCTCCTGGTGGTAAGGGTGAATTTTAATCTAGTTATAGCCGGAAAATCCATCGACAAATGACTTGAGAGCATGGCTACTTTTATTATCCACAATTATGTCGATGTTCGACATAGGGTAATCATCTTTTGGGGATACCTTGTTCAGATCCCAATAGTCGACGCACATGTGGACTTTTCCTCTCGATTTCGACATGGGGACGATTTTGCAAGCCATCTAGGGTATTAGACTACACGAATGAAACCCATATTTAGTTGTTTAACTACCTCTTTTTTTACCTTGAGAGACCATTCCATTTGGAGCTTCCTTAATTTCTTCTTGACTGGTTTGCATTTCGAGAATATGGGGATCTCATGCTGAGCTATCTCTGAGTCATAGGACCACACGATGACGTCTATAAACTTTTTCAATGGCTCTATGAATTGTGACCGCTCATGATCGTTGATGGTGGACCTTATCCTAATCTCGTGTAGATGGCTACAAGAATCGAGATTAATAAAAATAGTCCCGTCATCATTAGTTTTAACACGATTACGTTGTTATTTATTTGCCTTATTGAGATCAATTAAGAATTATTCATTTACAAAATCATCATCATCAAAAGTTTGATTAGAATCAATGCAATTAATGTCAGGCATAACGAGATACTCAAAATCTTCAGTTGTTTCATTATCGGGGAATACAGCATTGAGAACCTCTTCAAAAGAAGCCTTATAAACATTGATATGATAAAAAGGACAAATACAATCAAGTGAAGAGGTTTCTTAGATGGGGTAAACAATAGGGTTTGGCTAGGCTTGAACAGGCCAAACCAGGATGGCATACCAATTTAGGAGAGGTACTTCAGCAGTTGTGATTTTGGCGGACGGGTCCGATGGCTCAGCATCTTGGTGGATCATGCAAAAACTTAGCACTAGTGTCTGTAAGTCAAAGGATTTCTCGGAGTCACTTCCTTCGTAATTCTTAGTGATTTCCACGATTTCCTTGGTCAGAGGTTTCACCTCGTGCTCCCATTCTTCACCCCAGGTACTGTCATCTTAAAAGAAGATATTTAGGCCCGATTATGTCTTTTTCTTAGCGAGATCACACCATAGCTCGAAGAGTTTACAAAAGGGGAAGCCTTCGTTCTCGAATTCGCTGTTTGAGCTTTCAAAGCCTTCACTCCAGCTAGTAGCAATGATGTCTTCCTTCCAAGAGTAGTTGATGCACTCAACAACCTCTTCGACTTTATCAAATAGGTCTTCCCACTCAGCGGGGAAATGCAGGAGTGAAGGGACTATACGCCCTCAGAGTTTTAAGGCGTGAGTAACTCAAGGATGCCATAAATCTTGACTTTTGGAGAAATATATCGTACATGGTTTGCACAATATCTTCCAAACTGATTTCCTCTTTGAGTAACCCATTCGTCTGATTCCCGTTCCCACTTCTGAACTTCCATGAATAGGCCACTGAATCTCTCGTAGTCGATGGTCATCTTTGGGGGCAGTTTTATCCCAAACCTTAGGAGTTGATCTAAAACTGTAGGCAATTCCATCCCTTCCTCTCTGATCGGATTCAAATGGCAATACAGGATCACATGAGGAGAGATAAAGCTTGATCAGCAAGGCACATGGGGTGCAGGAGAAAGGATGGGCAAACCTTTAGAGTCTTGGATGAGACTATGGTGGTGTCGGATATTTTACAGGCACAATGTGGGTAGACGGGTAACACTTAAGGTTATTTTCCAGGAATATGACATGTGTAACAGTTCTATGTACCAGGAGAGGGTTGTGAGTGGTATTGGGTTTAGGGTTATCTAGTGGGGCAATGAGCCCCTGGTCTATAAGCCCTTGGATTATGTTTCTGAGGTGAAAGAATTGGTCGGTGGTGTGTCCTGTGACTTGGTGAAAGTCGTAGTGGGCATCGTGTTTGAAGTTTTTTGGGAGATGATTTGGCAATGGTCGGGGTTCCAATAGTTTGATAAGGTTTCGAGTTAGTAGGGCTTGGTGTACTTTTGACAGGGGAGCATGGAGCTCAGTGTACTCTTTTCTAATAGGATTGGGGAAACTTCCTGGTGCCCAAGAAGTGGAAGGCTGGGATATATTACTGATGGTTGAGACTGAGGTATTAGCGGGATTTTTGTATTTCCACGGTATAAACTATTCGGTCAACTTTTTTTATTCAAACTCTACGTTGGTAACCCCTTCTTCATTTTCCACACTAACCTCTCGGAGCGCTCTGAAGTGCGGGTAGTACTATCCTCCCATAGATGCTTGGATATTAGGTCTTCTTCACAATGCTTACTTGTCCTTCCTCTGAGGGCTTATTGGTCATAGTGGTGACTTTTTCTCTCCACCTCCCGATGAAGTTACTGACTGATTTCCCTAGATTTTGCTTAAGCAGTTCTAAGTCTCTGTGTGTACCTACAATTATTCATTGTACTTGTATTGGAACATGAACTCCATGGCAACATCCTCCCAGCTACAGATTTTGGATTCTTTGAGGGACAAGAACCATCGAAGAGCACTCTCTTTCAAGGTTTGTTGAAACAGTTGGGCCATAATTTCTTCTGAAGCTCCAAGAAGGGTCGCATCTCAGTGATTGCTGCATAAGTGCACCATTGGGGGCCTACTGCCCCTGAACTTCTTGATGTATGTCATCTTGAACTTTTTTTGCAATGTGGCCTTGGGATAAGGAGACATGTGGGTGTAATATATGTAGTTTCCAGAGATCTTGACTTGGTCAAACTTCTTCGACGGCAACTTAAAATCTTCCTTTACCTTGTTAAATTGTTATTTTTTTGGATCCACAAGCATCGATCGATTAGTACCTGGCTGGGAACGATTTGGAATTGGGAGCTAAGTAGGTGGCGACCCATTTGCAGCATGCGGGGCATGTTGGTATTCCTCTAGGACCCAAATAGGCTTAAGGACAAGTGGACTCATTGAATGGTGAAAGAGGATCTTGAGTTCATGAGCCTTAAGTGTCAAGGCTTGATATCATTGGATCTCTTGGACATCGATTTGAAGGTTTTCAATCTTGGCACTGAGTTGGGCTAGGATGGCCATCGGATCTGGATAAACATTCGGTGCTTGGTCGGTGTTCTCCCTGAATATCTTGTGGAGGTAGATCCCAAATTCGGTCAAAGCATGAGAGGAAGCAGTAGATCTTTGGGGTGGTTTAATGGAAGGTCGAAGCCAATAGGGAGCCAGTCTAAAGTCAAGTATAAGATCAACCTGAGAGGGAAAAATAGTTTTGGTTTATTTTTCAAGGAAAGAGAGAGTATTTTTAGTGTTTTGAAAAGGGGAAATGTATTTTTGGTATTTTTATTTTTGAAAAGAGGGAAAGAAAAGGAGAATCCTCAGCATAATTATTATATTTAGGTTTCACTTGTGTTATGTTTGCCTAAATGCAAGGAAAATGTTAGATAGGACCCGAGCCTGGGGAAATTAGAGGGTATAAAAGACACCGTTTGACTTATTTCCAGGATCACGGACAGGGTCCTATTTAAAAAAGAGGCAAAATAGCGTGAAACTTCGGGAGGTATGGCGACTTGGAATTTCGGTAGAGTTTTTCATGGTAATCGATAAACTAATTATGGGTATCTTAAAGCAGATGCCTATATGAGGTGTATGCATTTGGTGGGTTAGTGGAAGGGTTCCCCCCTTTGCATGACTTCCACAATATACCTTTTGCCTATAAGGGGAAATATTCATCGGTACGTGTGGACAAGCTATTTGATATACCTGAGTGTACATGAATTACCTCATGATATATCTCATGGGGACGATACGTGTGAGAGCGAAATCACTATACTCAACGTACGTGGATGAGTTCCCTACTATATACCTCCCGTCATGAGTTCGATTAAGTAGTATGATGTAGGGGAACTATTCGATATACATCAAAGGTACAAGGCTAATGGAAGGTGAGAATCATATCGCTTAGGTTAACCGTGCCCCGCAGGACTGAAACCGATCACGAAGTGACCCTCCAATACGGGATAAAATTTTAGTCAATATTGTCATGCTCTGGTGATATAGTGTGCGAAAATGCATGAGTTTTGATTAGCATCTTTTGGGATCTTTTTATTTCTGTCCTAAGTAAGGGGAGTACTATTACTTATGAGGGAGAATATATAAATATCACTAAAGTAAAGCTAGCATGGAGAATGAAGACTACACTAAGCATGGTGATAGGGAAGCATGTGAATATGCAAGAGAGTGAGGTGTGTAACGTGAGAGAGTGATATAGGAATAGTGTAAGGAACGGGTGAATATATACAAGTGAAGGTGTGTGCTAGTGAGACTAAGCATAGATCATCTATCTATGGTGTGTGAGGTGTGTAAGTGAACATGGAGATATATATACAAGTAAGAAAAGGTGAGGGTGTATGATAGTGAATCTAAGCATGGATAATCTATAAGTGGTGTGTGGCGAATGTAATCAAAGGTGAGACTATATACAAGTGCGAGTGTGTGAAATGTGCATAGGGAATGTATATATAGGTGGATGTAAGGTGAAACATAGTGAACATGTATACATGAGAAGAGAGCATGGTAGAGATAAACATGAGATAAATTATACAAGAAGTAAGCATAGGAGTAAAGGGAACATACAAGTGGAGGCATATGTAAACATCAAGAAAATCAAGGGACTAAAAAAGTAACACCCATTTAAAAATAGAGTCTAGTCCACAAAGAAACTCTCCAGCGGAGTCGCCGCTGTGGCCATCCAGGTCAGATTCCTATGGCGCGAGCTTGTGCCTCAAAGTCGAGATAAGAGGAGGAAGAAGGAAGGAAAAAAGGTTCCTTCCCTCTCTCTCTCTCTTACCTTTTTCGGCCTTCCATGTGTGGGTGATTAGATGATATGGAGGTCCTCTTTTCGCCACTCGTGTTGGAATCTTCATGATCTAGCCTCGGATATAAAATTATCCATCGTCAAATGGGGCTAACACGAAAAGATAGAATTGCCAGCCTATCTTTCTCAAAACAGGCAAAAGAATGTCATCGCCTCAAGAGAATGGTGATGGAAAGAACTTTTGTATGTGATAGTGTAGGGAGGTTAGTGTGAAGGTGAGGGTTAGTGAGTGTTTTGAGTGTGTTTAGGTGTATGGTATTGGTGTGTGGGTGTTTAATTTGTACACAATAAAATAAATTTCTAACTAAACTAATTAAAAATGTAAAAATTAAAATCTATTAAAAAATAAAATCCTAATATGGATGGTGTCCGGAACATATATGGGTAAGGAAAACATGGGATGATAATAGGTGGAGTGAAGGGTAAAAATGGTAAGTGTATGGCCAAATCGGTTTAGTACTGGGACAAACTACAAGGCACGTGTTTTTACAACTCGAAAACAATTTCATTCTCAGTGATTAAGACAAATTTGAAAAATAATGAGACCATGCAACGACTAAGTACGGTATCCAAAGAAAGTTAAGTCAACTTGTGACTCGAAGATACGTAAAAATGCTCAAAAAGGTTAAAAGCTCAAATCTCACGGGTTTAAGTCGCAACTAGTGATCTTTTAAGGCTCTCTTGAGAATATGGTTACTCTTCAACTTTTGATTATAAACGTGATAGTGAGAATTGCCGAGTTTAGGAATTCATAGTGCAAGTATGCTTTTAAGAGGCATTATTTAATTTTATGGTAAAAGAGTAATTTTAGGGTCGAACACGGGTATTCCGAAATTTCCAAAAGAGGGATGATAGACAATTCAAGTCATAAAAATTTACTTTTAGCTGCACAGAAGTTTAAAATGATTCGTTTCTGAAAATTTTCCAAAGAGGTATGATTTTGATAAATTTCTCACCCCCAAACAAAAGGGAACATCATCCTCGATGTTTAAAACTACATATAAAAAATTGAGAAGCGCAAGGGAGGAAAGATATTACTATAATGAACCGCTAATGAAAATGTACCGCATGATGGAGCAAAGATGGAACCTGAAGAACATATGCGATACAAAAATGTACAAGTCTATAAAGCATGTGAAAATCATTGGGTGATGTGAAACATCACCCCTAAATAGGATAAGACTCATACTCAGAAACAAGATACAACGGGCCGCCTCTCGGTAGCACTAAGTTTAATGTCTTCATCCAGACCGATCGGAACTCACCCTAAGGATAAGAAGTATGAAAGCTCGGGGTGGCAGAAAATTGAGGTGATTATAATCACCCCCAAACAAGACTGAAGCGGCAGTCTTATTGGAGAAATTGACAAAGGTGAGGGTGAAGAAACACCGATCACGAACCTAATTTTTATTTTCAAGATCTTTTTATGGTGTTTGAATATTTGGAAAAAGAAAGAAAATATTTATGGGATTTTTTTTAAAAAAAATATGTTGAAAAAGAAAAATATTTTTGTATTTTTGTATATTTTTTAAAAAAAAATTAAATATATTTTTGAATTTTGGATTTATTTATTTTTTTATAAATAAACAAAGCGGGATGGACTCGATTTGAAACACAAAACGATGGAGCGTAAAATTGAGTACCTCAAGACGAAATTAGACCTGTACGAGCAAGGTAAAAGTCCTAAATAGCACATAGCCAATTTATTATCTTCAATTAGGTGATGAGGTAGTTAAATTTTAATTAATTCGCTGGCGAAAATATCACGGAATCTTACACGTCGCCTTTAGAAAATGCGTTCCTACGTGGCTTCCTAGTTGGTTAATTTTAATTTAAGTGATGGCAACGGTAACAGGCAAATGGGATGATATAATTGAGTGCGTGATGAAATCCCAACTCGTTACAATGACCGGGTTTAGGTCTTAGGTAGATTAATTCATCAAACCATTCAAATTAAGTGCAATGCGATAATTAAAAGCACACAGGAGCAATTAATCACACAAAAAATGAACTCGCTTGTAGGAGATTCACGAGGGATAAAGAAATGTACCTCCCACGGTTTTTACACACGAGGGGTGAAGACCGAGTTGAGTTGACCGGGGGGAAGCTCGCCTAACTTCAGTCGTCCCCGGGAGTCCTACGAACCAAAAATAGAGAGGCTTCAAAATTTCCACTCCTCGGGCGCTCTCTCTCTATTTTGTCCCGTTTCCCTTTTTGCTTTTTGCTTTTTACTTTTTTTACGAAAATTTATTACAAAAAATCGGTGTCAAAATGCACCCAAATGAATCCAAGGCCTCAATAATCCTATACAACCAGTCTAATGAATGATAAAATTAAAAAATATAACAACTACAAATTAAAAAGAAATACAAGTCTCCAACTGCAAGAAAACGGCAACGGCGCCATTTGATGGAAAGAACTTTTATGTATGATAGTGTAGGGAGGTTAGTGTGAGGGTGAGGGTGAGGGTGAGGGTTAGTGAGTGTTTTGAGTGTGTTTAGGTATATGGTATTGGTGTGTGGGTGTTTAATTTGTACACAATAAAATAACTTTCAAACAAAACTAATTAAAAATCTAAAAATTGAAATCTATAAAAAAAAAAATCCTAATCTATATAAAAAAAACTAAAAAAAACTGATAAAAATAAACCGGAGACCTAATAAAATAATCTAATGAAACTAAAAATAAAACTCCTAAAAAATCCTAATAAAATAAAAAATATATATAAAATGAAAAACTAATAAAAAATAAAATCAAAATAAAGAAATAGAAAATAAATTATAGAAAATTCTAAATAAATCCTAAAAATAAAAAGACTCAAAATAAAATATAAATAAATTAAAAATGACTCAAATAAAAATCTAAAAACAATATAAAATACAAACTAAACACACACGGGGCTCGGTGAAGGATTAGGCTCGGGTAAGTACGGGATTGGGTTCGGGGCATCGAAACTCTTCAGTCCAAGGTCAAATGGGACTTTTGACTTCACGGTCTCTTTAATTTCTTCGATGCACTCTTTTTACCGCTAATTTGTCGCAATTGACTAGATTTAGCACTATTTGTACCGCAACTGCGTATTGACCTACAAAATGATAAAATACGAACATAAGGCCATTTTTATTTAAAACGAGTGGCTAAAATGTATCTATTAGGAGTATAAAATAGACACTTTTTGGTGCTTATCAAACAGAATCAAGGTCAAACTGATGCATGCGAAACCTAGTGATTCGAAGGTTTGGGGACTAAGTTACGAAATGGGAAGGTGTTAGGCATTCATTCTGACCTTTAGGTCTCTCGTGGGTTATGTTAATCTTCTCATTTTTTTTCTCTGTGATGTGTGTGTACCTATGTATAATATAAGTGACGGGAGAATGGAATTATCTGACTCGCGTTATGAATTGGACAGAGCGGATTCATCCGTAGGAGTGTACCTGAAAATAATCATAAACATAAGATGTAAGTGTTCGCCAAATCACGAATCGCTATGAAAGAGAGAATGTGCACATCGAATGAGACACAAATATATAGGAGTCCAAGACTCATAAAATAGATATAATATAATGCAAAAGAAAGTAGATGAAAGGGGAGGACTCAAATCTCAGGATTGGCTCAAGACGCCTATATAACCCAAGGGGCATCAAAGTCCATGTAGTGCGAAAATAGCATAGGGGTGGGATTCAACCCACAAAGCCAAATGTAGGACTTCTCTTGTGTGTTTTTGGAGATAAGTGCGTTTAAGTGTGAAAATGTAAGAAAATGAAAGTTTTACCTTTGGAATTTATGAATGAACCCTTTTTTTTTCTTTTTTGGGAAAATAAGTTGTGTGCAATACTAGCAATAAAAAGTGAATATTATTTTATGTGATATAACAAAGAAAAACTAGAAGATATCACAAAATGAGAATAAAGTAAATAATAACACTAAGATGAATAAGCTGTAAAAAAGGGAGAGGAATGGGTCTCCTTGTAGATCTTTGTTACTGAATTTAAAATGTAAATAGGATGGTTTTTGTAGTGGTATGAAGGTAATATAATAGGGTGAGGTGGATATCTAAGTGAGGTGAGGGAATATCAAAATATGGTTTTTGTTTGGAAAAAAGAAGGCTCTGATTTCGAGAGAATGTTTGTTGACTGCTGAAAGGGACCTTCTCCAAGGGTGAGGTTATGGCCCTTTCATAGTGGAATTTAGGATTAAGGGGGGGTGCCGATCATCATGTCCCCTGGCCTACCTATCAGCATAGATCCTTCCTTACTAGGCAAGGAAAAGTACACCCTGTTGATAGGTAGGGTGTTTGGGATGCCTATAGGCAGTCCAGAATGGATTTTTTGGAAAAAATGGCATAAAATACAAATCATAAGTTCGAATCGTGCATGGATGGGACCATTGGAAAGGGAATTTAGAGCCCTTCAAGAATCCATTGAGCCACTCCTAGTTCCGAAAGTTGACCGAAGTCAAACAGGGCTCGAAAGTGCCCGATGGTCTTTAGATGGAAGTTTTTCAAAGGAAAACGGATCGTCCGTCCAAACCGTGAGGCCAATTTGCACACGACATGGACCGTTGGAAATAAAATTCAGTGGCCTTCGAGATTTCAATGAGATTCACTCGATTTGGAGAGTTGACCAAGGTCAAATGGGGTTCAAAAGTGCCCAGTGACCCTTTGGAGTAAAACGTGTCGTTAGTCTAAATCATAAGGCTGATCCGCGCACGGAATGGACCGTTGAAAGGGGGATTCAGATCCATTCAAGGATTCATTGAGATTCTCTCAATATGGAGAGTTTAATAGAGTCAAATGGAGCTCAAAAGCACCCAATGGACTCCAGATTAATACTCGGAGTGAAACGAATCGTTTATGTGGACCGTGAGACTGATTCGCGCACGGGACAGACTGTTGGAAAGGGGATTCAGAGTCCTTCAAGGGTTCATTTAGCTTCACTTAGTATGGAGAGTTTCCCGGAGTCAAACAAAAACTAAGAGCACCCGGTGGACTCCAGATCACTACTCCGAGTATGTTCTAGGTTTATGGTGAGTGGATGAGTGTTAGGGACCTAAGGAGGTTCTTAGCAGGGTCTTAAGATAGGGTGTCTATGCTTATCATAATTTTTGCAAGTTTAGACAATAGGAATGTTACCTTTGGATTAACCTTTTCTGACATCCCTAACAATGGTTGACTCTCTTAAAATGTCGGTCTTCACTTTAGTAGAGAAATCATTTGGATCATTGAAGATAATTCCAACCTTGTCATTTTTTATTTGAACGGTGCCTAAAATCTTATACAAATTCTCCTCCCTAGATTCTAAATCAAATTTGACATGACTCGATTCTATCAATTTCTCCTCTAACTTCGCAATCCTAGACTCAACCAAACATTTAGACTCTTTAAAAATAAGGATTCCTTCTTCATATTTTCCATCAATCCCATAAGGTTATCTCTCTCTCCCTCAACATACTCAAGCTTCTCACTAAGACTCTTCTCACGTGCCCCAAAATCATGAATCAATTTACTATCATTGCTTCTTATGGCATGTTCCTTCAACTTAGCTTCTACTTCAAGTTGTCATTTTTTAACTTTCACTACTCTATATATAACTCACAAAAGGCAACATGAAGTTCATTATCCTCCTCCTCTTCTTCTTCTTCCTCCTCACTTACTTTGGAATCATAAGACAGGACCTTGGAACCATCATGTAAAAGATAATCTTAAACGTCGAAAGATTTTTCATCTAAGCCCACGTGACTGGCCATGAAATTGGGGTGGTGACGCTCTACGGAGGAACTATGTTCCTCTTTTGACTAATTATCACTAAGGGAAGCATGGTATGCCTCCGGACTCTTGGCTTCCTTCTTTATTTAGTGGGACACTCTAGAGAATAATACCCAAAACCTTAGCATTTGAAACACTTGTCCTGATCATCCACCTTCTTAAGACCATCCCTTCTTTTTTAATCGGGATCATTCGTAAAGTTTTTAGGTTTCTTTTCAAAACTCCTAACTTCTCTAAGCTTAAGAAAATTTTTGAACCTCTTAGCAAACCTAACGATCTCTTCATGATTTAAATTACTGTCACTATCGAAATTTGACAAATCCTCCTTCCGAACTTTCAAAGCAACATAATTCTCTTTCGTGTCATCCTTTTTCTTATAAGGACACATGTTCATCTTATAGGTTTGAAGGCCACCTTAAATTTCTTAGACTCTCATAGTGTCGACACCACCTATGCAATCTAGAACCCTGACTTTGGCGTTAAATCTTTCAGGCAACGGCCTTAAGATTTTTTGCAGCACTCTCACTTCGGGGATAGGCTCACATAAGTTAAAGAAGGAATTTACGATATCTGACAACTTGGCATAGAACTCACCAAAAGACTCATTCTCTAAGATCTTAAACATTTCAAACTTAGTAATCATATTTTACAACTTGAAAACCCTAGTAGTATTGGTACCCTCGTGTTTGGATCTTAAAATATTCCAACTATCCTTTACACTCTCGTGGATCATAATTCTTATAAACTCTCCAGGTATGACAGTGCAAGAAATAGGATTAACACCCTTATAATTAGATGCCGAGTCATTCTTTCAGCCATTTTCCAAGAAAAGAACGATTTTAAAACGCCACCTTATATGGGAGGAGACCATCCTTTTCTCAACCGAGTTCCAAACATTCTCATTAGTCAATTTTAAGAAAAATTGCATTTGCACCTTCCAATAAGGATAGTTTAACTCGTCAAACATGAGATGTCGGCTTATAAAACTACCCTCACGGTTGAACTATGTCGTCAAAACCCGTAACGTTCACTAAATAAGGATACACAGTAACCTAGTGCAACTCGCTCTGATACCAATTTGAATAATACTAGTTCCCTAGGTCTATACAAATTATCAAAACAAACCATAATTTTTAATTTGTAAATTTATCTTGTGCCAATTAATCCACAATGTTGTCTAAACAATATACCAATTTCAATATTGACCTAAGCATGCATATAAATGATATAAGCAAGAGTAAAGCAGTAAACCACAACCCGATGATGTACAAGGAAAATACATGATTGGAAAAACCTTAGACGACCCTGCCACACAAGTCCACTACGATATAAGTCTTAGTAGAAGAACAACTTAGACTTACACAGCGACTCGATGCTTTTAATAATTGATGTGCTTCATTATTCCTTCACCTTCTTTGTAGTCACTGTTGGAAACCTTCCAACTGTCAACATAACGTAGGTGCATTCCCATGTCTCGATATCCCACCGATCTTTCTTGTCTTGTGACTGGTCGAACCATCGCACAACACCAACACCAACGCGATATCCATCACCTTGAAACACTCTCTAATATGTAGAGAGAAAAAACTTAGTGAAACACATAAGATATCTCAAGCTAATATATGTATGTGAAACTTTGGGTGTAAACAAGGGTTTAGAGGCTCTTGGATTTATCTTGGGAAAACCTTCGTAAAACCTCACTATGAAAATTGATACTAGCACTCTTATTTATTTTCAATTTTACCTCCACGTGAATGTGACCATGTAAGATAAACTGGGGAACACTCTGTAGGAACCCAACACCACACACGTCACGTTTACAACTGATACCCAAGGGAATTCGAACACAGCATCGTTCATCTTACCCACACAGTCCAGATCCAAGCACTCCTATTTATAGAAGATAAGAAAATCGAGGAGGCATAAAAATCAATGCAAACTCGTTCGAACGAAATTACAAGGGTCGTTCGAACTAAGTATGCTTTATCAATTGAATGAAATAAACCTCATTCGAACGAGACAACCAAACTCGTGAGAACAACCATCTAACAAGCTTTGAACGAAAAGTCACTGCAAAGCATAACAATCTCGTTTGAACCTCATTTGATGTTCATTTGAACGACTTTATGAAACTCATTTGAACGACAAGAAAAACTCGTTTAAATGACTTGTAGAAACTCGTTTGAGCAGACTTAAAAACTTTTTCGAACAACTTTAACAAAAAATATTTTTTCCGTTAAAATTATTTTTACAAAAAATGGCCTCAGATATTTTAAAACTAACACCCAAATGTATCTAGGGATCAAACATAAATATGCATTTATACCTCTTGAGATCCCTCGAATATTAAAGATGAAACTCGGCATGTACTCGATTTCGCTTTAACTTGCTCATTGCGATTTTCAATCACACGTCATAGGACTGAAGGACAAACAACTCAAATCCTACCATATGACTCAAACAAGTTTCGTCCAAATAGAATAAGGCCAATATACATACAAATTGATTCGGTGGGAAATTTTCCCTTACAAACGTTATAATAATTAGATTAATATTCTATTTATATATATATGTTACTGAGTTATCGAAATATAGTAAAACTCTTTGTTTGGCAATCAAGTATTGACCATGTAAGGACAAATTTCCAAATAGTGTCAATTTGTATGTATTGGTATTATTCCAGACAAAAACCAATTTGAGTCATAGGATAGATTTTACTTGTCACGATTCCTATTAAGCCTATGACGTTGTCTCGAAGATGTAGCAGCCATGCTTCAAAGAAAGATCATGTTGTGTTTATTAGTGCACGTTTCACATCTTCATATCATATCATGTTACAAGTATCTCTCAGGTATGAACGCATAATGTTTATGGAATCGAAAATATTTAAAGGATGATATTTTGTTTTAAATGATTTTAAAATGTTGTTAAAACGTTTATTCTGAGTTTATCTGTTTTCACGTATGAAACATCTCCTTATGTTTAGATGGATCAAACGATATTTGCAGTCGTTCAAATGACATTTGCAGTCGTTCAAATGACATGGCTAAGTCGTTCGAACTACATAGCTATATCATTCGAACGACATGGTGATCTCGTTAAAATGATGCCCCGACTTAAAGTTTTTTATTTAAGGCATATTTCACTCAGAATTTTGAGAAGGCAGAACATAAAAACCAGAATAGAACCATACATTTTTTAACAGTTTGTTTTCAAAGGATTTCAAAGGTAAAACCATCCTTATAGTTTCAAGATCCGGACTTTCATACAGATATGTTATAGAGATCTTGTGTTTTCATTATTGGTTTTTTCTTCCATTATTGAAGAATTGTTTTCATGAGGTGGACTCCGTATGTGTTGATTATGGTGATGAAGTGGTGGACTCCAGTTTTTAAATCATACACGATAGCCAAAGTTGTATCGGTGGATACCAAGGCACACGTGGACTCGTGTGTTGTGGACCTGGTGTAGGTGGGCTCCTACGGCACTGTGGAGGAGTGGTTGAAGCATAGAATAGTGTCAAGGCTTGTGGGGATCAAGTCGCTGATTAAGTCTATTGTATGTACTTTGTAAAACCATATCATAGTGATTGTATGGCTAGGGTCGTCCAAGATTTTTCCCTTTGTGGTTTCCTCGTACATCGGCATTATGGACTTGATTTATTTTACTTGCTTAAATCACGCTAGATGCATGTTTAGGATTAAACAAAATAAAATTCGATTAAAGTAAAATTGGTTCACAAACTTGGTGCGTAATTAAAATTGGAAAAAGTTTTTTTAAAAGAAAACTTTTTGTCACCTAAAGCACACATAAAAAGGGCACCTACAAATTGGTATCAAAGTCGGTTGCACTAAGTTATTGTGTTAGATCTTGTTTAGTGCGTTTTGTGATTTTTGGGTGATTATTTGTTTCTCTCTCTTGGATTGATTTTCTTCTCGATGGATTCCTATAGTGATGGCATTGTTAATCAGTTGAGTTTTATAAGCTTCTTGACCGGGCAAAAAAATTAAAGCTTTTGAATTTGAAGTTTGCAAAACAAATTGATATTCTTAAAGAAGAAAATTCTCATTTTAAAAATATTATTGAATATTTTCAAATGTTTCAAACTCAAAGAGATACCATTCGTGAGAAGTTTATTGCTTTATATGATGACTTTAAATCTATAAAAAAAATCAAGGAAGAGAGTGAGAATAGAGTCCTTATTTTAGAGAAAGAATTAGAGGACTTTAAAAATTCTAGGGTTTGTGCCGTTGAAGAAAATATTTTGATTAATGAGTTTAAGGCACATGAAATGACTGTTAGGGATAATTTTTCTCACATTGAGGGGTAGCGAGACAACCTTCTAAGGTTAATTGAAAATTTAAAGAAGGAGTCCCGAAAATTTGAGGAGTTTAATTCTTTACTTGAGTCCAAAATTTTGAAGTTGAAAAATGATTTAAACAACTCAAATAGTGATGGTAGTGGATTATCTTGTTCTGGTGCTTCCGTTGCTAAAGCCAAAACCATAGTTTGTTTTAGAGGGTCAACCCATCCCATGGTGTTAGAAAAGGTCAATTCGAAGGTCCCATTCCTTATCGTGTTTACACATGTTCATATTGTGGTAGGAAAGGACACCTTAGGCATTTTTGTTATGATCTTAGAAAATATCCTAGGAAATTGAAGTGCAGTGTCCCATTGGTTCCCATAACCTCCCGTGTTAGGTATACATCTGTTTGGGTTAGGAAATATATTTTGGAGACGCTAAATGTTATATTGTTTGATTCTCACATGCTAGCACATGATGCTTCACATGCTATGACATATGGATGATTGCTTGCATGATTATGATTGTCATATGCTAATTTTTGCTTCATGATATATATCTTGCTAGTGTTATAGCATGTGTATCTCTTTGTATTATATTTTTTACTTTTACTTAAGTCTTATTAGAAAAATATAAAAAGATTTTATTTTGATAAATTTTTTTAAAATACGAAAGATTTTTGGTTTCATATATTTTTCAAAAATACAAAATGATTTTGTTTTGGGGTCAAAAATACGTTTGAAAAACTCAAAAATATTTTTGGTTTTTTTAGTCTTAAGTTTACATATTTGATGTGGCATATTGGTGTGCTTGGACCCCCATAATTTCATATTTCTATGTGGCTAGGACATTTGGTCATAATTATAGATGCTTAGAATGATCTTAACCATTTTTCTAATAGGGTTGTTTCGAAGTTGATTTGCATTTTGATTCGACTTTGTATATATGCCAGTGCACACATGAACGAGCTTTAATGAATGTTTGACTTCTCATGCATATTTGAGTTTGGTGAGGCGTTCTCCTCTTAATTTTTTCATTTATGTGCAATTAGACTTAGGCGGAGGTGTGCATATAAGAACCATGCCCAAGAGGATAGATACTGTTTTAATTGAAAAAATAAAGAGTGTGCACGAGAAAGGGTTGTGAGAGAATAATAATCTCGTCGTGAAAGCCATATTTAAAAGAGCCCAAGAAAAAATTAAGGCATTAAAAAGATCACATGTATGCCAAAAAGGGCCAATAGGATGCCAAAAAGGGCCAATAGGAATTATCTAAGGAGAGAAATTAAAACCTTAAAAAATTATAGAAAAAGAATTATGAATATTTTAGGGTGTTTAATTGAAAAAAGTACAACGGGTTTGCACCATGAATCCTAATGTTGAAAAGTCGTGTCATGACGCTATTTGTTTGGTAGAATCATTAAAATTTTGGATTTGTGTGCATGTTGATTGTTTAGTTTGTTAAGCTCAATATATTAATTGTCACATATGGCTAAAACTAAGTTTGGTGAAATTTAGCTATCAATTAGAGCTTCTTGATCTTTTTGATGTGTTTAAGTTGTCATTTATTCTTTGTAGTTCACTCCCATTCATTCCATAACTAAGTTTAGGCACATCGATATTATGTTAGCATGTAACTCATGTATTTTTATTGTTTCATATTTGTTGCTTTGAATCTGTTTTGCTATTGTTTTGATATTCCAGTTGTTGTTTTGAGTTGATTTTTTCGCTGGGTAGATCCTACATATTTTTAGAGCTAGAATTGAGAGTTTTTGAAGTCGTTGGAACAACTTGTGGCTGTCGTTCGAACGACATGTCCCTGTCGTAATTTGCTTTGATCAAACGACGTTTCAAACGACCTAAAGTAAGTGTCAGGTATGGTCGCGAGATAGGTCGTTAGATGGTTGCTTCGCACTACATGATACTGGTTTGGGTCGTTTCTTACCTCGCTCAAATGACATGCCTCAGTCGTTCAAACGACCTAGAATTTTCACTCGAATAACCCAGAGAGGATTTTTGTCCTTTTTTCTATTTTTGTACTTGCTTCGTATTTATGTTGATATTACACTGTTTTGGTACTTTGGGGTTATTTTGGACAGTTTATATGCAGTTGACTTTGATTATTCATGATTGATTCTTATACTGTATTGATTTTGTTTAGTCACATCATTACTTAGATTGATTATTCATAATGTAATCATTTGCTAGCTACGTTTTGGTATCTTCTGATTATTATTAGCTAGTTACATCTGTTTATGTGGATATGCTTCATATGATTATTCCCATGCTAGATACAATGTTGTTTGTTTATCTTTCTCAATGGTTGTCTATTCAAGACAAAAGGGGGAGAGATAGATATGTGATGTAGGGGGAGTTTTGATTAAAGAGCACATATGTTTATATATTGGTATCATATTTGAGCTATATTGAAAACTTGTCTAAAATTTAATATCATATGTTTTGCTCACATAATTAACAAATGGTCTAGTTTACAAATTGGTATCATAATGTTTTATATCATTTATTCCTCCATACGTCACTTGGTATTTATTTGTTTCGTGTGTGTAGTGATTCTTCAGTGATTCGAGATCTTGCGACTATATCACATGAAGACGTTCATGATGTCGGTCCGACATTTGTTTACTAGATCATGTCCTATATTTTCTTTGGGGTTTATGGGATGGGATTTAGGTATTTCGATTTGACGGCCCGGCATAAGCATTTCACTTTTTTCGTTTTGTCACGGAATAGCGAAAAGGGGAGATTTGTAAGGACAAATTTCCAAATAGTGTCAATTTATATGTATTGGCATTATTCCGAACAAAAACCAATTTGAGTCATAGAATAGATTTTACTTGTCACGATTCCTATTAAGCCTATGACGTTGTGTTGAAGACGTAGCGGTCAAGCTTCAAAGATAGATCATGCCGTTTTTTATTGGAGCACGTTTCACGTCTTCATATCATATCATGTTCCGAGGATCTCTCAGGTATGAACGCATAATGTTTATGGGATTCGAAAATATTTTCTAAGAATGATATTTTGTGTAAAATGATTTTCAAATATTTTTAAAACGTTTATTCTGATTTTATCTGTTTTCAGAGTCGTAGAAAACATCTCCTTGTATTTAGATGGATCAAACGACATTTGGAGTCGTTCAAACGACATTGCAGTGTCATTCAAACAACGTGGCTAAGTCTTTCAAACGACATAGCTATATCGATGCTCTCGTTCGAACAACGAGTTGGCTTAAAGTTTTTTATTTACGACGTCTTTCACTCAGAATTTTGAGAAGGCAGAACATAAAAATCAGAAAGAACCATACATTTTTCCACAGTTTGTTTTCAAAAGATTTCAAAGATAAAACCATGCTTATAGTTTCAAGATCCAAACCTTCATACACATATGTTATAGAGATCTTGTGTTTGCACCATTGGTTTATTCTTCCATCTTTGAAGAACTGTTTTCGTGCGGTGCACTATGTACGTGCTGATTGCGATGAAGAAGCGGTGGACTCCGATTTCTGAATCGTAGACGATTGTCAAAGCTGTATTGGTGAATACCGTGAGGACTCGTGTGTTGTGGACCTGGCGTAGGTGAACTCCTACGTTGCACTGTGGAGGAGTGGTTGAAGTTGGCTAGGGTCGTCGAAGGTTTTTTCCCTTTTTCGTCCGAGGTTTTTTCCCTTTGTGGTTTCCTCGTACATCGGCGTTGTGAACTTGATTTATTTTTCTTGCTTAAATCATGTTAGATGCATATTTAGGATTAACAAGATAAAATAGGGTTAAAGTAAAATTGGTCCACAAATTTGGTGCATAATTAAAATTGGAAAAAGGGTTTTGAAAAGAAAAATTGTTGTGACCTAAAGCACACATAAAAAGGGCACATATAGACCGTAGTCTGTTTTCCTCCTTAACGGGTTGACGGTCATCTTTACACCGATTAACGCGCAAAATCAAATCTTAAAAAAAAGTGACGTAGCCCGTGGCTCAACGTAAGAATTTTCCAACACTAATATTTTCCTAAAAGTAAATCCAAAATGAATGGGTGTTGTTAAAGGCACCCCAAAATTGTCTTTCAAACACCACACAAAAAGTCAAAGCATATTTTACTAATGGCACTCAAAAGTAACTACATGATTTCTAAAGTTATAAAAATAGTAATCAAACCCACAAAAAAACATTAAAAGTTTACTTTTAATCTCACACAATATACAAAAGTATCTTATCAAACCTCTAAATTTAATCCTATCTTCACCACCACCACCACTGCCACCACCAGCAACCACACCCTCTCTCCCTCTCTCTCTCTTTCTCTCTCTCTCCCTCCCCCCCTCCCTCCATTCCCAACACCACCATCACTTTAACCCTAAATTAGTTTTTTTATTTCAAAAATAAACAATATTAAACAAGTTTTTTGACTTAAAACAACTAAAAAATGAAAAAATAAATCCCTAATATACCAAAAAAAAACTTAAACTCGTTAATAATTGTCGCCTTTGCACATTCGGCGGTGTGTCACCAAATGTACCCCCTTACATTCTCTCATCAAATGTGCACAAGCTAAAAAGATGAAATTTGTACACACGATGAGAAGTCACTGTAGGTGGAGAGTTTTCACGCCGTGGGTAGGGTTTTGTACGGTGACTTCTAATTGTGTACAAATTTCAAAAGTAATTTAATTTGTGCACATTAGGTGAAAAATCATCTATTGTAGGGGGTACATCTGGTGACACAGGCCACCAAATGTGGAGAGGTGACGACCATTTTTTACAAGTTCACAATTTTTTGAGTTTTTTGGGGGTTATAGGGCTTTAGTTTCCCATTTTTTATTTGCTATAAGTTAAACACTCATTTAATATCATTTATAATGATTACTTTTGGAAGGGGAAAAAAGTTAGGGTTGAAAAAGTGGTGGTGGGTGTTATTTTTAGTGTTAGAGAGAAGGAGAATTTTAGAGAGAAGTGGAGGCGGTGGTGGCAGCGACGATGGGAGGCGGTGATGGGGCTTAGTGTATGGTTAGGTTTTAAAAGAGTGAAGTTGGGGAGAGAAAAGTGAGCTGAAATGAAAAATAACGACCCCTTCGTTGGTGTTTGGAATCAAATTTTGATCAAGTTGGGGGTGTTTTGAAGAAAAATTTAGGGAAGCCTTATAAGCCAACCCATGAAGTCGACCTTTTTTTCTCTCCCAGCTTTCACTGCATATCTATGGCTTTCATTCATATGAGATTTACTTTTGGGCGGTTTTTAAAGGGACGATTACCATTTCTATTATTAATCATCACCAGATAAGTACGTAGGATTCCCTCCAGAGTTGCCCCGCCAAAATGCCAATTTTATTTTTACCCAAATGACATTTACAATGTCTAATAAAAAGGCCAAATAAGCAATAAAATGAGTAAAATTTCAATGGAGCAAAGTCGGATACCAACAAAAGAAGTTGCTTGACATATGATACAAAAGAGCAGTCAATGCCCTAAAACTGTCCTACAATTATTCAACAATGAATCCAACAAAGAAAGGTACCCAGTGAACAAAGCTAAACAACAGAGAGGGGGCATAATTTAAAAAATGAATTCGGCCTTGTTATCCACTCAAATTTATTAAATTGTACCAAGAGAACATTGGCTTTATGTAAATGCAGTTGGAGCCTCCTTATTTACAAGAGATCCAAACATGAATTCCCATCATTATATTTCAAGAGCTCTTTAATCTGGTCCTGGTTATAAGCAGATACCTCCGAACTGCAAGCAATAGTACCCATGATGTCTTTGTAATCTTCTCCTTTATCATTAAAAGCAATGCTGAGCTTAGCACAGTTTTGAGGATCTGGGCTTCTAACCCTTTGAAGAATCCTAATAGTCCTTCCCTTCTCCAAATGGAATACAGCACACCCGATACAGTTTTCTGGGATTTGGGCTGAGCTTCGCCGTTCACATCTTCATTCAACTCTGCAGCCTGGATCATCACCTTACACCTGTTCGAAATTCACTCCTTAATTCTATTCACCAAACATTTGACAACACATACAGAAAATAAAGCATGTCCTATATTGGTATGTCAATAAGATGTAAAACATCACAAACACAGAAAATCAAGATAACTCGCTCTCAATTCATACTGTATATAGGTTCCCAAGGTAACCTAATTCGATGAAAATACTAGATTACCTCTAAACTACCTTTAGAAGACTCCTAGAGGATATTCCTTATTCTACTAACACTAAAACATTAAAATCAAATTACAAATGCAACTCTCTTTATTTTGGACCTATCCGCAAGACCCATATTTCCATCATCGTTTACACCACAATTTTTGCAGGAAACATCTTTACTAACTTAAAATGTTCTTTAAACGAAATGCATCGCATTGGACCTTCATACCCTTTAAAATCAAAATAATTTTTTAATCAAACATTATTAATTAACTCACCTAATTAATAACCCACTGCTCTCTTATTTATTCAGGCCCGGTTTGGTTGTCCCAAAATTGTAAATTGTTCCATTTATAAATTGGTCCATTTACAAATTGATCAATTAATTGTGTTCAGTTTCATTAATTGCCCCATTTTAGCTCATGTGTAAAATTTGAAATTGGATCAATTCATAAAAAACATGAAATTCATTCATTTGAAATAGGAGTCGCATAAAGTGCACGGTCCTCTCTCTTTCCCTCCCTTGCCCCCTCCCCCTCCCCCTCCCCCTTTCTCTCTTAATTTGTTTTTATTCATTTTTCCTCATAGAACCTTAACATCAATTTCAGATTACCAAACATTACATAAAATTGGATTTAAACTCATTTCAATCCACTCATTTATAAGGCATTAATTCACAATGAACCAATTTACATAATCAAACAATTTGCGTAACCAAACAGGACCTCATTATATTGGATCATTTCTCTTCACTCTCATCTTACATTTAACCTTTAGGTTCTCTCTATACCACCGAACCTCCAATTTTAGCCCTTTCACTTGGCTTGGCTTTGATAGGATCCTAGACCCTCTTTTTCATGTTTTCTCGCATGTATAAGTAGAGTCGTGTTATAAGACTACTTTTATTTTATTTTCCAGTGTCTCTTGTCTCTATGAGTTTGGGCTCACCCATCCACATTTTTTTTATGTTATCTCTGCTCCTTCAGAGCATTTAAAAAAATCACTTTTACATGTACTATTGTTTATTTAGTGTATTCCCTACTATAGAACTAGTTGAGAAAGTAAATAACAATGATGGTTCCATTACATCACACGACCAATTGAACATGATTAATAAATTTTACACCAAATTAAAAATAAAATGCGCTTATATAGGAGTAAAAACACGACACAAAAAAATGACTAACATGACTCATAATTTTAACCCGCGCACGCCAAGCAACAATTTGGTGTCTAAAAGACCGGCACAGAGTGTTCAATTAATTTCGCGTTGTTTCTAATTTTTCCCCCTAACATTTACATATCTTATATTTGCACATTTTCATCTCGTCTTTTATTGAATTGACAATATCTTGAGGTAAAAAGAAAATAGAATACTATTTGGGAAAACAAATTTTACTTTTTATATGTATTGTTGTTTATTTGGTTTATGCCCAGTTGAACATAGAAAGAATTCGTAAAGTAGATATTTCTTCACAAAAATTCTACTTCTAATTATCATTTCGGTTATGGAAACATTTGTTTGCAGAAAAATTATGCTACTTATGATTTCCATTTCGACGTTAACTACATACATATAACAAGAAGGAATTAGCATGAATGAGTTGGTTTATGCTAAAATACCTTCCCCACATTAAATTTCATATTTTTAATCCACACAAGAGTTTATAATGACAAACATCACTTCTCATTTACAACCTCAATATTTCTATGGCCGAGAGTCACACGTGCAACGCACTGTGTTCAATAACTAGTGTATTATAAATTTGTGAATCCAAAGATTGAGGGAAAGGTTAGGAGGTGTGGGTGTTCTTTTTTACAAGGTTCCTGAGGCCACAAAATATATGGAGAAGAACCAACTTGGACTAGCTGAGTTGGCCCCGTGACTCTCTCAATAATGGAGATCATGAGTTTAATCCTTGCCCAAGGCTTTAACTGGAATGGGCCTAGTCCCCACATAACCGCTTAGCAGCACCCATCCAGGGGAGGAATTAGAGTTTTGATTGAAGGGGGTACAAGTTTAATATTAATACTAATATATCTTTTCCAAAATTAAGTGAGGGAAAATGCTTTTTGAGGGGACAAACTGCTATATCAAGGGGGGGTAGTATACAACTAATTTTATTCTTTTTGAAAAGCCAAGCCTCCTCCTAACATCTAAAGTAGATCAACCGCTCTCACCCCGTTCCTGCAAGAGTAAGTTATATACATCGCTTGACACATCAACAAGGAAGAATAATAGAATATCCAATTTTACCTTATTGCAGGGTATGTTATACAGGTGGCAACACATTTTGAGACTGCGCCTAACGCAAAAGCAGAAAAGGCAGAAAGAGCTTGCCGTGATGATTCTTCACCACTGTGGTTGCTCAGCCGCTCTGCCAATAACTTTTCCTTTAGCTGATCAAATACCGTGTACTGTGCAACATAGAAGCCCCAGTTATGCATTTATTCTTCATATTCTTCAAGGAAAATTTCTCTTAGAGCTTTCCAAATATAAAGCATAAATCTATGGCATTAAGTGCTCATTTGATTCGAGATTTTAGGAAAGGAATTGAGAATTTGGGATTACAGTGTAATCTTTCGACTTCAGTTGAGTCATAGAGGAATCTTAGATTCCAGGAAAGCCTATATATCAAACCAAACAAGCACTAAAAGTAACTTTATAAAATCCCATCAACCCTATTCATCAATCTAAGCACAAATAGAATCTTCATTAAATGGAACATGATCAAGTACCTGGATTGATGGATTTGCTGTAAGAAGGAGAGAGATGCCTAGACCATCAAATGCCTCACTCCAAGTTCCCTCTGAGAGGGTTTTCCACAGCCCTTTAGATTTCCCAAATGCACTCGTTTGCATCCTCGAGGAAGCTGTATCCAAAGGCTGAACAATAAACTCAGAATCGCAATATTAAACATCAAAATATGCAATACTCCTTCCACCTCGAATTAAGAACCACCGTTTGAAAGTAAACTTTTTAAGAAATACTATTTTTTGTGTAATGAATGGTAATGGTCTATTGTGAGATAGGGTATATGGGTTTTAGAAGCATGACTCTTGATTTGAGATGTCTCAAAAAGGGAAGAGTGACTCTTGATTTGATACGGAGGGGGTAGTTATTAGAACTGCATGATAATAACAAGGGGTAAGTGGAGATCAAAGTGGGAAAAAATCCTAGTATGTTTACATATTGCTCAAAGTGGGTCCATTTCCCACTAGAAAGATTTGGATATGACTGTGTCATGGCCCTCATGGCATGCATATATCATTTTTGGGACCTCTAAATTTTGTTAAGAAAAATCCATTCAATTTTAAGATCTTATAAATATATTGGTCATTCAGTCAACAGTGTTTAATTACCAAGTGATACAAATAGACCACTAAGGGCAGCCAACACTTCCTAATCACAAGCACAAGAACATGAGAAAATATGACCAACCTGGGTTACTAGTACAGTACAAGCCCCAGCAGCAGCAGCAACAATCAAGTTAGCTCTTGTTCCAATAGATTTGTATCCACTTTTCTCCAAGTACAGCCTCTTAAAGAAGCTGTAGCCATAAAAATAGACGAACTGCGAGATGAAGGACTGCAGATTCTTTGTTCCGAGACCTTGGTACAACGACAGAACCTGACGCGTAGAAATTGCTTCCCACAGAACATCAGAAAGGTTCCTGCATAAACCATGGAAATCGAATTAGGTTGCTTTCTCGCTATAGCCCATTGGCCCTCAAATAGAAGTCAACATGCAAGCCATTTGATGGAAGTTCTAACTAGATGCATTACTCGTGGAAAATCATTGCCACTAGCCCAATATTCCTAAGAGGACTTTCGCAACCTTTTTTCTCTGTTTAGAGACATGAATGATTAATAATAACAGCTCCCGCATCTGAGGTAGAAGTTACTTTTAATGCTTTTTCACTTTAGAATTCCTTCAATATGATAGATAGGTAAGGCGTGTACAGTTCACTTCACAGAGGTTAATGTGAAGGTGAGATCAAAAGACCTCGCATTTCAATTAAACCTTGACCAGAGAAACCAGCCATTGAAACCCAAAATTAACTGAAGCTCTCACACTTCTGCATCTCTATTTTTTTCTTTTGCTTGGGAAATAAAAATTCACACTTTTTGCATATCATTGTATCGAACTTCATGAAAGATTAAAGTGAAAGCCTCTTGTAGTTGTTGAAGACAAGTGTCTTACTATTGTTAAAAATGCATATAGAAGCAACTTCCTCCTTCAAAAGAACAAGAAAACATATACACACAGATTGTAACATCATGACAATGAATGAGACACACGTGTGCAAATACATGCACACCCAGAAGCGTATGTGATACACTAATTTTCTATCACTAAGAGTAATTCTGTAATATTTGTAAAGCCCCAGTAGAGAAGGGGCCCTCTTGTATCGCTGGTGATACACTAATTTGAAGAATGAGAATGAGATAAAAGAAAAATATTTTATTTTCTTGGGATGGTAGTGTTGAGCGGATGCGCTTCCTCTAGGTTCACATCAAATTGGAATTCGAGCAACTTTTGTTGGTGGGTTGCAATCACGATTTGGGAGACGGGTTGGTAATACAACAGCAATGAAGGAGGTTTCAACCACACAGCAATCCGACAAACAACATCCGTCAACGGAGGAGGTGAGGGCTTAGGGCTTGAATTGACGCTTGACGACCCCTTGTTGTCGCTTCAGTATGGCCGAGGAGAGAGAGACGCATTATCAGTCATGGCCGTAATAATGCAGAGAAACTGACGGGTTGAACCTCAGCCGATATCCCCCTTGGCGGTCAGCAACAGTCGCGGCCTAGTCAAGCCACAGCAGGGGCAGAGACCACCGCCACAGCGTTGAGTATTGGCCAACATTGCCAACTCACGTGGGGTAACCCAGGTCCTGCAATGTGCAACGAGCCTAGATACAATTGCCGGTCAACTGAGATGGGGGCCTCTTGGAACTATTAATGAAATTTAATAATATAATTGAGTGAATATTGTATTTAAATTGTTTTATATTTATTTATACACACATGGTTTTGGAATGGTTGTATCCTTTCATGAAAGGTAATTACTGTTTGGAAGGGTCATGTCCGTTCCGAAAAATTGTCCTTCTGTGAGGGGACATGCTCATTCCAAAAATGTGCTTTGCATCCAATAAATACGTCACTTTCCTTCATTTTGGTTTAAAATCATATTTGAAGAGTCGAACCATTGTCATTTATCCATCCCTTCTTTCGAATTTGTTTATCTTCTCTAAGTACAACATAGAATTTGGATTCACTAGAGCTTTGTAGATTGAAGTGTCAATTCTACAAAGACGAAAATTTGTTGGAGACACACGTTCATCAAACCTTGGACACCTATAGGGGCGGATATGTCTTAAAAAATTGGTATTCTTGTTTTAATTTGCATGCATATGAATTTTTTCATATTTTTAATTTCTCATAAAAACACAAAAGCACACAACACATAATTTTCCACCGGGGCATCGCTTGCAGAACTTCGATGTGAAGGGACATGAGAGCGGGTGAAGCGAGGAAGCGAGGTCCCTTGTGATGAAGCAAACCCTAGTGTTGCCATTCGACCTATTGTGGTAAGGTAACTCCAATTGGCTGTGTCACAATCTGTTTTACACCTGTTGCACGTCCAAGGGAAGGTTGTGCACTATGATTATTGGCGGGGGATCGAGTGATAACTTGATATCCAAGGAGATGGTAGACATATTGAAACTTCCTATGGAACAGTTACTGAACAGTGCTTGGTTTGATGGTAGAGCCCCCTCTAATTCGAGACACGCAATGTAGACTTCATTTCTCCATTGACCTTACTCCAATGAAGTTTTGTGTACAGTAGAAATGAACATTTGTCATATGTTATTTGGGGTCCATGGTAGTTTGACCATGCTAGAGGTTCATGGTAGGAGGGGGGACATGTATACTGTTAAGCATGGGAGTAGAAGATTCAGTTGCAGTCAAAAAGGCAGATTAGACCACCGCGACCCTCTACACATTTAGTGTCATGTTCCATTCTTTAAGCACAGGCACAAGTGTCGAGTGTGCGCTACACCTTAGTAAGTACGTTGACTACACCAGAGAAGGGGGTGCCACTGGTGTTGCAGGAATTATTAAATGCATTTGATGATGTTTTGCAGTCCTATGGATGGTGTGACAACATAGTTGTTAGTATCGTACGCGATACACGTATCATACAATACGACACAAAAAAGATACGTATCGCGTAATTGTATCATAAGTAACACATTGTATCGGTTTGTACTGGTCGCATTGTATCGATCTGCCATGTTTTTCATTTTTTTTATTATAAAAATGTAAATGAATATCAATTATTTATTGTATTCTTACTTTATTTCTCTTTTATTCTAATAATAGGATCACAGTGGGATTCAACATCATCTTTTTATCATAAAAAAACAATTACTACTAACAAGATGTTGTAATCATTCTTAAGATTGGTTTTAGACTATAATATGTGTTATTATTAATTGTCGGAATGTTTATGTTATTTATGTAATTGACCATAAGCGTAATTTGCTCCCCCAATGTATTCCCTCCTTAGTATAAATACAAGCCTCTAAACTTGTAAGGGCCATAATAGAATTCACTCATTCTAGTTGGTATCAGAGCTGAAAAACAAAAATCCCGACAACCCCTTTCTTCCTCAACCGGACACCACACCCTGCCATGACTGCCACCACCGGACACCACCACACCAGCGCAAACTCTAGGTGACCAACTCTAGGGTTGCGTAGCCCCCTTGTGGGCTCCTTTAAAGGAAGGCCCCCCTCTTGAGTTCAAGGTTCAAGCTGCCTAGGGTTTGATTTTTTTAGCAGGTTTCTACACTTTTGGGGGGTTGATTTCTCTTGAGTAAAGGGACTCTTATTATTTACCTATGATGTGGTAAATTGTTGGTACTATTTTTCATCATTTGGAGTAACAACCTTTTCGGGGTATTTGAAGTTCTTTCTTCATTGATTGTATGCAATTGAAGGTATACTTCACTAATTTTTCATCTCTTGTGATCTAGAGATTTATTTGTGGTTGCTCCGTTGATTTTTGGTGACCACTTGATAGTTTTTTTGTGGGCTGTGTAGGCGGTATCCTATTTGTTATTCTGTTTGTGGACTGCTTTGAATAATTGTTATTACTTGTGAGTTCATCATTGTTGGTGTTATTGTTGATTTAGGGCACAATGTTTGATGAAGGAATTGTCAAAGTAAAGAATACATCGGCTAATTTGATGACCACTCACCATTCACCCTCACAAAAAGTCACGGCTCAATTACTTAATGGCCGGAATTTTTCGTCGTGGGCTAGATCATTTCGTTTATTTTGTGGTACAAAAGAAGAAATTGATTAGATTCTTGGGAAGATCCCAACGCCGAGGAATCTAATTCAACCTTCAGTAAGTGGTTTGTTATCAATTGGACTATTCTGGGATCGATGTTCAACTCTATAAAGCTGAGTGTTTATGAGATTTTCAGTTTTATGAGTCTGCTCCTCTCCTATAGAAGGGTATGACTGCTATGTACTCTCATTCACACAATGAGGTTCAGGTATTTGAGCTTTGTAATGAGATATCGCATGCATGTCAAGGCAATGATTAGGTTTTGACGTTTTATAGCTATCTAACTAAGAGATGGGAGTATGCTTCATATCGTCCTTTAGCTGACACGGTGGGTCTTACCATGCAGGCTGCAAAATCATTTATGGCTCGAGAAGAAAAACAAAAGGTCTAAGGGCTGCTTTTGAGATTCTTCGAACACAGATTTGAACACTTCACCCCTTTCTCCACTAGGTGAAGTGTATGCAGTTTGTGAGAAGTATGAGCGGCGCCTCAAGCTTACATCCTCATTTACGGTGGTTTCTGAGTCTCCTTCTGCACTTGATCATGTGGTGGAGAGGGGCACGCAAAGGCACCTGCTTCATTGTATCTCGAGTTGAGGAATAAGAAAGGTAGTTGTCATTGCTGAAGGTCCCATTGATTCTCATTTCTCTACTCTTGATAATCTGAATGTCAGGATTAAGCAATCCGTTAGTTCAAAGATGGATCGAATTCTCCATTTGTTGAGTAATCGTCAAGATCCTTCTAATGGGCCTACTGCTATGCCTGCATCCTTCTCAGGTACTCCTCGAGCATACCATGCTCACACGGATGAAACTCCTTCTACTTTGGGTTATGGTAACTGGTATTAGTGATCATATGGCAGGTGAGAACAATCTCTTTATTTCATATGCCCAACCCTTCCATAAGTAGGTTCACCTTCCTGATGGGACTTCTACTCCCATTCTCAGCAAAGGCGATAGATGTCTCTCTATAGACTGACGTAAACTACACGTCAATAGCCAAGAAAATAAAACCAAACCCTAACTTTTAGAGAGAGAATCAAGAGATTTCTTATATTCAAAATAGAGAGTCCCCAAATAGGGAATACAAGGGGTATTTAAAAGGGGGAAGTAGCTTAGGCTCTAAGCTACTCTTCTAATTACAAAAATACCCTTAAGAGCCTTTTGCTACTCCTACCCCTATATATAAAGCAAAAAAAAGAAATACAACTTGAAGAAAATAAAAGAAAATAAGCCCTAAAATGGAGCCCATTTCCATCACTCTCCCTCTCTTAAAACCAAGCTCGACCTCGAGCGTTCAAAAATAGGGGACTCGAGTGAAAATGTCATAAATAGGTGCCTAAGCGAGCTCACGGTGTGTCAGTGGGAGACCCACTGAGTCGCCATCCAAAACAGTGATCAGAGCATCTGGGGAAGCTCCTAGGACACATCCAAATAGTCAGGTGGATGCTCCATTGCCAATAGGGAACGGTGTCGCGGAAGAGAGCAATCAGAAGCTCGGTGGCCAATATTGCCACAATTGTAGCACCTGAATGTAGGAGGACCCGAGGGAGGCACAGCGGTAATGGTGGTAATACAGACTAAAGCCGATACCGGGGGAAAAGCATCAGCGAAGGCTGATGCAGGATGGGCTCGTGAGGCTGGAAGAGCTGATGATGATATGTGGTTAGCCTCGACCTTGGTCGCATACTCGACCGCCTTTAAACAGGTCAGTATCTCCCTCAAGCCTAGATCGTGCTGAATGTATGGCTGAATTCCTAGAATGTAGTGGCTAATCCGCAAGTCCTCAGTCTCTAGGAAGCGAACCCGGGTGCAAAGGAGCTATAACTGCTCTGTGTACTCCACCGTAAATGTACCCCGACAGAGGGACTGAACGGGGGCAAAAAGGTCACGCTCATACGTCGGCGGTATAAATGAAGCCTGTAGCGCGGCCTTTAGCTCTGGCCATGTCTAAATAGGAGGCAACCCCGTTGCTGTCTGGTAATAACAAAGATCGTTCCACCTAATCCGGGCGAATTCCTGAAATTTGGTGACCGATAGGGGAATACAAGAGTTGCCCGGATTAGGTGGATGGATAAGGAGGTGGATGGAGGTAAAGTTTTTATGGGTAATGACTAGGGCTGTGTTTTTTTTCCGAACTTTCCGATTTTTCCGATTTCCGGTCCGATTTTTTCCGAATTTGGAATGAAATTTTAGTTTGCCGATTTCCGATTTTCCGATTTCCGATTTTTCCCAAAAAAATCGGATCGGAAATCGGAAATAATTCTGAATTTCCGAATTTCCGATTTTTCCGATCCGATTTTTCCGATTTTTTTCCGAGTTATTTCCGATTTTTTCGGAATTATTTTCCGATTTCCGATTTTTCCGATTTCTTTTCCGATTTTTTGAAAGTTTCCCATATCCCACATCGGTTGGGAGAGGGAGAGGGCTCCAAAATATGCTCTATAAAAGGAGAGTATCCTCCTAACTTCTACACAAATGAAAAATGAGTCAAATCCTCATGTGTTTACATGTTGGGTTAAGCTATTTTCATTGTTTCTTTAAAATGAGAATTTCGAGTAATCGAAAATCTATAATTTATTTTTTTGAAATTTTGGAATTTCCGAAATTTCTGGATTTTTAATATATTTTGTGAATTTCCAATTTTTTCCGATTTTTGCCGATTTTCCGATTTTTCCGAATTCGGAATTTTTTTTAATTTTCCGAAAAAATTGGATCGGAAATCGGAATAGTTATTTTATTTCCGAAAAAATCGGAATTTTTTCCGAATAAGCATTTTCCGATCCGATCCGGCCGAAACACAACCCTAGTAATGACCATGTTTGTCGGTAGAAAGGTATTGACATGATCAAATTAAAGATGCATGATGGATTGACTCAGACTCTCACGAATATTCGGTATGTTCTGAAGTTGAAGAAGAATTTGATTTCTTTGGATGCTTTAGACTCCAAAGGGTGCAAGATTGTACTCGAGGACGGAATGCAAAAGGTTATCTCGGGCGCCTTGGTGGTGATGAGAGAAAAGTATAAGATTCTACATGGGAGCATGGGAGCATGTCATGCCTCGATCGTTGATATCAAAAAATAGGCAAAGTCATATTCCACTAGGCTTTGGCATATGAGTTTGGGACATACCGGGGAGAAGGCCATGACAGTTTTGTGCAAGTTGCTAAAGAGTGTAAAGAGTTACAAGTTGGAATTTTGTGAGCATTGCGTGCTTGGGAAGCAAACACACGAAGGGCATACTTGATTACGTTCACATGGATGTTTGGGGTCCTTCGAAGACACCATCATAGAGGGTAGCCACTATTTTGTGATGTTCATTGATGACTACTCTCGGCGGACTTGGGTTTACACCATGAAACTCAAAGACAAGGTCTTTGGGGTGTTTCCTATATGGAAGATGGTGGAGAATCAGACTACTAAGAAGATCAAGATTCTTTGGTCGGATAACGGTGGGGAGTACCGATATGATCCTTACTTGAAGTATTGCGAGGAGGAGGGTATTGTTCGGCAACTTACGGTCCGAAAACGCCACAACAAAATGGAGTAGCGGAGAAGATGAACCGAATGAACCTTACTTGAAAAGGTGAGGTGTATGTTGTCCAATTCGGGCTTGCCGAAGCGATTTTGAGTGGAGGCTTTATTATATATGCTTGCTTCATTGTCAAACATCCTACTTATGAGACAGTGCATGTTTTTGAGTGCCCAACTTATTTTCATTTTAGTGTGGGCAAAATTGATCAGAAAGCTTAAAAGACAATTTTCATGGGTTCAAGCAATGGGGTTAAGGGATACAAGTTTAGGTCCCCGAAAGATAAGAAGATAGTGGTGAGTAGGGATGTGACTTTTGATGAGGCATCTATGCTCAATATGCTAAAGGTGGAGAAAGAAAATTCTCCCGTGGAGAATGAGAGTGAAAAGGTGCAATTGGAAGTAACTACTCCAATCGATTCTTCAAGTGAAGAGGTGAAGCTTTCGGATGAGGGACCTAGTCAACAACGGGAAGAACAACCAACTTTAGCAAGCGGAAGAGAACCGAGGGTTCGAAAAACTACAAAGAGATATGGCTTCAATAATGAAACGTTTCTTATGAATTATTGGTTTATGGTGATGAGCCGTCATGAGGCGATAAGTGATGCTCATTGTGACGAGTGGAAGAAGTCTATCGAGTCTCTTCACAAGAACCAAACTTGGGGGCTTGTGAAGTTTCCTAAGGGGAAGAAGTCTATCGATAATAAGTGGGTGTATGCTAAAAAAGATGGGGCGCCAGATTCCAATGTTCGTTATAAGGCAAGGTTAGTGACCAAGGGTTTTGCATAAAGGGAATGTGTTGATTACAATGAAGTGTTCTCTCTGGTGGTGAAACACACTTTCATCCTGGTGCTATTGGCTATGATAGCACATTTTTACTTGGACCTTAAACAACTCGACGTTAAAACGGCATTTTTTCATGGGGATCTAGAGGAGGAGATTTACATGTCTCAACCGGAGGGTTTCAAGGTTGCTGGAAGTCTTTGTATGGGTTGAAGCAATCACCTCGACAGTGGTACAAGCGATTTGATATGTTTATGTTTGGCCAGAAATTCACACGGGGTGATTTTGATTATTGTGTCTATTTCAAGCGGCACAAGGAAGGTATTTTCATCTATTTACTCTTGTATGTTAATGACATGCTCATTGCTTGTTCGAGCATGGTAGAAATTGACAAGATGAAGGGTCAATTAAGCTAAGAGCTTGAGATGGAAGATTTGGGCAACGCCAAGAAGATTCTAGGCATGGAGATTAGTAGAGAGAGAAAGAAAGGAAAGTTGAGTCTTACTCAAAGGCAATACCTACAGAAGGTTGTAGCACAGTTCGGGATGTAGGATGTAAAGTCTGTAAGTACTCCCTTGGCTGCAAACTTTAGACTCTCGGCTACGATGGCTCCGAGCACCGAGGATGAGGTGGAGTATATGGCTCAAGTTCCGTATACAAGTGCGGTGGGTAGCTTGATGTATCTCATGGTTTGTACTTGACCGGATATAGCTCAAACAGTGAGTGTTGTGAGTAGGTATATGGCAAATCCGGGCAAAGAGCATTAGAATGCGATGAAGTGAATTTTGCGGTATCTACAAGATTCACTTGATGTGGGACTTGTGTACCAACAAGTGGAGAAGTCACATGTGTGTGGGTATGTGGATTCGGATTATGCGGGTGCTTTGGACAAGTGTCGATCGACTACGAGATATGTTTTTACTAAGGTTCTAAAAAACGCAGGGCGTGATCGTGGCGTGGAGGCCAAGCCTTAAGCCTTAGAAGCCTAGGCGGGCCTTAGGCGTGAAAAGGCGTTTAGGCTTTTTAATATATTTTAATACTTTTTAACCATAACAAGGCTATTAAAATACTAAGATTGTACTTATCATAAAAACATGTCTGAATATTTGCAAATTAAAATACTATTTGATTATTTTGGACGAGATAATGGTCCGGTTAGTAAAAAATTCTTCAAAAGGCGATATCGTTTCACTAAAGCATTGTTGTTTGTAGAAAAAAATGCGCCTTAAGAGTTTTACCAAGAATAAGGCGTAAAAAACTTAAGGCGGGACGTTTCTCCCAAGCCTCAAGCCTAGGCGTGCCTAGACGGAGCCTAAGCAGGTTTTTTAGAACACTGTTACATTAGCTAGTGATCCGGTGAGGTCCACATTGCAGGCCACGGTTGCTTTATCTACTATAGATGCGGATTATATGGCGACAACAGAAGTCGTGAAGGAGGCTCTTTGGCTTCAAGGTCTTACTAGTGATTTGGGGATTACACAGGATTGTGTGGAGGTGCATTGCGATAGCCAAAGCGCTATCCACTTGGCCAAGAACCAAGTTCATCATGGGAGGACCAAACATATTGATGTCCGGATTCATTTCATATGGGAGGTTATCGATGGGAGTATTATTGTTTTGAAGAAAATCGGCACCAAAGATAATTCGGCCGACGTGTTACTGAAAGTGGTACCGGTGGTCAAGTTTGAGCATTGTTCAAACTTGATAAATATTCTATATTGTTGAGGCCCTTCGGGATTGATTGGTGATGGTGTTCCTAAATGATTGCGCTGATGTGTCGGGGTTACAGAATTCTTTCGCCAATGTGAAGATTTGTGAATTTTAGCGAATACTATTCATACGCGGTGGTACTGCTCATACGCGATCCACTGTTCATACACAGGGTACTGTTCATACGTGGTTTACTGTCCATACGTGTGGTACTGTTCATACGCAGTTTTACTATTCACTTTTACTTTTTATTTCAGGAGAGATTCAGCCATGATTCAAAACACACAAAAATAGAAGATAGCTTCTATTGTTCATCATTTAGTGCTCTTGTATACACTTTGAGAGGATTGTGAGGCTTGAGAGAGTTGTAACCCTCGTTGTTTATATTAAAAAAAAGGAATCCATCATCCGTGAACATAGCCAAATTGGTGAGCCATGTACATCTTGTCTTGTGATTTGTTGGTGTGTGTGATTTCTCATTATTTTCTCATTACTTTGAGTTTAGAGTGTATTTCTCTTATTATCTTTTGGGTTGCTCTTTATCTTGGATCTTGGGCGTGCATGAATTACTCCATTGAGTGAGTATCCGCACAACAGATGGGGCAGTGTATAGGTATAAAGCCTGCCTTGTTGCGAAGGGCTTTACTCAGATGATGGGAAGAGATTTTGGTGCTACCTTTGCTCCAGTTGCTAAACTCAACACTGTTCGCTTATTGATCTTCTTGGTTGCTTCGTCCTCTTGGCTGCTCCACCAGCTTGATATCACAAATTCTTTTCTTCATGGCGACCTTAATGAGGTCATTCACAAGGATCCTCCACCCGGCGTTCGTAGTGGGGGGAGTATGCTGAGAAAGTCTGACGCCTAAGAAAATCTCTATATGGATTGAAACAGTCACCACGAGCCTGGTTCTCTAGAATCAGTGAGGCTATTATTGGATTCAAATTTACTAGGTGTCATTCTGACCATACTTGTTTCAACAAACGAGAATCATATGGGAAGTGTGATCTTACTTATGTATATTGATGATATTATTATTATTGGAGATGACTCTGATGGAATTAGACAGGTTAAGGTTGATTTGGGAAAGACGTTCGATGTGAAAGACTTCGGTCAACTTCGATATTTCATGAGGCATGGAAGTAGGCAGGTTTTGTCATGGGATTTCCCCTACAGAGAATATATTATTTGGATCTTCTTGAGGATACAGGGATGATTGAGTGCAAACCAGCTTCATCTCTTATGATTCCAAATTTAACGCTTGTGGCTAACAGTAGTGAACCTTTGAAAGATCCATATTCTATGTATCAGCATTTGGTGGGTCGTCTAATTTATTTAATTAATACCAGACCGGATATATCATTTGCTGTTGGGAGAGTTAGTCAGTTTATGCACAAACCCTGTCAGACTCATTTGGATACACTATATCACATTTTACGGTATCCTAAGCCTTCTCCTGGACTTAGTTATTTTATATAGCAGGCCCTCAGTCTGGAGGATTGCAGAGCTACATTGATTTAGATTATGGAGGAGCTTGTGGTGACCGCTCTACTACTGGCTTTATTAACTATCATGGTAGTCATCTCATCTCATCTCCTCGAAAAGTAAAAAGCAAGTTGTCGTTTCACGTTCCTCTATAGAGGCGGAATATAAGGCCATGGCCTTGCGCACATATGAGATCATATGGCTTCGTTCTATTCTTGGAGAGTTGGGATTTCCTGAGAAAACTTTTTATGTTCTGCATTGTGACAATAAATCGGCTATTCAACTTGCTTCCGATTTAGTTCTTCATGATAGGACAAAGCACTCGTTCATTTTCTCGGAGAGAAGGTTTTGTCATGAGATCACCACTCCATCGCTTGTTTCTTCAGGAAAACAGGTTGCAGATGTTCTTACCAAACCTGTTAGTTCTTCTCATTTTCGCACTTCTATTGGCAAGCCTAGCTTGGTCAATATCTACTCACCAGCTTGAGGGGGAGTGTTGGAATGTTTATTATATTTGTGTGTTATTTATATAATTGACCATAAGGGTAAATTTGTCCCCCAATGTATTTCCTCCTTGGTTACAAGCCTTTAAACTTGCAGGGGCCATAATAGAATTCACTAATTCTAGTTTAATTATAATGTGATCCCTGGACATGTATTATCCATTTGCTATTGTATCTTATAATGCGATACATAGGTTTTGTTTATATGCAATACAATACACGATTTGACAACTATGTGCGCCTCCATTCTAATACATTTATTGTGCGATTGACTTTATTTTAATGGTTGGGGCTTAGTTGCCTAATTTGCGTCACAATAGGATGTCACCCGCGAGTATGAGGAGTTGTGGAGATGAGATTGTGCCAAAATGGATTGTTGTGCAAAGTAAGTCACACAGTGTCGTGCCAACGTACAGAATTGTGCCAAAAGGGGTTGCCGAGGGAGAGTATGTCACCAAGTGTCGTGCCAACATTGGTCACGCTGAGGAAAGATGGTTGTTGCAGGATGTGTGTTAATAGCCATGCCGCTAACAAAACCCAAGTTAAATACAGTTTTTGGATCCCTCGTTTCGAGGGCATGTTAAACTAGCTACATGGGACCTGCTATTTAAGAAACTAAATTTGAAGAGTCGGTGTTATTAGAATTAGATGAGCTAAGCAATGAGTGGAATATCAGCTCCAAGACAAAGGATTACCTATATGAGTGTAGTGATGTCGTTTGGGTTGTTTAGTTCTAATAACTTGGTTCCTACGGTCATTCGTGGGTAAGTTAGTGGTCGTATACTTTGATGGCATAAGTATTTACATGTTGAGAAAATCTTGGCATCACTATGTCCAGAAAAGTTGTATTTGCAGCGGATGAAGTTCTCCTTAATGGTTTTACGGGTTACATACTTGGATTTTATGTGGACTCTGGTGAGGGAGTCACAACAAGGGAGTCACTATAATGAACTAAGTGTCCCAATCCTTCTATAGTATCACGAGTTTGGAGTTCTCATGGGTTGCCTAGTTTCTTTTGCCGGCATCAAGAAGTTTAGTTCAGTCATGGTAAAAATTACAATCCTCATGAGAATCTACATATGAGTTTATGTGGATTAATGAGGTCGAAGCTACATTCCAGCTTATCAATTCCATGTCCCATTTCAGCCAAATAATGATTTACCCCTCCAGTTGTCCTGGAATGCTTTGAAAATGGATCTTGAAGCCGCGTTGAGTCAAAATGGCAAGCCTAGTATATAAGGGGCTTTATTTCTATTTACGGTATTTTCATAATATTTGTAAAGTTTAAATATCTATGGGGGCTCTTTAACCTAATTTTGAAGAATGGGAACGAGGGGAAGATACTTATTTTTTTTTTTTTGTGTGTGGTGGTTGGGGGGAGGGGAGTTGGGGAGTTGGGGAGGTCACTGCGCTTCCGCTAGGTTTAAATCCGCATGTACAAGCAACTAAATGTATTCTAATCTTGATTGTCCCATATGTATTTAATATATAACCCCATGGAAGAGTCGCCCATCCATATCATTTTACCCACCCCCACCTAATCAAGGGAACCATCCACCAACCAACCTAAGAAGAAAGAACAATTCTTCAAATTTGTTGTCATTGTGATTTCTTTTAAAATCGAAGTTCCAAGAGTAATCATTGGGCCTATTCAGAGCAAATAGGAGCACGAAGAATAGAGAACAACCAAAATAATCTAGGAAAAAAGATGACAACTTATCCTCTCGATCCCATATATTGTCTTCAAAAGAAATTTTCCTACCACACCCATTTTTAAGATACACATTTATCCCTTGAGAAATAGACTTAATAGACTTCACAGATCATCTAGAAGAACCTTTTTCAAAAATTTCGGATAACCAACTGTTCGCATGAATCCCATACTTACTCCCAATACATTTGGAAAAAAAAATACTCTCTGTCCCAGATTAATAGTCGTATCTTTCTTTTCGGTTTGTCTCAAATTAATAATCGTGTATCTAAAAATTGTATATAAAGATAGATGAGGTTACAAAAGACCCACCTGAACAATCCATGATTCAAGTGCATCAAAGGTATTCTAATTTTTATGAGGATATATACGAAAAACTTTTCTTAAAATAATTTACTTCCAAACAAGTACTATTAATTTGGGAAGAGAGATTAGTGCGAACAAATGCACCACAATAATGAAAAAAATATCACAATCATCAATATTAAAAGTGAAATCCTGATTATGTTAACATGAACTGTGTGTGCGCGCGCGTGAAAGAGAGAGAGAGCTTTAAGGGCCCGTTTGGTTCTGTGTTCAAAAAACTCGATTTAAATGCTGTTTTTAAAAGACAGGTTTAAAATTCAGTTTTTTGTATTTATAATTTTTGGTGCGCATTTGGTAAACTTGTTTTTAAATACAGTTTTTTGTTATACATGTGTGTGTGTCTATATATAAAAACATATACATATTACTTTCATACATACATGATACATATATACATACAGGCATACATACACAGATGCATCATAAATTATATACATGTACATTTAATATCATGTATTTTTGTGTTTATTTAATGATGTATGTTGGGAAGTTTATCTATAGAGATAGAGAGAGACTCACATACACATCACCTATATATAATGATATTGCATGTATAATTAACAATAAAATTATATACATACATGAATTGATAATATTTTTTAATACATATGTACTATATGTATATTTTATATTATTCCATACATTAATAATACATGTATAAAACTATATATAAGCATCATATATCTATTGATAATATTATTGAACATATGGATATTAGTATATTATATAATTTAATAATATAAATATATGTAATTTTGTGTACATGTACATATATATTTTTTATTTATAAGAATTATACACATATTAATTTAATATTATGTATATATATTATATATTAAGGTATAAATGCATTAAAATATTAAGAATGAGTTGAAAAATAAAAAACAGAAGTTATAAAACTATTATCCTGTTTTCTAAAAAACTTTATTATAACACATAAATATTATACTTCAGTATTTAAAAACAGGTTGTCAAACGCAATTTTTTATCAGAATTGTATTTAAACACGGAAAACAGAATTATAGTTGCAAATCAATCATGCACTAAATTTCCCTCAATCCACGACTCTAATACATGTGGATTGAAAGAAAATGGGTTGACCCATTTTGTTTCCATCAAGGTTCATCTAATAATAAGGTATTTTTATAGTCGACAAATGTAAAGACAGTAAGCAAATCCATTTGGTAAGCATAAGAGGTGGCTTTAAATTTATTACTTCAAAATTTCTAATCATTCTGATGTTGAAAATTAATGTTAAGTGTCGAAATTAATTATTTAATTTCAATTGTATTAAATTCTGAATTTTCCAATTGTGTGGTCTTGATAAATGTCAGATAATTAAATAGGAATGTGATAAATAAATATATTAAAAGATTGGGTAAATCTTATTTGTTAGTGACATGATGGTTAGTGGCATTAGTGGGAGACTTGAAAAAAGTCTCACATCCACTAGGATTTCGGCCCTCTTCCTCTTATAAATAGAGACCTCTACACCATCTAGAGTCATCTCATAACACACTGTTTCTAAGGAGGGCGAGAAAATCTGAAATTCTCATTATTCGTATTTTCTCACAAATATTCTAGACACATAAGAAAGTAATTATGGGTTGTTCAAGAAGGGATTCAAAGGAAGCTTTGACATGAGTATTTAAGTCACCTTATTCCAATCAATTGTAATGGACAAATGTTAGTTTTGATCATAGTTATGAGGAACTTATGATTCTGGAACTTATGATTCTGTGATTGCATGAAGATTAAATATTCCGAATTCATGACAAAATTGTTTTTAACACGATGTAACATTATGATTTATTTCCGATTTTATGATCGACGAAAGAGTATTGATTAACATCTGACTCAATAGAATCAGCCCATTATATTAAAAAGCGCAGAACCTTCCATATGAATATATAAAAAAATGGAGAACACGAGTCTATAAAAGAATCATGGTTTTCTTTACGTGTACATACAAGTACTCAAGGATGTCCAAAAAAAACACAACTGATTTAAAAAAAATCAAAATTTAATTCTAAAAATAAGAATCTTCAAATCAATCAGAATAAAAAAAATCATAGAAAAGGGGTTATATATAGATATATGTGCGTGTATGAGAACCTGTATTTCTGATTGTGAGCTTTGACTTCAGCTTGGTATTTAGTCTTGCAGGTATCCAAAGGGTACAAAATAGTTGTACTAACAAGTGCTCCGATCGCGCCTGATGTTGCCTCTGCCAAAGATTCCATATCAAGCGCCATACTCATACTCTACAAATTTAATAAATAAATAAATACTATAATGAGGTTGTGAGGTTGGAGAGGGAAAACCCAAATTGGGTCGGTTATGAAATTTGAGTTGTATGAATGTATATGTATGCATGTAAGAATGTGATATTTATGCCATCGTATTGGGATTCGGAAAACGTTGGTGTCATGGGCTTTCCTATCTGTCAATCACAACTCCCACTAAGACCGTGTCGTTTCACCGTCCGTGAAGCCGTGTCCTGTTTTTCACGTGTACAAACTAAAAACTCAAAAATGTGTTAAATTTTGTAAATTATCTTGTACTTTTTTTTTTGTTGGCACCATATGGTGTTCGACCGATTTTGTACCAGTAATATACGAAGCACCTTAAAAAAGTTCGGCTCCACCCCAAATATTTATTTTTTTAATATCAATCTTATGTTACCCACACTATAAATTAATTATACGAGAATCTTTTTAATATTGCGTGTACAAAAATATATTTTTGCACGTAAAAAGTACACATAAAAATAAAAAAAGACTTAAATTTATACGAAAATCTTTCAAAAGATTTACACGTGTACACCATATACTACATTATTTATTAAGTCAATATCTGCCGAATGCATTCAAACCTTGAAACTTTGTACGTTATTTACTTCATTTATCAATACAATTACCACCTATCATAATTATTAGGATTAAAAAATCCTATAAAAAACATAACCTTGTTGTAATGTTTACCATTCTAAATTTCATATACAAAAAAGTCAAAATGATTGTTCCGGCAGAGTCTTTGAGAGATGCTCTTGAAAATGCAAACAACTATAGAGATAAATTACAAATGATTGAGGGAGAAATTTCCTCAATCATTCGAGCAATCGACTCCTTTAACGAATACGTTAAAGAAGGGTCCTCTGGACTCCAACCATCCCGTACGACTTATTTAAAGAGGATGTGTCGCCGTCGAAAACCCTCGTCAATTTCTATACATATGAGGGAAAAATACTTCTGGAAAACTGTATGAAGGACAAGGATTTTACCACGGAGTTCCTTGTGTCACTGGAGAATAAAATTCAGATGATCTCGAATTTTATCGGAGCTCTTCCAAACCCCGTCGACAGTTTTCTTCATTTTTAGATGATTTTTTTTATATTTGATGGGTCTTATTTTTTTCCTTTATCAGTTGTAATTTTTTTTTTAATTCAGTTGTAATTTTTTTTATTAATGAATGAAATTATCTTTTCTATTAATTCATGTCTTTTTATTTTGATGATAATAGTACTGACAATTATATAAAAATGACGAAAAACACGGCTGAAAAATTAATTAGGATTAAACATTTGTAATAAGTCCCATAACCACTTAAAACTACCTGTAATTATTATCTTTATTTTTGCAGAGAATGACACTTGTCCCTTAGTGATTATAATAGGACCAATACTAAAAAAAATAAAGACATGGGAGTGGATACAAATAAATCTTAAAAAATGAGACTAAACACTTAAGATTCCTTAAAAAAAATCAATGAGCGCGTGCTTTAACTAAGCACACGCATTATTTATTAAAGTATGCGCACATTGACAATGATTTAAATATATTTTTTATATAAAACATGCATTAAATACATTTTTATAAGGTACATTTTTGTACTGAAATACATTAAATATGGGGGGAATATTTTTATAATGTACATTAAATACATTTTTATACTGAAATACATGTATTTAAATATGCAGAGCATGTATATTTTCTAAATTAAGAATATTCTGACAATACTCAGATAATAATGCTGCTGGTGCGAACCATAATGCACGTAGGAGTGTGAGAATATGAGTGACTTGTTCATTAAATATTGAAAAATAATATAATATAAGCAAAACCTTTAAAAATATATTAGAAATTATAATGTCAAAAATGAATAAAATAAATCTGAAGTAAATGCAGTAATGCATAAAATAAAAGTGAAATATATAAATTATAAGTTATACAATACATACAGTACACGCATTTTTGTATAAAGTACATGCAAATTATACTAACCAAAATCATTTTATAAATGCGTGTACTCTATAAATTATACGTGTACGTTATAAAAGTACACGTATAATACATTAAGTACACGCATATTGAAATAGATTTTGGTAATTATAATGTGCATGTACTTTATAAAAATATGCGCGTACTTTGTATTGATCACATTCCCAAACAAATAATACAGAAATGAACACTCAACAATAAAATTACAATAATTAATTCAAATTTGAATGTTCATTGATTTTATTTAAAACTACTGTTACAATGAATGGATTGAACAATATTAAGATGAATCAAATTGGTTCTTTACACATAGACCTGTAATGACCCGTTTTACTACACCTAGAGCAAGTAACTTCTCTTATTATGACCTCTCCAACATATTTTATTCTCTTATTTATTGGCCTCCCTGTTGGTCTCTTTGTTAATGGAGGAAGGATTGCTAGATTTTCAGGTAATGGAATGTTTAGGGACATCAAATCAGGAAGAGGAACTATAGGTGATGAGTATGATTTTTTGTAAAAAAAATCTTATAATAATCCTTAATATGATCATAAATATTTTCACCTATCTTCCGTACGACAGAAACAACATGAGAAAATGAAAAGCATCGTAGCTGCCAACTCTTACAAGATATAATTCCTTGTTCTAAGTCAACCATAGCCCGCACATCTAAATGAACTTCGAATATATGTTTACGTGAGTGGCTAATAATCTAATGTTTACTTTCATTCCAATTTTCAGTCAGTAATTTATCAAAATGAGAGCACAACTCCTTTGATCAGATTCAACAAGTTTATTTGCATTGAAATTCATAATCTTGGTCCTCATTTTGTCCATCATATCAATTATCGGTAAATGCCTTTCCTCTAGGTACCAAGAGTTGAATGATTCCCCAACACTTGATGTCATGTCACCATAATGTTTCCCTGTGAAATATGCACAAGACCAATTCTCCGGAGGTAAATTACCAAGAAAATCAGCAACACCAACTCCACATTCCTTCTTCAGGGCATCAATGTTCTTCTGAAATTCATTAACTGTTATAGCATATGCACAATGCATGAAATCTTGAACGAACTTCTTTTGAAAGTTTCCACTCCTCCATATTTTCTTCTTTATATTTTCCTATAAATGATGTATACAGTAGGAATGTGCAGACATTGGAAAAACCTTAGAATCACCTTCAATAAGACCATTGTTTTGATCGAATATGAATGTGATATTTCGATCTTGATGAGCTAGCGCATCATGCAAATTAATGAGAAAACACATCCAATTATCATCTATCTCTGAATCAACAACTGCATATGCAAGAGAATAAAGGCCTGAAATTATAATGAAATATATCAGTACATACAGATTCTATGATAAACTCTAAAAATGGTGCCGCTGGTGCAGGCCAATAAACACGTAGGCTATACAAGTGAACAAATATATTTGTAGTGATAGGCTACATAAAGGTAAAGTATAAACATATTATGCTTGTACTTTAATATATATGGGTGTAATTTATTATTTTATTTGACCATAATAAATAAAGAATCACAAAGTACACGCAAAACATCACAAAGTACACATAAAGTGTAAACAGGATTTTACATGTACTTTGTAATGATATGTGTGTACTTTGCACCGTTGGCCCCCAAAAATAAGTAATCCTAAAGTATAGGCATATTATTACAAAGTACACATAACATAGAATAGAAATTCGCGTGTACTTTATAATGATATGTGTGTACTTTGCATTCTTGGTCCAAAACAAACAAGGGATCCTAAACTACACGCATGACATTACAAAGTACACGTGACATAGAATAAAAATTCATGTGTACTGTTTTATCTAATGCGTGTAATTTGGGATTCTATGCAAATAACAAAAACAGACCTCAAAGTACACGCGTAATATATAAAGTACACTCATATATTCACGTGTACTTTATGAATGTCATGCGTGTACTTTATATTATATTGAAAGAACATACAAAGGATTCCAAAATAAAGGCATAATATTATAAACTTCAATGCTTCACGTTTACCATTGTTCCCATTCCTTACAGTTGCCGACAAAATCGTTCCACGGTACCTACTATTCAAAAAGGCACCATCAAGAAACAAAACAGGCCTGCAGTACTGAAATCCATCGATGGATCCTGCAAACATTACAAAAATATTTTGAATAATTTGATATCCGATTAGACGTTAAGAATGCAATGCGATCCTAGATTATACTATAATAGAAGTTCTCTATAATCATTGATTAATGCATAGGAAACTTTCTCATCACCATGTAACTCAGCAACATCCATCTCTTTGCCACGCCATGCATAACGATAACCTATATCAAGACCGTAGTTCTTATTCATATCTCTAAATACATCAATTAGTCTCAGCAGTGATTTATGTCTTAGCTCATCATCAAGAAATGTCGAAACTAATTTGGAGTCCATCATTCTTCTTGATGGACTACGACATACACCCCTACAAGTATGTTCATTGTCCAGACTTCGTATATAAAAATAACCATTTATTATTGATAATGAAGTATGAACTTTCCACATGCAACTCTCAGTACTCCTTTTAGAACACTCTGCTATCACCCGAGTTTTATTATTCTTCAAATATATATACTTGAAACCAACCTCAACAACATACTTTTGCAACTTATCACGAAACTCAACCACAACTCCTTCAAAACACTACTCTTCATAACTAATATATGCCTTCCAATCATTAGAGAGATAAACTTTTGACGCACTCGGCTCCACACCTCCAATATAAACATTATTTTTAACTCCACAACTCATAGCAATCGCAGTGGATGATGATATATAGTCTACCCTTTCTCTACTTGTACCACTGCATTCAACCCTCTCGCAACTTGTATAACTGTCGTCAACCGTTTCACGAATTTTATACGTGCATTACTTCAACGAACATCTTTATCACAAACCAGCATGAATCGACTTTCATCACCAAAGCCTTACTTCAATGAAAAAGATCCATCTTTCAAATCCGTAAACTTGCTACATAACTCATTGCATATGAAATCTAATGAGTTGTCTTAAAAAATTTTAATGCAAGCCATATTATTCAAATAACAACATCGGGCAATTCGACAACTTTCCATTATCACCTGCATTAAATTAAAACAGAAAAAAGGTTTTATTAAAGCTTAAGTTTAATTAATTCCGCTAACGTGGACCCACAAACACATGGCCAACAAAGACATGACTACTCTATTAAGCATGAGTCAACAGTAACAACGTAAATGCACATTAACATTATGAAGAATTAATGCCAAAAAATAATTGAGAATTAATCATTAAAAAATCAAGTGTACTTTAAATCAAATTGCGTGTACTTTACTGCAATTTTCTGCTCATGTATATACAAAGTACTTTACTATTGTAAAACATTTAGATGGTCAATGCCGCTGGATCGGACCCACGAACGCATTCCCATACATGATAAGTCTATTAAGTAATTAGTCAAAAGTAACAAAGTAAACGCACATTAACATTATGTAAAATTAATGTCAAAAGAAAAAATCAGAATTAAGTAAGCCCCAAATTCACATGTACTTTATATCAAATTGTGTGTAATTTACTGCAATGATCCTTTAAGGTATATACATGAACAGCATGTATATACATAAGCGCATATGCACATGAACACACAATCAAAACATATACATACACAACCTGTTATGAAATCAAAACAAAAAATAAATATATTCATATAAAATTAAAATAAAATTATAAAAACACACAATCAAATCATTCATTCAATATTCGAGTTAATTCAACACATGATTTACACAATTACAATGTTTTGATTAATCGAAAACAAATACATCAACCTATTATAATTTATCGGTATGCAAAACATTTCTTCATAACATGTATAAACTTATAAATAATCAAATTAATCAAAAGGAAATACATCAACCTATTTTAATTGATCGACATGCAAACCATTTCTTCATAACAGATATAAACTTATAAATGATCGAATTAATGCCAAGGAAAATCTAGGTTAACAAAGCGGAAAGAATTGATTTCTTTGAACAAATTGATAACTTCTTTCTTTGAGAGAACAAAGTTGGTTGAACATAAGTGAAAATAAATCATAAGATCCTAAGTTATTGGAGAGAACGAACCTGTTTGACAGAAGCGAAAAGAAGAAAGAGAAGATCCTAGCTTATTGTAAATGTTGTGAATCCCTGATTAGGTCAATGATAACAAAATGAATCAAATATCGAAAAAGGTATTTATATGGACCTAATCGTTTAAAATTTGTTTGAGCCAGTTAAAAAGTCCCAAATGTCCAGTCAATGGACTAGACTGTAAAACCCTAATTTTTATTTATCTTGTACAAGTAATATACAAGGCACCTTAAAAAAGCAGGAATCCACCCCAAATATTTATCTTTTTGTCAATCTTATTTTACCCACATTACAAATTAATTAAAAATTTATTACAAATACCAAATTAAAAGGCATCCCAAAAGTCAAAGCATGTATAAATTAAATTTGACCAAAATTCTCATTTTTCTCTCTTCCATTCTCTTTATAAATCAAAAACACTATCTCTAAATCAAACACACAAACACTAGAAGCTCAAGCTTTGACCTTAATCTAGTATATTGTTGTTATTTAAATACATAAATCATTCTTTTATTAAATTCTTAACTTGTAAAACCCTAATATTTGTATGTAAACTTGTTAAACCTTAAAGTATGTAAACAAACATCATTGCATGTAAACTTCTTAACTTGTAAAACCCTAATATTTGTATACAAAATAAAACGAAAGCTTAATGTACAAAGAATAAAACACAAACAATCGAAAACAATTGAAACGAAGAAGGAAAAAATTTCATCAATTTTCAACAACCCGATACCCTGTCACCGAAGGAGATAAAATATCACGATGAGTTCCAATTATGTGTTGGCTACTACACTCGGTGGTAACCCATCATGTACTTCATTTTATTTATGCATCAAATTACACTGTTAATTGTCACCATGGTTGGGGTATTACATCCGGTGACAAACCACCGTGTTTTATTGAAGTCTTAGGGTGTCAACAGTCGTGTAATTTATTTCAGATTTACACATGGTGAGTCGTCACCGTGCTTGGTGTATGACACCTGGTTACAAGCCACCGTGGTTTTTAATTCCTCATGGTGACAACCCGCCATATTGTGTTGTCAAACTATTAGTTTGATATTTTTACTTATTAGTTTGATATTTTATTTATTTGTTGAATATAAATGGTAAGAGAAAGGAAAGATCCTACAGCTTCTGAAAGGAAGCTTAATTTGGAGGCTATGAAGGTAAGGGTACGGGAAGAGAAGGAGGATGCGAGTAAAGAGCAAGAAAGTTCATCAAATAGCAATAATAAAAGTAAAAAAGCAAGATAAGGAGGGTGAAAGTAAATATCAAGAGAGTAGGTAGTAAGAGTAATGGAGGTGGTGAGAAGGGAGGAGACGGTGCATCACACAATGATAGTCCGAAATATAGGAATAAATAAGGTAGTAGTGAGGAGATGGATGAGCAAGTGATAGGGGAGAAAGTGGAGAGTGATGAGGATAATGAGGGAGGTCTGGAGGTAGCTGTTAAGAGTGAAAAGAGTTTGGGGAAGTACAAGGAGGTTGTTGATAACGAGTAGGATGTGGGAGTTAAGGAAGGAGGTGAGAACAACAATGAAGAGGAGGGTGTTGAGATCAATAATGAGGTTGATCAGGAGGAGGATAGTGATGAAGAAAAGTTGGGGAAAAGGGACAGAAACAATTCATGCGCTGATAGTTGCCTCGAAAAGCAGTGAATTCACTAGCAAGGATGAAAATGAAGATAGGGTAATTCCAAAGAAAACCCCGGCAAAGAAAGCAAGAGCGCGATGAAAAAGGATAACTCGAAGCCTCTTGAGGATTCTTTGCCTAAGAAATTGTAGTTATTAAAACATTTTAAAATCCATATTGCTTATGGAATATGGAATCGAGAGAGAGAGAGAGAGAGAGAGAGAATGAAATGCATTTATCACTAAAAAAAATCGAGTGGGATATTGAGAAGAAGGACACTCGCATCCTAAGACTGATTCATGACTTAGGGTTTTGGAGTCTAGTTAAACATGCATACCATTACGTTGATTATGTTGCAGTCTATGCTTTAATTAAGCGATGGAAATCGGAGATTTATACATTCCATATGCCATTTGGTGAGATGACCATTACACTGAATGATGTTTACTATTTACTCAAGATACCGATAGAGGAAAAGTGTTTGTATGGTGAGATGGTTCGACAGAACATCGACAAGCCCAAGGCACTTAAGATATTAAGGAAGTTGGTAGGATGTGCGAAGGAAGAGGCCCAAAAGGAGTGTCATTTTTTTTTATCCATTTGTATAGACTGGCTATTTCAATAATGCAGGGGGAAGGGGAAGGCGTTGGGAGAGTTTGCCACAGAGAGGCATATCAGTCAGTGTGTCGGAGTATACTTGCTTTTTTTAATTGGTTATTTGTTATTTCCCGATAAGTCTAGTATCAAGTTTCTTTATATTGCCTTCAATCATTAAAGGAAGTTGGTAAATGTCGAGACAATGCTTAGGGGTATGGTTGTCTTGTCCCATTTGTACCACCAGCTGGGCATAGCATCTCGGGTTGAAGTTCGACAAGTATTGGGATATCTCCCTCTCTTCGTGGTAAGGATCTTCTTCTTTGTTTCTCAAATTTTGAGTTTTATTTATACGAAAATTGAATCTCAATCATAATATTATATTATTGCAGGCATGGATTTATGATCATTTTAGTCTTAAAATGAGGGATCCACAACTTGGAGTTTGACCAAACATAACCAGATTATGCAAATATAAAATGCAAACAGTTCCAAGGATTGGGTTTTCCATATGATTGAGATGCATGAGACTATTGATGATCTAAATCATTTGAATGTAAGTACAACTCTATGTAATTTTTGTACATTGTCACATTATGTCCGTTATTAATGAACATTCTTAAATATATGTATCTTTTAGGGTTTTTATGATACATATAAAGAGAGTCCGTGCGCATACCCAATTTAGGAGGTGTCAATTTATATTGGCATACTGATTTGTTATTATGTGGACAAACCATACTATCTCGAGCATGTGCTCTAAAAAGCCAATCGGGTTCAGAATATATCCAGGTTTGTATGACTGTGAAGGAGGGTTTTTCACGGTGGGATTTTCTTGAGAAGTGGAGGAGGTATTTTGATTTTTTGGTCTCAATGGAAAAATATTTTTTGTGCCATTTTTCATTTTTATTAGGGGTAATTTAGTAAGTTTATTCAAATTAAAAGTTTATTTACTTTTGGTGTTTTGTAGTAAAATATGGACTTTTATTGTGGTGTTAGGGATAAATATTTGGGGTTCCTTTAACAACACCCTAAAAATTATTGCTGGAGTCCATAGAGAATAGTTAATAAATTGTGTGCAAATTAATAGTGGCATATCAGATTTGCAAAGAAAAAAAATTTAGATGCATGCAGTGATCCACCCTTGACATAAAACGTTTAGAACTGAAAACCCCAGGATGAAACATGATTACTCTAAGCCCCTTTTTCATAATAATTATACGAAATTGTTACAAAAATGTCCTTGAAACGTGCACAGCATATGACTTAAAACCGACAGGTCAATAGTCTTAATTGGCTATACCAGTTAACATAACAAAACTTTTATAACCTTCACATGTATGCAATTTTAAAATAATCAACGCTAAAAAATGCAAAAGTTCTACATTATTGAGTATAGGAGAACATCAACATTACTCTGTACTTTGATGAATATGAAACAACTTATTTCGAAGATTCAAATGTAAACTATTCATGTCATTTTGCATCATCTCTTGTTAATCTACCGTAATAAGAGAATGTTATCATAATATTTTTAATCTTAATAGATGGCAATAAACTAAAATAAGTTCAACCATTGAGTCTCAAGCAACTTCATTAGAGAAACAAACAATAGATAATCTAAAATATCAAAATCAATGAATGCACTAATTTCACAATATGTTATTGGTGTTTTTTAGGTATAATTAATTTCAAACTTATTTATATCTCATAAATCATTTCGGAATCTGACACATTGACATTACATTGTATGGATGTTTCTATTTCGATATACGAAATACAACAGATTCATATTAAAACAAGTCAAACGTTATATTATTTCAGTACACTATATATGATTAGTATTAAAAAAATATTTATGTATATCAAATACATAAATACTTTCAGAATGTCATTATGAAATAGAATTTTGAAACATCAATGCTTGACAATGCGAAATAACGATGTGACACGTGACTGGAAAATAAATGAGAAATTACTTATTCTAATTGTCACTATGAAATATCATTATAAAAGTATGCAAACATTATCAGTAAAATGTTTTGCAATGGGAAATATGACTATAAATTGATAATGCAAAATAAGTTTTTTGTATTGTCATTGCGAAATCTAAATGTTAAATATAAATGGGCATTATAAATACATTATTTCGCAAAGCTAAATAATTTAATTTCGAGTATAATTTTAATGTACAATTACTTATTTAATTGTACAAACAAATCATTTGAGAAAAAAATTTATAACGGGGGAGGGAAATCAAATTCTTCAAAGAAGCAACAGGTTAAACCAGTCTATTGTTCGACATTGGTGGGAATAATGATGAACAATCTGAAACTTATCAATGAACACAAAGATACATTGAGTCACACTTTTTTCATCAAATTTTCAAAGCAATATGGGAGGGTTGAGAAATGGTTGCGTCGGTAAAGAAGTATGATGATGATATATGATATCTAATACAAACTTATGACGGTAATCGAAAAGGATTCTCAATTAATGTTAGTACAGTGAAATTTAAAATTGAACATATGAGATAGATTTTTGGAATTGAGTGTGGGAAATTTGTTATAAAAGATTTCATTCATAGATCAAAGCTAAAAGATAATGAACTCGTTAATAGGTGTTTCTGGAATAAGTAAAGGATGACCCAATTCGACATAAAGAATAAAATCAAAGAGCGTATCAATTTTAGACAACAAGTTACCATTGATGATGTGGTTAGGTTATTGATAGATTACCTAAGATCAATTGTACTATTAATAATTCCAGGAAAGACAATTGGATGGGGTTCTGTTGATTGTATAATTGACCTTAGCATTATAAAAAAAATATCTAGGAAATGACATGAATGCATTAGTGATGGAGTCAGTTGCATCAGAGCATCACCATCCTAAGATAGTCAAAGGATTATGACATGATCTCATGGTATATATTTATGTGCATATCTTGAGTATGTAATATTTTTAAAAGAGAAACAATGCTAATAATGTTTTTTTTCATTCATCCCTGACTATGGGAGAAAACTACTATCATCAAACCAACAACTCCATTCGAAGTGTCAAAGTTTCTCAAGTGGTCACTAGACTTTGTCCATAACAAGTTAAAGAACAGTGAAGGGCGATTAGCCGTATTCGACCAGTACAAGTCCCTATATTTTCCTTTTTCATTAATGATATGTTTATGATTTTGTGAAATTGTATCTTAATACAATTTCGCATTGTAATTTTTACTATGAGTTCACGATATAATTTCGCATTGCGAAATAAAATTATAATGAATCAAAAATACAATTTTGTGATTGAATTTGCATTGTACGTTTCTTAATTTGAAATATCTACTAATATTATATTTTATAATGTTATATTGTTTTAAATTCAGTAGGCATTGAACAAATTTAATATGAATTATTTAGTTGAGACATTTCAAATTAAGACATGTTGAAGCAGAAGTTTGGGATGAAAAACAAGATAGTTGTGCAAATGATGCTGGAATTTAAAATGATGATTATAAGGATGTAGAGGATGATGACAAATGCCATGTTGGGTGGCTGAAATGGATTATGAAAAGATCCCAAATTGTGAACGGGAGTTTGACATAACAGAGCATTCACACAGAGCATTTTGTGATGCAATAACTAAGAGAGCAACAATTGATGTTGGGGGTAATATACCAGAAGCCATAAAAAGGATAATGGAATTGCCCATGGCAAAACATAATTTTGAAATTGACGACCCATATTATGTACACTCATCAGAAAAAACAGGTTGATGCAAAAATGATGTTGAGAACAAACAAAACACTGAGCTTGAGCAGCTTGAGTTAAATTACAAAAACTTGAAAAAGTCTCATAAATTGAAAGTTGAACAAGTTCCAGGTTAGTGCAATCGTTTAAAACCAAAAATTATGAACTTATATTGTAACATGAAGTTGATATGAATAACATCAAATCCCTTGAGTGCAAAAATATTGAGTTATTTTCATGTTTAAGTGAACTGCAATAAAAACTTGATGAGCATAACTTAAAATAATTGTCTGATATAGTTGCGAGATGTCAGTTGATAGAAAAGTCAAATGAGAAGTTCTCCATCATGAAAATAAAGACAGCTCTGAGGAAGCAACCTATGTAAGTAATCATAATGAAAGTTTAGACAAAGCTAAAGAACAATTATACAAGACTGAGCAGGAGTTTTAATCAACTATTTATTAATTGGATTATAGTATGAAAAAATTAGACACACAGGAAGATGCACATGAACTTCAAATGGAAGAGAAAGAAATATTATTAAATCTATCAAAACTACGTTAAACACTAGGAATAATTAGATGAAATAATTGGAAGATTTGTTATAAGATAAAAAAGGTGAGATGGAATCTCTACACGCAATAAGTGTTGATAATTCTAACAAGCCTGATGTCCTCATCAACAAGTATGAAGATGATATACATAAAAGTAACATTGAGATTAATTCACTAATGTTAGAAATTCAAGAACTCAACAAAAAGCCTTAGAAACAATTATTAGCTCTTTAACGTAAAGTCTCAATTTTAAATTAAGAAGTTATGAATAAATCAACTCAGATATACCTCCTACAAGCAAAAATTGATGTCATAAAATTGATGATGTGATCAATAAAACCCCAACAAAATAAGAGTTAATAAGAATGAGGTCACAACCATTGCTGTTGGGTTGAAACGTAACTTGAGAAAAGCTATCAAGAAACTTTGCTCCAAATTTACAATATAGGGAAAACATAAACAAGCGCAAACTTTAAGACGTGAAGGAATCTCCAAAAAAAATAAACAAGAGCCTTCATAATATGAGAAACCAATTGTTGAGGATGAAAATGCATCATTTATAAACATAATGTTGTCATTTCCATCTGACAATAACATTTGCAAGGGTTTGACAACTCAAGACAAGCAATTTCTTCAAAAATCTTTGTCATTAGAGGGAACATGGTCAGAAATGATATCATTATAATATTATATTATTACACTTAAATTTTGCATTATTTTACTAAATATGATGATAACATTGGTCTAACATTTCGGAATGTGAAACTAATATTTCTTATTTGCAAAATATAATTATATCTTACATTGAGATATGACAATGTGATTTCACAGTGTGAAATGACTCAACAATTTTTTATTGATAATATACAATTTAATTTTTTAGTAAAAACTGATAATGTGATTTGCAACGTGAAATGACACTTCAATTTTTGCACTGTGATTTCACAGTTTCAATTGCGGTTGCTATTTTAGAGTTGAATTTATAATTGTGAGTTGAGGCTAATATAGTATTTTGTCTAACAAACGCATATAATTGATGCATTTGGAGAGTTGATATGCAGAAAAATGGAAAGAATATGGTAGCAAAAGGATATAGAGTCTGATCCACTTACCTATCAATTGAGAGGAATGTAATTTAATAAATGCACTGTTTGGGGTAATAATAGTCATTTTCATTATCTAATTAATACATTGTATACATATTCACAATGTGTCATGTATACTAATTAATTGTATAATTAACTTTGTATTACTACCGTATTAAAAATGATGGTGTATACAAATGTTGAACAAATATTTTGAGGCCAACTAGGCGGCATACTGGTATATACTCTTGTTAATTCACCGTGGGAAAAATACAAAAAGTGAACCTCACGCCATTGGACATTATGATGTTATGACACATGGGAGTCATTATGGTCTTTATTCAACTCTCCATCCTAAAAGGAAATGGAAGGACATGTACGTTATTAACGTGACTGAAGTAATATGCATAACTAAACAATTACTTATTTATTTCAAATAATTTAAATCACAAATAACTCAATTTTTTGTATTGCAAATACAATAAAATTTAATTGATTAATTGAAATTAACTTATTCTATAATTTCAACAATGTAAATCTTTTGTATTGAAAATACATTAATTCCTGGAATGTGAAAAGACAATTAACAAACAGTCAATGGCTGAGATAAGAACTAAAGGAATTTCGTCGCTAATACCAGTAGAAGAAGTTGAATGCAAAATTGGAAACGCAACAATAATCCCTCAATACCACCTGGGAGGTGATGAGATATACCCAAAATTACTATAATTTTTCAGACTAACTCACAATAAGACATTAGTGATTAATTACATTATTTCCTTGTATTTGTTTTACATCGTGGATTATGGAGTTGTGGTATGCTATGTCATTGAAAAATTAATTATAGGTAGATAACTTCTAGAGAAATTAAATACTACCCAAATGGATGAATTTTGATGTAAACTAATTCATATGTTACTCAATGACCAACCTATAACATAGTCAGAGGGTGATTTTTTAGCATCACAATATAAAGATGAATAATGTATTTAAGAAAATTAGTTTGATCATTTTAAATGTTATTATTTCACACTTGGTTGTGTAAATGTCATCCATTTATATAGTTATAAGGCAAAAACATTAGTTTATAAGTGGTGATTTCATAGTGCGAAACAAATAATCAATAAGCTACATTGCAAAATGATATTGTAAATGGCAATACGAAATGAAAAATAATAGTAAAATACTAGCAAAGCGAAATCAAATTGAGAAATCAAATTCAGAAGTTATGTTATTAATCCTTGTTAGAGGTATTTATATAATAAAATTCGAGTAAAATTCTAACACGAGGTTAAAAATTTAATATGTCAAATTCCAATGCAAAAAAACATAATTAATATTGCAAAATGACACTACGAAATAACTTTTTACAAAATCAGAAACAATAGCAAGATAATAGTAATGCAAACTTACATTGCAAAATCACAATGAGAATTTGAATTAGCTTTTATAGTAGCTCTCGCTAAAGGGATTTATATAAACAACAAGTAGATACACTTGCTAAGACTTGCTCAACATTTAAAACGAGTTAATTCCAATGAGAAAACATGTATAATCAACATTGCAAAATGACACTACAAAATCTTATTATGAAACCATGCTGTGAAATATATACACACACACATATATATAGTTACAAAAACTCGTCAATATTATGTAAATATTAAAAAAATACAATAATCTCTCTAAATATTCATTTGTTCAACCTAAGGATTGCATCGACCTTGCAATCACTACAGCTTAACTAGTTAAACTCAATATTTGAGAATTACCTTTTCAAATTTTCATGAATATGACAAACAAATGCAACCCTCATGTAATGGTTATTGTACATTATATATCCAACATTGTTTTCAAAATTATGAAATGATTCTATTTAAAAATCGTAATTATCTCAAGCACCTTATTTTTTAGAAAATTAATTAAAAATTCCCTTTCTCTGTCTAATCCAGCTTGAACTTCTAGTGTAGAAAGCGCATGAATCGCATATAAATCACAATGAACAACCAAGTTATTGAGTATAGATTAGGATGCCCCACAACATTTGATTCCATATACATTCTCAATGCCCATTTATATTTGATGATATTAACAACTTTCTCAGACCTAGTCACAAACCATTTTTATCCTCAGTGCACTATTGTCAAAAATTTCAAGGGGTATATTTCCCTATCTAGGTTGTGAATTATTTAATTTTACTAGAATTGAAATTATGATCTTCTACGATGTGGTCGAACAGAACTCGCCAGAATTCCTACTGAGTCCAATTGGCCGACATTGCATTCACTATATTAAAAACAATATAATGAATTATCACATATATGATTCTTTTTTTAAATGAACCCGACACACCTTTATTGAAAAATAAACGTCAAACATTATTTTAAGCATAAAACTCCAACACCTACCCAGTCGGGGGGGGGGGGGGGGGGCACTGAATTTTGATATTTTTTTAATATAGGGTAAAATAAAGGCTATGAATGTAATTTTTTGAAGTAAAAAGCAATCACATAAGAGATTTTCAAAGGTGAGGGTCGGATAATATATTTGATTTAAATCTTATACACACATGTATTCTCTTTGCAACAAATAAACAATTCTAAGCAAGCTTCTTTCTCTCGTTTATTCTCAATCCTCCAAACCACCCCTCTCTCCGCCCAACGTCCTCTATCTAACCCAAATGCTGGTAGGATTCTTAGGATTCTTAGGATTCCACAAATGCTCTCGATCATTGATGGCAACCAATCAACATCATATCTTACTCTCTACCTATGATTTATGCTTTGTTGTTATAAGTTCATATTTTTGGTTATTTATATATATGTTGAAATTAGTTGACCGATATAATGCCCAACCTCGGTAACCAAATTTATTTTGGAGTTAGTCTTGATTTTAGTGATTATTGAAGCCATGAATGAATAAAGAGATATGACTTTTATGAATTAAGAGAGTGCCTAAATTTGAATAACAATACATGAAGTGTTTATGGCAAATAAGAAATTTTAAAATAATTATCGTACATTTGATAAATCTTAATCCATATTTTTTTTTACATTTTGAGTTTTGATTTTTTTACGATTTTTTCTCTTTGATAGTCATATCATTTTAATATAAGCATGTCGCCTCGTTAAGAAGCCTGAGATTTATAGTGAATGCATCACTAATTAACTAAGGGTTTGAATTTCTTTCATAAATACCAACTAAACTTGGCGTATTAAGTTTTGACCTTTTGTGTTTATTTATTTCTTTATGAAAATTATGCCAATTTATTACAATCATGTTGCTTCATAAACATAAAGAGAATGAAAACCTGAGACTTATAATGCATGTATTACTAATTAACTTTGGGTTTGAATTTCTTCAATTGATACTGTTGATGCCAAGAATAATTGTCAATCCCCAATTCTAATGATAGACCTTTTATAACATGTCGAGGTCATATGAGGGGTCAGTGACCCCTTAGATACTCAGTTCTTTATCTCAACAGCCATGAAGGGACCACCAAATAGGTCCTACTAGACCAAGATCTCAGTTAAGTTCATCCAACATCATGAGGCAAAGTTGAGACTCGCGAACCTCAATAACCTCATTAAGGATATTATCTTGTTCCGATGAGCTTAAGCGTAATACCCCACTCTATTGTTAGGGATTTACATAAAAAACTATTATACCCTAAGAACTTTGATTGATCACATTTTAAAAAGTAAACAAAAAGAACTATATTGAAAGTGTAGGAGGGTTATTGGTTATTAATTGGGGTTTGGGAGTTTGTCCTTCAAGGACCAAGGTGTGATCCATCTAGTAGAGGTCTTTACCAGAGGCACAGGAGATAGTAAATGACAATAATAGCATAAACATGAAAAAAATCTATCATGATAGTAATAATGGGTGTCGAGGGTGTGATGAATGGAAGATGAGATATCAAGCATCCTTTTTAGGAAAAAAAACTCAGGGGGATAACCACGAGCACCAATGGTTTCCCCAGATATTGACTATTGCAGTTATGGTCTTGCTTGTGAAAATAATGGTGAGGATATTTTATAAAGGTGGAAAAGGGAATGTTTGGGGTGTGAAGCTTTCAAGGTTTATGCTATTAGGTGATAATGAGTAGTATCTCACTGGAGTAAATAAGGATAAGTGTCATTATATAGTGATGTTTGAAATAATATCAATCCTTGACTTTGAGCTTTGAGTGTTCGTTATATGACATTTATAAGTTTTGGACTATCATTAAATGGGTGGGTGGGTTGGGGGGGGGGGGGGGGCGTACATAAATAGGCAGTATGAGATAGCATGCCTGATAAATAAGGTTTTTTGGTTGGCTTATATAGACAATATCAAGTGTTTATTTTAGAAAGTAATAGTCTATACAAAGATGTGGTGGGAATATGTTGGGTCTAAAAATGTTAACGGGTGTTTGTCACGTGAGGGTGGGTTTGGGGATTATTTATTCCTTTTGATCTCATATTAGGATCATCGGTATGTGGGATCCCAACAACTTTACTCTTCAGCCTCCAATCTAGAACCCTTAAGAATCCTAGTAGGCTATTGGTGAAATCTATTAATTCCCATGCACTACACAAAAACTGGCGATTGGTCATGGCCAAAATCCCTGACCAAAACTGTGGGTCGCGGACTTGGGCGTCACCATTTCGGGCATGACCAATTTCTTGGGTCGCGGCCCAAGTCCGTGACCAAAAAATGGTCACGGCCCAGAGGGGTCACGGTAGATGGTCGCGGACTTGGGCCGTGACCCATGCCGTGACGGGTCGCGGCCCTCATTCGTGACCCACAACTGTGACAAATTGGTCGTGGCCAAAGTTCGCGATCCACGACCGTGACAAAAAAATTTAAAAAAAGTTGGTCGCGGCCCTCATCCGTGACCCACAACCGTGACAAAAAAAATGAAAAAAATGGTCGTGGCCCAAGGCCGTGATCCACAACCATGACAAATTGCTCGCGGGCTTGGGCTGCGACCCACAACCGTGACGAAAAAAAGGATTCGCGACAGAAAAAATAAAAATGGTCATGGACAAAGTCCATGACCATATTTAACTATAATTTTTAAAAAAGTGTATTTTTTTGGTCCAATCCTAAAATTGGGGGTCCTGTGAGTGCATCGTCGGTTGCTACGTGTAACGTTGGACGCGTACCAGGTGTTATAAATATTTATTATTTTCGCCCTCTAACGCCATGTTTTTAAGTCTAAGTCTATAAATATGAAAATTATCATCGTATTCTCAAATCGGGAGTTCCGCGGCTGCGAGGTCAGTTCCTACGAGCTATATTGGTCCCGTGGGAGGTATTGGTGCCTCTCACGGGGCCGTTCGGGGGCTGTTTTGGGTTTTCACCCTCTAACGCCATGTTTTTAAGACTAAGTCTAAAAATATGAAAATTATCATCGTATTCTAAAACTGGGAGTCTCGTGAGTGCGTGGTCAGTTCCTACGAGTTACACTGGTCCAGTGGGAGGTGTTGATGCCTCCCACGGGGCCGTTCGGAAGCTGTATTGGGTTTTCACCCTCTAATGCCATATTTTTAAGTCTAAGTCTAGAAATATGCAAATTATCATCATATTCTCAAACCGGGAGTCCCGCGGCTGCGCGGTCAGTTTCTACGAGTTATATTGGTCCCGTGGAAGGTATTGGTGCCATCCACGGGACCGTTCGGGGGCTGTTTCGGGTTTTCCCCCTCTAACGTCATGTTTTGAAGCCTAAGTATAGATATATGCAAATTACCGTCGTATTCACAAACTGGGAGCCTCGTGGCTGCATGGTGAGTTCCTACGAGTTACATTGGTCCCGTGGGAGGTGTTGGTGCCTCCCACGGGGCCGTTCGGGGGCTGTTTTGGATTTGCACCATCTGACGCCATGTTTTTAAGCCTAAGTATAGAAATATGCAAATTACCATCGTATTCTAAAACTGGGATTCCTGTGACTGCGCGGTCAGTTCCTACGAGTTATATTGGTCCCGTGGGAGGTGTCTGTGCCTCCCACGGGGACATTCGGGGGTTGTTTTGAGTTTTCACCCTCTAACGCCATGTTTTTAAGCCTAAGTCTAGAAATATGAAAATTATCATCGTATTCTCAAACCGAGAGTCCCGCGGCTGCGTGGTCAGTTCCTACGAGTTACATTGGTCCCATGAGAGGTGTTGGTGCCACCCACGAGGCCGTTCGGGGGCTTTTTTGAGTTTTCACCCTCTAACGCCATATTTTTAAGCTTAAGTCAAGAAATATACAAATTATCATCGTATTCTCAAACCGGGAGTCTCGCGACTGCATGGTCAGTTCCTACGAGTTACATTGGTCCCGTGGGAGGTGTTGGTGCCACCCACGAGGCCGTTCGGGGGATTTTTTGAGTTTTCACCCTCTAACGCCATGTTTTTAAGCTTAAGTCTTAAAATTTGCAAATTATCGTCGTATTCTCAAACCGGGAGTCCCACGGCTGCAGGGTCAGTTCCTACGAGTTACATTGGTCCTATGGGAGGCGTTGGTGCCTCCCACGGGGCTGTTCTGGGGCTGTTTCGAGTTTTTCCCACTAACGCCATGTTTTGCCTAAGTCTAAAAATATTCAAATTATCATCGTATTCTCAAACTGGGAGTGGTGGGAGGTGTTGGTGCCTCACACGGTGCCGTTCATTTTTTTTTGAGTTTTCACCCTCTAACGCCATGTATTTAAGCTTAAGTCTAGATATATGAAAATTATCGTCGTATTCTCAAACCGGGAGTCCCGCGACTGCGTGGTCAGTTCCTATGAGTTACATTGGTCCCGTGGGAGGTGTTGGTGCCTCCCACGAGGCCGTTCGGGGGCTATTTTGGATTTTTACCCTCTAACGCCATGTTTTTAAGCCTAAGTCTAGAAATATGCAAATTATCATCGTATTCTCAAACTGGGAGTCTTGTTGCTGCGCGATCAGTTTCTACAGGTTACATTGGTCCCGTAGGAGGTGTTGGTACCTCCCACGGGGCCGTTTGGGGACTATTTTGGATTTTCACCCTCTAACGTCATATTTTTAAGCCTAAGTCTAGAAATATGCAAATTATCATCGTATTCTCAAATCGGGAGACCCGCGGCTGCGGGATCAGTTTCTACGAGTTACATTGGTCCCGTAGGAGGTCTTGGTGCCTCCCATGGGGATGTTCGGGGGCTGTTTTGGGTTTTCACCCTCTAATGCCATGTTTTAAGCCTAAGTCTAGAAATATACAAATTATCTTCGTATTCTCACACTGGAAGTCCCGCGGCTGCGCGGTCAGTTCCTACGAGTTACATTGGTAATGTGGGAGGTGTTGGTGCCAGCCACGGGGCCGTTCAGGGGCTGTTTCGGGGTTTCCCCCACTAACGATATGTTTTTAAGCCTAAGTCTAAACAGATGCAAATTATTGTCGTATTCTCAAATCGGGAGTCCCGTGGAGGCACTGTCAGTTCCTACGAGTTACAATGGTCCCGTGAGAGGTGTTGGTACCTCCCACGGGGCCGTTCGGGGGCTGTTTTGGGTTTTCACCCTCTAATGCCATGTTTTTATGCCTAAGTCTAGAAATTTATAAATTATTATTGTATTCTCAAACCGGGGATCCCGTGATCGTGCGGTCAGTTCTTACGAGTTATATTGGTCCCGTACGAGGTGTTGGTGCCACTCACGGGATCGTTCGAGGGCTGTTTTGGCTTTTCACCCACTAACGCCATATTTTTAAGCCTAAGTCTTATCATCATATTCTCAAACCGGGAGTCCCATGGCTGCGTGGTCATTTCCTACGAGTTACATTGGTCCCGTGGGAGATGTTGGTGCCACCCACGGGGCCGTTCGGAGGCTATTTCGGGTTTTCACCCACTAACGCCTTGTTTTCAAGATTAAGTCCTCATATTTTCAAATTATCGTTGTAATCTCAAATTGGGAGTCCCATTATCATGCGGAAGTTCCTACGTGTTACATTGATCTCGTGAAAGATGTTGGTGCCTCTCACGGGACCCTACGGGGGCTGTTTCATGGTTTCATCCTCTTCGCCTTGTTTTCAATCTATATGGCACCTATATATGGCCATATATAGCAGCTATATATGTATATAGGCTCATTTATAGCTTCTATAGATGGCAATATATAGCTGCTAGATATGGCCATATATAGTTGCTATATATGGGCATATATATAGCTGCTATATAGCCATATATAGCTGCTATATATACATGCTTTATATAGCTGCTATATATGGGCATATATAGCTGCTATATATGCCATATATAGCTGCTATATAGCCATATATAGCTGCTATATTGGCATCAGTTATGTACGAGTATGTTATGTTCTACCTAGCTGCCTAACTGAATCGATCCATTAGTGGTCCGCATAGCTTCCTAATTGATTAAATGTTCTGCATTTTGGGGGTTTTGGTATATAGTTGCATACACAAATTACTGGTATATAACTAATAAATTTTCTCCTTTATTCACTGGATTTAGTGGTTGTTCTGTACTGTTAAGTTGAGTATCAGTGTGTTCCATGCGGTTATCTTTCGAGGTTGCGGTTATCTTAAAGAATTAGTGTGTAATAAGTTCACAGCTTGATGATAATAATGAATTAGTTTGGAAATTGAGATTTTGTAATTAGATCTTATATGTTGAAAAAATGCTAGATCTAGGCCTTGCATTAGTATAAATTTGAGTTCCATTTGCACATGCTAAGTTGACTTGTTAATAATTTCAAGAGTTATTACATATATTGTAATTTACTCGATCAGTTAATACTGTTAAGCTATTACAAATACTATTAAGCATTTTAAGAGCTGTTACAAATACTGTTAGGCTGAGCATTTTAAGAGATGTTACAATAGTTGTTACAAATATTGTAATTTACTCGGTCAGTTAGGTAAAATCAGTTAGTCTTTAACATATTGATCATCAGTTATGATTGGGTTGTAATTTATAGGTTTGTCATTACATTATTGATCGATACACAATTATAGATGTAATTACGTACTAAATCAGTTCGATTTGAGATCAGATTAAATTGATTTATGAGTTTAGAGATCGAATTTTTATATGTATGTATGGTGTTTTGGTTGTAGGTATCGTATGAGTCTCAACAGGAAATACAACTGATGCGATTTGCCGATTATTTTGAGTTTAAAGATTGGGTTGTAATTTATAGGTTTGTTATTACATTATTGATCGATACATAATTATAGATGTAATTGTGTACTAAATCAGTTCGATTTGAGATCAGATTAAATTGATTGATGAGTTTAAAGATCGAATTTTTATATGTATGTATGGTGTTTTGGTTGTAGGTATCGTATGAGTCTCAACAGGAAATACAATTGATGCAATTTGCCGATTATTTTGGTCGCGCTTTTTCGGCTGTCAGATCATCTCAGTTTCCCTGGGCCAAGTTGTTCCGAGAGTCAACTATTACCAAGATTGCAGATGTGAGTAAAACTTTATTTTTGGAATTATTTTTTTTAATAAAATTAACATGTCTGTGGATCACCTAGTGTCATTTCAATTTACATTGAAAATGTGTTCTTTCATTATCTTTCTATCATTTTGTCATTTCAGTTTGTTACTTTCTAAAAGTTGTTTGTTACTTCTAAAGTTGATTAATATTTGTTTTAAATATTGATCTATGGTCCTTATTAAGTGAAAATATTTTCACTTAATATTAGTTCTGATCATAGAAGTTGTTCATCATCTTAACAAAAGTTGATCTAATCACAGTCCACCGATAATGCAGATTACCATTACAGTTGATCTTATCCATATGGCCTTCAAATTCCAGCATATGTGGATTCAGGATTCTTCATTTTTAGAGATTATTTCAAATTGCTGTTGGTTTTCAGTTTGATTTTAAGTACTACCTTATTTTGAAACGTATGCACATTTATGTAAAGATGTTTTTACCACACTTAGTTTAAGTTATACTTTCATCCGTCACTTCTTTTGTCTGGTATCATTGTAATCCTTCTGTTTTATGTTTAGTTTACTCTAACTTATGTAGAGTTGGATGGAACTTTGAGGATTTAGAATATTTTTAATCTTTGAAGATGCTTTTTCATTAAAAATTTTAGCTTGGTGTGTGCGGTATGTTTATCTGGTATCTATCCAGTTTGTGTGTGTTTATTGAAAATAAGGTTAAGGATTGCCATTCAAATAAAGTTTTATAGTTGGTCATGACTTATTATCGGGGAATGCATTATGTAATTGGGTTATGGGTTAAGATATATACTCTACTCAATTATGTGCATGTATATAAAACTTATGCATCTATCCTAAAATTGTGCTCTTAAAATCTGTGCTAGTATCTATGCATATATATCTAATATCTGCTATGTCCCCTCCTAAAGTTGTCATTAAAAGGCTGCATAATCTAATGGCAAAGTTTTTTTGGAGTTCAAATTATGGGGAGAATAGGAATCGATGGTGTAAATGGGAGGACATTAGAAGTCCTACAAATGGAGGTGGTCTGGGAGTCAGGAACTTCCATATATATAGAGAAGACAACCAGGTGGCAGACTTTTTAGCGAAAATGGGAAGTAAAGAGGGGATTAACCGTTTTTCACCCTCTAACGCCTTGTTGTCAAGCTTAAGTCCTCGTATTTTCAAATTATCATCGTATTCTCAAATCGGGAGTCCCGTGATCGCACGATCAATTCGTACGTGTTATATTGGTCCCGTGAGAGGTGTTGGTGCCTCTCACAGGACCGTACGAGGGCTGTTTCGTGTTTTCCCCCTCTAACGCCTTATTTTTAAGCTTAAGTCCTCATATTTTCAAATTATCATCGTATTCTCAAACCGAGGGTCCCTTGATCGCGCGGTCAATCCCTACGAGTTACATTGGTCCCGTGAGAAGTGTTAGTGCCTCTCACGGGACCATACGGGGGTTGTTTCGAGTTTTCACCCTCTAACGCCTTATTTTCAAGCTTAAGTCCTCATATTTTAAATTATCATCGTATTCTCAAAGCGGGAGTCCCGTGGATGCGCGATCAGTTCCTACGAGTTACATTGGTCCCGTGGGAGATGCTGGTGCCACCCAAGGGGCCGTAGGGGGGATGTTTCGAGTTTTCACCCACTAACGCCTTATTTTTAAGCTCAAGTCTATAAATATTTAAATTACCGTCATATTCTCAAACCGGGAGTTCCGTGGCTGCACGGTCAGTTCCTACGAGTTACATTGGTCCCGTGCGAGGGGTTGGTGCACTCACGGGGCTGTTTCGGGTTTTCACTCACTAACGCCTTGTTTTTAAGCCTAAGTCTAGAAATATGCAATTATTCATCCTATTCTCAAACTGGGGGTTACGTGATCGTGCGATCAGTTCCTATAAGTTACATTGGTCCCGTGCGAGCTGTTGGTGCTACTCACGGGACTGTTCGGGGGCTATTTCATCTTTTCACCCTCTAAAGCTATATATTTAAGCCCGGGTCTAGAAAACATTGAAATTATTATTGTATTCTCAAATCGGGGGTCCCGTGATCACGCGATCAGTTCTTACGAGTTACATTGGTCCCGTGCGAGGTGTTGGTTCCACTCAGGGGGCCGTTTGTGGGCTGTTTCGGCTTTTCACCCACTAACGTCATGTTTTCTAGCTTAAGTCCTCATATTTTCAAATTATCGTCGTATTCTCAAACCGGGGGTCCAGTTATCGCGTGGTCAGTTCCTACGGGTTATATTCGTCCCGTGAGAGGTGTTGGTTCCTCTCACGGGACCATACGGGGGCTATTTTGAGTTTTCACCCTCTAACGCCTTGTTTTTAAGCTTAAGTCCTCATAATTATCCCGTATTACTTCTACTTATCCCATACTCCTTCTGACATACTATCTAGCAACAAGCCAACAACCAATAATTATCCAACAACCAAACCAAACAAAACCAATAATTATCCCGTACTCCTTCTATCATTTAAAAGATTTAATAGATAATGTATGTCAATTATATAACTACTTTAGTTAAAGTAAAGAGTACCTGGTGTGTAATGAAGAACTGGTATGTAATGAATAACTGGTATCTAATTTATTAGATCTGCAGTACGTAAACAATGTGTTATGAAGAACGGGCATGTAAAATTAAAGAAAGTACCTCACAAAACCATTGAAGAATTAAATCTGCTACCAATAATATGTCGTAGATTTACATATGACGCAGATTTATTCCCCCATTTTAACACCGTAATTCGAATGAACGTGTGCAACCTGCTGCTTATAATATGTAAAGAAAAGTACACAAAGTCAAAGGAAAACAAAATCTATAATATAAACCCGGTGCCTATAATATCAATGTAGTTGTGATTATTACGCCTCCATTTTAAGGTTTTATAATACATATTCAATCAAGTTGATCACAACGAATCTCAAACCAAAACAGAACGGTATGAAATCAACAGAATTATGGCATACATGTCAAGTTAAAATATGAATGAACGGAATCAAGTTGTATTTGTTCCATGTCAAGTTGTAGCATCCTAATATCTTGACGTAAACGTAAAAAAATGCACATTAATCGCAAGATATGTGATATACTTTTTCATAGGCAAATCAAGAGCACACCCAACAAATTTAACAACATGTATATTTATCGACACTAGTATCAATTCAATAAATTCAACATAGTATCCAACAACCAAGCCAACAATATCTCACTATAGTAATGTGCACACGTGTTTGCGACTCGTGTGTCAAAAAAATCATTTAATTATATTTTGTCAAAAAAAAAAGACAAGCATATTTTGTCAAAAAAATACATACACATACAATCTAGGATTTATTGACATAATCTATACATGCACACATACAATCTAGGATTTAGTTAAAACCTAATATTTTTTTGACATAAATCTATGCATATATATAACCACAAAAAGGCGGATGTAATTTTTTTTTACTTATTATAAATCCATTTAATTATATTTTGTCAAAAAAAATATAATGTCTAGAGTTTTGAATAATATTTTGTCAAAAAAAATACATACATACAATCTAGGGTTTATTGACATAACCTATACATACACACATACAATCTAGGGTTTACTCAAACCCTAATATTTTTTTGACATAAATCTGTACATACATACACATACAATTACACACTTGCCATATTATAAAAAAAAATATAATTGACTCTAGTATACACCTGCCGTATTATAAAAAAACAATTATAAGCATTAGTTGCCAACTATAAATTTTTTTTTTTACACCTGCCATATTATAAAAAACAAATATAAAAAAGCAAATTATGGCAATCATTTTACATTTGTCGTTGAATTCAACTTAGGGCACCAAATCGACATGTAACAATTGATCCAAACTGTTCAAAACAGATATGTATGATTGTATCTCATGAAATCGAAATCAAAAAACCAATAACCCTCATTCAAATATATGTATCTCATCAAACAAATCAAAATAGAAATTAAAGTAAGCTAACCTTGCCGGTGGCAGCAGGGGTCGGCCGGCAGCAGGTGGCGTCAGCGGTGGCAACAGGGGTCGGCAGCAGAGAGAGAAAACCCAGTAGTGTTTAACGAGAGAGAGAAGCCACAACTTTGTATTTGATGAGAGAGAGAGAAGTGGGTAAATGAAATTAAAGGGGTCAAATGTTAAACTGCCTTTTTTCTTTTTTTTAGGAATTACATGGTCACGACCATCAGTCGCAACCCACCTCGCAACCCATAAACTCCTTGTTGTTGTTGCAAGAATGAACAATGGTCACGGTCTACAGCCGTGACCCCCATGCGCGACCAATATCAGACCTTGAATTGAAGGATGGTCACAACCCATAGCCGTGACCCCCCCATGCGCGACCAATTTCAGACCTTGAATTGAACAATGGTCACGACCCATAGCTGTGACCCATACCAAAAAATGGTCACGGCCCACAGTCGTGACCCATAATGTGTGTGTTTTTTACTTCGTCATGCCTTTGGTCACGGCCAATCTGCGACCAGTTTAGAGGGAATTTTGGCACGAATTTGGCGCCAAGATGGTCACTCCCTGGTCACGCCCCAAGTCTGTGACCCACAGTGGTCAGGGACTTGGGCCGTGACCATTTTCAGAGCATCCATGATTTTGTGTGATAATAAATATGGTCACGCCAAAAAATGACTTGGTCATGGCCCACGTTCGCGACCAGCTGGTCAGGCCCAAGTCTACGACCCACTGGGCGTGACCATTCGTAGGATTTGTTGTAGTGATGGGGTCTGCCCAACTCATGACCCAAAGTTTTGGGGAACGATATCTTTGAAGATAAATATGCATACCTTAACCTCTTCTACATGTCTTGATTATAGAACTCCCTGGCATAAAATGTTGTTATCGGCTCCTGCTATATCTTGATGTTGCTTTCGGATAGTAACGAATGTCGATGGTGGTATATGGTTATCGACAGCTTGATTCATAATGCAGTTATTATCGATGGTCTAACTTTCGGTAACGACACCTTGCTAATCGGTCCCTAATTGTATATTTTGTTTTTCTCCTACAAATATCCCTCGCGCATGCACATCTCACGTAGTGAGTGTATGTAGGAGAAACAATATAAAATTGTATGGTATTCTTGTAATTTTAGACTATTAGTTGCATTAAATGCTCAAGTTTTCCTGGATTTTTACAAAAAAAGGTGGTATTTTATTAGGTGACATGTGTGACTGGCATTGGTTATTTCTTATGTGACGGTGGTTGTATACTTCACTATGATCAACTGCCTAGTTTGGTCTATTCGGTTGTCGTGATTTTTGTATAAAATGGTGAAAGTGTTCCGGCCCAATATGTGTGTTTTAAACAAAACCAATTTCTCTCAGAAAAATTATCCAACTTTTAATATGCACCAAACCAAGTTGTGAAAAACCCAATTCTTTCTTTAAACCAATTTTATCTTGATTAATCCTAAACATGCATCTAGTGATTAAAGCAAGTAAAATAAAGTAAAGAATACTCACAATGCCGGATGTACGAGGAAAAAACCCCAAAACGGGAAAACAAACTTGGACGGCCCAAGCCAGACAATCACTATGAATAATGGTTTTACCAAGATAGATTAGCCTTACACTAAGACTCGATCCCCAGGGGTATTGACGCTCCTTCTGATCTTCAACCGTTCTTCAATAGTGCCCACGCAGAAATTTCATCTTCCACGATACTTGTCCACAACACACGCGTCCACGTATGTCTCGGTGTCCACCGATTGACTTTGGTTCGTCTACGATGTCGAATAAGAAGTCCTTCTCTTTTCTTCACCGCAAAACCCTTTGTGTTCAATGATAGAACAAAATTCTTTGGTGCCACAAGATCACTTAAACATAAAAGAATGATATCTCGGATCTTTGCAAACTCTAAGGATGTTTTTATGCTTTGTAAACCTTAGAAAACATGTGCAAACAACGTACTGGAATGTATTCTGTTTTTTCCAGTTGCACACTTACGAAACTCTGATAAAAACACGCTTTAAATAACAAATAAGTGCCACCTCAAAATGCGTGTCGTTCAAATGACTTAAGGCTCTCGTTCGAGCGACATAGATATCTCGTTCACGCGAGATCTAATGTCGTTCGAGCGAGAAGTTTGACTTTTTGACTTTTCATTTAAAGCGTTTCTTTAAAGAGACCCATTAAAGTCAAACTTCTCTTTCGAGTTTATCAGAATAAAAACGAAGTGTAAACCTTTAAAACACTTTTAAAAACATTTTAAAATATTTTTCTTTATAAAAATACATCCTTATCTTTTATAAAAATAATTCCGAGCACCATTAATTATACGCATTCATACCTTAGTGATCTCGGAATGCAATTAACTTTGAAGACAATTAAACTTGCACTAATTAAACATCGGCATGATTTAATTCTTTGAAGCTTTGCCGCAACGTCTTCAATTTTCTTCAATACGACGTAGACCAAGTGGGATCGTGACAAAAATAAAAAACACCCTATGACATATTACAAATAAGTTTTGTTCACGGAATTAAGTCAAAACACTACAGGGACTCAATTGGAAATTTATGTCCTTATAAATCTCTCCCTTTGACTATTCCGGGACAAAACTAAACCAGTGAAATGCCTAACCGGGCCGTCAAGCCGTATGACGCCTAAATTCCATCCCATAAATCCAAAATTAAAAATACAGGACACGAACTAGTATATGTAGCACCGGCAAGCATGAACTTTCTGAATGTGATGTAGACTTGAAATCTTGAATCGCTGAAGCATACCTACACACATGAAATCGACAAACACATACCCAGTTAAGTATGGAGGAACAAATGAAACCAATATATATTTCTAATAAGAATAAATCATTTGAAACATGTGAGCAATTATTTGATACCAATTAGGAAGAATTATAATCAAACAATTTGTACATCCAGACATCAATAGTGACGCTCATAAAATCTCCCCCTACATCACATACATCTCTCCCCCTTTTTGTCTAAGATAGACAATCCGGTGAAAAGATAAACCAATGAAAGTATCTAGCATGAGAATATAAATCACTTTGACTCAATTTGAGAATTGAAGACGCTAGATAACCATGAAACAATTAGCTAAATATGATCAAGAAAGGACAAAGCAGTAGCTAGTAAACTAAATAAATCACACAAAGAATATAGCAATCTAATTAGGTGTGATAAACGGACTATATGCAAAAATCCAATTTGAACCAATTAAAACCTGCATATAAACCAGTCAGTCCAGAAAAACTTCCAGCAGTATCAAAAAATATACCAATTTTAACCTAGTGGACTGCAAACCAATCAGATGCTCCAAAATAGCCTATCATTCAAATGAGCTAGGGACATATCTCAAACGAGTTGAACATGTTGTTTGAACTAAGTAAAACTATCATTCGCGCGAGATGGATATGTCGCTTGAACGACTTCTCGCGACCTACCAAAATTTCCCAGATTCCCAGAAATATTATAAAATATTGCCCAGTAAAAAAATTTCCACAAAAAAATTCTAGGAAGGTCCTGACAGAAGCAAAACAGTGTTAAAACAGTAGGCTTTTAACACAAAATGCAAAAACTCATAAAAACTAATAATGTGAGTTACATGCAAACATAGTACCAATATGCTCAAACATGGATATGAGGTGAATAGGTGTGAAACTAAAAACAAATCAGTCACAATTCCAACACATCGAAACGATCCAGAAGCTCTAATTGATAGCAATAAATCATCAAACTTTATCATAACCATATGACAATAAAAGTGTGAGCTTAATGAACTAAACATACTACATGCACACAAATCCAGAATTTTGATGATTCTACAAACAATAGTGTCAAATTGCAATGTTTCAACATTAGTATTAGTTGTGCAAACCCGTTTAAATTTTTAATCCATATAAACTCCCTCGATAATATCATATTTTATTTGGAATGAACGAAACTAATTTGGCCATTTTCTTAGCATATTGCATTTTCTTTTTGGGCTATTTTAAACGGTGGCTTTCACGACGAGTTAATTTTGAACTCTCGCAGCCCTTTTCCGTGAAACACTTATCATTTTTATCAATTCAAATCCTCATGGTAAACGTTTCTTACATGCACACTTATCCTTAAGTCTACTTACGCATAGATGACAAGATTGAGATAAGAACTCCTCACCAAATTCAAATATGCAATACAAGTCAAACATCCATATAAACTCGTGCATGTGTGCAATGTTGGCATATATACAAAGTCGAATCAAAATGTATATCAACTTCGAAACAACCCCATATAAAGAATGGTTAAGATCATTCTACGCGTCGATAATAATGATCAAATGTCCTAGCCACATGTATATGAAACGATTGGGGGGGGGGGGGGGGTCCAAGTACACCAATATGCCACATCAAACATATAAACTGAAAAACGATAACCGAAAATATTTTTGGCTTTTCATATTTTAACTCAAATAAAAGAAAAATCTTTTTGTATTTTTCAAAAGTTTTCTCAAAAACAAAATCTTTTTGTATTTTTCAAACAAGACTCAAACAAGTGAAAAATAAAATACAAAGAGATAAACATGTCATAACACTAGCAAATTATAAAACATGCAGTACGGGCTAGCGTATGACAAAACATGCAAACTACGAATCATAAGAAATAGCAAGAGATGAATCATGTGCATGCATGTGAGAATCAACCAACGAAGCTTTTAGCATCTCCAAAATGGATTTTCTAATCGAAACAGGTGTATACCTAACAAAACGGGTTTTGGGAACCAATGGGACACTACGTTTAATATTCCTAGGGTCTTTTCTAAGATCAAAACAAAAACTCCTAAGGTGACCTTTCCTACCACAATGCGAACATGTGAAAACACGACAAGGAACATGACCTTTAGGTTGACCTTTTCTAGTACCCTCGGATGTGGTTGACGCTCTAAAATAAACAATGGTTTTGGCTTTTATAATCGAACCACTAGAAAAAGATAAGCCGCTACCATCACTACTCGAGTCATTTAAATCATTTTTTAACTTCAAAACTTTAGACTCAAGCAAACGATTAGACTCCTCAACTTTAGGGACTCCTTATTTAAATTTTCAATTACCCCTAGAAGGTTATATCGCTCCCCCTCAATGTGATCAAACTTATCCCTAACAGCCGTTTCTCGTGCCACAAAATCATTTTTCAAATTATTTTCCTCAACGGCCCAAACTTTAGAATTTTTTAAATCCTCTAACTCTTTTTCTAAAACGAGGACTATATCATCACTCTCCTTTTTGCCCAATTTTAATATATTAAAATCTTTAAACAAGGAAATAAAGTGCTCACGATAAATATCTCTTTGAATTTTAAAATTTTGCAAATATTCAATCCTATTTTTGAAACCATAATTTTCTTTCTCCAAAACTTCAATACGTTTTGCAAACTTTAAATTCAAACGATGGAAATCGTCAAAGCTTAGAGAATCCATCGAGTGAAAACAAACACAGGAGAGATAAACAAACACACGGGATCACAAAATAAATAAATTATATTTTCTAGCTCTGATACCAATTTGAAAGTGTGTGCGGCCCAATATGTGTGTTTTAAACAAACCAATTTCTCTCAGAAAAATTATCCAACTTTTAATATGCACCAAACGAAGTTATGAAAAACCAATTCTTACTTTAAACCAATTTTATCTTGATCAATCCTAAAACCCCAAAACGGGCAAAACCCCAAAACCCTTTGTGTTCAATGATAGAACAAACTTCTTTGGTGCCGCAAGATCACTTAAACATAAAAGAATGATATCTCGGATCTTTGCAAACTCTAAGGATGTTTTTATGCTTTGTAAACCTTAGAAAACATGTGCAAACAACGTACTAGAATGTATTCTATTTTTTCCAGTTGCACACTTACGAAACTCTGATAGAAGCACGCTTGAAATAACAAATAAGTGCTGCCTCGAAATGCGTGTCATTCGAACGACTTAAGGCTCTCGTTCGAGTGACATAGATATCTCGTTCGAGCGAGAAGTTTGACTTTTCATTTAAAACGTTTCTTTAAAGAGACCCATTAAAGTCAAATTCCTCTTTCGAGTTTATCATAATAAAAACGAAGTGTGAACCTTTAAAACACTTTTAAAAACATTTTAAAATATTTTTCTTTATAAAAATGTATCCTAATCTTTTATAAAAATAATTATGAGCACCATTAATTATACGCATTCATACCTGAGTGATCTCAGAATGTAATTAACTTTGAAGACGATTAAACTTGCACCAATTAAACATTGGCATGATTTAATTCTTTGAAGCTTTGCCGCAACGTCTTCAATACGTCATAGACCAAGTGGGATCGTGAAAAAAATAAAAAACACCCTATGACATATTACAAACAAGTTTTGTTCACGGAATTAAGTCAAAACACTACAGGGACTCAATTGGAAATTTATGTCCTTACAAATGGAGGATGTTAGTCATTTGGTGATATCGTTTAAAAAACTTCCCAGATATTTTGTTGGAAAAGAAAAACTTTGTATTCTCTTTTTTTTTCTCGATTATTCCGACGTGTGTCCAACGATTTTTTGTCGGTATTCATGACACCCCATATAAATTAAAATAGATTGATCAAGTCTAAATTAAATTAAAACGTGAGTCTAAAAAAGTGAGTACCATTGAAAGCATAACTAGGAATAAAACTAGTGCATAATGTAAGTAACTGAAATATAGCATAGGTTTACCTCATCAACTCTGATACCAAACCAAGTACAGTAATAGAACCATCGAATGCTACAACTGCCTTATAAAACAACCCATATCGAAAATGAGATTCAAATACTAACTTAATTCGACTCATCATAATCCAACTCAATAGATAAATAACGGTAGAAGGATGAGTATGCAGGCTTGACACCTACACCCTAGACGAGCAACAACTGGAAGTAGAGAAATACTGAACCAGGTGTGAGGCTACACCAGCGGCCTATGTCCTAAAAATGTTAAATCGATAATGTTAACATAAAGCCTATGAAGTATAAGAATATAATTGAGTTTTGGGCTATAATATAATTACACATATTCCTCTCGTGTTTTAATTTCTTTTAAGTTATCCCAAACCCAACAATCCTAGATAACACAAGCATCAAATATAAGATCCAAGTGAACCCCGTGATTATGTATTATTCATCTTAAGTGAACATCATTCTATACATTTCTAGTGTATACATTTAATCAGGAACCACAATCTATATTCACATAAGTACGGTTCATATTAAATATTATATAACTACTCACTCGAGTATTAAAGACGGATTCTCATCGCACGGTCCAGGGTAAATCCCATCTCTATCTACTGGGATACCGAAGATGGATTCCGTCGCATGGTCCAGGGTACAATTCATCTCTATCTATCATAATACTAACATGATCGATGTCAAACGATCCACGATAAACCCATCTCTATCTACCGGGATATCTAAGATAGATTTCCTTCACACGGTCCATAAAAATGTTCCCTCTAGGACATATCACATAAGTACGCATAGTTGGTATATCACATGTAATGTACTATAAAAGTCATTAACATTTTAAAATGTCTATGTCTCCTAGTTCCATTCCAAATTACCTTTTCACCAATTATGACAAAATCTCAATTTATGTCCTAGCCATGTGAAAGGCACTAAACCTAGCCGTTCGCATGTTCGCCCATGCACACAAACCACAATTGTGTCCGTTCAAATGAGTAAACCACGAAACTCTCCATGATTCCCTCTTTCTTCAACCTAAAGCCCCTATTACGACCCCTCAACCACCATTAACGACCCAATTCAAGGTTTTAATACCTTCCATGTGCACTAAATTTTCCTATAAACTTCCCCAAACCAAATTTAATGCTCTTTTTACAAGTTTAATAGATTTATACAAGGATTTAAAAGTATTTTTCAGAATTAGCTACCTAGGTTTGAATTTCATTCTAAAATCTTAAATATCCAATTTATTCATGACATAATCAGGGGATTTTACTCAATTCTTCAAGTGTACACAATTATAATATTAATTTTGTTAAATATTACTCAAAATTCATGAAAAAATGAGTCAAATTCCATTTATGAAAAAAAAATTGATTTTACTAATTTATTTCAATCTAAAACTTATTTCTTAATCGTCTAAATCAAATGTTTCATATTAACATATAAAATCCAATGAATAACTATATTCTAGTAACAAAAGAAATTACATTAATATACTAAGTAAACTTTCCTTTAAATCAAGGTGGTTAATTTAAGTCAATTTCCCCAATTCTTCTCCCCTTCCAAGACAATTGTTCCAATTCTTGTTCTCTAAATTACCTCTTATCTCTAAACCCTCTATAGTTTTCTCCAAAGTGTTAAAATGAACTAGACTAACTTTAGTCCCCTTTTTATCTTATGAACCTTGACCTATCAAGCCCAAAATCATAACTAATTAGTCTAGAACTTAACCCAAGCTATATACTAATCCGTAGGGCTTAAAACTCATTATTTTAAGGTAAAATTACTTACCCTATAATCGTTTGAACTATCCCATTAACATTTTAATATCTACACTTGTTTGAGTTTAAAATACTTTATTAATTTTATTTATTAAATATTTATTAATTTATTTTTGTGTATTACGTTCAATTTAAATAATTTTAAATGTACACACATACACATACGATATAAAATAATTCTAGTGATGTTGCTAGTCACGACAGATAAATAACATTTCACAATGTAAATTAATTTAAATGATGCATTAAAGTTACGGGGTATTAAATTCTTCCCTCATAAAACAAGGATTTTCATCCTCGAAATTCGAATTTTATACCTTATTAGAATAACTTTGGATATCCCGCCCGTAATCGTCCTCTCTCTACCATGTGGACTCCGTCTCAATTTGGTGACTCCGGTGGACTTAAACTAACGGTATAACATTCGATCACAATTTATTCTCTCTCCGATCAAGTATGCGTTGCCGTTGCTCCTCATAACTCGCATCGGGCTACAGCTCAATCCAATCGAGATTTATATACTGGTAGGCATCCTCATCCCTCAGTATTAATACATGAAAAATATCATGTACTCACTAAAGATGGTCGGGTAAGGTCAATCAATACTCCAGCAGTCCTACCCTATCTAAATTAGTGAAGGGACCAAAGTAGCGGGGATCTAACTTTCCTTTAGACCCAAATCTGAATACCCCTTTCATCGGGGTGACTCGAAGAAGAACCTGATTTCCCACCTGAAACTCTAGCTTCGTCCTCCTCTTATCGACGTAACTCTTCTGCCGATCCTGCACCGTCTTCATCCGTGCTCGGATGAGTGTCACCTTATATGAGGTTTCCCGAATAATATCTAGTTCGAACATACTATGTTCCCCTGACTCTAACTGGTTGCTTGACGAATGGAACGGTTGCCCATATAGTGCCTCATAGGGGGCATACCAATAGTCTGTTAATGACAATTGTTGTAAACAAACTCCATGAGAGGTAAATGTTGATCCCACCTGTAATACCCCGCATTTTTATCGATATTTATTTATGGGATTAATTAAATTAAATGTGAATTAATCCGGATAAAATACTAACGAGATGTGAGTTGGTATTTGATTATAATGTGTATATATGGCAATATATGAATATTGAAAATATTGAAATTGTCGCGAGGCTGAAATACGGCAATTTGGAAAATTTAGTTGGGACGCACGTGACAGTCGCGTCAGGAATGTAATTATTTGAATTAAAAAGTGAATTTTATTTTTATCAACCGTATAGTCATTTTGAGTGCGCCAACGAGTCCGAAAGGGTCGAAATAGTCAGAAAACACTAGCCGGGGGTTTAGTTTGGGTCCCGGGGCATTTTTAGGCCATACCGACAACCCAAAAGGGTAGTTTGGTAATTTCGGAATTTTGGGAATTAAAACCCACGAAAATTAGAAGTTAAAATCTGATTTAGTCTTTACCCACTAGACCCACTAACAACACTAAATGACTTAATGGGCTACGGGAGTTATTGGAAGAAATTTTAAGAGGTTCCTAAGGCCACCTCTAAACCACCATTGTCATCTTGGAGAAGAACTTGTAGAGAGAGAGAGAGAGAGAGAGAGGAGAATTCTGCAAAGAGAGAGAAAGCAATTCAACCTTCTTCAACCAACAACAAAAATCTGAAGAACATAAGGCAAGTGATTTATTTACAATTGATTCAATGAATGTGTTCTTCCGTGTTTAGTGTAATTATCGAATTTTGTCTTGGAAGATTGATATAGACCCATGAATTTGAGGATTAAAACTATAAACCATGTTAGGAATTGCATGTAGACATATTCTGGACGAATTATGAATCCAAAACATAATACTTGATGATCTAAAAATGGATTAAAGAAGAGAATTACTGTTGTTCTTGAAAGAAATAGAAAACTAGGGTTCTTGAGGATGTTTTTATCTAAATAAGGCCTTTGGGCGATGGTTAATTAGTCTTAGAACGTTAACAATGTTGTAGGATGATTATTTGATGATATTATAACGTTAGAATGAAGTTTCATGCTTTGTAATGAATTTTTGGGACGATTTGAGGACTGCAAAACGAAGCAGTCCGTAGCCTATCTGGTGCAATCGATCGATCGACATTCATCAGTCGATCGATCGACCACCATCGATCGATCGATGTTCAAGGTCGATCGATCGACCTTCCCAGAATGAGTAAAATTTTCCCTAGTTAAATTTTAATGATGTTATCCCTTAGAAAATTATTATTGGAGACTTTATGAATATCCTTAGACTTAAGGAAGACCAGTAGGTATGGTTATAAAATTTGGACCTTAATTAGAATTCAATTTGAGGAATTATTCTAAAATCTAATGAAATTCGATGAGTGAGATAATATTAGGGTTAAAAGAGTAAATTTGAATAATTTGATGAAATGAGGTTTGGGGCAGAAGTAAGGACCTTAAGAATAATGATGTTATATGTGGGAATAATAGGAAACTTAATAATCCCTTTGAGATAGGTTTTAAGTACAAGAAACTATGACGTGAGATGTGTCGACAATCTACATTATATATTATCGGAAGACTTAAAATGTATAAAATTGGAATAATGGTATAAGGATGTAGAATATACCTTTATTAATATTGAGACATCTAAGATGTGTGAATGCTTAGTATATAACTTATGTGTATGACATACCTACCATACTTGCTATCACGGGAGGTTTGCGTTCGTTTAGGACCATCTAATCTTTGTGTGCCTACGGGGGGATATAGATTGGTACCTCGAGGACATAGGTTAGAGAAGGAATTATTGGGAAGTTAAGAAGTCTGCTGATCGTGGGAGCGTAGGTATGTGCGTGACCCATGTGATGTGACTGTGTTCGCCTCCATTGATTGTGACTGTTGTTATCTGAGAACGATTCCTGAAAGATTCGGAATGCGTGATCCTTATGTACGTGATGTACCGGGATGGATAGCAGAGTATGTGTGCACCGCAGCTTAGTCTTGGGGTGCTTGTATTGTATATTTATGACGTGAATAATACACGCTTAAATAATGAGAATTTTCAGGTCGGTATTGTGAGTATAATTATGGTCATGCCTTGAGAAAATAAAAAGGGATAACCTGTAGTGAATTGTATTGTTAATAATTGAGAATCCGAGTTTAAGTAAGGTCCTATATTTAATTGATAACGTTAGAATGTATAATGGGAATCGAGTAGAAAGGGGTAGAACTTAAAACGGTTTAGTTAGATATGAATGTCATTTAGATGGGTACGGTACGTTAGGAGTGCACAATTAGTCGAGAGGTGAGTATTTCATGTGAGTGCACGTCCTAACATGTATTTTGCATTCATTGTTTTAAATGTTATTAAAGCACTTGCTATTTTTAAAATACTCTCCACTTTCGGGCTCTGACCCGTTTGCTTTCAAATCTATTTTTGTAAAAACCTTTTAGGTGCCCAACCACAAGGACACCATGCATAGTATTTCCATTCAGGTGACGAGCTGTAGCTGTTGTGGAAGTTACAGGGCCTTGCTAGTAGATGCTTCTTTTGGTTTTGACTCCATATTCAGTTCCATCACTTGTAGGGCATGTCGCCCATTTCTTTTAGAGACATTTCATATCAGTTATTCAGACTTTTGGCATGTAATTAATTCAGGATACACTGTTTTATTTATTTCAGTTGTGGGATTGTTGTGAGGAGTTTTTCCTCTGGACTCATTAATGTTTGTCGGTTACTTCGTTGAGACTTTATGGTGTATGGTCATGTTATTCTTTTATATCTCACTTACTGCTTGTTAATCAGACTTAATTTAAAATTTTACATCTTACTTTTAAATACTAGGTGGTTAGTAATTGTAAAAAAAAATGTTTTCGACAGTGATGCTATTAACTGAACCAACTTGGCATTTTGATTTAAATTAATAAAGGAGTAGCTACCCGGTATTTAATTAGTCGGGGTGTCACATGTGGTATCAGAGCATCAGGTTCTAGTGTCCTTTAGGATCTGTACGGCTTATTATGTTTCCGCTGAGCTTTCTTTGATGTAGAGCCCTATATTTTAGGACTGTTGTATTCTTTTATGTATGCTTCGCTCTTCAGCTATTTTGAGTTTATAACTGCGAAACTTATAGACTTTACTCTTAATTCAGATGCCTCCACGACGTGCACCACGGGTTCCTAGGAATGCACAGCCAGAGCCCCAGCCAGCGCCTGTACAGGGCACCATGAATGCCGCTGAGGTTGCAGCCATTGTAGCCCAAGCGGTAAATGCCGCTCTAGCAGCTGTACCGCAGGCACCACCTCAGGCGCCAGTAGCTGCACCGATTCAGGCACATGCATTCCCGTCTGCTTGGGAACGCATACGTGATGCTTTTCAGAAAGCACACCCACCGGAGTTCGCAGGTAGCTCCGATGTTGTGGTTTCAAGTCAGTGGAGGAAAGACATTCAGAGGCACTTGAGGATGTATGAGTGCACCGACGTTCAGAAGCATGTATTAGCTACTTTCAAGCTAGTGGGATCTGCACTGCAGTGGTGGGAGTCTATTACAACCGTGGAGGAGAGAGATACTCTCACGATACAGGAGTTCTGGGTGCGGTTCGACCGCAAGTATTTTCTGTCAGCTGTTCACACGGAAATGAGGAGGAAGCTAATGAATCTCAGACAGGAGACAGAGGAGAAGAAGATCCAGAAGTTCACCGATGGATTGACATGGAGGATCCGTCAGTATTTGTTGGGGAACCTCTCGTTGACCACTTATTCTGACGTGGTTAACGCTACACTGTTACACTGTCAGGATCACCGCTTTCACATGGCTGAGAGCAAGAGATCAGGAGAGTCCAGCCATCAGGGCAGGACTGGAGGAAATGGTGCCGGTGGGGCACAATCTACTCAGGGGCAGAGACAGGGTGACCAGGGTTCCCAGCAGGGGGATCATAAGAGGTTCAGATCGGGAAATTTCAGACACGGACAGGGAGGTTTCAGGCAGGGCCATCAAGGTCCGAACGGCCATCAGGGCCAGCAGGGGCAGAATGGTCAACAGCAGTTTCAGCAGGGCCAGCAGGGCCAGGGGAGGAATGGTAACGGCCACCAGGGCCGAGGGCAGCAGGGACAGAGAAGGGGGAACTTCCCGGGGAAGTGTTACGTTTGTGGCAAGACTGGCAGGATACACTGTTTTATTTATTTCAGTTGTGGGATTGTTGTGAGGAGTTTTTCCTCTGGACTCATTAATATTTGTCGGTTACCTCGTTGAGACTTTATGGTGTATGGTCATGTTATTCTTTTATATCTCACTTACTGCTTGTTAATCAGACTTAATTTAAAATTTGACATCTTACTTTTAAATACTAGGTGGTTAGTAATTGTAAAAAAAATGTTTTCGACAGTGATGCTATTAACTGAACCAACTTGGCATTTTGATTTAAATTAATAAAGGAGTAGCTACCCGGTATTGAATTAGTAGGGGTGTCACACCACCTACCTTTCAGGTCTAACATACATGCCCTAAGCATGTTTTCTAAAATGTGGTTCGCTCGCTTAGTTTGACAGTCGAACTGAGGGTGAAATGTCGTACTCAAAATGAATTGTACTCCCACAGCCTCTTAAAAACCTCTCCTGAATTTATATATGAAAGTACTATCCCGGCCGAACACAATGTCTCGTGGTACACTAGGAAGTCATAAAATCTATGTAACAAATTTTAATATGGTAGTCCCCTTGAAGCCTGGGTGTATAGTATACCAGTTGAGGCGTAACCCCTATAGATATGGTGATAAACGATAACCCAAAAACTCTTCAACAAAGACAAATTAACACACAATATTGTATATAATCAACACTTATATTGAACTCACAAGCCTCTCGTGTATAACTCAAATAATAATAAGGGAAACTCAGAAGCAACTCATTCAAAAGGAGAGAGAAATAATCACCTTAGATACACCTTGACAGGCAACCAACACACCAACAACCTCTGAAGGATCTCCAGTTAGCTATTAAAATCTTCACAATAAAGGACAATGGTGGGTGAGTAAAATTCTTTGTTTTGTAATAACTTCTCTCTGATATATTCTCTCTTTAGCAATAAACTCTCTAGAAAGAGACCCCTCTCTTAGAAGTTATTGACGCCCATAAATATCCCCATACCCCTTTCTAAGACATCATAGTCCACCTGCACGTGAAAGACCTCCCTATCGCACTTTACGTCATAAACATTTAAATGCCTGATGGGTCAGTGCACCCTACATAATGATCATTAAATGCTAAGACATGCCTTTTGCCTAACCACTATGTGTCAGAGGACTGTCACCACAGAGGTGGCTCACCAAACTGTTTGACATCCCCAATACCATAGTGGTTTACTCAAGTTTGGATTGGACATTGTTTAGCTAGATGGTGACATCACCTAAAGTAGATGTGACATTTGGTAGGGGACTGTTTGGCTCAAAGCTCAATATAGGAGGGAACTCAAGGTTACTCTGCACAAGTTTCCATGATAAAGATCTCTCATTATTTTACTAGGTGTATCTAAGATGTCAAGGACAATCCCTAATGCTACCTCACTTCTCAATCCTCCAAACTAAGTCCCTCTGAAGTTCCCACGACAAGGTCATTCGATAGAGCATGTAAGTGTAACACCCCGTATTTTTGATACATTTAAAATTTAATTAATTCGGAAATTCTAAATTACTAAGTGTGTTGTAATTTAATGAATTAATTAGGATAGAATAATATATAAATATTAATCTGAGATTGAATGGTTAATATTTAGGGAAAACTTATTTACTAAGTGAATAGTAATAATGTAATTACGTCGTCTCGAGTATTAATGACGAGGTATGTACTTATCACATCCGGAAGTCGGTATAGACTATATTGGGTGGGGGATAAGTATTTTTATAAATTAATTCAGATGCAAATTCTGAGTGTACAGTTGAGTCCGGATGGGCCGAGATAGTCGGAAAAGTGTACCCAGGGGTAGTAAACGGGTCACGGGACGTTTTTAGACATAGCCGGGCCCACTCGGGGACATTTTGGTCACTTGGGCTTGGCCCATTAGTCAAAAAACGGGAATTGAGAAATTAACCTAATAAAAAGAAATTAGGGCATGGCTGAGCTTAATTAGAAAAAGGAACTAAAGGGTTAGGAAACCCTAGCAGCAGCCAAAGCCATTTTGGGGATCTCAAAGAACCAACAAGGTCATCTTCAACCTTGGAATCCATCACAAATTCAGACACTACGAAACCTAAGGCAAGTGAATAACTTGCAATAGCATGAAACTGGAATAACTTGCAATAGCATGAAAACTGTCTTTCAATTCATATTTGTGTGCTGTTATGAATTTAAAATTCGTTTTGGGGTTCATGGTATAAACATGGGGCTTTGATAATTCTAAAGAAAACATGAATCTGTTTTGGCCGAAATTATGAGGAGTTATGTAAAATCTGATATTGGAATATTGATGTGTATCTGTTAGAATGATATCCAAATAAATTAGAACGAATTTGATGAAGAAATTTGGAGTAAAAATGTGTTTAAGGAAAAAGATGGATTTTCCCCAAAAATTTATGAATCAGTTGTTTATGGACGAATTGATGATTGTTGTAGTCTTTCTGGGTTATCCTAATAAGGTTTCTAGTATACTCTGGTGATAAGAAGGCTTAAAACTCATGTTAGAAGAGGTTAGGTTTTGAGGAAATCCGTCCATGGCTGCCCTGTCTTCGCGAAGAAGACGAAGACCTGTTCGATCGATCGATCGACGGTCTGGGGTCGATCGATCGACGATCGCCAGAATCTGGCAGTTTCGCCAGTTGGTTATATAAGAGGAAAAATTTATATAAAAACCCTATGTAATTAATTATGGAGAAATTAAATACATAAGTTTAATCTAATTAATTGTAGATAGATTAATTAGGGTTTGAGGCTAATAAATTAGAGTCGAAAATTTTGGCTCGGGTAAATTAATTTTGGGCTACGAGAGTAAAGTCCAAATTTGTGGTGGGGGCGACACCAAAAATAACTTAATTAATTAAAGTGCAATTTAATTAATATTTAGAGTTGGACCATAAACTCTTAATAATTTTAATAGGCTTATGTTACGGATTTTAGTGAACGGTATAGCCGGGACTTTTATATTTATATATACGAAGGCGTTAGTATATATATATGGTGTGCACAATTAATATTAGTGATTAGATATTTGTTACTATAGTGCTATAGGGGGAGGTTGCGCGTAGTGGATGAATCCCCTAGCTTGAGGAGTAGGGTGAGTATATTCCCGAGGTCATAGCGTCCGTTATATGGGTGAGGGACAACTCACTTTCAGGGAAGGAATATGACCGCCTCCAATTATTTATTTTTATCAAGTTGGTGTGAAAATTCTGACTTGGGATAACTAGGCTATGTGATTATACCTAGTGGGATAGAACTTTATAGAATTTACATTCCGGGAGTATTTTACTCGGGAGGTTGCAAGTTATTATATATATTACAGTATGATTGTGAATGCTGGAATATGATTATAAGTATATAATTTTATAATTAATTATATACGGAATATTAATGAAAAGTGAGTTATTTCACAGGTATAACAAGTGTAGAAGTTATATGAATATAAAAAGGGAAATGATTTAGTTAAGTTGATGTTACCAATAACTTATATATCAAAATCACCACATACTCAGTTAGAGTAGGGTGGGTATAAAGGAACTTTGTTAATTATCTAGTCATGAGATGAGTAACTAGGTAATTTAATTAAAGCATTCGTAGGGTATAATAGAGGAAGGGTAAGGAAGTCCTCAAGAGAGTGCGATATTAACTAAAAATATGAAGAGCATGCATATTTATTTATTACTGCAAGTTAATCATTTGTTAAATGTTTTTCAAATGTTTTGGGTACTAACCCTTGCTATAAAACCTTTTAAAAACCTTTTAGGTGTCCAACCACAGGGACGCCAGCCTTGACTATATTCCAGGGATCCGTTGCTGCAGCATATGTGGATGTTGCGGGGTTTTGATAGACGCCTCATTCTTCATTCTTAAATGTAGAAGTTCATGATTAGTATTCGAGCATGTTGCTCACTTTCCATTTATTTGTATTAGACTTGTTGAGAGTTTATTCTTATTTTTATGGGATTTATTATTTGGACCGTTGGTTTATTCGGTCAATTATTTTTACTTGTGAATGATTAATTCAGTTATCTGTGATTGTTATATAGTTTTATTTTTCCGCATGGGTGTTTGTTAAATAATGAAAGATAAAAATTGGCACCAGTCTACTTTTCTCACTTAGGTGGTTAGTAATTAAATAAGACGACAGTGATGCTAAGAATGGACCAAATGAGAAACCTGTTCTAACTTGATTTAGGACTGATCACCCGGGATTAATTAGGCGGGGTGTCACAGTAAGCTCTCCCAGGCCCTGTCAGGCATGCACTCTCGCGAGTACCGTTTGACCTCACACTCAATATTACAATTGTTACAGCATAATGATCAATGTATTTAAAATATACAATTTGACTAAGTAATAAAGGAAGATAAAGAAGAGCTCCCTCGGTCAGTTTTCTCGTTGCGCTGCATCCTTGAGCCTCTTCGCTAAGCTGCTTCACTGAGTTGCTTCTTTGTATTGCCTCGTTGAGCTGCCTCGTTGCTTATTTCTCTTTGGTCTCTTCGATTAATTGGGAAAGCTTTTTCTAATTCAAATATTACCTTCAATCCCCCCTATATTTACCCCTTCGTGTAGAGATTTATTGTTAGCACACATAATATCTGCACAAAAACTTCTCAATCCGATGGACCGTCTTCTGCTACGAACAAAAATTCTTCCATCTCCATCTTCGTTACAATGAACTATTAGTGTCTCTATGAGAAAAAGGTTAAAATTCTCCCCAATGTACCGGAACCAAGGCTCCATAATACCTGGGCCTATGGTGAGGGGACATTGTAACTTTTTCCTGGTGTTAGGTCCCATCCATTTCGTCTTCTTTATTATTTATGGGAATTCACCCAAAGTACCCGTGGATCTTTTTTGTCATCGTTCTGAGTGGCCAAAATAAAATTCTCCCCTATCTGCTTCATTCTGTTCCACTATTAAGTGAACCTTTAATGAGGGGACATTATCGTTATGACTGCCCCCAGTGAGAGGAATTCTCTCTATTTTTCTCTTAGTTATAGCCTTCCTCGTTTTAACTTTCTCTAAAGAAAAAATTCTCCCCGATGTAGATAACTTGTAGCCATCCACGTATCAACTTGTTCACAAAGTAAAATTCTCCCCGATGTACTCGAGCCAGAGTTAACACTGTTCAGACTGATGGCGAGGGGACATCATGAACTTTTTTAACTGTGATACGAGGGACCTTCCTTTTAAAGTTAAAATTATCCCCGATGCCACTTCAACCCGTTGTATCATCATTTGGGCTTGCAGCGTGAGGACTCTCTTTAATTGGGCTTTTGGGTTTCCAATGTAGTATAAAAAAATTTAGCGCCAAAACTTAACTTCTTTTGAAAGCAACACTCTCTTTCCTAAGAGTCACCTCATTAATGATGTGAGATTTCCTTTTCAACTGTCACAACAATCCCAAAAGCACCACGTGCCCATTTGTGATCATTTTGACGGCTTAGCACATGTTTTTGTAGAAATTTAACAGCTCACTTAATTTTTGAGCGCCTAATACCGCAACACTTAGCTATTTTGTGTTTCACGCTTTCATTTGCTATCATTGTCTCTAGTGATTTTAGAGAGAGAAAGTGTTATTCCGCCATTACTGTTCAAGCTTTTCACCAACTTCATTCTCTCTTTGTCATTTTTATCCTTTGTTACTCCATCATTTCCAGTTTGTTATTTCTTTCTTCAAGCTTTTTCATTCCAAACTTCTCCTATGGCTACTTCTAGAGTACCCAACGCTCACCACCACTGCTCCGCCTGCTACTGCCACCACCACTACCCATGTTTTGGATGCCATTGCCTTAATGGCAGCTCATCAAGAGCAACTTCATTTTTACCGTCGCTCCCCTATTTTTGTCAAAGGTGATGATTTCTTGGATGCCTGTAAAACTTATACTTTCAGTGCCAAATATGACCCCTTGCTCTTGGGTGACGAAGATGAAGATTCTTCTATTTGGGGTTTCTTTCCCCAGAGGGAACTATGAGGTTCTGTATTGACCAAGGTGATTTCCCATATTCCAACATTGATTTCTAAGGTCCTCGTGGTTCTCTATTGTACTTTGTTGCCTGGAACACTTATATGCAGTCCACCTATGTTGATGCCCTTACTAAGGTTAGACTTCATTGTGCCATCTGGTTTGGAGAGTTTACTCTGTCCAAGCACGATGCTTTACTACAGGATCTGGTCTCCCGTTGGAACATTGCCACACACACCTTCATTATTTCTTGGGGGGAATTCATCGTTACCCTTGAGTATGTTTGTAAGAAATTTAGGCTTGAGCCCGTAGGTACTTCGCCCTATCATGATAAGACTTGGGATAAAAAAAAAACAAAGGCTCGAGCAGACTTGGATCAGATCTGTAGGAAATGTATTGGTACTTCGAACAAAGCTACTTTCGTCCCCCTCATTAGTTACTTTTATTGTGCTTCCACTTCTACTGAATTTGGCCCAGGAAAATGTACACCCCTTGAGCTTCTTGGGTATATGCTCATGATTTTTTCCCATTTTTTCCTACCTGGTAAGCCCAACGATTAACCTCGTCGGAATCTTATCAATTTATCCATCCGATTGGCCAGGGGTTACAAGCTCCCTCCGGCAGCCATGGCTTTGGGATCCCTTACACTTGGATGGATATGACCCACTTAGACATGTAACGGTCTTTGGGTCCATACAACTTGGCTAATTTTTCTAATACTATAGTCCTAACGGGTTTCTTGTCCACTCGTTTTCCTGAGGTAGTAGCCAACACAATCCCACTTCAAACTGGAGAACCCATTAAGCCCCATCGCTTATTTGGTTTCCACAAAAAATAGAGTTGTAAGTATATTCTAACCATTTTTGACAAAATAAGTTGCTTCGTCATGAGTCCCTACCAGAAGGAAATCTTTATCCACAACTGGAATTTCTTTGGTCAGGAGTCTAGGGTGGTGCAACCCACCTCTGAGGATCTTATCATGGAGGACCCTTCGTTCGTAATTATTAGATTTGACTCTAAGTTACTTGCCCTCCTACACCGAGTGGGGATACATGTCAAACACGACAACCCCAATCGTTTCCATCGTCATTTTGGCTATGACCAAGGGGTTCCTCGACCAATTTTTTAGGAGTCTCACACAAGAGCAACTTTTTCTGAGGCTTGTGCCTTCTATACCGTCTCAGCAGCCTCCACCATCTGTTCAGCGATCAGTGGCCGAGTTTCCATTTATGTACTTACTAAGAAGGGGGATGTGACTTTAAATTTTACTTTGAAGTATTTGTCGACATAGCTGGCTAAGATTAAAGAGTCCGTTCAAGGTCCCCCCATTTATCCCATTGTTCAGACTTTTCTTTTTAGAGTTGGACTCAAAGGTAACTCCATCCTAGGGTTGAGTTCCCTCTGAAAAATGCCCCCAAGGGTCCTCCTAGAGATCTACCTCCATATTTCCCCATGATCCCCAATGCTGCTCCATGGGCTAAGAAAGCTCCAACGCCCAAGCAACCTGCCACTTCCAAAGGTGCCCTGGTAAGGGGCCTTCAAAAACCCCTTCCAAAAGGCCCAAAACTCCAAAGTGTGGGACGTCTTCAAAGTCTAAGTCCCATCCTAAGTTCCAAGTCCCCGTGGATGCATTTCCCATTGCCTCTATTCCTCCTGAAAAGTCTGCAAATCTGAGTGGGGAGGTATGAGCAAAGTGTCAGGCAAAACTAGAATGGGTGCAGCGTGAGTTTGAATGACATACTCCTCCTATTCCTCCTCCTGCTACATTTCCTACCATACTGGTAGATCTAACCGAGGGGATATATCATGGAGGAAGATATCTAGAGTCCCTTTTAATGTTATTAGTCCTAGTGCTAGGAATAAGACTCTGGGTATAAAAACCCAGACGAAACGTGCCTATGAAGTGCAACCACTACCTATTGCTTATGTTCCCAAGACCTCTCCTCTTCCATCTCCCGTTGAGGCCATTACCCTTGACGATAGTCCTAAAATTGAGCATGGTCCCATTGAGAGAGCTTCCCCATTACCTTTACCTCTTGCTTCGCCCATGGTCAGTTTATCCCTCTCTTCTCCAGATCTAGAGGTATGTTTTCTCACACTTAGCCATTTCAAACTTAGTGAGGTATATTCTCTCTAACACTTGTGCAAATCTCTTTTGTGTATGCTGGAGGTTGAAGGAGATATACCTTATCCATCCATGATCCCTTTCGTGGGAGGACGTTTCGATATTGCTGAGATCGATGCATCTCATCCTTACATATTCTCGCCTTTCTACCTCTAAACGGGCAGAGGAGGTTGTCTGGAGAGTTGTTGCTTCTATGGAATCCTTTGGATCTTCCCATCAGCTAGAGGGGACTCTTTTGGCTTCTTCTAAGACATCTCATCTTCCTGTGTTCCCTCTAAACGTTGTTCCAGTATCTTTCAGTCCACAAGAGGTAATAGGTTTTTCTCTTGTAGTTATATTTTCCACTTAGTTGTATTATCTTCTTAGTATTATTCTTGGTCTTCAGGTTGTAGTTGCTTCTGACTTAGGCACCTCTCTTATTAAGTCACTTATTCAGTTTCCACTAGTGATGCATGTCATTGTGTTTGTCCCTTTTTCTAACATCACAGAGGTAAGGTTACTCCTTGTGCCTTTTCCTCTTTTTTATGTGGTGTTTTTTGTGCCTAACACTTTGATATTTATTTACTGTTGACTCCTGATCTGACTCCTCCCTCTCGTTATGAGACACCCTAGGTTTCTCATTCTATTATTAGTTCATCTTCTCGCCCAAGGGTTTCTTCGACCCCTGTGGGGGTTAATATATCATCTGGAGCTCAAACGACGTCGATGGAACCTTCCCCACAACCTTGGCACTTATGGCTTTTCGCGAGGAAGGTGAATCACCAAGGGCTAAGGTTCCCCTTTTTGAAGGTTCAACTGAGAGTCAGAGGGATGTTAGAGTTATTGTTTCGGTTACTACCCCTGAAGCTGTTGCTCCTGCAATTATGCCAGAGGTATGTTATGCCTTCAAGCTCTTCTTTGCACAAGTGTTATCATTATGCCTTCGAGGTGGCTTAACAATGAAAATGCACTTGTTAAGATTTTTCTTCAACTCCACTTATAACCGTGACTTAATAATGAAAACACACTTGTTAAGATTTTTTTCAAACTCCACCTATAATGGTGACTTAACAATGAAAACACACTTGCTAAGATTTTTCTCAAACTCGACATATCATGGTAACTTAATAATGAAAACACACTTGTTAAGATTTTTCTCAAACTCCACCTATAACGATGACTTAATAATGAAAACCACTTGTTAAGATTTTTCTCAAACTCCAACTATAACGGTGACCTAACAATGAGAACCACTTGTTAAGATTTTTTCTCAAACTTATTTCTCTTTATCACGTCTTAGGTTGTGAGGGCGCCTGCTACTGCCGAAGATCCAATTCAGCATAGTCCATCGCCTGTTGCCTCTACTGATAAAAGGCTAGTATCTTCAGAGGAAACCACTCCCAATGACCGTGGTTCCACTACAGATCTACCAGCTGATAGTAAGTCCGGTTGTGAGGTTCCTCTACCCAATATGGCTCCCCATGAGTTCTACCTTATGTTCCTTCGCTAATCTCCCTAAGTATATGCAATTAATCGTTTTATCATTAAGTAGATTTCCACTCACCATTCTTAAACCTTTACTGTCGATTGCCTCCGTTCAAACACCATGGTGATGAGCTATATGCTTCAGGGTCTGGCAATCGTTATTGTTGAGGTGGTTGTCACACCCAGCTTAATTTTAGTGTTGTCTGCCACCAAAACCAATTCGGGTGCGAGTAAATAAAATATCATCCTTAGCATGTTTCAGATACGAGACAATAAAAATCAATCCACAAGTTGAATAATAATCAATCCCAATGAATAATAATACTATAAAACCATCACATGATAAACTCGAATTAAATCCAATCTCCAAAATCTGAATTAATTTAAAATCTGAATAATCAACTGACTGTATATACTCCAACTAAAATCCTTAAACAACTTTGGAACCGAATGGCCCAACAAAACCCAAATGAAGTCTCCTAATGAAATACGGCGAAAGGGAAAGTCTAAACTAAGTATGCACTAAATAAATGCAACTCCATCTACACCTCCAGGAAATATCCAATAAATCATATGCAACTACTCCAGCACTAATACCTGAAAATGTTAGTCAACTCACGAGGTCAGAGCCATGAGCATGAATACACACTACTCCCCTCAAATAGGGTCCGTGAACCCAGACAATAATATTATACGCAATAAATATCACAATAGAGTATTTTAATTATGAATATAATAAAACGCGGGAAAGATAAATTACTAACCACCCTCAAAGATTCTGATAAAAACACACCAATATCATTTTAATTATCCCACAACCCCAAAATTTTAATTTAATTAAATTAACCCAAATTTTATTATTGTTCTCACTTTTTATTATGGAGGTCCCTCACCCCGGGTGGTAATCCACCAAAGTGTCACACGTCCCCTTGTCAATAGCCAGTCGAATCCGTTTAAACTGTCGATCCCCCGCAATATGACAAGGTTCAGGACCGACAGTTTAAACGGGTCATCTTGGGCAATGTAAGTCGTGTCATGTGTGGAACCTTGTCATATTACAGGATCAACGGCTTGAAGGGATTCGACTGGCTATTGACAAGGGGACGTGTGACACTTTGGTGGATTACCACCCAGGGCGGGAGGACCGCCATAATAAAAATTGAGAATAAGAGTAAAATTTGGGTTAATTTAATTAAATTAACGCTTTGGGGTTGTGAAGTAATTAAAATGATATTAGTGTGTTTTTATCAGAATCTTTGGGGGTGGTTAGTAATTTATCTTTCCTGCGTTTAATTATATTCGTAATTAAAATACTCTATTGTGAAATTTATTGCGTATAATGCTATTTTCTGGGTTCACGAACCCTATTTGAGGGGAGTAGTGTGTATTCATGCTCGGGGCTCTGATCTAGTGCGTTGGTATTAGTACTGGAGTAGCTGCATAGGATTTCTCGGATATTTCTTGGAGGTGCAGCTGGAGTTACTTTTATTTACTGCATACTTAGTTTATACTTTCCCTTCTGTCGTATTTCATTATGAGACTTCATTTGGATTTTGTTGGGCCATTCGGTTCCAAAGTTGTTTAAGAATTCCAGTTGGAGTATTTATAGTCAATTGATTATTCAGATTTTAAATTATTCAAATTTTGGATATTGGATTTAATTGGAGTTTAGCATGTGATGGTTTTATAGTATTATTTTTCATTGGGATTGATTATTATTCAACTTGTGGATTGATTTTTATTGTTTCATATCTGTCACATGCTAATGAAAATATTTTATTTACTCGCACCCGACTTGGGTTTGGTGGCTGTCGACACTAAAATTAAGCGGGGTGTGAGAGTGGTCACTACTCAAACGTCCATCCTTACCAGGCCCCTCATCAATCGGTACCTGGTCAGCTTGAGGGAGATGGGTAAGGATGGTTTCCAACTGAACTGGTTGATTATCCACTTAAAACTTTTAAAAAGAAAACAGTTGGAGAGCCGGAGGGAGATTTATCTAAAACATGTGGAGGCCCAATGGGCTGAGGAGGCTAGGATGTTAGAGTTAGGCCCTATGTTGGGAGAAGCTGACTAGGAAGTTAGGGTTGTCAAAGAATATATATTAAAGGCCAAGCAAAAATGTGAAGCCTTATTGATTGAACGAGCTTAAGTGCAGACCAGGCTTCAAGGTTGTATCACTGCCCAGAGAACATGCTTGGAGTCTTCTTCGGGCTTGCCTGGATAATTATTCTCCTCACCTGACTTATGGGTTCTTCTGGGTTTAAGTCCCTTCTTTTATGTTGTAATTTTTTTCATTTCCTCAAATGTAAATCTTGGCCGATAGTTGCCAATTTTGTAATCCTTTTGAGTATATGAATGAAAGAAACAGGATTGTTACCATGCACTGCTTTGTTACAACTCTTCTATGTATTGCAAAGATTAAACTCTTATAATTTACAAGTAGTAAACTCTTTCTTCATATCTCATCACAAAAAAATAACTCATATAATGAATTGCAACATAACTACAACACAAAATAAATTTCTAATTGAGGTTACCCGCTTAAACATGATAGACATTCAACCATTTGTTATTAATCTTGAAAGGTTTATCATCTTCCATATTAGAGATTAAGTAGTAACCTAAGTAGTGAGCCTCTTTTATAATAAAAGGTCCCTCCAAGGTCGCAACAAATTTAGGCAATGGGAGTCCTTAAATGTACTTCACCGCTGCCTTCAAAACCAAACCCCTTCTATGAACTTTATTAGCCTTACTAAGTTGTCATATGCCATGCAGATTTACTTCGTGTACATTTGGAAGTGTTGCATCGCATTGTCCCCATGTTCATCCAGGGCTTCCATATGTACATGCCTGCTCTGAGGGAGCATGCAGCTTCGTAAGGCATATCAGTCCGAAGGAACTTCCAGCTCCACTGGCAGAATTGCTTCGACTCCAAACACGAGAGAGAACGATGTATACCCTTTAGGTTTCCTCTTTATCGTTCGATAAGTCCACAGAACTATTGGAATCTTATCATCCCATAAGTCTAGGAAGTCTTCCATCATCTTGGCTAAGATGTTGATCAAGGTCTTGTTAGTTGCTTCGGTTGATCGTTGCCCTTAGGATATGCCACCGTTGAGATATGATGGATGATGGAGTACTTATCTGTGAACATCGTTACTTCTTTGTTGACAAATGGGGTCTCGTTATCAGAGAGGGTAAGATTTGTAATCCCCAACCTGCTAATTTTGTACTCTCTAATGAAGTTGGCCACCAAACCGATTATAGCTCTTTTTAGTGGTATTGCCTCAGCCCACTTTATAAAGCACTCCGTTGCCAGTAATATCCAGATAGTTTCCCTCGAAGATGGATGTATTTCCCCTATCAGGTCAAACGCCCAAGTGTGGAATGGGTAAGGAGTGGCCAAAGAGTTTAAGTCCACCAAAGGATCATGGACCATATTTCCATGTAACTAGCACACATTGCACTTTCGAATAAACTCAGTAGAATCTTTCTCCATAGTTGGCTAATAATAGCCAAATTTCATTAATTGGTCATATAACTTTGCCCCTCCAATATGAGCTGGATCATGAGCTTACTTCAAAACTTATATTTCCTCCTTCTTCATGATGCATCTTAATGGCCCGTTGAAGTATCCTCTACGATAGAGATGCTACTATTGGACGTATAACCGTGGGGCCCTTCGCTTGAGTCCATCGCATCAATTTTCTCCATAGGAACAACTCCATATTTGATAAAATCAATGTAAGGCTATCTCTAGTCCGCCTGAGTTTCAACGAAGTGACATTCAGCTACCTGAAGGAAAATTTAACATATATCTCACCTTCGTTGTAACTCTGCTGTATCCTGTTTCATCATTGTCCAGAAGTATCCCTCTCTCTGGATTCTTCCATACATAGGGATCTTAGTTGCTTCGTAGTGTTCATCAAGTGTCTTTTTCAATTCTGCTTTGCTTCCTCTGGAGTGATGCATCTTGATAACCATCCTTCCACATTCCAAAATTAAAGACTCCCTTGACTAGAAAAGTACTGCGCTAGCCCTTTTAGTTCCATCTTCCCTTCCCCAGACTCCAAATTCTTCCTCGTCTTGCCTCTCCAATCCGAGTCATCTTTTATTGGCAAGATCGTCTGCACCACCACAGGAGTTGTTCTTCATTGTATCATAACTATTGTTATGTTGCTCTTCATGGCCACTTTTTGAGCAATAGTGGCATAAGCATCAACATGTTTATTCATCATTCTAAGATGCCTCCTCATCTTGACTTGTCAGCCATTAGATGATTGTTCTATAGGGCGCCAGGCTAAGGTGCTTCAACGCATATTCTTCATTCACTTGCTGAATCGCCAAGTTTGAATAACCTTTCATGCAGAGTGAACGATGCCTCTTCAAAGGGCCTCTAATAACGTCACTACTAACGCCTCATATTCTGCTTCATTATTGGAGCAAGGGAAATATAATTTGAAGGAAAGGAAAATATCTCCCTTACCTTTTGAGAGAACAACCCATGCCCACCCTTATTTTCTACGGAATAACCATTAAATTGTATAGTCCATTCTTTAAGGTTTGCATCTAAAAAATTGGCCTGCAAATCATCTCCTGAAATGATCTCAAGGGGTGGCTCAAATATCCCAGATGGAAAAATTGCCAATAAATCTACATATGCTTGGCTCTTTATTGCATGAGGGACCACACACTTCAAGTCATATTCTAGAAGGATGAGGAACCACCTAGATTCTCTTCCAACCAAGATGATTCTTGCCAATAAAAACTTAATAGGATCACGTCTTGTCACAATATGAATTGTGAAAGAAAGCATGTAATGTCTAAGTTTTTATGCCACAAATATCAAAACCAAGCAATGCCTTTCTATACCATGGTACCTTGCCTCTTGTCATGTATGATCTTGCTTAAGTAATAGACTGGCCTTTCCTGCCCATCAATTTCCTGTGCAAAGAGATCTCCAACATACCTTGTGGTAGATGTGAGGTAGAGTTGTAACGGTATCCCTGCCCTTGGAGGAATCATCATCTGTGGAGAAGTGAGAAACTTCTTCAACTTGGTGATCTTCTTTTCATTTGAACTTTGTGCCCTTTCGCAACCGCTCCAACAGTGGATAAGTTATCTCGGCCAGTCCCAGCATAAATCTTCTAAGGTAGGAGACTTTACCAAGGAAACTCTTTAAATCCTTCATTATTCTTGGACATGGCATCTCTAAGATTTCTTGTCATGGTCCATCTGTACGCCCTGCCAATCCACCATAAAGCCCAAGAACTTTTCACCTGTAACTTCAATGGCACACTTCTGTGGGTTCATCTTCAGCTTGTACTTCATGCACCGAATAAACACCTTCCTTAAATCGTTCAGATGGGATTCCTCCTTCTTCGACATGATGACCAGATCATCCACATAAATTTATAAAAACTTATGAAAGAAGTTATGAAAAATGGCCATCATCGTTCTCTAATATGTTACTCCCGCATTCTTCAACCCTAAAGGCATTACTTTATACATGAAATTGCCTAACGGGGTTCTGAGCGTTATTTTCTCTGAATCAGTTGGATTCAACTTTATCTAGTTGTACCCCTCATACCCATCCATAAAGTTGTACATTTCATTCCCAGTAGTTGCATCGATCAAGCTATTAATGGAGGGCAGAGGGAACTCATCCTTTAGGCAAGCTCTGTTCAAGAACCTGAAGTCCACATTAATCCTTATCTGAATCTTGTCCTTCTTTCCCACTGGGACAATGCTTGATAACCAAAGTGGATGATGTATCGATTTGATGGACCCCACTTCCAGCAGTCGTTGCACCTCCTCTTTCATTTTTAGATACAGGTCAGGCTTGTAAGTTCTTGTAGCTTGCTTCATCGATATGGCTGAAGGCATAACGTTCAGCTTGTGGCAACTTATTTCTTCATCTAGCCCATCCATCTCTGTGTACTTCCATATAATAATGTCTCTGTACGCTCGAATCATCTCAATTAATTTCATTATTTTCTCCTCACTTAGATCCTTCGAAATGAAGATGGGCCTTGGATCTTTTCCTTCTTCGGCTAAATCCAACTGCTCCAGCTCTTGCACTTGTGTCTTTGGGCAACCCATTATGTACTCTGGCTCTTCTCCCACTTCTTCTACAAACTCTTGTATGTTAGAGTTATCTATGACCATGCATTGCCCCTACTAGTCTACCAGGAAACACTCATACATTGGGTCAGCCACTGCATTAGCTTCTGGAACAGCTCCTTCAATCGCCCGCTCACACTTTTAAAGGCGATAAATCACCTTTCCATCCTCTGTTGTCATATTCTTTCACTTCCTGTTGGCCATTGTAGTTGCCTTTTATTTCCTCTCTCTCTAAGCTTTTGCCAATCTATTTCCCGAAAACCTACTCAGTCCGCTCTATTATTAGAATTCGTCCTCTATCAAGTCCATCATAGGCATCATACTATCTCTATGTTGTTTAAAGATATCCTGGGGTTTGGGATGAATATGATTGACCTCCTCAGCTACTTCTCTTCTTCTCTCTCCCTCACTGCTCTAACCATTCACAAGCCCCATTCTTTCTCTGATAGGGGGAACTCTGGCTCCCTTCATTCTTCTCGTTAGGACTATGGCATCCATATTTGTATAAAATGTTGCATCTACTAGGTGAGCCTCTTCGATTGCAAAGGGATTCTTCATCGAACGTATAACGATCTCAATCCCTTTCATATTTTCCTTAGCGCATTGGTGATATATCGAAGAGACTAAACCGTGATTGTGCATCCACACTCTTCCTATCAGAAGGTGGTAAGAAGTAGTACTCTCTATCACATGAAATTTAATGTGTGAAATGAGATTCCCCATTATAATCCCAACGTTCACATATCTAATCGACTTGGAGGACCGGTTGTCATAGCCAAAGATCACTAAAGGCATTGGTATCAACCTTGCCTTATAAATATTAGACGCATGGACTGAGCTGATGGTCATGATGTTTAAGGATGCTCCCCCACCCATCAGATTCCTCACCAAACTTATACCATTGATACTAGCCATGACATATAAGGGCCTGTTGTATGGGAACCTCACAGTCCTATTGGCTTCACTGAAAGTCACTTCGGATAAGAACTTCCTTACTAATCTGGCCATAGGCCCTCTCCATATTAATGATGGAATGACATTCTTTCGTGAAATGTCAAGGATCACTTGCGTTATCTCTAGCCGACTTTCCTTCGACATCCACACCTGATCGTAGAACCATGAGAACTTGGGCGACTGAGATACGATATGGCATTATAGCCCCTGGTCTACTTCTTCATTTTGCAAGTTGTACACATCCTCCACATCTCTGACACTAGCTTCATGGTAAGCTATCACAATATTAGCCATTCCTATGGTGATGTTTTCCAATGCCTTCTCAAACTCTTCCGATTCAATCATCAGCTCCCTCGCCTCCCATTCAACCTCTTCGTCATAAGCAATTACCAGATTAGCTGCATGTACTGGTAGTGGGTTGTTATTGATGTTCACCCGATGGATCTGCAAAGTACCTACCTTCATGTTTTTATTTATAATCTTCCTCGATATAAAGAAGGTTGCCGTTGGATGACCAATATTTCAATGTATCTGGCACTATTTGGTATTAGCTCTTGTCTATGTCCATGGAGATGCTCTCATACTTCTACTTAGGAATCTCCAAAGGCTGTAATTCTCCTGATGGTCTTTGGTGCTCCACCTTTACTAGCTGACGGATGGCACACTAAGGCATAAACTTTGCAACATCTTTCTTTATCTCAGCCCCTATTATGCTCGACGCATGTCCTGATATATATTTTGTCCTCTCGAATGTACCATGAATCGTGAACCATGTGCCTCAACTAAAATGGGTTTCCTTAACTTCGGATTCTCTGGCACTACCAACCGCATCTGGAACCTCAATATGTCATTTGAACTTATAGAGAATGAAATAACTTTTCCTGATACTAGTTGTTGTACCTTCTCATGACATAAGACATCTGAAGTCTGTGCATCTATCACTCTCATCGCCATGGTTCGCGTAACGACCACTACTCCTAAAATTCATATAATAAATCCAAGTCTCGAGCGGGCACTCCACTGTGATGCCCAAATGTCTGGTAAATCCTTCTCACACTCTACGCACAATTTCGCCAATGTAAAAGTCGATATCTGGCTCAATGCATCAACTACCACATTCTCCTTCCTAGGATGGTACTGGATAAAAAAATGATAGTCCTTCACAAACTCGATCCATCTCCTTTGCCTCATATTCATATCTCTCTAAGTAAACATATACCGAAGATTCTTATGATCGGAATATAAAGTGAACCTCTCACCCAACAGAGAGTGTCTCCAAAAACGAAGGCAAAGACAATTTTGGCTAACTATAAATCATGAGTAGGGTAATTACCCTCGTGAGGATTAAACTTTCGGGACGCATAAGCTATTGGTATCTCTTTCTTCACCGACACACTACTAACCCATGAAGTGATGCATCGTTAAATACCAAATAATCCACAACAATCTATGGTACAGAAAGTATAGGCATGGTAGTGAATTTCTCCTTGACCTCCTCAAAATCTCTATAGTAGTCTGTACTCCAAACGAATGGTACTCCCTTGCTGGTGAGGTAAGTAAGGGGCCCTATAATTTTTTAGAACCCCCGAATAAACCTCCTGTAGCCAAACCTAAGAAACATCTAACTTCGGTAGTCATCATGTGCTTTCCCGACACTACAACTGTAAATAGCTTGATATGGTCCACCTAAATCCCAGCCTCAGTTATGACATTGCCTAAGAACTGTACCTCCCGAAGCCAAAAATTACACTTGGAGCAATTTGTGTACAACTTATGTTCCCATAGTTTCTAACAAACTAGTTACAACTGTTGTGAATATTCCACCTTCGACCGAGAGTATATCAAAATTCCATGAATAAACACAATGATGAATGAATCCAGAAATGGTCAAAACACCATGTTCATCATATCCATAAACATTGTTGGTGCGTTAATAAACTTAAATGGCATTAATCGAAACTCACATGATCCATATCATGTTAGAAAATTTGTTTTTGGGACATCCTCCTCCCTAATACGTAGTTGATGATAACATAAGCACAAGTCAATCTTGGAAAAAAATGACACACCCCTTAACTGATCAAACATATCATCGATATGTGTCAATAGATACTTGTTCCATATCGTGACCTTATTAATCTCCATATAGTCCACACATATCTGAAATGGCATCCTTCTTCTTCATAAATAACACGAGGCTCCACTCAGAGATGTGATCCTCCATATAAATCCCTAACTCAACAACTACTGAATTTTTTCCCATAACTAATTCATCTCTAAGGAGCTATCTTGTAAGGTTCACTCACGATGGGCCTCGTTCCCAGTGCTAAGTTTGTACACAAATTTACCTCCCTCATTTATGACATTGCCTAAGAACTGTACCTCCCGAAGCCAAAAATTACACTTGGAGCAATTTGTGTACAACTTATGTTCCCATAGTTTCTAACAAACTAGTTACAACTGTTGTGAATATTCCACCTTCGACCGAGAGTATATCAAAATTCCATGAATAAACACAATGATGAATGAATCCAGAAATGGTCAAAACACCATGTTCATCATAGCCATAAACATTGTTGGTGCGTTAATAAACTTAAATGGCATTAATCGAAACTCACATGATCCATATCATGTTAGAAAATTTGTTTTTGGGACATCCTCCTCCCTAATACGTAGTTGATGATAACATAAGCACAAGTCAATCTTGGAAAAAAATGACACACCCCTTAACTGATCAAACATATCATCGATATGTGTCAATAGATACTTGTTCCATATCGTGACCTTATTAATCTCCATATAGTCCACACATAGCTGAAATGGCATCCTTCTTCTTCATAAATAACACGAGGCTCCACTCAGAGACGTGATCCTCCATAAAAACCCCTAGCTCAACAACTACTGAATTTTTTCCCATAACTAATTCATCTCTAAGGAGCTATCTTGTAAGGTTCACTCACGATGGGCCTCGTGCCCAGTGCTAAGTTTGTACAAAAATTTACCTCCCTCACTGGTGGTAACCCTAGAGCCTTATCAAATACGTTCGTAAACTCCTAGATAATAGGTATTTAATCTAATGACACAATGACCTTTTTAGGTGAATTCACATCTATGTAATATAAGTTTGTGCTAGACCCTCCCTCGAGCATAGGCATGGAAATATAACCATCTTCCCACTAAAATTTATCTACGCATGATACTGATCTAACCAATACATGCCCAATATGATATTATAAGTTGACATATCCAATAAAAATAAGTCGATAAAAAAACACAATCGACTGATCTATATTGCCACACCTCTATAAATATGGCATAAGGAAATACCCCAACATGTTGGGGTATCCACATGTGAATATACATCCTTAGCTATATCTAGCAATCATGATGTAGATGTAAAGGTGCAACTAGAAAAAAAGTGTGACTTATTCGTGTAAAAAAGAACCCGTGTATAGGTACCATAAACATAAAACATACACTCGATTACTTGAGGCTGCATTGGATGGCCTGCCTAATGTACGTTATTGATACGTTTGCGATGAAGTTGTGGATGTCCCTATGCCTAAGGCAAAGCCGAATATGCCGGTGCTTGTGGAAAGTCTGATATCTGTGGTGTTGCTGAAAGCACTTGTTATTGATCCTACTACTGTTGGTGGCCTTGACCTACCCGATATCACTTACAAATATGACAAAAATAGTTGTCAAACTCGCTACCCCATCCCCTCTGGACCTGTTGGTCGTATTGTCCTGGGCCTAGGCGGTCTTACCCCTGGATGCCTTGACTGAAGTAATCATCTCCTTTTCTAAATCTCTTTGGGGGATGCTCCCCTTGAGTCTTCCCTCATTGGAACCGTGAGCCTACTTATCCCCTATACCACTCACCTGACTCAATTACTTTCGAACCCTGTCCATTTCCCCCTTTATCTTTCTTTGGTTCCCTCTCTCTCTGGAATTCATTGAAGTCATGAAAATGTCGCAGTACGGCATCCACACTCTGCACATAAGAGGTGTACACCATATTTCCAACCAATACGCGCTCGATTCCTCATGTCAGGTCTCTTCTGATCTCTGGTCTCTGGGGAAAAGTGCACAAGTCGAGTAAATTATGTCTCATACTTTGCAACTGTGCACTCCTCCCATTTCAGTCGATCAAACTTGTCTCTTAGAGTTTTGTACTGTGATGTAGGGGAATATTTTCCCTGAAACGTCTTCCAAAACGTGAAGTGGTCATATATGACCGATCCTTCGTGATGGTAACAGACTCCCACTAATGTAAGTCAACTCTTACAGGACTGAAACTAGATAGCATCATCCTTTCGATGTCAGTGCACTCTAATAGGCGTATGTGGATCTCAACATTATGCCTCCACTGCAGTGCAACAATAGGGGCTATATCCCCTAAGAGCTTTGGCGAGAGCCTCATTTCAAAAGCACCAATGACCTTTTCTCGTAAAGTTTTGGTCGGAGGAACAGGCACTGGTGCGGCCACAGGTGGTGGTGGCGGTGGCTGATGTTCTTTCCTGGTGCCATAGTCACAACAATGATCTGTTTAATAATAGTGATAAAATTGACCTGTGTAATAACAGGTACATATCCTTGTTGCAGTGGTGGAGGTGGTTGTGGTTGCTGCAGGGGTATTTTAGCCTCTAACTCGACATTGGTAGCCTGTCGTGGTCAGCCTGCTCGTCTGCATGTGTTCATTATCTGAAAGATAGTAAACAAATTTGAAAAACGCTATAGAGTAATCTGGTTATATGTATAACACGTATATTATTTCACACACCAAAATTTATTTAGTCCAACTTTTATATTTATAAAATTAGGTGAACCTAAAGAAGTAAGATATATGAATCTAAATTGAATCCAAACAAACCACAAATCATAGTGAAAATATAGGAGATAAGGAAAAATATCGTTCGGGCAAAACCTATATTTTAGAATTGTTTCAAATAGGTATTACCAAACGACAAATACAAACTTACAAAATTTAGAGTTCCACCATGTGACGCGGTAATTTCTTCCTTCTAAATTATTAATAGCAAGCTATGTAGATCCAACAATGCCCCACAACAAGCTGCACTTGCCTCGGTGTCCACCAACCGGTCTCAGAAAATAGTATTCTTATCTTAAACAATGAATAATTAACTTCACAAGGTTATAAATATGGAATGTGTTCTTTGTGGTTTGGTAAAGTGATCTCAAATTATCCAAGGGGTTTATATTGAAAAAATAAAAGTGTTTAATCATAAAAATATTTAAGAGGATTAGAATAAAATGCAGGTCCCTTAGTCACTTTGTCTTCATTGAGTGTAATGTATATATGATCTTCCAAAAGTACCTACAGACATGAAGCAAAGAAAATACCTTGTGATGCATAAAATTTGACATATAAAATAAAATTCATAAAAGCCTCCCTCATAAATCAAACTCATGTAATATCCACCTAGTAATTTGTTCTCCCACTTTTATTTTATCCGAAATAAACAAGGAGTATAAATAAAAGCATGAATTTCAAAGCATCACAAATAAGAATAAGATATAATCACAAAAAGATATGAATGGCACACATGCAATGATAATCTCAAAGTCTCCACAAACTATTTTTGAAAATTTTCAAATTTTTTCAAGTATAAAATTTAACAAATACAACACACCATGGAGAAACACAAAAATACCCGAATCGTGGAAACGGAATGTAGGGGCGTGAACATATCCTATAGGTTAATTAACGTAGACAAACATAACACATGTGCATAAAGAATTAAGACACCATTTATAAAAGGTATCAAAGTCTACCTTAGGTGTAAAAAAATCAACTTAAGTGAAATTGACTTCACCTAATCAACTAATCCAAACCGTAAGTGACTTTCACACCAATGACGCCCAAGACTATGTAATGTCTTTCAAGATTTTTATAGTACGTGCAAACCCACTGATCTTCGACTTAACTCCCTCAAAATCTCACATATTTCATTTATACTCTTCATTCTTTTGAAGAAATTAATGATCATTTGTAGCGAAGCATCAATGTTCTAGCAAATGGCCTGGCGCTTATGTTTTTATGTGCCTTTAATATTTTCGGCTCTTTTCATTGCAAATGGTGGCTTTTCATGCAAAGTCAACATGTATTTCGCAGTCCGATTCAATTACTTAATATGTAATAATTTTACCGAAAATATATTTTTTTGAATCCGGACAATTGTTCTTACATGCACAAATTTTTATTATCTCGTTTTTCACATTTGGTTCATTTTAAAAGAAAAATTGAGATGAAAACACTACAATCAACACATGACACGTAAGAGCAATACTCAAATAAGTTTGTGCTGATGTGCATTAAAAGTGACAAGGAGTCAACACATGTAGCAAGTTGTCTTCAAATCACATCATAATGACTCCACACATTATAAAGCACATAAATGAACTGATGTCACGTCTCAAAACACTACAAAATAGCCACGTGGATATGGAATGAATGGGTGACTCAAAAATCTTTAATGTTCTTCCATATATGGTGAAAAAATATTACAAAACTCCTGTAGAGGGGGCTTGAAGGCAATTTTGAGATTAGAGGTAATTCCACATTAGCAACAGTGTTTTGGGGATTAAGGCACCGAGGTAGCTCAGCGTGGCAGCTCAAGTGTAGTAGCTCATATTTTAGCTTGTTGTGTTAGTCATATTGTATCTTTATTTATATCGACTATAAGCTATAACGATTGTAATGATGTAACGAGAATAATAATGAGTTTTAGTATGAGGTCAAACAGTACTCGCGAGAGACCAGGCTTGGCAGGGCCTGGGAGAGCTTTCATGCTCTATCGAATGGCCTCGCTGTGGGAACTCTAGAGGGACTTGGTTTGGAGGATTGAGAAGTGAGGGACCGTTGGGGCTTGTCCTGACCATCTTAGATACACCTGGTAAAACACCATTGACCCTGACCGTGGAACCTCGGGCGGAGTAGCTTGGAGTTCCATCGGGCGTTGAGTTGGGAACCAAACAACCCTCAACTTAATGTCACATCTACTGTAGGTGATGTCACTAGCCAGCTAAATAATGTCAGACATGCACTTGAGTAAACCACCATGGTATTGAGGGATGTCAGGAAGTTGGTGAGCCACCTGTACGACTACATCCCCCTGGCACACAGTGGTAGGGCAAAAGGCATGTCTTGGCATTTCATGTTCATGATGTGGAGACAACTAGCGCATCAGGTATTTAATGTTTGTGGCATAAAGTATGAGGGAGGTCTTTCACAAGCATTGATGACTGAGTTGCCTCGGGGGTGGTGTGGGGGGCTATTTAAGGACCCTAACCACCTTTGAGGAAGATAGATCTTTTCTGAGAGTTCAGAAGTTATTACTAGAGAGAATATACATCGGAGAGAGTTATTACAAACCAGAGAGTTTGCTCACCCACCATTGTCATTTATTAGGAAGCTTTTAATACTTGATAGAGATTTTTGAGGGTGGTTGGTGTGTTTGGCTGCCTGCCAAGGTGTATCTAGGGTGCTTATTTCTCTCTCCCTCTAGCTAAGTTACTTCTAAGTTCATTACTATCTTCTGAGTTATACACGAGAGATTTGCGAGATCAAGTTGAGTCTATCTTCATTGAGTAGTGTGTGTATGTCCTATCATTAATCCAAGGTTCTGGCTAATTAACTTATCATTACCATACTCAAAAAGGGTTACGCCTCCATCTTATCTAAACTACCCTCCTATATTTAGCGACTCTGCTGGGGAGGCATTCTTCTAAGTAAGGAGTATGGCGCAAGATAATGTTAATCGAAAGCTCAACTTTGATGACATCCCACACAATGAAGAACAAGCTGCGAGAGAACTGGAAGCTCTAAGGGATGGAGCTCATCTAATAGAGGTACCTCCAGTTCAGGCAACGACAGGCGTTCCAGGGGTGACACAAGCTTCCACGAGTGCAGGGTTGGGACCCGCTCAGGCGACACTCCTCATGAGTAAGTTTTATGAGTTTTTGCAAACTTCGGTAGCTTCAACGGTGTTGTGAGGATTCAAAGCCAATTCCTTCGTAACACCAGGGGCAGCCCCAATGGCCCCACCAAGTGCAGGTGACGGGAACGGTCCCAGCGAGCATGCCCTCTATTGTGAACTCGACAGTGGGAACATCAGGAGTATCAACGGTCCCAACTATGAAGACTTCTCCAACTGCAATGGGCACTCAACCCATGGTCCCATTGGTTATTGCCCCAGTAGCATCACCCATGGAGGAAATGAGAAATGAGATGTAGAAAGAGATGCTGAAGTTCATGCAAGCCTCCTCGCAATCCGCTGGTGAGGTAGCTTCGGTCTATGATGACTTTCGAACACCTTATCCCCAGGAATATAATGATGAGACCTATCCAAAGGACTATATTCCTCCTATTTTTGAAAAATACACAGTGAAAGGTGGGAACCCGAAGGAGCATATTAAGCGTTTTGTTGAACACTTGGGAGCGCATTGCAATAATAAAAAGCTTAGGTTGAGGGAGTTTTCTAAATCCTTAATCGATAAAGCATATACATGGTATTCCCATTTGGCTCCTAACAACGTTTCTACATGGGAAGAGGTGCACGTATTGTTTGTCCAGCAGTTCTTTCTGGCAGAAGACGAGTTTACTTTGACCCAACTGGGGAGGGAGAAATAACGACCTGGGGAAGAAGTGGTGGCGTATGTTCGAAGGTTCAGGGAAAGGTTCCTCGATGTGAGGGAGGAGGCCAAAGAATCCAAGTTATTGCAGATCTGCGCTGAGGAACTGCTTCCTGAGTACATCTTCCATCTTATCAATGAGACACACGAGGGGACTTTTTCGGCGTTCTTAAAAGCGGTAAGAAATATCTCCTTGGTGGTGCCCATGATGTTTAGGCAGCCGATACAACCCACGGGGGGGGGGGGGGGGGGTCTCAGCCCCCACGAGTAGGTTACACTGAGGGAGGATATGGGGGCAAGGAACAGAAGAAGGACAATAAGAGGAAGTTTAGAAGAGACAGGGAGGAACCACCACCATTGCCTTGTACGGTGGAGGAAGCTGTCAGCTATTACAATGCGATGGTCAAAGAAGGAACGGTCTACGAACCAAAGGGAATTCCCGTTGAGGAACCCGATGCGGCAACAAGGGTGGATCCCAAGTATTGTCAGGTCCATCGAAAGATCCAACACCCAACAGAGAGTTGTTTCACGCTGAGGAGAATCATTGACAAGTACGTAAAGGCAGGGACATTGTAAATCCCCCTGCAGAACGTTAACAACATCCCATTCCCAGCACATGGGGCCAATCTGGTGGTGGCCTATGATGAGGAGGTCGAGAGAGAAGGAAGAGAGCCAATATCGAAGCAGGAGGAGTTCAAAGAAGCTTTAGAAGATTATACGAAGGGAATGGATAATGTAGTACTATCCTACGATGAGGCAAGCGCCAAAGACGTGGAGGACGTATACAACATTGAAGGTGAGGAAGCAGACCCAGTCTTAGAATACTGCGCAGTCTCAAAATCCTCAAAGTTCACCTGATTCTTCGACCAAGTGGGGATACCGAAGGAGAGTAGGTTAGAGATAACCCAGGCAATACTTGATATCACGAGAAAGAACGCAGTCCCCTCACTGATATGTAAGGGACCCATGGCCAGGTTAGTGATTAGGTTTATATCAGAAGTAACATTCAGCGATGAAGATAGGGCTGTAAGGTTCCCTCATAATAGGCCATTGTATGTGACCACCAGCGTCAATGGAGTTAGCTTTGCAAGGATTCTTATGAATGGGCGAGCTTCCATTAATATCATGATAATCAACTCTTTCCATGCAACCAATATTCCAGAAGAAAGATTGGTTCCCATGCCCTTGGAAATTTCGAGGTATGATAACCAATCTTCTAAATCCGTTGGGATTGTGATGGGAAATCTGAGTTCCCATATCAAGTTCCACATCATAGAAAGTGAAACTTCCTATCATATGCTAATAGGAAGGTTGTGGATGCACAACCAAGGGCTAGTTCCTTCTACGTACCACCAATGAGCTAAGGCAAATATTAAAGGGACAGAGGTGACCATTAGGGATACGAAGAGGCCCTTCGCTGTCGAAGAATCTCACTTGGTAGATGCAATATTTTACACTGAATTGGAGGAGGATGTTTGCATCCTAACGAGAAGAATGGAGGGAGCATGGATTCCCTCGATCAGAGAAAGTATGGGGGCCTTGAATGAGAAGAGTAAAGAGGTTGCAAGCAGCACAAGAGTGATGACCGAAGAAGCTCACCAGGTGGTCCCTCGGCCCCAAAACATCTCGAAGCAGCTCAAAGACCTGATGAGGACCAGAGTGGATCCGATGGAACATGAGGTCCAATAACAAAGTGTGCTGAGCCGGTTCTTAAGAGAAAGGGTGGTCTAAGCTTCTAGAGAGAAAAATAAGAAAGCAGTCACCACTACTAGTAGACAGTGAAAGAAGGTCGTTACCGAGGAAGGAAAAGTGGTATATCGATTATAATTGTGTGAGCGGGCGACCGAAGAAACTGGTGATGAGGTTGACCTGATATATGAATGATTTCTAGTAAATCAATGGGGACAATATATGGTGATAGATAACTCCAGCATACAGGAACTTGTGGAGGAAGTCGTTGAGGAACCAGATTATATGACGGATCGACCGAAGTCGCAGGCACAAGAACTAGAGCAGTTGAACTTGGCGAGAGAAAAGGAGGACCCAAGGCCCATTTTCATCTCGAAATATCTCAATGAAGAGAAACGAAAGGCCTCGGTGGAGTTAATTCAGGAATTTATAGATGTTTTTACGTGGAAATACACGAAGATGGAGGGGCTAGATGAGGAAATGAGCTGCCACAAGTTGAACGTAATGCCTTTAGCCATTCCAGTGAAACAAGCAACAAGAATGTACAAGCCTGAGCTAGATTTAAAGATCAAGGAAGAGGTTCAACAGTTACTAACGGCAGGGTTCATCGCACTGATACAACACCCACTCTGGCTATCTAGCATTGTCCCAGTGGGAAAGAAAGATAAAAACCAAATAAGGATCTGTGTGGATTTTATAGATTTGAACAAATCTTGTCCCAAAGATGAGTTCCCTCTGCCCTCCATCGATAGCCTGATAGATGCAATAGCTGGTCATGAGATGTATAGCTTCATGGATGGGTATGTAGGGTATAACCAGGTCAAGATGGACCCCATGGATGCAGAGAAAATAACGTTCAGAACTTCATTGGGAAACTTCATGTACAAGGTGATGTCGTTTGGTCTCAAGAATGCTGGGGCGAATTACCTGAGAACAATTATGGCCATTTTCCATGACTTCTTCCATAAATTTGTGGAATTCTACGTGGATGATATGGTCATCAAATCAAGGAAGGAGGAGTCCCATATGAGCGATTTGAGGAAGGTGTTTTCCTGTTGTAGGAAGTATAAATTGAAGATGAACCCACTGAAGTGTGTTTTTGGAGTGACAAGTGGGAAATTCCTAGGTTTTGTGGTTGACCGATAAGGGTTGCAGATGGACCAAGACAAACAGCAGGCGATCTTGGAAATGCCATGCCCAAGAACGGCAAAGGAGCTGAAGAGTTTCCTCGGCAAAGTCTCCTACCTTAGGAGATTTGTGCTTAGATTGGCCGAAATAACACACCCGCTGATGCAGCTGTTGCGAAAGAACACGAAATTCAGGTGGGAGGATATTCACCAGGAGTCTCTCGATGGACTGAAGAAGTTGCTCGTTTCACCACAAACCATAGTTCCCCCAAATGAGAGAATACCATTGCAGCTGTACCTCACATCGACCATGAGGTACATGGGAGCTTTACTGGAACAAGAGGTTGACGGGCAAGAACAACTATTCTACTACCTCAGATGGATCATCCATGGACCAGAAGTAAAATACAGTAGCTTAGAAAGGCATTGTTTAGCTTTAGTCTTTGTAGCGCAAAAACTTAGACATTATATTTTGTCTTTTACAATTCATATTGTGACTAGATGTGTTCCTATTAAGTATTTGCTAGAAAGAACGATTTTGATTGGTAGAGCAGCTAGGTGGTTCCTCATCCTATCCGAGTATGACTTGAAGTGCGTAGTTCCTCGCGTAATCAAAAGCCAGGAGTACGCTGATCTGTTGGCTATTTCCCCCCTCAGGAATGTTTGATCCACCCACAGAAAGTATTCTAGGAGATGATTTGCAGGCCAATCACCTAAACGCAATGGATGAGGAATGGACAATGCAGTTCGATGGATCCTCGACAGAAAAGAAAGGAGGAGCATGGGTTATTCTTTCTAAAGGAATGGAGGATATTTACTTTTCCTACAAGTTAGATTTTCCCTGTTCTAACAACGAGGCAGAATATGAAACATTGGTGTTGGGATTGCTAGAGGCTCTTCGAAGGGGGATTTTTTCACTTTGCATCAAAGGGGATTCAAACTTGGTGGTCCAGCAAGTGAATGGAGAATACGCGTTAACACACATGAGCCTCACACTATATAGGACGATCATTCAGAGGCTCCTCTGCCAGTTTCATCGAACCAAGATCAAGAGATAACCCAGAATGATGAATCGTCATCTAGACGCATATGCCACCATTGCCCAGAAGATGGTCATGAGGAACGATACAACTATCGTCATGATCCAACGAAGAACAACTCCTTCGATGGTACAGTCAATTCTACCAATGAAAGAGGATGTAGACTGGAGGGGAGAGATTAAAAGATAATTAGAATTTGGGGAAGGAACGATGGGGCTGAGAGAATTAGCCCAATACTTCACAAACCAAGGAAACCTTTACTTCAGGAACGTCGGATGATGGTTATCGAGGTGCATCGATCCAAAAGAGGTAGAGCCGAGATTGAAGAAAACACATGAAGAGCACTGCGAAACAACTGAGATACCCCTCTATAGAAGAATGCAGAAGGAGGGGTATTTTTGGCCAAGAATGAAACAAAACGCGACGGAGCTACAACGGAAGTGCGACAAATGCTAATTGTTCTTCGAGGAAAATGAATGTCATTTCGTGGAAACTCTGGCAGACTGGAGATAGCCCTATATTGACTTCATTAAAGATGGAGTTATTCCAATAGAGAAAATTGATGCGATGGGTCTCCGGCGAAGGGCCCCAAGATTCTACGTTCAAGAGGGATAACTTTATCGAAGGGGATGATTTAATAGGCCGTTGTGTTGCATCATGAAGGAAGAAGCAGCTGAGGTCCTCAAACAGGCGCACGATCTAGCTCATATAGGAGGGGCCAAATTATATGACCAGTTGATGACTTTGGGATACTATTGGCCAACGATGGAGAAAGATTCTGCTGAGTTCGTTCGAAGGTGCAAGGCTTGTCAACTTAATGGAAATATGATCCATGCCCCATTAGTGGACCTACACTCCCTGGCAACGCCTTACCCTTTTCACACTTGGGCGTTCAACCTGGTGGGGGTAATACATCCTTCTTCAAGGGGGAAGAAATGGATACTAGTAGCAACGGAGTGTTTCACAAAGTGGGCTGAAGCGATACCGCTGAAAAGGGCAGCAACGGTGGTGGTGAGTAGCTTCATTAGAGAATACATCATTTGTCATTTTGGGATCCCAAAGGTTATCCTTTCAGACAATGGAACCCCTTTCATCAATTCAGAAGTAACGATGATCACAGACAAGTACTCGATTGTCCATTATACTTCGACGGTGGCATATCCAAAGGGAAACGGTCAAGCCGAAGCAACTAAGAAAACTTTGGTTAATATCTTGGCTAAAATAATGGAGGATTTCCCAGAATCATGGGATGACAAGATACCAACCATATTGTGGGCCTATCGAATAACTAAGAGGAAGCCCACAGGGTATACACCGTTCTCTCTTGTCTATGGGGCCGATGTGATTCTCCCAGTGGAGTTAGAAGTTCCTTCTGCTCGATATGCTTTGCGAAGTAGCATGCTCCCTCAGAATAGACACGTGTAGTTGGAAGCGTTGGATGAACACATAGATAATGCGATGCAACACTTTCAAATGTATACGAAACAACTCTTCCGGGCATATGATAACTTAGTGAGACCAAGGAAGTTCGTGGATGGAGACCTTGTATTGAAATAAGCAGTGAAACACATCAGGGGGCTTCCTCTACCCAAGTTTGCAGCGAATTGGGAGGGACCTTTTATTGTAAAAGAAGCTCATGACTCAGGTTATTGCTTAATTTCTAAGATAGAAGAAGACAGGCCATTCAAGATTAATAATAAATGGCTGAAAGTCTATCATGTGTAGATAATTATGTTTGGACCACTGATGTAGCTGGATGTTGTTATAAATACACAAGTTCTTTTTGGGATGAGTATGCAAGTTCTTTTTATCACAACTCAAGTAGAGATGAAAGAATTACAAAACTTCACACCTCATCTGGGTGGGATAAACTAAAAGTTCTAGCGTTACTAGCCATGAATGTAACGCACGGTTCATGTAGTGATTTTCCTCCTAAATCAACCAACTCAATGTCACTTTCACTAAAAATGGATTTATTCGCAACCTCTTTACCATTTCTCTTATGCCTGGTGGGACACTCTTGTGCCTTGTGCCCTTTTCCTTTGTACTTATAACACCTTATTCCTTCCTCTTTCTCACTGCTACTCTTGACCTCATTCTTATTTTTGTTTTACTCAAAATCTTTTTATTGGAAGAATTTTCTTTGGAGAATTTGAGAAACTTTTTAAAAAAAATCGCAAATAAGGCCAAGTCATCAACAATAAAATCCCTCTCAAATTCAGACTCACAAACTTTGTCCCTTTTCTTTTTCTTAGTTTGAGTCTTTAAAATTACCTCTATATCCTTAGGTTTAACGGTTTTGGAAAACATGTTGATCTCATAATTCTGAAGGTCTCCTATGAGTTCTTCTAACCTAAGACTGTCTAAAATCCCTAAAGAGTTAGGCATGGTGACCTTAGGAATAAAGAGGGCTGAGAGTGAGCTCAAATCTTTTTCACAACTCTTGTCTCCAAAAATTTCTCACCCAAATTAAAACTAGAATTGTAAATGTCCAATAAATGATCATAAAACTCACTGAATGACTCGGTCTCTAGCATAGTGATGGTCTGAAATTGGGTGGCCAAATTTTGGAGTTTTGACGCTTTTATAGTGTTGGTACCCTCACGAGTGAGTTGGAGGTATCCCATGCTTCTTTAGACGTAGTGCACGTCATGATGCGATGAAACTCGCCAGGGGTGACGGCTCTAAAAATAGCACTAAGTCCGTGAGAGTTAAAATTACTCCACTTAAATTCCTCATCAGTCCATAAAGAAACAGGTTTAGGGCCAACAACATTATCAATAGTGATAGTGGGAGGAGTCCACCCTCTTTCACAAACTAACCAGACTCATTCATCTATGGCTTTTAAGGTAGACCTCATCCTAGATTTATAATATGCATAATTTGTGCCATTAAAGGCGGGAAATTGATTATACAAATTCACCATTAAAATCCAGCTTTTCAAAGATCATCAATTTTTTAAAAAAAACTGATATCAAAGAAAAAATATTTGCAGAAAAAGATCACGCGGTATTTTTGTGTACCCTGCTCTGATACCAATTTGAGAGTGCACTATCACGATCTTAATGGAATAGTTATGTAATTAATTATCCCCCAAACACAAGTCAAAAATTTATCTTTTTACCCTAATACATACATTCAGGTGATAAAACAAGTCAAGAAAATCATGCAATCAACAATGACAAAGTTTGAAGAAAAATCCCTTGCGGGCAAAATTCATTCACACAAATATATTTTAAGGATGAGTTTTGTGAATCAAAAGAGTTTTTTAAACTCAAAAATTTGAAAACTTTCGCAATAGGTATGTAGAAGTCATTCTGGAAAAAGTCCTAGCAAAAATAAACAAGAAACAAGTATTTATAAGGCGAGCACAAATTTCTAAGTGGCGATTCGTCTGAAAAAAATGAGACTCGTTCGAACAAAAATAGCAACTTTTCTAACGAAAATGGACTCAAAAGGTTGAAAACTTTCGCAACAGGTATGCAGAAGTCGTTCTGGAAAAAGTCCTGACAAAAATAAATAAGAAACGTGTATTTATAAGGCGAGCACAAATTTCTAGGCGGTGATTCATTTAAACAAAAATGAGACTCGTTCGAACAAGAATAGTAATTTGTTCTAACGAAAATGGATCTTGTTCGAACGACTTTGCCATTTCTTTTGAACAGGCTTCAAACGACGCCAAACAGTATGCCAATATGCCCTCGTTAGATGTTCATTAGATAAAGATATCGAACGACCTTCGAATGACTTAAACCTCCCGTTCGAACGACAAAGACTTCTCATTTGAACGAGGCAGGCGAATTTTGAAAAACATAAGAACCTCGATTTTTAAAGAAAAAATCTTGTTTCGATTTTAATAAAAATAAAAATCCCAAAATAAATTTAATGAATAAATTTAAATTCCTTAAAGCTTTATACCTTCATAAAGTGGAGAACCATTGAACTTGGAGATGTTGGAGATTCGATTCTTCATGACGGCTTGAGTCGAAGTGTAACTGGATATGCCAAAATCTATGTAAGCCTAAGACATTAAGCATGATATAAAATATGCTCTTACATTAACCAAACTCGATCAATGCAAAAAATACCCAAAGATTTTCTAAGATCCTTGAATCTAAGTGGATCTAAATGTTTAGTGAAAATATTGGCCAATTGAGGATCGGTACTCACGAAATACAAGGAAATGATCTTATCCTCAACAAGATCACGAATAAAGCTATCACGAATCCTAATGTGCTTCATACATGAATGTTGAACCGAATTACAAGAAATGTGGATTGCACTCGTATTACCGTAAGAAATAGTTATTATGCCTTGAGTAATCCCATAATCTTCCAACAATTGCTTCATCCATAAGAATTTTATGCAATAACTCCCGATGTCTATGTACTCGGCCTTCATCGTGAACAAAGAAATGGAGTTTTTCTTCTTGCTCAATCAAGAGACAAGAGCACTCCCAAAATAAAAGCATCCACCCAATGTGCTTTTACAACTATCAACATCCTCGTCCCAATCGGCATCCTGATAAGCTGATAAACGGTCATCGTATCAAAGGAATACCAAATGCCATAAGTAAGAGTTTCGCTCACGTACTTGATGATACATTTAAGTGAAAACAAGTGTGAATCTTTTGAGAATTCTTGGTAACGTGCACAAACTTCAACACTAAAGGCGGTATCGGGATGACTAGCGGTCAAGTTGAGGAAACTACTTATCATACTTCTATAAAGTGTTTGCCATGTATCTATGCCTATAGTGTATTTGCTAAGCTTAGTCGAGGAACTCATGGGTGTGTGTGAATGATTAGCGGAGTCTAAACTAAACTTCTTCACTAGGCCTCTAGCATATTTAGATTGAGATATAAATATCCCATTATCTAGTTGACGAACTTGGAGACCTAAGAAGAAAGTGAGTTCACTAACCATGATCATCTCAAACTCACTATTCATTTCCCCCTTAAAAGTGTGAAAATGTTAGGAACACGTGAATACAAAGACTATATTGTCCACATAGACTTGGGTCACCAAGATAAAACCACCCCCACTCCTAACAAATAACATCGTTTCAAATCACCTTCTCTTAAAGCCATGAGCTAAGAGATAAGAAGTTATCCTTTCTTACTAAGTATAAGATGCTTGTATCAAATCATGCAAGGCCTCCTTTAGATAAAAGACATGTCCCGAGTTCTTTGGGTCTTTAAACCGCTTTGGTTGTTCCACATAAATTTCCTCCTGAAGAATGTCGTTAAGGAATGAACTCTTTATATACATCTGGTATAGCTTAAATCGTAGATGACATGTTATGGAGAGTAGTAAGAGGATGAAATCAAGCCTAGCAATAAGAATGAATGTCTCGTCAAAGTCTACATCCTCAATATGTGTGTAACCTTGAGCAACCAAACTAGCCTTATTATGAACAATGGTACCATTCTCATCCATCTTATTCCTGTACATCAACTTACTAACAATCACATTAGTTTCTCTAGGTCGGGAGACTAATTTCGAGACATCGTTATTTTAAAATTGAAGCAACCCATCTTGCATAGCACATATTCAATGCTCAACCTTGAATGATTCCTTCACATTATAGGGCTCTACTCTAGAAGTGTAGCAAAACTAGTTAATCACATTCTCTAGTTGAGCGCGAGTCTTAACACCTTGTGTGGTATCACCAATTATGTCGAAATGGCCATGAATCTTTCAAACCCAAGAGGGCGGATCCTCTATGTCAAGAGCGGGGTGCACCGTGGTGGTATGAGGAATAATGAGATCATTATAAGGAGTGCATTATTCTCATACGTAAGGCCAGGATTAATAAACGTAGCCGACGCATTGTCTCTAATCGTGACGTTTACCTATTCCATGACTTTAGAGCTTTAAGGTTGAACACCCTATAGACTCTACTAGATGATGAATACCCTACAAATATTCCCCCATATCTTTTAAAGTCAAACTTCCCTAAGTTCTCTCTATCTCTAAGGATATAGCAAGGACTCCGAGAAACTTAAAAATACGATAGGTTGGGTTTTTCCATATCCACAACTCATATAGAGTATGAAGTGTGTGTGGACAAAGATAAACCATATTCTCCATATGGCATTTGGTTTTAACCTCCTACGCCCAAAAATGTCTAGGCACGTTCTTACCTAAAAGCATCGATTTATCCATATATTAAATTATTCAATTTTTCCTCTCAATAATCCAATTTTGTCGAGGAGTACGAATGACCAAAAACTCATGTTTAATGCCGACTTCATCATAAAAGCTATAAACTTTAGCTTATTTAAATTCAGTGCCATTGTCACTATGAATACAATTTATAGTGATACCATGTTGATTTTGTAGAACACGACACTTGATTGTTAGGAACTCAACAACATCATACTTTTCTCTATGAAATCCAACGATAGAACAAAAAATCACCAACTATCACTAGGATATACTTCTTACCACCAATACTCTCCAAACGGCGTTGGACCCATAAAATCCATCTGTGTCAACTCGAAAACATGATAGGTGGTAATAGTATTCAATTTCCTATGGGGACTCTTGGTTTATTTCCCTTGTTAGCACGGACCGCAAACTTAGGAAGTTGGTTTTCCGAACGATGGTATCCCATAAACTAGGTCTTTCTTGACTAATCTTTCAAGATCTCTAAAATTAACATGGCCGATTCATTGATGCCAAAGGTCCATGGTGGATACCTTAGCATTATATCATTCAGGCACTAAATAAGTTAGCATTATATCCATGCTAAGGTATCCACTAAATAAGTTAGCACTAAATAAGTTAGCATTATATCAGGCACTAAACCACCCGCGCATTCAGGCAAGCAAGGTGGTCAGTCACCGCCGCTAAACTACGTCGAACGTCACTAAATAAGTTATCATTCTCAGCATGTGACAGATATATGAGACATTTAAAAAATTTCCACAAGATAATAATTAAATTTATCCACAAATATAGCCATTCATGCAATACTAAAATCTATCACTATGCTATCTCCAAAATAAATTCAACTCCAAATAACTCAAATGAAATTATCCAGTAATAAATATCTGAATGAAACTATAAACAATTGTTGAACCGTTGGCCCACTAAGTCCATAAATAAAAGTCTCATAATAAAAGTGATGGAATGTAAAGTAAATCTAAACTACTAAAGCAAGTAAAATAAATCTCCAGTTGCACCCTCAAAATATATTTAATCACTCCCATGCAGCTACTCCAGCGCTAAACTTGAAATGTTACTCAACTCAATGGGTCAGGGCCCACCGCATTAATGCTAGATACTCCTCCTAATTAGGGTCTGTAAACCCAAACAATAGTATTATACATGATAAATATCATGATGGAGTATTTTAAATTAAATGAGATATATATTAACAATGCGAGTAAAAATAAATACCACTATCCACCCACATGACTAAGCCACCTCAATGTTCAAGTCCAATTATGTTATTTCAACCTAACATTAGATCCCACAATTTAATTTAACTAATTAAATCTAATTTATTTATGCGACACAGTATAGCCAGTTCTCCCTATTTCAAGTCTTGCACATACTTGTGACCCACTTAAGTTCTACACCACTCCAATTCTCCTCGCTATAACCAGTTTGCCTAATTTCATTAGCACTGCACATACTCGTGAGGTTCCACCCACGCCACGCCACTATAGCTAGTTCACCCGTATTCTGTCAGTCCTGAACATACTCATGACTCCACACACACCCACGTAGATATATCCAGTCGACTCGTATTCTGTCAACTTTGCACATACTTGCGATGAAAATTCGTTTTAAAACCAGTTCTTTGTCTTAGGCATTAATTTTCAATTTATTATCAAGTTATGATTATTTTCTATCAGCCCCAGCCTTTAATCAAGCATAAATCTTCTATCCTGCCCTAATCATATACCTAGAGGTCTCCAACATGCAAGCGTATCCTATCCTAACATTTAGGAAGAATACCCACCACTAGATACCACTTAGCCTCGCAGCTAGGTTCACGATTCAACGGAAGCGATGTACAAAATAGCCCCACACTGGAATCATCCATCCGTAAAAACCCACACTATCTAGTCCCATACTTAGAAAGTGTTACCAACAACTAAGTCCTACCTACTAGTCCTATACCTAGCAAGCAACCTAAAATAAGGTGAGAGCCCGAATTACCCTAATAACCCCGTTGTCCCCGTAGTGTCAATTACTAATAACATAATGAATCACATATGGCTTATTTTGAACTTATCACAACAATTCATTAAATTAATCGCAATATCACTATTTATCCAAATTATGTCCTTTTAAATTATAATATTAATTAAACAATTTATTTTCTCATTAACTTATCAGATTTCTATTCACATGCATATTTTAGGAACATACAACACTAAATCTCTGATGTACAAGATGCACATAAATAATGTGATTTTACACGTCGAAAATAATTTATAACATCCCTACAATTTATCCTACATGCGAACGTCATAAATTCTAAAGGAACCCCAACATCTAACTAAGCATGCAAGGGTTTTGAGTCTTAAATCATATTAAAAATTTGAATAAAATCAGTCCCAAATTTAGTTTCACTTTCCCTAATTAGTCTTTCTAATTTATTTTAAGAAAACAATAATTATTAGTTTTTAGGCAACATTTAAAATACATAATACCAAAAGGAAATAATAGAAGTATTCATGCCTGTAAAAATCGTTTGAATTATCTGATTTGATGGTTGCGTTCCTCTCAAGAAAATAATAAAAACACGCCCTTGAATGGTCTTGAGAAAATTCGGTTTAGCTCTCCAAATCTTGGGTTGAAAGTTGATTTAAATGGGGTTTAGGTTTTGTAGAAAAGAGAGAACGAAATTATGGGAGGCTACTAATTTTTGAGAAGGCTAAAATGTGTTTGAAAAATCCTAAGCCCGTCCTTTATGTTTATATACTAAAAAGAATTTGAGTCCTACACAACTCTAAAATGAAAGAGTTTTATTATTTCAAAACTGACCAAGCAAACCAGTTCACCCCTCCCCGCGAACAGATTCGGATGCCCTGACACTCGAAAATTCCCCTTATTTCTATAAAGTGAAAAACTCTCTTATTTTAAATTCGATTTCAATAAAAATTCCTTTTCGTATAAATCAAGATCAACATTTTTACATACTAAAATAATTGTTTTCCAGAAATTTATTTTATCCGAAATTTTAAATTCCCAATAGATTTTATGTTTTTAAAACATGGGGTGTTACATGCTGGACCTTGGAATATCTTTTCAACCTTTTAAGATGTGTCCTCTAAAGTAACTTTGATCTTGCAGGCATGTTCGAGATCTTTTTTTAGTTAAGAAACATGGGCTTCAAGTTTCTCATGAGCCCCCAATTATTCTTAAAGACCTCTCGTAAGACTAGCCACTTTGTTTGTCAAGTCATCATTTCCCCTCCCCACCGAAACTAATTACTCACTCAAAGAAATCATAACCGAGGTATCACTTTCTCTCAAAACCTTCAACTCCTTTTATGAAGATAACACCCTAAGAGCCAAATTTATATTTTGATTTTTAGTTTTTAATAACTCGGTGTAAAGCTTAGTGTAGGCATGTTGGAGGACACATTCTCCCTCACTTAAATCATCACCTTCACTCTCTCCAGAGTGGTTCGATACATTATTGAGTCTATCTTGTTTAGAAATGTCCTCATCAGTGTGAGACGTGCTTGAAGTGATAACGTGACTAACCATGAATGTGGTGAAGTTACTTCCATGCGGTGATTCATCATCAAAATCAACCAAATCAATATCACTATCGCTTAGAGTGGCATTATAAGTAGATTTTCCTTTGTACCGACTCTTACGAATAGTATCACACTCTTGGGCTTTATGACCCTTCCCCTCACACTCATAACATCTCTCTGAATAATCGTTCTTGGGTCACTCTGCTCTATCTTTTATTTGATCGTCATAAAAAACATTCTTGCTCGCTTTGAAATTTTTATCATTCTCAAAACTTTTATTTTCCACTTTGGAAGAATTTTGATTTTTCAATTTGAGAATTTTTTTTGAATTTCTTAGAAAACAAGGCAATATCATTTAGATGGAATTCAAAATCGGAGTCAGAAACCTCTTATTTTTTCTTAGATTGAGCTTTTAAGTAATTCCTTTTTCCTTTTTCTTTTGGGTTTTGGGGAACATGTCTATTTCTTAAGTTTGAATATCACCTATGAGATCTTCTAACCTAAGAATGTATAGAATTCCCAAAGAGTTAAGGATCATGACTTTCACACTAAAACGAGATGGGAGAGATCTTAGAATTATATTTACTACCCTCGTTTTTGAAATTTGTTCACCCAAATTAAAGCTAGAGTTCAAAATATCATATAGGCGTGCATAAAATTCATCAAAAGTTTCAGATTCAAGCATGTTAATAGTTTTAAATTGTGGGGTGAGGTTTTGAAGATTAAAAGCTTTCACAGTATTGATACCCTCGTGTGTTAGTTGGTGGATGTACCAAGTTTCTTTAGAGGTGGTATATGTCATGATACGATGAAATTCGTCTAGTGTGAAAGCACCAAATATTGCATTTAAGACCTGAGAGTTAAAGTTACTCCATTTAAAATCATCCTCAGTCCAAATTGCGACAGGCTTGAGACTAGTGACATTTTCATTAGTCGCGGTGGGAGGAGTCCACCCCCTTTCAACAGCAAACCAGACATGTTCGTCGATCGATTTCAAAGTCGATCTTATTCGAGATTTCCAACAGGCATAATAATAGCCATTAAACATAAGTGACCTATTGTATGAGTTATCCATATAACCGCCAGGATTTATCTAAGTAACTTATAGAAACAAGCTTTGATACCAATTTGAAAAATGCGATAGAGTGGTCTTATTATCTGATCATATGTATAAATTGTATATTAGGTTACACACACACCAAAATATACTTAGTCCAAATTTTATCTTGATTAAATTAGGTGAACCTAAACAAGTAAGATATATGAATCAATATTAAAGCCAAACAAACCCTAAACCACAATCAGAAGATATGAGATGAGGAAAAATCCCTTTCCGTCAAAACTTATATTTCATCACTGTTATAAATAGGTATTACAAAACGACATCTATGAACTTACAAAACATAGAGATCCACTAAGTGACAAAGTAACATATTTCTTCTAAGTTTTTGATAGCAAGCGATGCTGATCCAGTAATTCCCCACAACAAGATCCACTTGCCTCGATGTCCACCGATCAGCCTTAAGAAATGGTGTTCTTATCTTCAACAGTGAAGAATTAACTTCACAAGGTTATGAACATGGATTGTGTTCTTCGTGGTTTGGTAAAGTGATCTCAAATCATCCAAGGGGTTTGTATTGATAAAACAAAAGTGTTTGATCACAAATAGGTCTCTAAAAGGCTTAGAATAAAACATAGGTCCACATCTCTATATATGGGGAGAAAAATCTCTGATAGATATACATGATAGATTGCATTCGAAATTTGGTAAAAAATAATTTTTTGCGCGCTCGTTCGAACGAAGGGACATCTCGTTTATATGAAATTCCCTTTCTCGTTCGAACACACATGAAAAGACTTATACAACGAGATTCCAAATACTTCTAAAATTTGCAAAAATCTATATCATTCAAATGAAGTTCGAATCTGTTCTAACGAGGTACATGAACTTGTTCGAACGACGTACAATGTCGTTCTAATGACTTTGCAAAATTTTTAAAAAACATTTTGGAAATAATTTTTCAATCACTTTTAAAATAAATCCGTATACCTTCTCTAATAAATGTAGTGATAATCAATGTTTGATTATCGAGTTCAGTCACTAACTTGTCTTCACTTGAAGTCTTGAGAGTGTAAATGGTGGTGAAGTGGGGTGGAACGAGATAAGCCAAATTTAAAAACATAATGAGAATTATAAATCTTACTCTTATAAAAATGTATATGTAGAAGTACAAAAATAAAGTACGAGATATAAATAACAAGATCTAAAGTATCAAAGGACTTTTCGTGAAAATTGATGGATGTACTTAAGATCCACAGGACACACAAGAACCTGGAATACTCTGATGCCAACCGTGACACCCCATATAAATTAAACTAGATTGACTAGGGGTCTAAATTAAATTAAAATAAGATTCTAAACAGCTGATTACCATTCTATGCAAAACTAGAAATAAACCTAGTACATAATGTAACTAACTAAAATATAACATACGTGGACCCCATCAACTCTGATACCAAACCAAGTATAATAATGGAACCACCACATGCTACAATTATCTCTTGAAACAACCAATGCTTAAAATGAATTACAAACATTAACTCAATCCTTCTCATTTTAATCTGGCTCAAAAGATAAATAAATGTAGAAGGATGAGCACGCAGGCTCAACACCTACATCCTAGATGAGTAGCAATTGGAAGTATAGAAATACTAGATTAGGGGTGAGGCTACACCGGTGGCCTATGTCCTGAAAATGTTAAATCGAAAACGTTAACAGCAGGCCTATGAAGTATAAGAATATAATTGAGTTTGGGGATACAATATAATTACACATCTTTGTCTCGTATTTTAATTTCGTATATGTTACTTCAAACCCAACAGTCCTAGATAACACAAGCTTATAATCCCAAACCCAAGTGAATCCCATGATAATGTATTACTTATCTCAAGTGAATATCATTTTATACATTTCAAGTATATACATTTAATTAGGAACCACTGTTTATATCCACACAAGTACAGTTCATATAAAATACTATACAACTAGTCACTGGGGTACTTAAGATGGATTCCCATCTCACGGTCCATGGTAAATCCCATATCTATCTATCGGGATAACGAAGACGGATTTTCTTCACCCAGTCTAGGGTAAAGTTCATCTATATCTACCATAAAACTTACATTATTCGAGGTCAAAAAATCCAGGGTAAACCCATCTCTAGCTACCGGGATACCGAAGATGGATTCCCATCACGCGATCCATAAGAATACTCCCTCTAGAACATATCACATGAGTACATATTGTTGGTATATAACATATAATGCACTATACTAGTCATTCACATTTTAAGAAGGATACGAGTCTCATTCTCTTTTCAAGTAATTACGCATATATGATTAAGTATTTTAGATCAGTAGTTTAAAATGTATACATCTCTTAGTTCCATTCCAACTTACTTTTTTTTCCAATTATGACAAAATCTCAATTTCTGCTCTGCCCATGCGGATGGCACTAAACCTAGGCGTTAACATCTCTCGTGCACATGGACCACAATTGTGGCCGTTCGAATGGGTAAACCACGAAACTTTCCATATGCACTAAATTGTGCTACAAACTTCCCCAAACCAAATTTTATGCTATCCTTACAAGTTTGCTATAGTTATATAAGGATTTAGAAGTATGTTTCATAATTAGAACCTTGGGTTTGAATTTCATACTAAAGTCCCAAATTTCTAGTTCATTCATGCCATAATCACGGGCTTTTACTCAATTCTAACATCAATTTTTTAAATATAACTCAAAATTTGTGACAAATTGAATTAAATTCCCTTAATGGATAAAAACCTAATTTTACTAATTTATTTCCATCCAAAACGTTTTGTTTAATTATCTAAATCAAGTGTTATATATTTAGATTTAGAATACAATGAATAACAATATTCTAGTAACAAAACCAATTGTATGAATATACTGAATAAACTTGCCTTTAAATCAAGGTGGTGAATTATAAATAAATTGCTACAATTCTTCTTCTCCTTCCAAGCCAATTGTTCAAGTTCTTCTTCTCCAAGTTGTCTCTTCTCTCTAGCCTCTTTCTAGTCTTCTCTAAAATGTTAAAATGACTAACTCTAATTCCCTTTTTATCTTATTAACCACGAAATTAAGGTTGACCCCTTATTAACCTTGGCCTATCAAGCCCAAAATCATAACCAATTAGTCTAGAACCTAGCCCAAGCTATATACTAATCCATAGGTCTTAAAACCCATCATTTTAAGGTACAATCGGACATTTTACTTACCTTATAAGTCATATGAACTATCCTATCAACATTTTAATAATTACACTTATTTGAGGTTAAAATGCTTTTTTTAATTTTATTTTCAAATATTTATTAATTTATTTCTATGTATTACATTTAACTTAAATAATTATAAATGTACACACATACACATGTGATATAAAATAAGTCTAGTGACATCACTAGCCAGTGCAGATAAATAACATTTCACAATATACATTAATTTAAATAAATAATTAAAATTACTAGGTATTGTGGTATTGTTGGTATTGTGGCGTTTCTAGTCTTATGGTGGGGTTTGTTGATAGTGAATGGTAGTGGTGGTGTTATTTATGTCTGGAGGTTCTGTGTGGTTCATGATTTTAATTTTTTATCATCAATGGAAGTAGATTTGAAGAAGAACGAATGATTTCACTATTTTTTTAAGCTAACAAGTCCCAAAGGCCCTTGCCTAGTTTCTCCAAACCCTAAGCCCTTATGATCAGAAGATGTTAGCATTGATAGTGTAACTTTTAAAGTTCCCTATTCGTTTTTAAGGTATTGAATAGACCGTGGTGATTTTCTATGGAGCCCTATTGATTTTTTGTCATCGATGGAAGCTCCGGTTGGGTTTGATAAGTGGACCCAACATATCCTTTTAGTTGAGAAGTATAAGAGGATTTTACTGAAGGTAGGTTTGTTACGTAGTGTAGAGGGGATGTTCGATTTTAAGATTGTAAAAAGTGTGTCGGATCTCTGTACTCTTGTTTCTCAATGGTCAAGTGATACTCGTGCCTTTGTGTGTGTGGGTGAGTTTTCGATAACCATTGAAGATATTTGAATATTGTTTGGCCTAGATCCTTTTGGAGAAATTACTTATGATGGTGCTATAACTCAGCCAGAGAAAGCCAATATGGACACTTTACCAGCATGGTATACAAAGTTTGCTTCTTAGAAAAGTTCTCTACAGAGTGAGACAATAAAAGTATCTATGGCCATCCCAGTTTGTCGGGGGGTCGTGATCTCCGAAAGTGGATCCCTCCTTCTCCCCCCCCCTTTTCCTCTTCCGACGTGTGGGTGGGATTGCATCCTTTATAGGGGCACTCGGTCGTCGTCGATGTGGGGTGATATGCGAAGATATAGTTGCCAACCTATTTTGCACAAAATAGGCAAAAGAAATGTTGTCACCTCGAGAGAACGGCATCAAGGACAACACCGCTGCTTGCGAAACCATGTAGTTTAAAGGTTCGAGAACTAAGTTATGGAATGGAAAGGTGTTCGGAACCCATCATGCCCATGTAAAGGTCTCTCATGGGCATATGTTAATCTTCTTCTATAGAATTCCATGATGTGTATGCTTATGTGCATATTATAAATGGAGGATGGAATCACTCGACTCACGTCATGGCTAAAGTCGGAGCGAGGTCATCCTTAGGAGTGTTCCTAAAATAATACTAATAAAATATATGATTTGAGTGAATGTTGATTCACAAATTGTTATGGAAGAAAGATTTCATATATTGAACAATACACAAGTAAACAAGCATATAAAACGTATATATCATGAATATATAATAATAAATTTATGTGGAAGACTCGAGTCGAAGGATTTACCGAAGAAGCCTACGTAGCCCGGGGGAATCAAGTCCACATAGTTTGAAAATTAGATGAGATGGGGTTCAAACCATAAACCCAATCGAGGACTTTATTATATGCGTGTGTGTAGAAAAAGGTGTTTTAATGTGAGAAAGTGTGATGAGAAATCACCTTTTGGACCTTACGAATGAAACCTATTTTTATTATTTTATGTTTTTTCTATGAAAAAATATTATGTGCGAATAATAATAATAATAAAAACTTAGAATTAAGATGTGTGATATAAGGAAATAAGATACTAAAGCGAAAATGAAGTAACTAATGCAAAATTAATAGAAATTAAAGACAAAGAGGAAGAGATGGACCTCCTTATGATGACTTAAAGTGGATCTTCCTTGTAGATACATGGACCTCAAGGTGGAGTGATGATAGTTTGAGGAGGTGGGTGGGAATTTACCCAAAAGAGTATGAAAATGATGAAAGGAATGTGGGAAATGGGATTTTAAGGAAAGAACAACTCTGAATTTGACGGAATTCTCTTTGAATTGCTGATAGGGATGTTCAGGTGTGTCTTTAAAAGTGAGTTTATGGCTTATATTTATAGGGACAAGGGTGTGCCGATTGGCATTGTCCTTGACCTGCCAATCAACTAGAACCCTAGACACACTACCGATAGGCAGGGTCCTAGGGTTGTCATTCGACAGTCTGAGGCAGATTTTTCAAAAAAATGTCATAAAATACGAACTGTAAGTCAGATCATGCACATGGTGGACTGTTGCAAAGTAGTTTTAAAGATATTCAAGAATCCATTGAGACACTACCTAGTTTGGGAGTTAACTGAGGTCAAACGAGGCCCAAAAGTGCCCGTTGGTCATTGGACAAGAAATTTTCGAAGGAAAATGGATCGTTCGTTCGAGCCGTAAGTCAGAATTATTCATGGGATGAAACATTGGAAAGGGTATTCATAGTCCTTAAAATATTCATTTAGTCTCATTCGGTTTGGAGAGTTTACCTAGGTCAAACGAGGCCCATAAGCGCCCGGTGACCCTTCAGGGTAAAATGGGTTGTTCGTCCATACCGTAAGGTTGATTCATAAATGGGGCAAATCATTAGAAAGGGTATTTAGTTCCCTTCAAATACTCATTCAGTCTCATTTGAGCAGAAGAGTTGACACGAGTTAAACAGAGTACAGGAGCGCCCGGTGGCCTCTGGATTAATTTTTAAGGTAAAACAGATGTTTTGTCTAAACTGTAAGTCCGATTAACACACGGAATGGATAGTTGGATATGATATTTAGAGCCCTTTGAAGACCCATTAAACTTACGCTCAGGCGATTTAGTTAATTGGGGTCAAAACGGGGATCGAGAGCGCCCGGTGGCCTCTAGATCGATTTTCGATTGTAAAATGGATCGTTCATTCGAACCATAAGTTTTGCTTGCTAATTGCACTCTAATGATCAATAACTAAACTCATTTGAATAGGAAAGGGATGGTTTAGTACTCTAATGCTATTGTAGCCATGAAATCCTGATAATGATCATTATCAAGATTTGAAGCTTTATCAACTCAATTTATCTCATTAGCAACCCTGACACTCTAATGCTATTGCAGCCCTGATATATTTTTGGGTGTTTACTTTTTAAACAAAATCGTTTGGTGATGTTTTTAAAATGATTTTTTAGGAGAAATAATTTTTTGTTTTTGAGATCATTGGAACGGGTTTTGTACCTCATTAGAACGAAAATATATTCTCATTCGAACAAAGATTTAAGCTCATTAGAGTAAACTAGGAAAATTGTTAGAACGGATATCTAACGAACATCAAACGAGAATTTTCTATCAAGAAAAAAGGATCTCGTTGGAATCTTATTAGAAGTTGGTTTAAACGAGAAAATTTCTTCTTTCGAACGAACTTGAATCTCGTTAGAACGAAATAGGATTTTTATTTGAACGAACTATTTATTCTCGTTAGAATGAGTTTGTCGCCTCGAAATTCATGTTTTCACTATTTAAGGCGTGTTGGTCTCATATTTTTTAATAACTTTTGGCAAAAATCAATTCCCTATCTATTTACCAAAGTTCCACAACCCTAGTTTCACTCGTTGAATTTATAGATCCATGTTTCCATATTCATATGCTTTGAGATATATATGTTGGGCACCAAAGTTTATTTTCTCATCATCTTGAATTGAGAATGTGTTTCATACGGTGGAATCTGTACTGGCTTGTTGTGTTGTGGTGAGAAAATGGTGTTCCGTGTTATTATTTTGTAGATGGTTGTTGAGCCTCATCGATGGATATCGAGGGATGCATGAATTCATGTGTTATGGCAACTTAAGTGGGTGGACTCCTACGTTTCACTATGGAGGAGAGGTCGATGATATAAAAGTGATATGGCTTGCAATGGAGATGAGTCGCTGAGTAAGTCTACTATCCAGTTTTTATAAAACCGTATCATATTGATCTGTTTGGATGGGTGTCATAGGTTTTCCCTTTGTGGTTTTCCTCATATAATGGCGTGTTGTGTTGGATATATTTATTTTAAAAGCTTATCACCTCGATGCATGTTTTATGTTAAAACTATAAAATTGGGTAAATCAGTTTTCACAACAAAATGGTTTGATAGGGTGAACAAATTTTATTGGGTTTAATCTGGTTAAAGTTTTGATCTTTAAAATTAAAAAATATAAAAACTGATTTTTGTTTGTGACCATCCTAGCCTAAGCACCATTAGGGCATTTTCAAATTGGTATCAGAGATAGAACACTACGTTGTCGTGTTTAGATCCCAATTTGTTAGGCATGACTTTTGATGATTTTGATGGTATTAGAACCTCGATGTTTGATGGGTCGAACTACACATACTGAAAAATGCACATGAAATCAGCACTTAGGGCTATAGACGAACGACTATGGCAAGCGATTTTGAATGGTTGAACTCCACCTACTACCTTAGTTAGATAGAATAGGATACCCAAACCCATATAATCATGAAGTGATGTTAAGAACAGGTTAACATATTATAACTCTCAAGGTTTAAATGTTTTATTTTGTTATGTCACCCTGGAGGAGTTTCATCGTATTATGACTTGTGAGACATCAAAAAAGGCTTGGACATACTCCAACTCACCCATGAAGGAACTAGTGTTGTTAAGGCTTCCAAACATCAAAATCTCACCACTAAATTTGAAACTATTAAAATGCTGAAGAGTTAGACCTTTGATGAGTTGTACACTAGATTGTCTGACATAATAAACTCATCTTTTAACTAGGGAGAGAAAATACCCGACAATCAAGTAATCAAAAAATTTTTAACGTCGTTTCCTGAAAGATTTAATTCAAAAATGACTGTTTTGAATTATTTGGGTATTCTAGATTTTACAAAACTTGAAGAGCTTGTAGGTGACTTACAAACTTATGAGCTTGACATGTTTTCCTCCAAGACTGAGAAGAAGAAAGATAAGGACACTGCTTTAAAATACCGAAAGGAGGAAAAACCTGCTATAGATGATGAGTCTAACATCGAGTCCTAGAATATGGCCTTGATAGAAAAGAAATTCGAGAAATTTCTAAAGTTCCATAAGCAATCGAAGGATGCGAAAAAGTTTGAGAAAAACATGAATAACAATGTCGATCACTTCTCTAAAAATTAAAATGAGAACTTTAAGAGGGATGAGTAGGAAATATGTTATGGTTGTGAGGGTTATGGTCATAGGGTAGATGAGTGCCCCACTAAACTAAGGAAGGAACACAAGAAACCGAAGGTGTACAATGCCACCCGTAGTGATAGTGATCCGGAAGAGGTACCTGTTTCCCCCATTAAGTGCAACGACACAGCGTTCATGGCTAGTCATGTGAGCCTTGATGAGAAATTTTCCCATGAAAATAATTATGTAATACCCTATAGTTTTATATTTATATTTAATTGAATATTTAAATTATGCGGGTGACACAAAATTTAATTAAATCAATAAATAATGAGAAAATAAATAAATATTAATTTAGAGTGAAATGAATTAATATTTATGTGACCATGTATTTGCCAATGTGTTATTATAAATAAAATTGGATGTCAAATAATATTATGTTATAAGTGAGTAAACGCGAAAGAATTGAGTAATATCTTGTGACAGCCCGCCTAATAAAATACTGGGCGATCAGTTCTATACCAAATTAAAACAGGAATCCGAGTTGGTTCATCCTTAGCATCACTGCCGAAAACCTTTATAAGACTTACTAACCACCTAGTATTCCAAAAAGCTGGTGCCAAATTTTATCTTTTTAATTAAACCAAACAGTACATGTGGAAATAAATATAAACCATTCACACAACTGAATTAAATCAACTGAACAAATAATAAAACGACATGCCAAATAAACCATAGGCCACCAAAGTAAATCGTCCAATACAAACATCCAACACCTGAATAAATAAATCTGAAAACTGTACTGAAAAGTCTAGGCGACATGCCCTAAGTAAACTGAAATTGATAGATGATTCCTACTCTAGGAAAGAATGAATGAGGCGTCTAATCCAAGCTCATGCAGTACTCCTTTCGACCCTCGTTGTTCATCCAAAATTGTTCGATGTACAATGCCCAATCGAACTCGTATATGAAACACATCAACTATACTTGATAGCAGGAGAACGTAAGTCGCATATGTTGGGGAATACAACAATCCTATCATAAGGCTCTACATCAAAGAACACTAAGCTGAAACCTGAAAAGACGAACATATCCTAAGGACACTAAAACCTGATGCTCTGATACCATCTGTGACACCCCGCCTAATTAAACCCTGGGTGATCAGTCATAAATTAAATTAGAACATGTTTCTCAGTTGGTTCATTCTAAGCATCACTGTTGAAACTTTTTAATTACTAATCACATAAGTGAAATTAGACTGGTGCCAAGTTTTATCTTACATTAATTCAATGAAATACTCATGCGGAAATAAATCATTAACAATCATAAGCTAATTGAATCCAACCATCACATATAAATAAGAAACTGGTCGAATAAACCATCGGATAAAATCCAACACAATTGTAAATATAGATAATAATGGATCTCAAGTATATGAAGTCAATACTAAATAAAACCGTGAGCAACATGCTCGAATATCTGATAAAAAATCCCTACACTAGGAATAGAAGGAATAAAGGTGCCTATCTAAATCCTGCAACATCCACATATGCTGCAGCAGCGAATCCCTGGAATGAAACGAGCCTGGCGTCCCTGTGGCTGGACACCTAAAAGGTTTTGAAAAGATTTTATAGCAAGGGTTAGAACCCAAAACATTTTGAAAACATTTAGCAAATGATTAACTTGTAGTAATAAAATATGCATGCATGCGCTTTATATTTTAGTTAGTGTCACACTCGCTTGAGGACAGACTCACCCTTCAACTAATGTGCACACCTAACGCCTTTTTTATATCCCACCTAGTCCTCTGCCCCGAAACTAGATACTTGATATAACTCTTGTCAACCGCCCTACTCAATCCCTAGTATTTTTAATTTATGAGTTATAAGCTATTTATCACCTTAACTTAGTTAATCATATTTCCTTGAAAGCCATATAACAACTCACTAGTTAGATAAATAATACACTTTTATCCATATATTTAAACTTCCCGTATATAATTATTCACCCCATTATGTAGGTACAGTTATCTTACAACAATCACACATGTTGAATGTGAATATATCCCATATATAATCAATACAATTCACTACATGTATTTAATGACCCGTATATAACCATTTATACCATTATATACGTAGAACCATATTACAACATTCACACATATATTGAATATAAATATAACCCATCCTCCCGAGTAATAACTCATCGGATGTATTCTCTAAAGTGCTATCACACTAGGTGTACTCGCATAACCTAGTTACCCCAAGTCAGATTCGCTCACTAACTTGTCCAAAAACATAAACATAATGGAGACGGTCATATTCCTTCCCTGAAAGTGAGATAAGCCCCTCACCCATATAACAGATGCTATGACCGGGGGATATACTCGTCCTACTCCTCAAGATAGGGGATTCACCCACTATACGCAACCTCCCTTGATAGCACTAGAGTATATGTATTAATAATATCTAACCACTGATATTTATAAGCACACACCATATATATACTATCACACACCGTATATATATAAATATAAAATATCCCGGCTTTACCGTGTACTGAGTCCGTAACACAAGCCTATACATAATATCTTGAGTTTATGGTCCAACTCTGATTATTAATTAACTTACGCATTAATTAATTAAACTATTTTTGGTGTCACCCAACCAATATATTCGGGCTTGCTCTTGTGGCCCGAAATTAACATACTACCCGAGTCTAATCCCCGACTCCGAATTAATTAGTTTTCACCCATAATTAATTTAAGTAAGTAGTGTTGCCCTACTACCATATCTGAACTTATTAACCCAGTCCGTTATTTTATTCTTTCAGAATTTATTTCTCAAAATTCGTTCGAAATGTGTCGCCCTTAATTCCCCCACCACTACTAATTATATCCCTTTTATAATTGTTAAGAATTTAATCTCATAATTAATTTTTCTCTCTTAATTATGCTAGGGTAAATTTTCAACAATAATTTTTACCCATATAAATCCCTAAGCCAAACTGCCGAAAAACCTGAAGGGTCGATCGATCGACCCCAACCGTCGATCGATCGATCGAACAGGTGGTTGTCTTCTCCGCCTTGCTGTTTCCTCAATTAATGAAATTCTCCAATTACTAACCTTTCCCTTGGTCTAACCCAAGCACAATCAACATCATAACTATATAGAAACATGATTAGGGCCTCTCATAGAACCTCAAACATAAATTAATCTCACAAATCTTTACTTTTCTGATTTGGGGAAATTCCCGAATTTTTACTCGTTAGGTTCCAATTCCATCTAATTACCCCAAATTCGTCCATAATTGCTGTTGGGTTTTTCTCATGTAAATCAAATAGCATCACAAAACCCTGTCACATAATTAATTCCCACATTGAATCTTATTTAAGTGTTCCTTTTTCAAAAACCCCGTTTGGTACCCATTTGTACCCAAAACGAATTTCTGATTTCCACATCAAAAAATATGAATTGAATAACATCAATTAATATCACAGCAAGATAACCACTTGCCTTATGGGTTCGTAGGGTCTGATTCGAGTGTGTGATTCGCAAGGTTGATGATGAACTTCCAATAGGTTCCTTGCCTTGTCTCCAAAAGACTCCAATTTGGCTCTAATTGCTCCCTCTCACTTTCTCCCCAAATTCTTAGATTTAGATTTATGTTTCTCTGTCGTTCCCCACTCTTAGACTTAGGTCTTAAAACAAAAATCCCATTTTTAGCCTAATGGGCCAAGCCCAAGTGACCCAAATAGCCCCGTGTGGGCCCAGTTATGCCTAAAAACACCCCGTGACCCGTTTACTACCCTCGGGTACACTTTTTCGACTATCTCGGCCCATCCGGACTCAACCGTGCACTCAAAATCAACATCCAAATTAATTTATACAAATATTTATCTCACACCCAAATTAGTCTATACCGACTCCCGGCTGAGATAAATAAATGCCACGTCACTAATACACGTTATGACGTAAATAAATTATTACTATTCACTTAGTAATTCAATTTCCCTAAATATTAACCATTCGCTCTCCGATTAATATTTAAAAAAATATTACCTTAATTAATTAAATTAAATTATGACACACAAGTAATTTAAAATTTCCCGAATTAATTAAATATTACATGCACAGAAATACGGGATGTTACATACTCCCCCCTTGCAAAGAAATTCCGTCCCCGAAATTTGGTCATTACTACGGCGAATAACTCTGGATACTGCTCTCACATACCCTCCTGTATCCTTCCAGCTATGCCACGTGGAACACATCTCGTATCCGCTGAAGATATTCTGGCAAACCCAGTCGATAAGCTACCAGTCACATCCTTTCAAAGATAGGGAAAGAACCCACATACCTCGACGCTAGCTCCCCCTTTCTTGCCAAACTTCATCACTCCTTTCATAGGAGACACCCGAACCAATACCTGGTCAAAAAAAAATTTAACTCGATGGCCCCTGACAACATTGTGCCCCAGAAGATGAGCCTATACTCCTTCGGCTCCACTATCTCCATGTTAGGAAATTCCCCTCCTATGTGGGTGTCAATTCCCTTATTTCCAAAACGCGTGACTATCTTCCGGTTAATTACCCGCATCACTCCTGACTAAGCATGTCGAACTTGAACCTTTAACTCATGGTGACGTACCCCTCCTTACGTCCCTGAACTATACGAATGGATACAACTTATTTAATTCCTGCTAATGGACCATAACCCATCTCGGGTCCTAGCAGCTTGTTATTTCCCCACCTCTTATCTACCAAAGGTGGATAATGAAACTTTTCCTATAAAGTCTCTTAAGGTGTCACGCAAACCAAACCACTACGATGCATCACACGTAAATCTACTTGTGGTAATTTTTACTCCCGAATTACCCAAAATCTAGAATGCATAATCCTTACTTCCCGTCTACCCATCGTCTTATGGCCGACACGTTTAACCCAATACGTAACTCTGTCCCTATCACCTCCTGACACTCTTTACCAGAGGTAGGACTAGAAGTCTCATTCAAATTTCCAATAATCTTGGACGACACTTTGTTCTGTTTCACTCATTCCCATTAAGAGTAAAGTTGGGTATACTACTCGATAGTATAACCAATTCCAAGATAACAATTTGTGTTCATGTCAATCCATTTAGCAACACGATGGAAACCTTGACCCCTCCACGATTTTACCAACCTGAGCATTAATTCCTTCATTGGAACCATAAATTAAAAATTTCTTGTTTGATACCTTCCAGTCAACCCTTTTCCATCCTTAAATGATCTAACCGGAGACAAATTTACTATGTCTCATTCATCACTAATTTCCATGCTCAAGAACTCAAATCCTTGTGCAGATTTCGTTGGGTAGGATTCTACACCATGCCTATGCGAAAAACCACTTTAGGCATAAGACTAAGTGAAACTCTTTTCTATTTTCCCCAAAAATGTGGGTTTATCCCTTGCCTAGGGATATCTTATTACATAGGTCTTCCCCACCTTCCCACTCCCAACGGTGGAGGTAGTTCACCTTGATATACATATAGTCAGACCGTTTCCTTTCTCAAGCACATTTAAGTTCACTACACTTTTCCCTTATTTTTTGACAGCCCCGTAGGCGTACATTCAATATGTTTATTTACACATCCCTTTTATTTAAGATGAATCTGAAATCACACTAACCTGGGTGCCCATAAACCCTATATCCCGTGCTTAACCGCACAAAAATTACCTTAATTAACCAGGGTGTCCATACACCCTGTTCCCGTGCTCAATCGCATGAAAGTTACCTGACTATGCTAGCCGTAACCCGTAGTATACTCACAACTCGTAGTCATATCGCATACATGAATAATAACCAGGGTACCCAACCTATGTACTAACGACCAAACATCTTCCCACTTCTAACGTTGCGTTAAGTTTCATGCATGGGATGTCTCGCAAAGCGAAATCTAAATAAGGAACCCCCCTGATACAATACTACCTAACATTTTCGGTCGTTGAGATCTGTTAGACCCTCAGTTCATAGCACGTACCCCCAAATACTTATCTCTTAACATAAAAGTATACACGCTTACTCTTATGCTATAAAAGACAACATAAAATACCGCGCCCTTACTATCACTAGTTCTTGTGCAAAATAAATCCCTTGAGGACAGACTCACCCCTCAACTAATGTGCACACTTAACGCCTTCTTTATATCCCACCTAGTCCTCTACCTCGAAACTAGATACTTGATATAACTCTTGTCAACTGCCCTACTCAATCCCGAGTATTTTTAATGTATGACTTATAAGCTATTTATCGCCTTAACTTAGTTAATCATTTGCTAAATGTTTTCAAAATGTTTTGGGTTCTAACCCTTACTATAAAATATTTTCAAAACCTTTTAGGTGTCCAGTCACAGGGATGCCAGGCTCATTTCATTCCAGGGATTCGCTGCTGCAGCATATGTGAGTGTTGCAGGATTTGGAATGGCGCCTCTATTCCTTCTATTCCTAGTGTAGGTATTTTCTATAAGATATTCGAGTATGTTGCTCACGATTTTATTTAGTATTGATTTCAGATACTTGAGATCCATTATTATCTGTATTTACAATTCTGTTGGATTTTAGCCGATGGTTTATTCGGCCAGTTTCTTATTTATATGTGATGGTTGGATTTAGTTAGCTTGTGATTGTTAATGATTTATTTTCGCATGAGTATTTCATTGAATTAATGAAAGATAAAACTTGGCACCAGTCTAATTTCACTTAGGTGGTTAGTAATTAAAAAGTTTCGACAGTGATGCAAAGAATGAACCAACTGAGAAACCTGTTCTAATTTAATTTAGGACTGATCACCGGGGGTTTAATTAGGCGAAGTGTCACATATCTCAATCGGGACATGTTTTGTGAAATAATAGTAGGTTGAGATGGGAAATATTGATAAATGACTCATATGATAATTTCGAGTGTACGGTTGATCTGAAATGGGTCAAAATAGTCAGAATTAAGTACCCGGGGGATGTGTTTGGGTCTCGGAGGCTTTTTAGATTAGTCGGGACTAGTTTAAGGGTATTTTGATCTTCTTAATGGGATATAAAAAGGAAAACAGGGGATTTACATTATATAATGAATGGTTTGGGTGAAAGGAAAGCCATTTTCACAATTCCAAAGGTTTAGTCTAGTTATACAAAGAGTTAAAGAGAAGGTAAAAAGGAATTTAAGGAGAAATTCAAGAGTTCAAGATGAAAGTGAAGAGTAAACTCAAGAAGTCAAGAGGATTAAATAATTTGGAAGAAATTCTGGGAGTTTTAGTAATCATCTTCACCAAATTCAGACACCAAGAACCTTAAGGCAAATAATTATCTTGCAAATTCTTTGTGTGTAATTTTCAATTCATATTATAGTTGGGAAATTTTGAATTGAAATATTTTTGGGATTGCGATTTTATATGAAAAATTGGGTTTTGACACATGATTATGCAAAATCGAGTTTTGACACATGACGATGAAAATTTATGGGTGAACTTTAAGAATGAAATTCTAGTATTATGAGTTCATATGTAGTTGGATTAATTTAGAGAAACTTACGATTGAATTATTTGAAAATTTGTGGATATAGCATGAAAATATTAATTTAATTCCCATGAAAGTTACATGTATAGATGATGGGCATGTGTGATATTTTAGGATTCAAATTTGAAAATTTTGAATCCCATGTAGATAGGTAAATTGTACAATTTGAAGAATTGAGAAAAATGATTTAGTGTGATATTGTGAGAATTTAATGTTAGTTAGAGATTAAGCATAAATTTCATATGATCATCTTATGTAGTTGAATTCTAGATAAAATTAGAAGATTTATACTTGGAATTTATGTGAATTTGATATATTGGTTGGTATTGAGGTTGTTGAAATTAAATGGAGAAAAATCGATTTCAGAGAGTTTTAGGTCTTCTTTTTGAGCGCTTTCTGAAGATATCTGAGAAAAACTCAAAACACATTCCCGATACAATTTTTCGTGTAGAATCCAAATATGAAGTTGAATTGGTAATTTGAATAATTTTAGATCTGATTTTTTGCATTTTTAAAATATACCTTCAAATGGGATTTTAACTCGGGGAGAAATTTATAGTATTTGAGGTGAATTATACTTGGGGATTTATTAATGAATTGTGACGAAAAATTCAAAAAATAGGTATACGGGATGATTGACAGTTATACGTGTCCAGAATTAATATTTTGAGAAATAATTAATTAATTAATTAACTAAGTACTTAACTAATTGAGAATATAAATGATAATTTAAAAATGATGTGTGTGTGCCACGAGCGATAGACACGATTAGTCGAAATTATTGAGAATATATATATGGGCATAGAGACAGTATATATTTTATTATATCTGTTTACATGATATAAATATATGGAGATACCCCTTTAGTGTTATCATTGGAGGTTTCGCGATGTGGGTGATATTTCCTGGGTAAAAATAGCAAGGTAAGTATAGTCTCCAAGTTATAGCACCACGCATGTGCCCTTGTGGGGTTGAAGTTCGAAGTGAGGTAATTTTGGGTATGGTTATGACTCACTATCGAGGAACCTATGACCGCCTCCAACGTTATGGTTTCTATCGCAGTTCGGTGTGAGATTCCGGCATGGTAGTCATGATAATGTGAGTATTCCTTGGGGTATGATACCATTGTAGAGACCCGCATCCAGTAAGTTATTATTATAAGGGTTGACTGTTATACATATATAGTGAGTGATATATATGTATGCTTAATTTGATATTAAATTACGTATATATATATGAAGAAAATATATACGGGCATAATATGATGTGAATATTGAATTAATAACTGGTGAAAGTTATTTGAAATGAAAAGGAATTATAATGGCGGAGTATAATAGTTTAGCGGATATGAAAGGTAATTGTATAAAATATGCAAGATGAGATAACGTACAGATATAAGGATACTCTGGAACTATTTAGGCGAGTAGTGTAACTAGGTGATTAAAATGCATACGTTAGGTGCGCATTTTAGATGAGAGGTGAGTAGTGTCTCATGAGAAAGTGTGATAAAAATTTAAATATGAAAGAATGAATACATATTTAAATATGCATTTTAATTACTTACAAAATACTTTTAAAAGTATTTGGGCTCTGACCCGCATCAAATTTATTTTCAAAACCTTTTAGGTGTTCAACTACAGGGACACCAAGCGTGATTATTCATTCCAGTTATCGGAGCTGCGACACTTATGGGACGTCACAGGATTTGGTGTAGACGATTCCATTCTCACATTCTAGACATGATTATTTTCATATTCGGGCATGTTTCCCATGTCAGTCACGTTTGTTTTATTTTATTTTATTATTGGGATATATTGTATGGATGTGATACCGATGGTTTATTCGGTTAAGTTTTCATGTAATAGGTTTTTTTTTCGGACTTAATATATGATTATGGATTTTTATTATTGTCAGAATAAATTATGGTTTGATTATAATGTTGTTTCATCACGTTGATAAAGATTAAAACTGACACATGACTTAATTTAATAATAAGTGGTTAGTAATTAATTAGTTTTGACAGCGATTATAAGAATAAGCCAATGAGATTCCTATTTTATTTTAGTAGAGGGTTGGCCACCCGTTATTTTAATAAGTGGGGCTTCACATATGGTATAAGAGCATTAGGTTCTAGAGTCCTTAGGATATATGCGAATTTGTTAAGTTTTATACCGTAGCGATCTTTGATGTAAAGCCCTATGTTTAGGACTGTTGATTCATATTGCGATGTACGTTGTCCTGCTATTATGTATAATGCAAGTAAATATCATAAAATTTTAGTTGAGTTTTAAAATCTGAATAAGAAAAGAACAACTAGCGAGGGCCATTAGGAGGACTACAGGAGGAGAGGCTCAGCCAGAGCCGCAAACTATTCTTGAAATGGTAGTCGCAGTAGAAGTCACCACTATTATTGTTCGGGTGGATAATATCGTGATGACCTCTAGAGCATAAGAGTTTCCCTAAGTAATGACATAGAAGATGATGGAGCCAATTCAAACTCAACCAGTGTAGTCGGTTTTGGAGAGAGTTGGAAGGACTTTTCAGAATAGACGTCCACAAGGGTTTGGGAAACATGCGGACATGTATTTGCTATCCAACAAAAGAAAAACATATAAAGGCATTTGCATATGATGGAGTGCGGTGGAACTTAAAATTTAATTTCGAACAATTTTTAAGCTCGTAGGAGCAATGTTGTAGGGATGAGAGTTAGTAATCACATATAAGAATGGATACTATAAAGTATCGAGGAATTTGGGGTGATATTTTATCGCAAGTCCTTCTATTTGTTGTTCAAACAGAGATGCGAATAAATTTTTTTTATTTATAATAACAGGGATAGACAGCAGTTAAGTATGAGGATAAATGTGCTTGATTAGCGAACTTCATATCCAACAAGGTGATTATAGAGGAGAACCGGGTCTTTAAGTTTGATGACGAACTAGTGGGTAGGATACGCCGTATTTCTGGAAATTCATCTTAACTAATTGGTGTTATTATCGTCAATGTGGTACTTTTATAATGCCAATATCAATGATTCCATGTGAAGGGAGATAAAAGAATGGGAAAGTCTAGCCAATAGAGTAAGAGTGGATGTATCGATGTTATGGGACACCACTAGAGAATTACTCAGCAAGGAGACCCGTTTAAAAGGAATTAAATTAAGGGAACTTCAATCGAGTGATAGTGGATTTAGACAAGTCCATCAAGGCCAATAATGCATTCCACAGGTTCAGTAGAGCGAAGGGAACAACGAGGGTAGCCATCGGGGCAGAGGCTACCAGTGCTAGAGATAAGGCAACCCTGACATGGCCAGTAGGGCCATAGAAAGGGGGATTAAGCAGGGAGGTGTTTTATATGTAGATAACATAATCACATGTCAAACTTATCTGTAGAGAGATAAGATACAGGAGCAGGGTTCCCAGCAAGACCAACAGATACAACAGTTTTGGGGAGAGTTCAGACATGAGTATTACATACAAGGACCATTTAATCATACAGAGACACTTGCAATTAAAAGTATAAATCTTATCCATGGGCATATGGGATAGGTTCGATTGGATACGAGTGCGTCGCAGTATTTGGGTTAACACTAGATTTTTGCATGAAATGGGCTTAGTAGATATATCGTTTGTATCACTTCTGAATGTGTACATATGCCATTGGGTAGCGGGACTCTAATTCCATCCGTAGGGGAGCAAGTGTTGACACTGGGAGGATATGTTTGATAGATTTACTCATTTAGAGAGATGTTATGCGAGTATGATGTTATCTTGTGTATGAATTTGTTAGCGATGGGTTGAGCGATAGTGGACTGTTATAGTAAGGCTATCGTGTTCGCTATTCTTGAAGAGGATGTGTTATTTTTATAATATTTCACCTAAAAGAGGGTCAAGTCGCGTATATATTATATTAAAATGAAGACTTCGGAGAATATAATTGCCTCTTTATTCGATCCCAGTGCATAGGGGCTATACTGATGTGATTCAGGGGGTATTGGGTTTAGTGCTGTTTAGAGATATTTAACTCATTATTGATTTAGCACTAGAGACTTAATTATAGTGCGAGCACAGTGTTTTATGACTCCTTTAGAGATGTGGGATTTGACGTTTAGACTTATACTTCTAGGTTAGGATTTTGGGTGTCCCATTAATGTGTTTTGGGGAAAAATATTTTGATAACAAATATTGCCAAGTGATAGGGCATTGGAGAAATTCCTTGGTTGGATTTTAATCGCATGACATTCAATGCATGAATCTTAATAAACGTCTGGAGTTAGGAAACGTTATTAGATGCCACGGCATCGATTTTGAATGTTAATTGTGTCACGTGTGGACAAAATGCTTGGATCTAAGAGCTATTATACGATACAAGGCCAGTGGAACCAGTTAGTGCAGTGTAGAAAGTACAAGGAAGGTTAACACCACTAGTGGATAGGTGGGCAATCTTGAAGATATTTAATTTGATATTAGTGGGATGATCGAGAATACCCTTATTATATAGTCACACAGAACATGTGGGGTCAAAATATAGATAAAAATATTATGTTTGTAATGTTCGTACATATATGTACGGGATATGGGGTGTATGGGCTCCCTGGTTAGTTCGATTTTAAGAATCGTCCAATTAAGGGGTACATGGAAATAAAAAGTGTTGAACCATATGCATTAAAGACATTAGAAGCGAAACTGGAAACGTAAGATGGGCTGAAATGTGGTTGAGGAAGGAGATAGTCCGTATATATATATATATATATATATATATATATATATATATATATATACACACACACAACAAGGAAAGCTATAACACTCGAGATGGGATACAAGCGAGGAATTTTTTTAGCCAAGGGAAGATCTAACAAGTTTAGGAGATTCGAGCGAAGTCTTATTCAATTGAATGTTGAGGGTGGTTTGGGCCTGTTAGGATGTTGATTTTACCAGGCGAGGAGGTCCCAAAAAGTGCTCAGTTTTGAGCAAATGCATGGGTCACAATTTTGAAGTACCCTATGAAAGGGAGTAAGATGTACCACATAACGTGGGATACAAAGTATGTGGACCAATATAGAGTAAGATATACTGAAGTTGTCTCTAGGTACATTAATAGTAAGATGGGAAAAAAAGGTTAATCCGAAACAATCAACCAGAATTTTGCAAAGTTTTTGGTAACTCGAGTGATTGAATGAATAGGAGGCTGATGGAGTTCAATGTTGGTTTAACAACATCATGGAAAGGTCAATATTTATAGAATTAGTTGACTGAGATGGGGAGTTAATGCTAATTTGGGTGTGTTACATTGTCAAATAACGTACCAACATTTCATTTGAGAGAGAGAAAATGAACCGGCACAAGATGTCACCCAATAATTATTGTGAATCGGGATGAGATCCTTAAATCCCACCTTCGATTGGGAGTATTAGGAGGTGGTGGGAATGAAATGCGTTTTGAATAAGACATATTACTGTAGACCAAGGAGTAAACGGGAAAAGTGATTAGGATGTGGAAGGATGAGACAGAGATGCGTATTCTAGGATTTAAGGTAATTGGGAGGAGCAATTATCACTGGTAGAGTTGCGTATAATGACTTGTACCTACTATTATTAGAAAAAAGTCTTTTGAGGATTGAGGTAGGAGGTCTTATCGTCTGCCCCTGTGGTTAGTTATGTGTGGGAATATAATAAGTTCCGCGGGTCGGACATGATCTAGAGTCGAGCGACAGGGATTGAGATAATCGAAGTTATTTTCGTATAGTTTAGTAACGTCATAAGAGTTATGTCATCACGAACCGAAGAGATAAAGCATGAAGAGAGTGTCCATAAATTGTTTTGTGTGTCTCCCAGGAATTTACTTATGTGATTTGGTTAAGAAGGGAAATTGGCACCTAGGGAAGTGGGGCCTTTTGTAACATTGAGATAATAGAGCTAGTGGAGCTTAGGCTCGTCTTATTAGAGAATTGTTAATGGATTCACGATAGTAGTTTGCATATCATTGTATATATGAGACCTTACGAATGATAGAGTATAACAATATGAAATGATTCGAATAGACTTGTCGCTAGTCTTGGGCCGTAGCGAGTAGGCCTTTAGACATGATGTTACCGCTAGTGGGTGAATAGTGGAGGCGCCAAAATGTTATCACGAGTTGATTATGAGTATGTTCGGATAACATATGTGTAAGGATTCGAAGTTTTTAGTACAAAACATATCCAAATTTTGGGGACTAAATTCCTTTTCAAAGGGGGGAAATATGTGATACCCCGTAGTTTTATTTTTATATTTAATTGGATATTTGAATTATGCGGGTGACATGAATTAATATTTATATGACTATGCATTTACTAATGTGTTATAGTAAATAAAATTGAATGTCAAAAAGTAGTATTGAGCGAGTAAACGCGATAGAATTTAATAATATTTCAATCGGCACATGTTTGGTTAAATGATAGTAGATTGAGATGGAAAATATTGATAAGTTACACGAATGACAATTTCGAGTGCACGGTTGATCCGGAATGGGTCAAAATTGTCAAAATAAGTACCCGGGGTTGTGTTTGGTTCTCGGGGGCTTTTTAGACTAGTCGGGACTAGTTTTAAGGGTCTTTTGGTCTTCTTAATGGGATGTGAAAAGGCAAAAACTAGATTTACATTATATAATGAAGGGTTTGGATGAAAGGAAAGTTATTTTCACAATTCCAAAGGTTTAGTTGAGTTATACAAAGAGTTAGAGAGAAAGTAAAAAGGAATTTAAGGAGAAATTCTAGAGTTAAAGAGGAAAGTAAAGAGTAAACTCAAGAACTCAAGAAGATTGAATAATTGGGAAGAGATTCTGGGAGTTCTAGTCACCATCTTCACCAAATTCAGACACTACGAACCTTAAGGCAAGTAATTATCTTGGTAATTATTTGTGTGTAATTTTCTGTTCATATTATAGCTGGGAACGTTTGAATTGAAATATTTTTGCGATTCGGATTTTATATGAAATATTGGGTTTTGAAACATGATTATGAAAATTAATTGGTGAACTTTTAGAATGAAATTCTGGTATTATGAGTTAATATGTAGTTGGATTAAGTTAGAGAAACTTATGATTGAATTATTTAAAAATTTATGGATATAGCATGGGAAGATTAATTTAATTTCCATGAAAGTTACATATATAGATGATGGATATGTGTGATATACTAAAATTGGAATAAGGAATTTTTAAATCCCATGTAGATAGGTAAATTCTAAAATTTGAAGAAATGAGAAAAATGATTCAGTGTGATGTTATGAGAATTTTATGTTAATTAGAGATTAAGCATAAATTTGATATAATCATCTTGTGTAGTTGAATTCTAGACAAAATTGGAAGTTTCATACTTGGGATTTATATAAATTTGATATATTGGTTGTGATATGAATTGGGTTTAAGGTGGTTAAGATTAAATGGACAAAAATCGGTTTTGGAGAGTTTTAGGTCTTCTTTTTGAGTGCTTTTAGAAGATATCTGAGAGAAACTCAAAACACATACCCGAACTCAATTTTTGTGCAGAATCCAAATCTGAAGTCAAATTGGTAATTCAGATATTTTTAGATCTGATTTTTGGTATTTTTTTAAACATACCTAAAATTGGGATCTTTATTTGAGGTGAAATTTAGAGCCTTTGAGGTGAATTATACTCGGGGATTTATTAATGAATTGTGATGGAATATTCTGGAAAATAGGCATACGGAATAATTGAGAGTTATACCTGTCCAGAATTAATATTTGAAGAATCAATCAATTAATTAATTATGTGAGTAGTTAAATAGTTGAGAATATAAATGATAATCGAAAAATGATGTGTTTGTGCAACGAGCGTTAGGCACGATTAGTCAGAATTATTAAGGATATATATAAGGGTATGGAGGTAGTATATATTTTATTATACTTGTGTGCATGATATAAAGATATGGACATATCCCTCCTGTGCTATCATCGGAGGTTTCGCGATGTTGGTGATCTTTCGTGGTGAAAAATGGCAGGGTATGTATAGTCTCTAGGTTATAACGCCACGCATGTGTCCTTGTGGGGTTGAAGTTCGACGTGAGGTAATTTTGGGCATGGTTATTACTCACTATCGAGGAACCTATGACCGCCTCCAAAATTATGGTTTCTATCGCAGTTCGATATGAGATTCCGACATGATTGCCACGATGATGTGAGTATTCCCTGGGGTATGATAGCATTATAGAGACCTACATCCAGTAAGCTATTATTCTAAGGGATGGCAATTATACATATATAGTGAGTGATATATATTTAGTCTTAATGTGATATTAAATTAAGTACATATATGTGAAGAAAGACTATACGGGCATAAGATGATGTGAATATTGAATTAATAACTAGTGAAAGTTCTTTGAAATGAAAAGGAATTATAGTTGAGAATTATATTGGTTTAGCGAATGTCAAAGCTAATTGTTTAAAATACACAAGCTGGGATAGCATAGAGAAATAAGGATACTTTGGGACTAGTTAGGTGTGTGGCATAACTGGGTGATTAAAATGCATACATTAGGTACGCACGTTAGATGAGAGGTGAGTAGTGTCTCATGATAGAGTACGGTACCAATTTAAATATGAAATAATGAATACATATTTAATAATGAATTTTAATTACTTGCAAAATATTTTCAAAAGGATTTGCCTTTGTCCCCTATCAAATTTATTTTCAAACCTTTTTAGGTGTCCAGCCATAGGGACGCCAAGCGTGATTATTCATTACAGGTATCAGAGTTGAGACAATTGTGGGATGTTGCAGGATTTGGTATAGACGTTTCTATTCTCACAATTTAGACATGATTCTTTTCATATTCGGGCATGTTTTCCATGTCCGTCAGATTTATTTTATTTTATTTTATTTCATTATTAGGATTTATTGTATGGATGTGATACCGATGGTTTATTCGAATAAGTTTTTCATGTAATGGATTTATGTTTCTGACTTAATATATGATTGTGGTTTTTTATTATTTTCAGAATAAATTATGGTTTGTTTATAATGTGGTTGTGTCACGTTGATAATGATTAAAATTTATACACGACTTAATTTAATAATAAGTGGTTAGTAATTAATTGTTTTTGACCCTGATGCTAAATATGAGAAAATGAGATTCCTGTTTTATTTTATTAGAGGGCTTTCCAACCGTTATATTAATAAGTGGGGTGTCACAAATTCTATGCATGACACTTTGGACGCCATGTTTTTTATCTCCAAGTGAGGGATGTGTAACACCCCGTAATTTTGAGGATTTAATATTTAATTATTTTTGGGAGTTATAAAAATATTTAAATTTGGAGGAACTTAAATTCATGAGTTGGAGAATTTAATTGAGTGAGCCGAATTATTTATAATTGGCGAATTTTAAGTTTAATGGTTCAAAATCTCGTGTGTCACATTTTGAGGTCGAATTTTGGAAATTTCAAAAAGTACTTTGGATTGAAATTCTGAGTGTGCGGTTGCGTCTGGATGGGTCGAGATAGTCAGAAAAGAGTACCCGGGGGTAGTAATGGGATCTCGGGGTATTTTTGGGCATAGTCGGGCCCACACGGGGTGAGTTGGGCCTTTTTAATTATGCCCACATGGCCAAAAACGGGATTTAGCATTTTTAACCTAATTGAGAGATTAAGGAACGACAGTCAACACAACTTTAAGTCTAGGTCTTGAGAGGGAAATTGGGGGAAAGCAAATCAAGAGCAATTGGGAGTTTTTGGAGCCAAATTAAAGGGTTAATTTGGGGTGTTCTTCATCAACCAATCTCTACACCAACGGAATCAGACCCTACGAACAATTCCAGGCAAGTGGTTAACTGTTGTGATTTCTAAATTGATGATAATCAATTCATATCACAGTGATGTGTAAATCAAAATCCATTTTGGGGATAAATGGGTACAAAATGGGGTTTTTGTTCATGGAAACTATTGAATGAGATTCAAAGTAAGAATTTGTTGTGTTGTATATCTCTGAGCATAGATATCTGATTTGAATAAGAAACCCGGGATATAGAAGGATAATATTTAAATCTGAAACTGGAATTGTAGAACAAAATTCATGAAAATTTATGGATAAACCCAATTCGTGAGTCAATGAATTGTGGTGGGGATAAAGGGTAGTTGTTGTTGTATCCCTGTTATAAATTAGTTTAATCAAGGGGTTCAAAGGTTACGTTATGTTTGGTCAACGATGGAAGGGAAAATCAGATCTTGAAAGCTCGTTAATGGTGGAAATTTTCGTGGGGAAGAAGGGCTGCCAGGGGACGATCGATCGATCGATCGACGATGTCGAAATTTTGGCAGGTCAGGTTGGTTGTTATACATGCCTTATTTTCTCTTTGAATTTTGGTTATAATTTCTAATGGGTGAAAAATTATAAAAAGTTTAATAGCTAGTGGCTCAAAAGATAGCTATTAGGAATTGACCATTTAAGTTAAGAGTTGGGACTTAAAGTGAAAATTTGGGGTGAAACATATTCAATTTTATTATGGACCAAGTGAGCGAGTCCGGGGATGTTGGTAATTATAGTAAATATAATTGGGAAATTATGGAGATGAATGTGCGACACATTGTGGGCGAATATGTGAAAATGAAATTATGAGATGTAAAATGGACCATGTGAGCGAGTCCGGGTATGTTGGTTAAGTGACATCAAAGTATTAAATTAATTATTGAGAGAGAGTAATTAATTTGGAGTCGGAACATAGACTCGGGAAATATTAAGTTACGGGCCAAGTAAGTGAGTCCGGGGATAATGGTTGGGTGACACCAAGTTGTTAAATTAATGGATGTGATAATCAATGAAGGTAGAGTCGGAGGGTAGACTCGGAAAAATATTAAATTAATTGATGTTGTAATTAATTAGTTTGGGGTCGAGTTGTAGACCCGGGATTTGGTTTAAATTAATTAATGTGTAAATTAATTTAATTAGACTCGGATTGTAGACTCGGGTAGGATTAAATTAATAGGTGTCATAATTAATTTAATTAGAGTCGGATTGTAGACTCAGGTAGGATTAAATAAATAGGTGTGATAATTAATTTAATTAGAGTCGAATTGTAGACTCGGGGAGGTATTGAATTAATAAGTGTGTTAATTAATTATATTAGAGTCGGGCCACAGACTCGGATTGGTGTAAATTAATTAATGTGTAAATTAATTAACTGGGAGTCGGACCACAGACTCGGATCGGTATTAAATTAATGGGTGTATTAATTAATTTAATTAGAGTCGGACGATAGACTCGGGGAGGCATTAAATTAATGGGTGTGTTAATTAATTTAATTAGAGTCGGACGATAGACTCGGGAAGGTATTAAATTAATATGTGTGTTAGTTAATTTAATTAGAGTCGGACGATAGACTCGGGGAGGTATTAAATTAATGGGTGTGTTAATTAATTTAATTAGAGTCAGACCATAGACTCGGGGAAAGTATTATATTAATTGAGGGATGAATTAATTATATTAGAGTCGGACCATAGACTCGGAACAATGATAATTTTATTAGTGAGAAAATTAATTAAGTTGAGCCGGGCCACAGACTCAGGAAATTACAGGCTGTGTATGGGATTTTGAGTACACGGTAAAGTCGGGTTTATATTATATATATATGGTGTAGTGATAGTATATATATACGTGTATATATTGTGTGTGATATTAAATATCAGTGACTAGATATTTATTCAATTTATATACTCTAATGCTATCAAGGGAGTTTGCGCGATGTGGGTGAATCCCCTAGCTTGAGGAGTAGGGCAAGTATATCCCCAGGTCATAGCGTCCGGTATATATGGGTGAGTGATTATCTCACTTTCAGGGAAGGAATATGCCCGCCTCCACTACGTTTATATTTTGGGCCAAGTTGGTGAGCAATTCCAACTTCGGAAAACTAGGTTTTGTGAGCACACCTAGTGAGATAGCATTTTAGAGGGAATCATCCGGCGAGGGTATACTCGAAGGGATAGATATACGTATGTTATATGTGTGGATATTGTGGTAAAGGTACGTATATAATGGTAGTAAATATTATATACGGGTAATAATACAGTGTGTGATGTATTTACTTTATATAACTTGGGACACGGTTATATGCTACTATTTAAGAGGAATTAATTAAGTTAATTATGAGATAACTTGTAATTAAAGAAGCATTATACTCGGGTTAGAGTAGTATGGCAAGGGAATGTTATACCAGGACTAGTTGGACGGCGTAGTACAACTAGGCGGGGTTAAGGTAACCGGTAGGTGTGCACAATAGTGGAGGGGTGAGAATGTCTACAAGAGAGTACGACACTAACTTAAATATGAAGCGCATTCATGAATTTTAAATTACTGCAGTTAATTCCCTTGCTAAATATTTTCAAAATGTTTTGGGTTCTAACCCTTGCTATAAAAACAATATTCAAAACCTTTTAGGTGTCCAGCCACAGGGACGCCAGGATTGATATTCTATTCCAGGGACACGGAGCTGCGGCATATGTGGATGCTAGAAGGAATTTGGATTAGACGCATCGTTCATTCATTCCTAGAGTAGGAATCATTTATCAGTCTCAGTTTTATTTAGGGCTTGTCGCCCAGACTTCATAGTACAGTTTCCAGATGTATTTTATTCAGGTGTTGATTATCTGTATTGGATTATTTTTCTTTGGTGGCCGTTGGTTTATTCGGCAAGTTGTGTAATAAATTTTTCAGTTGAGTTTTATTCAGTTGTGTGAATGGTTTGTATTTAGTTCCGCATGTACTATTTTGTGTAATTAAAAAGTTAAAATTGGCACAAGATTTTGGAATACTAGGTGGTTAGTAAGTTTTAAAAAGTTTTCGACAGTGATGCTAAGTATGATCCAACTGAGATTCCTGTTTTAATTTGGTATAGGACTGATCACCCGGTATTTTATTAGGCGGGGTGTCACAAATGGTATCAGAGCATCAGGTTATAGTGTCTTTAGGATCTGTGCGGCTTTTCACGTTTCGTCTTAGCAATCTTTGATATAGAGCCCTATTATAGGATTGTTGTATTCTCATACGTATGCGCATATACATTTTTCTGTGAAGTTTATATTTGAGAGTGAACTCATACAAATTCGATTCTCATCCCAGATCACGCTCAGGAGAGAGAGAGCAGCTACGACAGCAGGGGGAGATGAGACGAGGGAGGCTCGTCAGGAGCAAGAGTTACCGCAGCAACTGCCAGAGATGATTTTGGCAGCACAGGTAACTGAACTAGTGGCGTAAGCGATTAAAATGATGGTGGTCGCAACGGCAGGGTACTTTCCACGGGATCAGCCATAAGTGTTAGTGGCGCCGGATGTTCAGTCTCACGCGGGATCATCGTGGTGGAAGCAAGAAATAGGTTATTTTTAGTGGGAACCCACCAGAGTTGCGAGGGGGTTCAGATGTAGTGCTAGCGTGTCAAGGAAGAAAGATATCCAGCGTCACCTACGCATGGGAGATTGCGATGAGGTACGGAAGAAAATGCTAACCACTTTTAGTTTAGTGGGAGCAGCGCTACAGTGGTGGGAGTCGATCACCACAGTTGAGGAAAGGGACACACTAGTTATTGCAGAGCTTTGGGTGCGGTTCGACCGCAAGTATTTTCCTCCAACGGTTGAGATCAAAATGAGGAGAAAATTTAGTGAGGTGACTCAGGGAGACCGTTCAGTGGCCGATTACGAGGAAGAATTCACTCGTTGGCAAAATTTTGTATCGGATGAGGTAAGCAAGGAAAAGAGAGAAAGAAAGGTTTATGGATGGGTTAGTCTGGAGGATCAGACAACATTTAATTGGTAAATACGCATTAGTAGCTTATACTGATGTCGTTAATGCAACACTCCGGCACTGTCAGGAATATCGCTTCTACGTGAAAGGAAGCGGGAAGGGAGTGGGAACTAGCCAGTCGGATAAGGCAGGAGGGAACAATACCAGTGGGGTATCCCAGCATCAGACTGGGGGAGATCAGGGGAAGGATTTCCGGCAGGGAAATCATGCCAAACGATCTAGAACTGGAGGCTATCGGCAGGATGGCCAGGAATTCCAACAAGGTCGGCATGGAAGGGACCAGGGGTAGGGTGAATGTATTAGAAGGTGTTTCGTTTGTGGGTAAAGCGAGACACATGAAGAGAATTTGTCTTAAGCGAGGCAGGGGTCAACTACAGGACGAGGTCCTAGATGTACAGCCACTAAAGCAAGTCATGGGCACATTCGGGCAAGGAGAAGATGCTCCGGAACCCGAGGATCAGCCGTCGCAGCTGGAGTATGGAGTTAATTATTTTTATCCTATGGGCGTGGGGTATATTTTTGAGTGACAAGGAGGATGTCACAATATAAGACTTATTTTCACTAGAGTTCGCGGGTAAGTCGAACTTAGTGGGTGCATTGGCTGTGGCAGCCATAGTATGTGGATAAACTTTTCGTAGGGTAGCGTAGTTTCCTTGGTGTTCTTCACGGGAGAGTGAAGGTGTACATTGAGTGAAGGTTTTAATTATGCGAGGAATTACTACTTTTGAGAATTATGGGAGTAGGGTTGATAATATTTCCTAAATATCGGATGGATAGCGATGAAATTTAACTATTGTGGATAGTGGTGTAAAATTTTGGTGTTCGCGACACCAGGGTATGGTTGGTACTAAGTATCACCGTAGAGGGCGTATAGCCTATATATATGTGGATATATATGATGTATTGCGTGGTGCGATAGCACATAGTGAGGTTTTGTGTTCTCACATTTTATCCCGGTAAGTGGGGATGTTTACTGAAGTGAATCAGGGTGGATAGATTTATTTTCGAGCAAAGAGAGATAGCTTGGGGTTTATTTTGCGCAAGGACTAGTGATAATAAGGGCGCGACATTTTATGTTGTCTTTGGTAGCATGAGGGTAAGCGTATATACTTTGTGTTGAGAGACAAGTATTTTATGGGGAGATGTGTGGACGTTAACACAGGGGTTGAGTACCCGGGCAGTAAATGTATGTATATATATATATATATATGTGTGATATGACTACGGGTTCGAAGTTATATTACGTGTTACGACTAGCATAGTTGGGTAGCTTTCGTGCGTTAAAGCACGGGGATAGGGTGTATGGGCACCCGGATTAATTAAGACAAATTTTGTGCGGTTAAGCACGGGTATAGGGTGTATGGGCGCCCTGGTTAATTTAAATGCATACTTGTGTAATGTATGGTTAGAAGCGAATGGGATAGCTATATCGGGCTTGGAGGCACATTCCTAGAGAGTAATATGCGAAGCTTGGAACATTACGCTCATCTTAATTTCGAGGACGAAATTCCTTTGTAAGGGGGGGAGTATGTAACACCCCGTAATTTTGAGGATTTAATATTTAATTATTTTTGGGAGTTATAAAAATATTTAAATTTGGAGGAACTTAAATTCATGAGTTGGAGAATTTAATTGAGTGAGCCGAATTATTTATAATTGGCGAATTTTAAGTTTAATGGTTCAAAATCTCGTGTGTCACATTTTGAGGTCGAAATTTGGAAATTTTGAAAAGTACTTTGGATTTAAATTCTGAGTGTGCGATTGCGTCCGGATGGGTCGAGATAGTCAGAAAAGAGTACCCGGTGGTAGTAATTGGGTCTCGGGGTATTTTTGGGCAATAGCCGGGCCCACACGGGGTGAGTTTGGCCTTTTTAATTAGGCTCACATGACCAAAAACGGGATTTAGCATTTTTAACCTAATTGAGAGATTAGGGAACGGCAGTCAACACAACTCTAAGCCTAGGTCTTGAGAGGGAAATTGGGGGAAAGCAAATCAAGAGAAATTGGGAGTTTTTGGAGCCAAATTAAAGGGTTAATTTGGGGTGTTCTTCATCAACCAATCTCTACACCAACGGAATCAGACCCTACGAACAATTCCAGGCAAGTGGTTAACTGTTGTGATTTCTAAATTGATGATAATCAATTCATATCATAGTGATTTGTAAATCAAAATCCATTTTGGGGATAAATGGGTACAAAATGGGGTTTTTGTTCATGGAAACTATTGAATGAGATTCAAAGTAAGAATTTGTTGTGTTGTATATCTTTGAGCATAGATATCTGATTTGAATAAGAAACCTGGAATATAGAAGGATAATATTTAAATCTGAAACTGGAATTGTAGAACAAAATTCATGAAAATTTATGGATAAACCCAATTCGTGAGTCAATGAATTGTGGTGGGGATAAAGGGTAGTTGTTGTTGTATCCCTGTTATAAATTAGTTTAATCAAGGGGTTCAAAGGTTACGTTATGTTTGGTCAACGATGGAAAGGAAAATCAGAGCTTGAAAGCTCGTTAATAGTGGAAATTTTCCTGGGGAAGAAGGGCTGCCAGGGGAAGATCGATCGATCGACGATGGCGAAATTTTGGCAGGTCAGGTTGGTTGTTATACATGCCTTATTTTCTGTTTGAATTTTGGTTATAATTTCTAATGGGTGAAAAATTATAAAAATTTTAATAGCTAGTGGCTCAAAAGATAGCTATTAGGAATTGACCATTTAAGTTAAGAGTTGGGACTTAAAGTGAAAATTTGGGGTGAAACATATTCAATTTTATTATGGACCAAGTGGGCGAGTCCGGGGATATTGGTAATTATAGGTAAATATAATTGGGAAATTATGGAGATTAATGTGCGACACATTGTGGGAGAATATATGGAAATGAAATTATGAGATGTAAAATGGACCAAGTGAGCGAGTCCGGGTATGTTGGTTAAGTGACATCAAAGTATTAAATTAATTATTGAGAGAGAGTAATTAATTTGGAGTCGGAACATAGACTCGGGAAATATTAAGTTACGGGCCAAGTAAGTGAGTCCGGGGATAATGGTTGGGTGACACCAAGTTGTTAAATTAATGGATGTGATAATTAATGAAGGTAGAGTCGGAGGGTAGACTCGGAAAAATATTAAGTTAATTGATGTTGTAATTAATTAGTTTGGGGTTGGGTTGTAGACCCGGGATTTGGTATAAATTAATTAATGTATAAATTAATTTAATTAGAGTCGGATTGTAGACTCGGGTAGGATTAAATTAATAAGTGTGATAATTAATTTAATTAGAGTCGGATTGTAGACTCGGGTAGGATTAAATTAATAAGTATGATAATTAATTTAATTAGAGTGGGATTGTAGACTCGGGTAGGATTAAATTAATAGGTGTGATAATTAATTTAATTAGAGTCGAATTGTTGACTCGGGGAGATATTGAATTAATAGGTGTGTTAATTAATTATATTAGAGTCGGGCCACAGACTCGGATTGGTGTAAATTAATTAATGTGTAAATTAATTAACTGGGAGTCGGACCACAGACTCAGATCGGTATTAAATTAATGGGTGTGTTAATTAATTTAATTAGAGTCGGACGATAGACTCTGGGAGGAATTAAATTGATGGGTGTGTTAATTAATTTAATTAGAGTCGGACGATAGACTCGGGGAGGTATTAAATTAATACGTGTGTTAGTTAATTTAATTAGAGTCGGACGATAGACTCGGGGAGGTATTAAATTAATGGGTGTGTTAATTAATTTAATTAGAGTTAGACCATAGACTCGGGGAAAGTATTATATTAATTGAGGCATGAATTAATTATATTAGAGTCGGACCATAGACTCGGGACAATGATAATTTTATTAGTGAGAAAAATAATTAAGTTGATTCGGGCCACAGACTTAGGAAATTACAGGCAGTGTACGGGATTTTGAGTACACGGTAAAGCCGAGTTTATATTATATATATACGGTGTAGTGATAGTATATATATACGTGTATATATTATGTGTGATATTAAATATCAGTGACTAGATATTTATTCAATTTATATACTCTAATGCTATCAAGGGAGGTAGCACGATGTGGGTGAATCCCCTAGCTTGAGGAGTAGGGCGAGTATATCCCCAGGTCATAGCGTCCGGTATATATGGGTGAGTGATTATTTCACTTTCATGGAAGGAATATGACTGCCTCCACTACGTTTATATTTTGGGCCAAGTTGGTGAGTGATTCCAACTTGGGAAAACTAGATTTTGTGAGCACACCTAGTGAGATAGCATTTTAGAGGGAATCATTCGGCGAGGGTATACTCGAAGGGATAGATATACGTATGTTATATGTGTGGATATTGTGGTAAAGGTACGTATATAATGGTAGTAAATATTATATAGAGGTAATAATACGGTGTGTGATGTATTTACTTTATATAACTTGGGACACGGTTATATGCTACTATTTAAGAGGAATTAATTAAGTTAATTGTGAGATAACTTGTAATTCAAGAAGCATTATACTCTGGTTAGAGTAGTATGGCAAGGGAAGGTTATACCAGGACTAGTTGGATGGGGTAGTACAACTAGGTGGGGTTAAGGTAACCGGTAGGTGTGCACAATAGTGGAGGGGTGAGAATGTCCACAAGGGAGTGCGGCACTAACTTAAATATGAAGCGCATTCATGCATTTTAAATTACTGCAGTTAATTCACTTGCTAAATATTTTCAAACTATTTTGGGTTCTAACCCTTGCTATAAAAACTATTTTCAAAACCTTTTAGGTGTCCAGCCACAGGGACGCCAGGAATGATATTCTGTTCCAGGTACACAGAGCTGCGACATATGTAAATTCAAGTAGGAATTTGAATTAGACGCATCGTTCATTCATTACTAGAGTAGGAATCATTTATCAGTCTCAGTTTTATTTAGGGATTGTCGCCCAGACTTCACAGTACAGTTTCCAGATGTATTTTATTCAGGTGTTGATTATCTGTATTGGATTATTTTTCTTTAGTGGCCAGTGGTTTATTCGGAAAGTTGTGTAATAAATTTTTCAGTTGAGTTTTATTCATTTGTGTGAATGGTTTGTATTTAGTTCCGCATGTACTGTTTTGTGTAACTAAAAAGTTAAAATTGGCACCAGCTTTTGGAATACTAGGTGGTTAGTAAGTTTTACAAAGTTTTTGACAGTGATGCTAAGGATGATCCAACTGAGATTCCTGTTTTAATTTGGTATACGACTGATCACCCGGTATTTTATTAGGCGGGGTGTCACAGGATGGTTCTGAGAGTGGAGACGAGAAAGAGGATGATGAAGAGGAAAAGGAGAGTGAACTGCAAGTTGCCTACCGTGAGTTTTATACGAAAACTTTGAGAGTGAAAAAGGCTAACTTGAAGTTAGAAGCTAAGCTGAAAGAACGTGCTGTAGGAAATTATTATAGTAATTTAGTTTAGGATCTTAGGGCACATGAGAGGACTCTTCGAGAGAAGCTAGAGTGTGTTGAGGGTAAGAGAGATAGCCTTTGAGGTTTGATGGAGGTTATAAATAAGGAGCTTCTTCAGTTTGAGGATTTTAGGTATGTACTTGAGTCTCAGATATTTGATCTTGAAGAGAGATTGAGAGACTCGAGTCGTGTCAAATTCCATTTTTAGAATAGGTCAGAAAAGTTGGATAAGATGTTAGGCACCGTCTAAATCAAAATGACAAGTTTAAATTTGGCTTCGATGATCAAAATGCTTTTGCTACCCAAGCCAAGACCATGCATTTGTAATAGTCAACCGATGTTAGGAGCATTCATAAAGGTCAACCCTGAGGTAACACCCTTCATTGTGTCTAAATTTGCACACATTGCGGTAGAAAAGGTCACCGTAGGCATTTTTGCTATGATCTTAAAACGGTCCTAGAAAGTCTAAGAATAGAGTCTTCGAGGTTTCTAAATCCCTTAAGCGTCATGTTACACCTACGTGGGCTAGTAAATACGATTTGGAGGCTAAAAATATTAGACTTGTTGATTCTCGAATTCTTGCACATGATACTTCCCATGTTAAGCGTCATATTACACCTACTGGGTTAGGAAATCCGATTTGAAGGCTAAAAATATTAGACTTGTTGATTCTCGAATTCTTGCACATGATACTTCCCATGTTATATATAATGGTTGATTAAGTTCGCATGTTTACATACACTTGCTATTATGCTTCATGATATATGTGTTTGGTAGTTGTCTGTTGTTTGAGTCTTTTGTATTTTGATTTTTAATTTATTGATTTATATTGAAAAATACAAAAAGATTTTTTTTGTCTTTTAAGTTAGTTTTTGTTTCAAATTGGCATTTTTTTGAAAAATTTAAAAACTCCCAAAGACTTTTATTTTTGCGTATTTTTGTTTTTTTACATTTTGTGTGGCATATTATTGCATTAGAATCCAATTCATTTCGTGTTATCCATGTGACTAGAATATTTGGTTATGATTGTTAATTCTTACATTGTTCTTAATCATGCTTGCATGGAGTTGTTTCATCTTTGATTTGCTTTATGGATTCAACTTTGTATATGCCTCCGCACACACATGCACGAGCTCTATTTGAACAATTAACTTCACATATTATATTTAATCTTTATGAGATGTTCTCCCATTAATCTTTTCATCTACATATTTTGTGACTATGGGAGATTTATTCATGTAAGAACCATTGTCCATGAGATTGTTTGACTTGTAAGGGTGGAAGGAATGGTCTACGAAAGGAGCAAATCTCATTTGTAGGAAGCCACTATTGGCAAGAGCCTAATGAAAAGATTGGAAGGCAATAAAAAGAGAAATTGACAAGACCAACTTTTTTAGTTTGTTTGATTTTCAAAATTGATAGCTTTATAAGAATTGAGATAAAAGAAATATGTTATATGTTTATCTTTTGAGGGTGTTATAGTTGATGATCAATGAGTTTTCACAATGAATACTAATTATACTTATTTTTTCATGACGCTTTAGATTTGTAGAATCGTCAATATTCTAGACTTATGTTCATCTTGCTTGTTTGTTCATATCTTGTCATTTGAGGCTAAATCTTAGTTTGATAAAGTTTTATGGTCGAATGGAACTCCTTGAACATATTTGATTATTTGGGTCAAAATTCATTTGTATCTAGTTCACACCAATTCATTCCATCCCACGTGATTAGACACATCGATACTATTCTAGTATGTAAAACTTATGTGTTTTGTGTTGAGTTTTTGTGGTTAGTTTTACCTATATATATGTGTCGGTATTTCATTGGTATAATTTGCAGATTTATATATTTGGTATCCTTTTATTTTGAGCCTTTGAATTTACATTTAATTCATACTTTCTTTTTGCTTTATATTTGGATTTTATCTGGCATGCTATATAATCACATTGGTATCTCTCGTTGTGTGCATTAAAATTTCATATCTCATATTGATAATTTCAAAATTAGTATCATAATTCATTGTTTATTCATATATGTATCCTTTTGCATCGATATTGATATTGTTTAATCATAGTTTGGATTATTTGTGCTTGAATTGTCAAGTTGTATTTTGTGGAACTTTACACCATTGCATGATTTAATTCCTTCCTTATTATGTCTCTTGGTATCATATGTTCACATATTTAGGTAGATATTTGGTTTATAGGGGATAAATAGTTTTATGCATTCTTACTTTGTTTATTCCTGAATTAAAAAAAGGGGAGAAATGATATCTTTCCTTTCATGATTAGGATATTTTTATCTTGGGAGGACATTTTACCTAGGTTAAGATTATTAGACATAGTTTGAACTTTATTCTTATGCGGATTTTATACTTTCTATATTCTCTTTGCATTTGAAGGTGTGTTTAACTGTCCACGTTTGCAACATGCGATAAAGTTTTCAAGCGAGCAAAGCTACTCATCATATGTGTCTGTCGAGCGTCTTTACTTTTTCCCTTTGGAGTTGGGATTGAGTCTTTTAGAGAACTTGATGGCCCATAGAGTTTTTATTTTGATTTTGTCCCTCATAGCCAAAGGGGGAGATTTGTAAGGATAAATTTCCACTTTAGTCAATTTCTTTGTAGTTGGTTTCATTCCGGACAAAATGTTTGTGTCATGGGTTAGGCTTTGTATTGTTGATCTCATAAGCCTATGACATGTTTGATGAAGATATCCAAGCTTCAAAGGGGATATATATTGTGTTGTGTTTTTGTGCCAAGCTTGTCTTCACGTTTATCCAGGATCTCGTAAGGTATAGTTGAATTTTGAATATGGTCCTTGGATAAATTTTTGGGTGTTTGTTTTTTAAACAAAATCATTTAGAATTGTTTTTAAAAAGTTTTTTAAAGAAAAATAATTTTATGTTTCTAAGTTTGTTGGAACGAGTTTTATACCCCATTAGAACAAAAATCTATTCTCGTTCGAATGATGTTTTAACCTCGTTAGAATGTACTAGGAAGCTTGTTGGAACAGACATCTAACGAACATCAAATGAGAATTTTCTATCAAGCAAAAAGTATCTTGTTTGAATGAAAAAGCTTCTTCATTCGAATGAAGTTGAGTCTCGTTAGAATGAAATAGACTTTTTGTTTCGAATGAACTATGTATTCTCTTTCGAACGAGTTTTCCACCTTAATATTTGTGTTTTCACTACTTAAGGCGTGTTCATATTACTAAGAACTTTTGGCAAAAATTAATTCCCTATCTATTTAGCAAAGTTCCAAAACCCCAATTTCACCCATTGAGTTTAAAGATCCAAGTTTCCATATTCATATGCTTTAAGATCTTTGTGTTGGGCACCAAAGTTCATTTTCTCATCATCTTGAGTTGAGAACGTGTTTTGTGCGGTGGACTCCGCACATTATTATTGTGTTGCGGTGAAGAAGCGGTGTTTCGTGTTCCCATTCTATAAACGGTTGTTGAGATTCATCGGTGGATATCAAGGCATGCATGGATTCTTTCGTTATGGTAGATTGAATGGGTTCACTCCTACATTGCAATGTAGAGGAGAGGTCGATGATTGAAGAGCGTCAAGAGTTGCGAGGGAGACGAGTCGTTGAGTAAGTGTACTCTCTAGTCTTTGTAAAATCTTATCATAGTGATCTCTTTGGCTGGGTCATCCTAGATTTTTCCCTTTGTGGTTTTCCTTGTACATCAGCGTGTTGGATTGGATATATTTATTTTTTCTTCTTATTACCTAGATGCATGTTTTAGGTTAAAAAGATAAAATTGGGTGAATCATTTTTTCACAACAAAACGGTTTAATTTGGTGAACAAGTTTATTGGGTTTAATTTGGTTAAAGTTTTGATCTTTAAAATTGAAAAATATAAAAATAGATTTTTTTGTGTGACCATCATTGCCTAAGCATCGTTAGGGTTGTTTCATCTTAATAAGATGATCTTTTTGTGGCTACTTAATTTAGATTGGGTCAAAAGATTCTCTTAGCTTCTTTGATTCTGGGTAATTTGCATCCTTGGTTGTATCGATTGCATTCGAATTTAGAATGTTTATTTGGTAAATTTCATTCTGGGTAATTTAGAATGTTTGTTTGTTTGGATCGATTGTATGCTGGGTAACATTGTCAACTTTTCTCGTATGTTATGATAATGGCCTTTTTTATTCGAACGTTTTCCTAGCTTTGGTCTGAAGCCTTTGATTTATGAAGTTCCTTATGATGATGAGTCAAATGCTCGGACTTTGATGTCATCAAAGGTGGACCATGGTTCCCTTAGTATTTTGGCTACCCAGATAGATGAGGAAAAATGATTTTATGTGTGTCCTTTTCGATAGGGTTTGGGTGTTTATAGAGCCAATATTTTTCGAGGCGGTTTGGGATTTTCCTTTATTTAATGGAATAAGGTTATGGTATGTTATTATATGATTCCGAATGTGTTATATTCCAATTTGGATATGACCAACCTGCTCCTGCTTCGGTTACGATTAAAAGGAAATCGATAAAAAATTTGTATGCTAAGGCATTTGGTACTTTTACTTGGCATGGGGTTGCTGCCAAATCTCGTGCGTCTGACCACAGGATTATAACCTCTCGTAATTTCCATGGGTTTGCTACTCCTTTACACAATTAATATTGAGTGCATCAGGAAAATTTGATTAAGGGTTTTTTATACTGTGCTAGTGTTGTAGGTCCGAGGACAATAATCTTGGTTAATGATGAAACTCTTTAGCTCCCTAAGCCTCAAATGAGGCCGAATTTGTTTTTAGGTTTTTCGACTTCTATCAACAAGGAGGTTTCCTTGGAAAGTGAACCGGACGTTGTGTTTGCCAAACTTGGTGATTCCAAATCAAAGCATAAAAAGAGGAGTGATGTATCTAGTGTTGTTAGTTGGTCAATAAGACCGAAGAAAGTTGATAATCAAATTTCTTTGGAAGGTGGATCGAAGGGTAGTATTTATAACATACTAGAATGAATATCGACAACGATTGTTGGTGCTGAGAATTAAGCTTCAAGTAGTGGTGTGTATGTTGGTGATATCAATCATCAGGTTGTAGCCGGTGTAGAATTTTTATTAGTGGGTGAGGATGATTCTGTATAGGGTGGGGTAAATATCAATGTGATAGAGCGTGATCCCATGAGGAAAAGGTTGACTATGGCTATGAAAAAGACGACTAAACAACGAATAGCCCACCAAGCTGCCTGTGTTTCAAGTTTTATCTCTTGTTTGGAGGAAAATGAGGAAGCTAATGATGAGGTCTAGGAAGTTGAGGGTCAGGCTATTCCGAAAAGAATAACATGCATTTGACATTTTGTACTTATTCGATTGTGATTGATGATTGCTCTTCAATTATTATGTCATTGTGGTCGATTTGTAGGAGGGTGAAATTGTTGAGTCTAGCGAAAGATCTAGTGAAAGGATATTCGAAACATCTCCTATTGGGGTTCCTATTATCGATGTCATATCAACTTCAATTGTGACAATGTGGGTGGCTTCTTCATCGATTCCCATGTTTTTTAACCTTGCACCAAGCAATTTTAGCCCTTTTTCCAGTTTGGTATAACGCTCAGGAAATGTTTTATTTGGAATTTTATTATTAACTTTGGTGAGTTTGGTGTTATATATGTTATGTCTTGTTTTGGTTGTCTATAGGTGGTAGTAATATTGTAACATCGATGCCAACATCATTAATATTGAGTTTTCTTGATTGGCGGTTTCATGGGATTGCCTCATTACCCCTGGCTTCGGTGATGTGTTCTCGTATTGATCCTTTAGCTCATTTCAATGGTTCGATACATGTTATTATTTTGGTTATGGCATTTGACGTTGGGGGTGGGGTATCTGGAAGCATTGATAATGTGGTGGTATCTATTGTGGATAATTAATCGGTTGTTCTGATAGTGGTTACGCCATCATAACTAGGAATTTTGATATTTGGTGTGATAGGTGTATCGAATGTTTACTTGAGTGATCCTAGAGCAACTTCATCTTTGGGGTTGGTGTCTCTTCAGACTATTTCGACTTCAATTGTTCAGTAGACAAAATTTTGTGCCACGAATGTCCCCAGTGTCCACGGATTATGTGAACTATCCCTGGAGCTGATTTAATTGTATCAAATTCCCCTAGTGATAGTGTGGGTGTTTCGAATAAGTCTAATTTAACTAATCATACCGATGAAGGTTCTATTTATTTGTTGAAGATGCATTAGGGTGAATGATTGATGGTGGTCGATTTACTGAAGAGATGGTGAGTGTTTTTTCATTTCTTGAAGGGGTCACAATTGATGGAACGTTGGTTTTGAATGTGTGTTTTTTGTTAATGCATCATCCTGAAACTTTTGGTCAATTCATAGTTAGGAAAGCTACATTTTGATAATTTTTCCTATCCCAATTGGTTATCGGGGGTTTGGAGATAGGTGTATTTCAAATGCCTACTTTTATGCTCAACGTAAGAGGTTGAACGAGATTATTTGTGATATGAAAGATGTTGTCTTAGGTGGTGAGTGGATGGAGCGACATTTCGAGCATGTGCTACGATTTTAAGCTGATCCAGCTTTCAAGGACTAGTTTCAAACTCTAAGTGGCATGATGGGATATGTCATTTGTGAAGGTGCATTGCATGAAAATATCGGTAGGTTGATTCTAGAACTTTCTGTGGTGGGGGATAATCTAGAAAAACTTGAATATGAATGTCAGGCTATGCAAGAGGTTGGGGATGCTACCTAAAAACAACTAGAGGCGGAGTTTGGCAAGGATGTTTTTGGTATGTGTTTAAATATATTGGTGTAGCTTTTGTCAAGTGATTTGTGGGTTGTGCCTCTATGTGGGCATCATAGATTTTGTCTCTTTTTTTTGCTTTTTAGGACTAATTGGTGATATGTTTGTGGTGTCACCCTCTTATTTTAGGGATATTCATTGTGTTAATGTCACAGAACATTTTACTGTCTTGCAATACTTTCAATTATCAGTAATGAATGATATTACTATGCATTTGTGTCTTTATTTGTAATTTACTCTGATGGGTGATATTATCGATTGTGGATGAATAATTACTTGAGTAGTGTTATTGTGTGCTTAAGTTTTCCCATAACTTGTTATGTGTTGAGAACGATCCTATCGATAATAATTTGTCTTGAATGATGTTCCCGATTGTGATTTTTATAAGGATTTTTTTATAACCTGGAGGTCAAGTGAAAGAGGTTATAGGTTTTTCCTATCATCAATATTATATAAATTATGTTAGACAATAGGTTATGCCTCTCATCGATACTGCAGGTATTATGCTAAAAAAAGTATGGGCTATCCTTTTTTCGATATAATAGATATTAAGATACATAAATTATAGATTGTGTCTTTTATCGATAGCATAGAGGTTAAACTTCGGTAACTGTAGGTGATGCCATTTTTTGATATTGTAGATATTATCTAACAAAGATTAGGTTAGGCCTTTTACCGATCCCAAATACGTTATGCTAAAGGGAGTTATAGGTTGTGCCATTCTCAGAGGTTTTTCCAAAAGGGGTTATGGGTTGGGCATTTCTCAGAGACTGTCATCGAGATTATAGATTATTCATTTCAACATATATAAAGAGGTTTTCTCCCCAAAAAGATTATAGGTTTTTCCTTTCATCATTCACAAAGGTGTTATGTCCGAAAGAGGTTGTAGATTATGTTTTTTATCATTCACAACAAGGTTATACCCAAAGATATTGTAGGTTTTACCTTTCAATGTTCACAAAAAAGTACCCGAAGAATATTATAAGTTGTTCATTTTAACATTTAGAAAAAGGTTATGCCTAAAAGATATTATAGGTTATGCCTTTTAACATTTTACAAAACGGTCATGCCTAAAAGAGATTTTAGGTTGTGCCTTTCAATATTCACAAAGAGGTTATGACCAAAAGATATTGTAGGTTGTGCCTCTCAACATTCATAGAGGTTATTCCCAAAAGATATTATAGGTTGTGGCTTTAAAGATTCACAAAGAGGTTATGCCCAGAAGAGATTATAGGTTGTGCCTTTCAACATTCACAAAGGTTATGACCAAAAGAGATTGTAGGTTGTGCCTTTTAATATTCAAAAAGAGGTTATGTCCAAAAGATATTATAGGTTGTGCCTTTTAACATTGTCCAAGGTTATAACCACAAGAGATTGTAGGTTGTGTTTTTCAATATTCATGAAGAGGTTGTGCCCAAAAGAGATTGTAGATTTTGCCTTTCAACATTCACAGAGGTTATGCCCAAAAGAGACTTTAGGTTATGCCTTTCAATATTCACAAAGAGGTTATGCCTAAAAGAGATTACAGGTTGTGCCTTTCAATCTTGACAAAGAGGTTATTCCCAAAAGAGATTACCGGTAGTTCCATTCAACATTCCAAAGGATTATGCCACAAATTTTGTTACTTATTGGTTATAGTGATGCTTTTTGGGAAATACCAATAACGAATGTGGAAATGTTAGTACCACTTGTGATAATGTTACTACTAATTGTGAAAACTTTCAATACCAATGTGATTTTCTCCGTTTTGAAAATGTCAGTTTTGATTGTGGAAATATCACTATTGATTATGAAAATGTTAATGCTGATTGTGATTTTTCCCTTTTGAAAAATAAAAATCAATGTCGATTATGGTTTTGTTATTTTAAAAAGAGATCAACAGTGATTTTGATTATGCCAGTATAAATTGTGACGCATTTCATAGTGTTTCTCCGAAATCCACAAGTAATAAGTTAAAGTGTGGTTGTATTTCAATGATAAAAAAGGGAAATTTGGCAGTGCTCTACAACCAATTGAGTTCATGACATAATGGAATATAAAGGAAAATTGAAACTAAACAAATCACTTAAATCCTAGGCATAATATTGTTTCAGCCATTTGCAGTTGACAGAAATGAGATCCTCCAAATATAGTTTTATGATTTTACAAAATCCTACTATTGAGATGTCTTTGACAATGTAAGTAACTTCCAAATTTGGTGCGAACTTTCCTGCCAATCATCCTTCCATGACGTGTTGTGCTATTTTTAGAACTAGGTCACCCACCTTGAACTCACTGGGTTTCACCATGACATCAAAATCTCTCAATAATTGCTTGGAATAAGTTTGAAAACACCTTTGTGCTTTGTCCCATCTTTAGTCTAACATCTCAAGATGCGTCGTCCTTAGTTAGATGATTATATGATGCCGGAAGTCCATTCTAGCCATTGGGGCTGCCAATTTGATTGGGAGTATTATGCCGGCACCATAAACAAGTGAGAAGGGGGAGAATCTAGTAGGCTTCCTTTCAGAGGTGCGATAAGCCTATAGTACCAAATTGATTTTGTCATCTTAGGCTCCAGGAAAATCTTCCCTCATTTTTGCAAAGACGTTGGTGAGGGTCTTATTTGTAGTTTTCGCTTGGTCGCATCCTTTTCGGTATAAGATTGAGGAATTCGGTGTTCAATGTTATATCTCGTGATTAAGGCTCATATCTCAGTGTTTTTTAAGGGTGTGCCATTATCTGTAATGATGACTTATGAAATTCTAAAACGACAGACGATATTGTTCTGAATAATAACTACATACAAATTTTTGTTTCCATCTTCTTATTCAACCTTATTGAAATGTTACCAAATATTATATTTATAACTTTTTTTATAAGCTTCCATAGTTGATGATGCTTGTGATATAGCAGCGAATGTTGCATGTGTTCGCTCAGTTGAGGGTTGAGACGGAGGTATATCGTTTTGAGACGACCCATACTTGACACCTGAAAAATAAAAAGAAAAAAATCAGATACAATAGCAAATATAAATAGAAGTAACAAGATAAATACTAATATAGCATTTAGAAGTTAGTTCAAACATATTATATATAAAAATCTATATACATATATATATAATATATAGTAAAAAATAGATTATATATAATAGTAAAAATAGATTATATATATATAAAAAATGGATTACATATATATAGTGAAAAATTGTTCAAAAATGAATAATGTATAACAATATTATATAAATCAGATTATATATAAAAAAAATAGATTATATATATATATATATATATATATATATATATATATATATATATATATATATATATATATATATATATATATATATATATATATATATATATATATAAAAGAGGGATTCGTTAACCAATGATGGGGGGAAGTGACATCTTATGTTCTCAACATCATCAATCTCAGACCAAGATCAACATGAGATGTCACTTCCCCCATCATTGGTTAACAAATCAATCTTATATATATATATATATATATATAGAGAGAGAGAGAGAGAGCATATATCGGATCGTATTTAGAGTTGGATTGGATTAGTTTTATGTCGTAATCAAGAATCGGACTGAAGAATCATTTTTTAGAACCAGAACCAAACCATGAGCCTAAAAAATCGAACCGAACCGAGTCAATAGAGCTGGTTTGGTTCGATTTATCAGATTTTCGGTTCCATTGTGCACCCCTACATTATATACCTTACAAGTAGAGTAAATAGCTTTCAACAACTAATCTCCAACAATGATAATTAATCCACTTCTAAAACCCAACATCGAACCACGTAGGACAAAAGCAATAATCCTATCGATAAACGCATACAACTCATAATCTCAAATAATACCCCAATTATCTCCCAATATTATTATTTCAAATTCCAAATGGATTTTCTTGAATACCACAGATACAAATTTCCAATTCATATAAAAATGATTTATAATCCTTTTAAATGGATGACATCATGATTCTCAATAATTAAATAAATTTCACGAGATAATTATATTATTTTCTCATGTTTCAAATCTCAAAGTTCATAAGTCATAACTCACTCTTAGCCATTTACCATTTCGATCGTCTCATATCAATAATTATTATAACATTAATCTCACATAGGCATGCTCTAATCATTATTATTATTATAAAAATTGGAGTTACACAATTTTTAAAGCAAATAACAACAAAAGGGAATTAATTAGATTGCACTTGCCCTAATTAAACATCAAATCACTTTATTAAACAATAAGAATGGTTTAGGAAATACTTAAAGCATTAAGTATTATGGAGAAAAGTAGATATTGTTGCCTTTTAATAAAATATGGCTTTAGATCTTTATTCTCCTTTGAAATCTGAGAAACTTGTCTCTTGAAACGTTCCCAAAATCTAAGCTTAATGTCCTGAAATGGAGGTTTGAAGATTGTGGGGATTATGGTTTAGTTTTTGTACTAATGCAGAAAAATAGAATGCGAATCAAAAAAGTAAGAACAAACCCTTAAAGAACCTACACGTACTTAACTTCCCCTTCATTTATAGCAGCCCATTATCGGTGCTATAGCTGTCGGCCCCAAGGTCTTCACCCATTTCTCCAATTTATCTTATATTTTCTATTTTTTCCTTTTTATTTTTTCATCTTTTTTGTGTTCTCTTCTCCATAAAAATTCACCCAACAACATATACTATAATTCAATGTCTAAATATATTTTGGTCATGAAGACACGTAAAAAACCTTATGCCCCTGGGGTTTAAACCAAAATTACACATTATAACCCAATTAAATAACTAATTAATTTACACAGTTAATTAGAGTAATAATCCCAAAAATTCATAAATTCAATTTCTCTCATTTGATTAAATTCAAACCATATAAAAAATTTATGATTCAAATATTCTCAATTAATAGCCGTAAATCATTGATAATCATTTAAAAGATTTGGGGCATTTAGTGAAAGTGTGTGTATATGTATGAGGAGTAAAGTCATCATATCCACATCATGGAAACGATGGTAATTAATCCTTCTAAGGAGGTAAACTAATTAAACATGAGTAGAGTACTAAGAGAATATGTAAAAGTGGCTACAATATGAGCAACGCCCCCAAATCGTAATGTCACTACGAAAAAGTGATTACGCATAATATGGGATCGCTAAAGATGTAATAAGCATAAAAAACTATCTATATGGATAAACCATGTGAATTACATGAATAAAATGCTAATGTATGAAGGTGAACTAAGTAAAACAAATAAAGAAGGACTTGAATCCCAAAATGAATTCGTGAACCCTAGGTTATAGAAAATGGCATCAAAGTCTATGTAATTCATAAAAAAAAATAAGGTTAGGGCCTAATCCATAATCCATATCTTAAGTACTTCTTTTGATGTATGAAAAAGTAGTGAAATGTGGTGAGAGTGTAGAAAAATGTATAACGACACTAAATTTGGAATTATAGTCTAAACCCCATTTTTGGGTTTTTGGTTTATAAAAATAGACTTGAAATATATGTAATAAAAAACGTGTAGGATTAGTCTGGAAATGATCAAAACAAACTATAAATATTATAAGAACATTAAGATATATAAAATAGCATTTGTTGGGATAATGAAAATGGAAAGGAGTTTCGACCTTCGAGCACTTTTGAATTATATTTAGAGGATTTTTATTGGTTGACTTTTGATAGTGGATGATGGTGGTGGAGTGGTGGTTGAAGCTGGGGAAAGGTGATGTAAGGGAATGTAATGAAAATGATGTATTCTAATTTCGAGAAAGTAATCGCACTAAAATTGGGGTCCCTCTCAAATTAGATTAGGGTTTCCTTATATACGAAAAAACAAAATGAACAAATAAACAAGTCTTCCCCAGGGACCTGTCAGCTAGCATGGTCTAGGACTTGCCTGTCGATAGGTTTTTCTTACTTGTTGTCCAATTATTGCTCAGCCTGCCAGTAAACAAGTGAGGTGTCCTACCTACAGGTAGACAAAAATAAATTTTATGTCATAAAATGTGAACCATAAGCCCAATTCATGCATAAATAGGACCATTGGAAAGATTATTCATAGATATATTATTTTTTAATGGGGAACACCCGGGTTTGAAAGTTTATTAAAGTCAAAGGTGGTCCAGTGAGAGCGTCGTTGTTCTCTACTTAGGGTTTAACGGAGGATCGGAGGTTCGAAATTGAAGGGACATTGTTTGGACCCTATGGAGGAGTGTGGGTGTGTTAGGGTGGGGTGTCTATTAATAGTGAGTCGCATTTAATTAATTAATAATTAAACTTTAATTAAAAAGCAACGTTTATTGGCTAATTAATAAAATTAGATAAATAATTAACTCTCGAAAAAATGGTAATTTTGGGTAGGTTCGTAGGATATTTACAATGCTTGAATTGAGTTAAAAATAGTTATAAAATGGTCCATTAGGTTAGGGTATGTGTTGGACCAACTTTGGGACATTTTGGTGCTTATTTTGGGTCATTTATGATTAGGACAATATAGGCCCGTAGCCTAATTACGAATTTAAGACCTAATGTAAGTTAATTACATTAACCTAACACTCATAAACACTCTCGAGAACCATATAAACTAAGGACATAGTAGAGGGAAGCCCTAACTTTGGAGATTTGTGGTCTGGAGAGTTGCTTTCAACAATACACTTTGAGGCAAGTTTACATTATGTAAAAATAGCATTGGATTTATGTTATGACAATGATTATATATTGAAATTTGCAGTCAAGATTAGATAATTTTATTTAGTTGGTAATTAAAATTAACTTCGTAATTAATTAGTTTAATTATTTGATGAACTCATGAACTTATTTAATTGAGTGAACATATTGATGTACGAAACTTGGTAATGTGTTAACGAAAACATTAGATTTGCAATACATATGTTAATGAAAACCTTAGATATATAATTGACTTGAAATCTTAAGTTAACTTAACCCATTTGAATAAAAAAAAGGTGGAGTTATGTTTAGTTGAATAATATATGTAATTGAACCTATAATCTTATTAGAATCACTTTAATTCTTTTAGAAACTTGTTGGAAATATTAATTTATAGCTTGTATATTTGGTGAAAGGGATTTTTTATTATTTAGAGACTTTTAGTTGGAATTGGGGGGTTTACAAGCGCCATTGTTGTACATTGGGATGAACTCAGACGCAAAGAAGTGACAGATGGATCCGGCCCAAGATTAGATCAATCGAAACGGGCCAATCGATCTGGCTTGGGAGCGGATTGATTCAGTACTGTAGGCTTGGTCAATTTGTGGGTATTTTCGGGATTTTAAGCATTGTTTATACAACATAATTCTAGTAATTTTAGGGTAACTTAATTGGAATATATAAATCAGTAAGTTTGGGGACTTCCTATTTTAGGAACCTTTGGGTTAGGGTTAAGGACAAGATGGCCGATTAATATTTAACATTGAGTACACAAATAAATAAACGGGATAACCTTTAATAACCCATAGAGTTGGGTTTGATATTGATTTGTGTGGATTTTGTGAACATACCTAGGGGTGCTCATGGGTAACCTACTAGAAGGGATTTAATAGGGTGTGTACGACATGATTGTGTGTGGTATCTCGGTGCGCACATTTATTCTACCAAGGTCTTATTACCCCAATCCTGCTGCCAATGTTTTATTCTTCAAACCATGTATGGCGTTTACTTTTTAGTAAAGGTATTTCAGTTCATTCTTAAATAAAAATCATGGTAATGATAATGACTTATATTTATTCTTTAAATATATTCAAAACATGTCGGTTAATTGTACTTAGTAAAAATTAGAGTGAATTGGGTTTGGCTTGCTCATGGAAGTTCAGAATTTCGGTTCTAGTACCATTGAATAGTTCACAACCTATATAGGTGTAAGGACACAAATTTCCAATTGAGTCCTTTGTAGTGTTGGCTCAATTCCGGACAAAAACATTTAAGTCATAGGATAGTATTCTTGTGTATCCTTCAAGCCTATGACATGTTAAAGTTGAAGACGTTGTGGCCTTACTTTTCAAGAGAACATCATTGCCGAGTTTTAGCGCCTCGTTTCACGTCATCAACTCCATATTTCATTGTCTCCAAAATGTATGAATGCTTTATATATTTGTAGGAGACTTGGAATAATTTTATTGGGTGTAATGTTTATTTAAAATAAAGTTTTTGGGCTTAAAATCAAAATTTGAACATTCTGTCAGTTCGTTCCATATGGTCGTTCGAACGAGTTTGCCAACGACTTTTCCCAATTGGCCTCTGAAACATCGTTAGATAGGTTGTTCGAACGAGACTTCGTTCAAACGAAAATCTTGTTCGAACGAGATTTCTGGCGGGAAAACTTTTTTGGAGTTTTTATCCACTATCCCACTATTTTGTTCCCACTAATTTTTCCAGAAATAATTAGTGCGAGAACCAACCTTTTCAAAGGAACTTTTTCATCTTCTACAATCTCTAGAGAGAGTTTTGAGAGCTTAATTCCTCCATGAAAAGGTTCAAGTTTTGAGTGTTTGTTTTTCAAGAAAATCATTCTTAAACACTTTTGTTGACACCCATATTTGTTTATTCCAAGTACCACTTCTATATATTACCTTGGAGTGTTTGGCACCAGGTTTTTCTCTACATCTCAAAGAAGATAATTTTGGTTTTACTTCTACATCCCATAAAGAAGAAGTTCATTATTTTTGCTGCGGCATTCTCACATGGTGAAAGGCACCATGTGTGGTTGATGGTAGCTTGGTCTCAATTGGTTGACTCCAAGGTTCCGGTGAAATCCGAGATTATTAGTTAGGCGGAGGTTGAAGATCGAAGGAGCGCGTCAAGGCTTAAAGGGATTCGAGTCAGTTGTGTAAGTCCTCTTGTCGAGTCTTTGTAAAATTGATACCATACTTAGTGAATTTGTTAGGCCAGGGTCGTCCGAGGTTTTTTCCCGATTTGGGTTTTTCCTCGTACATCGTCGTGTAGTGAGATTATTTATTTTATCTTGTTTAACTCACCTAGAACGCATGCTTAGGTTAAAAAGATAAAATTGGGTTTAATTTACAATCTTGCTTAATTTGGTGCTAGTTTAATATTTGGATAATGTTTAACTTAATTTAATTCAAGTCTAAATAATTTAATTTGATAAAATTTGGTTTGGCTTATATAGAAAAATTAATTAATCATGTTAGGCAAATTTTAGGACTTACGTTAAATTAATTTTTGGGCAAAAAGTAAATTTCTCATAGTTAACTTCAAGCGTTATTTTTATTTGTGAGAAAATCCAAATATTGGTTTGTGTGAATTTGTGTGTGTGTGTTCACCATTATTCACTCACTTAGGTTTAATTTAATTTTTCATCTTTTTAAGAAAAGAAAATCAAATAAAATTTGGAAAATTAAATTCTTGTGTTGAACCATCTTTATTCTGCATTAAAGGATATTGGTTTTGAAAGATTTTTTAAATTGGGGGTCATCTCCTATCGCGTGTTTTTCAATAGGGAGTTGAAATACTATTGGCATTGTTGCTTGTGCAATCTTAATGGTTTATCTCAAACTACAAGAACATGTTTGATGGTTCGAGAACTTGTGAGATAGTTCAAAAAAGGATTGTGACCGATACATTCAGGAATGTATTGAACAAAAGCACCCATGAGGTTTAAGTTTAAGGGTTGTCTTAATTAGACTTAGGTAATCTCACACCATTTGCAAAGGGTTCACAGATTACTAATCCTAAGATTTATGAGGATTGTAATGCTTGAACAATTTTTTCTTTGACTCTTATAAGAAAGATCCAATTTTTAATTGAATCGCAATCTCCGTTGATTGGGAAATTGTTGTGTAAGTAGGTTTGAGATCATATTTTGAAGGAATCAGCATCCAAAAGATATCTTGGATTGTGATATCCCTTAATAGACTTATATATTGTAAGGACATTTTGTCCATTGTCAATATGTATGTCGTACGCCGTTACACCGTTGAAGAAACTCAAGATCGCATCTACATCAACGGATCCGAATATCAAAGCGTCTTCAACATCATAACCTCTGCGAGAATGAACATGCTAAAGTTTTGTTTTTAAGTCCCTTAAAGTTTCATACTTAGTATTGGGAAATTTTTATGAGATGTTTTTTATAAAAATAAGAAGTAATTTTTTTCAAGCAAAATGAGGCTTTTAATTTATTTTTTTTAATTTTCTGGTAAACCGGACCGGTCCGCCTTTTTTAAAAAAAGAACCGAACCGCCCCCGAACTAGTCTGCCTCCATACCGAACCGATCCTATTTACACCAGTAAACACCGGATCGAAATCAAACCGAAGAGCCCCTTTAAAAAATGAACCGATCCGAGGTCGGACCGATCCGCCTCCATACCGGACCGGTCTGCCTGAGATAAACTCGATCAGATCTGTTTGGATTTTTTACCACCGACTCATATTTCCTATATATATTCCTATTTCGGTGGTGTATTTTTTGAAGTCTTTGAGAAAATTTTTCTAAGAGTTAAAAGACAACAAGACTTCGTTTTTTGATGTGCCAAACATCTTTTTGATTCACACACAAAAATCCCAATTACTTTTGTGAATCTTTTGGAACCCTAGAACACAAGCTTTGCTATTGTTCAACCTTTGTGGGGAGATCTTTGCAACCGAGGGCTGTGTGTCATTGCTGAGGGAGTCTCTACAAAGTTTTATGACTGTGTGTCATTAAGGAGAGTTGCGGTTCTTCCTTTGTTGTTTGGGCTGCGAGTCCTTGGAGGGTGCTGCGTGTATTCTCTTGCTGAGTTCAAGACTGCGTGTTGATCCATTGCAGATTTCTCTATGTAATTGTAAGTTGCGATTTATATATTCATAGTGAAATAAAGGTTTTACCCGAAAGGTTTTTTTTCCTGAAATCTGTGTCTCAGCATATTTTTGTGTCACATGCTTTATTTATTTATGGGTTGACACACTCACCTTAGATGCATGTTTAGGGACTCTAATTAAATAGGGGGTACTTGGAAACTTGCGAATTTAATTTAATCAATTATCACACGTCACGACTTTTCATATATTTTGTTTCTGCTAGTTAAACCTGACAAGTGGATTATTTTATAAACTTGGTAGTGTAGCAAATAAGTTAAGTATAAGAATCGAGGAATTTAATAGATGTTAGTCAAAATCAATTAGCAACAAGTTGCTTTAACAAAGTGAGTATCAGACACTTAACATGGGGAATCACATTAAGTACCATGATCAACTTTGCAATTAATACCTCTTTATATCCAAGTGATTTTATAAATAATCAAATTACAATGTAGTCATGATTATTTAATGGAGTTCATAGCTATTAAATAAAGAAAGGAAAAAATCATGGTAAATATAATTAGGATTTTCGAGTATTTATTTGGAAGCCAATTTTATTATTTTATTTGGGTCCCTATTATAATTCATTTCTCAAGTATTAGACCCAAAACTCTCTGGAATCCCAGTTAAGGCTAAGCCCATGACTTATACCTATTTATATTGGTGTAAGCTAGAGTTTTAGGTTGATGGTCCATAATGAGGAACATTGTTTATGTTTTTGTCAAGGGTTAGGGAGAGACAAAGTGATTTCTCTCAAATTTCATCAAGTGGTCATCTCCAAGAGTTTCCACACATAAGGCTTATTTTGGGTGGATCATATACTAAAAGATTCGAGATGTTCAGAGAATTATAGGAAGGTCTTTGGAGACCTTGGAAGGGTAGCAAGATCTTCTTCTTCTTAAACCTTTTCTCCTCATAATAATAAAAACATGATTCGTTATGGTATTATATTATATATCGTAGGTTTGGTCATGAAACTGAGTTCTTATTTTTTTCGATGCATGACCAATCAAATATCTTAGGGCTAAATTTTTTAGAATTTTCAAACATCAATCTCGATTTCCTAAAAATTGGTATCAGAGCCCCCGGTTATACATTGATCTTGTTTTAGAAAGTTCCATTTTGTCCAACCTTGAAAATCCTAAGTTTTGCATCTTGTTTGATTATGTATCTTTGTGTATGGTATTGTAATATAACTTGATTTTGTATATATTTTATATTTATATCCATTCCATTATGGTCACATGTGTTTTTGTGTGTTAATGGATCCTACGGTGGTTTATCTATTGCTACATTTCGCTCTCATATTTGATATGGTTATAATAATTAGGTCTTTATAATTATTTCCTTATCAAAGTATTTAGAGGTGATTGTGAGGGGATGTAATGTTTATTTACTATTAGATTAATGTATTAGTGGGTTTAGGTGCTGAATAAAGTTTTGTGAAGTTTCACAACGATTCGAATGAGTTATGGCCATTTGTGTATGCGATTTCCGTGAAGAATATGAAGTTGATGTGATCTAGGGTCAGATCAATCCAAGGGACCGTCAGATCGATCTATTGCTAGGTCGGATCGATACGAGCCTAACAGTTTGTAGAAGTTTAGTTGTTTGATGCTATTTTAGATTATTTTTAGCAATGGTTCTTCTTCTAAACTCCTCCCGAACCGAAGTGGATTATTTCCAAAGGCAAACTATATGAAGAACTCTGGGATACTTTGAAGTTTTATTTGAGGAAAATTATTATCCAAAAGGAAGTTTACCTCAAGTGGATATGTTGTTCTTTAAGACTTATGCTTCAAGAAGGATTCTAAGCCATGATGGGATGAGAATTTTATTCCTATTTCAATTGCGATTGCATGCTATTATGTTTGATTATAATTCTTCCAAATATTTCATGTTGATAATTTTTGTGTGCTAAATAATTATCTAATTAGGATCCCATGTTATTATGGATGTAGGGGATATCACACCCATAATAAAAGTAATATTGTAATATATCCCAAGAAATATGAATACAGTGAACAAAGAACATAGTATGTGCGTGGTTCGACATATTATTTTGCCTACATCCACAAAAAGGGATGGAGAATTAGGGTTAGAGTGCTAGGTTTGATAACTGGGAGTCCAAGTCATCGTGAGCAAGTTACATCCCAATACCTTCAAACTCAGTGAAGTCACCCTTATTTATAAGTACAATAGTCATATCCTTCTAGGTCTTTTTATGTCAATCCTATCTACAAATTATAGATTCCAATTAGATCTAAGTCATCCACATCATCTAAATGATCTTCTTATATTCATATTTATCTCTCCTGATCATTCGGCCGATCACGCTTGTTGATATCTGAGGGCCACGTGTCAGTCCATGTGGCATATTCGATTATATTCCCTTAAATTTCCCCCAATACTGGGGTCATCTGCAATAAAGGTGATCGACCACAACTTTTTGTTTGTATGGACACATATTGACGTGGGTTTTCTCAATCATTGCTTCAGATCCATATAAGTGACTACTCCCAGAAGTGGGATGTAATGATTACTTCTCTAATACGCATGGTTTCCACTCCTTGAGTATAACGAGCTACCAACATTTTTTTCGAGCAATACTTATCCGTAGGCAACATCGATGTCTTTGATTTTGGCGACAGAAGGTATAAGGTCTCAAAAAACATATACCTTGAGCATTTCTCGAATTCTACTAGGTATTTTCTATCACTTTCTCTATCTCGAATTCATCTTCTCTGAAATACTTTTGTTTTCTTATCTTTATTCATCACATTTTCTCCATGTCTAGGTGTAGGAGAAAATATAAAGTATTTTTCACAAATTATTTTGAGGAATTTCGAATCAGAGGTTTAATTCTCGATAATGTCCATATTAGGACTTCATCGGAAGATAAAAATATCTTCACTCTCGACAATGAGGTTGCTTTTATGACAGTGGCGATATTGGAGGGGGAGTTCACTTTCCCATCCACCCATTATTTATGGAAGTAATCTATTATTACAAAATACTTCTGATCCAGGAGAATGGTAGTTTGTACCGGATCATGATAGGTACAGTCGTTATAAACCAGATTTATGGAACTAACCTTGTCCTCAATGAAATCAAGTATTATTACGACTTGAGGTGTTCCTCAGGGACTGACATATACCACTTCCAGACTAGGGACAAGTCCTACAACTTGGTTATAAATCTGCTGAGATTGAAAAGGATACCAAAAAGAATATCCTTATGTTTTTTGGGTTATTATATCATGAGAAATACGAAGGTCTCTAGGTCCTCAACGATCGAAAAACCTAGTAGGTCATCCATCATTTCATCGTAACATTGTGATTTTTTGCCTTATTACTAATCGTTATAACTTTATATTCATATTGCTTCCTAAACATAAATACAAAAGAATACTCGGTTAACTTGATAGACTATGAATTCATTTAGAAAAATGAACTCCGACCAACTTGAGACCTCATTAGAGAGTGACCCACGTTCTTCTTGGTTACGAATTGATCGTCACTTTGGTTAAATTGTTTACAATTCTCCAAGTTAGTGTAGTCGACTATACTATGATTGGCGACTAATCCATTCAAAATGCCACCCCAGTGCCCAGTGAAACTACAAAGGGAGTATACTTGGGGGATTAAACTCATGTCTTTCTCATCCCTATCGACTCCAACAACGACCAAAAGGAGAAGGCCGAAAAGAGTGAGGATTTATTCTTAGATGACCTTGACCCACTATTCTCTTATGAGGAGGCAGGCATATGAGGTCGCCTTTGGGAAGAGGTAAAATCATAGGGAAATTTATACGTTGAAGACATCCCCATTCTGAAATAATATTGGGGAGATGACCGACCAAGGAGATCAGTTGAATTGTCCGTTGTCAGGGACAACTAGAAGAAGTAGGGGGCCAAGGTAACTAGGATGACTAGAATGTTGTCAGGAAGTAGAAGAAAAGGCTTGTTACTTTTGAGGAGAAAGAGACCCGAGAACTTGAGCAACAAAGGGAGAGGGAGGTCGATCAAGCCAAAAAGAGGAGGCTCGATAAGTCTCCTGTCAATACTCACCCTCCTCCTCTATCAGGATCAAACTAACTTGTTATTATAAACCCACATTCACAGAGTCATAATGGGACTCCCCCTCCACCTAATACCTGGGCCCATCCTTAGGTGATCGCCCTTTTGAAAGGCAATGAGCTAGTCGCATCTGTTTACTCTGCTCAAAGAGACTTAGAGGTTGTCTACTCTATTACTGAGGCGTCCATGTTTCCCCCGACATGGTTGACCTGAGATCATTCTCTGTGGATCACCTTCATGTGAAAGGTCTCTGCTAAAATGTGTTGATAAGGCCTTAACTATATTTCAAAAAATTATATTTTTTTAACTTTTTTCTGGGCCTAACCGTTGCTTTTATTTACACGAGCCATGCACGTCACACATGAGCTCGCCTATCAGGCTAACCACCTAAGGAAGAGAAATAATGTTGTTCTTGACAACAAAAAAGTCTTGAAGAATGCTTTAACAAAAAAGAAGAGTGAGGTGACCTAACTTACTAACAAGTTGAAAGAGGAGTCTGCTATTGAGGATAAGGCAATATAAGAGGCCGAGAGAACTTAGTTGGAGTTCATTCGGGTTAATACCGAGCTCATCGTCCTAAGAAATACCCTCCTAAAGTTTATCCTTTAAAGGTTAAAGTTTGTTTTGGAGAGGAAAGATGATGAAGACATCAACGAAGCCTTTTATTAAGGTTTTGAGTTAACAGTCTGAGAGGTCACTTCATAAATGTATTAACCTCAGTTTGTTACCTTCAACAATTGCTGGTTGGCTGGGCTTCAAAGCAGTGGTGTCTCCGAGGGAGATCCGGCCTACGCCGAACACCCTCTGTTGTAAAATCCAATAAATGGGGGTAGGACCCTGAAACCCATATCATCGAGGAAAATTAAGTTGTATATGAAGTCAGACAAGCTATTGAGACCATTAACCAGGTCGTCGTCGATCCCCGTACTCTTCTTGAGGGAGAGGTCAGTGTTGTGGAGAATGAAACTCCTACAGGTCATGGGGAGGTCAGCCCTGATCCCTAGTTAGGTTTTTTACTTTTTTATTTTTACTTTTTGTAGTCCGGATGGTCATTTTTATAGGCCCTCGACCATTTTCATTTTTATTTAAAGTATTCTCCTTCCTTCCATTTTGCCTTTATATTTTAATCTCTTACTTATAACAAGCTCAGTTTTTGCTTGCCCCGACTGTATATGTGTAAGATGCGCTTTTAGATCGCGATAACTATTGCAATTTAAATTAATCATTCAATTTTTTATATGCACCCCCTTTGGGGGAGACAATCCTAACATGGGTTGCATCAACATTTTAAGGCGGTTTAAATGCCAATGTAGGTGATCGACTCATTTATGAGTTCCTCTTCTAAGTGAACTAGCCTATCTTAGGTCGTACCATAATTTTCAAGTGGGTTTAGTGCCAGGTTCCCAAGAGGTCGACTTTTTCTAAGTCATACCATTACTTGAGTGGGTTTGATGCCAAACATAGGCAAATGATTTGTTCTAAGTCTTACCACCCAATTCTTATGTGATTTTTTGCCAGATTCTCATGCGATCGACTCGTGTCAAGTCGTACCACTACTTGAGTGGGTTTGATGCCAAACGTAAGCGATCGACTTGTTCAAAGTCGAACAACCCAATTCTTAGATGGGTTGTTATCATATTCTCAGGCGATCGACTTGTTCTATGTCGTACCATTACTTGAGTGGGTTTGATGTCAAATGTAGGTGAAAAACTTGTTTAAAGTCACACCACCAAATTCTTTGGTGCATTTTTTCCACATTCTCAGGTGATCGAGTTATTCAAAGTCGTACCACTACTTGAGTGGGTTTGATACCAAACGTAGGCGAGCGACTTGTTCTAAGTCCTACCACCCAATTCTCAGGTTAGATTTTTCTAGATTCTCAGGCGACCGACATGTTCTAAGTCATACCACTGCTTGAGTGGGTTTAATAATCAAGGCAAAGAAACCCAATATGCTAAAGAAATTATTTCATTAATCATAAATCATCTTATTCAAACATAAATGGAAAAACATTTCTGAATAATATCTAATGATAAAACTTCCTAGAGTTTATGGAATTCAAGACCTTGGTATCATTATTCCATCCAAATCTTCTAGGTGAAAAGATCGGCCACCACCCTTTAAGAATACTCTATAGAGATCATTCCAATATGGTGCTAGCCTTCCGTCTAAAGTCTTCTTTGCTATTGGCATGAGCTTTCTGAGAACTAAATCACCAACCTAGAATTCCTTTACTTTGACCTTCTTATCATGTTGCTCCGTCATCTCTTGTTGGTAAGCATCCAGTTGTATGAGAGCTTGTTTTTTTCATTCTTCTATTAGGTCCATCTTATGATCCAATCGATCATCATTTCGACCATCTTAAAATATCTATGATCCGAGAGTTGGGAGTTCAATCTCCAGAGGGATGAGTCCCTCCATTCCCTAAGCAACAGAGTAGGGGGTTTCCTTGGTCGGTCTTGTGGTGTTGTCATGTAGGCCTAGAGAATAAAATAGAGTTCATCCACTCATCTTTCTTGTGCCTTTTCTATTCAGTGCTTAATTCTAGATAGCATAGTTTTGTTGGTTATCACCATCTGGTTGTTACACTATGGGAACACGATTGATGTATAGTGGATTATGATCCCACGTTTTGGGGACAAAATTCTCGAAAGATTTCATTGTCAAATTGTGTTCCGTTATCGGTGACCAATGTTTTTAGGATCCCAAATCTTGTGATGATGTTCCTCCACACAAGTCGCATAGCATTTACTTCTCTGATGTGAGTGTGCGACTCAGCCTCCACCTACTTTGTGAAGTCATAGGTGTCCATTATGAGGTAATTTCAGTTGCTAGGAGCTATAAGTAGAGGTACCATGATATCCATGCCCCACTGAGGAAAAGACCAAGGACTTATGAGAGGGTTTAGATCTTCTACTAGCTGCTTGATAATTGGTGAGAACTGCTGGCACTTGGCACACTTTTGGGCGAAATATAAGGCATCCTTTTACATGAAATGCCACCAATAACCCTGAAAGATCTCCTTGTAAGCGAGTGATCTACCTCCTTGTGACATCCCACCTATTTTAACCACATCTGATAAGTCATTTATCAAAATAAACAGGAATCTCATTTGGTTCCTTCTTAGCATCACTGTCAAAACTTTTTAAATTACTAACCACCTATGTTAAATTAAGGCGGTGCCAAATTATATTTTTCATTAACATAACAACATACGAAAATAAATAATATCATCCATCCACATAATAATAGAAGTCTGAAGCATCACAAGATAAATAGATAAATGATAAACATTGAATAAACCATCAGTTCCAAAACTAATATCCAAGTCTACTTAAATGAAACTGAATCTAAATACATAGTCTGATAAATAAAACTGAAATAATGTATCAACTGAAGGAGCAACATTCTTAAATGAAATACTGATCAGAAATCCTAATCTAGAAGTGAATAACTAAAGTGTCTACACAAATCTTGAATACCTCCACAAGTGTTGCAGCTACACATCTCTGGAATGAATCATCAAGCTTGGTATCCCTGTGGGTGGACACTTAAAATGTTTTAAAAATTGATTTGACACAGGTCAGAGCCCAAAAACCTTTGAAAAATATTTAGCAAGTATTTAAATTACATATTTAAAAGCATTTATTAGATACACTCGTTAGTTTCATGTACACTCCCTTGAGTTCCTCACCTCTAACCTATAGTGGACACCTAATGTCTCCTACTTTATCCCTAGTTATGCTACCAGCCTAACTAGACCCAAGTATCTAACTAACCACAACAGGTTTAGCCCCCCCTATACCGCCTATACGCTACGCTACCATAAAGCCAATAATTAATATAATCGAATATTATTATTGCATCATTAAATTAAGTTTATCAAACTTAGGTCACTTTTAGATATACACTATCGATCCTTTCTCCCATCATGCAAGAGTAGAATAATCACAATTGTATATATCTATCACATTATAATATATACAACTAGAGTATCCCCCGAAATGGCCCTCATAATGCATTCATACTTTACTATCAAGTCCATGGATCTCTCGTACCAAATCAAGGACTATCGGTTCGAAATAGCACCTCGAACCATAAATCAAATAACACATACAATGGATGCTAATATAGTTCTAAGCCTTTAGGCTATGCACATACCTAACATACCCAAATGACTTACCAGTCCCATTAATACACTCGCACATAGTGAGCCGCCCTAAGTTCTATATTCTAGGGCACGCATCTAGACCTCTCAAGAATTGCCAAGGAAGTATCGCCCTCTGCGCAAAACCTCCCGTGATAGAAAACGTAGGTATGCTCACACTTATAACAAAGCACATAATAGGTATTCACACAACCTATATATATATATATATATATATATATAGTACAGGTATACACACAACCCATAATATATACATTACTAGTATTTATATCTCTCGAATACTCAACGTATTAACGATTCACACATAGTATTATATTCATATTTTTCGAGTATCACTCACCACCCTAAGGGTCATAATTATCCCTAAGTAATTTTAGTTGTAAAACGTGACTATCCTACTGGTATTGATCTTAGGTTATAGTTTACTCTTCCCGTAACCCGATTCATAAATTCCCGATACGCAACACAATCGGTTAATTATCGTCGTTCCTAATCCCAATTCTAAACTCATTAAGATTAAATCGGGCCTTAATTATATGTCCAATTGATCTTCTCTAAGTCCCTATAAAGTTATTATAACTTCATCAAAGTCCCCCAGAGATATCGACAAAGAACACTTTGCAAATAAACAAAAAGACCCCATTTCAGCTTTGGTCGATCTATTGACAAAATTGGTCGGTCAATCGATCGATCCATCGATCGATTGACATCCCACGATCGATCGATCGATCCTGGGTTTTGGAAGCTTTGTCCTGTAACACCCTGCCCGCCCGGGGAGAGCGAACGGAGCGCTAATGCGATAAAATAAATCCAAATCCACAAGTGACAAGGTATAGAGCATCTAAGTCCCACAACAACAAACGAGAAACTACAAATTTCAATCTCTTCAAATTAAATACCAAATCTCTCGAATTACATACAACAACTAACTCGAAAATAAAATACAAATCTCCAAAGCTCTATACATCAAAATAATATAAATCTTTCCCAAAACAATCCTCGCTAAAATCAATCTCCATAGCGCCCCAAAATCCACGCTAACCTGCCACTAAAAGAAAATATGGGGAAGTACACAATACGACAGGAAAGATGCTCAACAATTATATTAACGATGAACAAAGCGTAACAACACGAGTACGAATATTCAAATCAAAATGCAAATCTCAATAGCATTTCATCATTATAATTTCTCAATAACACTTTAACCGGGTAACCAAGCCTCACCACATCCGTATATGCTTTATCAAGCCATAGCCCGGGAAACAGGAATTTTGGCGGGTGCCCAACATCCGTGCCATATTAAAATCTCATGACAACGTGCTCATAAACAATATAATGATACCACATGAATCAAAATAATTTCAACAATTATTTTCCAGATTTCAATGAATTTAACAATTCAAATATGAGTTCAATTAAACAAGAATTCAAAGAGAATGACACTCGCGAGATTTAAGGAGCATATTGTGTAAAACCCCATACCTTAAATCATGATGAGAAACCAACGATCACATCCTCAAGATCAACACAAAAGATCCACAAAAGCTCCTCCAAGAACCTCCAACAAAATAGCCCCAAGAACACCTCTAATCTAAGGTTGGAACTCACAAATCTCAAGGGCCAATGTGTATATAAAAAGAAGAGGAATATAAAATATATTTGCTGCCAAAATTTGTGCCAAAAGTATGTTAAAAAGGGTTGCCCACGACTTCCTTTTATAATACAAAGAAATGAAGAGATGGAATCCAAAAGACTCATTTAATTAAGGCAAAGAAATGAAGAGTTGGAAGTCAAAACAACTCCAAGAGTTAAAAACATTTAAAAATTATTTTAAAATCCGTTTTCGAAATCGTTTGAAATTCTCACCTTTAAAAATAATAACCAACATATTTGAGCAATAAAAATAATTTTATCAAAAACTTTATTTTCCTCCATTTTCCAGAAATTAATTAAAATAGCCCAAAATTACGCGGGTTGTTACACTTCCCCACTAACAATGGAATTTCGCCCTCGAAATTCGCCGAATGCCTAACTCTCAAAAATCAGGCTAACAATCTCCAAAAATAATTCACGTCTCCCAAAAATAAATTCCTCACCTCTAATCTCGAAACTTATCACGAATATCACCTAAAATTTGCTATCTCCAAAAATTGCTAACCACGCAATGAACCCAAAATCCAAGCCCCGAGGGTTGCCGTATACCTAAGCTCTGATACCATTTGTAACACCCTGCCCGCCCGGGGAGAGCGAACGGAGCGCTAATGCGATAAAATAAATCCAAATCCACAAGTGACAAGGTATAGAGCATCTAAGTCTCACAACAACAAACGAGAAACTACAAATTTCAATCTCTTCAAATTAAATACCAAATCTCTCGAAGTACATACAACAACTAACTCGAAAATAAAATACAAATCTCCAAAGCTCTATACAACAAAATAATATAAATCTTTCCCAAAACAATCCTCGCTAAAATCAATCTCCATAGCGCCCCAAAATCCGCGCTAACCTGCCACTAAAAGAAAATATGGGGAAGTACACAATACGACAGGAAAGATGCTCAACAATTATATTAACGATGAACAAAGCGTAACAACACGAGTACAAATATTCAAATCAAAATGCAAATCTCAATAGCATTTCATCATTATAATTTCTCAATAACACTTTAACCGGGTCACCAAGCCTCACCACATCCGTATATGCTTTATCAAGCCATAGCCCGGGAAACAGGAATTTTGGCGGGTGCCCAACATCCGTGCCATATTAAAATCTCATGACAACGTGCTCATCAACAATATAATGATACCACATGAATCAAAATAATTTCAACAATTATTTTCCAGATTTCAATGAATTTAACAATTCAAATATGAGTTCAATTAAACAAGAATTCAAAGAGAATGACACTCGCGAGATTTAAGGAGCATATTGTGTAAAACCCCATACCTTAAACCATGATGAGAAACCAACGATCACATCCTCAAGATCAACACAAAAGATCTACAAAAGCTCCTCCAAGAACCTCCAACAAAATAGCCCCAAGAACACCTCTAATCTAAGGTTGGAACTCACAAATCTCAAGGGCCAATGTGTATATAAAAAGAAGAGGAATATAAAATATATTTGCTGCCAAAATTTGTGCCAAAAGTATGTTAAAAAGGGTTGCCCACGACTTCCTTTTATAATACAAAGAAATGAAGAGATGGAATCCAAAAGACTCATTTAGTTAAGGCAAAGAAATGAAGAGTTGGAAGTCAAAACAACTCCAAGAGTTAAAAACATTTAAAAATTATTTTAAAATCCGTTTTCGAAACCGTTTGAAATTCTCGCCTTTAAAAATAATAACCAACATATTTGAGCAATAAAAATAATTTTATCAAAAACTTTATTTTCCTCCATTTTCCAGTTTTTAATTAAAATAGCCCAAAATTACGCGGATTGTTACATGTCCCAAACTCGTTTTTTCCATAGTTAACACCTCAAACCTCCATAAAACCTTTCCAAACTCCCGTCCAACATACCCAAACTCAAACATATGTCTAGGGATAATTTTTACAGTAAATAATACATCAAATTTATAAGAAATCTACCCAAGAATAGATTAAAAACCATAATTCATAAAACCCTAGTTTATGGTGTTCTTCATGCATATTCATCAAGATGCCCATATTTATTTCAAGTTATTTATCACAGAATCTCAGATTTTGTATTATCTACATAGAGGGATTAAATCTACATGAATCCTACCCTAAAACATTAATTAGACCCAAATAAATTCCAAGAATACAGCCAAATCATGTAATTTAAACCATACACTACATGGGTATTATAACATGCTTATAAAAATTGCAAGATAAACACTTACCTTGTAATAGCAGGTATGATTTCCATTCTAGGATGGTGAGGATGTTCTTCCCTTGCTCCGATCTCAATTTCGGGAACGTTGGTGATGCGAAAAGGTATGGAATAACCTAGGTTTATTCTCTCCTTCCTCTCCTATGGACTCTCTCTCCCCAAAGTGTTATAACCCTAGCCTATAACTCAAAGGAGCTGATATAAAGATCTCAAATTCGGACTTTCTTCTACCCTAAACTCCCAAATGATTGAAACGACCTTACGTGGTGCTGGGTTGGTCTAAAATAACCCCGGGACCCAATCAATACACCCGTGTACACTTTTTTGCCTATTTCGACCCATTCAGAATCAACCGTCACCTCGAAATCGTCATCTGAGTCACTCTACATAAATTTTCTCTCTCGACCTTAATATAGTCTGCACGCGACTCGCCATTGACATATAACACAATCACGTTGATTTCACTCGCTACGACGTATAATAATTATCGCCAATTATTTTATAATCACTTAGTAACTTTTTCCCATCAATATTAATCATCATCTCTCCCGATTAATATATTTTAATATATACGTAATATTTAATTCAATTAAATTATGGCACGCGTGTAATTTAAAAATAATCGAATTAATTAAATTTTAAATACTCAGAAATACGGGGTGTTACACTCTTGTGTGAGATTCACAACTACCCTAATGCATCATTGAGGATTCCTTCCACTTGATCTGGATGGACGTATTTGAGTAGTGGACCATTGAACTATTGCCAGTAGAGTTGGCCCTCAGATATAATGCAGAACATGTACGACTGGATCTTAAATTTGTGAGCCTCTTTGGTGTCTGACGGCAAGTCACTGTTATTCAGAAATTTGGTGATCGAATATATCCGGGATGGTGTTAATTGAGTATGCCTTACGTCCAACACTGGTTCTGGTTCATCAATGCTGGGTCAATATATGTACTCAATTTCAAGGATGGCCTGAAGCATTGGAGAAGATATCTTACTTCGTCCCCTCCTGGGATCTCTAGTTTCGTTCTCTCCTCTAAGTTGGTATGCAATCAAGCGGGAGTCACAATATATTGTTATATTATGGGCTTTGAGTGTTATAGCCCTTTGAAGACCGTGGATTATGGCCTTATACATGGCTTCATTGCTAAAGCATTTGAACCCCAGTCAAACTGTTTGTTCTATGAGATAACCTTGTGGCATGATAAAAATGATCCCAACTCTGGTGCCTCATTAATTTGATGCTCTATCAACGTATAATTTCCATCTTTGATCTCCTGTACTAATTACTAGTGAATTTAGGATTAGATTTCGATCCTCCCCCTTTCCTGGTGGTGATGTTGAGAATTCGACAACAAAATAATCAAAAAGTTATCCTTTAATGGCGGTTTGCAGCTCATACTTGATGTCGAACTACATTATCTCTAAAGAAAACTTCGTTATTCTATTGGAAAGGTCAGCCTTGTTGAGAGACTCCTTTAAAGGATAAGTCACGGGGATAACTATTTGGAGACATTTAGCTTTATCTTATATTTTCAAAGCATCTTGCAGGTCTTTATCATAACTTTGATATGATCAACTACCTATTTTCTCTTAACAAGCATGTCATTGATGTAGACCTACACAGTTTCACCGATTTGCTTTTTGAACATCTTATTCATAAGACATTGGTAGGTTTCCCCTATGTTATTTAAACCGAACAACATTTCTTTGTATTTGTAAAGCCCTAAGGCAGTGATGAATGAGATATTTTACTAATTTGGATCGAACAGTGGTATCTGGTGATACCCAGAGTATGCCTCCATGAAACTCATGCGATGATGCTCGTCGATTGAATCCATGAGCTGATCAATCTAGGGTAATGGAAAGTTGTTTATTGGGTAATGTTTGTTGAGTTCGGTCAAGTCTACACACACCATCCACTTTTTGCTTTTCTTATTGACCACGATGGTATTAAAGATCTAACTCGATAATTAGCATCTCTGATGGATCTGACCTGAAGGAGGCTTCCAACCACATTTTCCGTGGCTCTAAGCTATTCTGGTATTGAATTCCTCAATTTCTTCATGATCGAATGAACGGTTAGATCCACATGCAGATGATGATAGGCGATGTCCAGATCTCCGCCCAGAAGATCATAAGGTTTCTACGCAAACACATCGACGTTGGTTATAAGTGTATAAGTAGCTCTATTTTCTCTTTAGATAGTTATTACCTGATTAAAAAGTCTTTTTTCAATTGGGATGAAACCAAAGTAACGGTAATGATTTCCTCTATATCTCACTTCGCAGGGGGAATCTGAGTTTCTTCAACCCTGATCGAATGCCCTTTGGTTATTACTTAGGTTGGTCGTCCTCTAAATCATCATCATTATGACTCTTCGTGGACTATACCTAATTTATCTTTATGGAAGCTATAAAATGGATACAAGTCGCTGCCTAGTCTCCCTTGATCTCCACAACTCCTTAATTGCGTATGAACTTGAGCTTTTGGTAAAGAGAAAAAAGGGAAGACCCTCATGGTACGAATCTAACCTCTGCCCAGGATGGCATTGTAAGGTGATTATAACTGGACAACATGGAATTATATCACGTGATTGACAGGGCTAATTTTAACTAGTAGCTTGATTTTAAGCAGAGTAGTCTTTATGTTTCCGGTGAAGTCGATGACTGGGCCACCCTTGGTATCCAAATCTTAAATAGTGTAGATGATCTTGAGAAACAAACTTGAATACATGGTCTATGATGAGCTTACTTGGTCGACTAAAATTCTCTTGACGTCAAAATTGGCCACTTGAATGGTCGGGACCAAAGCATTCTTATGCGAAAAATTTAAGCCGACCAAATCTTCATCGATGAACATGATGGCTCGATCGTCTATATCCTTGCATTACCTTTTGAATAAGATAAGATTTAATACTTCCACCATAAATGCCTCCTGGATATAGAATGTAATATTTATCTTCTCCCTAAGCTTTTTACCGATACACTGCGAAGTATCGGTGTAGCCATAAATGTATATAATCATCCCCGAAGGCGGTAGATCGTCGTCTTCCTTCAATACTGTGTTCATCTTGGAAAAAAAACTTAGTCTTGGGTGTGTCGATAAACACCTTGACGTGCCCGACTTGGACGAGCTCCTCTAAATGTTTCTTATACATTTCACAATTCTCCATGAGGTTTCCATGATCCTGGTGATAGGTGCACATGAGGTTGGCATCCCTATCTCGAGGATCACTGGTCATCTTGGTCGACCTCTTAAATTACGACTTATCTCTGATATGAGGAATCATCTTATAAATTAACTTTTTAAAAAAGGTCTCCACCGCTTGGAAACTTCTATCGTTAATTTGCATCATGGATCTCTCCTTGTCAGTGTAACTCTGTGACCCCTTATTTTCTAAAGTAAGCTAATTTCCTCCTCGAGAAGTCTTTTTCATTTCATTATTCTTTGACTATTTAGAATTCTGATAAGCAGGAACATCTGTGGTGGCAAGTTCGTCCTCTACTTTGGCATATTTTTCAACACATACCATAAGATCTTCCATAGTTGACATCGACTTATTTGTCAATGACTGATAAATTTCATTCGATCAGGAAAGACCTAACTTTATTGATGAAATGGTGATTTATTCATTGCAGTCATCTATCTCATTGAACTATTCTCAGTGATATTGCACGTACTGCCTTAGAGATTCTCCTTTCTTCCTTTTAATGGCGATCAAGGAGTAAACTTCCTCAACCACTTTGCTGCTGGTGATAAAGCGGGCTATGAACTCCTTGACTAGCTCATTGAATGAGGAGATGATTAGGTGAAATATTCTCGAACCACTTTAAACCAATCTCTCATAGAGTTGAGGGAAAGACTCGGCACTTGAGCGCATCATGATGGCTCCAAAGAAACATAGTCTGCTAATAATGCCAGATATAATGGGCGAGATTCACCTTCCCGTCATAATTTGTGATCCATGGGATAGAGAACTTCTTTAGTGGCTTTGATGTCTGTAACTCTATGGTAAAGGGTGAGGTGGAGCCATACCCATACGCTATCCTAGAAAGGCCTTTTAGAGTTCGGGCCAATTTAGGATTTAGCCTTCCTTCCATTTCCTTCTTAATGAAATTATGGAGTTCATCACTCCTAACCCTATTCGGCAGTGTTTCGAGGTGAGCCAATCTGCTACTTTGTGTGAAATCAGTTGGCCAAATCGGTGGGTGATTGCATCTTATGAAATTATGATCCAGCGAGTGATGATTGCATCATGAGTTAGAGTTCACCGTAGGGGGGCTCCTAGACTTATGAGCGCTACTTGTATGCACGAATCTGTTGTTCCTTAGGGAATGAATGCTCTTTATTTTGCATCGTTCCAGGGTGTGATAACTGGAGATACACTCGTGTGATTGCTAAGTCTATTTCCTCCTCAAACGGGAAATTTCTTCATCATGGTGGTCCAACCTCTCTTCGTAAATACTTACAGTCAGGATGCTACTCTCACCGTATGTCGTTCAGTGCAGGGAGTTTGATGTCGATGACTTGGGCCGAACCTTCTAGGTGAGTACCACTAGATCTAGATCGTGTGGGTAAGGAAAGAAGTATTGCAAGAGTTTTTTCCCTCTTGATATCTTGTATCTCAAACTGGATGTGGCTTCTAGCGTGTGAACGATGAGACTAGTTAGCATTCATATTTATTGTAGACAGTATTCTTCACGATGGTGAGAATTCTTATTTCTTTATAGATGGAGCCAAATTGAAGGGGATATCAAACCCATAATAAAAGCGATATTGTATTTTAGCCTTAGAAATATGAATGCAGTGAACAAAGAACACGGTATGTATGTGGTTTAGCAGATCATCCTGCCTACATCCATGAGAAGGGAAGGAGAGATTTATATTTCTTGAAATAACATAAGACGATTGGAGTTATAGGGTTACTAGCTGAGAGTCCAAGTCATCGTGAGAAAGTTACAAGTCAATACCCTTAAATTGGGTGAAGTCACCCTTATTTATAAGTATAATGTTTCCATCCTTCTAGGTCTCTTTATGTTAATCCAATCTACAACTTATAGAGTCCTATTAGGACCAGTCATCCGCCTTGTCCACATAATCTTCCCAGATTCCTATTTAGCCGCCCTTAATTATTCGGCCAATCATGCTTGTTGATCTCTAAGGACCACGTGTCAGTCAACGCAGTATATTTAGCTATATTCTCTACAATGGAAAACATGGATTATTTTTGTGACTATCCTAGATCACCTTTTTTAATGTAAAAACCATTTTTATTTATTATTTTCTAAATTTAATTTAATCGGGTAATTGATTTAAAGTTATATATTAAATTTTGATCTTCGGGTTTTATTTTTGGAAAATTAAAATGAGATAAGGTAATTTAATTTGTACAAGTAAATTGAAAATTATCAAGGATTTAATTTGCGCATTTAGAATTAAATGAATTATTTTTTTAAATACCCTCAAGTTAAAAAATCTAAGTGGGAGAGGGGCCTCCACATAAACCCCATGGTCTCCATTGGTGTTTTATAAATATGATTTGATTAATTTCTTGCATTAACTAGTCTGCCCCCCTCTCCCCCCCCCCCCCCCCCCCCCCCTCCCGGGATGGAATTGATCAGGGCATTTGGTATTCTTAAAACTTTTAAGTAATAGTTCCAAGAATTGAATGTGAATGAGTACAGTCCCCCCCCCCCCCCCCAAAGGGGAAGTTCTTCACGAGCGGATTCAAATTCGAGGAATGAACCGATGGTGTACACTTAAACAAAATTAATGATATCTTACCCAACAAAGTGTGACACCCCGACTAATTAAATACCGGGTAGCTACTCCTTTATTAAATCAATACAAAATGCCAAGTTGGTTCAGTTAATAGCATCACTGTCAAAAATATTTTAATAGTTACTAACCACCTAGTATTTAAAAAGTAAGTTGCCAAATTTTAAGTTAAGTCTGATTAACAAGCAGTAAAAGAATAATGGAAGCATAACAACCATTCACCATAACGAAGTAATGAAATAATCAACGAAATAATACTAAGTCCAGAGGAAAACTCCTCACACAATCCCACAACTGAAAATAAAATGACAAGTCTGAATCCTGAATTAATTACATGCCATAAGTCTGAATAACTGAAATAAATGAAAAGTCTCTAGAGAAATGGGCGACATGCCCTACAACTGATAAATGCTGGATATAGAGTCAATATAGATGAAGCGTCTACAAGCAAAGTCCTGTAACTTCCACAAACAGCTACAGCTCGTCACCTGAATGAGGATCCTAAGCATGGTGTCCTTGTGGCTGGGCACCTAAAATGGTTTTTACAAAAATAGATTTGAAAGCAAATGGGTCAGAGCCCGAAAGTGGAAATCATTTTAAAAACAGCAAGTGTTTTAATAACATTAAAACATTAAATGCAAAATACATGTTAGGACGTGCACTCACATGAAATTCTCACCTCTCGACTACATGTGCACTCCTAACGTACCGTACCCATCTAAATGACATACCTAGCTAACCAAACCGTAATGAGTTCTACCCTTTACTACTCGATTTCCATTTTCCATTCTAGCGTTATCAAATCAATAGAGAGCTTTACTTATTCTCAGATTCTCAATTTGTAATACAATTCACTATCGGTTAACCCGTTATGTTTTCTCAAAACGTTTCCATATTTATACACACAATATCACATGAAAGTTCCCATTAATTAAGTGTATATTATTCACGTCGTAAATATACAGTATAAGCACCCCGAGACTAAGCTGCGGTGCACACATACTCTGCTATCCATTCCGGTACATCACGTACATAAGGATCACGCATTCCGAATCTCTCAGGAATCGTTCTCAGATAACAACAATCATAAACAATGGAGGCGAACACAGTCACATCACATGGGTCACGCACATACCTGCGCTCCCACGATCAGCAGACTTATTAACATCCCAATAAGTCCTTCTCTGACCTATGTTCATCAAGGTACCAGTCTAAATTCGGGCAAAACAAGGATTAGAGGGCCCTAAGCGAACGTAAACCTCCCGTGATAGCAAGTATGGTAGGTATGTTATACACATAAAAGCAATACATATACTAAGTATGCACACGTCTTAGTAATCACCATAATATATTGGTGGTACACTTCTCATTCGTACCGACATATAATACTACACAATTTATATGTTCCCGATTAATATAATTATTTAGGCCGTCAATAGTTCTCGCGTCGTAATAGGCACTCACGTCCTGATTCATAAGTCCCCTTAGGTTCAAACTACACTTCTAGGTTTTACTCCTCATTATATCCCAAACATCCCAAATATATCAATTTATCATCAAGGGAAGGTTATCTCTACCATTAAGTAAGGTTACGGGACACGCGAACTCAAAACAGGCTAAAAAGCCTAAATTGTCAGCTCGTTAGAAGTCTCGTTCGAACGAGGCTGTTCGAACGAGATTTCGTTCAAACGAACTGGGCCTTCTAACGAGATCTCGTTCGAACGAAAGTCATCGAACGAACATCCCTCTCGTTAGAAGTCAGACTGTCAACTCGTTAGAAGCTCGTTCGAACGAGCTCGTTCGAACGACCTGGGCAGGTCTTCTAACGAGTGGCCAGTTTCGAGCCCAGATTTTCCTTAATCCGTTTTTCCAACTTCTCTTCACCTCTAACCTCATCTAAACATTAATCCAATGATTGTTCAAAGCCACCAATCATCCCTACACATATTTAGGTCATATACTAACGTGATTTTTTGGGTTAATTCATTCTAACCTCATTCAATTATCAAATCTCTTCATGTTTCCCCCAATTTTAGAACATGAACCCTAGAATTTATAAATCATCCAAGAGCCTAATTAAATCCGTTTTTGTTTCATCCAAATTATAATATCATCAGAATAATCATCTAAATACAAATCTACATGTGATTCCTCATCAAAATGTAATTTTTACTTCCAATTAAAATGGGTTTTTCATTAACTCCCAAGAACAATAATATTTTATCAATTCATACACATGGAAGAAACATTCTTTGCAAAATAACGAAATTAAACCACTTGCCTTATTTGAATCTCTGATTTTGATGTCAATTTGATGGAGTATTCTCTCTCTCTTTCTGCAGAATCCTCCTCTATTCTCTCTCTACAAGCTTTCTTCTCCAAGTAACAATGGTGGCTAGGGTTTTTGCCTAAGGAACTTTTGGAACAATTTCTAATAACCCCCGTAGCCCATTAAGTCCTAAGATGTGGTTAGTGGGTTTAGTGGGTAATTACCAATTCAGCTTTTTAATTCCCAATTTTCGTAGGTTTTAATTCCCAAAAATCCAAAATTACCAAACTACCCTTATACGTTGCCGGTATGGCCTAAAAATGCCCCGGGACCCAAACTAAACCCCCGGCTAGTGTTTTCTGACTATTTAGACCCTTCCGGATGCGTTGGCGCACTCAAAATGACCATTCGGTTAATAGAAATAAAATTCACTTTTTAATTAAAATAAATATATTCCTGACGCGATTGTCACACGCGTCTCAACAAAATGTCCAAATTGTCATATTTCAATCTCACGACAAATTTCATAATTCAATATTCATATATAATCATATATGCACATTATATTCAAATACCAACTCGCATCTCGCTAGTATGTTAATCCGGATTAATTTCCAATTAATACGCATTTAATTCAATAAATCCCATAAATAAATATCACCCAAAATACGAGGTATTACACAAAGTCATGATCATTAATTGTGGGACCAAAAGGATGTCGGATATTCATTATGTTAGACCAAAGTTCCATGGACTGTCCTGTAATATAGTGAAAGATAAAAAAATGTTTAGTTCAAGGTGGGGTGATTTAATCTCCCAATGAGAAATCTCACTCCATAAGGGAACGAGGATGTTCGACATGATTAATTTTCAATTAGTAGTAGAAGTATGCCACTTTAAAATTTAATCGAACTAATTCTTTCTTTTAGAATGGAAGTTAATTTTTCAATAATCATTCTATGATTTCGAAAAATGAATTCAACATTTTCTCAATGTTTTATTCCTAAAGTTTTAATTGGAATTAGTTTCAAAGACTGAAAATGTAATTGCATATTGTTCTGACTTAAGGGGATAATAAACTTATTTAACCCGCGATTCTCATCAAAGTCTTCAAATTGTTATGTGACTAACTCCTCTTGTTAGCTTGTACCTCCCCCCAACTGTGATAACTTGTCTATTTTAATATCGGGTGGCCAATTCTGTATTAAAATATAATAGGAATCTCAGTATGGATCATTCTCAGCATCACTATCGAATTAATAATATAACATAAAAAATTTGAATAATCCATGCAACCACAATAATGGAACCATCCATCATGCATAAATAAATAATAAGGGTAAACCAAATAAACCAGCGGTCACCAAATAACATCCACAATGTAAACTGAATAATTAAATATGAAAGTACAAGCCTAACTAAATATAAAAGTTTACAGTAAGATAAGTACTATCATATAAGGGCAACATGCCCAACCGTAAATTGGGGGTAACTAAACTTATTTAGAGAAGAAACGAACGAAGCGTCTAAACAAGTCTCCATAACTACTACCGACAAGAATAGATTTATCCTTATTGTCCAGGCTACTGGCGCTGCACGCCTGGGGTGTAAAAAGGAAAACAAATAAAGACAAAAACCTGTGGTCAAAGCTCGTAGAGTATAAAATATTTTCTCAAGTAAATAATTGTTTTAAATCGTTAAAACAGTAGTGTATTACTTTTAAGATTAACCTATCGCACTCCCTTGAGATAAACCTCACCTCTCAACTACAATATGCACCTAACGTGTTCATTTTATTCATCATAATTAAACTACCCAGTCTAACTAGGACACATAACCACTATTTAATCCCAACAATGTTAATACTCTCTATCGGCTAAGTCTAACTACCTTCACGAGGTGTTCATTTATAAATATTATTTTAGTGACATGCTTCCTATCATTAACTAATCACGTATTAAACATACATAGCTACACTCGCGCTATAAATAGACATACACACTATATCATGTAAGCATACATATATATCGCTTACTGTATACATATAATCGTATCCCCAGAGCTTGGACTTCACTGATACATTCCTTGTGTGCTATCCGGCTCCAGGAATCATGCATCACACCGATCCACCGGGTCGGAATCTCACCACTTATCCCAAATGAATACATAAACAATGGAGGTGATCATAGACATAAATCCATGGGTTGCAACCATCCCACATCGCACCTAACTAGACTCGAAACCAACTTTTATCCTCTCACATGGATAGTGGTCATGCAACAGTACTATAACCTGAGGAATTAACCCAACACTTACTAGTCAATGCTAGGGTGGGCTGCCCATTATGTGTAACCTCCTATGATAGCACTTTCGAGTAGGTATGTTCAAATAAAATAAGTAGCATACACACACAATATATATATACACACAAACACACGCACATCACTCCACTATATATATATATATATATATATACTAACTACCGAACCCGTATGCATATCCCACTGCGCACGATTTACCTAAATCATGTAATTCGTATCAACTTCTCGATTTATTTATTTAATTAGTCCTTTATCTGAGCACCCTAGTTAATTATTAAATTCTCACTAATAAATTGCGACAAAATTTATTTTTAATTAGGTATCCACTCATTTGGATAACCTCCCACATACTCACTTGAGTTCGTGAAAATACCCGAAATATTTCCCCAATCCAAACCCGACCCAAACCCACAGGTCATTCGAATGGAAAACCCATCTCGTTCATACAAAAAGTGATACCTCATTCGCACGAGATTCCAGATAACGGACCTGAAGAACTTTTTTTAGTCGGTATTCATCCCCAACCTACCAACTTCGTTTCTAGGGTTCTTTCTAACCAATTTCCCAGAATTATAGTTCATACATCATCCATAAAACAAAATCCCATCGCTATATATATGAATCTAACATAGAAATCACCGCATATTCAAAATTCTTTCATTTAAGTTCCTCCTTTTTTTTCCATTAATACCCATAATTTTATCAACATAATCAAACCCAGTTTATTCGTTTATTCAAGATCATGCAATCTTTAACAATAGATTTCTTTATCAAATCATCAATTTCAATTTTTCATAATCAAATCCCCAATCTCTAATATAAATTAAGAAAGTCATTAACTACCAATTGAAAATGTGACATAAAGCAAGTATTTACCTGCCTTAATGTATTATAAATTCGAAGTCTCTCTAAATCGGGTTAAATCTCCTTTTAGAGATCCTTCCCCATTTCCTCTTTTCTCTTACCTAGGGTTCTTTTCTCTCACCTAGGGTTCTTTTCTCTCAAGCTCTTGTTTAGAATGTGAAAGATGAGTTGTCATCCACCTTCCCAAACCCTTAAAGTCATCCCAAAAACCTAATCTCTCTTTTCCCTTTAATTAAAGATATAAAATGACTTTCCTACCCTTATACGGACCCTTTTATGCCTAAAACTCCCCCGAAACCTAAACACAACACCCGGCTACCTATTCTGAACTATTTTTAACCTTCCCGAATCACAAGTGCATTCGAAAAGCTCATTTGAGTCACCTGAATCCAATTATGCTAACTTTTCATTAGTCGGGTCTAACATGTGTGTACCCTACGCATCTCCTATAAATTATATTGATCCATCGATGTCACACCCTATCAACTATCACCAATTAAGCAGTCGTTATCACTCATACGTGACATATAATAAATTGTATAACTATTTACTTATCATAAACAAGTAAATAATAATTCTAATCAATATTAATCATTTATCTCGCGAAGTAATACTTACTAAAATCCAATTTATTTTTTTGCCAATTAAATTAATAAAATAAATCAATTAACTATTACCAAAATTACGGGGTGTAACACCAACGAATGGTATTAATCACAGAATCGGGGTGTTTTAAAATTTATGGACATTCTTCCAAATTAAGTATTACGTGTGTCCAGTCCCCCCCAATGGGGAAATTCTATATTTATATGTTTAATTTTAAAGAATGTATCAATGGGAATTTCTAAAGACCGATGTTGGTTGATAATGCTCAAGTAAAAATCATCTTCTTGAAACCATCTCCATCATTGATTGAATGAGGGATTATTTGGATTAGATATGGTGGAGAAATCAAGATCCATTTTGTAATCCAGGAGTGAAAATCATCAGTAGCCAAAGGACAATGTTAGTTTTAAAGAAGAGATTTACTTTTTTTCCCTAAAGGGAAATAGGAGGTAAGGCTAAGTCTCACGTACAATGGTTTCGGTTTAAGAAAGTTCATATTCTTCGATATTAGTAAAATAGTCAAAAGTCATGTATTCTCACTACAAGTAGTTAGAACTTTTATAGCAATGTGTTCGGTCTTTCCTAGATTTATAAGGAAAAGTACATGGTAATAGTTTTCCTCTTAAAAGTAAATGCATGATTTATGGTACGATCTACGGCAAACTGATGTGAAGACTCGGGAACCACAAATCAGGATTATAACTCATTGCAGATATTCTAGGTATCCCAGAAATTATTTAAATAAAGATGTTCCTAATTATGTGCAATTACAATAAGACAACACTATGATATAATTTTAGGTTATGGTGATGACATAAAGATAGAGTAAGTACATTATTTAATGTATCTGGTTTTAGAAATTTTGGTTTTGGTTTTGGTTTCTAATTTTTTTTAACAGATATTCGATTATTTTTTATAAAATTATTTTTTAATTCAAAATTGGGATATCTTTTGTTTGTTCTCGTATATTGGAAAATAATGTATGCATGATAAGGTTTGTCTCGCCAATACTGCTAAATACTCAATTGAATAATTTAAGTGGAGAAATTATTAAAGAGAAAGTTTTCTTTTAAAACCAAATATAATTTTGACACTTACGCTTGGGTTTTTTTATTCTAAAAAGAATTCATAGTCTGGTTTGAAATTGAGAATTGAATATATTGGAAGTGGAGTTAATTTTAGTCTTGAATCCCATTTAGAAGGTATAATGACAAAGGGCCCTTCAAGGCTAAAAGCCAAAGAGCCAAAGATGTCATGGAATTTGTTCATTTCGATGCGTATGGTTTTATGATTATTCATTTAAGAGGTGACTTTGAGTGCTTCATTGAGTTCATTGATGATTAATTAGTGGTATGAATGTGTTTACTTTATGCACCTCAAGTCTAATGCCATTAATTAGTTCAAAAAGTATAAGATTATGATGGAACATAAGTGAGGTTAACTAATCCAAACTGTACGATATGATCATATGGGTGTATATGCCTCTTACGATAGTTTAGGAATATTTTATCGGAGGTCGAGATTATATCCAAGTTGTATACACCGGGCATTCCACTTCGGGATGGTGAAGAGGCTGGGAAAGAATAAGACTCTTTTAGATGTGATAAGATCAATGGTTAATTAGTCATGATTGCAGCATTCATGTTAGGATTTTATATAAGAGAACTATATACATTCTGAATTTACTTTCTTCTAAATCGATCTCTTCAACTCCCATTTAACATTGGAGTGGGCGCAAGCTCATTCTAGGCCATGTTCAAATTTGGGGTTACCCGACACTCGTGGTGTGGAATGAGCCAAGGATGTTGAAATTAAGAATAGAGGTATATCTCTTTTTTTGTTATCCCAAACTTATAAAGGTATTTTATGTCATATTCCTTAGTATAAGAAGGTCATTGATTGTATCAATGCTCGATTCTTGAAAAAGGGTTGTGTAATAAATCATAGGCCTAAGTGTAAGCTTGTCTTCCAAGATTAAAAAGGAACATCATGTTACCAAAGAAGCTAGACCACCCGTACAATATGACATACAACTTGATATTGATAATTCACTGCCTAACGGTAGTGGTAGTATTATCGAAGATCAGATTAGACGTATCACTTATACTAGATAACAGGTGGTGCCACGTCATAGTTGGAGCATCAGTAGAAATCCTGAAAAGTTAGTGTTTTAGGTAATCATTTCGATATAATCCTAGACAAACACGCACTGGTGTTCTTAGAACTAAGGTGAGGCATTCCAAGATAAGTACTTTCTCTTAGACTTATGGATATAAATATTATGACCATCCCAACCCCTCACCATTGCAGGTGTTGCGAGGGTTTTCCTAAAGATAAAGGGGTAAGGGGGGACAATAAAAGTGTCAGCGTCAATGATGTGAGGTGTATGCATGTGTAAATATCAAAGTCGCCAATCTGTTTTACTCAAAATAGATAAAATAAATAATCATCTCCGGATAGACAACATAAAAGAGTACTAGTGCGTGCGAAACTAAAAAATGTTGGCTCGTAGACTATGTTACAAAATAGTAAAGTCTTAGGCACCCATTCCGCCCGAGGGAACAAAATATTCCCATTAACCTAAAGTGTGTGGACATGTGTATGAAATATGAAATGTTAAATGTCTGCAAAGTGTGTGTGGTAAATAAATATGCATATGTGTTCTTGTATGTATGAAGGTGAGGAGTGAAATTACTATATCCAAGTGATGGAAAAGATGGAAACAAATCATTCTAAGGAGATAAAAAATTGAAAGTGAGTGAATAACTAAAATTTGAGAGGTGTACCGGATCATAGCCCCATTATGGACGAGTGAACATGCATGTCACGCAAGCGCTAGGAAATAACAAACATAAATAAGCTAATTAAATAAATAAAATGAGTAAAAGAACTAAAATGTGAGCGATGTAGCGAATCATAGCTTCACTATAGAAAAATGAGCATGCGTATCTTAGAACAGCTAAAAGAATAACAAATGTAAGGAAACTAAAAATATGAGCAAATGAACTCAGTATATGGTTGGAATAGCAAAAAGGGAATAGGAATATAAACGATAATGAACAACAGAGAAAACTCGAATCCCAAAAGAGATTTTGAGACGCCTACTGACTAAGCATAAATTCTTCTGGATTTAGCCCCTTAATTTAGTAATTTTAATATCTCGAACACGTAATTGAATTGCTTTTATCCCATATCATTGCTACTGACCATTTCTAATGAGTACCCCGAGTTTCATGTATTTCTTATTGATTTTACAAGTATTTAGTGCAAGAAAAGAAAGAAAGAAACCGGAGGAAAGGAAGAGAACAAAGGAAGACAAGTCAAAGGGTAAAAGAGTAAATTTACACCCTGAGTTCGGATTTGAAGCCTGAATGAAAGTTGAAGATCATCATCTCGCAAGAGCGTAGGAAGAAATGGCAGTTAAATCGGAGCTCTCGATCAAAAGTTATGACAAGTCAAATTTGGAAAGAAAAAGTCAAAGTTGAAGAATATCGGACCGATCCGGTTGATATCGGGCCAATCCGAAATTCCACCATTCTAGTAGACCCCGGATCGATACAGAATCGATGAAAAACGAACTAATCCGATGGTATCCGGACCGGTACGGTGGGAGAAAAAAAGAACCGATTCGACTGTTCGAAATTATGGCATTTATTATGGAGGCTGAAGAGTTTCATCTCTTGGAGATCGTAAAAACGATACTAGGGTATTATAAAAGGTCAAACCCTAGAGAAAAAGTGGGGAGTTCCTTTTGGCATATAATTTCATATTTTTCTTTCCTTAGGATTTAGAAACCCTAGTTTGTAAGTTGAACAAGAGTTATTCATGATTTAAGTTTCAAGCTCATATCTCCTTCTTCCATTCAAGAATTGCTAAGTTCTACTTTCAATTTCTTTCATATTGTAAGTTTAAATTACTCTTGTATTTTAATTTTGTTTCTCAATTCAAGTTCCTTTTCAATGCATAATAGACCTATGACTTCCTGCACATCTAGAATTTTGTTTTCAATTAATAAAATCATGCCTAGCTAAGTTTTTAAGGGTTTGGGATGCATGAACCCATCCCAATGTAAATTACTTATGTAGAAAATAGAATTTAAATTAAAAATTTGAAAGAACCGTGCGAGACAATTTTACAACCATTGTAGATCTTTTAATCTCTCGTGCCCTGGGTACTTGGGATGTTTAAGAATACGATGTGCGTATAATTATTTAGCATCGCTTTATATTTACCTTTGATTTCATATGGTTCGGGCTTGAACCTGATATACGTAATGCTTAGGATCTATAAAGACTGGATTCATTCAAATTTATAATTTACAATTCTAGTATTCTATACGGTAAATTACTAGGGTTAGGGGATTGTATTCCAACCTACTTTCACATTCATCTTAATTAGTTTGCTCATGCATGCATAGTTAAATTTTTTTATTTTTTCCCTTTTCAACCATCATCATCTTTTTCACTTTTAGTTTAGAAGTAATAAATCAATTAAATTCTATCAAACATTCCCTGTGGATTCGATAACCAGACTCACCACTATACTCCTTAAGAGTGTAGTTACAAGTTTAGTTTTTTTTGTATTGAGTTTGGAAGCCGATAACAACGACTAGCGTATTACACGGATGCTCGATTTTTTTACTCGATCACCTACGTAGCCGAAAATGACAGCAAATTCCTTGTAGTTTGAAGGAAAAGTGAGGTTGGGTTTTAACCCATAATTAGAAATTAGAGTTTCCACTTTTGTGTATTAAAAAGTGTGTGAAGTGTAATGAGAGTGTAAGAAAGGTGAGAAAACTTTAATTTGGGAATTATGATGTAAATCCCCTTTTTCAGTTTTTTAGATCTATGAAAAAAAGTTTGAACCTATGTATAGTAAAAGGGTGATGTTAGTGATGAGAGAAACAAAATTTAACTAAGAATATGTTAGAAATGACAAAGCATGACACCCCGCCTAATTAAATACCGGGTGATCAGTCATTTATTAAATTAAATCAGAATATCCAGTTGGTTTATTGTTAGCATCACTGTCGAAAAACAATTTCTCTTATTAACTCACCTAATAATTAATTAAGTTAAGTGTCAAAACTTTTCCAAATTTTATTTTAATTATATCCATACCTCCATAATGATTAAAATAAGTGACACCCCAACACAACTGAATTAAAATTAAACAAATTTAAATGTAACTGGAATAAACTCTCTAGTTGGAATATCTCACTATCACCATCCAAAACAAAATGATAATAACAGTATCAATATCAAACCGGTACAATATTCGAAATGGAAATGAAACTACTAGAATCTTGGGCGACATGCCCTACATGAGACAAATACTATAAAGATAGGAATCAAGAAAATGAATGAGTCTATTCCAAAGCTGCATTCCCAGAAACTCGTCAAAATATTCATCCTCTAAGTCGGACGTCCCTGATGCTGGGCACCTGGTTATATTTATATAGTAGAGAAGAGAATATGCAAGTAAACGGGTCAAAGCCCAATTGTAAAAGATTTTTAAAAATAGCAAGTGCTTAATAATTACAAATTAAGCTAGTATTATATTCATATTAGTTTTTTGGCTCTCACTTGAGAACCTCACCCCTCATCTAGAGTGCACACCTAACGTACCTCAAAATATTCCTAGCAAAGTTCCCATTTACTAGTTTAATATAGGTGTTACTATGTGATGATGCTGGAAACAGCACCACCCTTCAGGGTGTTTGTGAGCTCAATCCAAGGTTAACAATGGCAGCATAGGGTATATACACACATAGTAGAAGGAGATGAGGAGAAGAGGATTTGCACCGAAATATAAGTGGTTCATCCAATTAGGCCTACGTCCACTGTGCAAGTGTATGATGTGTATCAATATGTGAGGGCACTAATGGCCATAGATACAATCCCTCAATATTTCTCTCTCTACTGTGTATTTGAACAAGAGTTTCAGCTAGGGTTGCTAATTTTGGGGATCATTTGCAAGATAGAGGATGGCCTCTATATATAGTACCTGGGGGGTGTAATGTACCCCCCATGCATGCAATGGGCATGTGTGTGTTGATCTAACCAATCTGATGAAGACATCTGTCACTGTCACAGGTAGAGAATGATGATGAAATATTCCCTCCACGTGAGGGGAATGATTTGTTATAACTGAATTATGTCCACGTGTCCTTGTCCACACATAATCCAATAAGAGCTCGGCCTTGATGCTTAGTCATAGCCTCAGCTTGGAAGAGGCCGATACTGGTAAGGTCCAATTGTCCATCCAATCCGAGATGAGTCATTATGGTCCCGGCTTAAGAGAAGTGGGGGTAAGGAATTAAGGTCGGCCTGGGCCGAGGTTAGGTTGGCATGTGCTTGGAACATTGGCCGATTCACTGGTGGGGTTGACCTTGGTAGTGGTATGTCTCCTTGTAGCCTCGGCCTACCCCCGGCCGAGGTTGCCATTCCTGATTGAGTTAATGAACTGTTGACCCCTTGAAGAGGTTGGTAGTGGTGTCGGCCAGGGCCGACCCTAATATGGCCGAGGCTGCGAGTCACTGATTCAGGGCTTTTCCAACGTTGGCCATGCCCTCAGCCGAGGTTGATGTATCTAAGCCTAGGTGACACTTGGGGCATATCAATCACCCCCAGCCCTTAGTTACATGTGAGAGCAGGTGACTATGGGATCTATACACCTCCGAGGTCTTTCTTCTATGTCCCAATGCTCATTTGACACTTGTCCATTGCTGAAGTGAAGCGTGCCTGACAAGCATGTGATGTCAGTCGTCCTTTGGGGATCCTAAGATAATGATGGGCCTTGGGAAGCGTGTAATAATTTTAGGGATTTAAACCTTATTTTCCCTCTTTTCTTCTTCATTTCTCTCATTTCTGGCATAACTCGTTTCAGCAACTTTCTCTCTCTAGGAAAGCTTTGGTTCGAGGCATCTTGGTTGGTGATTCATCGCAGTCTCTACCTTCTCTCCTACTATTTCGTCTTCAGGTACCCTCTGCCATACTTTTCTCTTCATTTTCCCTGTTTTCCCCTTACTTTTGTGTTTTTCGGTGAGTTTTGGAGATTTTTGGCGAGGTCTCCATACTTTCAGGTGAACTGTTCTTGCTCTAGGTTTGATAGTTTGATCCTTAGGTTGCATCATTCCATTAACCAGTCCTGTTTGTAGTTTTAGGAGAGTTGTAAGTGTAGGGTCTGCCTCTTATGCTCAGACCCCTCTACCAACTCTTAGAGGAGTTCCCTTCTCTCAGAGAGAAGACTTTAGGGAAAATTAGGCAAATAAAAAGAGCGCAGGAGGAAGCTCGTAGGTCAGAGGAATTCCCCCTCAGACCTATCTTTTCCCCACCTCTGAAAGTAGTATACCCTGAACCATCAGAACCCGCTAACCAAGCCGAGGTACCAGCTGAACCCTCACCAATGTCTGAGTTTGAGTCTTCCACGTCAGACCCCATGTCTGTGGATTCTTTCCAAGAGGCCATGGACTTCTCAAATCAACATGATCAGGTCTCTGATCAAGCAGAGGTCTCGATTCAAGTCTCGTCTCATAAAAATTCAATCACATCGTCCTCTTCCTCAGAGGTTGAGATTGTCAAACCAAGCATGGCTATTCCACCAATACTCGACACCATTCCTCTGTCGGCCATCACAGGGGCTGAGTTTGCTCAGAGGTTCTCAAGTAACCCTCCAACGTTTGCTTCGGTCGACGTTGAGATAGATAATGACGATGATGATGATGTTGAGAGTGATGTCGACATCTCTGAGGCGGCCGAGATTGAGAGCACAGTTAGTGAGGTCGGCCTTCTTTGCTTCAGATACCTATACTCCATCATCCCCTCCATAAAGCTCAGGAGACCTCTGAGGGAAGAGAGGGCCTACCACGGACGAGAAGGTGAGATCTGTTTGTATGAGCGATGTTCAAGTTGGAATTTCATTTGCCCATTCATCCCATCATTATGTCCATCCTAACCTCCATCAATTTGGCTCCCTCCCAGTTGTCACCTAATGCTTGGAGGGTAATAATTGGGGCCATTGTCTTATGGAGGGTTGTTCACCACTCAGACCTTCCAGTCCAGGTCTTTGTGGGTTGTTATGTCCCTTCCTCTACCATAAATCATTCGAGCTATTACCACTTTGTAGCTCGAAAACCTGAGAAGAAGATGCTCCAGATAACTCAGACTTCTAATCACAACTGGAAGCCTCGTTATTTCTTTGCCTCTGGGCCATGGGAATTTGGTCCATGTTCCCCCTCTTCCACACTAGAGTTGCGAATGCCCATAAGATGGGGTAAGGTCACAATGTCTGCCAAGACCGACCCTGGTCTAAGTCTGCAAAACCTTTAGAAGGTCAAAGACCTTCAGGATCAGGGGATGCATGGTCTGCTTATAAAATTTGAAAACCTGATGACCCCCCACTACCTCTCTGAGACCGGTTTAAGGGGAAGTACTCTTCCAGAGTTTGGTAAGTGTTTTTTATTCAAGTTATACCTCTGAATTTATGCATGTCTGATCTTCTAACTCAGACCTTCCTATTTTGCAGAGTGCCCAAAGGGGATATCAGACGAACTTCGGGAAATGGCAGCACCGAGTCTGACAAGGCTTGCTAAGAAGGCAGGTCTGAATGCTTCTCCTCCTCCTCCTTCAACCTCAAAGGCTCAGGCCACAAAAAAGAGAGGTGCTACCGACCCTGCCCCTGAAGATCAGAGGCAAAAGAAGAAAGGTGTGGATTCTGCCATCCTCATATCCTCTGCAGATGCGTTGGCGGCTCGTATAGAGCAACTTAAGATTAATGACAGCATCATAGGCCACAGTCTGCAGGCATTGGATGCTATCAGCTCTACCATGACTGAGGCTGACAAACGTTTTTACAGGTCTATGGACACACCTCTGCTGATTGAGTTCGGCCTCCACAGGTCTATTCAGGTATGACTTCAGATTTCTGTATAGCTTCAAAGTGTAACCTCTGATTTGAATTTCAACTCATATACATGACCACATTATTTGCAGGGCCTGGCTTCCATGCATCATCTCACCAATTGGACTCTGAGGAAGTTACCCCTCATCCAGAAGGGTCAAGAGGCCGAGAAGGTGCAAAACTCTCTGAATGCAGAGGTCGACCGCCTGAATTCTGCATTTGATGGGTCTGATAAGAAGGTGAAGGAGCTGGAGAAAGAGATCTACAAGCTTAAAAAAGAGCATGATGTGGCTCTGAAGGCCAAGGACGATGTGCTCCAGCAAAAGGTTGACTCTGCGGTGAAGGCAGCCCTTAAAAATGCCTCTGAGGAGATTTTGGCAGACTACAAAGTCTCGGACGAGTTCATGAGCTTTGGCTTCGAACACCTTGAAAGAGGTATCAAGGCTACTGCCAAATGGGTGGCTATGAAGGAGAAGGAGGCAGGGAGTCTGAAGGCCTCTGACTTCGTAGGTCTGGGTTTTACTGACCCTCAGTTTTCCCAAGCACTTCAGGAGGTTGAAGAGGAGGTCGCTGCCCCTACAGATACTGTGCCCCTGGATGGTACAGAGACAGGGAGAGCCAATCAGGAAGGTGATGAGGCCGAGGTGACAAATATTAGCCAAGAAAATCAGGTCGAGGATGCCAGCACTCTTCCTTCTAATCCTTAGGCTTAATTGTGAAGCTTTATTTTATAACCCCTGACAGTTTGTAATCTCTGAAGAACATCGTTAACTCGTAATTTTTTTGAATCTTACAATTGTATGACAACCTCTGAGGAGGATATTCACTTCATTTATTCTGTTGAATGCTTGTTTACCATGTGATGTTTTAGTTCAATCCATAGTCTTACCTCAGACCCTGTCACCATAGTGATGTTATAAGGTCTGAGGTTATCAACCAAGAGATAACCTTCATAATTAATTTCACCAAATTAATGATGTTAAGGGTATGAGGTCATCCAAGTATGGTGTCTGACCTCAGACCTTGTCACCATATGATGTTGTTATAAGGGTCTGAGGTCATCACCTAAGATGTTATCCTCATAATTAATTTCACCAAGTTAATGATGTTAAGGGTCTGAGGTCATTCAAGTATAGTGTCTGACCTCAGACCTTGTCACCATATGATGATGTTATAAGGTCTGAGGTCATCACCTAAGATGTTATTCTCATAATTAATTTCACCAAATTAATGATGTTAAGGGTCTGAGGTCATCCAAGTATGGTGTCTGACCTCAGACCTTGTCACGACTTAATGATGTTATAAGGGTCTGAGGTCATCCAAGTATGGTGTCTGACCTCAGACCTTGTCACCATATGATGTTGTTATAAGGTTTGAGGTCATCACCTAAGATGTTATCCTCATAATTAATTTCACCAAGTTAATGATGTTAAGGGTCTGAGGTCATCCAAGTATGGTGTCTGACCTCAGACCTTGTCACCACTTGATGTTATAATGGTCTGAGGTCATCACCTAATATGTTATCCTAATAATTAATTTCACCAAGTTAATGATGTTAAGGGTCTGAGGTCATCCAAGTATGGTGTCTGACCTCAGACCTTGTCACCATATGATGATGTTATAAGGTCTGAGGTCATCACCTAAGATGTTATCCTCATAATTAATTTCACCAAATTAATGATGTTAAGGGTCTGAGGTCATCCAAGTATGATGTCTGACCTCAGACCTTGTCACCACTTTATGATGTTATATGGGTCTGAGGTCATCACCTAAGATGTTATCCTCATTAATTCTTCACCAAATTAATGATGTTAAGGGTCTGAGGTCATCCAAGTATGGTGTCTGACCTCAGACCTTGTCACCACTTAATGATGTTATAAGGGTCTGAGGTCATCACCTAAGATGTTATCCTCATTAATTCTTCACCAAATTAATGATGTTAAGGGTATGAGGTCATCGCTTAGATGTTACCCTCATACTTTCTACCATTAGAGCATAATGAAGCAAGAATCGACATGGGAACTGATCTTTTATTAATAACCTCTTCATAAGATGGTACATTTACATAACTTCTTGCAACATCATATGTAATACTTGTTTAGGTGATCAACATTCTATGGGTTAGTGAAAGGTTCCCCTTCTAGGTTTTCTAGCCTGTAGGTCCCGGGTACAACCTCTTCTGTCACTTTGTAGGGGCCATGCCAGTTTGGGTGGAGTTTGTTTATTTTTTTAAGGTCTTCTTCAGTACCAGGTCTCCCACGGCAATGGGTCTTACCTTCACCCTCTGATTGTAGAATTTTTCTGCTCTCTGCTAGTAAGCTGCTTGTCTGATTTCTGCGTCTTCTCTTCTCTCTTCAATCAGATCTAGGTCTAGTCTCCTTTATTCCCCATTTTTATCTGGGTTATATGTCTGAACCTTATGAGTAGGTAGTCCTACTTCTGTTGGTATGACTGCCTCTGAGCCGTGGGCTAGCATGAATGGGGTTTCTCCCGTTAGTGTCCTTGTCGTGGTTCTGTAGGCCCATAACACAACATAAACCTCTTCAGTCCATCTTCCCTTCGCTTCTTCTAACCTCTTCCTGATTTTATCGAGGATCGTTCTGTTCGTGACTTCGTTCTGACATTTGCCTGAGGTCGGCCAGGAGATGAAAAGAACTGCTTTATCCCAACTCTTATGCAATACTTTTTTAAAGAGGAGTTTTTAAACTGGGTTCCATTATCTGAGATGAGAGTGTTTGGGAGGCCATATCTTCATATAATGTTCCTCCAAATAAATTGGAAGGTCTTCTGTTCTGTGATCGTCATTATCGGCTCTGCCTCCACCCACTTCGAGAAGTAGTCAATGGCTACTATCAGGAATCGGTAACTGTTGGCAGCTCTTGGTAGGGGTCCTACTAAGTCAATTCCCCATACTGCAAATGGCCATGGAGAGGTGATTGACGTCATAGGTTGATGAGGAATAGTGGAGAATCTCTGACACTTATCGCACCTCTTCACGTAAGTTGCGGCATCTTTGGCCAAGGTTGGCCACCAGTAACCCGGGTAATAATTCTCTTAGCCAAGGGTCTTCCTCCTATGTGACTAGATCAAGAGCCCTCGTGAACTTCCTGTAAGATGCGGGGAACTTCAATGGGATGCACACATCTGAGGAGAGGTAACATAAATCCCTTCTTGTACGGGACGTCTCCTACTATGGAGAACTTGGCATCCCTATATCTTAACTTCCTCCTTTCTATCTTGGATTTGGGTAGCTCTCCCTCTTTGATGTATCTGATGATGGGGTCCATCCATGAGTCCCCTAGGTTCAAATTGAGATAAGGGTTGGATACCTCTTCTTTCTCAATGGTCGCCTTTGCTAAGACCTCGATCGAAACTGTCCTTCTGACGTCTGTCTTCGTTGCCAAGGCTAACTTTGCTAATGCATCTGCGTGGTTGTTACTTTGTCGAGGTATTCTCTTCAGTTTTGTCTCTTCGAAATATTCTAACATCATTCTCACCCTCTTAAGATACTTCTCCATCCTTTCATCTTTGGCCTCATAGACTCCCAATACTTGATTGACAACCAGCCTTGAGTCGCTATGAAGTAGGAGTCGTCTTACTCCTAGAGTCTTTGCCAATGAGAGAACTGCTATCATGGCCTCATACTCTGACTCGTTGTTAGATGTCTGGAAGTTGAATCTCAGAGCGTATTCAATGTTGGCACCATCTGGGGCTGAAAGAATCAACCCTGCACCGCTTCCATTATCACAGGAAGAACCATCAATGAAGAGATTCCAAATGTCTGTATCCGATGAGAAGGCCCCTTCTGATATGATTCTTTGTTTGAAGAGGTACCGATCCTCCTCATTCTCCGCTACTCCGCTCCTTATCTTCTTGGATACGGCCTCTTCCTGGTTTTGGAAGACGTTTGGTGCAACCTCTTCCAGTTCTCGGAAGACCTTGTTATTTGACCCTTCAGCATCCTCTAGGTCATTCTCTGCCTCGGCCTCTTCCCATGTGAACTCAGCAACAAAGTCTGCAAGAGCCTGCCCTTTGATGGCCGCCCTAGGTTGATAAGCAAGGTCATACTCTCCCAACTTAATGGCCTAGGTCATCGATCTTCCGGACTTCTCAGGTTTATGTAGAACCTGTCTTAGTGGGGAATCGGTGAGGACGACAATGGAATGGGCTTGGAAGTAGGGCTTCATCTTCCTTGAGGCACGTATCAAGGCATAGGCCAACTTTTCCATACGAGGGTAATTTTGCTCAGACCCTTGGAGCGCTTTACTATTTAAATACACAGGCCTTTGGGTTCCAACGTCTTCCCGTACTATGGCTGCACTGATTGTCGATTCGGAGACTACTAGATATACGTACAATTTCTCTCCTACTATGGGCCGAGATAACAACAAGGGAGACCCAAGGTAAGACTTGAGCTGGTTAAAAGCTTTTTCGCACTCTTCGTCCCACTGGAAGGACTTTCTAAGCACTTTAAAGAACGGAAGACACTTATCCGTTGCTCTGGAAACAAACCTGTTGAGTGCGGCCACTCTCCCCGTGAGTCTTTGGACGTCCTTAATGCTCCTTGGTGTCTTCATATCAAGCAAAGCCTTGATTTTTTTAGGGTTTGCTTCGATTCCTCTTTGATTGACAATAAATCCAAGGAACTTACCAGCTCCTACCCCGAAGACACACTTCACGGGGTTGAGTTTCATTATGTACAAGTCCATAGTATCGAAGGTCTTTTCAAGGTCTGCCACATGAGTGCAGGCCTTTAAGCTCTTCGTCAGCATATCGTCTACATACACCTCCACAGTCTTGCCTATTTGCTCTTCGAACATCTTGTTCACAAGATGTTGGTATGTTGTCCCCGCATTTTTCAGACCGAAGGGCATTACTTTGTAGCAGTACGTCCCTTTGTCAGTAATAAAGGTTATCTTCTCTGAGTCCTCCGCATCCATGAAGGTCTGATTATAGCCTGAATATGCCCCGTAGTATCATCTACCATCTGATCTATCCGAGGTAAGGGATAGCTGTCTTTTGGGCAAGACCTATTCAGGTCAGTGAAATCCACGCACATTCTCCACTTCCCATTGGCTTTGGGCACGATGACTGCATTCGATAACCACTTCGGATATATGACTTCTCTTATAAACTCAGCCTCTTCCAATTTTTTAACTTCTTCTCGGATGACGTCGTACTTCTCCCTGGAGTAAACTCTTCGCCTTTGTTTGATAGGCCTGGCATCTTTGGCCACGTTGAGCTTGTGACTCATAACCTCAGGGTTGATGCCGGGCATATCTGCGTGACTCCAAGTGAAGACACTCTACTTCTTCCTCAGGAAGTTTATCAGCTCTTCCTTGATTTCTGTCTTCAGGGCTTTGCCGACCTGGACAGTTTTTTCCGGTTCGTCCTCATTGAGGATGATGGATTCTACATCTTCCGCGGCTTCTCCCTTCTTCAACTTTATTTTATCTCTTGGGTCCAATGTATCAATGCTATAAGTGGTGGTTGCCCTCTTATGCGCCTCTCTCTCTTCGGTCGAGTTGAAGTAACATTCTCATGCTATGGTTTGGTCACCTTGCACTTCCCCTACCCCATAGGGGGTCGGGAATTTTAGCATCTGGTGGACCGTCGACGGCACAGCTTCAAACTCCTTAAGGGCTACTCTTCCTATGATGAGGTTATAGGTCGAGAAGATGTTTTCATCCATTACGAAAAAATTTATCTTCCGGGTCAACCTTTTAGGCCACTTGTCACCCATCCGTACGTACATCTCATACATGCCCAATGGGTGGACCTTTTCTCCGTTGAAGCCCATTAAAGGATGATGATAGGGTACCAGCCTAGCTCTGCTAAGACCTAGGATTTTGAAGCAAGGCCAAAACATCACGTCTGCTGAACTCCCCCCATCCACGAGGATCCTCTGCACCTCGCATCTATGCACCCTTGTTGTTATTACTAAAGGGTCATCATGCGGGGCTAAGATGCCTTTGAAGTCGAGCCTGGAGAACCCAACTATAAGAGTGTCCATGTCCACCTTCTTTCTCTTCTATGCTGTATCAGAAAACGTTAGATTTACAACTTCAAGTTTGGTCATTGACTTGGCCTCTGCCACATGAGATTTCCTGTCAGCCACTTCGGAGCCACCTCATGTAAGTCCTTCGTATATGGTGTCAACACCAAAGGAGATCATGCCAACCCTCTTCACCGGGGTGTTGTCATCTTTCGGCGGAAGGTCCGGATCGTCTCCATCATCATCTTCTGAGTCATTGCCTCTTCTAGCTGGGGCATCATCACGGCATCTGTCGTTTCTCCTTTTCTTAGGGTCATCTCTTCCCCCCTTAGGAGCTTTGCCATCAACATACTTCCTCAGCTTTCCAGATTTTAACATCTTCTCAATCTCATCCTTCAAGGCGAAGCATCTGTCTGTTACATGGCCATGGTCCTGGTAGAACTCACACCACAAGTTTTTATTCCTCTTATGCGGATGGGCCTTCAGTTTCTCTGGCCATCTTAGAGTCCTATCATTCTTGATCTCATTGAGAATATTCTCACAGCTCACGGTTAGAGGAGTATAGTGAGCGAACTTGTCATTGGGTGACCTCTTCTTTCCATCTTTCTTTCTTTGGGACTTCCCGCTACTATCGCAGTTCTCATCCTCATACTTGGTGGCCATTTCCTCTTCGGCATTCATGACTTTTACCGCAGTTGCCAGTAGCTCCGCCATGGACCTGGGAGGGTCTTTCGCGAGTTTTCACAACAACTTCCCTTTCTGAAGACCTCCTATAAGGGCGGTCATGTCTATATTCTCTTCATAATTTTCAACCTCAAGTCTCTCTTTATTGAACCTGGCGATGTAGTCCCTTAGGCTCTCGTCCTTGCCTTGCTTGACATAGAGTAGATGAGTGGTCTTCTTTTGAGGTCTTACCCCAAATCAGAAGTTGTGAATGAATCGTTCGACCAAGCCCTTGAAGTTCTTAATTGAATTCTTTGGAAGAGAGGTAAACCAGCTGTGTGCTACTCCTGTTAGAGTCCCAGAGAAGGCCCTACACTTCATCTCATCAGGTATCGAGTAGATGTCCGTTGTTGACTGATACATCTCAATATGATGTACAGGATTGGTGCTACCGTCATACTTAGGAGACACCACGGGTGGTTTGAACTTAGCAGGGGTCGAGAAGCTCACTATCTTAGCCACAAATGGAGATCCCTCTGAGAAACCTCTTTGCAATGGGTCTCGGCTCTTAATGAGGTCTCCTATCTTCTCCTCAAGACGTTGGATAGAGTCATTCCATGGTCTCCTACTATCAACCTGGCCGAGGTTGTCCCCAGCCACCTCCAAGGGATGGACTGAGGGTTCCCCTGCCGCAACACGTCGTCGGCTGTTGACCTCTTCCTGGTCTCTGTCCTTTCATGCATGGGGTCGTCCTTGGTCAGGCCGACCTTGTCTGTCTCCTCTTTGTGAGCCAGAAGCACTTCTCGACCTTGATAACCTCTGTCTTAGGTCATTCACTGGGCCCAACCTCTCAAAGGCTGAACCTCTGCTCAATCGATTAAAAGTTGACCCTCGTTGTTGGGCCTCTTCACCTCTCCGTTCGACATAACCTCGGCTCTGTTGAAGAGGACGTACCGTATTATTTGAAACCACATACGACTCCCAACACTCTTCCGGGACCTCTTCCGCCTCCAGATCATCATAACTTTCCTCCGGGCAAGGGTTTCCTTGCCTCCCCAGGCGTAAGCGCCTAGGGTCAGCAATGTTCCTCCTTCACTGGGGTGCAGGTTGGTCCTTCATTGGTGCCTGGGGTGGTCCCCTAGCATCAGGATGAGGCTGGACCATCGCCGGAGTGATCATTTCCGGTGAAACTCCAGGTGGCCTCATCATAGTTTGGCTGAGCTGTGCAAACTGTTCCTGTATAGCTTGTTGTGTTGCAGCTAAAGACCTCAAAGCTGCGACCACCTCTGCCATTTCGGACTGAGGCGGTGCCTGGATGGAACTGTTCCCTCCCCCACCAGGCGACGGAAGAGGAGGTGGAAATTCTGGTGCCATATGTTAACACTAAAGAGTTTGAGTAGTAGATGAGCTTAATACCTTACAGGACCTCTTTCAATGGTGAAACAACTCCGCACAATGGGGGAGGCCTGGTTCACCACTAGAGTCTCCGGTGAGGTTGAGCGAATAAAGATGAAGAGACAGCTTCTCGTTCCCACAGACGGCGCCAAAAATGATGATGTTGGAAACAGCACCACCCTTCAAGGTGTTTGTGAGCTCAATCCAATGTTAACAATGGCAGCATAGGGTATATACACATATAGTAGAAGGAGATGAGGAAAAGAGGATTTGCACCGAAATATAAGTGGTTCAGCCAATTAGGCCTACGTCCACTGTGCAAGTGTATGATGTGTATCAATATGTGAGGGCACTAATGGCCATAGATACAATCTCTCAAGCTTTCTCTCTCTACTGTGTATTTGAACAGAGTTTCAGCTAGGGTTGCTAATTTTTGGGATCCTTTGCAAGATAGAGGATGGCCTCTATATATAGTACCTGGGGGTGTAATGTACCCCCCATGCATGCAATGGGCATGTGTGTTGATCTAACCAATCTGATGAAGACATCTGTCACTTTCACAGGTAGAGAATGATGATGAAATATTCCCCCCACGTGAGGGGAATGATTTGTTATAACTGAATTGTGTCCACGTGTCCTTGTCCACACATATGCCAATAAGAGCTCGACCTTGATGCTTAGTCATAGCCTCGGCCTGGAAGAGGCCGCGACTGGTAAGGTCCAATTGTCCATCCAATTTGAGATGAGTCATTATGGTCTCGGCTTAAGCAAAACCGGGGTAAGGAATTAAGGTCGTCCTGGGCCGAGGTTAGGTTGGCATGTGCTTGGAACATTGGCCGATTCACTGGTGGGGTTGACCTTGGTAGTGGTATGTCTCCTTGTAGCCTCGGCCTACCCCCGGCCGAGGTTGCCATTCCTGATTGAGTTGATGAACTACTGACCCCTTGAAGAGGTTGGTAGTGGTGTCGTCCAGGGCCGACCCTAATATGTCCGAGGCTGCGAGTCACTGATTCAAGGCTTTTCCAACGTCGGCCATTCCCTCGGCCGAGGTTGATATATCTAAGCCGAGGTGACACTTGGGGCATATCACTATGATTCTACCTTATCTCATTTCCCCGTATTTCTCACTCAATACATATGAACTAAGCTTTTCAAGGCTGAAAAGTGGTGATCGCTTAAATAAGCTCTGATACCAATCTGTAAAAAAACGTGACTGTGTGATAATTGATTAAATTTGCAAATATCAAATTTGGCACACTTATTTAATTAGATTCTATTTTTAAACAAAATAATTTAGCCCCTACACATGCATCTAAACATCATAATAAATTCAACCCATGCATGAAAAATAAAGACAACCGATATAGGAAAAAACCCCTTTCGGGTAAAAACCTTTTATAAACACTTCGAAAAATTTATAAGACCTTTGACTTACATACAACCTGATAATCGCCCACAAATGTGTAATGCACGGTGCCTTCAGCAAATCTTCAAAGATACGAGAGACAACAAAATACCCTCCAGGCGTCGGTTCGTCGTCTTCGGCTCGTCCACACGCAGAATGACTACGCTCGGTACCCAATGGAGATCCCTTCTCCACAAAGGTTGAACAAAATCAAAGTTGTTCTTAAACACCAAACAATTCACTAAAGCATATGGGAGTTTTATGAATTGTAAACAAAAAGGATTAAAACCCTAAAGGAAAAAGGCAAAAAGGATTCTGCTTTCACAGTATTTCTATTCGTCAAAACGCTGTGACTTCTTTATAAAAATGTTACCAAATAATGAATATTTATAGAAAAATGCGTCGCCTCAAAAAACATGCTCGTTTGAATGAGAAGTATATGTCGCTCGAACGAAGGACGCATATCGTTCAAACGACATCGCACGACTTCCAATCTCGTTCGAACGAGATGCTGATCTCGCGAGAACGACCTGGGCATCAAAATCGAGGTCATTCGCTTCAAAACTTAGAAAAAATACTCATTCTCAATATTTGACGAGAAATTCCGCTCCAACACTTAGAAAATATTTTGTAAAAATCTCCCAAAAACTCTAAGTGAAAAGTAAAGGTATTTAAAACATAACCTTACCAAAGTAAACTTCGCGGAGTCTTGAATGATGAAGAACTTGAGTAATTCGGATCAGTCTTTGATGTAGATGTCTCTTGAATGCTCTTCGATGGTGTAGCGGTATATGACATAATAAATTGATAACGGACCTATGAAAATATGTCCTTACAAAGGCTTTAATATTAAGTATTCACTTTCATAGTTAAATTCAGATTTCATTAATCTCTCACATCTACTAAAAGTCACACAGTAGATTAAATCATAGTATATATCTATTTCATCACAATATTATATATATACTAATAAAGCACCCCCAGACACAGCTGCGGTGCGTGCATACTCTGCTATCATGTCCTGATGCATCACTCATTGTATAATGGACAATTGGTTCGGTGTCTCTCACGAACCATAAATCTTATAACACAAATATTGGAGGCGATCATACTCCCCAGCCAAATGGGTCACGCACATACCTACGCTCCAATTCAACCGTCGAAACTATCATTCACACCGATAGCACGTTTCCAAGGTCCTATGCACAGTGTACGAATCTAAATCCCCCCAAATGGGTCCGATCAGGATAAGACTGTGCACAACGTGAAACCTCCACCCCGATAGCAAGTTGCGTAGGTGTGTCATACACAAAATAAATCATAATATAGGTATCTATCCCACCTATATATATATATATATATATATATATATATATATATATATATATATATATATATATATATATATATATATATATATATATCAATAAGGCATATGCACAACCCATAACAATTCCCTTACGTAGTATATTTATATCTCGAATATCCTACGTATTTATAGATTGTGACTTTACTTTTTAAAGTATATTCCTGAGTTTTTCTCAACACTCAAAGATTATCAAATATTCATCATATTATTTCAGTAGGTACAAATCTACACCATACTGGTCCATGTCATCGCAATTTCCAAATTTAATTATTTCAATTGGGTTTATTCTTCGATACTCACTAATTCGATTTTAACCCATTATTCCCATTCCCAAGGATTAATTCCACCTATTAATCTATTTTTGGGTTCTACCTATCACCCTACTGACTTTCCTTAAGTCTCAAAATGTTCAATTAGTCACCACAAAAGATTTATATAAGATGGGATTTAATCAAACCTTATAATGAAATAATTTTCAAAAGTCCAGGAGGAGTCGATCGATCGAAAGGAAGGGTCTATCAATTGATCCAGCCGATCGATCGACATTCTTAAGTCGATCCATCGATCAATCGAGTATAGCCACGATTCTGCATATATTTGCCTACGGGTTTAACCATTTTTCATATTCAATTCATATGTTTTAAAGTCCCAAACTCCTTATAATTTATTCCATATGATATGACAATATATATAAACGATTAACAATAATTAAATAATCCTAAATCCTCAAGAAGATTGGATTAAATCATCATTTTCCATAATTTTCAAAAAATTATTATATTATCATATCCTCCAAGAACAAACTATAACACCCAGATTCTCTTCATCAAATGATTCCCCATTTTGGGTCTAATATTATATTATCATCCCAGATTAAATCTACATGTTTCTCATTTCAAAGGACTAATTCAAAAACCCCATAGTTTATCTTTAAATCATGTAAATATTCAAAATTCTACAACTACCCTAATATGAACATGATACATGCTAGAATTGTAAAGATTAATCCACTTGCCTCTAATATGTAGTCTCAACCTTTGAGGATGATAGGCTACTGGTGGTCCTCCTCTTTTCTAGCCAACTTCCGACGGTGGTGGTGGTGGTGGTGGATGACCATGTCCCTTGGTTTCCTAGAGGTGGCCCTTCCCTTTCTAGAAAACTCTTACTCTCCTCTAAATTTCTCACTCTAAAGTTTTGGCAAAATGAACATGCATCCTTAACAACCTTAGACTTATAAATAATCACTTATTTTCGTGGTTACTATTCACCTCCCATGTAAAATGATCAAAATACCCCTTCGGGATGTCTATGCGGCTCCAAAGTGCCCGGAGACCCAAATTAAACACCCAAGTAGACATTTTTTACTATTTAAATGCTTTTGGACACTTTGGTGTAGTCAAAACGACCATTTGAATGACATAAAAATATTTTACTTGGAATTCATTTAATTTTTAGTCCCGATACGTCTCACACGCGCATCCCGACTCACTCGCGATAATTTTTATTAAATCATGTAAAGTCATAATTATATATTACTTTTAATCACTAAGTAATATTCAACTTACATCACATATTACTTTACTCTCGAGTAATATTTAAATCCAGATTTATTTTTAAATATCTCACAATTAATCCTAATTAATCCCATTTTAAAATCATTCAAAATTACGGGGCATTACACAAAGTATGTGAAATAAGAACTAGTTGGAAAAAGTAGAATGAAAATGATTTAGACCTTCAATGTTTCTTGAATTTTGTCTTTTGGTACTTTTGTAATCTGATTTTTTAATATGGGTAGTGGTTAGTGGTGGTATAATGGTGGAAAGTGGTGATGCAATGGATAATGTTGGAGAATGTGAAGGGACTGTTAGGAAAATGGTGTAATGAAAGTTGTCGCGTTGATTTCGAGGTTGAAGGTCCTGACCTTAAATAGAAAACCCAAGAGGAATAAAAAGGCCAAGATTCCCCAGTGGGGCTTCCAGATGGCATACTGGCTTCCCTACCTACCAGCAGGGTGGCCAAGTAAAGTCCTACCTACCTAGATGCGGGTGAGGTGTCCTGCCGATAGGGAGGCAGAATTGTTTTTCAGCCATAAAATGAAAACTGTAAGTCTGATTTGCACACGAACTAGATCGTTAGAAATAGGATTTAGAGCTTTATAAAAGCGTGTTTAAATAATCTTGAGTTTAATATTTGACGAAAGAAGGCTTGGAGAGCATATGATTGTTCTCGAATTAGGTTTTAAGGAGGATTTGGGGTCCAGGACTTGAAGGGGCCTTGTTTAAGTCATGTGAATGAGTTTGGGGTTATTAGATAGGGTGTCCTATAAATACCAAAAGTATTAGATGTATTCAAATAAAATATTGAGACTTGTAAACTTGCCTATGTCATAAGACTCTTCGGGTGCAAGTATCTACACGAAGTTAAAAGATAGAAGGATGGAAATGTGAATACCTTCAAGGCAAGCCTGTGAAAGGGTTTACTCATAAACATATGGATTTTTCAAGTGAAAACCTTCTCACAGTAGCCATGATAAATTCTATCAGGATTCTTTTAACATAAAGGTTGTGTCTTTGAAGCATTGTCTTAACACGTACATAGTAAAAAGTTGAGAAATCAAGGTGATGTAAGATTGTGAGATCCATTTATGGATTTAAGCTAACATCAAGGTCTTGGGTTATTCTATTTGATCACGTAATCAATTTTTTATTTTGATCAAAATTTGAATAGTAATTTCTTCTATAAGAAGCATGGCGGAAACATGGTGGCAATTCTAGTACAATTTGTGAATAATATTTGCCTAATCGAAAATGACGTGGGAGTATTGTCTTACATAAGAGTGTGGTTATCTAGGTAGATCGATATAGAGTGATTAGGATATGCCAGTCACATCCTTATGATGAAGTTTCTCTAGATATGATAAAAGGATGGATTAGCATCAGGATCATAAGAAAATATTTTCTAATCAAGTATGGAACCACTATATCAGAAAATTAGTGGAAACATTTGACTAAATAGAAAAAATAATGAATATACCTAATGCTTCGATATTGGGTAGCTATAAGTATGTTATATCACGTGCTAGACCAAAATATGATATGCCTTTTGCATGGTCAGTAGATTTTAATCTCATAGTAATTTACCTTTTAAGTACAAAGATTAGTTTTCCAGTCAGATACAAATTTTAAGTTCTCTACCTCATAATATTTCTTTACCCCAGGGGGTGGAGTTATAAGTTTGAGGAGGGTGAAGTAATCTCATGATTGTTGACTCCACCAAGGAGGCCAAAATTGTTATCACTTTAGAGATAATGAAAGAGGCTATATGGATCAGCTACTTCTTAAGTAACTTAGGTGAGGTTCCTTCAAGTGCAATTGGCTATTAAAATTTTAGTGTATATAGTGATATGATTGTAAGTCGGATAGAACCTGTAACCGCAAAAGGGTTAAGCACATTGAGTGCATGTTTCACCTAGTTCGATAGATCAAAAAGGTAGGTGATAATTTTATGACCAAGTTCGTATCAGATAACACCCGTTTAATTTTTCTATATAAAATCAACAAACTTCCAAGTGTATGGGTTAGGGGCTGCATATATGGCTTTAAGAATAAGTTGGAGATTATTTGTGTTTTATTATTAAAACCATATATGACATTTTATTTTTACTAAAGGTATGTCAGTTCATTTTGGAATAAGAATCATGCTTATGATAATGCATTATATTTATTCTTTAAATATATTGAATACATTTCGGTTAATTGTACTTAATGGGAATTATGATGAGTTGTGATCGGCTTGATCACGGGAGATCAAAATTATAATCCTAATACCATTGAACAGTTCACAACCTAGATCGGGAGTTAACATCCTATTTATATGCTTGCGTGCACAATCCTAGTGGTTTATCTCAAACTATGGGAACATGTGTGTGATGGTTCGAGAACTGATGTGATAGTTTGAAAGAGAATTATGATCGGTACATTTAAGAATGTGTTGAACAAGACTACCCAAGATATTTAAGTCTAAGGAATGTGTTGATTAAACCTAGTTAATCTCACACCATTTTTAAAGGGTGCATAGATATTAATTCTTAATGCTATTAGGATTGAAACTCTTACACAGTTGTTGCTTTAACTATTATTGGAAAGATTCAACTCTGAAGATTGGGCAATCGTTGTGTGAGAAGGTCTGAGATCATAATTCGGAGTAATCCGCGTCCAAGTGATATCTTGGATTATTATACCCTAGGATCGACTTATTATTTAATTTTTACAAGTTAAACATGGCCAGTGGATTCTTTTATAAACCTAGTAGTGTGGAAAATAAGTAAAGTCTGAGTATCAAGGAATTGATTAGATGTTGGTTAACATCAATAAGCGAAAAACTGATTTAACCAAGCGGGTATCGAACACTTAATGTGGGGAATCACATTATGTACCATAATCAACTTTGCAAATAAAACGTCTTTATATCCGAGTGATTTTATATATAATTAAATTGGAGTGTAGTCGTGATTATTTAGTGGAGTTAATTGCGATTAAATAAAAAAGAAAATAATTACGATAAGTGTGATTGGGATTTTTGAGTATTTATTTGGAAGCCAAATTATTATAGTCCATTGCCCAAATATTAAGGTCGTAACTCTATGGAAGCCCAGTTAAGGCTAAGCCCGTGACTTATACCTATTTATATTGGTGTAAGTTAGGATTTTAGGTTTATGATCCATTATGTATGATCAAAGAGGGTGGGAAAAAATACTATTTATATTTTTGTGAAGGGGTGAGGAGAGAGAAAGTGTTTTCTCTCATATTTCATCAAGTGTTTATCTCCAAGAATAACCACACATAAGGCTTACTTTGAGTGGATCATGTACTAGAAGATTCAAGATGCCGAGAGCATTCTATAAAGGTTTTTTAAGACCTTGGAAGGTTATCAAGATCTTCATCTTCTTTAACCTTTTTCTCATCATATGAATCACAACATGATTCGTTGTTGTATTATAAATCCTAGGTTTGTTTATAAAACCTAGTTCTTATTTTTATTTTCAATGCATGAACAATCAAATATCTTAGGGCTGAATTTTTTCAGGTTTTCAAATGTCAATCCCAATTTCCCAATAACTACGTACTAAGGTACCTATCCCCGGAGTTGGGATAATGGGGCTTAATCCTCTTGTATAACCAAAGGTATGGGGTTAAACGTTAGGTGTGATGTCATAGTGATTTCCCTTGTTATTTCTTTGAGGATGTAGGGTTAGGATGTCTTATAGCTATAACTAGTAGTGGTACAAGTGATCCCTGAAGGCATAGGTGTATGCCTCCATACTGTGAATACGGGATTTGTATGGCTTGCGTGATTAGATATGGGTTTGATATACTCACGGGGCTTCTGGATTGTGTGGTTTACTATTAGTTTGCACATTATGTTTATATATTAGAGATTTATATATGGAACTATAACTCGGGAAAGTTAATGTAAGTAGTACTTAATTAAAGGATGGAATTATAGAACACGGATACCTTTCGGGATTGGGTTTTTACAGGTCCTAGGTCGCAACAGCCACATACTTGAGCTACCTTTGTTAGAGGATTTTCTCCAACATAATTTCATTTTCATCATTCCTATATGTATATGTCGAGCGTGAAGCGCTTTTATATTTCAGTATCTATTTATGTACAGTCATCTGGATATCATGTTTATTTATTCGGTATTCCTTTATCGAGTCATAGATTTATGTGCGGTTTATATATATATATATATATATATATATATATATATATATATATATATATATGTGGGATTGCAATTCAGAGTTGGATATTATGCTTTATTAGAATCTAGAGATTGAATTGTATCATATTTTGGTTGAATGTCATCATAGTTGTATTATTTATTTATCACCATGATATTCAGCATTGTCATTATTTATTTTGTTATTACACATATCGATCATTCTTAGAATGTTATTAATTCTTTAAACCTCATAAATTTTATATTTAGAACTGATCAACCTATTCATGAATTTTAGGGGATGGCACACATTCTTTAAATTTGATTATGTGTGTATGAAAATTTCTTGTTGGGGCACCGAACATACATAAAACTTAATTAAAAATAATTAGCATTTAAAGATTTTAAATTAACGTGATATTATGATTGATTCCCTCCGTTGTGGATGAAAAATAAAGCTAATGCGAGGAATCAACCACATCACAATCTTAAAATACTCAAAGGAATTTTGGGTTAAATAAGTTTATTATCGTTTATGTAAGAACAATGTCTAATTATATTCTAGTCCTTGAAATTTATTCCAATTAAAACTTCATACTTTTAAGACTAAAAAAGTTGTTGAAAAGTTGAGTTCAATTTTGAAGTATAAGAATAATCATTGAAAAAATTAATTTTCAATTAAATAAGTGAGAATTATCTTCTGATAACATTTTAATTTGGCACCCCTCTACTACTAATTATTATTAATCTTGTTAAGCATCCTAGTTCCCTTGTAAAGTGAGATTTCTCGTTGGGAGCTTTAATCATCACACCTTGAACTAGACAAATTTTCGCCTTTCAATTATGTTATTTGGGAAGTCCAAGAAAGTTTTGCCTAATATGAATAACCGACATATTACGGTCCTATAATTAATGACAATGACTCCATTGGGGAGGATATCATTAATTATGTTTAAGCGTATATCATAGGTTCATTCCTTAAAATTACATGCTCTCATGTAGAATTTCCCCATTGGGTGAACTGAACTCACTAGCTTTTAACTTCAAAGAATTATCACTTGAGAGTATTAAGAATATCGGATATCATGATTAATTACCTCCGTCGAGTAGGAGACACATAGCTAATGCAAGGAACTAACCATATCACATTCATAAATACTGATGGAGACCATGGGATTTATGTTGAATCCCCTCTCCCACTTAATATTTTTAGGTTGAGGGTATTTGAAAAAAATATTTATTTAATACTAAGTTCCTGAATTAAATCACCAGTAATTTTTCCATTACTTGTAAAAATTAAATTATCCGATATTTTTATTTTAAATTTCAAAAATAAATAATTTTTAATTAAAAGAAAATATGAAGACCCTAACTTAATTTATACCTTAAATTTATTACCTGATTTAATTTAATTTAAGAAACCAATTAATAAAATTGATTTCTAAAAAAAACATGATCTAGGTTGGTCTCATAAATACATCTATGATGTCTATAAAATGTGGTTCTTAATTAAATTAATAACTAACTTACAAAATTATATAACATTATATATAAGATGGCAAATATATAATCAATCACAAACATAATAAAAATATATATAATTGGATACAAATTTCCCTTCCATTATATCCAAAAAATTCTTCATAGTAGTGTCCTTTTACATGAAAAGACTTTGAAGAATAATACATTATGAAGTAGACACGTGGATGCAAATGAGTCCAAAACAACAAAACTTTTGAAGAAACTTGATTGACTGAAGCTTCCTCACGATCATGCTAGGACGGTCCGTGATTGTGACCCCTTTTGTTGCTATTACAGCTTGATCACCACTATAGCGGTTAGGTCCAATCGCTATAGTGGTTTGAACTGTTGTTTGAATTATAGTGGCTTGCGTCATTTTTCTTCCTTTCTCATTTGTAATTGTTTGTTTCTTCTGCAACTTTTAAGGCTTCCATTACAGGACCTTCAACTTGATCAGAATTCCACAAACCTCCTTGGATTCCCTTCATGATCAAATCCAGTTGCATAATAGAATAAAAATATTTACATCCCCTAAAAAACTCTTCTACACACATCGATTAATATAATAAATAAAAATAAACTAATTATTACTGTAGACACCCCATCTTAGGACCTCGTAAGCACCTCTTTAGTCTTTAGCGCTCACTCATTCACAGCAAACCCTAGGTCATACCCCGAACACCAATTTAGAGGCCATCGGGTGCTCCCGAATCCCGTTTGACTCTGGTAAAATTTTTCACCCGAGTGAAAGCTTAATGAATCTTTGAAAGGCTCTGAATCCCCTTTCCAATAGTCTGCACCGTACATGAATCGACCTTACAGTTCGAACGAACTATTTATTTTACTATCGAGAATTGATCTAGAGGTCACCGAGTGCTCCTGGGCCCCATTCTAACCCTAATCAACTTTCTCTCATGAGCAAAATCTCAATAAATATTTCAAAAGGCTATGAATCCCCCTTCCAACGATCTTCCCCATGTACGAATTGGCCTTACGGTTTGGACAAACGGTCTATTTTACCCCAAAAACTGATTTAGAGGCCACCGAGCAGTCTTGGGCTCTGTTTGACTCCTGTCAACTCTTCATCTCAAACAAACCTGAATGAATATTTGAAGGGTTCTAAATATCCTTTCCAATGGTCTACCTCATGTTCTAATCAGCCTTACGGTACAAACGAACGACCCATTTTACTCTGAAGAGTCACCTAGAACTTTCGGGCCCCATTTGACCTAGGTCAACTCTCTGAACCAGATGACATAGAATGAAATCTCTAAGGGCACTGGATAACCTTTCTAACGCTCTGTCCCGTGTGCGAATTGGTCTTACGATTCGAATGAACGATTCGTTTTCATCTGGGAATTTCATGTCTAGTGAATAAGGGGCGCTTCCAAGCCCCGTTTGGCTTCGTTCCACTCCCAAACCCAAAGTGGATCAGTAGATTCTTAAAGGGATCTAAATAACATTTTCCAACATTTCACCCCATGCACGATTCTGAATTATGATTCGCATTTTATGGCCTTTTTCTGAAAAACATGTCTCAAACTGCCAATTGAAAACCTCAGAACTCTCCCTATCAGCAGTGTGTCAAGAGTTATATGCTGATAGGCATGTATAGGACCATGCCGATCGGCACCCCCTTGTCCCTATAAATAGAGGCCATGACCTCACTTTGAAAGGCACCCTTGAAATCCCTCTCAGTGGTTCAGAGAGAATTCCCTCAAATTCAAAGTTGTTCTTTCCTTAAAAACCCATTCCCCGCATTCCTTCCATGCTTTTCATACTTTTTTGAGTAAATTTCCACCCACCTACTCAAACCATCACCACCTCATCTTGAGATCAGTGCATTTATAATCAAGATCTACTCCAAGTATTCACAACGAGGTCTATTTCTTCCCCTTTGCTTTAAATTCTCTTATTTTTTCATTAATTACTTCATTTTCGCTTTAGTAATTTACTTCATTACATCACCCATATTAATTTTAAACTTTTTATTATTAGTATTCGCACATACTTTATGTTTATAGAAAAATCAAAAAATAAGAAAAAGGGGTTCACTTGTAAATTCCAAAAGGGGATTTCTCATCACACTTTCTCACACTAAAACACCTTTTTCTACACACACACATACAAATAAAGTCCCCGGTTAGATCTATGGGTTAAACTCCACCTCGTATTGTCTTCGAACTATGTGGACTTTGACACCCTCATGAGCTACGTAGGCGTCTTGGGTAAATCCATTGACTCGAATCCTCCCACATACATTTGTTACTTTGTTCTTCTCATATATATATATATATATATATATATATTCTTGCTTGCTTGTGTGTTGTACGATATACGCAATCATTCCTCCATAATGACTTGTGAATCGACAAACACTTACATTATATTTTTAATTACAATTTTGGGAACACTCTTAAGGATGACCTTACTTCGCCTTTATCCATGACGCGAGTCGAGCGATTCCATCCTCTATTTATATTATGTATATAAGCACACACATCACGGAGTTCTACAGGAGAATATTAACATATTCCCATGAGGGACTGAAAGGGAGAGATGGGTGCCTAACACCTTACCATTCCGTAACTTAGTCCTCGGACCCTTGAACTACTTGGTTTCGCAAGCATCAGTATCATCCTTGATGCCGTTCTCTAGAGGCGGCAACATTTCTTTTATCTGTTTTGTGCAAAATAGAGTGAAGACTCTAGCTTAGCATATTACCCCACTTTGACGATGACTGAGCGTCCCGATAAAGGATGCAATCATGCACGCACGCCAGAAAGGGGGAAGGGATGAGGGGTCCACGTCGGGATGGCCACAATTACAATCAAATTGAATTTTGAAATAGTAACTACGAACAAACCACCATAAGAACCATTCATATAACACAAGATATATGTGACCATGATGGATGGAGTAATAAAATCATAAAAAACATGTTATTACAAAATATATACATCTATGCATATTTTTCATAACATGCAACTTAAGGTTTTAATGATGGACAATGTGGACCTTTCTAAAACATTATCAATCTATAATTGGGGCTTTGATACTATTGTACATAATAAAAAAAACTTTGATTCCCCAATAACTTCAATTGATCACATTTTAGAAAGTAAAAAAAAACTAGATTCGAGGAATGAACTATGGTTCAAATCATGATACCTTTGTGGATCTTATAGGTGATCCGATATTGGAGAATGACTTGAGGAAGAGGTTGATGTTCATGAATTTATTCATACTCCAAATTTTTCTTAGCATGTGTTATAGACCTTTAGATCTTTCAACATATGATCCACCCAAAGCAAGTCATGTGTGGGCACTACAAGAGATAAAATCTTGGAATATGAGAGAAATAAGTTTCTCTTTCCTCATCCCTTCACAAAAATATGAATGGTATTTTTCCTCTCTCTCTTTCTCTCTCTCTCTCTCTGAGACCTAGATAATGTCTCGTGCAACTTAAACCCCTTCTCTTGACCCATATAAATAGGTAATTGAAGTGGGCTTGGGTCAATAAGGGTTTTCAGAGAGTTTTGGGTTTGTTGCTTGATAAATGGACCCAAGATAAATAATAAAATTGGATCCCAAGTGAAAATATTAAAACCACATATTACTTCCCATATTATATTTTCTTTCCCATTTAATTATAATTAATGCCACTAAATAATTATAATTGCACTCCGATTAAATTATCACATAATTACTCGAATAATGAGATCTTATTTTCAAATTTAGATTGCGCAAAATGTTATTCCTCGCGTAAAGCATACAATATCCACTTGGTAAAACTCAATTCGCTATTAATCAATTTTCACTAATGTCTTATGTATTCCTTGATCTCAAACTCAACTCCTTTGATACTTACCGGATTATAAAATCTATCGGTCGAATTTATTTGTATAATCCAAAATTATAAGTTTATAAAGGAGTATCACAATCCAAGATATATTCGAGATGCATATTTCTATGGAATATGATTTTATGCATACCCACACAATGATTTCACAACTTGAGGAGGTTTAGACTCAATGAATTGAGTCATACCCATAACAATCAAATAAAGAATTGAGTGGGTATTTTAATCCTCATAATCATTGGGATTGAGAATATATGAACCGTTTACAAATTGTGTAAGATTGTGCGAATATAATCTAATCAGCACCTTGACTTGAATCTCATTTGTGGTCCTATTCAAAACATTCCAGATATATCGGTACGATCCTTAGTGAACTATAAGACAAGTTCCCCAAACCATCTCCTAATACCCCAAAATTTTAAAGTGATTAATTAAATGATTTATATTGATTTATGATTTTATTGAGAATTTGTATATCGGGTTGTTTACAATGAAATAGATTTAATTAAATGATAAAGGTTAAATTTCTAGAATTTTCAGTAATTTAGTGTAAATTAATTGATTAAGTTGCCTTTTTAATTGTTAAATTATATTGTGGGAATTCAGTTAGAATCTTAAGGGCAATGGTGTCTTTTGTCATAATCTTGGTGGATAAATTAGGGTTTATAAGGGACCCATTTGTGTGTGATTATGTGTATGGTTGTTGATGTATGAATGGAGAGAGAGAGAGAGAGAGAGTTTGGTTTTTAACGGCTGGACCAGGGGGAACTCGCGACCGCGACCATGTCCTGCGATTCCACAACGGCGGGTGAATGGGGCACGATTGCGTCCGGTGTTGGTCTCGCTGCCCCCTCGCGACCTAAGTGAAGGGTGTGGTGTTTGGACCATTATTTATTTCATTTGAACGAGATTTTTATTTGGTTTTTCATTTCTCTCTCAAACTGAAAACCTCAACCCTAATTACAACCTTCAAACCTCCATTTCACGACCTTAAGATTGGAATTTGGGAGTACTTTAAGAGGAAAACTTTCTCACATTTTTAGGAGATCAAGGAACTCAAGTCAAATTTCAAAAATGGTTAAAAGGAAAGAATACTCTACTTTTATCCGTTAGTACTTTATGCCTTATTTATTGCCTAAATACTGATTTTCGTCAATTAAAAGTGATTAGATCTTTAATTAGGGCAAGATTAACCTAATTAAGTTCCTATTATTGGTATTTGATATTGAAATATAAGAAACCCCCCTTATAATGAGAATGATTAGATAATGTTTATGTGAATTAAATGATGTGATTGTTGTATAATGAGAAAATTTGCATGTTATATATCAAAGAGTTGAGTTATATGCCCTATTAACTTGAGAATTGAGACATGTGATATATGTAAATCATTGACACATGAAATTATAATTGTACCCTTAGAAATCGAGATAATCCACATGGGAATTGGCAATAATAAATGTTCTAAATAAAATAATATGTTAATAAAGATTTTAAATTTTATATGTGTGGCCATCCCGATCCTCGCGGCGAGCGGGCGGCGTGAGGGAGGATCCTAGGTCCCGCGCGTCCCTCTCGGGAAGGCTTCGGCTGGAGTCAATTGGATGAGGTGAAAATGTAGAGAGATAGAGTCGCCAGTCTATTTTACTCAAAATAGACAAAAGAAAGGGATTCATCCCGAAGGACAGCATCCAAAGACATACTGATGCATACGAAACCAAAATGATTCAAAAAGGGTCCGGAGGTTAAGTTACGAAATGGGAAGGTGTTAGGCACCCATTCCTCCCTTACGGTCTCTCATGGGTTTTTGCTATTTTCCTTTATTTTCCCCGTGATATGTGTGCATGTGTATATATATTGGAGATAGGAATTATCGACTTGTACCATGGAAGAGGTAAAGCGAGTCATCCGTAGGAAGGTATAAAAATATTAAAAAATAGGATTTACGCGATTATCCTTACGTTGATCATTACGATGGAACGACAACGCATGTGGAATAATACGCCACTAAGGACAAATATATGTATAAATCTAATCTAGGAGGATTGAATTTAAAGAGAATAGGAGATGAGAGAAAAAGTAAAAATAGGACTCGAATCTCGGATTTTACCCCGAGACGCCTACGTAGCCTATAGAGGCATCAAAGTACATGTAGTTCGCATGCAAAATGAGGGGTGGGGTTTATCCCATAAATCCAACTAGGGACTTCTCTTATTTGTGTGTGTGTGTGTAGAAAAAGTGTTTTAGTTATGAGAAAAGTGTAAGAAAAGTGTGAGAATTCTCGTTTGGAATTTATGAGCAAACCCTCTTTTTCTTATTTTTTGGTTTTTTATTTGTATGAAAACAAGAGATGTGAAATAATACTAAATAAAAAGTGTATTAGGATATGTGAGATGAGAGAATAAAAGTGTTAAGTAATAAAACAAGTTAATACGAATTTATGAGAATTTAAGGAGAGAATTGAGAAATTTGGACATTCTTGAAGATCTTGAGCTTGATCTTGAATGTTGGAGAGAAGCCCTTGCACTTGGATGATGATGGAGAGTGGTTAATTCACCAAGTTTGTTGAAAAGTATGATGAAAAGTGAAGGTTGGAAAGGGATTTTGATGTGGAAATCGCGCTGACTTCGAGAGAGGTTTTCTGGATTTGCTGAGAGTGACATGCTTCTGATCTGGGCCTTTCTTGTAATGAGGTTAAGGCATCCTTTTTATAGGCTTAGGAAATTTCTGATCGGTATATCCCTGGTCCTGCCAATCGGCAGGTGAGTTTAGGCACACTGCTGACAGGCAGGGTCTGGGAGCTACCGTTTGGCAGTGTCTTTCAGGCCTTTTTAGAAAATCGATCGCAGAGCGCAAACCGTTGATCCGAATAGTTCATGGGGTGGACTGTTGGAAAGGTAATTCAGAGACGTTGGAATGTCCCTTGGACCGCTCCAGGGTTCGAGAGTTGACTTTGGGTCAAATGTGGCTCGAAAGCATTCATCGGTCCATTAGACGGGGAATTGTCGGACGCAAACGGATCGTTCGTCCGTATGGTAAGTCCGAATAGTGCATGGGGTCCACCGTTGGAAAGATTAGGAGATTTACTTCAACATTACAAAGAGTTTGATCCGGTTCGTGGAGTTGACTTTGGTCAACCGGGCCCTGGAATCATTCGGTGACCTTTCAGAGTAAAATGGATCGTTCATCCGAACCGTAAGTCAGAATCGTGCATGGGGTGGACCATTTGAAAGGGGTTTCAGTTCCCTTTGAAGATTCATTCAGTCTCGACCGATTTGAAGAGTTAACTTAGGTCAAACGGAGCCCGGGAGCACTCGGTGGCCTCCTGATTGAGTTTCGGGGAAAACGGTTCGTTCGTCCGCATGGTAAGTCAAAATCGCACACGGGATGGACCGTTGGAAAGGAGTTTCAGGGCCCTTTGAAGATTCATTAAGTCTTGATCGAGCTGAAGACTTTAACTTTTGGTCAAATGGAGCCTGCGAGTGCCCGACGACTTCTAGGTCAGTACTCGGGGTATGACTTGGGTTTGTAGTGATGAAGGGAGGTGCTAAGGACCTAGGGGGAGTTTAAGGGGTAACAGAATGGGGTGTCTATAGAGCCCCTCAACGGGTGAGTTTGGAACAAATGATAGCCGTTGAGTAGACACCGCATGATGCTTTTGACGAAGGATGACCAATTCAGAGGGTCGAGGCCAATTTTGAGGACCTGAGGAAGCGAGGATGACCAATTCAGGGGGTCGAGGTCGATTCTGAGGACCTAAGGAAACGAGGATGACCAATTCAAGGGGTTGAGGTCGATTCTGAGGATCTAAGGGATGGTTTGGAGGAAAGGTTTAGGCCAATTCCTGAGGAGGTGTTGGGGATGACCGATTATACGGGTCGAAGCTAATTCTGAGGGATTGAAGATGAGGGTGACCGATTATGTGGATCGAAGCCAATTCTGAGGGCTTGAAGATGAGGGTGACCGATTATGCGGGTCGAAGCCAATTCTATGGGCTTAAATATGAGGGTGACCGATTCTGCGGGTCGAAGACAATTCTGAGGGCTTAAAGATGAGGGTGACCGATTCTGTGGGTCGAAGCCAATTCTGAGGGATTAAGTAGAGTTGACCATTTTTGTGGGTCGAAGCCAATTATGAGGACTTAATTAGAGATGACCAATTCTGCGGGTCGAAGCCAATTCAGTGGGCTTAAGTAGAGATGACCAGTTATGCGAGTCAAAGCCAATTCTGCGGGCTTAAGGTGAGATGACCAATTCTGCAGGTCGAAGCCAATTTTACGAGCTTAAGTAGAGATGACCAATTATGTGGGTTAAAGTCAGCGGGCTTAAGTAGATATGACCAATTTTGTGGGTCAAAGCCAAGTCTGCGGGCTTAAGGTGAGATTACCAATTCTGCGGGTCGAAGCCAATTCTGCGGGCTTAATAGGGATGACCAATTCTACGGGTCGAAGCCAATTCTGTGGGCTTAAGTAGAGATGACCAACTCTGCGATTCAAAGATAATTCTATGGGCTTAAGTAGGGATGACCAATTCTGCGGGTCGAAGCCAATTCTGTGGGCTTAAGTAGAGATGACCAATTCTGTGGGTCAAAGCCAATTATGCGGGCTTAAGTAGAGATGACCGTAGAGATGTTCTTGGGGAACTCTACTGGGGAGATTTATCTTGTGGTTTTATTTTGGGCTGGGGAGCCGATTGGTGGGGAAATCTTTTGCATCCTCTGAAGGAATAGCCAAAATTCCACTGGGGAGGTGATTTTTAGAGATCCTCCGGGGATGTTGTCGGGAGGAGTTTTACTTGGTTTTGGGGAATTCCGTTGGGGAAATAGGGGTTTTGCTTGAGGGAGTATGAAATTTTCTTAGTGAAAATGTTTTGAATCCTTCCTGGGATTTTTAGGAATTTTCTAAGAATTTTCCAGGGCTGTCTGGTATTTTCTGGGAATTTTTGTACGAAATTTTAAGGGGGTGTCGGTCGGCATGGTACAGAGGATGCCATTCGGCAATGGCATAGACTTTTGGCATCCTATTTAAAGGGGCGAATTCCCTTCATTTTTCACAGCTTCTTGCTTTCTTTCTTTCTGCGATTTTCCTCTGCAAATCGTTCTAGCATTCCAATCTCTAAGAAATGGCCGCCTTTGTGAGCACTGCAGCACATAGGGAATGGCTGACTGTTGATGACTGGGCGAACATGGAGTGGAGGTACAGGGCGCCTCTTGCTTTGGGGAGTGAGAAATCCTTTGATGCATTCGAGTCGATTGCGGATGAGTGGACCTTTCTACGGGAGACGTCGTGTCATTTCTCCTCGAAGGTGATGAACCCTGGCGATTACGTAAGTAAAGACTTTTGGCATTCTTCTCTTTTTGATGATTTTTCCTTCCTTTTTGAATTTTTGGCAAGGTTTTTTCTTTTCACAGTTCGATATCTCTTTGAAGAACATACGTTCCCATGGGACGATGGGGCTTAAGGATGTCTGGGAGCATCCTCCATCTGTGGTGCGTTGGATCATATCTTCAGCAGGTTTTGGGAGGTTGGCGTCTGCACTAGATGAGACGCCTCGTTCAACAGCGGTCCTGTGCGCTTTGGGGGAGAGGTGGTGGGATACTACCCACACCTTCCATTTCAGCTTTGGGGAGGTGACCGTGACTCCCATAGATGTGCAGCATCTGCTAGGGCTAGATTGCGATGGGGAGCAGATATAGGTGGATCATTCTCTACGGGTGAGGTCGGAGGCGGTGAGGACGGTGCTCGGTGATGTAGGGAGGATAGTGTCTGGGGATTCCATCCAGCTGTCCTTGCTGAAGGATGTTTTATTGAGTAGGGTGGTTGATGTGGAGGACGGGCTGCAGGTGAGGCAGATGGCCCGGTTGTTCATATTATTGGTGTTAGGAGGTTTCATGGTGGCGTCGAGCGGCGACGTCGTCTACTTCTGGTTCTTACTGTATTTGAGGATGTTTTTGAACATCCTTCTCTATGATTGGGGGAGCCTGACTTTGGCGACCCTCTATTTTTCTTCGGACGCATTCATCCAGTGCTGCCGATAAACTTTTACTGGAGCCACGTATCTCCTTGAGGTATTCTTTAATTTGCGCATTTTCTTTTCATGCCTTCGCATTTTTCCTTATGCGTCTCTTTTTTATTGTGAATTCTTGTCTTTGGCAAACGTGGTTCTATGAGGTGATTCGGTGCCATACCCCGTTGATTGCCTTGAAGGATGAGACTGTTGGGGACTTTTGTCGGTTGTATCGATGGCGGAAGGCCAATTGGCAGTCGAAGGGATCTCTCTCTGGAGGTGGTGCGTCAGGTCTTGAATGGCATGACCAGTGGTAGGGTAAGACTCTTTCCTCTTCAGTCTTGGTTTTTTGCATATTCTGATTTTGTATTAACTTATTCCTGCTGGGGATTTTCAGGTGACTTTTTACCCTTAGGGGACAGCCATTCAGGATACGGGGGCGACCGGGGTGAACACGCAGATGAGGCATTTGCTGGCGCATGAGTTCGTACATTCTTGGTATCTCGAGGAGCGAGTGGTTTGGTAGATTGCGGAGGAGGAGGTGGTGGTGCCACCTGTGCAGCCTCCCATGTCTATGAGGCGGGAGCAGCTATTACCGGAGGATGCGAGGATCGCGGTGATGATCTGCGAGTCCTACTTGTTGTATACTAATACGGTTGTGTCGTATGACTATATGGACTTTGTGACGAGATGGTTGATGGTGCCCAGCATATATGATGCCTTGCCTTTCCCTCATGCGGGTTCAAGTCGGGCGGTGGGGTATTCCCACAGCGGCGGTGGTCCATCAACGTCTGCAGCGGCGGCGACATCAGAGGTTCCCTTTATGCGATTGCATACCCCTTCATACAACATTCGACGGGCTGATAGAGGGATGGTGACTATGTTACACCGTCCTCGCGCGATGGATCTGGAGGAGTTGGGTTTGACAGAGGAGGTTCTTCGTCCTGCGGTATACCTTCTTCCTCTCTTTGGTTCTTTTTCTATTTTTATCCCTCTTTGATACTGATTTTGCCTTTCTCTTGCAGCAAGTTCGGGTGTCGACCACTTGGCTGAGGGACATCAGAGACTGGATATCTTCGGTGACTGCCCACATTCGGGATGCGGTCCCAGTTCCTTCTTGCTTGGTTCTGTCTGCTTCGTTCGGGGAGGACTCTGGCTCGGGTAGCGGTGGTGCGTCATCTCGCCATAGGGGAAAGAGAGCGAGTCGCAGGGGTGGAAGCTCTTAGAGAGAGGGGTGAAGGGTAGGGGAGAGAGAGGGAGAGAGAGAGAGAGAGAGAGAGAGAATGTGGGTTCGGGTTGAGTCCCATTATTTGCTTTTACTTATTTCCTGCAAAATTTGATGTAACACAGAAGAGAATATATATATGCAATGCAATGGGATTTTTTCTTATCTTTTGTTAATGGTGAATGCATGCACTTTTACTTTGCTACTGAGACCATAAAAAGAGATATTTTTGGGATTTTTGGAGGAAAGTTTTAAAAATGAGAAATTATATAGGGGTGGAAGAGGATTTTTGAAATTCTTTTGAGAATATCACTTTATTTTTAATGAGTTTCTGATTTTGACAAAAGAGGAAAAAGGAAAATTTTCCAAAAATAGGGGGTTGCCGATCGACAAGATCCTTGTCCTGTCTATCGGCGGTCAAGTCCAGTCCCATCAATTCAAAGCTTTGATTAGTGCCCTCTTCAGCCTTTTGTACTTTGTGGGGTAGGATTTCTTCTAATTTCTGCAGGGGTCATGTTTTTTAGTGAGGATTTTCAAGTATAAAAAGTGTAAAAACGTGACTGTGTGATAATTGATTAAATTCGTAAATATCTAATTTGACACACTTATTTAATTAGAACTTATTTTTAAACCAAATAAATTCAGCCCCTAAACATGCATCTAAATATGATAAATCATTCAAACCATGCATGATACATAAAGACGACCGATATAGGAAAAAAAAACCCTTTCGGGTAAAAACCTTTTATAACACTTTGAAGAATTCACAATACTTTTGACTTACATACAACCTGATAATCGCCCACAAGTGTGTAATCCACAATGCCTTCAGCAAACCTTCAAAGATACGAGAGATAGCGAAATACCCTCCAGGCATCGGTTCGTCATCTTCGGCTCGTCCACACGTAGAATGACTACGCTCGGTATCCACTGATCAATGATGGAGATCCCTTCTCCACAGAGGTTGAACAAAAGCAAAGTTGTTCTTAAACACCAAACAATTCACAAAAGCATGTGGGATTTTTGTGAATTGAAAACAAAAAAGGGATTAAAACCCTAAAGGAAGAAGCCTAAAGAACTTTGCTTTCGCTGTAAGTCTGTTCTGGAAAACGTATGGACCTCTTAATGAAAATGTTACTATTTAATGAGTATTTATACAAAAATGTACCGCCTCGAAAAATATGCTCGTTCGAACGAGAAGCATATGTCGCTCGAACGAAGGACGCATGTTGTTCAAACGACATCGCGTGACTTCCAATCTCGTTCGAACGAGATGCTGATCTCGTGCGAACGACCTGGGAATCAAAATCGAGGTCCACTTCAAAACTTAGAAAAAATACTCATTCTCAATATTTGACGAGAAAGTCCTCTCCAACACTTAGAAAATATTTTGTAAAAATCTCCCAAAAGCTCTAAGTGAAAAGTAGAGGTATTTAAAACATAACCTTACCAAAGTAATCTTAGCGGAGTCTTGAATGATGAAGAACTTGAGTAATTCGGATCCGTCTTAGATGTAGATGTCTCTTGAATGCTCTTCGACGGTGTAGCGGTATATGACATAATAAATTGAGAACGGACCTATGAAAATACGTCCTTACAAAAAGGGGTAAGGTTGGAGTGTTTCCATCACACCTTCACATTCTGCCTACTTGCAAGATGGATCTCCCTAGTAGCATTGAGTTTGCTAACTACCTCGAAGCCTTGGAAGCAATGTGCTCTTATAATGTCCACTACGATGCTTTCAGTATGCGTCGGGTTTCTTTGTGGCGCAATCGGCCCATTGAGTGGAACATGCTGATGGTGACGATACAATTTTGGTACCCCGAAGACAATGTATTCCGCTTTGAGTTGGATGAAGTTTATCCTACCAACGATGAATTTTTTGCCATGCTGGGGATAAATCCCAGTGTTGCCATGACTTTACCCAAATTTTCCCATTCTCCCAGGGATTTGTGGGTTGGGCTTCTTCTCATTTCGCCTTCGGCGGCCAGACCATTGGTTACTGTAGGAATGATCTCCCTTTCAGCGGGGTTACAGTCCGTGCATTTACAGGAGACTGGCGATGTTGGATACGTCGAAGCCGTTGTTCTGGGCTTAGTATCAAAATTGCTTCTGGTGACTGGGGAACTACTGGTGGACCCACAACTTGCAGCCATTACCTCCTTGATGTCATACCGTCACAATCCTACGGCGGTGATACTGGCGGAGACTTTGAATGGCCTGGATGCATGGCGAGAAGGTCGTTCTGCCTTCCTGAGGGGTAGCCCCGTGATTCTGTTCATGTGGTTATCTAAAAGACTCTGCCTGGTGAATCCTCCAGAATATCCTTTGTCAACTGTACCCAACTTTTTTTCGCGCTGCTTCATCAGCGCTAGCTTGGATATTGAGAACTGGGAGAAATGACTTGTGGAGCACGGGGCTCTAAATTTGTGTTGGTCAGTGCCCTGGTGGGAACAGTTGCGGCCTATTCTGGATCTGGGAGAATACCCGTATGTTCGGTTGGTTGGTCTCAGATAGACCTCTTTCTATTTCCCTTAGCGGCTTCTACGTTAATTTGGCTGGGAGCGGGTCGTGCCACCTTGGACACTAGACTTCTTTCCAGTAGAATATTTGACTGAGCGTCTGCGCATGCGGCTTGGCTCTATGTGGGAGAATTAGCGCCCATCGACCCGTCCTTCTCAGATTGTTGGTAGAGTTTGGCATATCCCTGGGGATTATATGAAGTGGTTTTGGAGGGGAGTAGTCACCAAGATGTTGGCAGTGGAGACTGGACAAAGGTGGTTTGTTTTGTTTAATACCATGGAGGGAGGTGTGTAGTTTTTCCGAAGATGGTTCGAGCTTTTCGGTCTATGGAGTGTTTGCAACACTCTATCCAGGAGGGGGAAGCTTGGGAACCCCAGGATATAGATGATGATGACGGAGTGGGCTCCTCTTGTAGCTTCGGCTAGGACTTTTCGAGAGTTTATTTTATAATGGGAAATAAATGTGGGGATTTTATTTTGGATTTTTTAGGAAGGTAGGGGGAAGGGAGTTATCCGTTCCTTTATGTAATTGCATTGCAATTTCCTATTAATGAAATAAACAAGTTTTTGATCATCCAGCTGTTCCTTTTGATGAGTTTTGTATTTTTGAATTATCTATACTAATCGCTAAGGCATACATAATCCTTTTGTTCAAGTGTATGTTATAATGAAATGTCGTTCTTAGAGATAAGAAAAGAATAGTATTTTGTGAAAAATAAAGGACTGTACTCATATAAGGTGTATGAGCTGCCTATGTACCTCTGGGGGTTTTAAAAAGTTTTAATTTGTTTTGAAAATGTTTTTTTGCAGAGGATCAGGCCCACTTAGTTCTGGGTAAAGGGAAATTTAGAGTTTTTTTTTTAGAATAGAAGGGAGATGAGAAGAATCGTAGCGCGCCGAGATTTCGGACTAGGGGTAGAACTTCTTAAGACGGTCCAGGTTGACTGGACGATCCATCTCTTCCTCATCTAAATCAGTGAGCATGGCAGCATCGCCAGACAAGATCTTCTTAATAATGTAGGGGCCGCTCCAATTGGACTTGAATTTCCCTCTAGGGTCCCAGATGGGTTCTATGATCTCTTTAAGGACTAAATCCCCTTCTCGAACACCGCAGTCCATGACTCTCTTATTGAATGATCGCGCTATTTGGCGATGGTACCCTTATATGTGGTATAGCATTTTTAATCTCCTTTCGTCTAGGAGGGTCAGCTCATCAAGACAGCTTTGACACCAGTCTTCTTCACTGACCTTGCTTTCAAGCATGATGCGTAGTGAGGGTATTTCCAGCTCGACTGGTAAGACGGCTTCCATGCCATAGACTAGAGAGTAATGGGTAGCCCCAATAGAGGTTCGGATTGAGGTTTGATAGCCCCAAAGGGCGTATGGGATCCGATCGACCCAATCCCGACAGCTTTCGGTCATCTTACTGATGATGGCTTTGAGGTTCTTATTGTCGGCTTCAACTGCACCGTTGGTCTGAGGTCGGTAGGGAGAAGATTTATGTCTTTGAATCCCATACTCATTGACCACTTTTGTAACTTCTGACTCGAAATGTAACCCGTTATTTGACACCAGCTCGTGTGGGACCCCATATCGGCAGATGATGTTTTTCTTGATGAATTTGGCCACTTTCTTGGCATTCAGCACTGCGTAGGACTCAGCTTCGACCCATTTGGTGAAGTAATAAATGGCAACTAAGATGAACTCATGGCCGTTGGAAGCCTTCGGTGTAACCTTCCCTATGATGTCGATGCCCCAGGTGTAGAACGGTCGGGGAGAGGTCATGTTGTATAATTCATACAGAGGCAGATATTTAAGGTTGGAAAACTATTGGCATTTGAGGCATCTCCGAACATAGGCAGTGCAATATTGGGTCATGGTGGTCCAGTAGTAACCTTATCGGATGATCTTCTTGGCAAGCATGTGACTATTCATGTGGGGTCTGTATTCCCCGCTGTGGATCTTCTGCATTATCTTTTCAATGTCAGCCCCTCCGATGTAGTGTAGATGGGTTCCATCAAAGTTCTTTTTGAGCAGTGCTTTGTGACAGATGATGTACTGGGTAACCATCCTTCGAAGGGTTGCCCGATCTATCTTGTTGGAACCCTCGGGATACCTACTATACTTGAGGAGGCGCCAGATATCATAGTACCAGTAATTGGCTAGCTTGGGATCTTCTGTGGTGACGAGCTCGAAGTGTTCGAAAGAATTAAATATAGATGTAGTGAACAAGTCCGAGAATAACGGTTGAGGAATACCGAGTGATCAATCTTATTTAGGTAAAGGCTAAATAATTCGGGAGTCGAGAAGTTAGACTCGGGTGAGGGTAATTCGGACTTCGAGAGTAAGTTCAATTTTATGGTGGGGGCGACACCAAAGGTGACTTAATTAATTAATGTGTGAATTAATTAATGATTAGAGTTGGACCATAAACTCTTAATAAATTAACTAGGCTTATGTTACGGATTGTGTACATGGTGTAGCCGGGACATTTTATATTTATATATATGTACAGGGTGTGACAGTATATATATATAGTGTGTGTGCATTAATATCAGTGACTGGATATTATTAGTATATACTCTAGTGCTATAGGGGGAGGTTGCGCGTAGTGGATGAATCCCCTAGCTTGAGGAGTAGGGCGAGTACAATCCCAGGTCATAGCGTCCGTTATATGGGTGAGGGGAATCTCACTTTCAGGGAAGGAATATGACCGCCTCCAATTCGTATGTTAAACTAAGTTAGTGAGCGAATCTAACTTGGATAACTAGGTTATGTGAATACACCTACTGGGATAGCACTTGGGAAAATTTATATTTTGTGAGAATTTTTACTCGGTCGAAAGTTTGTATTAAATGTTATTTCAGTATGTTCGTGAATACTATAACATGATTAAATATATAATTAGGTAAATAATTATATATGGGATAATTAATACATAGTGAGAAATGTATTATGTGCATAACAGGTGTGAATGTTATGAAATTAAAAAGGGTAATGATTTAATTAAGTTTGACGTTTATAATAACTTAAAAATCATGAATTAAGGCATACTTAGTTAGAGTAGGTAAATTTCAAGGGTTAAAATAAGTATTGGGTCAGGAGCATAGGACCTAGTAAATTAAATGGAAGCGTTAGTAGTGCACATTAGAGGAGGGGTGAGGAAGTCCTCAAGAGAGTGAGGCACTAACTAAAATATGAAGAGCATGCATATTTATTTATTACTACAAGTTAATCATTTGTTAAATGTTTTCAAATGTTTTTTTTGGGTACTAACCCTTGCTATAAAAAATTTAAAAACCTTTTAGGTGTCCAGCCACAGGGACGCCAGGCTTGACTCTATTCCAGGTATCCTTTGCTGCAGCACATGTGGATGTTGCGGGGTTTTTTATTGACGCCTCCTTCTTTCATTCGTGTAGAGACTCTCTAGTAGTTATCTGAGCTTGTCGCTCACAGTTCATTTATCAGTATTAGACTTGTTGAGATTTTCTTCTTATCTTTACTTGTATTGGATATTTGGACCGATGGTTTATTCGGTTAAGTATTTTATTTGTGGATGGTTATTTTAGTTAACTATAATTGTGTATTATTTTATGTTTCGCATGAGTTGTATATAATTAATTGAGAGATAAAAATTGGCACCAGTCTACTTTTCTCACTTAGGTGGTTAGTAATTAAAAAGACGACAGTGATGTTAAGAATGGACCAACTGAGAAACCTTTTCTAACTTGATTTAGGACTGATCACCCAAGATTAATTAGGCGGGGTGTCACAGATGGTATCAGAGCATCAGGTTCTAGTGTCCTTAGGATCTGTGCGGCTTTCTACGTTTCAGTGTAGCACTCGTTTGTTATAGAGCCCTATTATTAGGACTGTTGATTCATTTTCCGTTTGTGAGATATCGTATTTCTGCTGTGTATATTTTTGTGTAAATTGTGTACTTATACAATTCAATCTATTTCAGATGCCACCGAGGAGACTGAGAGCGGAGAGGGCTGAGGCTAGGGATGAAATCAGGGAGGCTCATCAGGAGCCACAGGTACCGCTGCCACCACCCCCACCCGAGTTGATTTCCACTACTCAGGTGGCAGTGATAGTGGCCCAGGCGGTCGAAACAACAATGAGAGCTATGGCAGCTCACTTTCCACAGCCCCAGGCACCGCTTCCAGTGGCACCAGCAGTTCAGGCTCTAGTGGGGCCACCATCTTGGCAGAGAGTTAGGGAGACCTTTCCGAAGGGTCACCCACCTGAGTTCCGGGGTAGTACAGATGTGATAGAGGCTTGTGACTGGAAGAAGAACATTCAGCGCCATCTGCGCATGCTAGAGTGTACCGAGGTACAGAAGCAGATGCTTGCTACCTTTTGTCTATCAGGGGCAGCTTTACAGTGGTGGGAGTCAGTTACCACCGCTGGGGAGCGAGACTTGATGCCGATAGCAGAGTTTTGGGTGCGGTTCGACCGCAAATACTTTCCACCAGCAGTAGAGACTGAGATGAGGAAGAAATTCAGTGATTTAGTTCAGGGTGACCGATCAGTGGCAGACTACGAGGAAGAGTTCACCCGTTTGGCAAAATTGTGCCAAATGAGGTGAGCGATGAGGAGCGGAAGAAATCGAGGTTTATGGACGGTTTAGCCTGGCGAATCATGCAACACTTGATTGGGAATCCGGCGTTAGTAACGTATACAGACGTCGTTAATGCCGCACTTGTACACTGCCAGGACCATCGCTTCCATGCGAAGGGGAGCAAGCGAACAGGGGAGCCGAGCCAACAGGGCAAGGCTGTTACTAGTAGTGAGACAAGTGGTGCTCAGCAGCAAGCGGGTAGTCAGCAAGGGAATCAGGCTAAGAAGCTTAAGCCTGGTGGTTTTCGACAGGGAGGACAGGGGTTCAGGCAGGGGCAGCCGGGCCCGAATCAGCAGCAGCAGGTTCGTCAGGGCCGTCAGGGCCAAGGGAACAATGGGGGAGGCCAGCAGGGCCAGGGCCAGGGCCAGCCGCGTCAGGGCCAACAGGGCCAACGACAAGGGGATGTTCAGAGACGTTGTTTTGTGTGTGGCCAGCCAGGACATTTAAAGAGGGAATGCCCACAGAGGGGCAGAGGTCAACAGCAGGAGGCCCAACAGGGGCAACGGGGGCAATTACCACCAGCATCACCATCCCCACCCGCCCCACCTCAGCAGGGGCAGACGCACTACGGACGTGTGTATAACGTTCGGGATGTTCCTAATCCCCCGGTGCAGCAAGCACCGCCAGCAGTTGAGGGTATGTTTCTCATTCATGGTTATGAGGGTAGTATTCTCTTTGATACGGGAGCATCACATTCATTCATTAAATTAAATTTTGCTAAACGGGCCGGACTACTAGAGACCCCGGGGGGTCTTCGGATGTGTGTAGAGTCGCCAGTTGGCAGCGGGTCTACGATTCACTCGATTTGTCGGGGTGTGGACATTTTGATCGGGAGACTTAGTTTAGCAGTGGACCTACTAGTGTTAGATATGGAGGGGTACGATGTCATCTTGGGTATGGATTGGTTGGCAGGTTATCGGGCGACGGTGGATTGCTACGAAAGGAATATCGTGTTCTCCATTCCAGGGCAGGAGATGTTCTTAATAGCAATGCCCCTACCCGAGGGCGGGTCACGCACACACTTGTATTACATTGAGGAGGAAACCTCACAGGAGGCGGCTATTTCGTTGGATTCAATCCCAGTGGTGAGAGACTTTGAGGATGTGTTTCAGGAGATACCAGGGTTTCCACCTAGCAGGGAAATCGAATTTGTGATCGATTTAGCACCGGGGACGAGGCCAATTGCTCGAGCCCCATACCGTATGGCCCCTTCAGAGATGCGTGAACTGAGGGAGCAGATTCAGCAGCTTCTGGGTCAGGGTTTCATACGACGGAGTACATCGCCGTGGGGTGCACCGGTGTTATTTGTGAAAAAGCGAGATGGCTCACTACGGTTATGTGTGGACTATAGAGAGCTGAATAAGGCCACGATACGGAATAAGTATCTGTTGCCTAGGATTGACGACCTATTTGACCAGTTGAGAGGGGCGTCTTATTCCTCTAAGGTCGACTTAAGGTCAGTATATCATCAACTACGTATCCGAGAGGAAGATGTTTCGAAGACCGCTTTCCTGTCGCGGTATGGATCTTACGAATTCAGAGTGATGTCATTCGGACTCACCAATGCACCATCAGTGTTCATGGACCTCATGAACAGAGTATTCAGGGAGTTTCTCGATCAGTTTGTTATCGTGTTCATTGATGACATCCTGATCTACTCGCGTACCGAGGAGGAGCATGCAGAGCTCCTACATATAGTGTTGCAGACATTACGGGATCACCAACTCTATGCCAAATTCGGTAAGTGTGGATTTTGGCTACGGGAGGTCCAGTTCCTTGGCCACGTGGTGTCAGACCGGGGTATTGCGGTGGATCCAAGTAAAGTATCGGCGGTGAGGGAGTGGGGACAGCCCACGACACCGACAGAAATGCGCAGTTTTTTGGGGTTGGCCGGTTATTACAGACGGCTCATCAAAGGATTCTCAAAGATTGCGGGCCCTTTGACGAATCTTACCCGGAAAGGGGTACCTTTCACTTAGAATGATCACTGTCAATTAGCCTTCGACGAGTTAAAGGACAAGTTGACATCTACACCCGTGCTTGCATTGCCGAAAGGAGGATTAGAGTATCGGGTTTACACTGACGCATCCTTACAGGGACTTGGGGGTGTGCTTCAGCAGGAGGAAAGGGCTATAGCATATGCGTCCAGGAAGCTAAAGCCCCACGAGAGGAATTACCCCACTCACGACCTGGAGTTAGCAGCAGTCATTTTTGCTTTGAGGATATGGAGGCATTATCTCCTGGGGGAGCAGTTCACGTTATTCACGGATCACAAATCACTTCAGTATCTCTTCACTCAGAAGGATTTGAATATGAGACAGAGGCGATGGTTAGAATTCGTGAAAGACTATCAGTTTGATATTCAGTATCATCCTGGTAAGGCTAATGTGGTGGCAGATGCATTGAGTCGGAGACCGACTGGGGAAATATCAGAAGTCTGGAAAGCGAAATGGAGAGAACTTCGATACGAGGACGATGTAGCCAGGGCTTGCATATCAGCATTATCCATCACACCCAAGATCATTATGCGGGTTGTGAGGGCTCAGGCAGATGATCAGACCTGCCGGGATAGGGTGAGCCAGTTGCTAGCTGAGGGAGAAGAGGGCTACTCGATCAGCTCGGAGGGAGGCTTTAGCCATAATGGGAGGTTGATTGTGCCAGAGGATGCGGAATTGAGGCACGATGTTATGACGGAGTCTCATGGGTCGAGATTCGCGGTACATCCCGGTGGGGATAAGATGTATCAAGATATGAGGAGGCAGTATTGGTGGGAAGGGATGAAACGGGACATAGCAGAGTTTGTTTCGAAATGTGCCACGTGTCAGCTTGTGAAAGTTGACCATTAGAGACCATCAGGGATGCTACAGCCACTTGAAATTCCTGTGTGGAAGTGGGAGAGCATCTCTATGGACTTCATTACAGGGTTATCGACATCACAGAAGGGTCACGATTCCATATGGGTTATTGTGGATCGGTTGACCAAAGTGGCCCACTTCACACCGGTTCGCACAGACTTTGAGACGATGCGTTATGCACAGCTATTCATAGCGGAGATTGTTAAACTGCACGGGGTACCGATTAATATTGTGTCGGATAGGGACAAGATCTTTGTGGCTCATTTTTGGCAGAGTTTTTAGGAGGCCATGGGCACGGAGTTACGTTTCAGTACAGCCTATCACCCACAGACTGACGGGCAGACCGAGAGAGTCAATCAGATGTTGGAAGATATGCTCATAATGTGTATACTAGACTTTGGGGGAGGTTGGGAGAAATATCTTCCTCTGGTAGAGTTTGCGTATAATAACTCTTACCAATTCACGATCGGAATGGCACTCTTCGAGGCATTATGCGGGAGACCTTGTCGTTCACCCGCTTGTTGGTTAGAGGTGGGGGGCAACAAACTGTTGGGGCCGGAGATTGTTCAGGAGACATCTTCCAAGATAGAGCTGATCCGAGGGAGGATTCGGATAGCTCAGGATAGGCAGAAAAGTTACGCTGATGCTTCACGGAGACACGTGGAGTTAGAGGTTGGGGATCAGGTATTGGTCAGGGTATCCCCCATGAAAGGGGTGATGAGGTTCGGCAAGAAGGGTAAGCTAGCACCGAGGTACGTGGGACCTTTCCCTATTATCGAGAGGGTGGGGCCTGTAGCCTATAGGCTGGGATTATCGGAGCATCTTCAGCGAATACACGACGTGTTCCATATAGCATCGCTGAAGAAATATCGCAGGAGTGAGAGGGCCTTCTGGCACATTCCACTCGAAGAAATTGATTTACAGCCAAACATCTCATATGAGGAGAGGTCGGTGGCTATCCTAGACCGTAGCGAGCGAAAATTACGATCCAAGGTTGTTCCACTAGTTAGAGTACAGTGGAGTCATCACAACATTGACGAGTCTACCTGGGAGCGGGAGGAGGATGTGCGGGAGCAATATCCAGAGCTTTTCATCACAGGTATGACCTAATTTCGGGGACTAAACTCCTTTGTAAGGGGGGGAGTATGTAACACCCCGCATTTTTCATACATTAAATATTTAATTAATTCGGGAATTGAAAATTACTTGTGAGTCGTAATTTAATTGAATTAATTAGGGAAATTTTATTTAAATATTAATCGAGGAGTAAATGGTTAATATTTACGAGAAGTTATTTACTAAGTGAATAGTAATGATTTATTTAAGTCATTTCGAGTATTAATGACAGGGTATGCACTTATCTCAACCGGGAGTCGGTATAGACTAAAGGGGTGAGGGGATAAATATTTTTATAAATTAATTCAGATGCCAATTCTGAGTGTACGGTTGAGTCCGGATGGGCCGAGATAGTCGAAAAAGTGTACCCGGGGGTAGTAAACGGGTCACGGGGTGTTTTTAGACATAGCCGGGACCACACGGGGGCATTTGGGTCACTTGGGCTTGGCCCATTAGGCAAAAAACGGGATTAGATAAATTAAGGAATTGGGAGGAATAATAAAAAGGCTAAGTGTATTAAGGAACCCTAATAGCAGTTAAAGGCAGTTTTGGGATCACTAGAGAGCCAACAAGGATCGTCTTCAACCTTGGAAATTCATCTCCGAATCAGACACTACGTAACCTAAGGCAAGTGGATAACTTGCAATAGTATTGAACCTGTTTTGCAATTCATATTCATGTGATGTGTTTGATCAAAATTCATTTTGGGTGTTCATGGCATAAACATGAGGTTTTGAAAATAATAATCTGATTTACGAATTTGAATGAGGATTCTTGTAGAAATTTGATATTATAAATTGATACATATCTGGTAGGATGATATCTGGATAATTAGAAACGAATTTGGTGAAGGGATTTGGGATGTAAGTGGGTAAGGAATTAAAGATGGATATTTCCCCAAATTCAGAAATTGTGGTTAATAGACGAATTTATGATGTTGGTGGACATTCTGGAGGTCCCTAATAAGGTTTCTAACATGTATTAATGTTAAGAGGGCTCAAGGTTGCTGGTAGAGAAAACTAGGGTTTGGGAAAAATCGTCCATGGTTGAATCTGTCTTCGCGAAGGAGACGAAGACCTGCTCGATCGATCGATCGAAGGTCGGCAGATTTTGACAGTTCGCCCAGTTTTATTTTATATAAAGAAAATTTAATTTAATCTTTTTCCATGAATTAATTTGGTGAGAAATTTATACATGGATTTTAAATCTAATTAATGGTGAATAAAATTAATTAGAATTTGGAGACGACTTAGTGTGACATCATAATTTAAAATTGTTGAGTTTTGGAGAAATTAGGTGAGACACACTAAGGTTGAATTTTTGGGAAGGTGTTCGGAAGAATTAAATATAGATGTAGTGAACAAGTCCGAGAATAACGGTTGAGGAATACCGAGTGATCAATCTTATTTAGGTAAAGGCTAAATAATTCGGGAGTCGAGAAGTTAGACTTGGGTGAGGGTAATTCGGGCTTCGAGAGTAAGTTCAATTTTATGGTGGGGGCGACACCAAAGGTGACTTAATTAATTAATGTGTGAATTAATTAATGATTAGAGTTGGACCATAAACTCTTAATAAATTAACTAGGCTTATGTTACGGATTGTGTACATGGTGTAGCCGGGACATTTTATATTTATATATATGTACAGGGTGTGACAGTATATATATATAGTGTGTGTGCATTAATATCAGTGATTGGATATTATTAGTATATACTCTAGTGCTATAGGGGGAGGTTGCGCGTAGTGGATGAATCCCCTAGCTTGAGGAGTAGGGCGAGTACAATCCCAGGTAATAGCGTCCGTTATATGGGTGAGGGGCATCTCACTTTCAGGGAAGGAATATGACCGCCTCCAATTCGTATGTTAAACTAAGTTAGTGAGCGAATCTAACTTGGATAACTAGGTTATGTGAATACACCTACTGGGATAGCACTTGGGAAAATTTATATTTTGTGAGAATTTTTACTCGGTCGAAAGTTTGTATTAAATGTTATTTCAGTATGTTCGTGAATACTGTAACATGATTAAATATATAATTAGGTAAATAATTATATATGGGATAATTAATACATAGTGAGAAATGTATTATGTGAATAACAGGTGTGAATGTTATGAAATTAAAAAGGGTAATGATTTAATTAAGTTTGACGTTTATAATAACTTAAAAATCATGAATTAAGGCATACTTGGTTAGAGTAGGTAAATTTCAAGGGTTAAAATAAGTATTGGGTCAGGAGCGTAGGACCTACTAAATTAAATGGAAGCGTTAGTAGTGCACATTAGAGGAGGGGTGAGGAAGTCCTCAAGAGAGTGCGGCACTAACTAAAATATGAAGAGCATGCATATTTATTTATTACTGCAAGTTAATCATTTGTTAAATGTTTTCAAATGTTTTTTTGGGTACTAACCCTTGCTATAAAAATTTTAAAAACCTTTTAGGTGTCCAGCCATAGGGACGCCAGGCTTGACTCTATTCCAGGTATCCCTTGCTGCAGCACATGTGGATGTTGCGGGGGTTTTGATTGACGCCTCCTTCTTTCATTCGTGTAGAGACTCTCTAGTAGTTATCTGAGTTTGTCGCTCACAGTTCATTTATCAGTATTAGACTTGTTGAGATTTTCTTCTTATCTTTACTTGTATTGGATATTTGGACCGATGGTTTATTCGGTTAAGTATTTTATTTGTGGATGGTTATTTTAGTTAACTATGATTGTGTATTATTTTATGTTCCGCATGAGTTGTATATAATTAATTGAGAGATAAAAATTGGCACCAGCCTACTTTTCTCACTTAGGTGGTTAGTAATTAAAAAGACAACAGTGATGCTAAGAATGGACCAACTGAGAAACCTTTACTAACTTGAATTAGGACTGATCACCCGGGATTAATTAGGCGGGGTGTCACAGTTGTATCCGGTAAACCCGTCGATGAATGACTTGAGAGCATGACTGGCTGTGTTGTCTACAATCATGTCGATATTGGGTAATGGATAATCATCCTTTGGAGAGGCTTTGTTCAAGTCTCGATAGTCTACACACATCCAAAATTTTCCTCTTGATTTCAGCACGGGAACTATGTTGGCTAGCCATGTGGGATACTCGATCACACGAATGAAACCTACGTTCAACTGTTTGACCACCTCTTCTTTGACCTTGAGCGACCATTCGGTGCAGAGCTTTCTCAACTTCTATTTAACTGACTTGTAATGTGGGAGAGTGAGAATCTCATGCTGAGCTATTTCAGGATCAATGTCGGGCATATCGTTATAGGACCATGTGAAGACATCCATGAATTCCTTTAGCAATTCTTTGAGTTATGCACGCTCATGCTCGTTAAGGGTAGACCCTATCCTAATCTCGCACAGTTGGCTACTAGAATCGAGGTTAATAACAACAGTCTCTTCTTCATTAACTTGAACGCGATTATGTTGTTTATTATTAACTTTATTTAGATCAGTTAAGAATTGTTCATTTGCAAAATCATCATCATCAAAAGTTTGATTAGAATCCAAACAGTTAATGTAAGGCACAACAAGATACTCAAAATCTTAATTTATTTCATTGATAGGAAAAACATCATTAAGAACCTCATCAAAGGAGGAAGCAATTACATTTGAACAAGGATAGACAATAGAAGAAGAATTGGGGTAAACATTAGAATTAGGTGAGGTTTTAGTAGGTAGAACTGGCACAGCATGCCAGTTAAGGAGAGGTGTATCAGCAGCTTTAATCAGATGGGACGGATCTGGTGATGTAGTGCCTGAGTGAACCATGCAGAGTGTTCGCCCCAGTGTCTATAAGTTAAAGGAATCTTTGGAGTCACTTTCCTCAGTCTCTTCGATATCTTTGATGAACGGTTGTACATGGTGTTGGGAACTCTCTGCCCATGGGTAGCTGCCTTGGAAAAAGATCTCCATTTTGGGCTTCATTTTCTTGTCTGTATGGTCATACCATGGTTCTGGAAAGTCGCAAAATGGGAAGTCTTTGCCCTTTTTGATGATTCATCCATTCAAGGAATCACCTGGGATAGTCTGGACGCAGTCTAGTCCTCTCTTTGGTCGAGACTGGCGGATCATTTTGAGCTATTGTTCTGATGGTTGATACCCCAAACCACAAGGAGGGAAAGCTTTCTTCAGTTCAATCGACTCGAGTATCCATTGCTATCTTTGTCCTAGCCCCAGTCCGGGCATGAAGTGCATGTTTCTGAACATTTGAATCACATTGACGTTGCCACGAAGGTCGTATTCTGGACAAACCCTTTCTTTGAAGTCGTTCCCTGCCGGGAGTAGGAGTGGTTCAACTCGGAATCCTGATAGGAGCATATCATTTGACCCGTGATGTATCTCAAAATGGCGATGACTCATCCGACGGTGAAGAACTTCAATTTCTGATGGAGTGAGGAAGGCACACCCTTGATACTGTGGAGCTAAGGTCGTCCTATCAACAGATTGATATAAGCTAGGATGTCAATAACTTGGAATTCGATGACAGGGTTTATAGGGCCAGCCCCTATTACAAGCTTTATGGATCACATCACCTCCTGACGGGTATTATCGTAAGAACACATAGCAACGGAGGTTGGAGCAAGGTCGCTTTCTTTCATTCCTAAACATTTGAAGGTTCTCAGTGGATAGGCATTCAAGGCGGATCCATTATCGACAAGGAGAGTGGCACGACCTTACCCATAACTTTGACGGAGATGTTGATTAGATGATTGTGGTTTGGCCCTATCTTGGGGATTTCTTCTTCAGAAAAGGATAGCATTCGGGTAGAGCTCAAGGATCTGACCAAATTTATCGCTTCTTCTAGTGTGGTAGAAGGAGGAACTGTGGGTTCAGTGAGCAACTTGATCAAAGCATTTATGAGCAGCTAAGAAGACATGAAAATCCCCCATAGAGTGATGTTAGCTTGATTTTTCTTTAGTTGATCGAGTATCTTGCTCTCCTCGAGGGTCATCTCTGGCATAGGAAGGTTTTCCACGCCCTTCCCCTTATCATTGGCAGGTAGTGAGCTTGGGATCTGGTAATGCCTCCCTGATCTGGTCATATGATTTACTGAAGAAGGGAAAAATATGAATCTCATTTCCTTGTCAACATCGGGTTGTTTTTCCACCTTGTTTATTTCTCTGAGAAGTTCTTCAAATGATATCATCCCACACATGTCGGCTACCGGGCCAATTTTCTCTGAAGCTTGCTCTTCATTCGAATCTTCGAATTCTTCCCCCATCTAGTGGCAATAATTCTGTCTTTCGATGTGAAGTCTATACATTCCACAACTTCAATGGCTTCTTCATACAGGTCTTCCCAATCGGTGGGGATGTGTAAGGGTGAAGGGACCAGACGCCCTTGTAGCTTTAAGCATCGAATAACTTGGTGATACTGCAAATTTTGTTGGTTTGTCAAAATAATTCTACCATAATCTGGACAACATCATCCAGGTTGACTTCATCGGTCGGTACTACCCAACTATCTGACTCTCGGGCCCATTTTCGTGCTTCTAAGAATAGCGTACTGAACCTTTGGCAATCAATGATCATCTGTGAGGACAATTTTAGCCCGAACTCTAGGAGTTGGTTTAAGAATTCTGATAATTCCATACTTCTATTTTTGGAACGGATATGGACGGCTATGCATGCTCTGGTAAGGAGTGACAGTGCCTGATCAGCGAGGCTAGCAGGGTATAGGAGGAGATATGGGCAAAATTTGGAGAGGTTTCGGAGAGTATATGTGTGTGATTTGAGTTGAGGGATCGAATTCTAGGTTCTCTTCTAGAAAGATGGCATTGGCATGATTTGGGAGTGGGTTATGAGTAGTGTTTGGCTTAGGATTGGATGGTGGGGCGATGGTACCCCGGTCAATTAGACCTTGGATTATGTTTTGGAGGTGAAAGCATTGGTCAGTGGTATGGCCAGCTATTTGGTGAAAGGCGCAATAGTCATATACCTTGAAGTTTCTTGGGAGTGGATTTGGAAATGGACGAGGATCCAAGGGTTTGATAAGGTTTCGGCTCAGCAGAGCTTGATAGACTTTAGAGAGAGGAGCATGGATCTCGGTGTATTCCTTTCGGACTGGGATAGGGCGGCTTTCTGGTGCCCATGACGTGGTTGGTTGAGAGATGTTGTTGATGGTTGAGACTGCAGCACTGGCAGGCTTATCATATTTCCTGGGGGTGAACTGCCCGGACACCTTCTTCGGTTTGACATCTGTTTTAGCAAGACCTTCCTCAATTTCTACTCCTGCCTCTCTGAGAGCTCATAAATGGGGATAGTATTGCCCTCCCATCGTTTCTCAGACATGGGGTAAGAAGTTCTTCTTCAATATGCTAACTTGTTCTTCCTCGGAAGGCCGATTGGTCATAGTTGCTACTTTTTCCCTCCATCGGGCTATGAAGTTACTGACTGATTCCCAGAGTTTTGTTTGAGCAACTCTAAATCACGGTGGGTGACCTCAAGCTCTTCGTTGTATTTATACTGTGACATGAATTCTCGGGCTACATCCTCCCAGCTACGGATTCTAGACTCTTCGAGAGATAAAAAAACATCGGAGGGCGCTATCCTTCAAAGTTTGCTGAAACATTTGGGCCATCACTTCTTCTAAAGCCCCTAGTAGAGTCATCGAACGGCGATAGCTGCGGAGATGAACAATTGGGGGTCCACTTCCTTTGAATTTCTCGATATTTGGTATCTTGAACTTCTCGGGTAACCTCGCTTTAGGATAAGGAGACATGTGGGTGTAGTCCATGTAATTCCCCAAGATTCTGACTTGGTCAAACTTCTTGGTGAGCATCTTGAGGTCCTTTTTGACTTTGTTCAACTCTTCTTCCTTCAAATCAAGGATCATAGGCAATTTGGCCCCAGGCTGGGCAAGGTTCGACATCGGAAGCTGGGTAGGCGGTGGCCCATTAGTAGGAGGGGCACGTGGAACGTGCTGATACTCTTCGGGAACCCAAACAGGCTCGGTTGGACCCATAGCGTGAGGAAATAGGGCCTCGGGCTCTTGAGGAATAGGAACCTGGTTTCGTTGAATCTCTCGGACCTCAGTTTGGAGATTGTCAATCTTGGACACAAGCTGAGATAGGATTTCCGTCAGATTCGGATGAATAATGGGGACTTGATATGTGTTCTCCATGGAAAGCGGATGGATACTGGACTCGGAAGAAGTAACAGGGGAACGGACGGAACTCCGGGGTGATTTAACTGAAGACCGAAGCCAATAAGGAGCCAGGCCAAGGGCTTGCGATCGACCTGAGGAGGCGCAAAAATGGGATTTATTTTGAGGAAAAAAAAAAGGATGAAAATATTTTTGACATTTTTTTGTTATTTATTTTTTAGATTGGAAGACAAAATATTTTTGGCTTTTTGATAAAGAGAGGAGATTTTTTTTTTTTTGGATTTTTTGATAAAGAAAGGAGAGACGGTCTTAGCATGATTATTACAATCATTATGTTTTCACTGGTATTAATTCTCCTAAATGCAAAATGAAATACCGGACCCGAACCTGGAAAAATTGGGTTTGTAATATATGCAAAGCTATGGCTGGACTTGTGACCACGCTCACGGACAGGGTCCCATTTTAAAAATGCACGAGAGTTCGGGCGGCAAGACGACTCAGAATTTTGGTTGAGTTTCGGGTTGAAACCGGTAATCTTATATGTGTGTCCTAGGCTTGACACCTATATGCGGGTATGCAGTTGGTTGGGTGAATCGAAAAGGGTTCCCCCCTTTGGCGTGACTTCCACGATATACGGCTTGCTCTTGCGGGCAATCGGTACGTATGGACAAGCCATTTGATATACCTAAGTGTACGTGAATTGCCTCACTATATACCTCATGGGTACGTGTGAGAGCGAATTTGATATACTCAGCATACGTGAACGAGTTCCCTGCGATATACCTCCCATCATGACTTCGGTCAAGCAGTACGATGTGGGGGAACCGTTCGATATACGTCGAAGTTACTTGGCCAATGGAAGGTGAGAGTTATATCGCTTAGACTAACTTCGCCCTGCCGGACCAGCGCGCATCACGAATTGACCCACCAGTTGCTGGGTAAAATTTGGTCAATCATAATGCTCTTTGGTGATGTCATGTGAATCATGCATGATTCTCTTATTAGTATCTTACGAGAATGTATTTCTTAATTATGCCAAACAGGGAGCAAAGTACAAGTACCAATGGTACACCAAGTATGAATGGGTGATGCGTGCAATATGTGGATATATGTGACCCTAGGTGCACGTGGTGCGAAGTGTACTTGGAGAATTTTCTACAAGTGTGTGAATAGAAGCATAAGCATGGGGTACACATGAGTAATAAAGGGGAACATGCAAATAGGGAGAAAATATGAACAAATATAACACCAATGTAAATAGAGTCTAACCCTCATATAATCCCCAGCAGAGTTTCCACTATGGCCATCCCCGATCCTCGTGGCGGGCGGGTGGCGTGAAGGAGGATACTACGTCCCGCGCGTCCCTCTCAGGAGCGCTTCGGCCGACGTCATTTGGGTGAGGTGAAAAATGTAGAGAGATAGAGTCGTCAGTCTATTTTACTTAAAACAGACAAAAGAAAGGGAGTCATCCCGAAGGACAGCATCCAAAGACATACTGATGCATACGAAATCAAAATGATTCAAAAAGGGTCCGGAGGCTAGGTTACGAAATGGGAAGGTGTTAGGCACCCATTCCGCCCTTACGGTCTCTCATGGGTTTTTGTTATTTTCCTTTATTTTTGCTGTGATATGTGTGCATGTGTATATATAGTGGAGATAAGAATTATCGACTTGTACCATGGAAGAGGTAAAGCGAGTCATCCGTAGGAAGGTATAAAAATATTAAAAAATAGGATTTACGCGATTATCCTTACGTTGATCGTTACGATGGAACGACAACGCATGTGGAATAATACACCACTAAGGACAAATATATGTATATATATGTAATCTAGGAGGATTGAATTTAAAGAGAATAGGAGATGAGAGAAAAATTAAAAATAGGACTCGAATCTCGAATTTTACCCCGAGACACCTACGTAGCCTATAGAGGCATCAAAGTCCGCGTAGTTCGCATGCAAAACGAGGGGTGGGGTTTATCCCATAAATTCAACTGGGGACTTCTCTTATTTTTGTGTGTGTGTGTGTGTGTATAAAAAGTGTTTTAGTTGTGAGAAAAGTGTAAGAAAGGTGTGAGAATTCCCGTTTAGAATTTCTGAGCAAACCCTCTTTTTCTTATTTTTTTAATTTTTTATTTGTATGAAAATAAGAGATGTGCAATAATACTAAATAAAAAGTATATTAGGATATGTGAGATGAGAGAATAAAAGTGCTAAGTAATAAAACAAGTTAATACGAATTTATGAGAATTTAAGGAGAGAATTGAGAAAATTGGACATTCTTGAAGATCTTGAGCTTGATCTTGAATGTTGGAGAGCAGCCCTTGCACTTGGATGATGATGGAGAGTGGTTAATTCACCAAGTTTGATGAAAAGGATGATGAAAAGTGAGGTTGGAAAGGGATTTTGATGTGGAAATCGCGCTGACTTCGTGAGAGGTTTTTTGGATTTGCTGAGAGTGATATGCTTCTGATCTGGTCCTTTATTGTAATGAGGTCAAGGCCCCATTTTTATAGGCCCAGGTAATTTATGATCGGCATAGCCCTAGTACTACCAATCGACAGGTGTGTTTAGGCACACTACCGATAGGCAGGGTCTGGGACCTACCGTTAGGCAGTGTCTTTCAGGCCTTTTTGGAAAATCAGTCGCAGAGCGCAAACCGTTGATCCAAATCGCACATGAGGTGGACCATTGTAAAGGTAATTCAGATACCTTCGAAAGTCCCTTGGACCGCTCCCGGGTTCGGGAGTTGACTTTGGGTCAAATGTGGCTCGAAAGCATTCGTCGGTCCATTAGACGGGGAATCGTCGGACGCAAATGGATCGTTCGTCCTTATGGTAAGTATGAATCGTGCATGGGGTAGATAATTGGAAAGGTTAGGAGATGTACTTCGACATTCCAAAGAGTTTGATCCGGTTCGGGGAGTTGACTTTGGTCAACCGGGCCCTAGAAGCATTCGGTGACCTTTGAGAGTAAAACAGATCGTTCGTCCGTACCGTATGTCAGAATCATGCACGAGGCGAACTGTTTGAAAGGGGTTTTATTTACCTTTGAAGATTCATTCAGTCTCGGTCGAGTTGAAGAGTTGACTTAGGCCAAACGGAGCCCGGGAGCACCCGGTGGCCTCCTGATTGAGTTTCGGGGGAAAACGGGTCATTCGTCCGCATGGTAAGTCGGAATTGTGCACGGTATGGACCGTTGGAAAGGGGTTTTAGGTCCCTTCGAAGATTCATTCACTCTCGTTCGAACTGAAGACTTTGACTTTTGGTCAAACGGAGTCTGGGAGTGCCCGACGGCTTCTAGGTCAGTACTCGGGGTATGACCTGGGTTTGTAGTGATGAAGGGAGGTGCTAAGAACCTAAGGGGAGTTTAAGGGGTAACAGACTGGGGTGTCTATACTATGTTCATAGAGAGGATTATTATTTTAGCCAAATGTTGCTAGTGTTGGGACTTGGATGTTGATTAGTTGTTATTATTGAAGAATATATGTTTAAGTTATTGATTTTCCTTGTAAGGGTTAAAACTATTAGTGGATTGATGTCTTTAAGTATTGAAGAGGTATTAGTTGTGTTATTATGGAGATTGGGATGCAGGGATTTATAGAATATGGGATGTGTGTTGATAGCCTATTATTCAAAGTTGTTGATGGGAGTTAAATTGGTTGGGTGATATTTGTTGTTAGTGATATTTTGATCACCAGATAATGATAAGTTATGGATATAGTTTACATTGTTGATTGTACGTTATCAAATAGTTGATGGATTATGTTGACTTACGATGTTTGTCTTTGAGAGTTATGACACTTGGGGTTTTATGTTGTTGAATTTGGGATTATAAGATTCAGGATATGTCCATGTAGGGTTTGAAATGGATGAAGATAATGCTCTGTAGGATACTTGTTTTAGCATAAGTGTTGAATTGATAATTTAAGGTTGAAATCTCTATAAGTATTCTCAGGACAAGCGATCTTAATGGAAAGGTTTGGTTGTGATGAGTGTGTGGATCTATGGGTGATTTAGATTCTTGGTAGTACAATTAGTTTTATGAGGTTAGGCCATGTAATTATCTATGGTTGTAATCATAGAGTGAGCTATGGGATTCATGTGATTTTTTTATTTTTAATTAAAAGGAGTTAAGGTAATAGGTATGGAAGCTCGAGTTTATTATATGTTCACTCTTAAAAACTACCTAATATAGATAAAAGTGTATAAGGGGTTTCCTTATTTGGATTTCATTTATGAGTCATCCCATCCACGTAGTCTAGAGAAGGTAGGATTTGGGAGTTTATGTTTGTAAGTCTTGGAAGTAATTTTAGTTGTTAGAGTATGAGAATTGAGTAAGTCATTATTGAGATGTGTGGATGGTTAGTAGAATGTATTTGTGAGAGAAGAGAGGTCAAAGAATGTGTGAAGTGCCTTGAAATGAATGAAGGGAAATGATTATGCTGAAAATCTCTTGTGGTTATATTATAATATATGATTGATGATTCCAGTAAGGTGCCTGTGAATGGAGAATGTTTGGTCGATAATTCTTTGCTCTTGACGACTTACCCAATCTGTACAGTAGTATATCAGGGGGTCATTATTTGGATTTTATTTATGAGGTAACCCACGATTGGGGTATAGAGGAGGTTGGGAGTTGGGATCCTAGGGATTCGTAAATTTATCTTAGCTAATGAGTATTGAAAGTATAAATGATGTGTTCTTATAGGGAATACTCTTATGTTAGTGTACTCAGGGAGTATGGTTATAATTGGATTTTCACTATATTATACGAGTTATGAATATTGGAGATATGAATAAAAGGTGACGACATGATGTTTAATGGAGATGTTTGTGTGTCACGCAGTGTGGTAAAAATTTTACACTATGTCGAAAGTGGCAACAATTTCTCCTGCACTGTGAAGTAGGTGGCTATGGTTGAATGACAGTTCCTTATGGAGTACGGTTTGATATGTAGTTTTGGTGCATCACGTGTAATTATGGCAGTGTATAGTAGGGTGATGACATTTTTTCTTGGCACTGTTAAACAGGTCACTACAATTGTGTGACGATTCTATATGGGTGTACCACATGTTTCTTGATTGACCGGGGAGAAAGAGCGCATGTTTATTATGTTTTAATTAATTAAAAGGTTAACTAATTGATGAAACTAATGAGTTAATTTAGTGTACTGTGATACATGGGGCCGTGAGGGAGGCCGAGTAATTAAAATGAAGATACCGAGATAAAGATAACATAAATGAAACAAGAACGAGTTAAATAGTTAGTGTTTCATTAAACGTGATATTGATAACGACGTTTAGCTAGAATAAAAATGAAATATAAAATGATATGATTTATTGAAAGTGAAATGATGAAATTACTAAAGCATGAGAATGGAAAATGGATAAAAAACGTGTAACAATATTGATAAATTGAGATAAAACGATAGCTTGTTAAGACCCTACTTTATAAAGAGATGTTATTAGTCTTTATTAATGAGTAGATAGTTGTGATTAACTCGATGTTATATGGATCATTGGTGTACCATGTTTAGTAATTTGATACTCATGATATCATGAAATATTGATAAGCATGTTGTTATTCATAAAGTTGAATTTAATATATTATTATGTGAACAATGATAAAGATTAAAGGTTAAATTGTTATTACTAAAAGATTACAAATTTGATTATTTACGTGCTTAGAAGATTCTATTATGGAATTTTTTCATTTGGAACTATTGGTTGTGTTGCGTTACCCTCTTTGGGATACATAACTAGTATTCTTGCAGTGGCCCCTAACTTGCTGTGTTGACTAACCTTTCAGGATAGGTTTGAAACTTTAGGAGTGGACTTGGATCATGGAAAGTAGGATAGACTTTAGAGATTTACATTTGTGTACGGTTTAGTTTCCTTTCCATTGTGTATGACACATGAGACAATAATTGGATTCTTGAGTCATTTGTGACTCCACAGTTGTATTCGGGATATTGTATTGATACTTTTGTACATTGTTAGATTCTTGGAGGATGTTGTAGTTGGACTTTATTGTGACACCCCGACTAATTAAATACCTAGTGATCACTCCTTTATTAAATTAAATCAGGATTTACAAATTGGTTCATTCTTAGGATCACTATCGAAAACTAATAATTACTAATCACCTCATAGTTAATTAAACCGATGCCAATTTTATCTTTTATTAAACAAAAAATAACTTGCGAAAAACTAAAATAAATCATACAGCAATATAGAGTTTAATCCATCAACATATATAAATAAATAAAGTCTTGCCAAATAAATCATCGGCTAAAACAAACCAAATAAAACCAACATAAGGATAAATGAATCCAACATAAGTTTGAACTGGATAATTCTAAATAGGGCAACAAGCCCAAATGAAATGCTAAAGTACTCCCAATAGATCCTATACTAGGAAATGAAGAAATAAAGAGTCTAAACAAAAACTCCTGCAAGCAATCCACCAGTGATGCAGCTGCATGTCCCTGGAGAAGAACATCAAGTCTGGCGTCTCTGTGGCTGGACACCTAAAAGGTTTTGAAAATATTTTATAGCAAGAGTTAATACTCAAAACATTTTGAAAATATTTAGCAAGAATTTATTACAATAAAAATCGGCTATTGATTACACATGTTAGGTTCACGTACACTCTCTTGAGTTTCCTCACCTCTCGTCTATTATGCACGCCTAACGTTCTATAATTATCCCACTTAGCTATACTACCCAAGCTACATAGACTAAGATATTCAACGGAACTTACCTACACGTCTAAGTTCCCGTACCGCCCATACAGTACATTAATTTATTAACATCTCTCATATGCTAATTGTTTCTCATGTAACAATTCATATATGTTATACTTACATCTTAATAATTATGTCTCACTACTTAATTTTCTTTTCAGATATATATCTATATATAACATTTGTCAGCATACTATCACCCGTAAGTAGAATGATCGTAAGGTATATATTTTACCCACAATATATACTATAAGTGCATACTTTATTATCACATTCCTGTATCACACATTAGGGATTATTGGCTCGAAATCCTACCTCGATCACCAGTAGAGATTTATATATCTTGGCTCAGAATCATACCTCGATCACCAGTAATTACTGATTAAAATGGCTCAGAATGACACCTCGATCGCCAATATTAATCATATCTAGAGTGGCTCGGAATCATACCTCGATCGCCAATACTAGTCCTCTTTATTGACTCGGAATCCTACCTCGATCACCAATGTTTATTTAGTATACTTTAGATATTCACACAACCTATGGATTACTATCCATCAATTGGTATTCACACCACCGATCATACATGTTAGTACCTGGTATATTTATCACTCTGATACTTACCGTACACTTTATTTTACGATTTATCGCATTATCGTATTTATTTGAGTATTCACACAACGCTAAGGGTCCTAGTTACCCCTTTATAAATTTCAGTAGTTAAGCTATCTCTAACCTACTGGTATACACCCTGGGATTGACGATTACTCTCCCCGTAACACAAATCCAAAAATTCTCGATACATGACTCGATCGGTTTATCCTCGTCGGTCCATACTTCAAGTTTTACACTTAATGACCTTAACAGACCTTAACTATACACCTATTGGCTTTTGGTAAGTCCCTACATAGGCATAATATCATCACTAAGTTTCCTTTCTGTCACACCCCGCTTAATTCTACCGTCGGTCGCCACCAAAACCAAGCCGGGTGTGAGTAAATAAAATACCATTCTTTGCATGAGGCAGATATGAGACATAAATGAATCAATTCATAAGATAAATAATTGAATCAATACCAAATGATATTAACAACTGAGCTATAAAAGATCCATCAGTTGCTAAAACTTTGAATGAGTCCAATCTTCAATAATTATTTAATTAAAAACTAAATATTAATCAACTGTGAATAATCCAATTGAAATCCTCTAACAACTTTGGAACCGAAAGGCCCAATAAAACCATAAACTGAGTCTCAATATAAATATGAAGAAAAGGAAACTAAACTAAACCAATACGCATAAAATAAATAACCTCAGCTGCACCTCCAATAAAGTCTCCAAATAAACCTATGCAGCTTGTCCAAACTTCTTCCTGAAAAGATTAGTCAACGCACGAGGTCAGAGCCCTGAGCATGAAGACACACTCCTCCCCTCAGATAGAATCCTTGAATCCAAACAGTAGCATTATACGCAATAAGTATCACAAAAGAATATTTTACTTACGAATATAATTAAACGCGAGAAAGATAAATTACTAACCACCCCCAAAGATATTTGATAAAAACACACCAATGTCATTATAATTATCCCACAGCCCTAAAACGTTAATTTAATTAAATTAAATCAAAATTATTATTGTTCTCACTTTTTATTATGACGGTCCTCCAGCCCCGGGTGGTAATTCACCAAAATTTAACACCTCCCCTTGGCAGAATGACAGTTGATTCGTTTAAATTGTCGATCCCGCAACTTGACAAGGATCCAGGCACGACACAATATAAAACGTCGACTGTCCCGTTTAAACTATCGACCCTCGCTATTTATGTTGCCCATATTTTAATACCTGTTTTATCTTAGGCATTAATTCTCAATTTCACAATTATCAAATCACCCCACCCTTTTTCTCGATGTGAGATCCTTAAACTATCCCTTACTCCCATATCTAAGGGTCCCCAAGTATACATACGTCCTATCTTACATATAGGATGAATCACCAAGAGAAAACATGTCCTAGTCTCACGCCTAGGCTAACGCAACGATAATAAAACATAAAAATCAGCCCACCCATGGAATATAAATTCCCCACTAATTTACATAAATTAGTCCCATACCTAGCAAGCATAAACCAAGGCCTACTAACTAGTCCCATACCTATTAAGCATCCTAGAATAGAGGTTGAGTAACATACTACCCAAAAGCCCCTTGTCCCCGCGATGAAAAAAGTGAATAATAATAATCCACACAATATCATAAATCATAACACAACATGCCAATATAATCATAAATGTCCCAATCTACTTTAAATCAAATCATAATATCGTTTTTTATTCCAAAAGTGTTAAAGTAATTAACATGCAATAATTTCAATATGACACAAGTGTTTCCTTTTATAAATTCGTAACTTATTGTAAGTGTGAGCGCGTCCTCAAAACTATATAAATAAACCCACATAAAATTCTACGTGAGAGCCTACACCCAAAACCCTAAACATCCAAAAATCTAACTTACTCACCCAAGGGTTTCAAGGATTAAATCATATTAAAGATTTTCATCAAAATAGCCCCAAAATTTAGTGTCCAATTTCTCTAATTAAGTTGCTACTTGATTTTAATATAAAAAAATGTGATTAAGGATTTAGGCGACACTTAAAATGCATAATATAAATGAAAGGAATAGAGTATTCATACCTGAGATTAAGATGAAGAAATTCTGACTACATGGCTGAATTCCTCTCGAAAAATTAACAAAGAGACGTTCTTGAACAATCATGAGAAAACCCGGTTTAAAGCTTCAAAACTTGGATTGAAAATATCTCTCCAATGGAGTTAAGGTTTTAAGGGAGGAAGAAGATGTAAAAGAGGAGATTGTTGCTCTTAGGGTTTAGAAGAAATTGTTTTTAAAATTTCTAAACCCGTCACTTTGTTTATATACCCAAAAGAATTTGAGTCCTAGTCCAATACAAACACTCGAAAAATTATTAGGAACGATTGGAAAGTCAGATTGGTTCGAAATTTTAGTATGTCGTAGAGAACGGCGAGACGGTTTAGCTCGATCAGATGGTCGGATTTCTAAAAATAATATTTTTAATCCTCCAAAGCTCAGATCCTCCCCGATTTTTATACAAAAAGTTATAATTTCCAAATTTTAATCCCGATTTAAATTCCACTTAAAACCTTATTTTTATATAAGAAAATCAACATATTTAATTACTAAGAATAATTAAATCCAAAATTTTATTTTTCTCTAATTTTTGAATTAATTAAATAATTAATTAATAAAAACACGGGGTGTTACATACTTCCCCACTAGCAAAGGAATTTCGTCGCCGAAATTAGACGAAGCATAAACAAAAAACACAAATCCTGCAACATAAAATAATGCTCACATACGCCTACTCGTTGAATGCCATAATTGGGCACCCATGCACCCAATCCTACGCGCACTTACCCCTCGAACAGCAAAATAATATATATCGCTATATATATATACACACACATAACTATGAAAGTAATGGTGTACCACGCGCTCTCTAAAATCACCACTCGATTCTATTTTCGATAATCTTCTCAACACATAATTCCTCAAATCAAATCACATCGTTACATCGATAGAAGACATATTCAAAATTTATACTAATGATCTTCCAAATAATTAACGTCCCCAAAATCAAATCTAAGAATCCTCACATCAAGTTTACTAATTCTAAACTCAATGCCTACAACGTCTTTAACATAAAATTATATATCTCCAAGAAACACATCTATCACGTATGCTAGACCCTCTACCTTAAGGAGTACGTATAAATAAAGGGAATCAAAGATCAATTACGTGGAAGCTAAACGGACTCACAACCTAAGAGACCTAAGGCCATGCTCTGATACCATCTGTCACACCCCGCTTAATTCTAGTATCGGTCACCACCAAAATCAAGTCGGTTGTGAGTAAATAAAATACCATTCTTAGCATGAGACAGATATGAAACATAAATAAATCAATCCACAAGATAAATAATTTAATCAATCCCAAATGATATTAACAACTGAGCTATAAAATATCCATCACATGCTAAAACTTAGAATGAATCCAATAGTGATTTAATTAAAAATTGAATATTAATCAATTGTGAATAAACCAACTGAAATCCTCCAACAACTTTGGAACCGAATGGCCCAACAAAACCATAAACTGAGTCTCAATGTAAATACTAAGGAAAGGAAACTAAACTAAACCAATATGCATAAAGTAAATAACCCCACCTGCACCTCCAAAAAAGTCTCCAAATAAACCTATGCAGCTTCTCCAAACTTATTCCTAAAAAGGTTAGTCAACGCACGAGGTCAGAGCCCCGAGCATGAATACACACTACTCCCCTCAAATAGGATCCTTGAATCCAGACAGTAGCATTATACGCAATAAGTATCACAATAGAATATTTTACTTACGAATACAATTAAACGCGGGAAAGATAAATTACTAACCACGCCCAAAGATATTTGATAAAAACACACCAATATCATTATAATTATCCAACGGCCCCAAAGCGTTAATTTAATTAAATTAATTCAAAATTATTATTGTTCTCGCTTTTTTATTATGACGGCCTCCCGCCCCGGGTGGTAATTTCCACTAAAGTTTAACACCTCCCCTTGTCAAAACGACCGTTGATCCGTTTAAATTGTCGATCCTGCAATTTGACAAGGTTCCATGCACGACACGATATAAAATGTCAGCTAGCCAGTTTAAACTGTCGGTCCTCTCTATTTATGTCGCCCATATTTTAATACCCATTTTTATCTTAGGCATTAATTCTCAATTTCATAATTATCAAATCACCCCACCCTTTTTATCGATGTGAGATCCTCAAAATAACCCTTAGTCCAATACCTAAGGGTCCCTAAGTATACATACGTCATATCCTACATATAGGACGAATCACCAAGAGAAAACCCGTCCTAGTCTCATGCCTGGGCTAACACAACAATAATAAAACATAAAAATCAGCCCACCCCCAGAATATAAAGTCCCCACGAATTTACACAAAGTAGTCCCATACCTAGCAAGCATAAATTATAACCAAGGCCTACCCACTAGTCCCATACCTAATAAGCATCCTATAATAGAGGTTGAGCAACATACTACCCAAAAGCCCATCGTCCCCGCGATGGCAAAAGTGAATAATAAAAATCCACACACTATCATAAATCATAACACAGGTGACAATATAATCATAAATGTCCCAATTTACTTTAAATAAATTCATAATATCGTTTTTTATTCCAAAAGTGTTAAAGTAATTAACATGCAATAATTTTAATATGACACAAGTATTTTCATTTATAAATTCCCAACTTATTATAAGTGTGAGCGCGTCCCAAAAACTATATAAATAAACCCACATAAAATTCTACATGAGAGCCTACTCCCAAAACCATAAACACCCAAAAATCTAATCTACGCACCCAAGGGTTTCAAAGATTAAATCATATTAAATATTTTCATCAAAACAACCCCAAAATTTAGTGTCCAGTTTCTCTAATTAAGTTGCCAATTGATTGTAATAAAAAAAAATATGATTAAGGATTTTGACGACACTTAAAACGCATAATACTAAAGAAAAGGAATAGAGTATTCATGCCTATGATTAAAATGAAAAAATTACGAATACACGGTTGGATTCCTCTCGAAAAATTAGCAAATAGACGTTCTTGAACAATCTTGAGAAAACTCGGTTTAAAGCTTCAAAACTTGGATTGAAAATAGCTCTCCAACGGAGTTAAGATTTTGAGGGAGGAAGAAGATGTAAAAAAGGAGATTGTTGCTCTTAGGGTTTAGAAGAAAGTGTTTTTAAAAGTCCTAAACTCGTCAATTTGTGTATATACCCAAAAGAATTTGAATCCTAACCAAATTCAAACACTCAAAAAATTACTACGTACGATCGGGCTGTCAGATTGCCTTAAAAAATTTTAACATTTTGTAGCGAATGGCGAGATGGATCTGCTGTGAAAAATTCAACTGGATCAGATGGTTGAATTTCTAAAAATATCATTTTTACCCTCCTTAGCTCGGATCCTCCCTCGATTTTTATACAAAAAGTTATAATTTCCAAATTTTAATCCCGATTTAAATTCCACTTCAAACCTTATTTTTATATATAAAAACTAACATATTTAATTACTAAGAATAATTAAATCCAAAATTTTATTTTTCTCTAATTTTCGAATTAATTAATAAAAACATGGGGGGGTTACATACTTCCCCACTAGCAAAGGAATTTCGTCCTCGAAATTAGACAAAGCATAAAAAAAAAACATAAATCCTGCAACATAAAATAAGGCTCACATACGCCTACTCGTTGAATGCCATAAGTGGGCGCCCATGCACCCCATCCTACGCGCACTTACCCCTCGAACAGCAAAATAATATATATCGCTATATATATATATATATATATATATATACACACACACACATAACTATGAAAGTAACGGCGTACCACGCGCTCTCTAAAATCACCACTCGATTCTATTTTCGATAATCTTCGCAACACATAATTCCTCAAATCAAATCACATCGTTGCATCGATATAAGACATATTCAAAATCTATACTAATGATCTTCCAAATAATTAACGTCCCCAAAATCAAATCTAAGGATCCTCACATCAAATTTACTAATTCTAAACTCAATGCCTACAACGTCCTTAATACAAAATTATATATCTCCAAGAAACACATCTATCACGTATGCTAGACCCTCTACCTTAAGGAGTACGAATAAATAAAGGGAATCAAAGATAGATTACGCGAAATCTAAACGGACTCACAACCTACGAGACCTAAGACCATGCTCTGATACCATCTGTCACACCCCGCTTAATTCTAGTATCGATCGCCACCAAAACCAAGTTGGGTGTGAGTAAATAAAATACCATTCTTAGCATGAGACAGATATGAGACATAAATAAATCAATCCACAAGATAAATAATTGAATCAATACCAAATGATATTAACAACTGAGCTATAAAAGATCCATCACATGCTAAAACTTCGAATGAATCTAATATCCAATAATGATTTAATTAAAAACTGAATATTAATCAATTGTGAATAAACAAACTGAAATCCTCTAACAACTTTGGAACCGAATGGCCCAATAAAACCATAAAATGAGTCTCAATGTAAATACTAAGGAAAGGAAACTAAACTAAACCAATACTCATAGAGTAAATAACACCAGTTGCACCTCCAAGAAAGTCTCCAAATAAACCTATTCAGCATCTCCAAACTTATTCCTGAAAAGGTTGGTCAACGCACGAGGTCGGAGCCCCGGGCATGAATACACACTACTCCCCTCAAATAGGATCCTTAAATCCAGACAGTAGCATTATACGCAATAAGTATCACAATAGAAATTTTACTTACGAATATAATTAAACGCGGGAAAGATAAATTACTAACCACCCCTAACATTTTTGATAAAAACATACCAATATCATTATAATGATCCCACATCCCCAAAGCGTTAATTTAATTAAATTAACTCAAAATTATTATTGTTCTCACTTTTTATTATGGCGGTCCCCCCGACCCGGGTGGTAATTTACACCAAAGTTTACACCTTCCCTTGTCGAAACGACTGCTGATCCGTTTAAATTGTCGATACCGCAATTTGACAAGGTTACACGCATGACATGATATAAAACGCCGACTGGCCCTTTTAAACTGTCGGCCCTCACTATTTATGTCGCCCATATTTTAATACCCGTTTTATCTTAGGCATTAATTCTCAATTTCACAATTATCAAATCACCCCACCCTTTTTTTTTTATGTGAGATCCTCAAAATACCCCTTAGTCCAATACCTAAGGGTCCCCAAGTATACATACATCCTATCCTACATATAGGATGAATCACAAAGAGAAAACACCCCTTAGTCTCATTCCTAGGCTAACACAATGATAATAAAACATAAAAATCAGCCCACCCCCAGAATATAAAGTCCACACGAATTTACACAAACTAGTCCCATACCTAGAAAGAATAAATTATAACCATGGCCTACCCACTAGTCCCATACCTATTAAGCATCCTACAATAGAGGTTGAGCAACATACTACCCAAAAGCCCTTCGTCCCCGCGATGGCAAAAGTGAATAATAATAATCCACATAATATCATATATCATAACACAGCATGACAATATAATCATAAATGTCCCAATTTACTTTAAATCAATTCATAATATCATTTTTTATTCCAAAAGTTTTAAAGTAATTAACATGAAATAATTTTAATATGACACAAGGGTTTTCTTTTATAAATTCCCAACTTATTGTAAGTGTGAGCGCGTCCCAAAAATAGTATAAATAAACCCATATAAAATTCTACTTGAGAGACTACACCCAAAACCATAAACAACAAAAAATCTAACCTACACCCATATTAAATATTTTCATCAAAACAGGCCCAAAATTTGGTGTCCACTTTCTCTAATTAAGTTGCTAATTGATTTTAATAAAAAAAACACGTGATTAAGGATTTAGGCGACACTTAAAATGCATAATACTAAAGGAAAGGAATAGAGTATTCATGCCTGAGATTGAGATGAAGAAATTCTGATTACACGGTTGGTTCCTCTCAAAAAATTAGCAAATAGACGTTCTTGAACAATCTTGAGAAAACCCGGTTTAAAGCTTCAAAAGTTAGATTGAAACTAGCTCTCCAACGGAGTTAAGATTTTGAGGAAGGAAGGAAATGTAAAAGAGGAGTTTGTTGATCTTAGGGTTTGGAAGAAAGTGTTTTTAAAAGTCCTAAACCCGTCACTTTGTTTATATACCCAAAAGAATTTGAATCCTAATCAAATACAAACACTCAAAAAATTATTACGAACGATCGGACCGTCAGAATGGCTTGAAATTTTAGTTTGTTGTAACGAATGGCGAGACGGAGCTGCTGTGAAAAATTAAGCTCAATTGGACGGTAGGATTTCTAAAAATATTATTTTTATCCTCCTTAGCTCGGATCCTCCCCCGATTTTTATACAAAAAGTTATAATTTTCACATTTTAATCCCGATTTAAATTCCACATACCAACATATTTAATTACTAAGAATAATTAAATCCAAAATTTATTTTTCTCTTATTTTTGAATTAATTAAATAATTACTTAACAAAAACACGGGGTGTTACACTTTCATCGTTGGAAATCGAGGAAAAAGTCAACCATAAAAGAACCTAAATTCAGCTTTGATCGATCGATCGATGAATTTGATTGATCGATCAATCCATCGATCCATCGACATTCATACGTCGATCGATCGATCAACCAGATACAGCTTCACCCAGCTTCGTCTTTCTCCCTGTTCAACCCATCAATCCCTCATTAAACATTCTGGAAATCTCTACCAATATAACCAAACATCCACAACACGTATAGAGACTATTCCTAACGTAAATATAACATCAATTATTTACGAAATTCATTCAAGAACCATCAAAATATAAATATTACCATAAACCCTAGATATTTGTGTTTTTCTTGTTTAATCCTCATAAACCCAGATTTAAATCCGTAGCAACAATTATAACTCTTTCGATTTTTAATCCTCTACAGATGTACATACAAACTACATGCAAACCTACCCAAACATGTATTGAATTCATCATTTTCTTCTAATTTTTTTCAATAAAATCAAACTATTCATGAAACCCTACGCATGGGTATTATAACTCCAATTAGATTTGCAATAAACACTTGCCTTGATTATGGTAGGGTCTGATTTTGTTTTGATGGAGATGTTTTGATCATCTTCTCTCCAAATCCCCACTCTTCATATCCTGGTACATCTTATCCCCACTGGGATGTACAGTAAACCTGAAATTGTGAGACTCAATAATAACTGCATGTCTCAAATCCTCATCCTCGGGTGCTACCAATCTCACATTAAAGCGCAGGCCTCCCTCTGATCTGATTGAGTAAGACTCTGCACCCTCAGGTAATAACAGTCGTACCCTATCTTGACAGAACTGGTCCTCTTCTTGTGCCTTCACTACCCGCATAATGATCTCGAGAGTGATAGTCATGACTACCATTCACGCTCGGGCAACCTCATCTTCCTATCAAAGCTCACTCCACTTTGCTTTCCATATCTCTGCTAATTCTCCAGTAGGTCGTCGGCTCAATGCGTTAGCTACTACGTTGGCCTTCCCAGAGTGATACTGTATATCAAACTAAGAGTCATTCACGAATTCTCGACACCGCCTCTACCTCATGTTCATATCCTTTTGTGTGAAGAGATACTGAAGTGGATTATGATTCGTGAACAACATAAATCGCTCCCAGAAGATAATGCATCCATATCCTCAAAGCGAAAATGATGTCTACTAACTCAAGGTCGTGGGTGGGGTAGTTCTTCTCATGGGGCTTAAGCTTTCGTGACGCATAAGCTATAGCCCTTTCCTCCTACTACAACACACCCCCAAGTCCCTACAAGGATGCATCTGTATAGACCCGATACTCTAATCCCCCTAGATAAAGCAAGTACGTGTACTGATGTCAATTTGTCCTTTATCTCATCAAACGCTAACTGACAATGATCGCTTCACACAAACGGTACTCTTTTGTGAGTCAGGTTCATCAACGGACCTGCAATCTTCGAAAATCCTTTGATGAATAGACGATAATATTTGATCAACCCCAAGAAGTTATGAATCTTGATCGGTGTCGTGGGTTGTCCCCACTCCCCCTTCGCCGATACCTTACTTGGATCAATAACAATGCCCCTGTCGAACACAATGTGGCCAAGAAACTATACCTCTCAAAGCTATAATCCACACATTCCAAATTTGGTGTACAACTAATGGTCCCGTAGTGTTTACAGAACTATACGTAAGTGCTTAGCGTGTGCCTCCTCTGTCCATGCATAAACCAGGTTGTCATGTATAAACACGATCACAAACTGGTCCAAAAACTCCCGAAACACCCTGTTCATGAGATCCAGAATACTACAGGCGCATTGGTGAACCCAAACGGCATCACCCAAAACTCATAGGACCCGTACCGTGACAAGAAAACGGTCTTAGGTACGTTCTCCTCTCGGATGCGCAACTGGTGATATCCAGATCTCAAATCAATCTTTAAAAAGTAAGCAGCCCCTCATAACTGATCAAATAAGTCATCGATCCTAGGAAACGAATAATTATTTCGTATTGTCATCTTGTTCAGCTCTCTGTAATTTACAAACAAGCGAAGCGAACCATCCCTCTTCTTCATAAATAACACCGGAGTACCCCAAGGTGTTGTACTCCATCGAATGAAACCCTGACCTAAGAGCTGCTGAATCTGCTCTATCTGCTCCCCGTATCTCTAAAGAAGCCATGAGATATACTCCTTTGGCAATCGATCTCATCCCTGGCACTAAGTCAATGATAAACTTTATTTCTCGGCTCGGTGGCAGCCCGGGTATGACCTGAAATACGTCCTTAAACTCCCTCACTACTGGAATCCAGTCTAATGGTACCACTATCTCCTGCGAGGTCTCTTTCTCAATACAGTATAGGTGAGTACACGATCCCCCCTCAGGCAGAGGCATCGCCACTAGTAACATCTCCTGTCCTGGGATGGAGAACACTATGGTCCTATTATAGCAATCTACCATCGTTCAATAACTGGCCAACCAATCCATGCCTAAAATTTTGTCGTACCCCTCAAAGTCTAACAGTAAAAGGTCTGCCACTAGACTCAGTCTCCTAATCATAATATAGACTCCTCTACAAATTGAATGTATCAGTGAACCACTACCTATCGGTGATTCAACACACATAAAGATACTGTCGATTGTCTCTAATAATCCAGCAGCTTGTGCAAATCTAGTCTTAATAAATGAATGACATGCCCCAGTATCAAACAGAATCCTATCCTCTAGTCCATGAATAGGAAACTTACCCTCCACTCTAGGCGGCACCGGTGGTGCTGGAGGCATTGGTGTATCCCGAATGTTGTATACACGCCCGTAGTGCATCTGACCCTGCTACTGCGGTGGAGTCGATCCTGGTGCTGGAGCTATCGGAGCCTGCTACCCCTGTTGGGCACCCTGCCGTTGTGCCCTATCTCGTTGTGGACAAGCTCTACTCTTGTGACCCTACTAGCCAAATGTGAAACACTGAGCCTGGAACTATATTTGTCCCTGGACATACTGGACCTAACGTTGGCCCTGATGGCCTCCCCTTGGTTCCGTTGGCCCTCCCTGTCTAATCGGTACCCTCAAAATCTAAATCTCTTGTAGAGTTCCCCTACCAGGAATCTTGACCCTGCTGACCCGTTGTCTGCTACTGCTGGGGTGGTGCCCCACTACCATTGACCCCCCAATATTTCCTTGCTAGCTAAGCTCACCTCTCTTGCTCCCCCTTAGCATGGAAGCGATGATCCTGATAATGCACCAGTGCGGCATTGACGATGTCAGTGTAAGTCATCAATACAGGATTACCAATCAAATGATGCCTGGTCGTCCAGGCCAAACCATCCATGAACTTAGCATTCTTCCTTTCTTCGTTGCTCACCTCATCTGGCGCAAAGTTAGCCGGGTGGGTGAACTCCTCCTCATAGTCCGCTACCGAATGGTCACGCTAAATAACTTCACTGAATTTCTTCCTCATATCCGACTCCACTACAAGCGAGAAATAGTTGAGGTCGAACCGTACCCAGGACTCAAAAATCTTCATCAAGTCTCTCTCCTCAGTGCCGGCCACCGACTCCCACCACTGTAGGCTTGCTCCCAAAAGTCTGAAAGTAGCTAACATCTCTTTCTAGACTTCTCTACACTCAAGCATGCACAGATGGCTGTGAATGCTCTTCTTCCATTGGCACGCCACCACCACATCAGTAAGACCCTAGAACTCGGGTAAGTGGCCCTTCTAGAAAGTTTCCCTGACTCGCTGTCATGAAGATGGCCCTGTCTCGGCCTGGATCACTGGCGCTACTGGTTGTTGTGCCTGAGGCTGAGGGAAGTGAGATTCCATGGCTCTCATAACTGTCTCGACTGCCTGAGCCACTATCACTGCCACCTGGGTAGTAGAAATCATCTCTGGTGGTGGCGGTACCTGTTTCTCCTGAGGGTCCTCTCTAACCTCCTCTCTAGTTGTTGCCCTCTCAGCTCGCCCTCTCCTCGACAACGTACAGAAATATAATTAAATTGTATAAGTGCACGATTTATTTAAAAATCTAATAGCAGAAGCACTATATCTTAGGCACGTAATGATAAAACAACGGTCATAACAAATAAGGCTTTATATCAAAATAACGATACGTTGAAACCGTAGTAAGCCGTACAGATCCTATGGACACGAGAACCTGATGCTCTGATACCATCTGTGACACCTCGCCTAATTAAATATCGGGTGATCAGTCCTTTATTAAATTAAATCAGGATTTACAAATTGGTTCATTCTTAGCATCACTATCGAAAATAAAATTAATTACTAATCACCTAATAGTTAATTAAACCGATGCCAATTTTATCTTTTATTTAACAAATAATAACTTGTGAAAAACTGAAATAAATCATACAGCAATATAGAGTCTAATCCATCACCATATATAAATAAATAAAGTCTTGCCAAATAAATCATCGGCTAAAACAAACCAAATAAAACCATCATAAGGATAATTGAATCCAACATAAGTCTAAACTGGATAATTCTAAATGGGGCAACATGCCCAAATGAAATGCCAAAGTACTCCCAATAGATCCTACACTAGGAAATGAAGAAATGAAGCGTCTAAATAAAAACTCCTACAAGCAATCCACCTGTGACGCAGCTGCGTGTCCCTGGAGCAGAATATCAAGTATGGTGTCCCTGTGGATGGACACCTAAAAGGTTTTGAAAATATTTTATAGCAAGATTTAGTACTCAAAATATTTTGAAAATATTTAGCAAACATTTATTACAATAAAAATCGGTTATTTATTACACATGTTAGGTTCACGTACACTCTCTTGAGTTTCCTCACCTCTCGTCTATTGTGCACACCTAACGTTATATACTTAGCCCACCTAGCTATACTACCTAAGCTAACTAGACTAAGATATTTAACTGAACTTACCTACATGTCTAAGTTCCCGTACCGCCCATACAGTACATTAATTTATTAACATCTCTCATATGTTAATTATTTCTCATGTAACAATTCATATATGTTATATTTCCATCTTAATAATTAGGTATCACTAATTAATTTTCTTTTTAAATATATATCTATATATAACATCTATCAGTATACTATCACCCGTAAGTAGAATAATCGTAAGGTGTATATTTTACCCACAATATATACTATAAGTGCATACTTTATTATCACATTCCTATATAAGACATTAGGGATTATTGGCTCGGAATCCTACCTTGATCACCAGTAATGATTTATATATTTTGTCTCGAAATCATACCCCGATCACCAGTAGTTACTTATTAAAATGGCTCGGAATGACACTTCAATCACCAATAGCAATCATATCTAGAGTGGCTCGAAATCATACCTTAATCACCAATACTAGTCATCTATATTGGCTCAGAATCCTACCTCGATCACCAATATTTATTTAGTATGTTGTAAGTATTTAGACAACCTATGTATTACTATCCATCAATGGTATTCACACCACACAACCATACATGTTAGTACGTAGTATATTTCTCTCTCTGACCCTTACCGTACACTTTATTTTACGATTAATCGCACTATCATATTTATTTGAGTATTCACACAACTCTAAGGCTCCTAGTTACCCCTTTATAAATTTCAGTAGTTAAAATATCTCTAACCTACTCGTATACACCCTGGGATTGACGTTTACTCTCCCTGTAACTCAAATCCAAAAATTCTCTATATACGACTCGATCGGTTTATCCTCGTCAGTCCATACTCCAAGTCTTACCTTTCATGACCTTAACTGGCCTTAACTATACACCTACTGGCTTTTGTTAAGCCCCTATATATGCATAATATCATCACTAAGGTTCCCTTCATCATTATCAATCGAAGAAAAACTCAACCACAAAAGAACCTAAATTCAGCTTTGATCGTCCAATCGATGAATTTGATCGATCGATCGACATTCATACGTCGGTCGATCGATCGACCAGATACAGCTTCGCCTAGCTTCGTGTTTCTCCATATTTAACCGATCAATCCCTCATTAAAAATTCTTGAAATCTCTACCAATATAACCAAACATCCACAATATGTATAGATACTATTCCTAATGTAAATATATCATCAATTCTTTACGAAATTCATTCAAGAACCATAAAAAAGCCCTAGATATTTGTGTTCTTCATGTTTAATCCTCATAAACCCATATTTAAATCCATAGCAACAGTCATAATTCTTCTGATTTTTAATCCTCTACAGATGTAAATACAAACTACGTGCAAACCTACCCAAACATGTATTCAATTCATCCTTTTCTTCCAAAAAATTTCGATAAAATCAAATTATTCATGAAACCCTACGCATGGGTATTATAACTTCAATTAGATTTGCAATAAAAACTTGACTTAATTATGGTAGGGTCTGATTTTGTGTTGAAGGAGATGCTTTGATTGTCTTCTCTCCAAATCCCCACTCCAAGATTGATGTTTTGCATGCCCAATGGAAAATTCTTCAAGAACCCTATTTAATTCTCACCAAAGCCATCTCTCTTGTTCTGTCAATGTCTAACTTGTGTTGTTGAAGCCTTTAAACCAATCCTCCACTCTTTGTCATCTGATAAAATAATCTAAAATTCGTAGGTCTTTCTACAGAATTTTTCCAAGTGACCAAAATGCCCCCAATAATTGCCAATTTGGCCTAAAATTCACCCGGGACTCAAACTATACCCCGGGTATACTATTTCAACTATTTCGACCCATACGGAATCGATCGTGACCTCTAAAACACCATCCAAGTCACTTAAAATATATTTCCTATCTCGACCTCAATTTTGTCTGTACACGACTCCCGATTGAGATAAAATAAAATACGCACATATCGCTCGTTATGCTGTATAACAATAATCATCAATTGTTTACTATTCACAGTTAGTAAATTTTATATCATAATATTAACCAGTTTCTATCTCTCGATTAATATTTAATAATCACATTTATCATTTAATCACATTAAATTACCTCACTCGCGTAATTTAAATAAAACGTATTTTCTCAATTAATTCCCGAACTAATTAAATTATAAATACGCAGAAATACGGGGTATTCCATTTATATTTGGTGATATTTAACATTGTTATCTCTCGCATTCAAGCAAGAGGCCAATATTAGGAAATGTGTTTTGATAAAAGTCAATTATGGTGGAAGTATAAATGACTTCATATACATTATTTTTATGTAAAAAAACACAAAAATTATAACTCTCAATCTAAAAATATAAAGGTAGAGATAAACATAGAAAAGGTCAAGGGGAAGATAAAGAAAAATCGTTGGAAAGATAAAGGGGAGAAGAAATTGAAGTACTTTATCAAGTTTCTTAAAGATCCAAGCCATGTATTAGAAGATCTTTGGTGGTTCTACAGTATCTTCTTTAAAACCCAGTCCTTGTATCGAGTCACCTACAAGATCCACAAAGGTATGGTGTGAGAGTGTGTGGCTCTCGAATATATCTACCCAATTAAAATTATTTCTAATAAAAAAGAAATATTTTCCTTTAATCCAGATTAGGGTAAAATTTATCCTAATGCCTAAGTGAGAAAATGTGATTTATAAAAAGGATTCTCTTATTAACATATGTTCATTACACATATTAAGATAATCAAAATGAAGAAAAATATATCATACACTTGAGACAAGAATTTATACAAACAAATCCTTTTGGGATAAAACCTTGGGCCAAATCTCACCTTGCACTAGTATAGGTAAAGTGTTACAAGAAGGGAGAAATGACTTAAAAGCTTGAATATCTCCTGGACTAAATAATGCACAACCACCATAGCCAACGTTTTCACCTTGTCGTAGCAAGTTTAATAACAGGTCTCTCCATCCACTCAACACATCAGGCGTGTCAACCTTTTTGCAAATGTCATGTTATAACCATTTAACAAACCTTCTTTAGAATTGAAGCAATTAGTTATGAGTAAAAGGAACCGAGAATAGCTAAGGACTAACACCTAAATATGTGAGTATATTCTATTGGTTGATGGTGTAGAAAATTTTTGGGCTAACTTAATAAATTTCACAAAGTGTTTTTCAAGATTAAAAGAAGACGAAACTTAAGAAAAATATTTTGAAAATAGTTTTGTTAAAACTAGCTTAAATATGAAAGTCTTACTTTATAGATTCAATAATGAATAAAAAACTTGAAAAGCATAAAAAATAAGAAATAATATTTCTTTCTCTTAAAAGATGAAGTTTTTTTTATCTTTTTTCTTCTAAAAAACACTATCTTCTCTTAATGGAGCAAATAGATAACTCATAGGTTCTATATCGAAGAGTGAAAGGCAAGTGGATGATAAAACTCAAGTGTTTCTCATCCAAAGGTCAAGAAACAATCTATATTGGAAGCCCAATTTTGACTTTGTCTAGGCACATTATCCAAGGAGATCTTATGGAAAGATCATAAAAAGTACTCAATCTTAGTAGGTTCGTGGCCAGTTCACTCGAATGAAGAATTTTTCATGGACACGACCAGTCAGCGAAGGAGGTTGCTCTAGCAATTAGGGATTGTTGCACTTATGTTTTCAGTTTTCGCGACTAGAGAAGAAAGTGACTCAGTGAGACGAATTCCAAATTTTCTACAACGACCAACCATGCAACAAAGCTATGGATAGAAATAGGGTTTTCCCAGTTTCGTATAATTTCACAAAACTCATAATTTTCTAATCCAACTTATTAAAAAGTAAATTCTAGATATAAAATATGCATTTCAAACTCAGGTTTTATATTTGAAGAATACATTGAATTATGTATTTACCAATATCAAAATTCTCACGGTTAAATTAAAACACTTTTAAATTTAAGAAAATATTTAACAAATGGGGTGAAATCTAAGTCCTTTAAATCACATCTACCATTACCCTAAAAGTTCCAAAATATGGCGCACTCTAGAAAACTAAAATGATAAAGCTTTGGTGAAGTCCGGTATTGAAATCATGAATGTGAAACTTTCCTGATACCTATTGGGGTAAAACTAAAAGTGTGTTTTGGAAACCGGAATAAGATAATCAAATGAGCTGAGGGAACTTGAGCAGCCATATGCTCTTACAATAACCTATTTTGTATATGCCATGACAAAATATACAAAATAAAACATTAGAAGAAAATGAATAAAACTTATCACGTACGACACGACTTGCCCGACCAAAGGCACAAAATATATAAATAACATTTACAATAATAAAATGACACAAGATGCTAAAATAACCTTCAAAGATATCTTGTACATGTTTTACTATCACACATTAGTAAACATATCAAAATACCAACTTGTAATCAAAAGACAAGGAAAACATATGTAACAAGATGAACTACAAGATATGACCATGTAAATTATTCATAAAACAACAAAATGCCAAACATACCCCCTTACTAAAATATTTCTTAAATGTTAGCATAAAACTCTCTCCCCCTAAATATTACAATGTAAAAGTGTAAAAGTAAATCCAAAGGACACGAGTTTCTTCCCCCTAACATGTAGTTATCTCTCTTCTGATTCAAATTGATTACCACTCTTAATCATAAGCTACCCTATTTGGAAAACTTCTCCCCATTTTGTAATAGAATTTACAAAGGAGAGATGGAAGAATTAAGAAAATGAATCAATAATTGCATGAGAAATCAAACTATCCTCTAGTTGAGATAAAAACAAGCTAGAGTATAAAGCATGTTATCTCTCACAATAAGCACAAAGAGAACAAAGAAATATGGGATATGAATCATATGTTATAAAATACAAAATCATGAAGGATTAATAATGATATAGCAAGACAAACATATAATCACTATTATCGGGATGTAGCATAAATATAAAAAATGTATTTAATACCAAAATAACCATAACAAGTGCGTATGATTATAATAAGCACTAGTTGAGATATAACCAGTTGAGATATTTTAAAATTCAAATCCTAGCTTGTAAGACACAAGCATATTTGTACCAAATGAAAGCAACTCCTAAACCAAATTTGTTAGGTAGAAATATAAGCAAAATTATCACACCTACAAAAATTTTAAATTTATTACAACGTTCATAATCAAGAAAATATTATGAATAAAAGTCTAATAACATGATGAGATTGTTAACCAGTTTCACAACATCATATCTCGTTTGTGCTAAAAAAATTAACACCATTGAGAGAAGGGTCCAATCTTAGGTTAAATTAAGAGTTAAGAATAAAAGACTTAAATATTCGACTCAAGTGAAATCTCCAACACCCTTTTAAAATCATTTTCAACCACCATGTTTCCCCCTCAATAAAAAACTTTTGGTTAAAACCTTTGGTCTCATATCCTTCATGTTACTCAATTTTGAAGCACCCTATATCTTTGACTTACTTAAGTCTATACTATATAGGTGCTCATCGAGTTTGGAAATTATGGCAAAATTTGAGTCCCATCCCTAGTTACCAAAGAACCTCAGACTCTACACGATGCCTCTATAAGTTCTTGAAGGTAGCTCACCAACACCACACACTAGGACTGCATACATACATTATATCGGGCTATATTTGGTTGTGTGTGAGTTAAATCCCTTAAAATTAATTTTCTATTATTTTTGGGAATTTTTAAATAATTTCTAAGATTTTAAAATGATTTTTAGAAATTAAAAATAATGGCTTAAAAACCATTGGGGCTGAATTATAATTTGATTTTAAGGCATGAAATCTGGTTAGGTAGAAAACGAAAGCGCTTGAGAATATTGTGGGTACAATTTGTATTTTTAACAATTTAAAAACATGCATTTTACACTGCATCTCAGCCTTACACGTGTTGCTTATATAATGGCCAGATATGTGTTTTCTCGCTCTCACATACTTAAGCCTCACTGTGAACCAATGGATCTATTATAATCAACGAACTGCATGTGTTTTCTCTTAATCCCCATGTTTAATTTTGCACCAATCAAAACATTTTTTAAAGCGCTGACTTGGTAGCCATTAGATTAACTTTGAATTAATCTTGTTCGTCCATTTCCCTTGATGTTCCAGATCCTTCTTCTCTCAATATATAAGGAGACTTCATCTTCAATTTTGTAACTTTTGTCATTTCAACCTCTGAGAGAAAAGAGAGAAAGAGTTAGAGAGAGAGAGTTCGAAGAGTTTTTTACAAGACCTAACTCAAACTTCAACCAACTGAGACCTCTAATATACCTAACTGGGTTTCCAAAGATCATCATTTAGATAGTGTAGTTGGTAATCCTACTGAGCCTGTTCGTACAAGATCTCAACTTCGTAACATTGCTCATTTTTCATGTTTTCTGTCTCTTATTGAGCCCAAAACTATAAATGAAGCCTTGAATGACACCTTGTGGATAAGTGTTATATAGGAGGAACTTCTTCAATTTGTCATTCATGATGTTTGGTATATTATACCCAGGCCTGAAAATAAAAGGGTTATTGGCACACATTGGATTTTTAAAAATAAGACTGATGAATTTGGGATGATTATTTGGAATAAAGCTAGATTAGTTGCCCAGGACTACTCTCAGATTGAAGGAATAGATTTTGAGGAAACCTTTGCTCCTGTCACTCGCCTAGAATCTATTCGCTTACTTTTTGGCATAGCATGTCATTTGCATTTCACTCTATATCAAATGGATGTTAACACGAAATTTTATCTGAGGAGACCTATGTAAAACAACCCAAAGAGTTTATCGACCCTCATCACCCAAATTATGTTTATTGTCTTAAAAAAGATCTTTATAGGTTAAAACAAGCTCCTAGGGTTTGGTATGAGCGTCTATCCACCTTTCTTTTAGATAATGGATTTAGGAGAGGAGGGAATGACCAAAACTCGCTTGTCAAATATTTTGACAACAATATTACTATTACTCAAGTTTATGTTGGCGATGTCATTTTTGGTTCCACCTCCCCTTTAGAAGTTAAGACCTTCTCTGACATCATGCACAAAGAATTTCAGATGTCATTTATAAGGGAGTTACAATTCTTCTTAGGACTTCAAGTTAAATAGAATTCAGAAGGATTATTTCTATCGCAATCTAAATACGCTTCAGATATTGTTAAGAAGTATGTCCTAGAAATAGCTAAAGACGCCAGGACTCCTATGAGTAGCACTTTCAAACTTTCTAAAGATGAGAATGGTAAATCTATTGATACCACCTTGTACCGTAGTATGATAGGAAGCTTACTTTATCTTACTGCTGTGACACCCCGACTAATTAAATACTGGGTAGCTACTCCTTTATTAAATCAATACAAAATGCCAAGTTGGTTCAGTTAATAGCATCACTGTCGAAAACATTTTAATAGTTACTAACCACCTAGTATTTAAAAAGTAAGTTGCCAAATTTTACGTTAAGTCTGATTAACAAGCAGTAAAAGAATAATGGAAGCATAACAACCATTCACCATAACGAAGTAATGAAATAATCAACGAAATAATACTAAGTCCAGAGGAAAACTCCTCACACAATCCCACAACTGAAAATAAAATGACAAGTCTGAATCCTGAATTAATTACATGCCATAAGTCTGAATAACTGAAATAAATGAAAAGTCTCTAGAGAAATGGGCGACATGCCCTACAACTGATAAATGCTGGATATAGAGTTAATATAGATGAAGCGTCTACAAGCAAAGTCCTGTAACTTCCACAAACAGCTACAGCTCGTCACCTGAATGAGGATCCTAAGCATGGTGTCCTTGTGGCTGGGCACCTAAAATGGTTTTTACAAAAATAGATTTGAAAGCAAATGGGTCAGAGCCCGAAAGTGGAAATCATTTTAAAAACAGCAAGTGTTTTAATAACATTAAAACATTAAATTCAAAATACATGTTAGGACGTGCACTCACATGAAATTCTCACCTCTCGACTACATGTGCACTCCTAACGTACCGTACCCATCTAAATGACATACCTAGCTAACCAAACCGTAATGAGTTCTACCATTTACTACTCGATTTCCATTTTCCATTCTAGCGTTATCAAATCAATAGAGAGCTTTACTTACTCTCAGATTCTCAATTTTTAATACAATTCACTATCGGTTAACCCGTTATGTTTTCTCAAAACGTTTCCATATTTATACACACAATATCACATGAAAGTTCCCATTAATTAAGTGTATATTATTCACGTCGTAAATATACAATATAAGCACCCCGAGACTAAGCTGCGGTGCACACATACTCTGCTATCCATCCCGGTACATCACGTACATAAGGATCACGCATTCTGAATCTCTCAGGAATCGTTCTCAGATAACAACAATCACAAACAATGGAGGCGAACACAGTCACATCATATGGGTCACGCACATACCTGCGCTCCCACGATCAGCAGACTTATTAACATCCCAATAAGTCCTTCTCTGACCTATGTTCATCAAGGTACCAGTCTAAATCCGGGCAACACAAGGATTAGAGGGCCCTAAGCGAACGTAAACCTCCCGTGATAGCAAGTATGGTAGGTATGTTATACACATAAAAGCAATACATATACTAAGTATGCACACATCTTAGTAATCACCATAATATATTGGTGGTACACTTCTCATTCGTACCGACATATAATACTACACAATTTATATGTTCCCGATTAATATAATTATTTAGGCCGTCAATAGTTCTCGCATCGTAATAGGCACTCACGTCCTAATTCATAAGTCCCCTTAGGTTCAAACTACACTTCTAGGTTTTACTCCTCATTATATCCCAAAAATCCCAAATATATCAATTTATCATCAAGGGAAGGTTATCTCTACCATTAAGTAAGGTTACGGGACACGCGAACTCAAAACAGGCTAAAAAGCCTAAACTGTCAGCTCGTTAGAAGTCTCGTTCGAACGAGGCTGTTCGAACGAGATTTCGTTCGAACGAACTGGGCCTTCTAACGAGATCTCGTTCGAACGAAAGTCATCGAATGAACATCCCTCTCGTTAGAAGTCAGACTGTCAACTCGTTAAAAGCTCGTTCGAACGAGCTCGTTCGAACGACCTGGGCAGGTCTTCTAACGAGTGGCCAGTTTCGAGCCCAGATTTTCCTTAATCCATTTTTCCAACTTCTCTTCACCTCTAACCTCATCTAAACATTAATCCAACGATTGTTCAAAGCCACCAATCATCCCTACACATATTTAGGTCATATACTAACGTGATTTGTGGGGTTAATTCATTCTAACCTCATTCAATTATCAAATCTCTTCATGTTTCCCCCAATTTTAGAACATGAACCCTAGAATTTATAAATCATCCAAGAGCCTAATTAAATCCATTTTTGTTTCATCCAAATTATAATATCATCAGAATAATCATCTAAATACAAATCTACATGCGATTCCTCATCAAAATGTAATTTTTACTTCCAATTAAAATGGGTTTTTCATTAACTCCCAAGAACAATAAGATTTTATCAATTCCTACACATGGAAGAAACATTCTTTGCAAAATAACGAAATTAAACCACTTGCCTTATTTGAATCTCTGATTTTGATGTCGATTTGATGGAGTATTCTCTCTCTCTTTCTGCAGAATCCTCCTCTCTTCTCTCTCTACAAGCTTTCTTCTCCAAGTAACAATGGTGGCTAGGGTTTTTGCCTAAGGAACTTTTGGAACAATTTCTAATAACCCCCGTAGCCCATTAAGTCCTAAGATGTGGTTAGTGGGTTTAGTGGGTAATTACCAAGTCAGCTTTTTAATTCCCCAAGAATCCAAAATTACCAAACTACCCTTATACGTTGCCGGTATGGCCTAAAAATGCCCCGGGACCCAAACTAAACCCCTGGCTAGTGTTTTCTGACTATTTCGACCCTTCCGGACGCGTTGGCACACTCAAAACGACCATTCGGTTAATAGAAATAAAATTTACTTTTAATTAAAAAATATATATTCCTGACGCGACGGTCACACGCGTCTCAACAAAATGTCCAAATTGCCGTATTTCAATCTCACGACAAATTTCATAATTCAATATTCATATATAATCATATATGCACATTATATTCAAATACCAACTCGCATCTCGCTAGTATGTTAATCCGGATTAATTTCCAATTAATACGCATTTAATTCAATAAATCCCATAAATAAATATCACCCAAAATACGGGGTATTACATACTTCCCCCCTAATAACTGAATTTCGTCCCGAAATTCGGAACTAGAAAGTACCTGGTAAGAACAACTCTGGATAACGTTCGCGCATCTCATCCTCGCGCTCCCATGTGGACTCCTCGACATTATGATGTCGCCACTGAACACGCACTAACGGAACTATCTTTGACCGCAGTTTCCGCTCACTTCGGTCCAAAATAGCAATCGGCCCCTCCTCGTAGGAGCTATCAGGCTAGAGATCTATGTCCTCCAAAGCAATGTGAGAATGAGCTAAATCGTCTCTAAGATATTTCCTTAGCGAGGAAATATGAAATACATCGTGAATCCGATATAAATGCTCCGGTAACCCAAGCCTATACGCAATCGGTCCAATCCGCTCAATAATAGGAAATGGTCCTACATATCTCGGTGCCAACTTCCCTTTCTTCTCGAAACGCATAATCCCCTTCATAGGAGATACTCTGAGCAAAACCTGGTCCCCCACTTGGAACTCCCTGAAGAACCTCTTCGCATCAGCATAGCTCTTCTACCGATCTTGAGCTACCCGAATTCGACTCCGAATCAATTCTAATCTTGTCGAAGTATCCTGAATCACTTCCGGCCCAAGTAGTTTGTTGTCCCCCACCTCCAACCAACATGCTGGGGAACGACAAGGTCTACCGTACAACGCCTCAAATGGAGCCATGCCAATAGTGAACTGGTAGGAGTTGTTGTAAGCAAACTCCACCAGTGGAAGATACTGCTCCCATCCACCCCCAAAATCGATGATACTCATCCGTAGCATGTCCTCCAACATCTGATTTGTACGCTCAGTTTGCCCATCGGTCTACGGGTGATACGCCGTACTCAACCGCAATTCCGTGCCCATGGCCTCCTGAAAACTCTCCCAAAACCGTGAAACAAATATCTTGTCTCGATCAGACACGATATTTAGGGGCACACCGTGAAGTCTCACTATCTCTGAAATGAAGAGCTGGGCATATTGTCCCGTAGTGTAGTCCGTCCTTACGGGTAGAAAATGAGCGACTTTGGTCAACCTGTCCACAATTACCCAAATGGAGTCGTGACCTCTCTGTGACGTAGGCAACCCCGTGATAAAGTCCATGGAGATGCTCTCCCACATCCACATCGGGACCTCCAATGGCTGTAGGAGTCCTGCCGGTCTCTGATTATCCACTTTTACTAGCTGACAAGTGGCGCATTTTGAAACAAACTCGGCAATATCTCTCTTCATCCCGCTCCACTAATACTGTCATCTCATGTCTTGGTACATTTTGTCCCCACCGAGATGTACCGCGAACCGTGAGCCGTGCGACTCTGTCATTACCTCGTGCCACAATTCCTCCCCTTCTGGAACTACCAATTTTCCATTGAAGCGTAATCCCCCGTCTGAGCTAACGGTATAGGACTCGGCTCCCTCTGCTAATAATCGAACTATCTGCTCCTGACAGAACGAGTCATTTGCCTGTGCCCTTACTACCTTCGTGACAATCTGAGGTGTAACGGTCATCACAGACATGAACGATCGGGCCACTGCATCCTGGTGTCCCAATTCCTTCCGCTTGGCCTTCCACACCCCTGCCACTTCATCTGCTGGCCTACGGCTCAACGCGTCTGCTACCACGTTAGCCTTCCCCGGGTGATACTGGATATCAAACTGATAGTCCTTCACAAACTCAAGCCACCTTCGTTGCCGCATATTCAACTCCTTTTGCGTGAATAGGTATTGTAGGGACTTGTGGTCTGTGAACAATCAAAACTTTTCCCCCAAAACGTAATGTCTCCAAATACGAAGGGGAAATACAACTGCCGCCAACTCCAAGTCATGAGTGGGGTAATTCTTTTCGTGAGGCTTTAGCTTACGCGATGCATAAGCAATGGCCTGACTCTTCTGTTGTAATACACCTCCAAGTCCTTTCAAGGACGCATCGGTGTAAACTAAATAGTCAACTCCCGGTCTCGGCAATGCTAACACAGGTGCTGAGGTCAACTTATCCTTCAACTCGTCAAATGCCAACTGACAGGCATCACTCCAGATGAATGGCACACCCTTACGAGTCAGATGTGTCAAAGGACCTGCTATCTTCGAGAATCCCCGAATGAACCTCCTGTAGTATCCTGCTAGGCCCAAGAAACTTCGGATCTCCGTCGGTTTCGTGGGCTGTCCCCACTCCCTCACCGCGGATACCTTCCCCGGATCAACAGATATTCCCCGGTCGGAAATAATATGTCCCAAAAACTGGACCTCCTTCAGCCAAAACCCGCACTTCTCATACTTTGCATACAGCTCGTTCTGACGCAGCGTCTGCAAAACTTGTCTCAAATGCTCGGCGTGCTCCTCCTCTGTCTGGGAGTAAACCAGAATATCATCAATGAAGACAATGACAAACTGATCTAGGAAATCCCTGAACACCCTATTCATCAAGTCCATAAACACGGCTGGAGCATTGGTCAAACCAAAAGGCATAACCCGAAACTCGTAAGAACCATATCTGGATAAGAACGCAGTCTTCGAGACGTCCTCCTCCCTGATACGCAACTGATGGTATCCAGATCTCAAATCAATCTTCGAGAAGAAAGAAGCTCCTCTCAACTGGTCGAATAAGTCATCGATTCGAGGCAACGGATACTTATTCCGTATCGTGACTTTGTTCAACTCCCGGTAGTCCACACAAAATCTCAGTGAACCATCTCTCTTCTTCACGAACAACATAGGGGCACCCCACGGTGAAGTACTCCTCCGAATAAACCCCTGACCCAACAACTGTTCAATCTGATCTCGTAGCTCTCGCATCTCTGCCGGAGCCATACGGTACGGTGCGCGTGCTATAGGTCTCGTATCTGGCAATAAGTCTATGACAAAGTCTATCTCTCGACTGGGAGGTAGGCCTGGTATCTCCTGAAATACATCAGAATACTCCCTGACAACCGGGATCGAATCTAAAGGAATCACAACCTCCTTAGAGGTATCCTCCTCTATGTAGTACAAATGAGCGGTCGAGCCTCCCTCTGGGAGAGGCATCGCCACTACAAACATCTCTTGCCCCGGAATGGCAAAAATAATGCTCCCACCGAAGCAATCAATCATGGCTCTATAATCAGCGAGCCAATCCGTACAGATAATCACATCGTGCACATGCATATCTAATACCAACATGTCTGCAGGTAATACCAAACTACCAATCTCTACCCCCACTCCCCGGCATATAAAGAAAATAAGTGACCCACTCCCCAATGGTGAGTCTACACACGTCACTGTGCTCTCTGCTATGGCTAACAACCCTAAGGCTTTCGTAAAATGTGTAGATATAAAACAATGCGTTGCCCCCGTATCAAACAAAACCCGACCCATAGTACCATGGATAGGAAATATACCCTCAATCGCGGGTGGTGCCTGTGGAGCTGCTGCCTGGTGGAAGTTATAGACACGTCCATACTGTAACTGCCCCTGCTGCACAGGAACTGCTGGAATGGCTGGTAGTGCTGGCACCTGGGCTGGAGCTGGGAGAGCAGGTGGAAAAAGTGGCCTATGTGGCTCATGTCGAGCACCCTGCTGCTGCTGCGGGGCCCCGCCCCTATCAGGACAATCCTGGCATTTATGGCCGGTCTTGCCACAAACGAAACACTTCCCTGGGAAGTTCCCCCCTCTCTGTCCCTGCTGTCCCTGGCCCTGGTGGTCGTTACCATTCCTCCACTGGCCCTGCTGGCCCTGCTGAAACTACTGTTGACCATTCTAACCCTGCTGGTTTTGATGGCCGTTCGGACCCTGATGGCCCTGCCGGAAACCTCCCTGTCCGTGCCTGAAATTTCCTGACCTGAACCTCTTATGATCCCCCTGCTGGGAACCCTGGTCACCCTGCCTCTGCCCCTGAACAGAATGTGCCCCACTGGCACCATTCCCTCCAGTCCTGCCCTGATGGCTGGACTCTCCTGACCTCTTGCCTTCAGTCATGTGAAAGCGATGATCCTGGCAGTGTAACAGTGCAGCGTTAACCACATCAGAATAAGTGGCTAATGAGAGGTTCCCTAACAAGTGCTGACGAATCCTCCATGTCAACCCGTCCGTAAATTTTTGTATCTTCTTCTCCTCTGTCGGTATCTCATCCGGAACAATGTTCAGAAGATCAGTGAATTCGGCCTCATACTCGGCCACAGTCTTACCCTCCTGCTTGAGGCTCATCAACTTCCTCCTCATCTCCGTGTGAACAGCTGACGGAAAGTACTTGCGGTCGAACCGCACCCAAAACTCCTGGATAGTGAGAGTATCTCTCTCCTCTACGGTGGTAATAGACTCCCACCACTGCAGTGCAGACCCCACTAGCTTAAAGGTAGCTAGTATCTGCTTCTGGACATCGGTGCACTCATATATCCTCAAGTGCCGCTGTATATCCTTCCTTCACTGACTCGAAACTACCACATCGGAGCTACCTGCGAACTCCGGAGGGTGTGCTTTCTGAAAAGCATCACTTACGCGTTCCCAAGCAGACGGGAATGCATGTACCTGAACTGGCGCGGCTACTGGCGCCTGAGGTGGTGCCTGCTGAACTACAGCTAGTGCGGCATTTACCGCCTGGGCCACAATGGCTGCAACCTCTGCGGCATTCATCGTGCCCTGAACTGGTGCGGGCTGTGGTTCTGGCGTTGCATCCCTGGGAATCCTTTGTGCACATCGTGGAGGCATCTGAAACAAGAATGAAGTTTATAAGTTCGCAGTTATAAACTTATAATAGCTGAAGAATGTAGAATATACAAAAGAATACAACAGCCCTAAAATATAGGGCTCTACATCAAAGAAAGCTCAGCGAAAACATAATAAGCCGTACAGATCCTAATGGACACTAGAACCTGATGCTCTGATACCACCTGTGACACCCCGACTAATTAAATACCGGGTAGCTACTCCTTTATTAAATCAATACAAAATGCCAAGTTGGTTCAGTTAATAGCATCACTGTCGAAAACATTTTAATAGTTACTAACCACCTAGTATTTAAAAAGTAAGTTGCCAAATTTTAAGTTAAGTCTGATTAACAAGCAGTAAAAGAATAATGGAAGCATAACAACCATTCACCATAACGAAGTAATGAAATAATCAACGAAATAATACTAAGTCCAGAGGAAAACTCCTCACACAATCCCACAATTGAAAATAAAATGACAAGTCTGAATCCTGAATTAATTACATGCCATAAGTCTGAATAACTGAAATAAATGAAAAGTCTCTAGAGAAATGGGCGACATGCCCTACAACTGATAAATGCTGGATATAGAGTCAATATAGATGAAGCGTCTACAAGCAAAGTCCTGTAACTTCCACAAACAGCTACAGCTCGTCACCTGAATGAGGATCCTAAGCATGGTGTCCTTGTGGCTGGGCACCTAAAATGGTTTTTACAAAAATAGATTTGAAAGCAAATGGGTCAGAGCCCGAAAGTGGAAATCATTTTAAAAACAGCAAGTGTTTTAATAACATTAAAACATTAAATGCAAAATACATGTTAGGACGTGCACTCACATGAAATTCTCACCTCTCGACTACATGTGCACTCCTAACGTACCGTACCCATCTAAATGACATACCTAGCTAACCAAACCGTAATGAGTTCTACCCTTTACTACTCGATTTCCATTTTCCATTCTAGCGTTATCAAATCAATAGAGAGCTTTACTTACTCTCAGATTCTCAATTTGTAATACAATTCACTATCGGTTAACCCGTTATGTTTTCTCAAAACGTTTCCATATTTATACACACAATATCACATGAAAGTTCCCATTAATTAAGTGTATATTATTCACGTCATAAATATACAATATAAGCACCCCGAGACTAAGCTGCGGTGCACACATACTCTGCTATCCATCCCGGTACATCACGTACATAAGGATCACGCATTTCGAATCTCTCAGGAATCGTTCTCAGATAACAACAATCACAAACAATGGAGGCGAACACAGTCACATCACATGGGTCACGCACATACCTGCGCTCCCACGATCAGCAGACTTATTAACATCCCAATAAGTCCTTCTCTGACCTATGTTCATCAAGGTACCAGTCTAAATCCGGGCAACACAAGGATTAGAGGGCCCTAAGCGAACGTAAACCTCCCGTGATAGCAAGTATGGTAGGTATGTTATACACATAAAAGCAATACATATACTAAGTATGCACACATCTTAGTAATCACCATAATATATTAGTGGTACACTTCTCATTCGTACCGACATATAATACTACACAATTTATATGTTCCCGATTAATATAATTATTTAGGCCGTCAATAGTTCTCTCGTCGTAATAGGCACTCACGTCCTAATTCATAAGTCCCCTTAGGTTCAAACTACACTTCTAGGTTTTACTCCTCATTATATCCCAAACATCCCAAATATATCAATTTATCATCAAGGGAAGGTTATCTCTACCATTAAGTAAGGTTACGGGACACGCGAACTCAAAACAGGCTAAAAAGCCTAAATTGTCAGCTCGTTAGAAGTCGCGTTCGAACGAGGCTGTTCGAACGAGATTTCGTTCGAACGAACTGGGCCTTCTAACGAGATCTCATTCGAATGAAAGTCATCGAACTAACATCCCTCTTGTTAGAAGTCAGACTGTCAACTCGTTAAAAGCTCGTTCGAACGAGCTCGTTCGAACGACCTGGGCAGGTCTTCTAACGAGTGGCCAGTTTCGAGCCCAGATTTTCCTTAATCCGTTTTTCCAACTTCTCTTCACCTCTAACCTCATCTAAAAATTAATCCAACGATTGTTCAAAGCCACCAATCATCCCTACACATATTTAGGTCATATACTAACGTGATTTGTGGGGTTAATTCATTCTAACCTCATTCAATTATCAAATCTCTTCATGTTTCCCCCAATTTTAGAACATGAACCCTAGAATTTATAAATCATCCAAGAGCCTAATTAAATCCGTTTTTCATCCAAATTATAATATCATCAGAATAATCATCTAAATACAAATCTACATGCGATTCCTCATCAAAATGTAATTTTTACTTCCAATTAAAATGGGTTTTTCATTAACTCCCAAGAACGATAAGATTTTATCAATTCCTACACATGGAAGAAACATTCTTTGCAAAATAACGAAATTAAACCACTTGCCTTATTTGAATCTCTGATTTTGATGTCGATTTGATGGAGTATTCTCTCTCTCTTTCTGCAGAATCCTCCTCTCTTCTCTCTCTACAAGCTTTCTTCTCCAAGTAACAATGGTGGCTAGGGTTTTTGCCTAAGGAACTTTTGGAACAATTTCTAATAACCCCCGTAGCCCATTAAGTCCTAAGATGTGGTTAGTGGGTAATTACCAAGTCAGCTTTTTAATTCCCAATTTTCGTAGGTTTTAATTCCCAAAAATCCAAAATTACCAAACTACCCTTATACGTTGCCGGTATGGCCTAAAAATGCCCCGGGACCCAAACTAAACCCCCGGCTAGTGTTTTCTGACTATTTCGACCCTTCCGGACGCGTTGGCGCACTCAAAATGACCATTTGATTAATAGAAATAAAATTTACTTTTTAATTAAAATAAATATATTCCTGACGCGACTGTCACACGCGTCTCAACAAAATGTCCAAATTGCCGTATTTCAATCTAACGACAAATTTCATAATTCAATATTCATATATAATCATATATGCACATTATATTCAAATACCAACTCGCATCTCGCTAGTATGTTAATCCGGATTAATTTCCAATTAATACGCATTTAATTCAATAAATCCCATAAATAAATATCACCCAAAATACGGGGTATTACAACTGCCTCCAGTCCTAACATCATGTACTCTGTCTGCATGTATTTTCGATATCAAAATAATCCTAAAGAAAGTCACCTTTTGTGCGTTAAAAGAATTACCAAATACATCAAAGGCACTCTAAACTTAGGACTTTGGTATACTAAAGACACCTCTAGTACTATAGTAGATTACACCGATGCTGAATGGGACGGTTGTATCGATGATAGTAAGAGTACTCCAGGAGCATGTTACTACATTGGTAACAACTTGGTAGGATGGAGTAGTAAGAAATAAAATTGCCCTTCCTTGTCTACTGCCTAATCCGAATATATTGCAGCAAGAAAATGTTGCTCTCAATTACTTTAACTGAAACAAATGCTAAAAGATTATGGCATCACTGAAGATAAGTTACATCTTTATTGTGACAATCAAAGCGCGATTAATATTTCTAAAAATCCTGTTCAGCACTCTCGTACTAAACATATTAAAATCAGACATCATTTCATACGCGAGTTAGTTGAATCCAAGGAGTTATAAATAAATTACCTTCCTAGTGAATTGCAATTAGTTGATCTATTTAATAAACCTTTAGACTTTCTTTGATTTGAATCTTTACGCAATTCTATTGGTATGGTCATGGCAGAACATTGAATTATTATCTTTTCCAATTTTTCATTGCCCTTTGTCCATTTGAGACAAAATGGGGGAGAAATTTAAGTCCTCTTTGACATTTTTCTGTACATTCTCAACCAAAAAGCTTGATTTAGTTATCTTATTTTCAGGAATCAGTACCGTCAGTTGCAACAAAATTTTGTTAGGGTATTGGTTTGTATCTAGTTGAGTTATGTAATTTTTTCTTTCTAGGATATTGTGTAGATAGAAAATTTTGTATATGAATAGGTTTTTCTTATTTCGTTTTGTATCCCTACGAGTCCTTGTTCACTCAAAGGAGATTTTATCTCACATTTCCAAAGGAGAAGATTGAAGCACCCTATATCTATGACTTACTTAAGTCTATACTATATAGGTGCTCATCTAGTTTTGAAATTTTGACAAAATTTGAGTCCCATCCCTAGTTACCAAAGAACCTCAGACTCTACATGATGCCTCTATAAGTTTTTAAAGGTATCTCACCAACACCACACACTAGGACTTCATACATACATTATATCATGCTATATTTGGTTGTGTGTGAGTTAAATCCCTTAAGATTAACTTTTTACTATTTTGGGGAATTTTTAAATAATTTCTAAGATTTTAAAATGATTTTTATAAATTAAAAATAATGGCTTAAAAACCTTTGGGGCTGAATTATAATTTATTTTTTAAGGCATAAAATATGGTTGGGTAGAAATCGAAAGCGCTTGAGAATATTGTGGGTACAATTTGTATTTTTAACAATTCAAAAACATGCATTTTACACTGCATCTCAGCCTTACACGTGTTGCTTATATAACGACCAGATATGTGTTTTCTCGCTCTCGCATACTTAAGCCTCATTGTGAACCATTGGATTTATTCTAATCAATGAACTGCATGTGTTTTCTCTTAATCATCGTGTTTAATTTTGCACCAATCAAAATATTTTTAAAAGGAGTGATTTGGTAGCCATTAGATTAACTTCGAATTAATCTTGTTCGTCCATTTCCCTTGATGTTCCAGATCCTTCTTCTCTCAGTATTTAAGGAGACTTCGTCTTCAATTTTGTAACTTTTGTCATTTTAACCTCTGAGAGAAAATAGAGAGAAGAGAGAGAAAAAATTAGAGAGACAGAGAGTTCAAAGATTTTTTACAAACCCTGACTCAAACTTCAACCAAATCCAAACCAGAAAATCTTTTTTTTAGTGTTTTTAGTTTAAGATTTGTGAAGTTTCTTCCTCTACTGTCTTATATCTCTTTGCCAACTTAATCACATTGATTAAGTCTCTATTTCTTTACATATAAATTTGAGATTTGATTTCTGTGATACAAATCACTTAGTTATTTGCTAGATCTGATTTCTTGTTTCGAGAAATCTAATTTTTATTGGTTGTTTTCAAAATAAATGTTGCTTTCAAACCCTAAACCAATAAAATCCTTTCTGATTTCAACTTACTCAAACTTTCAGACTTAGATCTAGTTTGGGATCTTGATTGGGGTTTTCAATTTCAAAATTATTTCACGTTTTGTGAAATAAGTTAAAGTTTTCAAAATAAAGAAAGTGTATAGGATCTTAGCTAGTTTGTATAGCAAGATTCCCTCTTGATCTGCGGTTATTTGAAAGATCTAAAGTCTGATTTATTTGACTAAGTTGATTTTAGAAACCCTTGCATCTTGAGAGATCTGTTTGTAATTTGATACTCATATTGTTTGTAATTAAGTGTGTGTGAGTTGCATGCATGAGTTTAGAGCACTACACCACATACATCTTCACAATACTACACTGAAAAGTGTTGGTATTGAGATATTGGACTTTTAGAGTCGACGTAAAGCTAAAAGGAGTGAAGTTACAAAGCTGGAAGAACATCAGTAACATTAAAACCTTAGGAGAAGTCAGAAAATGCCAGAGGAGTTGGTACATTTTTTATCTTAGTTTAGGTTTGATTGTGTATCTTGATTGTTATATAGCTTGTAATCTGTTACTCATTTTTAGTGGACTTTTTACTTTTGTAGCGTAGAGGTCACCGTGAATGTTTCCCCAATTAGGTGTTAATGATACGAGAAATTGCCCATAAGTCGTTCCCATACCAGTAAATCAAGTATAACGTATATAATAAACAAATAAAGCGAGTAAATAGAGAGAAGACAAGATATAGAGTGGTTCAGCCTTTAAAATAGGCCTACGTCCACTGTGTGCTCCGTTCTCATTATATGCATTGCATTGTATAATATAATTGTGCCTAAAGAGGCGTACAAGTATGAGAATAAAGGAGAGTACATGACAGTATTGAGGATTTCGGTGTGCCAGAGATGTGGCCGTGATGTAGATGTGTGGCCTCCAAGTCGTATGTTGAGGTTGTGTTGAGAGAATCTATATTGTAGAATCTCACCCGAGGATGTGGAATCGGTCCCTTATTTCGAGGTGTGGTCCTCTATTTATAGGAGATATGCTCACGTGCTATGATCACGTGATGTACATAAAATCTAGCGCTGCAGTAATGGAGAGGGATGCGGCTTGTAAGGCAAGCAATGATTGTTGCATCCTGCATGACTATAGCCAAAAGGTGTCGCGCCCTGTACGAGGTAGGTCTGTGACCTGTACTTGATAGGGTCGCGCCCTTTGTATGGTCCGCATTCGCGACCTATAAGTTTCTGCAAATGCCTGCGCAACTGTAAAGTGGCAGGGTGCTATATTTGTATTATCAATAAGCCCCCAAGTCGCAGTGCCAAGAGGTTGCGGTTGGGGCTGCGGCTGAGTAGTGTCGTCCTCTCAAGGTACCGCGGGGATTTCAAGGTGATGCTTCATCTCCCCGCGCCCTATTATATAAATAATTTCGGTTGTGGACTTCATTATGTTTCCAAAAACTTTGAGAGCAAATCGAAAGCTGAGCCATGTTAGTTCGTTATCTTGCTTTTTTCGGTTACTTTTTGAGGTTGAGTGTGGTAGTTCTGAGGCGCTTCAAGGAGATTTGAGGTTGAGCACCGTCAGTTTCTTCCTTTCCAGGCAACTCTCTCAACCACCAACCTCTTCAATAGAGAAAATCATGTTTATCTTGAGCTTCTTGTATATGAACTTTTGTATTTCTGCGTTTATCTTGAACTAAATTTCTTCAATAGCCTTGAATAGAACTTGGATCAGGTTTGCTGTATATGAACTGATATCAGATTTTTTTGAATTTGACCTCGCATGTCTGTTTGGAGTTGAATTCTCAGCTGTTTGGTTTAATATAATTTCTCTGAAATGTTTTTTCTTGAATTGCGATAAACAACTGATGTTACAATCGTGTTTACATTTGTTACTGTACAACTTTCTGAATGTTTCAATTGTAAAGATTGTTGCATTTGTTCCTTGTGTTCTTAAGAGAACCCCTTCGTCTTCTAGGGCTTCGATCTTTAAATGAATCAACATTTAGATACTAAACTGTTTGAGTGAGAGGTCGCGACATGATAGAATACCCCCTTTTGCAACTTTAGGTGAGGGATACGGCCAGTAGGCTCTGAGGGTAACCCCCTAGGTTTAGGTTTCGCGGCTTTTAAGCCCACTAGTCGAAGTTTATAGCCTTCGGTTCTTTAAGTTAGAGTTAGCAGTGTTTTTAGCCCATTAGTAACTACGGTAAGGTAGTAAAACTTATCAAATCAACATGTCGTGGAGATAGTTGTCTTTTAAGGTTCTAAAACTCCCACACTTGGCACATTTAGCCAATCTTTGCTGATAATTTCTATCCACTTTAATCTTCATATACTGCCACGACTTCGTAAGGCTTTTTAGAATCATAATGGCTGTGACGCCTAACTGTGGACGCTGCTTTTTAGGTACTGCTGTCGCCATATGAACTTTGACCCAGATGAATTTTTGAGAGCCTTTTGGGAAAAACATTTCGGAGCCTCTCCCCCTGAGCTTCCTTTCGTGCCTCCTCTGAAGTCAATAGGGCCTTGTCAACTGAAGGATTTCCCCAACTGCGTAATACTACACTCAGACTTTGCGGATTCTGCCTGTAGGAAGGATTTCGAGTTCAAGAGAATGGAAGAGGAAGATAATTCTAGTAACCAACCATTGGACATAGAAGATGATGCCGCGAAAAGAGGTGCCACAGATGTTAGGGATGAACCAGCTGGCCCATCGGGGAGGGCCAAGAGGCCTCTTACTGGGCATTATATCCGCAGCATAATGACCCAAGACTAGGTTGATCAGGTAGCTGAGGCCTTCGAGTTTCCAAAAAACTTGATGTGCTCAGCACATGCTGTGAATCAAAGGTTGTGCACGACACTTTCTAACCATGGGGTCTGTTTCCCACTATATGCTTTCATTTACGGGCTGTGGCTGCCAGTTCCCGTTCCCATCAGATGAATTTTTCAAGCGATGAAGTTAGCACCAACCTAGTTAGATCCCAATGGCTGGAGGACCATTCTTGACGCAGTCGTGCTTTGGGAGAATTAATTCAGGAAAGATATTACTCCCGTGGATTTTTTCCACTTCTACCGCCCGAAGGAGAACTTTATAAACTGTATTGGTTACTACTACTTCTTCGTCCGTGGTAGGGATGAGACCCTTTACTCTGGGAGGCCGACCAGTGTAAAGAACTAGAAGGGGAAGTATTTCTACATCTCTGGAGAAGGGTGGGAGATTCACCCTCAGGAGAACAAGAGGGAGAAGTCGTTTAGAATGTCGCGGCAATGGGGGTGTCCCTCCAAGCTAGGTATTTTAATTATAGTTGTGTCCCATCCTTACAATTGCTTGTTACTCTCTATACTAACCTTTGAAATGTTTTTTGCAGTTCTCGACAACTTGCAATTGAGCAAGCGGCAAGAGAAGAAAGTTGCTAAGGCCGCGGCTATTCCTGTTGTGGAGAAGAAATTTAGCGACCTTGTAACTTCTACCACTTTATTTGAGGCAGGTTACTTCCCCAACAAGTCCATACCAAAAGAAATGGCTGCGGAAGGTAATAACCCAATCAATTAGTCTTTATTTCGCGATAATTTATATTTAAATCAATTCTTTACTATTGCATTTCTTCTTTTAGATGAGGAAGTTGATAGGGAGCTTTTGGCTGCCCAATTGGTTGAAATGGACGAGGACGCAGTCATTTTAAATAACGTTGTGCGAAATAGAAAAAGGAAGAGGAATAAGATGAAAGCTCCAGACGCAACCCCTTCTAGTGATAAGAATCCATCTGTCATGGCCCAGAATAAAGCCGAGGAAAAAACTGTCCCCACTGCGCCCCCACTCCTTGAGGAGTGTGACGATGATATTGGGGCAAATTTGGTTACGACAGGTCTGATGTCAACATCTGATGTCGCCATTCATTTAACTTCTCCGCCTTCGTCACCTATTATTGCGATTAATGCCAACTTGGTGCCTCCTCAGTGCCGCACCGGAGCTGGTCCTGATGGTCGACTGCGGCCACAGCTAAGACAGCCTGACCCTAAGTCTTCATGGGACACTACTGCGAAGGTTGCGCGAAGGATGAAGAGGGCCCTCGATGTCGTGGACCTTGATAGGTTGGTGGACGAAGATCATGACGATCTGGAGGATTGTGGCCTCCATAGTCTTTTGAGGGTAAGTGAAAGTGCTTTCTAAGTTTTAATTTTGCATTCCATACCTTCCTCCTAACTTCCTTTTTTCAGGGCGCGGACGTCATGGTACCTCAAAAGAGGAAGTACGAGGCCCTCTACAAACTAAAAGAGGCTGCGAAGAGGGTACACTCCGATGACTTGGAAGATGTACAGAATTCTTCCTTCCAGGCTAGAAAGCAGTCTGCTGACGCGGCCCTTCAGGCAGCCCAGATGAACCTAGAAGCTGCTATCAAAGCCAACGGAGAGGCGAAGGAAAATTTCAACCAGGTCGTGGAATCTCTAAAGGTATCTCGGGCCCAAGCCGCGAAAGCTGCCTAAGTTGCTGAGTCCAGTAATAATAAGCTCAGACTCCTTCAAAGGAAGTATGAAGAGTTGGAGGCCAAGGCTGCCCGTGATGCTGAAGCCCATGCCGTGATAATCAAGAAAATGGCGGTATATCATGGCGAAGCCCTTCAACTGGCCATCGACAGCACTGTGGAGTCTTTCAAGAGCTCCAAAGATTTTTACCTTATAAATAATAGGGCTTACCTCCGTGGTTACCAAGAGCTCACGCACAAAATTATTAAGAACTTCCCTGAGACTAAAGAGTCCGTCATTGCCTGGGGATTTGGTGATATTAAGCATCACCAATGCATAGCTGAGCTCAAGGCCGTGGCAGAGGAGAAAGCCAGGTTGAAGGCAGAGACTGAGGCAGTGGTCGCGGAGGAAGAGATCGAAACAGCTACGGATGGTGATGAAGGGGACGTCAATGACGATGCGGCCTCATAAGCTTGTAACTTGTATAATCCCACTTTTTTGAACTGCTTATCCATATAGGGTTGCGTCCCTTCCAATTTTTGAATTTTGTATATATGGTCTGTAATACAAACATTAATAGGTTAAGATTTTCGGATGCGGCCCTTTGTCTGTAACTAATTTGCCGCATCACCTTTGATGATGACTATTCTTGCCTCCTTTTTCTAGTAGATTTTTTATTCTTCTAGGTTACTTGCTTCAACACTTGAATGAATGCCCTCTTGACCTTTCCACTTGAATTCCATTATTGTTTCACATAAATAGGTTTGAACATGGCTGCGACAACTTTAGGTGTTTAAATTGTACATTCTATTTGAAAAAATGCACTTTAACTAACGTATGGGTCATAGGCTGTGGCCATACTTAGAAACCAAAATGGTATTTAGCTTAAGGTAGCGGCACTGTAATGTGGATGGTTTCTTTACATGGGTTGCGGACCTTTTCCCTTATACTTGAACTCATGACTGGAAGTAGTTGCTCTTCTTGAACAGGGCTGCGGCAGTTTAACAATCCTACCTTTATCTATCACGTCTTCTGAATGAATTTAATTAATGGCCGTAACCATATTGATAGGGATGTGTCACTTTTGAATGTTTGAATTCCCTCTATTGTAGCTTTAATTAGATCTAAATCCAAGTCATTACCACATCAACTCTTTGTCGCTTTAATGGCTGCAACTATATTGACAGGGCTACTGCACTCTTCTAGCCCTTCCATCTGAACATGGGCCTTTGTAGATATATGGGATACTATAAAGCCTCCCCAGGATGGGTTATATTATTAAGCCACCCACAGCTAATATACGGGATACTTTCAAGCCTCCCCAGGCTGGGTTATGTTATTAAGCCACCCACAACTAATATACGGGATACTTTCAAGCCTCCACAGGCTGGGTTATGTTATTAAGCCACCTACAGCTAATATACGGGATACTTTCAAGCCTCCCCAGGCTAGGTTATGTTATTAAGCCACCTACAGCTGATATACGGGATACTTTCAAGCCTCTCCAGGCTGGGTTATGTTATCAAGCCATCCACAGCTAATATACGGGATACTTTCAAGCCTCCCCAGGTTGGGTTATGTTATTAAGCCATCCACAGCTAATATACGGGATACTTTCAAGCCTCCCCAGGCTGGGTTATGTTATTAAGCCATCCACAGCTATGGATATATATAAAGCCATCCATGGATACATATTACAAGTCTCCTGACTTAATGACGCATCCCGAAAGCTAAGAACGGGCATTGTAAGCCCCCATGAGTGATGTTGCAGACCAATTTAAATAGCCGCTCACGATGGTTGCTTTCGCCATTTTAGATTATCACTTGCTTTCGGACAATCAGGCGTCTTGACGGGCATTGTGGAGCCATTTAGATATTATCATTCCCGATATAACATATTGTCTCGAATCGGGATCTATTTAAGACGAAAATGGTCTTTATAAGATGACATTTTATGGAAATGAGAATCAAAATATGGCACTATAAAGGTGAACTTGATTTCATATAACTATTCATATATATATGACTTTGTAAGGATAATACAAAGTTTAGTTTAAAACAACAAAAGAAGAGTTGTCACTGTAAAGTAGAGACATATGGAATATAAGATATAATCATGAAAAAATGGGCATGTGGTATGCAAGACTAGACCATCCCTTAAACATCTTTGAGGAACCTCCGCAGCATGCCATGGTCCAGATGGAACTTGCACCACTTAGCTTTGTTCCTCTTGTGGGGTGGAGCTTTGAGCTTCTCTAGCCACCTCAGCAGCTTATCCTCCTTAATGGACTCAAAGATGTCTTCAATTGGGAAGGACAATGGGGTGTAAGCCTTAGAGCTCCCTTCTGCCTTCTCTGATTTCCTTTTCTGGCTCCAGCTGACTGCTTCCGCGGACGGGTCCTCTGGTACTGTCGCGACAGCAAAGGCTATTGAAGAAATGTTCCTGGGTGCCACGCCCACATTGGGTGAGGCCGCGACCTATAGCATTAAGACCCTCTGATTCAAATAGTTTACTTGGGTCGGGAGTGAGGCGTGGTTGTCGTAGAGGTGGTTGAGGTGATTGTACAGTTTCACAATCTCATCTTTGACTTTTGTGCTCTGGCTGGATTCTCCTTCCATTTCTACTTTTTTTAGTCTTTACAAGGTATATATAATCTGAGACAAAATTAACAGAAGTGGGTAATCTAAGAAATGTTGGAGTAACCAAGTAGGAAATGGGGATGCAGTGTTTGCACTGCTACATGGTATTGCTGTTGAGGTCGTGGCCAGTATGGCACATAGGTGAACTGTTGTGGCCTTTGTATGATATTCACCAAGGTTGAGCTGGAAACCACCTGAGTTCGTTCCTTGATGTTTTGAAGCTTCTGTAATGCAACTGCCCCAGTAGAGACCGTGGCATGTAAGTTAATTGAACTATCGCGCCGCGTCCCTACCTAGGCAGTGAAGGGACAATCCCAAAATTGAATCCCAGAAACTGAGTTTTTCTCCCGAAACTCATGGAGAGCATACCTACTAGGGTATATCCATGAGAGAATAACCTCTCGGTGCAAAAAATGGCACAATTCTAATGATAAACCCTAGATCATAGGCAAAGAATAACAAAAAGGGAGTAAACATAAATCTTCCCTAATCACCCACCGTTACGGGGCTAAAGCCCATCAAGCTTTCCAGCTTTATCTAGGTGGGGCGATATCACAGGGGTATGTAAAATAGATCTAAAGTCATAAAATGGAGACCCGAGAGCAGATCTGAAGGTACGAAATAAGCATTTAAGGGTGTAAGTATAAAATAGAGCTCAATAACCAAAATTTACTCATGGGATGATGATCCAGAGGATCCCCACGAATAGAATAAGGTGTTTAAGAACTCGAACACACAAAGAAACAAGATTGAAATATCTCGTTTTCCACAAACGACGCCAGATTGATGATACGAGAAATCGCCCATAAGTCGTTCTCATACCAGCAAATCAAGTATAACGTACATAATAAACAAATAAAGCGAGTAAATAGAGAGAAGACAAGATATAGAGTGGTTTAGCCTTTAAAATAGGCATACATCCACTGTGTGCTACGTTCTCATTATATGCATTGCATTGTACAATATAATTGTGCCTAAAGAGGCGTACAAGTATGAGAATAAAGGAGAGTACATGGCAATATTGAGGATTTCGGTGTGCCGGAGAGGTGGCTGCAATGTAGATGTGTGGCCTCCAATTCGTATGTTGAGGTTGTGTAGAGAGAATCTGTATTATAGAATCTCACCCGTGGATGTGGAATCGATCCCTTATTTCGAGGTATGGTCCTCTATTTATAGGAGATATGCTCACGTGCTCTGAGCATGTGACTTACATAAAATCTGGAGCTGCTATAATGGAGAGGGATGCGGCCTGTAAGGCAAGCAATGAGTGTTGCATCCTACATGACTATAGCCAAAAGGTGTCGTGCCTTGTATGAGGTAGGGTTGCGGGTTGTACTTGATAGGGCCGCACCCTTTGTATGGTCCGCATCCGCGGCCTATAAGCTTCTGCATATGCTTGCGCAACTGTAAAGCGGCAGGGTGCTATGTTTGTATTATCAGGTGGGGTTTTACCACGTTAAAATTTCTTGTGTACACTCCCTCTTCATATCATCCCTTTCTTAAGACTGTGTTGGTTTATTTTGTTTAAAGTTTTGTTTTTCAAAATTTGTAAACCTATAACTGAAATTACTCGTTCATACTGTTTTATACATCTTGTGTTTAAAATTTGTTTTAAGAAAGGAGTTTTCTCAACAAACTATTCGGAGCCATTTAGATAGTTTAATCTTGTATTCAATAACTTAAGTGATACTTTTCAAAATTTTGTATATATAGAAACCTTGTAGACATTGCTTTTGTTTAATTTTATTTGCAAGTGGCAATTTTCACTCAAAAATAAATACGATATAATATTTTCAAATTTCAAAGGTAGCATCGCACATTCTAATGTTGTAGCCCTAATCACTTCATATCTTATTATTTTTAAGACATTCCATTAGTTTTTTAACTTCTCCAAATCATGAACCACATGTATCATACATACACAATAAGGAATTAAACATTATATCATAAGTCTTTTAGAGCTTTGAAAATTTTGTTAAAGACCATACAACATTATCATTCCTCAATAAAGTGTCATCTTAATAATGTGTAGTGTAGTGTAATATGCAATGAGATATGAATATGCATTCTCAAGAAAAACTTATCTCAAAGCTTATAAGACTTAAAGAAATTAGAATTAATCCAATGTAGCACATGTCATATTCCAACATAAAAGGAAAAATAGTCAAATAAGCCATTTTGATATAAGAAGATATGTCATGCATATATCATCTAAAAGGTATAAAAATGATTGGACTAAAGATATATATATATATTTTTTTGTCAATGAAAGATATATACAACCACAAAAGACAAGGCATATGATATAACAAATATGGAATAAAAGCTCAAAATTCTAAACGTGTTACTATAAGGTGAATCAAGCATGAAAATAACCGATTAATTTCTAAGATAATAAAATCTTGGGAATTCATTGAGAATAATACTAAAAGAGTATGTAAGGTATAAGTACAAAAAGGAAAAGATAAAATTACTTTACTATGCAAAGGGATACAACAAACATGGATCAACAAAAAAAAAAATCAACTAGGTGCAATAGTCCTAAAAGAATATTATTGGAAAAAAGAAACCAAACGAGCATTATAATGGTAATTATAAATATGAGATATAAAAAATATAAGCATGGTATGTAAATTTCATATAAGAATTAAAAGCAAATAATCTAGCATGATTATATATATATATATATATATATATATATATATATATATATATAATGATAATCTAGACTATTGAAAAGACGAACCAAAATATTTTTTCTTTTTTCAAAACATACAACAAAGAAAATCACAAAAGAAAAAACCCAAAAATGATCACAAGAGGCCTAAGGTCACGATAGAAAATCTAAAACTATTTCAGGCACTCACGGAGACGTTTTAACTAATAAAATTGGATGGATCCAAGGTAGGATCTCTTTAGGTCTCTAAATTTACTCGATACAAAATGTCTTTCCTAATATAATCATAACTAACTCAGTAGGTCTTATGGATGGGTGTGACTGGGTTGACGGGTTTAATGGGAGGCACAATGGGTTTAGCATTTCCTCCATTCTTTTGGACTTTTCTCCATCGGTTTCTTTACTTTTTATTACCCTTTCTACCAATAAAATTATTTATATCCTAACCATATAAATGCGTAAGAGGTTTACTAATAAATCAACAAAACTCCATTAAGTGGCCATCCCTTGTATGGGTGCAAGAATAACGCTTGGGCATGTTCACTTTAAGTGGTGTCTTAGAACAACATGGGGATCGTGCTGAATTATCTTCAATATAAAGTGAAACTCCTTCAAATTTCATTTCTTCTTGTAAAAGGAGCAAACGTATATATGTATATTCTTACAAACCATTACTTATTTCACATTTCTAGCATTAGTTTAGGAAGTAGTAATATTTGGAGTACAATTATTAGTGGAAAATATTTTAACAAAAATCGTGGCAACTAGTCACCTTAAACTTGTTAAAGACCAACCCATATTTATCGTAAGCTATTTGGGTCTATTTCATAGACATCTTCCCTAACTTCTATGATTTATTCTTCAACTCTACTTTCAAAGTAATGACCGAGATCAAATCATTTCAAAGCGATGAGAGCTAAACATATAAGTCGTCGTTAGTTTTTATAGAATCTTCTAAAGTATTTTTAGTTTTACGAAACTCCACACAAAGAGTATATCTCTCCCCTATTAGAGTATCTCTCTCACTATTCAAACAAATGAGCTTATCTACAAGGATGTCTCTTTGAGAAACTACTTGGCTCAATAAATCACTATCTGCCACCCCTGTATCTCTCTCCTGTTCAATTAGGAGTGGAAAGATAATGATTTATAATCCCATTGTCAAGATATTATTCCACGAGACAATCATATGCATTCCTAGAATAGTCAACTTCAGTATTACTAGAGAATGACAAATGAGCATCAACTTAGGAGTGCTCATCAAATGGTGCATCATCAAAATTGAATGACTGACAATAAAAGCCATGAAAACACCCTCGTTTGGAGAGGTGTTATTCTCCGAGTCCTAAATCGTATCACTCATGATAGATCTCGATATTTTATAACCTATATATTCTATATAAACAAAACTGCATTTATGGGACACATGTCTTCTACCGCCACACGTAAAAAAAGGTTATTGATTCGTTTGGGGATTCAACCTTTTTCACCCCACTATTTGACTCTAATCAAATTTGGTTGACTTACATTTATCATTTCCCTTGTTTTATATTTTTTATTCTTCATAACATGGTGAACTTTTTGGCAAAGAAAGAAACTGAGAAAGCAATAAGGGTTATATTGAGTCACTTGTATATTAGGTTACACACACAAAGATTCACTTTTTATCAAATTTTATCTTATTAAGATTAATGTGAACATGTAACGGTGATGTGAAACCAAATTCCAAACCAAAACAGAGAGAAGATGAAATAGAGAAAAAAATCTTTCGGGCAAAACCTTTAATTCAGCACTGTTAAAAGATAAAACAGACGCTTGAAGACTTACAAACTACTTAGGGATGTACTAAGTATAACACAAAGATGTCTTCAAATCTTCAAAATAAAACAATGCAGTCCAGCACCGCCCATACCAAGCAGATCTTGCATTGATCCACCGATCAACCTATGGAGTATGCAATTCCCTTCTTTTTCAGCTATAGAGCCTCGACTCCAATTATCAGCAGTGGAGAAAATCTCTACAAGTATTTAGAACATCGAAATGTGTTCTTCATGAGTAATTATAAATCTTGATCTTATAGCAACATATTCTTCATCAGAGTCAAATAAATGTCTAGTGTCCTTGTTAGAGTGAGATTTGAAAGCATTTCTTCTTTCTTTCTTTGACACTTGCTGGAATTTAATTTCACCTCATACGTTTGAAGTGAACCCACTAACTCATCCATATGCAAAAGGATTTGGGCAGTGACTCTAACTTTATACATGACACAAACCTTACCATCAAACCTCTTGGCTACAGATCGTAAGATTTTATCAACATCTATTTTTGGTATCTCTTTTACTAACAAAAATGAAGGCTTCACTATGTCATTCACACGTGCATAGAACTCATCAAAACTTTTTTGCCTTTCATGATCAAGACTTCAAAATATGTGGCCAACCATTGAAACTAGTGAGTTTTATAACCATGGTGCCTTCATGATTAATCTCCAAAACATCCCATGCTTGCTTAGATGTTGTATAATTTTTTCATTTAAACTCACCAATGATAATGGCTTAAAATATATAATTTCAGCAATAGTATTCCACCCATTATTTTTGTTATCATTGACATCCCAATTAAGTTTACTTTTTTTTTATTTGGACTCCATCGACAACAATGGTCGAGTATTCTCAATTCGCTTATACACTATTCATATTCCGTCATCCATGGACTGAAAATAAGTCATAATTCTAGCTTTACAATATAAATTGGTACTACTAATGAAATATGGTGGTCGATTCGAATAACTATCCTTCATCGAGCACACAAAAAGATCTACCATGGGCGATAAAGCCTAAAAATAAGGGGACTCAATTTGATACTTGTCGTCAGTGTTGGATCTGGACAATAACTACCAAAATGAAACTATTTATAGTTAAAAATAAATATTCTCCTTTAATCCAAATTTAGGCAAAAATTTATCCTAATGTCAAAGTGACAAAACACGATTTATAAAAATGATTGTCTTATTAACATACGCTCATTTAGAATATTAAGATAATCAAAATGTGAAAAATTAAATCATACACTTGAGACAAGAATACATACGAGAAAACATTTCGAGAAAAAACTCGGGCCAAAATGACACCTTGCACTAGTATAGGTAACGTATTAAAAGAAGGAAAAAATGATTTATAAAATTGAACCTCTCCTATAATAATAATGAGCAACCTCCACGACAACCTTTTTTCCACCTTGCAATAGCATGAGAAAGTAAGAATCACTCTCCAACCACTCGCCATGTCACACGTGTCAACCTTGTTGACATTGTTGCATTATAACCTTTCAACGAATATTATTGAGAGTTGAAGAAACTTATTTCAAGTAAAAGGAATCGATAAAATTCAAGGACTAACACCTAAAATACGTGAGGATATACTATTGGTTGATGGTGTAGAAAATATTTGGGCTAACTCAAAAATTCTCACCTTACTTTATACATCCAAGAATGCATAATAAAAAAAACATGAAGAACATAAAAGGAAGGAATAGGATTTCTTAACCTTGAAAGCTCAAGATATATTCTCTATTTTCCTCTTAAAAAATCCTCCTTTCTCTAAATGGAGACAATGGACAACTCTTAGGTATTATATCCAATAGTGAGAGTAACATGTATGATAAAACTCAAGTGTTATTTATCAAAAGGTAAAAAAAAGGTAATATTTTATTTTCTCTTTTTGTATAGTGTCTTAGCACATTCTCCAATGATATCTAATGGAAAGGTCTTTAAAAAGTACTCAATCCCAGCAGGTTCACTGCAGCGAAGACTTTCTTATTGACGCGAACAGTCTGTGAACAGGGGCATGCTAGAAACTAGGGATTTTTGTACTTATTTTTTTAGTTTTCACGACCAACGATGAAGATTTTTAAAGAAAAATTATAATTACTCATTTTATTTTATTTTACTTATCCTATTGCACCCCAATGCACCTTCATGATTCAAGTCTTTAAAGAGAATAAACATTGGTGACATTTATAAGATTGAACATCATTCATCATAACTTTATTCAAGAAGAGTTATGAAGGTAAATCTTTAAATTCTAGGGTATTTTAAAAGAGTTTACCTTTAAAAGTTTTCAAAATATTTTTTAAAAGAATTTTTAAAAAACTCGTCGGCTCGTTAGAATAAACTAACATGTCGTTCGAACAATATTTAGCATGTCGTTAGAACGAGGTTCCCGTATTCGAACGAGATCTAGAATGTCTCCTTTTTGGTCAGCTCAGGAATGTCGTTCGAAGTATAGTTGGAAGCCATTCGAGCGAGATTAGGTACATCATTCGAATGAGGGGCAGTTCGTTCTAACGAGTACACATGTATTTAGTTTTTTAACAAATATTTTCCAAATCTTTAATCCCTATATCTTTGCAACAACTTTCCATATAAATAGAGATGTGAGATTAGACTTTTTTCACAAGCCATTCAGAGTTTTTTTTATGATCAAACGCTATTAATTATTCATCCAAACCACTTGGATCTTTAAGGATCACTTTTCAAGAAGAACACATTCAAAAGTTCTAAACACTTGTAGAGATTTTATCTATTGCTGATTTGTGGAGTTGAGGCTCTACTGCTGAAGAATAAGGGAATCGAGTATCCAAAGGTTGATCGGTGGATACTGGGTAAGATTTGCTTGTTGTGGGCGGTGCTAGACTGCGTCATTTTCTATTGAACATTTGAAGACTCTTGCACATTATAATTACTGGATCTCTAAGTAGTTTTTAAGCCATTATGTGTCTGTCAATTTCTGCAATAATGTTGAATTAAAGGTTTTTCCCAACAGGGATTTTCCTCAATTTCTTCTTATTGCGGATTGGGTTGGATTTCGGCTTTAATTAATGTTGCATATTAACTTTAATTCAAATCAAGATAAAATTTGGAAAAAAGTGAATTTATGCATTTCGCCTAGTATACAAGTAATTCCGTGTTTCCCTTTCTCAAATTGGTATCAGAGAAGGTTGCACTAAACTTCTGTATGATCCTTTTAACGATGATTTTTTTTTGGATACCAATTTCTCAAATTGGTATCAGAGCGGGTTACACTAATTTATTATGAAATCTTTAAATTTATAATTCTAGTATAATTTATATAATAGGCTATCTATTTTTTATGGGTCAAATTATGCATATTGGAAAGCTCGAATGAGGTCGGCACTGAAATCGATTTACGATAGAGTCTAGCTTGTTTGTGAAAGAGGGTCACCACCCACTGCGACTAATGACAATATCAAAAGTCTTAAACATGTCACTACCTGGACAAAAGATGATTTTAAATGGAGTAATTTTAACGCCCGCGACTTAAGTGCAATTTCTCGAGCCGTCACCCCTGACGAGTTCCGCCACATCATGGCGTGCACCATAGCTAAAAAAGTTTGAGATCCTCCTCAACTCACTCATAAGGGTACCAATGTTGTTAAAGCTTCTAAGATAAAAAATCTCATCACACAGTTTGAAACTATCACAATGCTAGAATCTGAGGCTTTTGATGAATATTATTCTAGATTATCTGATATAGTCAATTCTAGTTTTAATTTGGGTGAGAGAATTCCTCATACGTGAGTTGTGAAAAAGATTTTGAGACCCCTATCATCCCGTTTAATACCAAAAGTTACAATCCTTAATTCTTTGGGAATTTAGATGCTCTTAGGTTATAAGAACTCGTATGAGACCTCAAAACTTATGAAATCGATATTTTCCCAAAACTAAAATGAAAAATGAAATAGGTATTTCTTTGAAAGCTTGGTCTAAAAAGAAAAAAGGACAAAGTTTTTTATTCTGACCGTGAGTTTGATTTTGAGCTTGATGATCTTGTCTCGTTTGTTCAAAGTTTTAGAAAATTTCTCAAATTTAACAAATAAATTATTCCAAAGAAAATAAGAATTTTAAGAAAAATAAAAATGTCAATAAGGGAAAAAATGTTTTTGAGGATGAAGTAAGATGTGTTGAATGTAAGGGAAAAGGACACAAAGCCCATGAGTGTCCCGCTAAACTAAAGAGATAGTGCAAATGCAAAGCTGCATACAATGCCAATTTTTGTGATAATGTCATCGAGTTGGTGGATTCTGGGGATGAATCATCGCATGGACCTTGTCTTCCATTCATGTCCAGTCACTTTAGTACTTCGAGTTTATCCCACGTCAGTGAGAACGGTTCTAAATGAGATAGCCTTAAAACTTTGTTAAACCATTTTAGAGATAGAGAGAGAGAGAGAGATGAAGAGAATTTGAGTGAAGGAGAAGGTGGACTTCAATGCGCCTACGTCAAACTTTACAAAGAGTCGTTGAGAACCAAAAAGCAAAATAGGAGTTTGACTCTTAGGTTGTTTGATTTATAGTAGGAAGTGAAATTTTGAAAAAGTTTGAGATGTTGGTGAGTTAACTCGAGAAGTTAAAAGTTTCATTCTGTCAGTAATTAATTGTGGTTGGTAAGGAAAATGTCGATTTAAGGAAAATTCCAATTTGACTAACACTGTGGCTAGTTTTACGAGAGATATTCAAGCTTCATTGGAGACTCGTGAGAAACTTTAAGCCCGTGTATAATAACTTGAGAAAGATCTCGAACATGCCCAATAGCTCAAGATCATTATAGAGGACACGCCTAAGAAGGTTGAAAAGATGTTCATCGGTCCCACGTTGGGTTTTAACGAGAGGCATGGAATAGGTTATGAAGGTGCATACACTTCCCATGCCACACCCAAATCGGTTCCCGAGTTTGTGATGGATCCTTATGGGCCTCGACTTAACCCACCGAGGAGAGAGCGTCCTAGGCATTTTGAACAAGGTAGACCCAAGTTTGTTTATGTTTATTCCCGTTGAAAACAAAAATGTCACCATAGGGAAATTTTTTTTAAGTTAGGGAGAGTTTCTCACACTCGTGTTCCCCGATATGCTCCCACGTGAGTTCACACACATGTTCCCGTACGCACTCCTATACATGTTCCTACTCATGCCTCCCCACACTATCGTAAAGATTTTGAGAGCTTTCGAGAGCAAGTAAAGTTTTTGATAAAAATTTGTTTGATGGAGGAATTTTAAAGGATGTCTAATCCTGTTGAGAACACCTCCCAGACCAATGATTGAGTTTGGGTACTTTATCTAGTATAAGAATTTTTTCTTGTTCGTATCATTTACCCCTATTTCTATATTGTATTTCTATTGTATCTCTATATTTATATATGCTTTTTTTTAAAATCTTGAAAAATGTTAAAAGATTTTATTTTGATAATTCTTTTGAAAAAAGGTAAAAAGATTTTCATATATTGTTTTGCACCATATATGGATGTGCATTTAAGATGTTCGAATCACCCCTTCCTTCCATCCATTTGTGTGACTTTTTCATGATATTTTGAGGCATGGCTTCATTTCTTTAGTGTGTTTAATAATATGTGGATAACATTTCATTGTTCATTGATGATTACTTTCTTCATGCTAGACTTGTTATCACCTTTATTACACACATACACGGACTATCTGAATATTGTACTTCCTTAGCATGTGTCGAATACAGTGTCATCCCAATAGCATTTAATAACAAACTAAATGTATTAAAGATAAGTTGTGCTTTCAAGAGCCATTGCCCGGGTTTCGTTTCTCAAAAAATTTGTTTATGTTAAGCAATGGAAAGGGGCTATAAAATAGCAAATTCTCTTTGCGTTAAAAGCTACCATTTGCAAAAAGAGGCTAAAAGATTAATGACATGCAAAAACCGAAAGTGCCAATATTTAAAATGTTTGGGGATTAAAAGTTAAATTAATAAATTCCTCCAAAACTTCCTAGGTAGAAAAAAAAAGACACAAAATAATGTGGTACAAAATGGGATTTTTTAAAGTTTCAAAACATGCATTTTTTTCCTTTTGGAGTGCAACACGTGTGTGCATGTGAGTGGCCCATTTTGTATTTTATTTGTCTCGCATATCTAAGACTTAATCTCAGCCCTTGGATCATTTATTATCAACGATCTGCATGTTCTCTGAATCAATCCAAGTGAGATCAGTTAGGACCAATAGGAATGTGAGGTCGTGCGATGCGTTGTGAAGCATTGGATTTGAATTTAAACAAATGTTTTAATCTTGACCGTTGATTTCCATCGAACATCCAGAACTTTCATCCAACAATATAAATAGAGAACATACGTTGGGCATTTAGAAACTTTTAACACTTCGTCCGTCTGAGAGAATAAACTAGAGATAAGAGATAAAGGAGAGAGAGGGAGAGAGACTAGAGAAAAATATATAAAAGATTAGATTTTTCTCTCAAGCCAAACTCATACACACTTGATTATAACCGTATCATAAAACCACCATATTTTTTAGTTAAAAATTTAGGCTTTCTTGAGGGTTTGTGAGTTTGTTTGTTTGATAAACCTCTTCAAATTTTATCTATCTTCGGAATATGAATCTCAGTGTATTTCTCACATTTCTTCCTAGATATTGTGAAAAACACTTTTGAGATACATTTTTAGTGTTTATATATCTTCTCCTATTGGATCTTGAGTTTTATTGTATATATGTTTAGATTCATTATCTCTGATTTCAATATCTAGAAAAAGAGACTTCAAAACAAGTGTATATTTTAGATCTAAAGGTTTTGTCTCTAAAACAAAGTTTTACAGTTTGTGAAACTTGTTTTATAAATAAATAAAGTTTTTGAAACTTAGATCTATTTTTTTTTACGATTTAACTTCTGAAATATTATTTCGAAAAAGAAGTCTGATTTTCTTGAGAATTGAAACCTTGCATGTCATATGGAATTATTGCAATTCATAGGACTGTTTGTATATTATTAAGAGCAAAGTGAGTTTCATACTGCATTTTAAGCACTTCACAGTCACTACACTATCGCACAAACACATAGAAAAAGTGTTGTTCTTTGGAGAGATTCAGTATGACTAAGCCACTGAAGCAAGGAGTAAGGAGTTACAACAAGGAACAACCAGGAAGATCAAAAGCGTCAGAATCAGAATATCGTGGAGGCGCTTATTAGGTATATTTTTTGTATTTTAGCTTTAGGATCATGTGTTAGCATGTTCATGTGCTCTTATCTCCTAAAATTATTTTTAGTGAATTTTTTGTTGTGGCATATAGGTTATCGTGAATATTTTCTCAGATTTGTGGGTTTACCACGTTAATAATACATGTGTCAAACTTTACTAATTTGTGTTCTTAATGCTTGTATGGTTTGGTTCGTTTCCAAAGAATTAATATAGCTTTTTAACTTAAAACCTGAGTAATCAAACTACCAAGTTTAAATCTGACTTGAACAAATTTTACACATCTTGTGTTTTAAGATTTCTAAAATGAGTTTCCTAAACGAGTTTATTTCAGAGTTTACTTAATCTTTAACTGCCTGTTAAAAACTTAGTGAACAATTTTCAGATTTTGAGGGTGTTATAAAGTAGAACATCAATGGATTTGCACAAGAGTCTCTCTTGAAAAATATTAAATAGTTTGGCGTTATTGATTTGAGAAGCATTTAAATTCATAACATGTTTCATAAGTCGAGTCAATTTCATTTATGTTCAACTTTCTTACACCTAAGGTTGAGATTAAGTTCTTTCTATAGAAGTATCTCATTGACTTCGTTCACGAATGTTATGAATGATTATGTTAATTTGCCCGTGAAAAATATTCACACAATTACATTTCATTTTCACGATTTGGATATTTTAGGGTTATTCCATGGTGTGATGTATTTATACTTTTATGTACTTTTTATACATATATTCATTTTAATACTTGAGAAAATTGAAAATTTTCAAAATTAGTTTGTTGTCGTTTAGAAAGTCATTGCATGTGCTTTATTGATTATCTTTGTGATGGTTTTTATATTGGATTCCTATGATGATAATATTTAATGATTAGTTTCTTACCCTTTGTTTATTACTGACAAAAATGGGGAGAACAAATTGAGGAGGAGTTTATTTTTCTTTAAACTCGTATGCGTCATGGTATTTCTTTTGTCTCATGTGTGTATGTCGTCCCCCCTTGATGAAGATTTCATGGACCACAAAAGATGAAGACTTTCAGTTGAAGACTTATATATTTATGCGTTTCCATTTCTTGATTTTGGAGGGCATTAGTTGTATTAGTCTTAGGGGTCAATTTTGTCTTCCGTTTGTGTTTTGTAACGAAATAGCCAAAGGAGGGGATTTCAAAGAGCAAAATTTATAATTGCTCATTTTATTTTATTTAGCTTATTCCGCTACACCTCGCTGCACCTTCATAAAAGTTCTCAAGTCTTCGAAGAGAAGAAATATTGGTGACATTTACAAGATTGAAGATCGTTTATCACAACTTTATCCGAGAAGAGTTATGAAGTGGTATGGTAAAGCTTTAAATTTACAGGGGTTATTTTAAAAGAGTTTGCATTTAAAAGTTTTTAAAAAAATTTAAAGATTTTTTCAAAAACTCGTTGGCTTGTTAGAACAAACTGACATGTCATTCGAACAAAATTTAATAGGTCATCAGGACGAGGTTCTCGCACTCGAACGAGATTCGGAACATTCTCTTTTTGGTCAGCTTCACATGTCGTTCGAAGTTGTTCGAATGAGAGTAGGTACATCATTCGAACGAAGTGGTAAATCGTTCGAACGAGTAAGCAAGTTTCCATTTTTAAATAAATATTTTCCAAATATATATTCCCTTTCTCTTTGCAAGAACTTTGCCTATAAATAAAGATGCGAGATTAGACTTTTCCAGAAACCATTTTAGAGTGCTTTTTATGATCGAACTCTACCAATTTTTCATTCAAACATTTCGGATCTTTAAGGATCATTTTTCCAAATCAAGAAGAACACATTCAAAAGTTCAAAACCCTTGTAGAGACTTTATCTGCTGCTGATTTGTGGATTCGAGGCTCTACTGTTGAAGAATAAGGGAATCAAGTATTCTAAAGGCTGATTGGTGGATATTGAGGCAAGATCTTCTTGGTGTGGGCGGTGCTGGACTGCATCATTTTCTATTAAAGATTTTAAGACTCTTGTGCATTATACTTAATGGATACCTAAGAAATTTATAAGTCATCATGTATCTGTCAAATTCTTTACTAGTGCTGAATTAAAGGTTTTGCCTGAAAGAGATTTTTTCTCAATCTCTTTTCCTTCGAGTTTGATTTTGAATTTGGATTCAGTTAATACTGCATGTTCACTTTTAATTAAATCAAGTTAAATTTGGTAAAAAGTGAATTTGTGTGCTTGGCCTAATATACAAGTAAGTTTGTATATCCCTTTCTTAAGATACTTCCCTGATGCGAAGTCGTGATTCATTACAGTGATCGACTAACGAATAGGGTCATAAATGGAAATAACGTTTACTCAATTTCAAATAATTCAACAAAACTCGAAATTGTCTTGTTCAACTTATGACATTGTAGATTCAAATACAAAATACGCATTTCAAACATAAGTTTTATATATAAAGAATATATTGCATCATGTATTTGGCAGACTCGAAATCCTTATGTTTAAATTAGAATATTTTTTCTAAATTTAAGAAAACATTTAGCTAAATGGTAAAATATAAGTCTTATAAGTTAGTTTTTCACTTTTACCTTCACCCTATAAGTCCCAAAATTTGGCTTACTTTGGAAAACTACCATGACAAAGGTTTGGTGATGTCCGATCTTGAAATCATGAATGTAAAGCTTTTCAAAGACCCAATTGACCAAGACTCAAAGTGTGTTCTGGAAGCCAGAATGAAACAATCAAATGAGTTGAGGGCGCTTGAGAAACCATATATCGTGACAAAAGCCTATATTTAGTGTTCTAGATATTCAAACTTTGTTTATGTCTTCTAAAACGTGATGAACCAAAGATCATTTGGGAAGAAATTTTTTAAGTTAGTCCCAACACATTTATTGAAGAAATGAGATTTTACAGGCAACATGAACAATGCATTTTTACAATTTCAAATGATAGAGGAACGTGCACTTTTTGCGACTCATATTTCAAATGAATGCATTTCACATTTTTTTGTGAAATGATCAAATATAAGATTTTATACATGAGGTAAAATGAGGCAATTAATGAATCATTTCATTAATGAAATCAAAGATAATTAATGGGCCAATTTGTAAATGTACAAATTTATTAATGAGACAATTTATAATTTTAGGACAACCAAACGGGCCTAAGTCAATCGAGCCATCGAAATCACCTTCAAACTCTATTGGTACATATGATCTTTTATTTAAAGGTTCATCGGCCCTAACAAATACCCCAAGATGTTGGCATTAACGATTTTCCAAGTTGGGAGAATATTTTGGTTATTTTTCCTCTCACTGGTAGTTTCGGCGTTGGGTATTTGGATAAATATTTGTAAGTTGGTGTATGACCTAAAATTACATGCATGAGTATCCACCCAAACCTTCACCCGAGAATCATTTTTTTTGTCCAAACTTGACAAAGATTATTGAGGTATGCAAAGTAATCTTTCAAGATTTTCTTACCCCTTCTAATTTTAAAATATAATAAACCTCATATATAAGGGATGCCAACAATTATAAATGATGTCCTCCTATTGTAAATACAAGCCCCCACCCCCAAACACACACACACACTCTCAAAATAAATAAATAAGCCATCTTATTTAGACCACGAACCCCATGTTCATTTACGGAGATGCCAAAAAATCCATTTAATTTTTGTACGAGCCCTAAAATGGTAACAATATGAGTTTTTAGGTTGCCATCATGTAAAAAAAAAACTAATTTCAAAAGTCCATAATTGGGTATCGAGGATCTTGTTCATGGTAACCATGTCCATCAAGGCCCTAAAACAGTTGTGAGAACAATGCATTAAAATCAATTTGTAATGAGGCAAGGCCTTTACAAAAAGAGGTTAAAGCGGAGCTTAAACCCACCTTAAAAAATCGCAAGGGTACACCATTTCCCACTAGTGAAGGTTGTGAAGATCTTCCCTGCTTTAGGAACCTAATGAGGAATTCACTTGGGATTTTGAACCTCATCCTAAATTCTTGAATGGATGAATTTTAGGAAACCTCATATTTGCTTGCCATTTTTCTTATTCGAAAAAACAAATAAACAAGTAACTAAACTTTGAGAAAATAGACGACTAAGAGAGATAAAGGGTAAACTAATGAAAATAAGTTGTAAAGAAATTAGAAAAGAATTTACCGGAGCGTGAAATATTAATAGACTATCAATCGATACACTATATGAAACCATGTTTCATATCAAATGACAAACAAATGGCTCCTTATTTAGTGTAGCTTCCCTTTTGGATCAAAGCCACTACATGCGATAATGTGTCATCGAATGCCTTGATATGCGAAGTACTATTCTTTCACAGAACAATTGAAACATGGATAAAATATATGATTACTTTCCTTTCATAAACAAAAAACTACAAAGCCTTAGCTTCATGACACATCTTGTATGATGCTATTAAAAAATACAATGCTAGGTCCTGCCTATATGACCTCATATATATGATTTAACAAATACATGTGGGCAATTGAAGAAACTAATAATGGATAACTAATCACAGTGAGAAATGTGTAAAAGATAATTTTAGAGGTAAACCATGATCATTGATCGACCTGGAAAAGGAGCCAATAACTCCTCATTATACGATTTTGATAAGGATGAACATAATGAAAGATTACATTCCACTATGGAGAGGGCTTCCTAGTGAAGACAAACCCCATAAAGATTGTAAAACAATTTTAAAGCGAAAAAAAACTCTAACACTTAGTTGGATCACTATTATATTCCTTTGAATTATAAATAACTTCCATAGAATAAAGAAGTCCAATGAGCAATCTTGTACTTGAGTCCCTGACTCTCAACTATCCAAGAACCTAACTTTCTTCCCAATTGGATATAAGGTCCGTTTGGTTGGCATAATTTGCCTAGGCAAATGCCAAAAAGTTGACAAATATGAAAATTTGCCCACATTTTGGCTGTTTGGTTGCATAATTTTGCCTAGGCATTATTTGCCAATGTACAACACCTCCTATGCACAATCTGTGGTCAAATTTTGCTTACCTATTTGAGTGGGAAATATTTGCCCACAAATTTGTCAACTTCTTAAACGGTTTTAATGTTTTAAAAAATAATTTAAAAACTGTTTTAAATAATTAAAAAACTGTTATGAATATTTAAAAATTGTTTTATAATGTTTCAAAAACTGTTTTTAATATTATAAAAAATTGTTAAGAAAATGTTTACAATTTTTTTAAAAAACCGTATTAACAAAATATTGTAAAAACTGTTTTTAACATTTTTAAAAACTGTTGTGAATATATTATAAAAACAGTTTTAAAGTTTTAAAAAATAATTTTAAAGACTGTTTTAAATATTTAAAAAAACTATATTTAAAAACTGTTTTGTAATGTTTTGAAAACTGCTTTTAATATTATAAAAAATTGTTAAGAGAATGTTTTACAAATTTTTTGAAAAACCGTAATATAAAAATATTGTAAAACAGTTTTTAACATTTTTAAAAACTGTTTTGGATATATTATAAAAACTGTTTTAAAGTTTAAAAAAATATTTTGTAAAACTGTTTTAAATAGTTTAAAAAAACTGTTGTGAATGTTTAAAATTTGTTTTGTAATATTTTAAAAACTGTTTTTGATATTATAAAAAATTGTTAAGAGAATGTTTTACAAATTTTTTGAAAAAACGTAATATGAAAATATTGTAAAAATAGTTTTTAACAATTTTAAAAACTGTTTTGAATATAATATAAAAACAGTTTTAAAGTTTAAAAACAAAATTAAAAAATATTTTAAATAGTTAAAAAAAACTGTTGTGAATATTTAAAAATTGTTTTGTATTATAAAAAATTGTTAAGAAAACGGTTTACAATTTTTTTTAAAAACTGTAATATAAAAATATTGCAAAAACTATTTTTAACATTTTTGAATATAATATAAAAATTGTTTTTAAATAAATTAATTGGATTGACTTTAATTTCGTCTAATGTTGTTTGATAGCGTCATCTGAATTTGCCTAGGCAAAATTTGCCTAGGCAAATTTTGCCATGCCCACTCTTTTGCCCACTTGCAACCAAACGGACCCTAAGCAAAATTCCTTTACGAAATTACATAGGATCTCGTGTCTATTGTTATTTAAAAGGATCTTCTTTTTTTATTGTATTTTCCAAACTATGATTGTACCCTTAGTCACACAGATCGCCTAATATGGTTGTTGCACCCGCTCTAGAATCGCGATTTCATGAATTACATGCGAAATCGTTGTGAATCCGCGACTTGAAATTTTACAATACGCGCTCTCATGTTTTCAAGTTCGTATTCTCAAATGGGCTGTGAAAGTTCCTCACTGGTAGAAGCCATATATGCTTCATTGACAACCATCACCTATTAAATGTCATGATTATAGAAGACAGTCATTTTGTTTGTTCAGCCTATGCCCCTATACGCACAGGGCCAGTCCTAAGATTGGGAGTGCCCTGTGCGAAAATCAATTTAGGGTCCTTTAAAAAAATATTGTACAAAGATATGAAATACCTAAAATGGGCCCCTAAAAAATTTAACTTATTTTTTAGGGCCCATTTTAGTTGGGTGAGATTTTTGTGTAGTTGAATCATTATTTATATAAATTGTTTTTGGGTAGTTAAAAAATGGGCCCCTAAAAATTTAAACTTATTTTAAAAATTGACATTTTTATATACATAAAATATTTTTGGACCCCTAAAATATACATATATAGGTGCATACTCTAAAATGGGCCCTGTGCAATTGCCCACTTAGCACATGGCAAGGGCCGGCCATGTATACGCACATAACCCTATGCCCGTGTCACTAAACCTCAACCACTGATCTTTTGCTTTCCATTGCAATTCATCCACGCCATTCATGAGATTCATCTTTAATTTGTTGCATTCTTTTTCTATCTTTTAATTTATTCCCTTTTAAGTTTATAATTATAGTTAATTCCTAAGATATATAAATTAATTTGTGGATGTAGTTTTAGTGTTAAAAAAATATAATATTTGTAAAATATATGTATATGTGTATATATATATCATTTTAAGGCAATAAATAATTTTAAATTAATAAATTAATAGCCGCTTTGGTGTCGCTCCCGCATTTTCAATTTTCAAAAAATTAACGCATTCGCACCCGCACTCGAATCCGCACCCGTTCACGTACTTGTGACTTAGATTGTACCCAAGTTTATTCTTCTACGCTAGCCATGAATGCATACAGCGTATTATGAATTTAGTTAAATTGTCTCTTAACCTACATTTCATTTACTCCATTTTAAAGAATCTTGGGTAAATTAGACATAGCCCCCTCAACTCTCTCGGGTTTACAGGTCACCTCCCTCAACAAAAATACCCGACAAACTCACCCCTTTAACTATCAATTCGTTACAATTAAACCCAGAAATCGAGTTCCTTCAATTTTTACACAAATTAACTAAAATACCCTTCATCCAATTTAAAAATCCAAAAAAATCTTTTTTTTTGTGAAACTCAACAACAATTTCAAAATATAAACCTAACTCTCTCTCTCTCTCTCTCTCGCGCGCGCGCGCGCTCTCTCGATCTATTCATCCTCACGAAATCACACCCACCTTCTACCCTTCTTTACTCCACCATTTCCAATATCCACCACCACCTTCTCACCAACACACCCACCTCCACCACCACCTCCTCGCCACTACATCCCCACCATCACCAACCAAAATGCAAACCCATAAAATATGCACCATAAAACTAAAAAAAAATCAACTCACCAAGTCACCATCTCCCCACCCCGACCAAACCCCGCTCCATCTCCGACCAACCCAAAACCTTTACCCTATCTTTGACTAACCTAAACCATTTGCTCCATCTCCAACCAAACATATAAACCATCTCTCTCTCTCTCTCTACCTACCTACTTATCTCTCTATCTCTCTCTCTCTCTCTCTCTCTCTCTCTCTCTCTCTATATATATATATATATATATATATATATATATATATATATATATATATATATATATATATATATATTTATCTATATATCTTTCTCATATCATATTTAACAACCGCTTGCCTTCGATATGCTCCATCTCTAATATGATGGGTTTTTTACCTGCTCCATATCCATTCCCCCTGGATTTTGTTTGGATTTTTTGTTCATGGATTTGATTTTGAGTTTGAGTCTGAGTTTCTATACGTGTGTGTGCTGAAGGTGATGGTGGGCATAAGTGAGAGTTTGAAATGAGGAGTTTGGCTGCCAGCCTGCCATTATGAGGTGGTGGTGGGTGGTGGGGTTATAGTTTTGAAATGGCTTGAGGAAGGATTGGTGGTGGTGGGTGGAGGCTGGAGGTTTGGGTGGTGGTGATGGGAATGTGTGGGTTTGAAACGGTTTATTGAGGAGAGAGAGATAATGGGTTAGGTTTGAATTATATATATATATATATATATATATACACACACACACACACATACAGAGTACTGATCTTGTGCATACCAGTCCGCATTTTAAGAGTGAGGACTAGACATGTGTCACCTGGCGGTGAGCCCAGAAGAGAGAGAGATTGCCTACAATTTAGCCTATAATTTCTAAGCTCACCGTCAGGTGACACATGTCCGGTCCTCACTCTTAAAATGCGGACTGGTATGCACAAGAGTAGCATTGTATATATATATATATATATATATATATATATATATGTATTGGGTTTTTTAATTGGGTGCGAGATATTTTAGTCAATTTGTGTAAAAAATAGAGGGAACCCGATTTTTGGGTTTAATTGCAAAGAATTAATAGTTAAAAGGGTGGGTTTGTAGGATATTCCTATTTTTTACCTTCCACCCCATTATTTAATGGAGTATAACTGCATAAATACATTTAAAAATTTTGTTATTCAATTTTTAGGAATGACGAGTATTGATGAAAACAGAGAAATAGAGAATAAGATTTGAACATAAACGAATAGAGGATAAATGAAAAGTTACAAGTACGAGGATGAATAAATAGTCAACGCAAAGAATAAGAAGAAATAAAAGAGGAGAGAAGGATAAAATAAAGTTTTGTTACTAATTTATCATGTTACAGACGAGACTTGGGACAACCCTGATATAATTATGATTAATTATATTTGAATAATGCTTACCTTATACAATATGTATAATGTTCTATTAGTATCTCTAATGTTAAGTTATTATGTGTAGTCTAATCCTATCTTCATAAAGCATGAAATATCAAATTAGTTACAAACACACAAATTTTAAAGTTCTCGGTAGAAAGGCTCATATTGGAGAGTAGTTTTTACCCTTATAATATAACAATTGACTTGAGGTGAAAACTATATTGTTGTAGATGTATGAGTTAAGTTTGTAACACAAAAAACGGTGTGTAAAACAGAGGTCCGAGTAAGGAGCTATGATGAAATTACGAAACAAGGGCAAATTTGTCCATTCATTAAGTGGTATTTTGTCTTATTAGTACACCATGTGTTATAATTTAATTGGTTAGAAGTGGAGGTTGGTTTGGCCGACTTTAAACCCTTGTAATAACCACCTCCTTCAGCAATTTCAGCCAAGAGAGAGTTGGAGCTTGAGGAAAAATAATTGTGAAGTTTTGGAAGAAGAAAGTGAGAAGAAAATTTGAGAAAAATCAATTGGAAATTACATAAAAGTCCCTAAGGTAATTCTATCCATGAATCTTGTTATATTTTTTATGTTAGTGATTTAAATGATAAAAATCATTAATTGTTTACTAAACTTTCATGCCTTGATGTATATGTATGGGTAGATACAAGTTTAAAGAAAGTTAAGGTGTAAACCCTTTATATTGCTTCGATTAAAAACCTTGTGTATTCAAACTTCTATATGTTTTCGTATACTTACTCGAATTGACTAATTCCACTTGGATATTAAAATATACACATATATAAAAAGCATATCCAAAAATTATATAAAAATACCAAGGAATGAATCTTGGGTGATAGTTTGAAATTGAGGTGTAAAATTTACCCCCAAAAGAGTAAGTATGCATATCTTGTGTTTGAAGTTTCGGTTGACATAGAAAATGAACTATAAAAATTATGAAACTTTAATCTTGTATTATTAAATATGTTTTCTAAAATTGGGTGGAATTTCATAGAAAGTTGTGATGTATAAAAATTGTGAAAATTCTTGGAAGTTGACTGAATGATAGAGGGGCCGATAGTGAAGAAATTGACATATCTTGCTCTAGAAAACTTGAAATGATGTACCGTATTTTGTGTTGGAAACCTAATATGACAAGGATTGGATTGCTAAGAAGAAATTAAAGTATGTATGGACTATTATTTGGATATGTTGAATATCTTAACATGAATTTAGATAGAACTTCATTTATGATAAATGATTTGAATGGAATCCTATGATGCGTATGAATTGAGTTGTGCTTAAGATATTCCTTGGATTATTAATATTCTTATGACGATACTAATGTTGTAAGAATGATATAAAGTAAAGAAGAATCGGTTGAATAAGTGTTGGACAAAGGAAAAGAAAAGGCCTGATAAGTTGACAAGGTGAGTGTACTTATGATTGTTTCATATATAAATATGAAAATGATATGATGGATATGGATATAGCTCTAAGAGCAGGATTTGTTTGGATATTAAATTATTCAGGATTAGTTTGAATACTCAGGTATTCAGGATTTTTTTAGACATTCAAATATCCAGTATTTGTTTGGGTCTTATGATCCAGGATTGTTATTGGGCAAAGATGCAATTATTTGTTTTGTGTTATGACAAAGATTTGTTGGAACTTATGTTCCAGGATTTGTTATTGCCATAATGGGCAGAATTATTTGGATTTTATATCCATAGATTTGATATAAAACTATTACTTCATTGCAGGGAAGGAGTATCTCACTCAGCTTAATGTTTATTGTTTATATTTTAACTTTTTCAGGTTTGTACACTGTTAGCTAGGATACCATATGATCGGTGATTTTTAAAGTTGCACCGTTAGGAAGAGTTGGGGTTTATATATGGGGATTTTATTATTGTCACACTTGGGAGTTTACTATACTCACACATTGTATGTATTGAGTTAAAGTGGTTTAACTTTATAACTGTAATAGTTAATTATAGTACTGTAAGTCCGCTTAGTTATGACTCTGATGTTAATTATGTTATTGTACAAAGAACAATATTATGATTATTATGTACATTGTGTATGAAAAATTGATAAATAAATTATACTTCAATGGGATGAAGATTTGATTTAATTATTATAAAAACAAATTATTAAAATGGATTTGGGTTTGGAGTGTGACAATTAGTGGTATCAGAGCATCTAGGTTATAAATTTTGTACGTGTGCGACTGTTAGATGGCAGTTATTGGTCCGCTTTGATAGTGTTGAATTGTTTATGTACTAACTAATAATTTAGTATTGTGAACTATTTATGTTGGTTGTTAGAACTTTGTTGTATTGCAGATAATTACAGATGGAACCTAGGAATGGAAACATAGAGAAGATGGAGTAGCTTCTCATACAGAGGATACTGAAGTAGAGCAGAGTGTTGCTGGAAGGGATAGAGAGCGTGAGAAGCCTATGGAGATGCAAATAATGGCACAGGCAATGCTGAGGATGGCAAAACAACAGAAAAGGAATGGCAGAACAACAAACTAAATGTCTTGAATCAAAGACTGTAGCTAGAATTGAGAAAGAGGCAAGGAAGGAAATGAAAGATTCCATGCATGAAAAGTTCCTGAAGTTGAATCCTCTAGAATATTCAGGGGGTTGAACCTACAAAAGCTGAGATGTGGGTTAGAGATCTAAAGACTATCTTTGCAGTGATGAAAGTTCCATATAACCAAAAAGTGAATTTGGTTGTGGTTAGGCTGAAAGAAGAGGCCAAATATTGGTGGGAAGCCAACAACCATTTGGTGCCCAGAATGGAAGGTACTGATGTTATTACTTGGGTTAAATCTATTAGAGCTTTGTATGTTAAATATTTTCTTGAAGTTTATAGGATGAAGAAGGTTAGAGAATTTATAAATTTGACCCAAGGGAAAATGTTTGTGAGGGAGTATGAGGCTAAATTTACAGTTTTATCTAGATTTGCTACTAAATATGTGGAGGATGAGGAAGAAAAATATATTAAATTCCAAGAGGGATTGATTTGGCCCATTCAAAATAAAGTGGCTACTTACGAGTTAGAAGATTATTCTTCTTTGGTGAATAACGTCGTAATAGTAGAAAGGCAAATGAACCAAGGGGTGGCGAGTAGATAGAGTTTTAAGAAAAGTAGATTTGACTCATCTTAGTTTAAGGGAGGTGAGGGTGAAAGTATTAAGATGAAACCTCATAAATTTCAGAGAGGTGGTGGAGTAAAGGTCAGGGGAGATATGGTAGAGATAACAGGGATGAAGGATCTTCTAGTCTAGTTAGGAGGTCAGGAAGAGGTGAGGCACCGGTGAGAGTTATTACATGTTTCTTTTGTAAAGAGGAGTGACATTATAAATTCGAGTGTCCTAAGTTTAAGGGACTAGAATGCTACCATTGTCATCAAGTGGGCATGTTAAGAAGAATTGTCCGTAGTTGGCAGAGACTCCAGCAACACCTAGTGATGTAGCAAGCAAAGTGTTACCTCCAGGCAGTGGAGTGAAAAGTGTGGGTAGAGGACAAGCTAGTGATTCCAGGCCAGGTGGATGAGTCTTTACAATAAAAGAGGTTAATGTTACTCCGTATGTGGTGACAGGTACACTTTCCATTATTTATATGAGTGCTTATGTTTTGATTGATCCTGGTTCCACCCATTCTTTTGTGTCCTATACTTTTTCTATATATTTGAATAGACCATGTGCTCATATAGATGTGGTGTTGGGTATTTATATGCCTATGGGGGGTATGGTCATAACTGAAAATGTTTTTCATGATTGTGTTTTAACCGTGGGGGTTAGAGATAGAGTTGTAGATCTATTTCCATTGGATATTTTTTTATTTTGATATAACTTTGGGAATGGATTGGTTATCTAAATATTATGCATTTTTGAATTGTTTCTGTAAGGAAGTTGTTTTTAATATGCCTGGTGAGCCTGAATTCAAATTTGCGAGGGAAAGGAAAATTGTTCCCGGTTATATCATTTCTGCTATTAAAGCGAGGAAATTGTTGAGTAAGGGTTGTGAGGGTTTTATTACATATGCTATTGACACTAGGAAGTGGGATTCACAATCAGCCGATGTTCCTATTGTACGAGATTTTCCGTAGCCAGAGAGAGAAGTTGAGTTTAGTATAGAATTAGCACCAAGGACAACCACTATTTCTACGGCACCGTATAGAATGGCACCAACTGAGTTGAAAGAACTCAAGATTCAGTTGCAGGATTTACTTGATAGGGAGGCCATACAACCTAGTGTGTCTCCATCGGGTGCACCAGTTTTATTTTTGATAAAGCAAGATGAGACCATGCGTTTGTGTATTGATTATAGGCAACTGAATAAAACTACAATTAAGAACAAGTACCCTTTACCTCATACAGATGATTTATTTGATCAGTTGCAGGGTGCTAAAGTGTTTTCCAAGATAGACTTACCATCGGGTTATCATCGGTTGAGAGTGAAGGAGAGCGATATTTCTAAGACTGCTTTTCGTACTCGATATGATCATTTTGAATTTCCGGTGATGCCTTTGGATTGACTAATGCTCCAGCTATATTTATGGATCTTATAAATCGGGTACTGCATCCATTTGTTGATTCATTTGTGATAGTTTTTATTGATGATATTCTGATTTACTCATGTAATATGGTCGAACATGAAAAGCATCTCAGAATTATTTTAAATGTATTAAAAAATAAGTAGTTGTATGCTAAGTTTAGCAAATGTGAATTTTGGCTATCACAAGTTGTATTTTAAGGCCATGTGATTTATGGGGATGTTATGTGTGTTGATCTTAAAAAGGTATAAGCTCTTGTAAAATGGTAGAGGCCCAATAATGTGACTGAGGTGAGGATTTTCCTGGATTTGGTCGGGTATTATAGGAGGTTTATAAAGGGATTTTCTTCGATAGCCTTGCCAATGACTAAATTAACCCGAAAAAATATTAAGTTTGAATGGAAATCTGATTGTGAAAATAGTTTTGAAGAATTGAAAAAGAGGTTGGTTATCGCACGTGTTCTTACTATTCCACATGGTGGAGATGGTTTTGTTATTTATACTGATGCTTCATATTAGGGGTTGGGTTGTGTTTTTATGTAGCATGGTAAGGTTATTGCTTATGCTTCTAGAGAATTGCGATACATGAATGTAATTATCCTACACATGATTTAGAACTTGCTGCTATTATGTTTGCTCTGAAATTGTGGCGTCATTATTTGTATGGTGAAGTGTGTGAAATTTTTACTGGCCATCAAAGTCTTAAGTATTTATTTACTCAGAAAGAGTTGAATTTGAGGCAGAGGTGGTGGATGGAGTTATTTAAAGATTATGACTGTACAATTCATTACCATCAAGGGAAGGCAAATATAGTTGCAGATAGGCCTGTCAATGAATCGGATTTTATCCGAATCCGAATTCGAATTCGAATCTGATCCATTTAAATGAATTTGGATCAAGCCAGAAATTCGATTACCCGTTTATTAAATGGAGCGAATTTTGATTCATATCAACCGGTTCGTTAATAATCTACTCCGATTAATATATATATATATATATATATATATATATATATATATATATATATATATATATATATATATATATATATTGTATGTACTAACATTTTAAATATATAATATATTAGTTATTTATAATATCATATAACAAAAAAAACCTCATATAAAAAGGAACCCCCCCACCCCCCACCGCGAAAAAAAACTCATATAAAAAGGAAACCCCACAAAAAAAAACTAAATCTCTAAAACTCTCTCACTCGGCGCCTCTCACCTCACTCCCAGCCTCTCTCTCATATCACACACCCAAAGCCAAATCCCTCATCTCCTCAAACTCCCTCCTATCCTCCTCTCTATACCGACGGTGAACGCTCCTCTCCTCCTCTCCCACACTCATCCGATCCGTCCAACGCAGCAAACAGGTATGGTTTTTTTCTCTATACATTAATGTTTATGTACCGTGTTGGGTATTCATCTTAATGTATATTGTGGTCGATTTTTTTAGAGTTTTTTTGTTTGGGGATTTTTAGAAGGTATTCTTTTTAGATTACTGTACCGTATTCTTTTTAGATGATGAACAATCAAATAGATATTTTATAAAGTGAAAGCATTTTGAGTTAGCTTGGGAATTTTATAAAGTGATAAGCATTATGAACAATTTTAGATTACCATACTGTATTCTTTGGGTTAGCTTGGGAAACACAAAGTGAAACTTTGCATCGTTATTTTGAGCAGTTTGGGAGATACTTAAGTTGTTGTCATCACCGATAAGCATGCTTAGGCTACGACTTTGTCAATTTTTGTTCTTTTTTATTTTTTAGTTTTATATGCTATTTGTTATGCTGGCTTTTCGTTATTAAAGCACTCTATGATCTCAAAAAAATAAAATATGATACTATGTATAGGCATTTTTTTAGAGTTTTTCAGTTTGATCTTCTGAAATAAATGTTAGTTTTTCTGATTCAGTCTCAAATTAATGTTATTTACTATTTTGTTTGGTAGGTATGTCTTCATTGGATCCTTGTCAAAATTCTAGCAATGCAGGTTGAGGATTAGATAGAATCACAAAAAAAGTGTATTTATTTAATATGTCATTATTTTTACGTTTTTTCTTCCCTTCAAATATCTAAATCTTTATAATATTTTTTTCAGTTCTTCATGAATAATAAGGTTTATTTCACATAGAAGAAGATAATTGTTGCCAATTTTATAAAATACCGCAAATGCACGGGCTATTATAGAAAGCGAGTGTAAGTACAGGTCGAACCCACATAGATTTGTCAATTTTTCATTCAAATTAATTGTGATTATCCAACTGGACTAAATGGAATAGAGAATGATTATGAACTAAATAAAAGCAACTACGATAAATGAGGGTAATACAAGATATATGTAAACAACTAGGAAATAATTAGGATTCGAGGTCCATTTATCACGTAACTAATATTGCACACTAATTTAATGTTTTCATTCCCTTTTTATAACTCAGATTAAACCGACTCACGCCGTGTTTGATTCGAAAAATATGACGGATATGATCAAAATATTTTTAATGTCTCTAATAGACGGCTAAAATCCTTATTCCCTTAGAAAATACAAGTTTTAAAATTCGCAAATGTATTTAAACATGGATTATCAAAACAATCAAAGTGCAAGCATAATCATAAAAAAATTACTATTTTTAAATCTCAAAACTTGTTTTGACAAAACGATCTTTAAGGTTCTAAAACACACTCTCGTGTCGCTTTAAAATGAATATTGAATCTTTAATACCAATTAAAACAAGTAAGGAATAAACAACGATAAAATTAACGTGACAATATTGGCTAACTATGATAAACTTCACTCTACTCCTAATATAAGAATCAAGCTACCATAATGAAAGAGAAATTGCAAGAATGAGTAGAGATCTTCATTAATAAACCAAACTTACTAATGGTTATCTCACAAAAATCTTCAATCCTCTAAAAAATTGATAAAAACTGGGCCCTCAAATTGATTACAATTAATCAAAGTTGCTCCCTGAAATCATTCACGAAATTCCTCTCTAATTGTCTACGAAATTATGAGCCCAAGAGTCCTTTTTATAGGACAAGTGGTGAGGTATTTGAGTTGTGGTGGGACCCTTTCTGATTGGCAGCTATCTCTCCACCTCTTTAATCTTTGGATCGTGATAAGGGACTAAATTTCCCCCCACTCAAAAACTCTTATCTTTTCTTGCTGAACACGCATGCCGAGTTTCGTCCAAATTTTACGATTTCACAAGTGTAAAAATAACTTTTTTCGAACGACCGTAAAAATTAGCTTCTTCGCTCCTTTTTTGAATTGATCATCAATTTGCACCAAATTTCATCATTACTTGCAAAAAAATCACTAGGCAACTTTTTTCACAAATTAGCACAAGAATATTATAAAATTATCGAAATGCCCATTTCTTACTTAAAATTGTCATTTTTAATATGAATTATATCATTCTCGCATTTTTCATCTTTTTAATAAAATAGTACTAAGAACTTATTAAATACACTAAAATGGGACTAACAAAGTATAATTTTGGGTATAAAATATACAAAATAATGCCCTCATCAAATATCCCCAAACCTAAAATTTGCTAGTCCTCGAGCAAAACTAAAATTTAAAATCTAACTCACTTTCGTAGGAATCAGGATTGCACTTAGCATGTGCAACAAGCCGTTAAACCCCTAGGTTACCCTAGTGGACGAGTTTTATCTCGTGAGGGTTTGCAGTGAATATACCCACAAAATTTAAAAACTTGACTCAATACAAAAGACACAAGTAATATAACCAAGTTTGAATGCAAACTTCATAGATAAAGTAGAACTTCATTTTTCAATCTCAACTTATCATGGTGTGTGCATAGCCAATATAACTGTCCATTTCAAAAGATTTGATCGTTACATTTCTTATCCAAAAGTTCGTCTTGATTTTAAAATCTCACGGAATGCACTCACAATCGAACATTCGAAAATGAGTTATTTTTCCTCAGTATATGTGAATAAAAGAGTAAATTTAAATGAACAAATTTCACATATACATGATGGAAAACGGACTTTTTATAATGGATGAATATGATCTCATGAATAAAAATCGATTAGTTTTTAAAAACATTGAATCACACCATATATCCTATTCATATTATCTCCACACTTTAACTAACTTCACTTAAGATCGATTAGGACTTTCTTTGGTTGTATTATAGGCTCAAATTTTAGCTAGAAAGAATGGCTTTGGAGTTCAAAAATTTCTGAGAATATAGAAATTTTTCGATATTTTGACTTTAAGCACTTTTTCTTCTAAACTCCATTTATCTTTTCTCTTTCCTTTTTTTCTTTTCAAACTCACATTTTTTTTCTTTCTTCCTCCCCCCCCTTTTTTTTTCTTTTCATACTCACATTCTTATAGCCTCATTTTCTTTTGGCATTTTTTCTACCGTAATTTTACCCTAGTATTCTCAGAAAATAGGTATGGCTTATTTTTATAGGCTTTAAACTCCCAGTTGGACTTGGGTAGGATAATGGGTTTCCAACAAAAGGCTTATTTTCTTTTTTGCCCAAATGGGCTTGCAACGGAATATTATAAAAAGGTTGGAGTTTAGGCTTATTTTTTGGCTTTCAAACAATGGTTTAATCTCATTTCTCAAGTTTCGTTAAGTTGATTCGTGTCTCAAGACGACTTACTAAGACTTCTAGTGCTTTAAGATTCACATTTTGACTTTTTGTTTTCAATAATTGAACAAAACAGTGAATTTGAGATCCTCAACGAATTTATCACTGAAGGAAAGTTTGAGTTATTTTAACTCGGATTGATTTAAATCGCTCAAAAACGGTGAATGGCACAAAAATCTCATCGGGCTAAAATATCCACATTTATTCGTTAAGCATATTAACTTTCGCCTTAATATCCATTTTCGATCATATTATATGGCTAATGTGTAAAAATTTCATAAGTTGAGAGATCCATGAATTAATTATATATTAAGAAATCGTTTCAAAATTCAATTATATTGAAAATCTTTTTGGATTTTGGATTTTTTTTTTTGATTTTTTTCTTTCAAAGCGGAGAAAAATGACCTCAATACCCCCAAACCTAATTTCTACATTGTCCTCGATGTAAAAGACGAAAATTGAAAAAGGTGGGACAAATATGAAAGATATTATCGTAATTAGGGACTTTTTTCAACGCACAATTTCTGCAAAACAAAAACTATGATACAACAACAATGACGTGATTTCATAATCACTCATGGTACATAGGGTCTTGGAGGAGAGTGTCCTCCACTTTCCGATCTCGCAATTCTAGACATGGATTCAACCTTTGACCATTAACTTTGAAAATTTCATAATTTTTAGGATTCTCTATCTCAACCGCCCCATGTGGGTAGACTGTATGTCCTAACAATAAAGGGATCGAGCCATCTAGACCTCAGCTTACCAGGAAAGAGATGCAATCTATAATTTTACAAGAGAACTTTCTATCCAGGCTCAAATGACTTTCGTAGTATGGACTTGTCATGGAACATTTTTATTTTCTCTTTATACAATTTTGCATTTTCGTACGCATCATTCCTAATCTCTTCCAACTCATTGAGTTGTAGTTTTTGGACCTCTCCCACAGCAGGTAAATCGAAATTGAAGGTCTTAATGGCCCAATAGGCCTTGTGTTCTAACTCTACCGGAAGGCGACATGCTTTTCTATAGAAAAGTCTATACGGGGACATACCAAGTGGTGTTTTGTAGGCAGTGCGATAAGCCCACAATGCATCCAATAACCTTAAGGACCAATCCTTTCGATTTGGATTCACTATTTTCTTGATGATTTGCTTAATTTACCTATTGGAAACTTCTACTTGACCACTGGTTTGAGGGTGATAAGAACATCCTACTTTGTGCGTGACCGAGTACTTTTTCATAAGACTCTTGAAGGATCGATTACAGAAATGGGTTCCCTGATCGTTAATGATGGCTCGAGGCATATTGAAACGGGAGAAAATATTTTCTCGAATGAATTTGACCACCACGTGGCGATCATTCATCCTACATGGTACAACTTCTACCCACTTAGACACATAATCAAATTCCAGAAGAATGTAAATATTCCCATAGGAATTTGGAAATAAACCCATAAAATCAATGCCCCAGTAATAAAAAAATAAAAAAACTCGATAATCAGAATGGGGTTTAAGGGCATCATGTTCCTACGTGTGATCTTTCCTAATCGTTGGCAACGGTCACAACTCCTACTGTAATCATTCGAGCCATGAAAAATGGTGGGTCAATAGAATCCACATTGCAAAATCTTTGCAGCGATTTTTTAGCATTGAAATGACCTCCACAGGCTTGGTCATGGCAAAAAGAGATTACGCTTTGAATCTCATGATCGGGTACACAATTGCGAATGATTTGATCGGGACAATACTTGAAAAGATACGGGTCATCCCAAAAGAAATGCTTGGCTTCCTTTAAAAATTTGGAATGATCTTGCTTAGACCAATGCAGTGGCATTTCATCCGTCATAAGATAGTTCACAATATCGACGAACCATGGAAGCTGAGAGACAAGCATCAGCTGCTCATCGAGAAAAGACTCATTTAGTGGCAACAGGTTATTAAATGATTCAATGGTTAACCTAGATAAAATTAACGTGACAATATTAGTATGATAAACTTCACCCTACTCCTAATATAAGAATCAAGATACTATAATGAAAGAAAAATTTCAAGAATGAGTAGAGATCTTCATTAATAAACCAAACTTACTAATAGTTCTCTCACAACAATCTTCAATCCTCTACAAAATGATAAAAACTTGACCCTCAAATTAATTACAATCACTCAAAGTTGCTCCCCGAAATCCTCCACGAAATTCCTCTCTAATTGTCTACGAAATTATGAGCCCAAGAGTCCTTTTTATAGGACAAGTGGTGAGGTATTTGAGTTGTGGTGGGACTCTTTCTGATTGGTCGAATGGTGTTGGTAGCTATCTCTCCACCTCTTTAATCTTTGGATCGTGATAAGGGACGGAATTTTTTCCCACTCGAAAACTCTTATATTTTCTTGTTGAACACGCATGCTGAGTTTCGTCCAAATTTTACGATGTCACAAGTGTAAAAATAGTTTTTTTTCGAACGACCGTAAAAATTAGCTTTTTCGCGCCTTTTTTGAATTAATCATCAATTTGCACCAAATTCCATCATTACCTGCAAAAAATTCACTAGGGAACTTTTTTCACAAATTAGCACAAGAATATTATAAAATTATCGAAGTGCCCATTTTTTACTTAAAATTGCCATTTTCAACATGAATTCCATCATTCTCGCATGTTTTCCTCTTTTTAATAAAATAGTCCTAAGAACTTATTAAATACACTAAAATAGGACTAACAAAGTATAAATTTGGGTATAAAATATACAAAATAATGCACTCATCAATAATCACCAAGTAAGTTCATTATTTTCTTTTATTTTTTAACATACATTATTTTACAATATTTGTATTTACGTTTGAAGAATAAATGTTCATTACTTTCTTTTGTTTTTCAGGGTGGCTTTGAAGGAGAAAGTTGAAGTGAAGATGTGGTTTTGTAGTTTGATTTCGAACTTTCATCTGAGTCATGTTTGTAATTTTTGGATTTTGAATGATCTAGGTGTTGTTTGTGATGATGTGTTTAATATTTGAATAGTGGACTTCTATGTTGGACTTCTATTTAGGTGTTAGTTTGATTTTGAATGTTGGACTTTTAATCTAAGAATAAATGTTGGACTTTTATCTAGAATATTGTTTATGGTTCTTTATTTCATTAGCTTTTTTTTTGGAACATTTGCAAATTAAATTAATGAAATAAGTGATGAAAATAAAAAATCGGGTTCGAACATATCATTATTTGGATTCAGAACTATTATTATGAAATAAGAGATGAAATAAAAAAATGTTGCAAATTAAGTGGTCAAAATTATATTTTTTGACATATCATTATCTGTTTTTTTTACGAAAATTATTATTTAAAAGAAAAAAATAATAACCGAATCGAATTGGATAAACGGATCGGATTAACGAATTCTTAGCAAATCGAGTTCGGAACCCTAACAGATAATCCGTCGGATAATCGAATCGAATCCGAATCCGTTTAACATAAACGAATTTTGATTTGGATGTGCCTGATCCGGTCCGAATTCGATCCGTTTACAGGCCTAGTTGCAGATGCTTTGAGTATAAAGGCTTCGGGCAGGTTATCTTGTATTCAGTGTGCTAGAGTCGCCCACGTTATGAAATTGAGATTGATGGGAGTAGAATTGCAGCTAGTAGATGGGGATAGATTTTTTGCTCATGTGAGCGTGAGGACTTTGTTAGCTACCCATATTCGTGAATTGCCACTACACCAAATCTGTCGAATTGTCACAGTCATTGACCTTGATAATTTTGGGGGTGATAACTTTGGTTGTCACGGACTTGTCACGGTCATTGATCGTGACAAGTTCATTAGACTTATCACGGTCATGTCATGGTTTTTGACCTTGACAACTTTTATCACGATCAAAGACCGTGACATACCTGTGACAACCTTTAAAAAAATGTCACGGTCAATGATCGTGACAAATTTGGGCAGAATTTAAAAAAATTTGCTTGGCAGTTTGGCCACTGCCACTACCCAACAGTATATATGTACCTGTTATAGAAAAATTGTACCTGTTTAAACATCATATATCCAAATAAATTAGAAAGAATGCACCAAATCATTGCATATATAATTCTATATCCAAACCAAAATGTAACAAATCTAAACGATACAAATATAATCCAAGTGTCCAAATAAAATATATATAAATAATGTCATGTGGTAGGTTGGAGGAGGAAGTAAGGCCACACGACAAATGCATTGAGACACCCCTGAATATGCATGATTAATTTTATACATGTGTTTAGATTATTTTATACATGATTAATTTTGTAATATGTTCGTCACATTAATTGTATGCAGAAAATATGAAGCCTGTGAGAACAATAAAAGACGAAAAATAATTGTACAATCAGACAACGATTTTTGGCTGTGGTTGTCACACGAGGTAATTATAATGAAAACGGTTGTTATATAACGTCACAGTAAAATAAACTTTACAACTAACCTAATTAATTTATTTCTATTCTCAGCTCTTAAAGACGGGTGATGCGACATCAAGGCATGCTCGTCTAGCCACTAGACCCTTATTCATGGCACAAGAGTACAAAAAATATCGATTGAACAGTTACGTATTCAGCGCAAGTGTGTACGAGGAAAGTACAAATGTACATAACCGGGGCATTTTATATAAGGCTCTTACTTTATTTTGAGCAAGCGCAAAAGATAAAAACCTCGTTGAAGCTGAAATGACTTACTATAGTGTAATTCAAAATATATTTGAATTGGACTATGTAAGCTTCAAAGAGGTTATATTTTATTGTGATTGGGTAAGATTTGAGGATAAAAATGCTTGTAAAGTTGATCCTAGCACCAATTTGATCATAATTGAATTGTCCAAGTTGAAGAGCAGTGAACACGTGAGCGATGAGCTGTTTGTTTGAGCATTTCAAAAGGTCAAGCAAGTGTTTTACTCGGAGTATATCAACAACGAGCCATGGTCAATCGTCCTACATGCGCCAAAGAATTTAAACAGTAGTGTGGATGACTTGACTTCTCCTACCGAATATCAATCCATTTTTTATGATAGCTCGAATTTGAAATAATTTTTAGATTTATAATAAGTATTCCAATTATCGGACAATAGTTTAATGCTTTCATCAGACATCAGTTTACTGCTTTTAATTCATTTGTACTTGATTATTTTCTATCTTTCTCTCTTTCCTTTGTATATGTGTGGGGGGGGGGGGGGGGAGGAGTTTTCAACTATTTTTCTAAAATTACTTCGTGTCACGACCCATTTGAGAGTGGCACAACCACATAAAATGTTTGTATGTCTAATTCAGGTGTGTGTGTGTGTGTGCAGGTGTGTTTGTATTCTTCCAATTCATTTAGATTTGAACTAATAACAATAATTTTTACAGAAAATGTCTCCTTCAGGGATTAAGGCAAGGATGATTATGATGTCTTTTTCAGGGCTCGGTGGTAGTGGAGGCGACAAGGGCTCCTCGGCCCCTAGGCTCCCCAAATGGGGCAAATTAAGAATGGCCATTGAGAACAAGACGTGCTTATTGACTAGATCCCTCGAGCTGGTGAAGACGATTATCGGCCCTGGGTACACCAGTTGGAGAGAGGTGCCAAATGAGCTCAAGTTAGTTATTTGGGCGGCACTGCAGGTAATGTATTTATATTTTAATTTATGTTTCAGTTTATATTTATATTTATATTTATATTTATTCGGGACTAACACTTACATTGTTTTTGTTTTGTATTTTTTGACAGGAACAATTCAGCCTGCCCCTAGAACTCCGCGATTCTGTGTTGGAGCAGTTGAGGGAGCAACACAAGATATGGAAGAAGAATTTACGAGCCCGGTACTTTGGGAAGATAAGTGACTCCACCATCAGAATGCGTGAGTCCGTCCCGCCGAAGGACCTGATCGCATTGGCTTATTTGCAAAAGATCATTGATAATGAGATCGAGGAGCGACGATTGGCATTTCGCCAATCGAGGAGGGAAAATCGAGTAAAAAAAATGGACGTGCACTACTCCGGCCGGACGTCTTACACCGAGATGGAGCATAGGATGGTAAGTTTTTATTTTTCTATAATTATATAAATATGTTATTCTGCATTATTTTACTTTGCGTTACTTACTAATTTTACATTATTTTATTTCAGGGGACGAGGAGTGGCCCTAGGGGTAGGCCATATAGGCTTGATGCGTATGTGGTAATTCGAACAAAGAAGGGCAATGATAAAGAGGTGTCCCCGAGCGTCGCGACCACGATTGTAAGTAATTCGACAATTTAATTTTTGTGAATTATGTTATAATTTTTTTATATACTTATTTAACTAACCGTGTGCTTTTTGTCATTTCACGCAAAGCTTAAGGAAGTGCATGAGTCGCAACCTGAACGGACACACTCAACCAAGTGCTTGGCACTGATCGCAAGGGGAGGACTAGGGGGTGATCTCGCGGGTGGGCAAATATAGGATCACTGGAATGGAGACGATCAACACCTGGTTGGCTTGTCAGGTGGACATGCTTGACGTAAAGCTATCAAGATTGGGGGCGACAGTCTTATATATGTACGCATTCATGAAGCGTCAGTTGGGCGGAAAGGGAAAGGGCAAGGGCAAAGGGAAGAAGAAGGTGGTGGAGGTGGAGGTGGAGGAGGATGAGGATGAGGACATGGTCATCGCTTCATCACGCGGACTTACCGTTTGATGATCCAGTCCCCTACTTGGCTCCCGTCCAGCATCCTATGTCAACAATCGATTGACCGAGCATGTTTTTACGCGATATATATGATGGCCAGTGATATCGAAGGGGTTGAGGGACCCGAATACCATCACGGGTATGCCGGTTCATGGACGTAACCTTCAAAACATTGAGGCCAAGGTGCTCGTCACGCATGTGATACCCAAAAAGGAGAACTCCGCATTGTGGTTGCGCGAATAATGCGGCGTGACGCATATTGAGAGGTGTCTCAATGCGTATATCGTGTGGCCTTCCTTCCTCCTCGAACCTACCCCAGACACTATGTCGTGACATTATTTGTATCTATTTTTATTTGGACACTTGGATTATATTTCAATTATTTTGATTTGTTACATTTTGATTTGGATATGGATTGTATTTTTATTTTATTTGGATATGAAAATATATATGCAATGAAATGGTGCATTCTTTCTATTTTATTTAGATATATGCTGTTTAAACAGGTACAATTTTGCTATAACAGGTACAAATATACTGTTGGACAGTGGCAGGGGCTAAACTGGCCAGCTGTTTTTTTTTTAATTTTACCCAGATTTGTCATGGTCATTGACTGTGATAAGTTCGTGACAAATAAAACTTATCATGGACTTGTCACGGTCAATGACCGTGATAATTTTTTAAAGGTTGTCACGAGTTTATCACAATCTTTTACTGTGATAAATCTTTTCAAGGTCAGATACCGTGACAATTCTAACAAACTTGTCACGGGCAATGACTGTGACAAATTCGAGACAATAAAGTTATCACCCCAAACTTGTCACGGTCAATGACGGTGACAATCCAACAGTTTTGGTGTAGTGAAGGATGACTTGAGCTATGTGGAAGAACCACTTGCTATCGTGGATATGAAAGAACAAATGTTGAGATCCAGAGTGATCCCATTGTGAAAGTTGTGTGGAGAAGGCATTCCATGGAATAAGTTATATGGGATAAAAAAGATAGCATGAAAATGCGTTATCCGTATTTGTTTGATTTGAACAACCAAGGTATGTCAATTTCTGGGACTAAATTTCCTAACGGGGGGAGAGTTGTGATAACCCTGATATAATTATGATTAATTATGTTTGAATCATGCTTACCTTATGCGATATGTATAATGTGCTATTAGTATGTCTAATGTTAAGTTATTATGTGTAGTCTAATCCTACCTTCATAAAGCATGAAATATCGAATTAGTTGCAAACACACAAATTTTGAAGTTTTCGGTAGAAATATTCAAATTGGAGACTAGTTTTGACCCTTATAATATAACAATTGACTTGAGGTGAAAACTAGATAGTTGTAGATATATGAGTTAAGTTTGTAACACAAAAAACGATGTGTAAAACAGAGGTCCGAGTTAGGAGTTATGATGAAATTACGAAATAAGGGCAAATTTGTCAATTCGTTAAGTGGTATTTTGTCTTATTAGTACACCATGTGTTGTAATTTAATTGGTTAGAAGGGGAGGCTGGGTTGGTCGACTGTAAACCCTTGTAATAACCACCTCCTTCAGCAAATTCAGCCAAGAGAGAGTTGGAACTTGAGGAAAAATAATTGTGAAATTTTGGAAGAAGATAGTGAGGAGAAAATTTGAGAAAAATCAATTGGAAATTACCTAAAAGTCCCTAAGGTAATTTTATCCATGAATCTTGTTATATTTTTTTGTGTTACCGATTTGAATGATATCATTAATTGTTTACTAAACTTTCATGCCTTGATGTATATGTATGGGTAGACACAAGTTTAAAGAAAGTTATGGTGTAATCCCTTTATATTGCTTCGATTAAAAACCTTGTGTATTCAAACTTCTATATGTTTTTGTATACTTACTCGAATTGGGTAATTCCAGTTGGAGATAAAAATATACACATATATGTAAAGCATATCCGAAAATTATATAAAAATATCAAGGAATGAATCTTGGGTGATAGTTTGAAATTAAGGTGTAAAATCTGCCCCCAAAAGAGTAAGTATGCGTATCTTGTGTTTGAAGTTTCGATTGACATAGCAAATGAACTCTAAAAATTATGACACTTTAATCTTGTATTATTCAATATGTTTTCTGAAATTGGGTGAAATGTCATAGAAAGTGATGATGTATAAAAATTGTGAAAAATCTTGGAAGTTGACTAAACGATTGAGGGGTCGTTAGGGCAGTTTTGCCAGGTAGTGAAGAAATGAGCATATCTTGCTCTAAAAAACTTGAAATGATGTACCGTCTTATGTGTTGGAAACCTAATATGACAATGATTAGATTACTGGGAATAAATTAAAGTATGTCTGGACTATGATTTGGATATGTTAAATATCTTAACATGAATTTAGATAGAACTTCATTTATGATAAATGATTTGAATGGAATCATATGATGCTTATGAATTGAGTTATGCTTAAGATATTCCTTGGATTATTAATATTCTTATAACGATACTAATATTGTAAGAATGATAGAAAGGGAAGAAGAACCGGTTGAACAAGTGTCGGACAAAGAAAAAGGAAAAGCTTAACAAGTTGCCAAGGTGAGTGTACTTATGATTGTTTCATATATAGATATTAAAATGATATGATGGATATGGATATAGCTCTAAGAGTAGGATTTGTTTGGATATTAAATCATCCAGGATTGGTTTGAATACTTCGGTATTCAAGATTTGTTTGGACATTCAAATATCTAGGATTTGTTTGGGTCTTATGATCCAGGATTGGAATTAGGCAAATATCCAATGATTTGTTTTGTCTTATGACAAGGATTTGTTGGAACTTATGTTCCATGATTTGTTATTGCCATAACGAGCAGGATTGTTTGGATTTTATGTCCATAAATTTAATATAGAACTGTTACTTCGTTGCAGGGAAGGAGTACCTCACTGAGCTTAATGTTTATTATTTATATTTTAACATTTTCAGGTTTGTACACTGCCAGTTCGGATACCATATGACCGGTGATTTTGAGAGTTGCACCGTTAGGAAGAGCTGGGGTTTATATATGGGGATTTGTTATTGTCATACTGGGGATTTTACTATACTCATATATTGTATGTATTGAGTTATAGTGGTTTAACTTGATAATTGTAACATTTAATCATAGTATTGTAAGTCCGCTTAATTATGACTCTGATGTTAATTATGTTATTGTACAAAGAACAATATTATGATCACTATGTACATTATGCATGAGAATATTGATAAATGAATTATACTTCAATGGGCTGAAGATTTTATTCAATTATTATAAAAACAAGTGATTATAATGGATTTGGGGTTAAACAAGTAAAATCCAAAAATAAGGGAGAATGTGAGAATTCAATATTGGGAAAGAGAGAATTAGAGTAGATATATAAAAATTGCATATAATTTAATTCCAAAATATAACAAGGTTATATATATATATATATATATATATCTTCCTCCGTGCGTTAACCCCATCATATGGGGTTAGTCACGTGGATTCTTCTTTTCCATTCTAATCTATTATAAGCAATATTAACATTCAAGTTTAATTCATTAAGTTCTCTCCTAATAATTTCCTTCACGATAGCTTAGGGCGACCCCTTTCTCTTTTACCCTCTATTCTCAATAATCGTCCTCTTGTTATGGGTGTATCTACTGATCTATGCAACACATGTCCGTACCACTTAAATCTACTTTCTCTTAATTTATCTCTAATGGGAGCTACTCCAAACTTTTCTCTCACATAATGGTTTTTAATTTTGTCATTTCGAGTGATTTCTAGCATCCATCGAAGCATCCTCATTTATTAACATGGAGACTTTGTTCATGTTTTTTCCCTAAATCTCAACACTCCGCTCCATATAGGGTTGTTGGCCTAACTAACTAAGACATTAACACCAGAGATGTGACTATTTCCAACGGGGTCGCTGGTCCGAACAAGCAATATCCATATCGAGAAAAAAATTTGGGACTAAAAGCACAACCGTAAGAAAATATGTACAACATTTTTTATGCCCAAAAGTTTTATAAATGATTGTCGCGGTCTTTAAATTTAGTTTTCCTTAAATATACGAGGCCAAAACTTAAACAGTCCTACTTTGCTGGGCTTTTCCCCCCCTCAATTTGCATTTTTTAATATGTTATTTGTCTTACCCCGTATATTTAGAATACGAGGAAAAGTTAATTCCAGTAGACGATTAACCAACTGTCTCTGGATTGAGCTGAATCACGAGGAAAATGTGATATATTTGGGGATTCATCATTCCTTTGAATAAGAATTTATAATCTAATCCTACATCCACTATTGATCCTTAAATTGTTTGACCGGTGCGTACACATGGCCACATATTCAGTAATTTATCAGGTGGTGGGATCAAAAGTGATATCCCACAAACGATGCCAAATTGTAAGAGGAGTAAATCTTTAACAATATAGAAGATCAAATATAACACCGGGTAAATGATACAGAAGATAAATGCATACATTATTTACGTGGGGAAAATATAAGAGTTATAATTTATTCAATATAGGATTAAGGGTGTTAGAACTGCTAACTAAGGGCTAAGTCGCGAGGTTACAAAGTGTATATTGGAGTGCCATCCTTATATTTCAAGTAGTTTTCCGTGCATATAAGTTTTTGGCACACTTCTCTCCCCTTTTTATTTTGGTTCGTTTTATTATTGTGCTTATATTCACTTATGGGTTACCCTGACTTGACTTGGCTTTGTATTGGTTATCACATCCTCAATTTTCTCCAAGGTGCTAAGTATCAATTAAGGTTAACCATCATCATGTAAAACACTACATCCACCAAATGACCTTGCACAACTCTTAACAACCTCAAACCAATTTGCGATAACTAATTATTACTCCCACGTTTCAACTAACCAACTAATTATGACATTGAGATGTGATTATTCCAATGGTGCTGCAAATCCTAACATGGGGCAAATGTCTAAACCTTAAAATTTCGCGTGACCAAAGGTGATAAACAATAAGTTAGGGCTATAAAATTATTGTTAGCTAAATATACATGGCCCAAAACTAGGGGTGTAAGCGGTACGGTTTGGTCGGTAAATAGTAGATACCAATACCAAAACCAAACTCTAGATGGTAAAACCAAACCGTACCAGTTTACCACTCGGTACACTAAAATCAATACCAAAACCAAACCGGCTGGTATTTCGGTTTTTTCGGTAATTTTGGTTTTTTTCTGGTTTCGGTAAATTCTGGTTTTTTCTGGTTTCTTCTGGTTTTTTCCGATTTCGGTAAATTCTGGTTTTTTCTGGTTTCTGGTTTCGATTTTTTCTGGTTTCGGTAAACAACATTAAAAGTCCCAAAAAAACAAAAACAAAACCAACTAACTTTTTTAAATATTAAAACCAAAACCAAAACCAACTTTTTTCTGGTTTTGGTAAATTCGGTACGGTTTTTTCTGGTTTCGGTAAATTCGGTACGGTATGGTAATTTCGGTACGGTTTTTTCGGGTTTCAGTAAATTCGGTACGGTAATTTCGGTAAATCGGTTTTTTAAATATTAAAACCAAAACCAACCAACTTTTTTGCGGTAATTTCGGTTTCGGTAAGATCGGTTTCTGGTATTTAAATATATGAAACCAAAACCATTTTTTTTCGGACCAAAACGGTACGGTACGGTAAAAATCCGTACCGCTTCCACCCCTACCCAAAACCTAAAACCTAAAACCTAAAACAATCCTCTTTTGTTTGTTTGTTTGATTACACTATATTATTTTTGAAAAAACCGACCCCACAACCTTTTCCCTCGTCTCTCTCCTCAACTCTATGACTATAGTGATGACTGAAACCAAATGAACACCATCCAATCCAACCCTAGATTTTGAATCCCCAAACAACTAAATTACACATTTCTCTGCCCTAATGCAAGACTTTATCGGATCAGTCCGTCGATCTCTAGTGTTCAAACCCTCCGGCGGAGAAGATGGCGGTGCTTTTGGAGGATTTGTTGAGAAGATCGGTTCTAGTATTCGAAAATCAAGAATCGGAATTTTCTCAAAGCCTCCGATTCCGGTTACTAAAGTTAAAGAGGATTCATCCCAGATCCGGTGGCGGAAAGGGGAATTGATTGGGTGTGGTGCCTTTGGAAGGGTTTATATGGGCATGAATCTTGATTCTGGCGAGCTTATTGCTGTCAAGCAGGTTCAATTTTGTGTCTTTGATATGGATTTTTTATTTTTAAAATTACAGTTTTGATTTTGGTGCTGTTGTTTGCGCAGGTCTCAATTGCTGCTAATACTGCTTCTAGAGTAAAAACACAGGTGATTAAAATGCTTTGATTTAGCTCAAGTTCATAGATTTACTGATTTAGGATGTGTTTCGGCTGTCCGCCTGACATTTTAATTTAAATTTGGTTCTTCAAAATGAAAATCCATAAATCGTACTCCCTCCGTCGCAAATTAAGAATTCACGATAGTCAAGAGCAACCACGTTGTTGAATTTGATTTGTTGATAATGTCCAAAAAAGGAAAGTGGACTTTAATTTTGGGTCAACCCAAAAGAAATAGCGGACTCTTAATTCAAGACGGAGGGAATATCATTTTAGGTCAATTGCGAGACATTTTTTTTCATTCAAGTTGATAGACTTCACACCTTGAAAATCTGGGTAAAATGTGATTAGGGCAATTCAGTTTACAGTCTTCCAAAAGGTCCTGGTTTCATAATATAACAGTCCGTTTGATTGGGATTGATTTATTTTCTATAGAAAATACTTGTTTTAATTCATTTTAAAATTTTTGTGGTGCTGCATTTTAAATTCACTATCGGAACACAATAGTCATGAATATGAAAGGTGTTATGCAGTCTTGTCATTTTCCATGGAAATCATTTCTTAGCCACCTCTCAAAGAATTGATTTTCATGGATAATTCCAAAAGTGAGATCAAACCATGCCTATCTTTCTTTTTTCCACTTATTTTATGACTAATTATAAAAGCAACTATTTTTCTATCATTTTCCAACTTTGTAATCAAACACACCCTAAATTAATTCCCAAAGCAAGTGAGGTAGTGTTTTTGTGTGGTTAATCTTTACTGAATCTGTAGGATTAGGTTTGAGGTTTCGTATTTATTGTTTTGATTCATGCGCAAAAGTTGCTATTAAATTTGTTCTAGTTTTTATTTGGGTTGTTGGTAGGCTCACATCCAAGAGCTTGAGGAAGAAGTGAAGCTACTGAAGAATCTCTCACATCCAAACATTGTTGTGAGTATGATGTTGATATATAATTATATATATAATGTATATATTAAGTGAAAATAAATATTATCGTGTAATCTTTTTCCTTTTGTTTTATAGAGATATTTGGGAACCGCTAGAGAGGAGGAATCATTGAATATTTTGTTGGAATTTGTTCCCGGTGGATCCATCTCGTCACTCCTTGGAAAATTTGGATCCTTCCCTGAGTCTGTAAGTCACGACTTCGTAATCAAATGATTCAAATTGTATATACCATCAATGAGATTTTCTTTAGTTTAGAACGTTTGAGTTGGCCCTCTGTTTGGCTGTGAAGAATGCTTCTTCATATATATATATATAGTCCTGCTCTTGTACGGACTAGTCCGCATTTTAAGAATGCGGACCGGACATGTGTCACCTGGCGGTGAGCCCAGAAAAGAGAGAGTGTGCCTATAATTTAGGCGATAATTTCTAGGTGCACCGTTAGGTGACACATGTTCGGTCCGCATTCTTAAAATGCGGACTAGTCCGCACAAGAGCATTATTATATATATATATATATATACACACACACACACACACACAGAAAGTCTCCTGTAAGTACTCTTTACGGTGCAGACCCCGTTATATACTATTTTTTTAAAATAGTAAAAAAATGAATTGTTTGATGAAACTTCATGGATATGATTTCCACGGTTAGAAGATCATCTCCAATTTTTTTCATTAAAAAATTCAATAAAAAAACCGTTGATATGAGGTGATATGTACAAAAATGGTATAAATATTAATTTTCAACCGTTGAAATGTTGGGTCGGCGCCAACCTCTTTATTAATTGGATTTTTTAATGAAACTTCATGAATATGATCTTCTCACCGTCGAGATCATATCCATGAAGTTTCATAAAAAAATTCAATCAAAAAGTGGGTGAGATGATCGCCAACATTTCAACGGTAAAAAATGCATATTTATACCATTTTTTTTATATATCACCTCATCTCAACGTTTTTTTTATTGAATTTTTTGATGAAAAAAATTGGAGATGATCTTCTCACCGTGAAGATCATATCCATGAAGTTTCATGAAAAAAATCATTTTTTTACTATTTAAAAAAATGGTATGTACCGGGGCTGCACTATAAGAAGTCCTTATAGGAGGGGGTCTCATATATATACATATATATTTGGGGTGCTTAAATATTAAACTTCGTCTATGATTCAGCTTGATTTTGGGATTGTCTATGAACAACTATTGTTGGAACCCTAATACCTTCTAGCTGCAGTGTTTGGAATTTGAATGACATCTTTGTGTCCATATGTTGATCAGGTTATAAGAATGTACACAAAACAGTTGTTACTGGGCTTGGAGTACCTTCACAAAAATGGTATCATGCACAGGGACATTAAGGTACCATTAATTTTGTGCTCATTGCATATACTAATCAGAAAGTTCAATATTTTTTACATTCTCCTTCGCCTCCTCTATCTATCTATTTTGTAATGCATGTGATTCTTTCAGGGGGCAAATATCCTTGTTGATAACAAGGGATGCATTAAACTTGCAGACTTTGGCGCATCCAAGAAAGTCGTCGAACTGGTATGAACACTGCCTTTTCTGTTTTATTTACCATTTTTACAATTTGAATTTGATTTAATAGTCATGTCTTCCATTACCTTCTTAAATGTTATTTCCCTTTTGAAGTATTGCATCATACTAAGGTTTGTATTTTGCTACAGGCTACAATGACCGGTGCCAAGTCAATGAAGGGTACCCCGTATTGGATGGCTCCTGAAGTTATTCTCCAGACTGGGCATAGCTTGTCAGTTTAACCATACAATTCAATATTTCAATGCTTTCAGCTGATACTCTCTCTCTCTCTCTCTCTCTCTTACACACACACACACACACAAAAAAAAAGAAATTAACAAACCATTAGATTATATTGACATTTCCTCTCTGCAACTCCAATAAGTTTTTGTAGGTGATATGCGCTAACTCGAGGTTAATAAAAAACCATCTATCTCTGTTATTAACTAAACGAAATAGCCTATTATTACCACTTGAACTTTGGTACAAGATTTTCATAGCTATTTGTATTACCTAAATCAGTTTTTAAGAAGCGCATGACGTAGTGCGCTATAGCCCTTTTTGGGCGAAAAATACGGCGTAGCCCGCCCTGATTTGTGAGGGTCACCAATAGTGACACGACAAGCTATTTTCACGCTTTTGCATACTAATGGCGTTATTTGTGCGATTGGGCGCAATTGGAGCGCTATTTGGGTTTTTAGCTTCACCTATTAAAAAACATAAAAAAAAGGCTAGTACAATTATCTAAACACCAATTTAGAGAGAGAAACACTCTTTTTCTATTTCCAAAATTTAAGTCTACCTCAAATGAGGCTTACAAGTGGGTATTTAAAGGGGTGGAGACACTAATTACAAAAATATCATTACTACTCCTTATATCTAAATAATAAAGCAAAAGAAAGAAAAATACAAATAATAAAATAAAAGAAAATACAAAAGGAAATAAAAATGACAAATAATCCCTAAAAATGGCATGTTTCCATCACTCTCCCCGGCTTCGAAAAGCTCGTCCTTGAGCGTAGGAGATGGACGGTAAGAAAGCAAGGCACCCATCAAAGAGCTCCTCATATGGAAGAAGAACCGTCCTCGGAAACGCCCCTTGTACAGACTTGAGTCCATGGAGAATAGGAACACAACCCAAACATGACCGACCAACAAAACCGCGACTCGAAATTTCCGTAATGAGCTTCCTTAATGTTACGCCACGAAATTTTTTTTCTGAGCGCCGATCAAAAGCTACCACGAATGGGCCACATACCCATCACCTCCAATCACCATGTCAACCCTAAGAGAGATAACCGCCGATCCAACCTCATCAAAATCATCATCCCCACTCCCAAAAATTGTGAAGAAATCTCCCAATTCAAATGTTTCCTGCTCGCGAAAATGTGTGGGAGTCACCCAAACATCCTCGACAAAAATGTTAAAAAAATCCCCAATACACAATCCAATTTCGTCTTTTCTATCATTCTTGCAATCAACCGACTGGAGAGGGGAGTTTTTATCGTTGATTTGACCCGATTGGGTGCATGAGTGAGGAAGAATGATTGGGTTGAGCAACCAATCTTGAACTAGCCGCCGACAATCTTGAACTGAGCCTCGGGAGTTAATCGGGGAAGAAATGTAACAAATCTTGGGTATGTGGAGGGTTCGGGATTGAGAGGGTTTAAGTTTTAATTCGGGGATCTCGGGGTGGTGTAACAGTGCTGGTCGGCAGCCACAGGGGCTGACCGACCGCTTGTGGAGGAAGGACGGGTTTTTTTTTTGGGTTGGGGAATGGTCGGGACATGGATGGGGAAAGGGTTTTGGTTGGCGGGGGTAGTGGGGTGGCCGGAATAGGGTAGGGTAGGCGGGGGGGAGGGAGGAATTACTGGCCTGCCCCTATTCGGCAGGGCTGCCTTGGTAGTGGTTTCCGGTGTTGGGTGGGGTGGGAAAGGGGTTGAGGGGGTCGACTGGTTGGAAAAAAGGGTCGGAGGGGGTTCAGCGGGGCAGAGTAAGGTTGTGGGTTGGGATTTCTAGGGTTTTGGGGTTGAAAGAGGGTAAGGTTTTGGAAATGAATATAGATTTGTTGTTGTGATTGTACCCACTCTCTCGTTCGTTTTTTAATCTCCTCGTAAAGTTGTTCGAATCTCCTTGCAGCCATTGAAGAGTAGTGTACGATTTTTGATACAACTGCACCGATACACCACACCAATGTGGAGTGACACCCACTCTGATACCAATTTGACGTAAACCATCCGTCAAAAGGCTCCTAAAATTATCTGAACACAAACTTTAGAGAGAGAGCCCTCTGACTTTGTTTTTGATCACACTTTTTTCTGGTTCAAAGTTTTTGCTTTATCCTGAAAATCTTGCACTAAGGAAGTTGCAATCAAGATTTCTTCTACTTTCCCTTCATGGTATGCCGTGGAAGTTAAAGAGAGGTTTCTCCGGGTGGAAAGGGGCGAAAGAGGGGAGGGTCCCCCACCTCCGAGCGTGGAACATATCAGATTAAGTTAGCCAAGCTAAAGGGCTGATACCACACTCGTAGAACACGAAATGCTCACTGAAGCAAGCAAAACGTGGGATCTTACTATACGATCGACCTCTCCCGAAGCCGGAAGATAACCTTTCTTGACGAATTCTCCATTTTCGTGGGTTGGCGGGAACAAGCTCTCTTTTGAATTGCACTAGTAGGCGGGTCTAATGAACTTTGACCCAGGAATTCTATTTCAAAATTCAAGTCTACCTCAAATGAGGCTTACAAGTGGGTATTTACAGGGGAGTAGTAGTTTAGGCTCCTCGCTTTGACACTAATTACAAAAATATCAGTACTACTCCTTACCTCTAAATAGTAAAGCAAAAGAAAGAAAAATTAAATCAATAAAATAAAAAAAAATACAAAAGGAAATAAAAATGACAAATAATCCCTAAAAATGGCATATTTCCATAAAAAAAACCATTTTATATTTTTTTAGTTGTTTTATAATAGGAAAATCTAAATACCCTCACTCTCCCACTTAACAAAAAAAAACTACTACACCTTTTTTCTTCATTTCAGTTCTATTTTTCTTCACTCTTTATAAATAAAAAATCTCTCTCTCTCTCTCTCTATATATATATATTGTATGTAGTTGATTGTTGTGACTTAAGTGTCTAAAAAGAGTTTTGTTGGAAAAATGGTTATAAATAAAAGGGGAAATTACTTTTGATTTTGTTGAAACTATGTATCCCTTTTCATGGAGTGATTTAGTACTCTATTTTGGATGATGGTTTTGATTTGGCTATATTATATTTTTTATGCATATTTTTAATTATAAAAAATTAAATGCATGAACTACTTCTGCGATGCTATTTACATGATGTGACTATCTCACTAGAATGCAACAACTTGCTTGACCGCAATTAAAAACATTGACCTATATCCACAACCTTATATTGGTTAAACTAGCAAGAATATATCTAAAATGGTTGTTATTTAAAAAAAAATCTACAAAAAGAGGAACTGGATTAGAATTTGGAATGTAACAATTTACAAAGATTACCTCATCTATATTGCATTTTAAAGGAGAGGGAGAGATGGTTGTTATTTTGGAATGCACCTAAATTTACTATACTATTATTAACTAATAAAAATAACCATCTATCATAAAAAAAGTACTAATTACTATATTTTACACAAATAAAATTACAAATATATATTATATCAATAATGAAATAATATTATAAAGTTGACACCTCATTACAGAAGTATTTTAAAAAATTACAAAATGACCCCATACTTTTGTTAGTTATATAAAAAATAAATTTTTTTTTGAGTAAAAATGTATCGTTAGACCAAAAAGTTACAAAAGGCACATGGGCATACCAAAGACTACATCACAACTAAGAGCATCTCCGGCCATTGTTTATATTTTTCTGTGTATATATGATGTGTTGATTGATTTTTACACAAAATGTTTACTTTCGCTGTTATGATCTCCAACCATTACACTTAGGGTCCGTTTGGTTACCCTTATTTGCATGACAAATGGCAAATAAGTTGGCAAAGTACAAAAATTTGCCTACAAGTTATTTGCCAATGTACAACACCTCCTATGCATAAATTTGTCACAAATGTTGGCAAACTTTGCTTTGCTATTTGAGTGAGAAATATTTGCCACACAAATTTGCCAATTCTTACAAGTGTTTTTATTTTTTATTTTTTATACTAAAATATTTTTTAAAAATGTTTTTATAAATTGTTAAAAAAAAGGTTTTAAATAAAAAAACTGCTTTATAAAACTGTTTTAAATAAAAAAACTGTTTAAAAAAAATTGTTCTAAAACTATTTTAAAAATGTTTTCAAACCGTTAAAAAAACTGTTTTAAAAACAATTTAAAAACTGTTTTGGAAGGTTGAAAAACTGTTTTGAATAATTAAAAAACTGTTTTAAACATTTTTAAAAACTGTAAAACTGTTTTTTCATAACATTTTTTAACATTTTCAAAACTGGTAAAAACTATTTTTATGTAACATTTTAAAACATTTTTAAAAACTGTTTTTTTAAATAAATAATTTTAAAAACTTTTTCAATAAACAGTTTTTTCGTAACATTTCTAAACATTTTTTCGTAACAGTTTTTTCGCAACGTAAAAACAGTTTTTTCGCAACGTAAAAACAGTTTTTTCGTGACATTTTTAAAACCCGTTTTTTTTAATAAATAATTTTAAAAGCATTTTTAATAAACTGTTTTTTCATAACATTTTAAAACATTTTTCGTAACGTAAAACCTGTTTTCGTAACATTTTTAAACGTTTTTAAAAACTGTAAAAACTGTTTTTTCGCAACTTTTTAAAACATTTTAAAAAACACTAAAAACTGTTTTTAATAATAAAAACAGGGAGGAAGAAGAAAAGAAAAAAACAGTTCGTTAGTTTTTTCAATAAATAATTTTGGGGTAAAAAATATTTTTTATATATAGTTTGTTACTTTTTTAATAAATAAAAACGGGGAGTAAAAAGAAAAGAAAAAAATGTTTTTTTATTAAATAAAACTTGGGACGAAAATAAAAATATTTTTTTTTTGTTTTGTTATTATATATGATAACAGCTATGAAGCACGGATGCGGGTGCAACACAGTGCGGGTGCGGCGATTCGAAAATTCTCAAAAAATTAGGATACGGGTGCGGCGAGATATAATATAATAATATAATATAAATTATATTATGTTATTTTTAAGTAATACAAATAAGTTCCATCATTATTATGATTCTCAAAAATTTATGATAAGGGTGTTTGTTATTTTTTAACACATTGACAATATTAAAACAGGGGACTCTACCATCAATGTCACATATATTATAATAATCTACTAAAACCCATTAACCATTAAACTATAAAAGTAGAATTCAATATGATATGATAAAAAATAGTTAACTTCACAAAACCCATTTAACATTAAACTAAAAACAAACATTCGAAGTCGTTAAGAAACCTACTTATCTATTAGCTTTCACATATATTATAATAATCCACTAAAACCCACTAACCATTTTTTTTTATAAAAATAGAATCCAATATAATGTACTAACAAGCAGTTGATTTGGGCCACAAAACCCTTTTAACATCAAACCAAAAACAAATATAGAAAGTTGTTAAGAAACTGAATTATCAGTCTTTGCATATATTATAATAATCACCCACAAATCATTAAACTATAAAAGTGGAATCCAATATAATATAATGACAAGCACTTAACTTGGGTCACAAAACCCATTTAACATTAAAACATTAAACTAAAATCAAACACAGAAAATTGTTAAGAAACCCAGTTAACTTCGTATATGTTGAAGGAGAGTAAGAAGAAAATGAGAGAGAGAGAGAGAGAGAGAGAGAGAGAGAGAGATGAAAAATGAAAAAAAAAATCAGAATTGTGTTTTTTTTGGATTCTTTACGAATCCTATCAAAACCAGCCGAGTCCTTCCCGAATCCATAATTAATTTATTTAATTAATATCTGATTCTTCTTTGGGTGCGAATCGGGGCCGAATCGCACCCGCACCCGACTCACGTGCGATTCGGATTCTTCAGGCCTTTTGAAGAATCCGTGCTTAATAGGATAACAGGGATGAAAATGTGTTATTAAAATGTTTTGCTTAGAAAACTTGTTTTACCTCATTTGGTCATTTGGTGTTTGATAGCCTAAAGGGCAAACCCAGTGCACGTGGCTCCCGCCACAATATTTGTCTTTGGCAAATTGTGTATGGCAAAATGGCAATATTTACCCTGGCATGCACCAAACAGGTCCTTACAGTTTTGTGTAAGATTCAAAATGTCAAAACTGTGAACTAATTAAGTTTCGCTCTTTTGGGCTTTGGAGGGAAGATAGAAGAAAGAGGGAGAGTGGGTTCTTTTGATTTAACCTAGAAGACAGAGAATTGTGAAGTGGCTGTGTAAAATCATTGTTTATTTTACACAAACTGAGAATAGTGAGGTGGATGTTGGAGGTTTAAAGTTTTACAAATTGTGTAAAATCTACACAAAACAAAGATTTAAAGGACGACTGGAGATGCTCTAGAAAACAAAACATATACAAAAAGTAATCACATAACAGGGGAATTCATTCATTTGACCTCCAGTTTTTACAAAAGAAGCTAACTAGCAGAAGTCCTTTTCTTCTTGTAGTACCAAGTAGCATCATGGACCATAGCTTCCAGCTCCAAGTGCACTTGCTGCCATATTCTTTCTTGTGTGTGCCACACTTTCTATACATGAGCAAAGTTATCGCCACGGACTAACATTATTACTTCCAGCTGGAAGTGCCAATTAACCTCATATGTTCCATTATCTTTGGCCTTCAACACTTAAAATGCATAATTGGTTCCTGTCCCGAAAGGAGTTGCGAGCTATTTGGATATCCCTAACGGGAAGGGAGGGTCTCGATGCCATGTAAACTTGAAAAATGTTAACCCTATGGTACATTTGGCCCCTTGCACACATGAGCTTTCGACAAAGGTTGTCCATGCATAGCCTTTCTACTTTGGGATCACTGCGTTGCTCTGTTGGAGGGTTGTCATATAAGTACGGATATGGACGCGATACTGATACACCCGATCAGTTTTTCTAAAAAAATAGGATACAGTTGCGTTGGAGATACGTTAAATATTTTATTCATGTAATATATATCTATATCTATATCTATCTATCTATCTATCTATCTATCTATATATATATATATATATATATATATATATATATATATATATATATATATAGTAGTCAAACTAGGTGCTATTTCCCCCCCCCAAAAGTGCTGTCCAGCAGATCAGAAACGCCCAGAGTGCAAATGAAGAATAAATGAACTGTTTTTAGGCCAATTCAGTGCTTTCTAGCACTATGTACTGCACATACGAAGATGAACGAGCTATTTTTCTTCTTTAAAATGCTGCGATTCAGCACTTTACATTGGGTCTATAAGAGCACTATACATTGCTATCTATAAATCTCAACACTTGACAATAACTCTCAACCAAACAAATGAATAGTCATTACCCCTCAGGTTAGAGTATTAATCACAAAATATCACGCGAGAACCCTAACTCCAGAGTAATCACAGCTCTAACTCTTAAGTACCTGTCACAATATACAAAAACCTGTAATAAGTGAACCCAAGAGTTTGCGTACTGGAGCATATTGGTCATGTATCCTTATCCGATACATAATACGAATTCGTATACCTAGGTTCTCATTAACGTCTTTAATGCCTTTTCAATCCATTTGCTCCCCGAACTAGTGGTCCCTCTGCATCCACCCTCTAGTACATTGTATGTGCACACTGAACTTAACGACCTACTTTTTGGGGCTGCAAAAACTTGTTTCATCATTCCAGCAAGTCAAGTGCCAATATTTTTGTTGGTTTGTAAATTTCCACCCATGTGTGAGCTATATTATCTGTCAAGTAAGTTAGTATACAAATTAACAATACTAATATAAATTCTACAGAGCCTAATTTAATCCCCAAAAAGGTTGTACCTAGTGAGAAGGCTCCTGCTTTAGCAGGGTTTGGGAGAGGGTGATGTAGGCAAGCCTTAACTGATGCAGTCAAGCCTTAATTGATGCAGGAGCATAGGACATGAGCGTCCTTTTTATTATTCTTTCTTATTTGTACTTTTTTTAGCCTTTTTTATCTTTAGTACAAATAGCCTTGAGAGGCCCCTCTTGTAACACTTTTGACTTTTGATAATGAGAACCTAGCGAGAGAAATTAAGAGCTTTCACGACTTCTTCTTTTAGTTGTTGTCGTTGTGTAGATTAATTTTCACGCTTCCGCATCTTATTTTTATATCAAATTGGTATTAGAGCCTTGTTTGCTCTTAGACCGAACACGTTCATAGACGATTGGGATTCAGGTTGATCTCATCTGGATGAATTACAATATACCTTCAAACACCTACATGAAACCTTAAATCTAGAACCACAAGAAACAAGAAACCCTAATTTTATAAATTCCGATTTAACATCATCACCACTCTTCACCACAAAAACATCCGAAGCCGAAACCATGGCCGGACTTGAAACCCCTGCCGGCAGTCCCACCGGAAGCCGGTCGGAGTCCCGAATTCACCCCGGAAACCCCTAAAACGGGTCGGCCAGCCCTAGTGGCTGCCGCCCAACCCGTCAAACCGGTCCTGATGTTGCTGCCCAACCCGTCAACTCATTACCGATGTCTGATCCTTCTTTTCCGGCCAAGACCCCCAATCCAAATACAAATCTGTTTCCAATTATTCCTATCCCCTAAGAAACCCTAGTTTCCAATTCTATCCACAATCCAAATCCAAATCCAAATTCAAACCCTAATCCTCCTACACCTAATTTGACAAAGAATTCCCAATCTTCCACCATCACTCAAAACTCTTACCACAAACCCATAAGCCCTAAACTAATAACCGTGGAATCAAACCCTAAATTCAACCCTATTTACAAAGGGTGTTCTTCATTAGGCATCCTTCCTATTCCATTATATGTTCCATTATCCATCGTCTAATCTATTTGTTGGCGACAGGATTCATTTTGCCATACCAAGGCGGAGCTCGCTGGAGTTTTTACCGCCTATGTGCATACTTTGATGATATCGATTTCGGTAGATCCACAATCACCCCCACTTAGTGATGATACATGGATCTGCACGAGTGTTTTTTTTACTTGTACCGCCAAGGGGAGATGATGTACGGTGATTATTGACGGAGGGGCTAGCGACAATTTGGTGGCATAGCAGATGGTGGATAGATTGAAGTTACCCACATAATCTTTACTCACCTCGTGTCATATTGGGCGGTTGGGTAGTGGAGCCACACTTGCCCATAGACGATAGTGCACGATAGCCTTTTTCATTGGGGATTACCACGATGAGATCCTGTGTACCGTGGTAGATATGAGAGTGTACCACTTCTGTTGGGGAGACCATGACAGTTTAATCATCGCAGCATGCATGATGGTCAAGCTAATACTTACTCATTCATGCATGAGGGGAGGGATTTTTTTCTCCGTCCCTTGAGACCGTACCCGATGTCGTAACCTTCCGTCTTAGTAGCCTCACATGAGGAGCTAGCCACAGAGACCGTTGAGACTGGATTATGTTATTCTCTTATCAGTCCCATTACTACCCCAGAGGTAACTGTTCCCCCACGTGTCCAGAGCTTGTTGGACTTTTATTCTGATGCGTGTACTCCTCCAGATGCTCTTCCTCCTCTCCGGAATATACAACACGACATTGATTTTGTCCTCGAGAACCTACCCCATTATTGTATGTCTCTTACGGAGCACGCAGAGTTACAGAGGCAGGTCACGGAGTTATGTGACAAAGGGTACATTCAGGAGAGTTATGTCCTCTTGTGCGGTACCAGCGCTTTTAGCGCCAAAGAAGGATGGGTGTTGGTGGATGTGTGTTGATAACCGAGCTATTGACAGGATCACCATAAAGTACAGGTTTCCTATCCCTCGGTTAGAGGATATGCTAGACCAACTCCACGGCGCTAGAGTTTTCTCCAAGCTAGACTTGAAGAGAGGGTATCATCAGATTTGCATGAAGTTAGGAGACGAGTGGAAGACTGCCTTCAAGACGAAGGACATGTTATATGAGTGGACGGTGATGCCTTTCGGCCCATCCAATACCCCGTCTACCTTTACACGGGTGATGAGTTAGATTTTACGCCCTTTCATGGGCAAGTTTGTAGTTGTATATTTTGATGATATCTTGATCTATAGTCGATCAGAGGATGAGCACCTTGATCATGTGACTCAGGTATTGGAGGTCCTACGAGCCGAGCGATTCTTCCTCACATTGAAGAAATACACTTTCATATGGTACCTTCAGTGACATTCTTGGGATATGTGGTTTCAGGCGAGGGCGTCAGGGTGGATGACGCCAAGGTTCAGGCGATAGTGGATTGGTCTCCACCTACATCGGTATCATAGGTCCACAACTTTCATGATTTGGCAGGGTTTTACCTATGTTTTATAGTCGGGTTTAGCACTGTCATGACACCTATTACGGATTTGATGAGTTCCTTGTCGAGTGTTGAGTTTCGGTGGACAACGAAGGCAAATAGGGCGTCCAAATGCGTCAAGGAGTTGATGACGACGGAACCTATCTTAGCATTGCCCGATTTTAATCAGTTATTTGAGTTGTCTTGCGATGCTTGCAAGACGGAGGAGGGTGCTATTTTGAGCCAAAATGGGAAGCTGATTGCCTTCTTTAGCTAGAAGCTGTCAGGGGCCGCCCTCAATTATTTGACGTATGATCTTGACTTTTATGCGGTGGTAAAGGTGGTGAAGTTCTGATCATTTTACCTCCACAAGAAGTTTGTTATCAAGTCAGATCATGAGGCCCTACGCTTTTTACACAGTCAGTGGTGTGTTGGTGACAGACACGCTAAGTGGACAACATACCTCTAGAGATATACGTTCCATTTCCAGTACAAATCGGGAAAGGAGAATCTAGTGGCTGATGCCCTTAGCAAGAGGGCGCAAGCCTTAGTGACCTTTCAGAGTTAAGTTTTTGGATTCGATGAGGTTCATTATCTTTACTCGACCGATCTGGAGTTTGGACCGATTTATGCAGCCTACCAGCAGGGCAATGACACATCGAGCGAGTATTTGCTACAGGGCGGGTTTCTACACAGGGGGATTGTCAGGCCATTTGGGACAGAATCGTAACCACACGATGTTGAGGGACTGATTTTATTGGTCGACGATGAGGAGGGATGCCAACGCGTTCATTCGATGTTGCTACACTTGCCTGACAGCTAAGGGCCAGCACACCAATACTGGTTTGTATATCCTATTACCAATTCTCGAGTGACCGTGGCAAGATGTCTCGATGGACTTTATCGGGGGGCTTCTCCGTACATCTAGTGGCCATGATTCCATCTTTGTCATGGTGGAAAGGTTCTCTAAGATGCCGCATTTCATCCCTTGTACTTGCATGACTGATGCTTCCCATGTGGCTTCATTGTATTTTCGCGAGGTTGTCCGTCTCCACGGGGTTCCCCGTAGTATCACCTCTGATAGGGACGTACGATTTACAGGATATTTCTAGCGTATACTGTGGTGACTTTTACGGACGGAGTTGCAGTTATCGACAGTTTTCCACCCCTAGACGGATGGCAGGTGATCAATTGGATGGTGGGTGACCTATTGTGCTGCCTGTCTTCTGAGCACCCTCAACGGTGGGATGTCGTGATAGCCCATGTCGAGTTTGCCTAAAACAATGCCGTCCACCGTTTTACCGGCCTCTCTCCTTTTCAGATCGTATTGGGATAGTCACCTTCTATGCCTATAGACCTTGCCGAGCCTCCTCTAATGATGCCTACTTGTCCCTCAACTGAGGAGTTTTTCACCCGTATGACTTCCATCCAGGCCGATGTTCGTGCTCGCTTAAAGACCACTTATGCCTCTTATAAAGAGGCTGCTGATGAGCACCGTCGCTTTGTCTCCTTTCACCCGGGTAATTTGGTAATGGTGTACCTCCAGAAAGCGTGGTGGCAGGGTAAGGGCAACAAGCTTCTTATGCGCAAATTTGGCCATTCCCTATTATCCGATCTTGTGGGCCGAATGCTTATGAGGTTGATCTCTCCGACAGGTTCCGCATGCACCACATGTAAACTTGGCTGATTTCTCTCCTTTCCTCCTAGGCACACATACTCCACCGATTCCCATCCCACCCGCCACAGCCTACCTGGTTCGCTCTCACGTTGTTCGTGTTGAGGAGATTCTAGACTCCGCGTCTATCTCCTCATCTTCGGGTGATTATACCCGTTTCTTGGTTCGTTGGATAGGTTGACCTGAGGCTGAAGACTCATGGATTACCGAGGCCACCCTGCAGCACATCGATTTGGATTTCTATTGCCAATGTACGGAGTATATGGAGTCTTCTCAAGGGAGGGAGAGTGATGCAGGAGCATAGTACATGAGGGTCCTTTTTATTATTCTTTCTTATTTGTCTTTTTTTAGCCTTTTCTATCTTTAGTATAAATAGCCTTGAGAGGCCCCTCTTGTAACACTTTTGACTTTTGATAATGAGAATCTAGAGAGAGGAATTGAGAGCTTTCCCGACTTTTTTTAGTTGTTGTGTAGATTAATTTTTACGCTTCTGCATATTATTTTTACGTTATTCACGATAATAAATATCATAGTTTTTTTTGACTCTAGTCCCAATTGATAAGTTTTTGTATGTAGAGATCCCATGAGTTAGTGGTTATGATTGTTTTACTTCTCCATTATTAATGTGGGCTTATTATTAACTGTACATGACATGTAGGTATTTTGATGTGGAAAATTTTAGTCTCCCCACGTTCATGTTAACAGTGGCCGAGCCAGGATTTGATGTTGGATGGGGCACAAATCATTGACAGGGGGCGGCAACCCCCGGAAAAAAAGTTTAGGGTTATTTTTACATTTTTACAAATATTTAATTGATACTTTGTACTTTTAGACAATTATAACTCAAATAAAACAATACCGAATACAATAACAATTCATTATTATGATCAAAAATAGGATTTGACAAGCATAGATTTTTTCTGTTGGAGGCACCATAAAAGTATAATAATGATTTGTTATGTTGATTACTTCATCTAAATATAAGTACCTAACATGTGATCTAATAACAATATCCAAATTCAAAAGTGTAATTTGTAAATTTGTGGGGCAACCTACCTTATTTTAACAGAAAAAAATACAGCGAATGTATTTTTTGAAAGGTCCACAAATATTTAATTACGAAGCCTCACATTTGGCGTGGGATAGTGAAAACATATTGGATGGGGCTACAAACTTTACCACTCATTATCTCAAATGTATTAGCCCAAACAAAGATGATAGTGTTGCCAAACAAGTCACTACTGCTTTGGAGGAGTGGAGTGATATAATGCCAATAGACACATCCTTGCACATGAAAAAGGGGATAATGCAAACCCTAATTTCCTCAAGTTGTCAAAAATTAACTTTAACATGGTTGAAGACTTGATATAATCAACAACTTAAAAAAAAAAAAAAAACCTATACCTGGCCTGGGCACAGGCCTAGCCCAGTGACAAAGTGGCTCTGCATCTGCATGTTAACACATGATATGCAACAAAAGATCTTTATACTTAGGATTGGAGACAAAAAAAATCTACAAAGGGAATAAATACCTGGCCTACCTAAATATAAAAGAAAAATTATGATATTAAATATAAAAGAAATATTATAAAATTAAAAGTTTGACTTGCTGGAATGATGAAACATTTTAATCAGATAAGAACCAAAAGTAAAGACTGATGCAATAAAATATAACTTTTCTAATCATTAATGAAAAGTTTGATAATTAGAATTTTGAATATAACAGCCACAAAATTCTACCGAATAGACTTTTCTTTTCTTTTCTTTTCTTTTTCCCCATATTCCGTGGTTCCGTTTATCTCACTCAACTTAATGTAGTCCATTTGAATTACTACTGATTACAGTCTATTCACTAAACACTTTGATTCCCTATATTCTTGCATTTCGTATTTTGTGTTCAGTTCAGCTCATTATCTTCGATGTCGTTTTATATAGCTCTGCTGATATATGGAGTGTTGGATGTACTGTTATTGAGATGGCCACTGGAAAGCCTCCGTGGAGCCAGCAGTATCAAGAGGTACACATGCTAAAAAATGCAGAGAAATCTTCTCTAATAGGTCTATTTTATGTGCCTATGGCCATGATTTGGTGATAATACATAAACATTGTCTATGAGCCTATCTACATTTGTAGAGTCTAATAATAGATGGTGTGAATAAGATGTGGCAATCTTTAAATACAACACATTTTTATTGTCCCTTTAACCTTTTTCTCACCTTTGAAAATATTATAAATTTATTTTACAACCAATGTTGAATAGAATTGGTATTTTTGAAAAACATTAACTGTGATTTATAAATATAAAACAAGATCCATATTCTATACAAACTTTGTAAAACAAAAATGATGAACGTAGAGTGACCTTCATAGACAACAACAATGGAGACACTTATTTTGATTTTGTCTATGAATATAGAATAGTGCCAACTAGACATGGAGACACTACAAAGAGTTTGACACGTAGGCAACACCATTAGAGATGGTTAATAAATTTATTTATTTGTATGGTTGACTAGAATTTTTTATATTTGATATGCTGTTATTCCATTTGTTTGTGAAGTATGGATGGTTGTTTTTTGCAGGTTGCTGCTCTCTTCCATATAGGGACAACTAAATCTCATCCACCCATCCCAGATCATCTTTCTTCCGAGGCCAAGGATTTTCTGCTGAAGTGCTTACAGAAGTATATTCAACTATTTAATTTTTCTTGTTTGTTTGTTATTCTTCCCACATTTTCCTCTTTGAAATTGCCAAGGGTCATCTGTTCTGTAGTTGGACGCTGTTGAAATATAAATTTATGAACAAATGTTTAATTCTTCTATTACTATTTTTTCTCTCTTCGTCTCTTTAAATCTTCCATGACCAAATTCTATTGGCAGGGAACCAAACTTAAGGCTTGTTGCTTCAGATTTACTGCAGGTAATTTTGAACCGTCGGCTAATATTCCTTGTCAGTATTCCTTTGGCAAGGCTTTTTAATTTTTTAATTTTCTATCTGTTTGGCGATCTCCCTCCTTAGATGAAGCCTTAAAATCTGATGTGTGTCTGTGTACTTGCTAAGTCGCTATGTTGTGGTGCAGCATTCCGTGCTGATTACAATATGCAAATATCAAACAATGAGTTTTTTTACTGATTCCGTTTTGGTGTTTTGCTGATCATGCAGCATCCTTTTGTTACTGGGGAATATCATGAAGCCCAGCCTGTGTTTCGCACTTCAGTTATGGTCAGTATAATCGAATGAAGGCTTCTTAAGTTCTGTTCCGTCTGGGGTCTAAATTTTGTTCCCTATTTTGTTTAAAATCACTTAGTTAGAGAGTGTAAGCTCCGTTCAGTTATGGTGATTACTTTTCGCCCAACTGAAAAATATTTCAACCTCTTAGTTTGAAATATAGGATTTTATCTTCATCATTCACTTGCAAATCTCAGTAGTCTTACTTACAATCAGCAGGACAATTCTGGAAACCGAATGACAACATCTAAAGGGAACCTTACAAACTTGTAAGTGTTTCATTTAATGGCTTTGGATGTTTTTAATCGATATAGACCAGTTGTTTTAAATAATAATCTTGAGGAAACCATGAAGTTGCAGCAAGAACCCTGAGACCAGACCGATCTGCACAGATTTGAAGGATGTTCATGCTATGGGTAGTGTGCGGTGCTCAACCATATATCCTGAGAAATATTCCGGAGCAGGATCTGTCTGGGGGTCAATCAATTATGACGATGACATGTGTCAGATAGATGATAAGGACGATCTTGTGGCTGGTGCATCAGTGAAGTTCGGTTCTGCTGATTTCAATAAGGTTACAAATCGCCTTTATGCTCTTTCATATATATTATATTGTCATGCATATCTACCCATGATAACTGAACGATGCATTTGTTTATCTAATAGAGTTTCAATCCTATGAGTGAGCCCAATGATGATTGGCCCTGCAATTTTGATGATAGTCCAGAGGTGGAGAAAAGTGCGACGCACTTATTTTCTGGTCAAATTATTGTAAACCCTGTTGAGAGCCCCGGTGCTTCCTGTAATGTGGATGGTGACTTCACATTTCCAAGTGGGCCTGTAGCAACTGAGGATGACGACGAAGCTACTGAATTGAAAATTAGAGCCTTCCTTGATGAAAAGGTGTCACTTTCTTTTCTCATATGAACGTATGAAGAGAGTATCTAGATTTTATTTCTATGAAGTACAAAACCTTACTGGTTTTACTTTCTCTGTAATAGGCGTTAGATCTAAAAAAGCTGCAAACGCCTCTATATGAAGAGTTCTACAACTCATCAAATTCAGCAGGTCATACAAGTGCTGCTGGAACTGAAAATAAAGAAAATCTATCAAATAATGTGAACTTGCCTCCTAAAAGCAGGTCACCTAATCGACTGCCTAGCAGAAGACTTTCTGCAGCTGTTGATTTTGCCTATACTGGTAGTCCTGGGAACCGTTCCAAACGCATATCAAATGTTGGCGGATTAAGTGATCAAAAGATGCAGGAAGCTCAGTCACCTCCGCGTGATGAATGGAAAGAGGTTCTTCTTGATTCTCAGCGAGACCCAACTAGTCCAAGGTTTGTCACTGATGTCTGATGCTGTCTTTGGTCTATCTTTTTTTCCCCGATGAATCTTTTATTCATCTGGAACTTGATAGCAAAAATTGTTCTATTGATAGCTCAAGCTTCTCTGAGAGACAAAGAAAATGGAAAGAAGAGCTTGACCAGGAGCTTGAGAGGAAACGAGGCAAGTCTTATCTTTTCCATGTATTGGTGACATTTAAAACTTTACTACCATTTGATTTGTGATACCATGGCTCCCGTTGATCTATCAGACATTCCGTGATCTAGATCCAGTAGCCGAATCATGTTAGGAAGTGAGAAACATGTCAGACTCAAATTGTGGTAGTGTCCCTATTTTCGGAGCTGTCCTTAGGAGTGATTAAATATAAAGCACTAGAATGACAAAGTGGAACTCTGTGTTTAAAGGACTTAAAAACTTAATTTTAACTATGCTAACAGAGAGTTCCTATCACATGTTTCTGAACGATCAACTGGAACCAATATAGCTCCATTAAATTGGCACACATTTGTTTCTTGGGATTACTAAAACAAAAATCATCATAATGCTTGAGCTGATGTGTTACAGTATGAGCCCAGGGGAAAATTTGACCCTCAGGATGCAAGTGTTCAATATTCAGGGTGAGAGCGCGAGTGGGTGCGGATGTGAGTCCGCCAGACCATTGATTTTTAAAATAGCTGGTGCTGTGGATGTCTAAGTTATATATAAATATATATTGAAAAAATTACATATAAATATAAATATATATTGCTTATTAAATGTTTTATATTTATATCTACGTTTACAAATTGAGATATTATATTCTTGGCTCCAAACATGCATGATGTAATTCCTTTTTTTCCCCTTCCTCTCAAGAGGATAATTAGATGTGCATGCTTTCCTGGCCTGCTCTATACGTATGTGTATCTTAAGAAGATATAGGGTCAGGTTGAAAGTTTTTAGAAAATTCTCCAAGTCAAATTTGGTGGCCTGGGCTAGTCGGATTACTGTGTTCTTTAGCAACAATCAGCTACCAAAGCTATAGAGTATTTTAAGAACATGGAGGTTTGAAAAGTGAAGCCTAATTAGCTCCTCGGTTCTTGTTCTATATGCTTGAAATAGAAGTATAGTTACTGGAAGAACACAATCATGTTCTTCATGTTGGATATGATCCTTTTCTTGCAAAATTGAGAAACGATAAATGAAGGTGGAAGAGTAGTCCCCTGACGTACAAGGGAAGGAAATGAGAACCACAACTTTATACAAGAACAATCCTCTATCCCAGATTATGCAGTATTCTCTAGCCAATAACAAGCAATAAAAGAAGTGTTGAAATTCTTAAATTGCTTTGAAACAAGGGAAGCCATTAATTTTACTCTCCCCTCCCCTCGTATCCTCAATTTGTCTTATCCTTTTTCTTCGGTTTCTCTCCAACCACACCTCTCTCACCAAAGCTATCACAACAACTTCTCACCTTTTTGATTCAATAATCTACAAAAAGAATTAGTATAGCCTCCTTACATGAAGAAGGTAATGTTTTAAAAAGCGTGAGGTGGGATTGATGCGTTTTGTCCCTGCGAGGTGAGGCACAAGTTGCAGATTGAGGCGTAGGCCTGAAAGTTAGCAAGAAAAGTCATTAAAGGTGACATGAAAAAATACTAATAAAATCACAAATAACGTATCATGGTTATCATCACCAAAATGTCCATATATCACCATCATAATAAATATTGTAGCAGTCACAAAAGTAATCTATAATGGAAACAACTACAAAATAGTTTATGATCACAAAATATAATCTATAGTCAAACTATTCATATAGGGATGAATTTTAAGATTATAATAAATGCGTATATATTTAACATAATAGTAAAATTATAAGCGATTATACTATATATATAAACTTAACACAACCTTTTTACAATTGTTAGGGGTCGGCTACATGAATTCTATTTTTTCATTCTGTTCAGTTGAGAGCAACATCATGAGTTAAACCCCATGATATCTTGTCTTTATTTACAATATCCCAGCAAGTCAATTTATGCCTACGTCTACCCCTAGCGTTACCATCAATACTAAGTTACTCTTCCTTAGGGGGAATTTATTATTCTACGTTTGGCGTGTCTAAACCAATTAAGCCAATTTTCTCTTGATTTGTTATATAGGGGTTACTTCTACTATTTCACGAATATGTTCATTCATAATTTTATCATTTCGAGTTTTACGGTAAAACTCGAAATGATTAAATTATGAATGTGTCCGATTCGCGATTTGAATCGGACGATTCGATTCGATTCGATTCACTGCCAAAACGATTCGAATCAACTTTAGAATCGCAAATGTCTAAAGAATCGGCGATTCACGATTCGAATCTTCCGATTCGGGTCCGATTCCCGATTCGGTCCGATTCACTTTTTTTTTTCTTCCCGCGATTTTTTTACATCAAATTAATATATAGGCTTTTTATGATATATTTTTGTTTTATGTAGGGTGTTTTAAATTAATATGTAGGCTGTTTTATGATATATTTTTGTTTTTTACATTTTTAAGCTTAAAATGAATGAGAACATGTGCTACGGTTAATTTTTGTGATATATTTTGGTATATTATCATGTGCTACGATTAGTTTTTTGTCATATTACGCTTAATTACCAATTCTATAGTGTTAAATTCTATTTACGTATGTTTTACTACGTTTTTATCGTTTGGTTCCGATTCGACCGATACGATTCGATTCACGATTCACGATTCGGGGGGTAAACGATTCACGATACGATTCGCGATTTGACAACACATATCCATCTTAACATCCGCATCTTCGCCACTCTTTTTTTGTATATTTTATTTCTTGGTTGCTCAACAATCCGTCCCATATAACATGACAAGTTTAATGGCCGGCCAATAGAATTTCCCCTTTAACTTCAAATGTATATGCCAATCACATAATACGCCGGTAGGACTTCTCCACTTGACCCACTCTATTTTAATCCTATGGGTAACATCATCACTAATATTGGCATCTCTTTGGATAATTGAACCTAAATAATGAATATGGTCACTTTTAGGTATCTCTCGACCCTCAAGTTTCACCACATCCTCATTTGTCCCAATGTTGTTAATATCGGCCGATACACGATAGGTATCGTATGTATCGTATTGTATTGAGGGTAAAACGTGTTGTATCGGTTGATGTATTGCCTTTTTTTGTAAGTATCGACAATACATAAGCAAGTATCACCCGATACATACGTATCAGATGTATCGTATCATATCGCCAATACATACTTCTATGTTTTTCGGCTAAACGACAAGACATTGCTTTTTCTAACAAAAAAAATAGAAGCAGAGGGTTTGGGAGTTCGTAAAAGGGTTTTGGGATTTGGTTGAGTAAGTTGCGAGGGTTTCAAAAAAACGAGGAGAAGAACATACAAACAATAACAACTTAGAAAATTTTGCAATGTAATGTGATATGATTGCAATGTAATTAATGTGGCGTTTGTCATTGGGGAGGAACAATTAGAAAATTTTGGCTTTTGGAATTATGTTATGAAATATGATATCATGAACATTTGATTATATTTTGGATTGGTTGATGCCTTATACATTATTTAATACTTAATATTGCATATAATTTGTCTTTTATATTAATTTAAGATACCACACGCACATATTATAATGTATGTAATATTATTTTTATAATTATTGAATATCAACGTGTATCTAACAATACGATACGATACACATTTTTTTGAAAAAATGATATAGCTCCGATATGCAATTTAACAACCTTGATTTGTCCTACTATTATTGAAATTGCACTCCACAAGTGTCACCACACTCTCTCGACCCTCGGCCTTATTTTAATCCTCTCGTTTCTAGATTTTCCCTCCACACTTTTAATCTAGCATTATTCCCTGCCTTACTTTAATTAGCTAAAAGAATATCATCTCTAAATAATATACACATGCGACACCTCATCTTGTATTTGTGCAGTCAATTCATCCATAATAAGGGCAAAAAGATAGAAACAATTGCTGAACTGTAGTGCAAATATACTATTATTGGGAATTCACTACTTTCTCCGGTTATTGTTCTTACTATAGTCGTGGCCCCATCATACAAATCTTTAATCACATAAATATATCTACGAGTGACTCGCTTTTTATGTAAAACCCACCATATTATATCTTTAAGTATTTTATCATACACCTTCTCTAACTCAATAAAAACTATATGAAGAGCCTTCTTTTTCTTTATATAACTTTCCATCATTTTGATCAATAAATACATTGCTTCCATTGTTGACTTTCTACGCATAAACCCAAACTGATTCTTAAATATTGTTATTTCCAATCTCAATCTATGTTCTATCACTCTTTCCCAAAGTTTCGTTGTATGACTCATTTACGTAATCCCACAATAATTTGAAGATTGTATATCTTCTTTATTTTTATAAATAGGGAGTAATTTGTCAACCAAAAAATCATTCCTCCCCTAAACACTTCTAAACCTCAATAAGAATACCATCTAGTCCTAAAGCCATCCCATTTTCATCTTCTTTAGAGTAATCTTAAACTGTTGTCCCAATTATAGGAAAAAATAATTTTCTCAAATCTGTAAGTTCCTCCATATCCAATTTGTACTCTCATTATTTTCATTTAATAACCTCTCAAAATAATTTTAAACCTTTCCTTAATCCCTTCATCCTTAGCTAAGGTGTTGTTTGTTTTTACCTCTTAAGTCTGAATCTGAACCATTCAGACTTGAAGAGGTACCAAAAAGTGTTTGTTTTTTTAAATGATTAAGAGGCTAACGGCTATATTTGGCTCTTAATGGTTAAGAGGTAGAATTATATCTGAAGTCTGAATGAGTCTAAATACATTCATTCAGAGGTACATTCAGACATAAAAACAAACATATTTTTCAGATTTCACATTCAGATTTCAGACTTTAGATTCAGTCATCAGATTTCAGATTCAGATGAAAAACAAATGCAACCTAAGACTCTCGCTTCTAGAATCATCACTTTTAATACACTTGCGTTATTAAAATCTTTTCTTTTATATCCCCAAGTTTAACAAGCTTATAAATACTTTTTTGCCCTTGCGTTCTTAGTTTTGTATGAAGATCATCATATGCCTTTAACTTAACATATCTTTCCATTTTCTTAACTTCTTCCTTACCCATTTATAATTTTCAAAATTTTATTCCTTTATGTTGCTTGCCATGTTTTAAAGCACTCTTTTGGTTTTTACTATTTTATGTTGCTTGCCATGTTTTAAAGCACTCTTTTGGTTTTTACTATATTTTGTACATCTTCATTCCACCACCAAGTTTCTTTTGATTGTGGGCCCTACCTTTATTCTCTTAGAATCTCTTTCGACTCCTAATGCATGTAGCCATCTTTTTTCGCATAATATTAGTCTCATCTTTGGCACCCCATGTCGTTTTTTTTTAAATTAATATTTTATCTTTTAAGAGTTTTAATTTGTCTACTTTTATGATCAACCGCCTAGTTCGTGAGTTAATGTTCTCTTTTCGCGTTCTTGATTGAATTTTATATTTGTATCCATCATCATTATCTTATGTTGCGAGGTTAGGCTCTCTCTCTCGGGATAAACTTGTAGTCTTTACACGTTAATTGATCTTTGTTCCTAGTAATCAAAAAGTCCGGTTGACTCTTATTTGTCCACTTTTAAAAGTTATCAAATGTCCAAACCTCTTTTTTAAATATGTATTTGCTAGTACAAGATCACAAGCCATCGCAAAATCTAATATAAACTCTCCACCGTCATTTCTATCTCCAAAACCATATTCTCCATTCACCATCTTATTATATCCTACACGATTATCTCCTACATGCCCATTAAAATCTCTCCCTATATATAAATAAAGCGAAGAGTATATATGGCATAATAATGAAAATACGACATCACAGTTATAGCACAAAAACGACAATAATATGCCACATTACTTAACACCACCTAGGGCTACACAAATCATAAAGACCGATCAAACCCACCCAAGAGGTTTTCCTCTCTATACCTGCAAGGGCTGTTCACGTGAGAGATTGGTTCAATATATCGGCCAGGTCTCGAGTTGAGTAAGACATTTTTGGCTCGAGCCGACACATCAGCGAGATCTCAGTCGTTTTGGACCATATCGGTGAGATCTCGGTCGACTTGGACAATATCGGACAATAACTCCTTATGAATTTTATTTCAATTATAAGTCATTAATTTGAACCACTTTCTATCAAATTTGTGATGTAATTTATTGTTGAATTATTACCAGATGAGTTGCATTTATTTATAGCTTTAAAATGAATGGACATTGAAACTTCCGTAAAATAATTTCCAAAGCTGTAATCCTGACATCTTATTTGCAGTCTCTCTGATCTCTGTTGCTACACCACCTTCAGCCCCCCCCCTCCCCCCCCCCCCCTCTCTTATTTCCTTATTCTTTGGTTAGATTCTGGTTTTGAAAGAGCTGACACTGCCACATGACCCTTAGCTAAGGTAGCTGAGCTCTGCTTGTGGAAACCATAAATAAATATCTTTTGCTGTTTCCTTTCTCTTTAATTATATCACGAAAGAATAATTTGGCCTAGTTGAGGAATACTTGTATCGAGCGACGGAGAGATTCACTGTGTCTAGGAGGAAACCTTGCAAAGACAATCACTGAATGCACATTGTTCTTCACGGATTCTATTTTCCTAATCACTATGTAAGCTGGATCTTAGTTCTACTTTCTGACACAAATACCCAGTAATTGGCATGGAACTCAAGGTGTCTGGAAGCTATGTTTATATGACAATGTTCCTTGTATTAATGTATTTGGCATCTCCTTGGTTGTCGCAAAAAGAATTATCTTGGTGTTTCATTTCATTCACAAATAAGTACATTCCCCCCTTAAATATGCATTTTGTTGCAGATGTGTTTGGGACTTTTTAGTGACACATGTTTTTTTTTGTAACAAAAGACATTTTAAAGGGGTTTGTGCATTAAAAATCGTTTTAGGGTTTGTTCCAAAATTGAAAAGTTCATTTTTTTTCCTTAATTTTTTCTCTCCTTATCTTCTGGAACATGACAAATGAAACTTCTCGCGGCAGAGATGTTGCGCCAAGCAGGTGTAGTGAAGGCATCGTCTCCAAAAGATCGAATTGTAAATCGACAGAGAGAACGATCAAGATTCGCATTTCCTGGCAATTGAATATATATTTTCGACAACTCCCACAAAAAATCGAGTGTCTTGCCATTGTGGCACCACTGCACTTTGTAGAGATATGATGCCTTTTCAGGCAAGTGGAGGGAGGGACTTCATCCCAACAAGATCGAATTTTAATTGACTAAAAGAGCGGTTACACTGTTACAGTTTTCAATACGAGTGGTTGTATTTATATTTGTGCGAAGGTGAAAATCGTGCTATCCCAGTAAGGTTGATGTATGTATCTCTTTTTTTTGGTGACAATGTTATATAACAATATATACATAGTGGCTAAATAGCCAAATATCATGAACTGCAATATTGAGCACCCACCACCACATTGTATTTCATATGTATCCAGTTTTTCTCTTCGTTGTTCTGAAGTCTTGAAAGAATGTAGGCTATTGACTTTGATCAAGCTCAACGTTTTTCAAATTTCTGTTGAAGGAAAGATTCCATAAAGGGTAATGATACTCTTACCGGTACTTAGTACCGGTTTAGTACCAAATGCGCTTTAATTGATTGTACATTGGTAGGACCCACAGCATTTCCTGGCGGGACCCACACCATAGTACCAACAAATAAAGCACAATCGGTACTAACCCGGTGCTAACACCCGGTGACAAATGTAGGCTATTGACATAAACAAGTGACATAAACAAAAGGTGAAGCGCAAAAAACAAGCAAACAAAAAACCCTGGCTAGAGGGAATATTGTTCATTTGAAATTGCCCATAACTAATTGGCTTACCAATTCAGTTGGAGTTTTATTTTCAGGGAAATACACTGTAAAACCTGAAGTTTGGGATAATTTACAATTCCTACCTTAATATTTTAATTTGGCATAGTAAACCTTGAAGAATATTAAGTTTAGCAATTGAACCTTTGACACTAATTCATTAGTGGAAGTTGTTGAAAATGTGATGTGGCATTTTACGTGGATAAAAGTAATTGATGACGACTTTGTAAACAATAAAGTTTGGGGTATTTTGCAATTCTTATCTTCAATGTTTCGATGTGGCGTGATCTACCTTGAAATACATGAACTTTAGCTATTGGACCTTTGAAATTAACACAATTAGTAGAGCTCGATGGAAATATGATGTGGCATCCTGTGTCAAAATGGTTTTGGGCCTCTAATTAAGTGACTCCACTTGACAATTTTTTTTTAATCTTTACCTAATTGAAAAACAATTAATTGGTGACCACCATCCAAAGCTAGTCACAACCATGGGGTGGGAGGGAAGTCATGACCATGACAATTTTTCCCCCATTCAATTCATTTTTTAAACATATTTTTTGTTTCTCATTTTTTCATTTTTTTTGTTGTTTTCAAATAAAACTTTCTAGTTATTGTTTTTCTCTTTTTCTTAGGTTTTTAAACCCAACTATTTTTTCCTAGTCTGTAAAGACATTTTTCTAGTTTTTTTCCTTAGTTTTAAAACACATATTTGTGTTTTTTGATTTTATTCGAAGTTTTAGTCTCAAATATATTTTCCTAGTGTCATTTTTTATTTATTTTTTAAATCCTTGTGTTTTTCTTAGTTTTTAACCAATTTTTCTGTTTCTTTGATTTTTTTTCTTAGTTTTTCTAGTTTTCAAAAACCTACCTAGTTTTTTTTTTTAAATATAGTTTTCTCCTATTTCTCTTTTGTTATTAAACACAATTTTCTTTTCTTTTCTTTGATTTTGTTTTTTAGTTAATTAAAGATAAATATTTTTTTTGAAATCACTTAATTGAATGCACATTACCATTTTGACACATCACTTGCCACATAGGATGCTACATTAGATTTTCCTCGACCTTCACGAATTGCGTTAATGTTAGTCCCAATGACTAAGCTTAATGTACTTCATAATTTATTATGCCAACTTGAAACACACGGGCAATGATTGCAAATTACCTAGAACTTCGAGGTGTCTTGACAACAATGACTTTTGTTTATGTCACTTGTCACATAGGATTTCACATCATACTTTCGTCAACCTTCACTAAAAGTGTTAGTGCGAAAGGTTTATCACGCCAAATTAAAAAATCGGGGTAATAATGCTAAATTGTCCTAAAATTGAGAATTTATGGTGTCTTTTTCTCTATTTTAAGTGAAAATTAAATAAGGTGCTACCTCCATTCCCGACGAGGTGCCTCATTTATTTTCTATATACCAAAATACTTATTGGTATAACTACTTAATTTAAAAACGAAAATTATGAAGTTAGAAGAATATTTTTCAAGGTTCACTTTCTTTAAGATAATATCTTCGCTTGGGCAATGTTCTCCTCGTATGAGTTTAATAAACAAGGAAGATTAAAAATAAGGATCATTCTTACAAAAAAATTATTGTCCTCACTAATATTTTAAGTCCTAATTTTATCAAATGTAAATAGAATAATAAATAGAAGGAATCATCCGTGAGGATCATATAACGTCACCCATTATGTATATTATTTAAAATGTTAGTGAAAAATATTTCTTAACCATCAATTGATGGCTATTGTTAAATTGAGTTCAAAGTGAACGCTTTAATAACTCAAGAATGGCACTTTTTTTTAACTTTAATACTTTACTTATTTTCGATATTAGATTTTGATATATATTAGTTTGAAAATAAAATTTTACCTAAAATCGTTAGAACAATTGTTATGTCAAAATTGGGTCCATTTTATTTCAAAATTGGTGGATTTTGTTGACGAGATACGATATGATTCGAATTTGGTGTTTTGGTGGTGATATCTCATCATGTGAATCGTTTTATCGGGTTTGATTTGGGACTTTTGTAATATCCCGTATTTTCGTAGCAATTAATTAATTGTTAAATTGATTGTTTATTTATGGTGAGTTATTATTTGTATGTGAAATGTGGTGTGTCACTCATTGTAATCGTTATATGTTGACATGAGATCCGTACATGTGATTGTATATGTGTTACACAAATTAACAGTTTTGAAAATGAGCTCAATACACGATAATACATCAATTAAATATTTTTTAAGTGAATTAATATTATGGACGACTAAGAAATGGTCAAGAACTAGGTGTTGGGGGGTTTTCTTGTTTGGATTATTCCGTCGGTATCGGATTCCACCGATCGTGAAATAGTTTCTTATAATGCGGAGTCACACGTAACATAATAATAATTAAGTTTTAACCTAATTAACTCATACCGGTTTCATAAATTAACCTATTGAGGAAATTAGTGTATTAAAATATGTTCTGTTTCAGGTTAACTTTTTGGGACATCTAGAATGTTTGTTTTTGACTTAATATGATATAATTTAAGTCATTTGGGTTAGTATATGGCTTAAGTAGAATTCTGGGCCATTTAGAGTATTATTTGGGCTCATTGGGTTGAGACTTATGATGGGCCTAAGCCCAATTTCATGGAAAGCTTAATTAGGAGGTTATAAGACAAACCTAAAAATACACTTTAGACACTTAGAAGAAATCCTAAGGCTAAGGAGAAGAGGCACAAATATTAAAAGAGAATTTGGGGATTTTGTAACACCCCGCCTAATAAGATACCGGACGATCACTCCAATATTAAATTAAAACATGAGTCTCATATGGATCATTCTTAGCATCACTGACGAAAATCCATTTAATTACTAATATCCTATTAGGTGAGCGTTAAAAACTTTTATCTAACTACTCTTTTTAGCGATCAAATTAAAACATCCACAATTATATGCGTAATTGAACTGAAATGAAAATGAAATAAATTAAAATAACCGAACACTCGGTCCAAATTATACAACCATATCGAATAACGTGCGAATAATAAATAAAATCAGTTGGACCATTGGCCCGAATGTTTGTACAATATCTCCTATCTAGAGTGCAAGGAAAGAAGCGTCTACCGATAACCCGCAAGCATCCACAGCTGCTGCAGCAGACGTCTGACTCGAAAGAATTTCCATCCAGGCGTCCCTGTGTCTGGACACCTATATATATATAATATATAGAAAGAAAGGAGAGTAGATATACGGGTCAGAGCCCGAATTTTGAAAATATTTTGCAAGTGCATAAATGCTTTATTTTTTTAGAAAAATAGTTTTATCTCATATTTAAATTGGTATCGCACTCCCATGAGATACCCCTCACCTCTCCTCTAGTAGTGCACACCTAGCGCACCCTAACACATACCCTAGTTAAGCTATCCCTGCCTAACTAGTCTAATTTACCCATCTACTATCTACCCTAGATAATCCAAGTAATGTACTAAGGGCTAAACTTCACCCCAGTCTCAACGCTATGCCATGTTCGTGCGTGGGGTGTCTCGCAAAGCGAAATCCAAACAAGGAACCCCCCCGATACACTACTATGCGGCACGGTCGATCGTCGAGATCCGCCAGTCCCTCAGTACAGAAAGATATATATAAATATATACACCATAAGAATTTATAATATAAGAGCACTAAGGATTAAACTTCTCCCCAGTCTCAACACACTGCCATATTCGTGCGTGGGGTGTCTCGCAAAGCGAAATCCAAACAAGGAACCCCCCCGATACACTACTATGCGGCAAGGTCGATCGTCGGGATCCATTAGACCCTCGGTACTCGATTCATTCATATATACATATTCATATTTTTACCATAACCATCCGGATCTATCTCCCGGACTGAGGATTCATATAATCATTTTTATCTCAAAACCTTCCATTTCCCTTCTCATATCCAGAAAATGTATTTAAAAGCCAATTCATTATCATGAATTACTTTAACAAATCATATACCTTTTTAAAAGCCAATTTTATTATCATAAAAATGCTTTTCCATTTTCAAAATATCCCATTTCCCTTTTTATACTCGGGAAATGTAATTAAAAGCCATTTTTATTATCATAAAAATGCTTTTATCATATCATATGCTTCCACATCCCTTCTTCCATCCGGGAAGTGTTACCGAAGCCAATTTATATAACCCATTTCCCTTCCTATATCTAGGAAATGTAATTAAAGCCAATCCATTATCATGAATTGCTTTAATATAACGCGTTCTAAGACCGCCCGTCCGGATTTCTCCACTGTACGCGCCCCTAAAGGGCTATCATCTTCTAGGGCCTATCATAAGACAACCTGGGATCCTACATCGCAAGACGTCGGGAAGCGTCCATGTGCCTGCGGGATAGTCAAGACCACACCCGGAATCTCCTAACCAGCGCAGAAAATATATATCAACAAACGCTCACATGGCCTATAGGACTATATCCACCCTGCATTCATTAGCCAGGGGGCTTCACCATACGTACGCAAACTTCCCTTATGATAGCGATTTAGAGAGGTGTGTATCCTCAATTTTATCAATTATGAAAATCATTTATTTACCGTTTTGAAAATATTCATTTTCATATTTTCAAAAATCATTTCCATCATAACATATATATATATACCTAAATCACACAGTATATACATATCCTATATATTCTTCCTAGAATATATATATAAACGGCCATAGTGGCCTATAGCATCTAGCGATGACCATAATCCCAAAGATTCCCTCCAGGAATCATAATCATGCATTCATATTAGCATGATTCTAAATCCAAAGTATTTCATACTTTAATTATCACTATATCTCTCAATCCTATCTAAGGATTTATTGGATATCTCCAATGATACCCTTCACTCTAAGTGAAATCGACAAATACCTATATTCCCAAATTATCCTAATTATCTCCTAGGATGTACTTAACGATAATCGATATAATTATGCTTTCTATAAGCATAATTATACAGGCCCATATGCCTACTAGAAATATTCTCGGGATGTATCTCACCCGATCAACCTTAAATTCATTGGGTTAAGGATTTCATTTCCTTGAACCCCAAGACTATTCCTAGTCCAATTTGTCATTTAGAAGTCCCCAATATAATTTAGGAACCCTAATCCATCAATTTCTACAACTATTCTATTTTCCTCAAAAATATAGATTAAGGGTTATATACTTAAAACCTTTACTGTACCCTCCTAATTTGCCTTAATTTATGGACCATAAAGTCCAAAAAGGTCCCCTAGGTTATCACCTACTTAACCTTAAAGCAAGATGAAATGGAATCTATCCCATCCAAATCATCCTAGAAAATTTTTCAACTTTCAGCAGAGGTCGATCGATCGACCCCTTGCCGTCGATCGATCGAAGGCTTCGATCGATCGATCCCCCAGGCTCGATCGATCGATCAAGTCGGGCAGCTTCTTCTCCGAGAAGCTGTTTCGGCCATGGAAGCTTCCTCCAAGCTTCCATCTCCACACCCAACGGCCTACAACTTCTACCAACAACAAATACACCTATAATACGGGTCCTAAACATCCTAGAACCCGGAATCACCCAATATTTTTGGTTAATTTCTAAAAATCTCCAATTTACCAATTTTAGGGGTTTATTCGTTTTATCTCCCGAAAACCCGTTTTATCCACGAATACCCAACCCAAAATCATTAGGGTTTGTTATACCAACAGTGATATGAGATATTTATGCTCAAAAATAAATAAAGCAAGTAAACACTTGCCTCGTGGATAAAATCCGACGTCCTCGAGCCGAATCCCGCGGAGGCCGGTCGGAATCTCCCCCTTTTTCTTCTTTTCTTCCCTCTCTCTCTCTTCCCTCTCTTCTTTCTTCTTCCTCCTCTTTCTTCTCCCCCTCTCCCCCCTTTTATAAGGAGAAAAGGGTTAAACCCCCTTAAAATAAAAAAACGACTCGTTTACCCAATTATGAGCCTATTTAACTCCAAAATTACCCGGAACTTAATTTCGACAATCGGACACTCTTTTCCGACTATCTCGGACATTCCGAGACTCATGGCGCAGTCAAAATTTCCATCCGAGGTACTTGACCGCAAATTACTATTCTAACCCAAAATAATTAAATGCGATTTTCTACTCAAAATCTTACCTCTTTTGTCGCTATACTCCACGGCGACATATAAATAAATTATTTCGACCTATATAGTCCCAAAATAATTTATAACCCCCTTAAAAATCATTAAATCCTCGAAAATCCCAAAAGTTACTATTTCGAGAAATTCTCCAAATTCCAAATTATACTAAATTATGGAATTTAATCATCTCCAAAAGGGCGGGTTATTACAGATTTGTGGGACTTTGATTCGTCAATCGGTCCAAAGGCAAGTTTACATCGATCAATAATTTAAACTTGTGTAAATCTGGTTTCTTAATCATCTAAATCATAATGTTTGCAATATAGTTTAATAGAAAGTTTAACCTTAATCTCAGTGATAAATTTGAGTAGTTTAATATTTGATGATGTATCCCTTGACTTGGAACGTAAAAATTGGAACGTAAAAATCTATAATCTATTTATATTAATGTAAATTTGAAGCATAATTAATTATCTATTAAAATCCTCTTGTTAAATTCATAATTGAATCAAATCTAGGATAACATTGTTAGATTATGAACTTAATAGGTTGGACATTGATCCACGAGTGTTAAAACATCATTATTAGGTGTTCTTGAGGTGTTAGGACCTTAATTTAGGTCTTTAATGGCGGACTAGGGCTGCTGAGTTCGTAACTTGGGTTTGGGGAAGAAGAAGTCCAATTTTTAGGATATTTAGATTCGCGACGTGCGTGCGCACGCTTAAGTAGGCCTGTGCGCACATAGCAGTGTGCTTGGTAGTGACTATCCCTTTGCACACAACGGTGGCAGGAAATCTAGTTTGTTGGATATTTGCGTGGCGATGGGTAATATGAGGTTGTTTCGATCTAACGTATTAGGTTTTGGGTTCAATTAACTTTTTTAAATTTTGGAGGTTAGTTCTTAATTAATTGGACATAATTAATCTAGAATATAAGAAACTTTTAGGAACCGGTGAGCATATGGGTATTTCTTACAAATGATAGTATCCAATGCTCATAATCCAAATAAGAATAAATATCAAAGATAGTAATAGGATCACAAACTCAACACAAGATGTACGTGGTTCAGTAATGAGCCTATGACAACGGGATTTAGGATTTGCTCTTATTACTTTATAGAACTGCTTGAAAAAATTATAGTACTGCTCGATGAGGGATGGCAATTCGGGTTAGTCGTGTCATTTTCGGGTCGCGTTGTTTTTTATTTGAGTATAAGTTTTGGGTAGTCTTAAATCTATAGAAGTTAATCGTGTCAATTTCGAGTCGTTTCGGGTTATTACCATAAACGGGTTATCGTGTCAAAAATTGCCAGCCCTATCAACGATACAATATCACATGATCCACTCAATGGGGAGTGTAATCACATTTATAGAGAAGCTTAGGAGAATCCTAAGGTCCATCAATAGCTATCTCTAAACGTTCAGACCTATCCTTTATTAACTTCATCCGTTACAAGTGATTGATTAGAAGGAGTTTTCTATGACTTGGACTCTTCATTAATTGTAGGGGAACATGGGCTATAGTTCCTGTACCGAGCACGTGCCTATGCAAATCTAATTGCCCCCAAAGTCTAGGGCATCCTTGAGGTCGCTAGACTTTGTGTCTAGGCCGATTGTTGATGCTTTAACAAGTCTTCACTTTGCAGGAATACAAAGTTTCTTCGCTGGTCAGAGGGAAATATCGTAAATGCCATGAAAACTGGAAAGTTTTAATCATTTGAGTGCCTGAGGGACACTTTGGTAATATTATAATCTCTTCTTAAGTGGGGAAAACCAAACCATTGCTTCGGTACCCATAAAACTTGCGTTATACTTGATTTCTGGGGAAGCGCAAAGCTATTTTACACCATAAACATCCGTTCCCTATCTTTCCCTTCTATTTCGAAAACCTACCCAACTTGGAAGAGGAGTTTCCACAACTTTGTCTTTTATCATAAGCACACTCGCTTTCCTCTTTGTTCTTTTCTTTATTATGTTTTCTCAGTTTTCATTCTTGATTATCTGTCTGAGTTTCCATTTTCAAAATATGGTGTGCATCATTAATGAGGACATCATTGAAAAATTTAAACTCGATCACCATGTCCCTTCGTGGGTTATTGCTAATCTTATTTCCTACACCTTTTTCTTCGTTTGATTGATTATAATTGGTTTTTCTCTTTTTGTGGCAGATAGCAATAAGAAAAAATGTACTAATGACAGGAAAGTCAACTTTGTCGACCTTCTGAAGGTTTGGGTAATTCAAAAAGGCTTGGGACTACTGATTATCCTAGGTTCCCATCATTCTTATTCAGCTACAAGAGTTCTACCACTTCTTTTGTTGGAAGGCCATTGGAATAAGATCCGAGTATCCCAATTTCTTTGGATGATCCATAGGCTTCAACTAGCGAGGGATCCTATTATGAAGGTTTATACGAGGAACGATCAAGTGATGAAGGGACCTCTTCATCTTTTGAGCCCTTGGATGTTTTAACTATTCTTCCTTTTGATGATTTTATTGACATCATGGCCTCAAAGAGTAAGGTAGTCAACCTAATAACTATAAATATAAATATCAACAAGTCTCCCCTACTCGTCCGTCGAGCAATGATAAGGAACCTGTTCGGTCGGCAAGCAAGAAGAGTGAAGTTCGGGGTCTAACTAATCCTTTATACATAGGGGATTCACCCTCAAAGGAACACGGACCTCTTTCAAAGAGGTCAAAAATAGACCACGTTCGATCTGTTCCACTGGTTGTTGTTGGGAAATGTGCTTCTGATAAGGGAAAAAGTGTTGCTCAATTCGTGGTTTCTTATCCCGAGTGGACAAGAGACCAGATTCAATCGAGAGTATTTCCTGTTGATAAGGTAGTAACTTCTACTCAGACCTATAGTTGGCTTCTTAAACGTTCCAATCACAACCTCTCCCTTATAAGTTCGTCATATAATTGCCCTTTTATTCTTGCTTTGTGAAAAAAATTACTTAACTTTGTTAGGTATTTATTTGTAGTTTTTAATCGACTACGATAAGTTCTTAGAGACGAATGATGCTTTGAAGGATTATTTTGTTGATGCGGAGCCAACCTTTAAAGGTTTGAGCAAGTCCTTGATAGATTCTCAGTCAGTTAACGTGGCTCAGATGGCTAAGAAGAAGAATCTAGACCAGAAGGTAAAAAATTTAAAGATTGAGAAAATCAATCTTTAAAAGAAGATTGACGATTTAGCTTCCCTGGTCAATGCTGTTGACTTAGGCAAAAAAGAAGTCGAGAAGGCCAAGGTTGATGCTGAGAATTTTAGGAAGAAGGCTGATGAGGCCAATAACAAAACTGAAGAGGCCATAGTTAGTTTGTCACAGGCTAAAGACGACGCTTTCACGCGTGGTTGAGATATAGCATTTGTCAATGTTGGAGATCAGATCGAGTAATCGAGGAAGGCATTTTTTAAGGATGGTTGGGACCAAGCCCTTGTGAGGTATTGTTGAAGACTTCAAGATATTCAAGGAATAATATGCAGGTCTCCCTCCTCAAATTAAGGAGAAGGAAGATTGTGATGATGATGATGAGGAGGTCGGGGGGCATCTTGCTGCTAATGAGCGTATTCATGTATGATAAGTGCGTGACTGTGTGATAATTGATTAAATTCGAAAATATCTAATTTGACACACTTATTTAATTAGTGTCTATTTTTAAACCAAATTAATCCATCCCCTAAATATGCATCTACAAGTGCGTGTGTCAACCCATAAATAAATAAAGCATGTGATACAAATATTCAGGAAAAATTCCCGAAGGGCAAAAATTTTTATATCACTATAATTTGTAAGAAAACGGCTTACACGGATTACAATGAAATAAGTGCGACATACGAAATACCCGCATATGTCGATTTCGATGTCTCGGCTGGAACTTTCCCTTTCCAGGAGGGCAACAATGAAGAAGAAAAACGGCTTCTCCACAAGAGTGAACTATATAAGGTCTCCCTCCACAATAGCACGCAGCTGTCGGTTGTAGAGCTCACCCCACAAAGTATGAACAAATAACAAAATATGTTCTTGAGTTCCACAAAACAACTCACATAAAAGTAATTGGGATTTGTTGTGAATTGTAAACAAAACAAAAATTATTTGAACCATTAAATGAGAGAAGAAACCATTCTGCCAAAGATGTTAACGAATATTATGGCAGTGTCAAAAGCCAAACAAAACTCTAAAGTTTGGAAAAATCTTCTCTCGTAAAAAACAAAGCTCTGACAAACTTTTTATAAGAAAAATTGTGGCGTTCAAAGAGATAAGCAGGAAAGTAGCGTGTCAGGCTAAAAGTAATCTCGTTCGAACGACATAGCTATCTCGTTCAAACGAGATGTCTATGTCGTTTGAATGACATAAGAAGGTCATTTGTACGAGATTCCACGCGTACCACTAGAAAATTTCGATACGAACGCGTGACCGCCAGTTTCGTATTTTTCTGATTTTTTATGAATTAGTTATGATTTTTCTACGGAAAGGTGTCCGAGAATAAAATCTTTAGAAAAATATTTGATAAAAATATCCCAACACTTTAATATGAAATGTAAATGAAACTTTAAACATTATCTTACCAAATGTCATATTGTTGGGCTGGAATGTTGAAGACCACTTGTAATTCGGATTCGTCTTTTGTAGATGAAAACTTCTTCAATTCTTCGACGACTTGTAGCGGTATACGACATAATTAATTGTGACGGACTTATTAAAAATATGTCCTTACAAATCTCCCCCTATGTCTATGCCGGTACATACATAAAAAATACGAATTATATAATACCCAAAATGCCTATACAAATCTACCCTCCCATGAATTCCAAAACTGAAAAGGTAAAATTTGCAAGTTCTCAAATTTTTCTTCAACATCAACACTCTAAAAGCTTTTCTCACCAGGGTGTGCAACACCATGATCTTCAATCTTTGTACCTACACACATGAGAAAAAGAAAAAACTTTCGTGACACATCGAGTTTGAAATGATATAATAATAAAGCATTAATAAATTAAATCTCCCTCATAATGCAAAAAACTCCCCCATAACATGATAATTCTTTCTCCCCCTTTTTATGATATCCCCCCAAATAGACAGATAAGAAGAAACAATAAAAAACATGGAGTGTCACATAGCAAACTAGAATCAAACTACACGCATGTAAAGGTGTGACCCCAAAAATTTCATAAACTATTTTTGGAATTTTCAATTTTTTAATACAAAAATAGGATAAAAAAAAATCATACCATGGATTTAAACTCAAACAACCAAGTCATGGAAACGAAATGAATGGGTGTGAACACATTTGATAGGTAAATCAACTCAATCAATCATATGTGCACGATGAATACGTGTACCCCTAACGAATGAACATCAAAAGAATCCTTAGGTGTAAAAATTTGTTGAATTTAGATGACATCGCCTTATGCAAATCAACAAATCAAAGTCAAATGATTTCCACACCAATAACGTCCAAAACTATTTAGCGCTTTTTCAAGAATTTCAAGGACGTGCAAACCCATTTTAATTCTCCATCCAAACTCCCTCATATATATTTTCTTATAGAGGTGAATAAACTAAATTCTCAAACTTTGGAGAATTGGTGCAAAAACCTAAATGGTCCATAATTGGCATGAATTTCTTTTTATTGACTTTAAATTTTTTCGGGTTCTTTTAAACTTCTTTGGACCCCGGATAATAAAATTCCTCCATTTTTAGGTCCAATTTAACGGTGGCTTAGTATTCGCAAAGGCAAAATGAACCTTTCACAGCCCTTCCCCATTTTCAAACAAAACACACAAACTCACAAAACGGTTTTTATATGCACAATTTTCTTATCAAAATTTATCGCGCTTCGTTCGTTTTAAGGACAGGATTGAAGTGAAAACACCCAACCAACATGTGATAAGACAAGCACAATAATTAAACGAATCCGTGCATCTGTGCAATAAAGGAAACATGAGTCAAACATGTAGGAAGTAACACTTAATTACATCTTAATGACTCCAAACATTATAAAGCACATTGATGAATTGATCTATTGTCCCAAAACACTATCAAATAGTCACATGAAAAAAATAGAATGATGTTGTGACTCGATCATCCTAAGTGTCCATCCATAAAAGGTGCAAGCAAAATACAAAAATATTTTTAGATTTTTCAAAAATTTAGTCAAAATAAAATATTTTTGTATTTTTCAAAAGCAAAAATCTATACAAAAAGTACATGTCACAACGCTAGCAAAAATATATCAAAAAGCATAACTAGCGTATGACAAACATGCAAACACAATCATCTATATTATATGGAAAGAGAAGAATCATGTGCAAGCAAATGAGAATCAACTATTCTAAAATCTAGTGTATCCAAAAGTGATTTCCTAACCCAAACGGATGTAACACGTCGACACGGGGTTTTGGCAACCAACAAAACACTAGACTTCGAATTCCTAGGATCTCTTCCAAGATCAAAACAAAATCTCCTAATGTGACCTTTCTTACCATAATATGAACATGTGTAAACGGGTGGAACGACACCTAAAGTGTGATCTTTTCTAACATCCTTTGGAACAGATGACCCTCTAAAACAAATAATGGTGTTGGCTTTAGCACTAGAAGCATGAGAACAAGATGAGCCATTACCATCACTATCAAACCTACTTGAGTCAGTCAAATCATTTTTTAACTTCAAAATTTTTGACTCAAGCAAAGAATTAGACTCTTCCAAAGACAGGAATTTCTTTTTCAAATTTTTAATTAAACTTAACAGTTTATCATGCTCCCCCTTAATTCAAACAAACTTATCCCTAAGAGTCTTTTCACGTGCCGTAAAATCATCGATTAATTTTTTATCCTCGACGGCACAAACGGGAACCCTAGAATTTTTTAAGTCCTTCAATTCATTCTCTAAAACTAGGACTTTCTCATCACTCTTCTTTTTGGAAATTTTTAAAGAATCAAAATCAATACACAAATTACCAAAGTGCTCACGACAAATATCACTTTGAGTTTGAAACGCTTACAAATATTCAATCTTACTTTTAAAGAGAGAATTTTCTTTTTCCAAAAATTTAATTCTTTTGCAAAGTTTCATATTCAAACTTTTTAATTTTTCAGCACGGTCGTGAACTTTTTCAAAAATAGGCTCCTCATTAAACGGGCGTACCATTGAAAAAATTGCGATTTTTCACAAAACTGATTTTTACAAAAAAAAAAAAAAATCAACATCACACGATTTTGCGAAAAATAGGAATACGCGATAAATTAGCGTAACCCGCTCTGATACCAATTTGAAAAGTGCGTGACTGTGTGATAATTGATTAAATTCGCAAATGTCTAATTTGGCACACTTATTTAATTAGTGTCTATTTTTAAACCAAATTAATCCATCCCCTAAATATGCATCTACAAGTGCATGTGTCAACCCATAAATAAATAAAGCATATGACACAAATATTCAGGAAAAATCCCCGAAGGGCAAAACCTTTTATTTCACTATAATTTGTAAGAAAACGACTTACACGGATTACAATGAAATAAGTGCGACATACGAAATACCCGCAGGTGTCGGTTCCGATGTCTCGACTGGAACTTTCCCTTTCCAGGAGGGCAGCAATGAAGAAGAAAAATGGCTTCTCCACAAGAGTGAACTTTATAAGGTCTCCCTCCACAATAGCACGCAACTGTCAGTTGTAGAGATCACCCCACAAAGTATGAAAAAATAACAAAATATGTTCTTGAGTTCCACAAAACAACTCACATAAAAGTAATTGGGATTTGTTGTGAATTGTAAACAAAACAAAAATTATTTGAACCATTAAATGAGAGAAGAAACCATTCTGCCAAAGATGTTAACGAATATTATGGCAGTGTCAAAAGCCAAACAAAACTCTAAAGTTTGGAAAACTCTTCTCTCGTAAAAAACAAAGCTCTGACAAACTTTTTATAAGAAAAATTGTGGCGTTCAAAGAGATAAGCAGGAAAGTAGCGTGTCAGGCTAAAAGTAATCTCGTTCGAACGACATAGCTATCTCGTTCAAACGAGATGTCTATGTCGTTTGAATGACATAAGAAGGTCATTTGTACGAGATTCCACGCGTACCACTAGAAAATTTCGATACGAACGCGTGACCGCCAGTTTCGTATTTTTCTGATTTTTTATGAATTAGTTATGATTTTTCTACGGAAAGGTGTCCGAGAATAAAATCTTTAGAAAAATATTTGATAAAAATATCCCAACACTTTAATATGAAATGTAAATGAAACTTTAAACATTATCTTACCAAATGTCATATTGTTGGGCTGGAATGTTGAAGACCACTTGTAATTCGGATTCGTCTTTTGTAGATGAAAACTTCTTCAATTCTTCGACGACTTGTAGCGGTATACGACATAATTAATTGTGACGGACTTATTAAAAATATGTCCTTACAAATCTCCCCCTATGTCTATGCCGGTACATACATAAAAAATACGAATTATATAATACCCAAAATGCCTATACAAATCTACCCTCCCATGAATTCCAAAACTGAAAAGGTAAAATTTGCAAGTTCTCAAATTTTTCTTCAACATCAACACTCTAAAAGCTTTTCTCACCAGGGTGTGCAACACCATGATCTTCAATCTTTGTACCTACACACATGAGAAAAAGCAAAAACTTTCGTGACACATCGAGTTTGAAATGATATAATAATAAAGCATTAATAAATTAAATCTCCCTCATAATGCAAAAAACTCCCCCATAACATGATAATTCTTTCTCCCCCTTTTTATGATATCCCCCCAAATAGACAGATAAGAAGAAACAATAAAAAACATGGAGTGTCACATAGCAAACTAGAATCAAACTACACGCATGTAAAGGTGTGACCCCAAAAATTTCATAAACTATTTTTGGAATTTTCAATTTTTTAATACAAAAATAGGATAAAAAAAAATCATACCATGGATTTAAACTCAAACAACCAAGTCATGGAAACGAAATGAATGGGTGTGAACACATTTGATAGGTAAATCAACTCAATCAATCATATGTGCACGATGAATACGTGTACCCCTAACGAATGAACATCAAAAGAATCCTTAGGTGTAAAAATTTGTTGAATTTAGATGACATCGCCTTATGCAAATCAACAAATCAAAGTCAAATGATTTCCACACCAATAACGTCCAAAACTATTTAGCGCTTTTCAAGAATTTCAAGGACGTGCAAACCCATTTTAATTCTCCATCCAAACTCCCTCATATATATTTTCTTATAGAGGTGAATAAACTAAATTCTCAAACTTTGGAGAATTGGTGCAAAAACCTAAATGGCCCATAATTGGCATGAATTTCTTTTTATTGACTTTAAATTTTTTCGGGCTCTTTTAAACTTCTTTGGACCCCGGATAATAAAATTCCTCCATTTTTAGGTCCAATTTAACGGTGGCTTAGTATTCGCAAAGGCAAAATGAACCTTTCACAGCCCTTCCCCATTTTCAAACAAAACACACAAACTCACAAAACGGTTTTTATATGCACAATTTTCTTATCAAAATTTATCGCGCTTCCTTCGTTTTAAGGACAGGATTGAAGTGAAAACACCCAACCAACATGTGATAAGACAAGCACAATAATTAAACGAATCCGTGCATCTGTGCAATAAAGGAAACATGAGTCAAACATGTAGGAAGTAACACTTAATTACATCTTAATGACTCCAAACATTATAAAGCACATGGATGAATTGATCTATTGTCCCAAAACACTATCAAATAGTCACATGAAAAAAATAGAATGATGTTGTGACTCGATCATCCTAAGTGTCCATCCATAAAAGGTGCAAGCAAAATACAAAAATATTTTTAGATTTTTCAAAAATTTAGTCAAAATAAAATATTTTTGTATTTTTCAAAAGCAAAAATCTATACAAAAAGTACATGTCACAACGCTAGCAAAAATATATCAAAAAGCATAACTAGCGTATGACAAACATGCAAACACAATCATCTATATTATATGGAAAGAGAAGAATCATGTGCAAGCAAATGAGAATCAACTATTCTAAAATCTAGTGTATCCAAAAGTGATTTCCTAACCCAAACGGATGTAACACGTCGACACGGGGTTTTGGCAACCAACAAAACACTAGACTTCGAATTCCTAGGATCTCTTCCAAGATCAAAACAAAATCTCCTAATGTGACCTTTCTTACCATAATATGAACATGTGTAAACGGGTGGAACGACACCTAAAGTGTGATCTTTTCTAACATCCTTTGGAACAGATGACCCTCTAAAACAAATAATGGTGTTGGCTTTAGCACTAGAAGCATGAGAACAAGATGAGCCATTACCATCACTATCAAACCTACTTGAGTCAGTCAAATCATTTTTTAACTTCAAAATTTTTGACTCAAGCAAAGAATTAGACTCTTCCAAAGACAGGAATTTCTTTTTCAAATTTTCAATTAAACTTAACAGTTTATCATGCTCCCCCTTAATTCAAACAAACTTATCCCTAAGAGTCTTTTCACGTGCCGTAAAATCATCGATTAATTTTTTATCCTCGACGGCACAAACGGGAACCCTAGAATTTTTTAAGTCCTTCAATTCATTCTCTAAAACTAGGACTTTCTCATCACTCTTCTTTTTGGAAATTTTTAAAGAATCAAAATCAATACACAAATTACCAAAGTGCTCACGACAAATATCACTTTGAGTTTGAAACGCTTACAAATATTCAATCTTACTTTTAAAGAGAGAATTTTCTTTTTCCAAAAATTTAATTCTTTTGCAAAGTTTCATATTCAAACTTTTTAATTTTTCAGCACGGTCGTGAACTTTTTCAAAAATAGGCTCCTCATTAAACGGGCGTACCATTGAAAAAATTGCGATTTTTCACAAAACTGATTTTTACAAAAAAAAAAAAAAAATCAACATCACACGATTTTGCGAAAAATAGGAATACGCGATAAATTAGCGTAACCCGCTCTGATACCAATTTGAAAAGTGCGTGACTGTGTGATAATTGATTAAATTCGCAAATGTCTAATTTGGCACACTTATTTAATTAGTGTCTATTTTTAAACCAAATTAATCCATCCCCTAAATATGCATCTACAAGTGCATGTGTCAACCCATAAATAAATAAAGCATATGACACAAATATTCAGGAAAAATCCCCGAAGGGCAAAACCTTTTATTTCACTATAATTTGTAAGAAAACGACTTACACGGATTACAATGAAATAAGTGCGACATACGAAATACCCGCAGGTGTCGGTTCCGATGTCTCGACTGGAACTTTCCCTTTCCAGGAGGGCAGCAATGAAGAAGAAAAATGGCTTCTCCACAAGAGTGAACTTTATAAGGTCTCCCTCCACAATAGCACGCAACTGTCAGTTGTAGAGATCACCCCACAAAGTATAAAAAAATAACAAAATATGTTCTTGGGTTCCACAAAACAACTCACATAAAAGTAATTGGGATTTGTTGTGAATTGTAAACAAAACAAAAATTATTTGAACCCTTAAATGAGAGAAGAAACCATTCTGCCAAAGATGTTAACGAATATTATGGCAGTGTCAAAAGCCAAAAAAATCTAAAGTTTGGAAAACTCTTCTCTCGTAAAAAACAAAGCTCTGACCGACTTTTTATAAGAAAAATTGTGGCGTTCAAAGAGATAAGTAGGAAAGTAGCGTGTCAGGCTAAAAGTAATCTCGTTCGAACGACATAAGAAGGTCATTCGAACTAGATTCCATGCTTACCACTAAAAAATTTCAATACGAACGCGTGGCCACCAGTTTCGTATTTTTCTGATTTTTTATGAATTAGTTATGATTTTTCTACGGAAAGGTGTCCGAGAATAAAATCTTTAGAAAAATATTTGATAAAAATATCCCAACACTTTAATATGAAATGTAAATGAAACTTTAAACATTATCTTACCAAATGTCATATTGTTGGGCTTGAATGTTGAAGACCACTTGTAATTCGGATTCGTCTTTTGTAGATGAAAACTTCTTCAATTCTTCGACGACTTGTAGCGGTATACGACATAATTAATTGTGACGGACTTATTAAAAATATGTCCTTACAATGTATAGGTCGAGCAAGTTGCTGTGACTGAAGCTGGCCAGCTGGAGATAATTGACTCTTACCAAATTGTCAAGAAGGAGAAGATCAATGAGAATTCTCCTTAGAACCGTTTAGGAAGCACTATATTTCTATCTCCTTTAATGAACGATATAGGGGTTCGCCCCATTTGTGATATTTTCAATGAAATACATAATTTGATCAATTGTTGTACTTTTGTTTGTTTTGTTATTTTTCATTTGCTTTCTTTTATTTTACCAAGCTTATATATCTGATCACTTGTTCGTGCAGTTTAACGTAAGACTTGTAGCACTGGTCACTGCTCAGTATCACTTTCACGAAAAACGTGGAAGATTATTCGCAGCCAATCACAATGAAGATAATGAGGATGATGACCTCAACTAGAACTTTCTGATGTATCATAAATTGTACATGATGTACTTGTTTTCCGAGATGAATATTATAGAGTTGAGAATTTATATTCCAGAGTTGGATTTATTTCTCATGGAATAAAATTGGCATCAATGATGTTGTATTTGATTTTACAGGTTATTATCATGTATTTCTTTTACATATTGCATTTCATTTTTTCGTTATGTTGAGGATGTTAACAAATGTTTTTGATTCCTATGATTTTTGTTTTAGACCCGATCAATCTACTTATGAATTTTATGCAATGTCACAATTGCTATCAAAGCATTCAAAGTTTTAGTGTCCTAAGGTTTTGCGTTGTATTCTTTGATTATTGTAGAGCTTTTCCATTTAGGGTTTGTATTCATCATAATGATAATCGGTTAGAGGATTTTCGTACCACTGTCCTAGACGAACGATTCGAATCGATCTAAGTGTATCAGGAGGGTTCCTTGTTTGAATTTCCTTTATGAGACATTTTCACGCATGAAGTTGATTTTGGTAAGGTGTTTGGGACTATTGGATGTGAGATCTTTAGTATGTGTTTATAGCATTATTTGAGGGTAAGTGTTTCCACTCAAACATCATAAGGAGTAAGTTTTTGAGACCTCATCAGTGCAACCGCATAATAGCCAGTATGATGGAGAATTTAACTATATTTCACTTTCTGCACCAAGAAGGATTGATACGGAAGCAAAGCAAGACTTCCACGCTATATGCAACCTTTTGAGAAGATATATTATGTTAATAAAAATTCTAGATAAGGAATCGGTTGGTGTTATTGAGTGACCGTCCTTCACTACTTGAACCTAGGTGGTGGAAGTTGCCATCCTACAGCACCAGAATCATCATAACTATTTAAAGGATAGAGTTCCTAAGAAGGAGAAGATTGGGACCGAACTAGGTTCGAAAGACTAGAGATGGTGTAGCATTGTCCCGCGCCGGGGAGGCCCTCACCATCATAAGAAACTACATAGAGGGAGCATATCCTTCGAAGTTCCAAGAGAAGATAATCTAATTTGTTACAACCAATAAAAACGATGGCATTATGGCCAGTGGGATTATGACGAATGAGAACATGATCGATGTGGCTAGTTTTAACAGAACAGACCGCAGAGATAGGGTTAGCAAGAATAATTGTAGAGTCGCCATTTTGATGCTTACTTTAGAGGGAATGGTTACACATGATGAGTGAGGCCACCAGTTTATATAAGTAGCACCGAGAGATTTTACCAATTCTATTTATCGCTCATGTGCACGAGTCTTATTCTGGCACCAAGGATTTCTTGTTCCTTTATTAATAGTATGTTAACTATGATTTTGCGATGTAGAGAATAATATCAGTGAATTTTATTTATATGTGGATGCGCCAATGTGAAGGGGTGCTACCTTACGTCATGATTATGGATATGTCGCAGTATGTTTGGTTGGCTTGGTATTCAACAACTTTTGTTGATTTAGACACGTGGTCTTATGATTTTACTATTTAGCATTAATTAATATCTATGTTTTACACGTATATTGAAATCTGTGGGCAGGATTTCATGTTTTCCGTTTTGGGCAAAGGGCTATTTCTTTTAATTATGTCTAAGCTCGTGGGAAGGTCTGGCATGTACGGGTAGTTTATGGATGTAAGCACTGGGGGTCAAGGTTTCCTAGAGATGTTACTAATAGTTCGAAACTTTCCAGTGGTATTTATACAGGTACTGAGTTACCACCTACGCCAGAGATAAATCATAATCTTAGTTTTGGCGTTAATATTAAGCCCGCGGCGCAAGGGAATTTTTGTTGGTTTCTTCATTGGAGAGGACAAAGTTCCATGGGAATAGGCACCAAAATTTTTAGCTAGGAAGTTATTCGAGTAGTTATGTTACTTTGGAGAAGCTCCATCTCTCTTCGTTAAAAGGAGGGTGATTCATTTAGTTTGCGTGGATAATTGGGAGCTGACAAGGTCACAGTACATAACAAGTGTTCGTTATCGCGTGTCGACAACCCGTTGGGTTAGTTGCGAGAAATTTCTTTGTTACAAATATTTATTTGTGATCGAGTTATCACCTATTATAAAATCGATAGAAGGATATCCCGAAAGCGGTGTTCTGATATAATATGTATAGGGGGAGTCCCCACCAAAGAATGATTAACTTAGTTGATCTGATGCCTAACATACAAAGAAAGAAGATAAAGATTACCTGAGGGAGATTCCTCGAACATCCTCCTCAGACATGACTCGAAGATCAAAGTCACTCGAATGACGATAGTTTGTAATATAAAAGTAATGTATTTTGTCATGTACTTTATCTTACGCTATATCGTGAGCGAGGTTGTTCGGTATCCATGTGGGACCATGCCTGGCAGGGAATGGAAGAGCTAACATGCTCTATCAAACAACCTCCTCCTGAAAACCTCGCAGGGACATGGCTTGGAGGATTGAAAAAAACGCAACATTGGGAATACAATAACCAACCCTCTTGGAACACTTGGGAAAAACTTCATCCAGTATATGTGGTTGCTCGATATACCTACAGCCTAGCTACCATAACTTCTACTCACTCGAGGGAACCTCTTCGAGGTACCTCAACCTTGCACCCTTGGCCTAGTGATAGTTTTTATCTAACAAATAGAAGACTAAAAAATTGAGCTACTTATAAGCCAAGCAACCTCAAGACAAACACCATTCGTCTGACTGATGTGACCACACACCTAAGGGGGTCACTGTTCACTCATTTTCTGACGTCATATCATCTGACATTTAGGGACTCAAAATTACAGCACTCAAGTGGGTTTATCCTTAGGTTGATAGGCCTAGTCTACCAAATCTGACCTCTTAGCCATTTTAAGATAAGCCTCTAAGCTGCCACGTCACGTCCCTCATTAATGACCACCATGTTTCCAACTTGTTAAGCAATTTTCCGCCAAATTATAACCTCCCATACATTTAATGCAATATCTTTCATATTAATGAAAGGGGGGTAATTGGGCATTTAAGGCGATCAATCACATTGAATACCAACAAGGTTACTCGAGTAATCTTGCCTCTATATGAATAGACCAACTAAATAGTTTATGAGGACGATATTCTGATCCTAGAACTGCTACCCTATTTCCTTCATACACGAGAGCTCCTATGAGGAAATTCTTCCCACACCCATTTAATATTCGTATCATTGAGCATTGACTGGACTTGAAGTTCCTGCCTTGCCTTTATTGTGCCCAGAGTGCTTGCTCTTTCTCCCTTTGACCAACTTACCTGCTGGTCCCATCTATTTATTATACTTGTAGTGTGTGCATGGTGTGGAAATATCATTCAATGCAAGTCTGAATATTGAATCTCATTGTCCATTTTCACATGTATATTTTGTTAATATTTAATACCGTTTTATGCATTAATCCCGATCTCGATAAGGGGTTACGCCCCACTGGATACTAACTGTGTTCCAAGAACCCACATCTTACATTTGGCAACTTTGCTACAGAGGTATTCTCTTTTGAAAAGAGGCCAAAGGATAACACTTCCAGGATTATTAATTTTGATGCCATACAGCGTGAGGAAGAGGAAGACCTCAGTGTGTTGTCTGACGGAGTAAGAATAGCGCGTCCATTACCGGTGTGATGCAGATGGAGGGCTTGCAAGCAGGAGTGGCCCCAACGTAAATGATGGGGCTTATGGATTTGTTCGCAGAGTTCATCAAGACGCCAGTGGACCAGGCGATGTTAAGAGTTACTTGGGGAGTGAGATCTTTCATGACACCACCAACAGGAATATCTGCTCCTACTGTCATAGGAGGAGTTACTCCACCTACTTTCAGTGGCGTTCTTCCCCTTGCTCCACTTACCGTGGTCAAAATTCCTCCCACTATGGTCCCGCCTGTGACGACGGGGCTAGAGGCCCAAGATCGGGGAACGACTTCAGAATCTCAGGTCATGACTGTTGGCATGGGGAAAAGCACACCACCCACTCCGGTGACGCCAGCGGTGGTAACAGTGCAGCCAACCAGCTCTCCATCGTCTAGCTTGGAGGAAATAAAGAAGGAGTTGCTGAAGTTAGCAGTGTCCAAAGCGGGAGATAGTTCTTCAATGTATGATGGAGTTCATACTCTATATCCAGAAGAATTTAATAATGAACCCTGCCTAGTAGGGTATATTCCAGCAATCTTTGAGAAGTACACGAGGAAGGGTGCAAACCCTAAAGAGCATGTGAAAAGGTTTATTGAAAGCCTTGGGGCCATTGCAACGACAAAATACTGAGGCTGAGGGAATTTTCAAAGTCCCTGATAGATAAAGCCTACACGTGGTATTCCCACTTGACCCCAGGTAGTGTTGCCAGTTGGGAAGAGCTGCACGTTTTGTTTGTACAAAAGTTTTTTTGGCTGAGGACGAGTTCATACTCACGCAGCTAGCGTGAGAGAAAAAAAGTCCAGGAGAAGACGTAGTGGCCTATATTAGGAGGTTTCACAAGCGCTCTCTAGATGTGAGAGAGGAGACGCGAGAGGATAAAATTTTGCAAGTTTGTGTAGAAGGGTTGTTTCTTGAATATATTTGTCACTTGATCAATGAAACACGAGAGGGTACATTCACAATATTTTAAAAAGCTGCGAGGAACATCGACTTTGTGGTTAAGCCCGCATTGCCCCCACCTGCCTTGTTAAGTTTTCTTCTAAGGCCATCAGTTTCCTCGGGGAGGGGAGTACCCTCGAGGGTAAATTATGAAGATAATGGGGGTAGGGGGGAAGGTAGTGGTGGTCTAGGAGGAAGAAGAGGTATAGGCAACAAGAGAATATTTGAAGGTGAGGAGGATCCTCCTGAGCTACCTTACACAGTGGAACAAGCCCTAAACTTGATCTCATGGTTCATGACAAGGTATGCAGACCGGACAACGTCAGCACGACATAACTCCCTCGAGAGGCCAGGGAGAAGCCTCACTATTATGCACTTCACAATAGAGTGAACCACTCAACCAAGATGTGTTTTTCACTAAGAAGGTTGATCGAGCATCACATGAAGAATGTGGACATCCAGCTACCCCAAGATAATGTGAATGATAATCCCTTACCAGCTCATGGGGCTCATATGGATAGCGCTTTTGATGAAGAGACTGAATGATTAGTGAGAGAGCAGTGGTTCGAAGAGAATGACTTTTAAGAATCTCTAGAGAAATGCACCCTCGAGCTAGCTCATCTCTAACTAGAGAATGAGACAGAGAAAGGAGATGAACGAGAAAGAGAAGAGTATGACTCCATCGAGGGAATAAGTAGGCAGATGGGAGCCTGCTCCCTAGAGTTAGTAAATGCAGTGATAGCCTACGATGAGGCTGCATATAGAGATATAGAAGAAGTCTATGATATTTAAGAGGAACAAATAGAACCCTAGATCGAATGTGCGGCGGTTGCCCGCCCACAGAAGTTAGATTGGTTCTTCGATCAGGTTGGGCTTCCTGAGCACTGGCGAATGGAGGTTATGCGAGCCATATTGGAAATAACAAAGACGAATATGGCTCCACACCTGAAATGGAAGGGGCGCATGGTTAAGCTCGTAAGAAGGTATCTCTCTGAAGTCACATTCTTAGAGACTGACAGATCGATCAGGTACCCCCACAACAGACCCTTGTATGTTACAACATCTGTAAATGATTGTGTTTTCTCTCGTGTTCTGTTTAATGAGGGCACTTCCATTAACATAATGCCTATCAAATCCTTTTATGCTACTGGATTATCTCAGACAAGGATAGTGCCACATTCATTGGCAATCTTGGGGTACGACAATCAGTCCTCCAAATCTATGGGGTATGTCAGTGTGGGCATCATAATGGGGAATATCACCTGTCACATCAAATTTCATATTATGGAATGCGAGCCGTCGTACCACCTTTTGGTTGGCAGGGTATGGATGCATAACCATGGGTTTGTACCCTCCACCTATCATTAATGTGCCAAGGTGAGTGTAAAGGGAAAGGAGGTGGTGATTCAAGCTTCTAAGAAAATCCTTTTATAAAGGAAGAAGCGCATCTGGTAGACGCTGCCTTCTACAGAGAGCTGACAGAAGAAGCCACGGCGGTAGTAAGGTATACTAGGGGAATAAGGGTCCTGAACACTCAAGAGAGGGTGCGAGCACCAGCTCAAACATTGGTGGCCTACGAACATGAGCGTGTTCTGGATGCAATAAGGACCCCTAGTCTATTAAGGTAGCTGGAGGATCGAATGACACCACGAATTGACCCAATCGAACACCAAGTCTAGACTCAGAGCATCCTCAGTAGTCATACTTTGAGATAGTTGGGCAAGACTCGCCGAAAGAGGCCTTATGAAGAAAAGGCCTCTCTAGAGTGCAAGAAGATAGTTTTGCCAAATGGCAGAATTATATACAACTTATGAAGGCGTGAGAGGGTAGCTGAAGGTCTAGACGATGAGGCTGAACTGGTTTACAAATTCTTCCTGGTAGACAACCTGGGGCTGTGTTTAATGATTAATAATTTTAGGGTCTAGGAGTTTGTAGAAGAAATAAAAGAGGAACCTGAGTACATGAAGGACAGACCCAAGCCACAAATCTAGGAGTTGGAGAAAATAGACTATGCCAAAGAAGGTGAAGATCCTAACCCTGTATTTATCTCGAAGGACTTGGAAATGGTGCCTCGAGATGAGTTGATCAAGTTACTCCTAGAGTTTAAGGACGTCTTCATGTGGAAGTATATCGAGATGCCTGGGGTGGATAAGGAGGTGAGTTGTCATAAGTTGAATATTTTACTGTCAACTATTTTGATAAAACAGGCCACCCAAACGTACAAGGCAAAGTTGGATTTAAAGATCAAAGAGGAGGTTCAAAGGTTACTTATAGTCAAATTCATCGTTTCAATCCAACATCCAATTTGGCTTTCTAGTATTATGCCGGTGCAAAATAAGGACAAGAGCCAAATTAGAATCTGCGTGGATTTCAGGGACCTGAATGGAGCGTGCCTAAAATATGAGTTCCCACTACTTTCCATAGATATCTTGAGCGATGAAACTGTGGCCACAAGATTTACAGTTTCATGGATGGCTATGTAGGGCAAAACTAGATAAAAATGGATCCAACAGATGCAGATAAGATTACTTTTCGAACACCTTTGGGTAATTTTATGTACACAGTTATGCCCTTTGGATTAAAGAATGTGGGAGTCACTTACCAAAGAATAATGATGGCTATCTTCGATGATCTCTTCTGCAAGATCATGGAATTTTACGTTGATGATCTGGTAATCAAGTCCAAAAAAGAGGGGTCTCACTTAGATGACTTGAGGAAGGTGTTCACCCAATGAAAGAAATACAAGCTAAAGATAAACCCCCTCAAATGTGCATTCGAGGTAACAAGCAGGAAGTTACCGGGGTTTGTGGTAAATCGACAAGGAGTTCAGATGAACTTGGACAAACGTCGGGCCATTTTAGATATTCCAAGACCGGAGTCAACAAGAGGAGAGCTGAAGAGTTTTCTAGGAAAAGTCTCATACTTGAGGAAGTTTTTTCTATGGTTGACCGAGGTAATGCACCCACTGATGGAGTTACTGAGAAAGGGCACTAAGTTCGCATGGGAACTGATGCACCAGGATACCATGGACAAATTAAAAATGCTCCTTACTTCGCCCCAGACGATGATTCCCCCCAAATAGGTATCCCTTTACATCTATATCTTACATCTACTAAACGATCTATTGGCGCGTTATTGGCCCAAAAGATGGATGGTATGGAAAAACTAGTTTGAATATGAGGCACTGGTTTTGGGTATGATCAAGGCCCTCAGAAGGGGTATACAAGTCCTAACTATGAAAGGGGACTCCAACTTAGTGGGGAAACATGTAATAGGTGAGTTCGCTTTGAAGCACATGAGCCTGGCGCCCTACCAAATAATCATACAGCGGTTACTTGGGTAGTTCAAAGTGGTAAAAATCAAAAGACATCCCCGAAAGATGAATCGACATGCCGACGCTTATGCTACCATTGCTCAAAATTTACTTTTGAGGGGGAGTCAACATTCGTTCGAAACACAAAGAGGACAGCTCCCTCGATCGTGTTGGAGATGCTGCCCACAGATGACAAGGATAATTGGATAGGTCAAATTAGAAAGCAATTGGAAAGAGGTGAAGGCCCATTGAGTCTAGTTGACCTGACACAGTATTTCATTACCAGGGATAACTTATATTAAAAAAATAAAGGAGACTGGTTATCCAGATATGTAAACCCCGAAGAAGCCAAGAAAAGACTGATCGAAGTTAATGAAGATAACTGTGAAACCATGAGGCAAGACTACGCGTTGATGCAAGACTACACGATGATATAAATAGATTATGAGAAATTTTGCTTGTTCTACTGGGAAGTAGAATGCAACGTCATCGATCAACCCCAAGACTGGAGACAACCATACATGGACCTGTTGGTAGATGGAGTAATTCGAAAAGACACTGAAGATGCTACAAAGGTGAAAAGACGAACACCCAGGTATTTTATCCAAGAAGGGAAGTTGTATCGACGAGGCTATTATGACAGGCCTCTAAGGTGCATCAGGGGGAAGATGCTGAAGAAGTGCTGAAGCAAGACCACGAGTCAGGATAGATCGGAGGAACCAAACTCTATGATTAACTCATGACCTTGGGATACTATTGTACTACAATGGAGAAAGACTCAGCAAAATTCGTTCATAAATTCAAAGCTTGTTAACTGCATGGAAATATGATCCATGCTCCTTCGTGGATTGACATTGTCTCTCTACGCCTTTTCTATTTCATAAATGGGCGTTCGATCTAGTAGGGGCATTAAACCCTTATTCTAGAGGAAAGATTTGGATATTGGTTGCCACTGAATGTTTCATCAAGTGGGCAGAGGCCATACCACTCAAGAGGTCCACAGTGGGGCAGTGGCTCGATTCATGAAAGAGTACATCATTTGCCAATTTAGCATCCCAAAGGTGTTCCTATCAGATAATAACACCCCTTTCATGGATAGTGAAGTGAGCCTGCTAATAGAAAAGTACTCCATCATCCATTATAAGTCGACAGTAGCAAACTCGAAGTGCAACGGGCAGGCAAAATCCGCTAACAAGACTTTGGTAAATATCTTGGCAAAAATATTAGAGGATTTTTTGGGCATGTAGGATGACAAAGTCTCTGAGGTACTATGGGCCTATCGAACAATAAAGAGGAAATCGATGGGGTATACTCTATTTTCCTTAGTCTTTGGGGCAGAAGCTGTTTTGCCAGTTGAGCTTGAGATACCTTCCGTTCGCTACATTATATGAAGTGCCATGCTCCCTCATAGCCGACACGTGCAACTTGAAGCACTGGAAGAGCATAGGAACAATGCTACGAGGCATTTCGAGATGTATAGAAAATAGTTATCCAGATCCTATGACCAAATGGTGAGGTCAAGGAAGTTCAAAGAAGGGGATCTTATCCTAAAAGCATGCATGAGGCACAATAGGGGTTTGTCATTACCAAAGTTTGAAGCCAACTTGAAGGGACCCTACATCATTCGAGCAACTCATGATTTAAGCTACTGCGAGATATATAAAGTGGAGATGATGTTACCTTCAAATTAAACAACAAGTGGCTGAATCTATCATGTTTAAATGTACGTTTTGCCAATACTTCAGTTTATTGCAGTACATTTTGCTAATACTTGTTCGGGAGGATGTCCATTATAAATGATTGGGACTACTTGTTTAACAAGGTGTAAAGTGATATTTGCTTTAAATATGTTGACCCACTGTTCTTTCGTGTTAGTTATTTTCCTTACCTTGCATGGTGTGACTTACATTAATGTAATAGATCAACCAATATTCAAACAAGATAGAAATGAAGAAAACCAAATGCCATAAAGTTTATTTAAATAAAGAAGTACTGTGATCACATGCCCAGGAGGTTCAAACTAACAAATCGGGGGATATTTAATAGGAGAAATTAAATAAAGTCCACTAAGGGGCATCCATGATAAAGCGAAGGTTGGCCGAGCCAAAAAGTCGATAATGATGCTAAGGAAGAATCTGCTCAAGGATAATTTGATCAGAGATTAGATCATCCAGATTCTTTTGGCAGAGCTCTCTCTTATGCTGAACATTCTCCAGGTTCTGCTCCTTTTTGAGCAACTCAGCTTCTGCTCGAGCAATAATTTCACACGCTTCCTACCCTTCTTGCTCAGACATAACTAGTTTGGTCTCTAAGCCTAAAAGTTAGTCCAAGATATCTACCTATGAGCGATGAGAACTCCATAATCGATGATAAAGAGCAGGTAGGTCTGCCTTCTTAAAATCGCGCAGCAGCTTCACTAACCAAGCTAACGAGAACCCATCATTAATAAGCACGTTGACCTTCCCCAACAACATTTTAATTGCATTAGAGCTGAGAGACTCCAGAGGAGTATTGAGGATTTCTTCTAAAATGGTGAAGATCCCAAGCAATAGATAAGCCATCATCGCAAGTATAGGTTGAAGGTTGTGAGGAGTAAAAGTTGAGGGAAACCTGGCTAAAAGTTGCTCAATCAGTGCATAGGGCTCTTCAGTTAATATGTGAGGGAAATTAATCAAGGTATGCTTTACAACCACTTCGGGGGCTGCCTTAGGAGGGTGCAAACTAAAATGCTATCATTCGCAGAGGGGAGTCTAGTATGCAAAGCATTATCACTATCTTAGGTTCTGGAAGCAACCACCTCGTGCATCCCCCGACACTGGGTACCATTCTTGAACCTTCACGCTAGGGCCTCGTCCATGGATGTAAATTTAGCCAAAGTCATCTCCTGCGCAATTGCATGAACGACACCCTCAACTCTTGGGTCGCGTACTGTATGTTGCTCAGCTTCCACCTGAAAGACAAATTGTCAAGTCAGGAATCAAATATGAAAATTGGCTTGCAAGCATAGATTTTAAGTCCAAAATGACTTGGCCCGCCTGACCCTCGGTTATGGAAGATTTTAAGTCCAAAATAACTTGGTCCGCCTGACCCTCGGTTATGGGAGATTTTAAGTCCAAATTAACTAGGCCCGCCTGACCCTCGATTATGGGAGATTTTAATACCAATATGATTTGGCCCACCTGACCCTCAGTTATGGGAGATTTTAAGACCTGTATGACTTGGTCCGCCTGACCCTAGGTTATGGGAGATTTTAAGACCAGTATGACTTGGACCGCCTGACCCTTGGTTATGGGAGATTTTAAGACCAATATGACTTGGCCTGCCTGACTCTCGGTTATGGGAGATTTTAAGACCAATATGACTTGGCTCGCCTGACCCTCGATTATGGGAGATTTTAAGACCAATATGACTTGGAAAAAATAACAATGTCTAAATTCAGGAGATACATAAAAGAAAAGTATAGCTCTGGCTGCTGGTCACCAGCAAATTGCCGGGTAACCATCTGTACCACGTTTTCTTCCTCATGCAAATCAGGTGTTACCAAAAGATGTTGTTCTGGGAGGAAAACCATACCACCTCCTACTTCAGCAACTTCCTCCCTTCCCCCTTCTCTCTAGCCTGCAGCAACAACTTCGACTTGCTCCTGATTGTGGATTGAGGGCCCAAAAAGTGTAACAAGAACTTGGTCATAAGAGGAGGGGGGATTAATGGAGCAGTGAGTTCGGGTAAAGAAACCTGCGAAGCACAACAGAGATAAAGTAAGAACAACAAGACAGAGGCATAAGAAGCTCTGAACAACAAGAGGGAAAGCTTACCACGGATGATGGAACAACAATGGCAAGGGACTTATGCACAGATTCAACAACACTTGTATCAAGGGAACCTGCCTCAAGACCAGCCTGCTTGTGCAAAAAAGCAGTCATGCAAATAACCACTAATGGATTCGATGGAAGTCATAGAAATATATTCCCTTAGGGGGAAATTTATAGTTACCTGCGAGGCTGTAAGAGAATCTATCTCCTTCTGTGCAACTTCCTTCGAAGCAGGTGAAACTTCAACTGGCTTTCCCAACATATCGCTTTCTTCAACACTATCATGGGCACCACCTTACGTACCAACCTGAAAAGAAAAGTCGAAATAAATAAGAGTCATCATCATGAGGTAGAAGAATAAATGTTACAAACTTAAAAGGGTAATAGCAGACATACCTCTCCTTCTTCCAAAACTTCGTCCAAAACATCCTCTAAAACCTCATAATCTTGAGGAGGTGAAGTAGGCTTAGAAGGAGTAACCATTTTTCTTAACCTGCATCTCTCAAACAAGAGCAAACTTTTCCCTATATTTTTATTCCTCTTCCTCTTCTCCTTCCTCCTTATCCTCATCCTCATCCTCATCAACTTCACCAACAGATGCATATCTATCAGACTGCTCTTCCTCGTTCGCCTCACTTGATTCCTCTAACAGAATTTTGATAGGGCTAATCAACTTCCTCTTCTTGTTACCTTCGATAGTTGTGGGATCATAGGAAAACCCATGAGAGGCCATCTGGGCTGACATAAAATCCCTATCATCCTCGATAAAATTCTCCCAAGTCTGCTTGAGTTGGTCAAACATCAAGGTAACTTGTTGGGTAATCTTAGGATTAGGAGTTTGGATTGGAGGGACTTATTGGGTAACCTTAGGCTTATTTGTTGGTGCTTTCCTAGTGGCCCTCATGACCACTCTAGTTGAAGAATCAAGAGAATTATTAATTCACCCCCTTGCCAGGCCTGGAGGTACTAGGGGCAATGGTAACTGCCTCGATCGAAATAGAAGGTTAAGCAGCTTTTTTTCTCTTCACTACAGCTTGATCTACAAGAGCCAATGGGGGCAAATCAGAGGGAATAGAACTGTTGGTGGTGCCGAGAGGGAACATTGAGTTGAAAGTTGTGCAAGTTCTCAAACCCAACTCTGTGGGAGGATACCTTTTAACCTGAGGATACCGAGGCTCCTTGAGAAGATTACTATGGAAATGACCAAGATGATTCCGCCAGAATATTGTAAGGTACATCGTTGACCTACCCCCTCGAGCACTATTGCTTGGGATAATTGGGTTGGCTGGGTAATTCGCGCAAAGATTAACAACCGTGGAAGTAAGGAAATTACTGCATGCAAATGATAAGTTATTTTTTTGGGTGAAATGGCTTAACATAGGGTTGCCCTGATCATAGACAAACTGCATAGCTACATGATGCGGGTTGTAAATGTAGTAAAAAGAGGACCATTCTATATAAGAAGGAAAGTAATAAGGAATCAACAACAACGGAACATTGCTCGTTGAAAAGTTGCTTGCCAAAGCTTCCTCGATAGGGGTGATGGGACGCTCCTCGTTTGTAAAGAACTGATTAAAAAAAAACTGGTCTAGCCCAACGTAGGGATGAGGTACAAACCTTTCATCTCTGTTAATTAAAGACATAAGTGGTTTCTTGGAACTCTCGTGATTCTAACAACAAACTCGATGGACTCTGAGGTGGGATAACTACCGGCCATGACATTATCTCGAAATTGGGCGTATAAGAAGACTGTTAATAACACATGGTTCGCATAATTGGAGACATCAAACCTACTGATGCTCCTAGACAATTTATCTTGTACTCGATCCAGCCAAGTATACAACGAACCAAGAGTAATAGCAGCAAGGGGAGGTTTCACACCATTGTCCATGGGAATGACCATATTTATTAGGTCCTTTCTTGGAAAATTATGGGGCTTACCAGGGAGAAATATCTTCGATAGCACAACCCAAATGTAGCTCGCAAGATCAATTTGGGAGTTAAACCCCTTTCCACTTGATGGTTGCTCAAACATTTGCTTCCCCCGAGGGTTCTCCTTGGCCGCCTTGTGAGCATTAATCACAGCTTTGTCCTCAATAAAATAAAAATATCTAATCACCTCCTAGTAGGTACATTTGTTGTATGTTACCATATAATCTTTCACAACCGCCTCCATCTCTGCCCGTAAATCCTTTTCTTTGCTAGAAATAGCCTCCTCGAAGAAGGTGTTAAAACCTGTCGCCTCCAAACCCAACAACTAACAAACATCCTCGAGGGTGATAGTAAACTCACCCCAAGAGGTCACAAAAGTGCGACCTATGACTCCAGAGAGATACAAGAAACTGGAGATCGGTGTTGTTCTTTGCAAGGGTGAGATCACCCAAACAACTGGTCCATGACAGACCAATTAGATCTAGTTTCACATGATACTTGGAGTGTATATAATCGGTCTAAGGACCCAAACCTTCACAGGTGTCGGAAGAGGACTCAAACTCCACCTTTGAATATGGATAGTCACCACGGTCAATACGGAACCTAGTAAGAGTGGCAGTGGGGATATATGCAAAGTCTTCAGTATCATCACTTTCTTCCATCAACAACCTCGGATGTTCTACTGGCACTAGTTCACCGAGGAAATTTTCAACCATAGACCAAAAATGATCGAGCTCACCAAAGTATGGGCATGACGATAGTGTGCCCACTGATTCTAGCGCGCCTGAGTACGGGGGAAGAAACCCTTGTAGATTGAGTCCTTTTCACAATGGGTGTTATGTGATAAATTAAAAGGAGAAGGAAGGGGAATAGATTATAAGAAAGGAAGGTAGAAGGCAAAGCAGTGAATATCTTCTCTCACAAACACACGCTCACTTTGTACAAGAAAACCCAGGGGTGAAAGTTTGATATGGAAGTATAACCTTTTAATAGGGTCAACATAAACCCCAACATATGACAAATAGCAATGCTTTGGGAAGTGTAATGAAGATCAAATCGGCTAGCGTGGCCAGCACGCGCGCGTAGGGGAATAATTCAAGGGTTGTAATGATGACGCTTCGGGAGGCGACGCGCTGATAATCTCACGTGAGGAAAATGTGCTTACCCTGATGTCGCCACGTGTTACCCACATAAGCACAAGCGATAAACCCATTAAATGAGACGTGTTTAGAGTCTTTTAAAACTTGGGGGCGATGAAGAGATTTAGGGAAAATTTAAATAAATCTCTTAACTTCCCCCAAGGTATCTGGCACACGCAATCATGAAGTCCCATTAAAGAAAAGATGCTATCAGAAATATTACAAGGCATTTGAATAGATGAAGCAACTTGAAAGACATGGAAAGATATAGCTCCTCCATTACTAATAACTTGTTGTTTATTGTTATTATGCGCCCATGGGTATTGTATACTTTTTGCAGAAAAGGATTAAAGTCCAACAGAGGGTTTCGTACATATATTTCTTAATGAAATAAACTAATATCTCTATGAAGGGGCAAATGTAGGGGGGAGTCCCCACTAAAGAAATATTAACTTAGTTGATCCGATGCTTAACAGACAAAGAAGGAAGATAAAGATTACCCGATGGGGATTCCTCATCCTCCTCAGACGTGACTTGAAGATCAAAGTCACTCAAATGATGATAGTTTGTAATATGAAACCAAATATATTTTATCATGTACTTTATCTTAGGCTATGTCGTGAGTGAGGTTGTTCGGTACCCACGAGGGACCATGCGTGGAAGGGCATGGGAGAGCTAACATGCTCAATCGAAAAACCTCCTCCTGGGAACCTCGCAGGGACATGGTTTAGAGGATTTATAGCAAGGAAATGTTGGGAATACAATAACCAACCCTCTTGGAATACTTGGGCAAAACTTCATCCATTATATGTGGTTGCTCGAGCTACCTACAACCGAGCTACCATAACTTCTACTCACTTGAGGGAACCTCCTTGAGGTATCTCAACCTTTCAGCATTGGACTAATGATAGTTATAGCCAACAAACAAAAGAATAAACACTCGAGCTACTTATCAGCCGAGCAACCTCATACCAAACACCATTCGTTTGACAGATGTAACCACACACCTAGTGGGGTCACTGTTCACTCACTTTCTGACGTCATATCATCTGGCATTTAGGGACTCAAAATTACAGCACTCAAGTGGGTTTATCCTTAGGATAGCAGGCCTAGTCTACCCAATTTGACCTCTTAGCCATTCTAAGATAAGCCTCTGAGCTGCCACATCACGTCCCTCGTTAATGCCCACCATACTTCCAACTGGTTAAGAAGTTTCCCACCAAATTACAAGATCCTATGCATTTAATTCAATATCTCCCACATTTTTGAAGGGGCACTTGTACATTTAAGGCGATCCACATTGAATAACAGTAAGGTTAATCAAGTAACCTTGCCTCCATATAAATACTATAACTAAATAGTTTACGAGGACGACATTCTGAACCTAGAACTTCTGCTCTATTTCCTTCATACACGAGAGCTCCTATGTTAATACCTGTATCATTGAGCATTAACTGAACTTGAAGTTCCTGCCTTGCCTTTATTGTGCCCAGAGTGCTTGCTCTTTCTCCCTCTGAACAAGTTACCTACTGGTCCCATCTATTTATTATACTTGTAGTGTGTGCATGGTGTGAAAATAACATTCAATGAAAGTTTGAATATTGAATCTCATTGTCCATTTTCACCTGTATTTACTATTAATATTTAATATTGTCTTGTGCATTAATCCCGATCTCGATAAGGGGTTGCGCCTCACTTGATATAAATTATATTCCAAGAACCCACATCTTACAATATGGAGCAGTGCATCCAGGCCATGGCAATGGCTTGGCCAATGCTCCATCCTTATTTATGAAGTTGTCATGTTATAGCAGTCATGGTTGTTACATCCGATTTTATTTGAAGGTTGGTTCTGACCCAAGCATTGAATTTTTTACCAGGAGATGGTATGCAAGCTGTAATTGGATTATGTTTCTTCGTTTACCTCAGAATAAGGTTATGTTTATAAGGGAGATTAATTGTGCCAAAGGATCCCATGCTACGAGAGGTTGTTCTTACCAAGGCCCATGATTTATTGTTTGTTGTTCACTTTAAAGGTTACCAAATGTGCTGTAAGTCGAAGAGTCAATATCGGTGGTGTGGAGTGGTTATTAGCACATTTGATGTCTAGGTGTGCGTTTGCTAATAGTGAATGTAGAGCATCAGAGACATTTGAAGAATTTTTGTTGTTAGTGATTCTAGCATTGAAGTGGGATAGTAGATTCTTTTAATTTTAGCATAGGGTACAGAGGTCCCAAAGGGGACATAGGGAAATCTGGGTCATTTGAGATAAACTGATTAAGTTAATTACTAACTAAGAATTAGTAAATTAGTCATATTAAGATACATTCGGGACATATTGGAGGAGGTGGTGTTCATAATAAAGTGTATGGAGATTGCCAGAGTAGGCAAAGGAGTTTTTGAGACAAGGGGAAATGTGGTTTGGGGTACGAGGAGGTAGTTAAGATGCTTTTAAAATTCTCCTCAATGATGGGAATTGTGGAGTTTGATATCTAAAGGGAAGTTGGCATCCCGATGCATATGTCCTTTTCAAGATCTTGTATAGGATGAGGCAGTAGTTATTTGACCTTACCTAATCACCATTATAATGTGCACAATGTCTTCCAAGGCTACATGACAGAGGGAGTTCTTAAGGGGAAATTTGACATTTTAACGGTTATAATAGTTTAGTTTAACCAAACGTGATTTACGATGAGATACCTTAATGTGTATTAGGTCAAAGAGAGGGTGGAACCCTAGATATTGTGTGAGGACGTTATAAAGGAGATATATTCTTAGAATTAGGAGTTAGGTGTATAAGGGAATCAAATTTCGAGGACGAGATATCTTGTTTAAGGGGGGAGGAATGTAATACCTGTATATTTGTAATTAGTTACTAAATTGATTATTAATATATGATGGATTGTTATTTTCATGTGACATGCAGTATGTCACTTATTATAATTGTTATATGTTGATATGGGATTCATACATGTGATTGCATATATGTTACGTAAATTAACACTCTTAGGAAATTATCTTACTACACGGTAATTCATTAATTAAATTTTTTTAAGTGACTTAGTATTACGGGCTACTATGATAGGGTCAGGATCTAGGTGTCATTTTTTTTGGTTTAGATTATTTCCTTGGTATCGGGTTCTACCGATCGTGAACTAGTTTCTTATAATGTCGAGTCACACGTAATAAATTAATAATCAAGTTTTAACTTAATTAACTCATACCAACTTAATAAATTAACCTATTGAGGAGATTGATTTATTAAAATATGTTTTGCTTCAGGTTGACTTTTTGGGACATTTAGAATGTCCATTTTTGACTAGAAATGGTAGGATTTAAGTCCATTGAGTAATACATCACTTGAGTAGAGTTTTGGGCCATTTGGAGTGTTATTTGGGCTCATTAAGTTAAGACTTATGATGTGCTTAAGCCTAATTTCGTGGGAAGATTGATTAGGAGGTTATTAGGAAAAATTAAAAACACACATTAGACATTTAGAAGAATCCTCATGGATAAGGATAAGAGGCACAAAGGTTAGAAGATGATTTTGAGATTTTTGGGACTTTGATTCGTTATTCAGTCTAATGACAAGTTTACATCGATGAAGAATTTAAGTGGGATTGTGTTATAATAGTAGTAGTCATGGGAATCTAGATTAAACATGCGTAAATCTATTTTCTTGACCATCTAAATAATTATGTTTGTAATTTAGTTTTAAATGATAGTTTAGGCTTAATACTAGTGGTGAACTTGAGTAGTTTAATGATAAATCCTTTGAATTGGAACATGAAAATGTATAATTTGTTCATATTAATGTAAATATGAATTATAATTGATTATCTTTAAAACCCTTTTATTAATTTCAAAATTTAATCAAATTAGGGATAAAGTTGTTAGATTATTAGCTTAATAGGTTGCACATTGATTTATGAGTGCTAAAAGATCATCATTATGTGTCAGGTCGTTAATGGAGGATTAGGGTTATTAAGTTCGTAACTTGGGGTTTGGTGGAAGAAAAAGCCCTATTTTTGGGACATTCGGATTTGTGTCATATGTGTGCATGATTAAATAGCCCCGTTCACATGACAATGATTAGCCCCGTTGATTAGGCATAAATTCTTCACGTTTATTCCCTTAATTTCAGTATTTTTATGATCCCGTGCGGTGTAAATAGCTTGGATTTGTCTCATATTTATGCTACTAACCCTTTTTGGCAATTATTTCGTATTTTGTGTATCTTTTATGTGTTTTACAGGTATTTCATGCAAGAAAGATGGAAAAGAGAACTCAAAATAGTGAAAGAAACTAAGAATCGAGGAGTTGAAGGGCATTTTCATAATTTTTTAGCCTTAGTCTGGAGGTGGGGCCAACTGGAAAGTTGAAGATCTTTCAATTATAAGAACATTGAAAAAGACGTCACCTCAATCCGAGCTACGGTGAAGAAGTTATACCCATTTGAAGTTGAGAAAGAAATCCAAGAAAAAAGCTGTCAGACCCAAACCGAACTGAACCTGAGAAAAAGAACCGGTTCACCCATTTGTCAAGCTCCAGATCCGCTACAAAATTAGTCACGCTTTTCCAAGTGTGACAAATTTTTAGATACAGGATTTTTATTTTGTGCTTATCTTTTAGCCAAAAGAGTTTTATATTTTGGGGACTCTTCTAAACGACCTCTAACCTATATATTTAGTCATTAGGACTCTTTTTATTCAGATTTCATTGATGTAAAAGCTCCATAATAAGTAGGAACATCTAGGAGAAGAATTTACATACTTTGCACCATTAATTCAAGAGCTTTTTCGGTTTTTCTTCAATATTTGATTTCTTCTTGCATGTTCTTGTTCTTCCATCTTGGTAACTTTTATTTCCAACACTTTTATTATTATTTCTCATGTTTAATCTCCCTTTCCACGCAATTATGAATTCATGCAACGTAGTTAATTCATGCATAGTTAGGTTCAATATGTCTAGCTAAATTCTTTATGGTTGGAATGCATGAACTCAACCCGATGCGATAGTTGCATGTGTATAAAATTAATCCTCTAAATTTAAGAATTGATTACGACCGTATTGCGTAGAAACACGATAATTGTAGATCTTTGGATCTCGTTTGCTTCAGGGTAACCGGGATGCTTTAGAATGCAATTCGAGTGTCACTATCATAATACCGATTTACTCGTCCTCTGATTAAGTATGGTGCGGGCTTGAACCTCATATACGTAATGCTTGGGAGTACTAAATTTTGGGTCTAATTAATCACTTAAATTTACGATTAGTTTTATATCTGTAATACACTAGGGTTGAGGGATTGTAATCCCGTCCTGTTTTTCTCATCATATAATTCAAGTTTTAGTTTAATCATCTTCAGTCTTTTAAGTAATTTAGAGTTTGCATTTAGTTAATTAGTTATTTCCCATCTCAATCATCTTTTTGTTTATTTTTAGAGTCAAGTTAGGGTTAACAATCTTACCTTTGTCGTCACGTTCACTCGTCCTAGTTCCCTGAGGATTCGATACCCAGACTAGCCACTATGCTCCGCAAGAGTGTAGTTATAGTTTAGGTTTTTGTATTGCGGTTGGAAGCCGATAACAACGACTAGCGTATTACACGGACGCTTGGTTTTCACCTCGATCAAAATGGCGCCGTTGTCAGGGAATTAGGTAGACTTTAGGTTAGGTTGGTTAATCCCGAATTTGACCTTAAAAAAAAAATCCAAAAAAAAATGATGAGTATTACGAGGGAGATGCTGGATGAGAGCGAATGGCAAGAAGATATAATAGATGAATTCCTTCGTAGTAACTATCCCTCCACATCACATAAGCCTTCGGAGGAGATTGAGAGAGAGTATTCGGATAATGAGCAAGAAAGAGCATTAGGAGATATGAGCCTAAAGGACTTTGAGAACGAATTCGTGCCGGTGGATGAGAGTTTCACTATCGAAGTCCAATCTCTATTGGACTCATTTTGTCACTTAGAAGAAAGCGCATGGAAAGTTAGGATAGATGATTTCCTTCTTTGTGACCATCCACCCATGCTGTTGGAGTTCTTGCATGCAATCAAGGCTATGGTTAGACTATCGTCCGATTTAGAGCTTGATCCATGCATTACCAAGTTTAGGGACAATCTAGGCCATTCCGAAATTCACTTTGATATTCTCTCCAAGTTGGCCCATTTGAGCTACAAGGTGATTGAGCACCTCTTTGACTTCACTCACCTCATTCATCATATGCCTCGAGGTGTTCATTTTTTCTATTGGGTCGACTCCCAATTATTCTGACTTTTGGTTTACGATGTGAGGAAGACGAGAGAGACAAGAAGAGTACCATTCCCCGTGCAAGGGGTCAGGTGAGTTTATATAGAAAGATGATAGGTCGTCGCACCCCTGATGCGTATGGGGTGATTTTTGTTGTATTTTTGAGTCATGTATGAGTGTCATATAGTGTCTTGTTGCATTTTAATAATTTACTTGTTTTATTTGTCACACTTGTTCTTTTTCTTCTTTAGATTTCAGTCCTTTTTGCTTGAGGACAATGCAAAAGTATAATTTAGGGGGGGTGTGACAAGTGCGTGCTTCTAAAACTTCACAAATTTTTAAAAATGCACACAAATCTCAAAAAAAAAAAAATCATAAAACTTTGAAAAATCCAAAAATATTTCTTCTTCAAAATAAATAAAAATTGGAATTCAAAATTTTCAAAAATATCATTAAAAGTCAGTTTAAAGTCTCAAATTGTAAAAACACAATACACAAAGCCGAAATTGACCAGGGATGGAAATTGAGCGAACATAGGCGACTTAAAGAATAAATGTGGAGATTAACAACCCCGGTGAGATTCGAGCCTTTCATCTTTGTGAAATTTATAAATCAATCCGAGTTAATTGTTAACTCAAAGTTCTTTTCAGCGGTCTAATAAGTCGTCGAGGATCTCAAGTCTTTCACTTTGATAGGTTTTGAGAAATGTGTGTGATATTGCCTTGAAAAATGTGCCGAAGAAATCTCTAAATTAAATTCATCTCAAAACGCATATGGCAACGTAATTAATATTTTGGACAATGAAGTAGGCCATCGTTTGTTACCCAAAAATATTGGCCATAAAAAGTTGTGAAAAATCATCCCTTTTGTAACCCATTTTGAGCCAAATAAAAGTTTTCCTTTCGTTTGACAACCCAAAAAACCCCAAAAGCCCGGAATTGTGAATAATGGAAAAACTCAGAATTTAAGTCCAAAAAGTTCAACACAAAGGGGCGAAAAAAAATAGCTATGCTCAACAAAAATATCAAGAAAAGAAAAGAGTGAAAAATAGAAAAAAAAAAACAAAAAAAAAAACAAATGAGTAAAAGCCCGGAAATGCACTAACGGACATCATAAGAAAACTTTCCAATTCCATATTTTTCGTACCATTCTCATTTTACCCAATACAACCTTAGCCCGAAAAAGTCCTAACCGAGTCCAAAATTATGAAATTGGTTACCGCGTGGAGAGCTAAAACACCAACAGATAATAAAAGAGATAAAAAATGTGAATTAGAGGCAATGTTCCCGTTTCTTATATCCGTAATCCTTTGATGATATCCGATTACCATAAAATTTCTGTCCTTCTACTTGTGTGCGTGAACTTGGTTCCAATACATTTACTCTTTATATCACGCACACCGAGAGAATAGCCACATTCCGAGTGATTCGTTTGAGAGAGCATTCCGTGAGATTTTAAAATCAAAACAAATTTTCGGATAAGTAACGTACTGGTCAATCGGTGAAAATCTGCGATTAAATTTTTGGCTTTGCACACACGCACTATGATTTGAGACTCTTGAACCTGACTTGATGATGATTATTTTCTGAAAAAGTTTGAATTATACAATTTTGCTTATTTTGAAGTTTCTTTGAGTCGAATTTTGTGAGTATATTCTCTGCAAACCCTCACGAGACACAACTCGTCCTACTAGGATAACCTAGGGGTTTAACTGGGGTTTAAATGCTTGTTGTATATGGTAAATGCAATCGCTTGCCCACGAAAGAGGTATTCTATCCCAATAAAGTGTTTAGAGTAGTTGGTACCTTTATTCTTTTTCTTTTACATATCTCGGGACGCGCAAAGTTCTAAGTTAGGGGGGTTTGATTAGGCATAAATTCTTCACATTTATTTCCTTAATTTAAGTATTTTTATGATCCCGTGCGGTGTAAATAGCTTGGACTTGTCTCATATTTATGATACTAACCCTTTTTGGCAAGTATTCGTATTTTATGTATCTCTTATGTGTTTTACAGGTATTTCATGCAAGAAAGAGGGAAAAGAGAACTTAAAATAGTGAAAGAAACCAAGAATCGGGGAGTTGAAGGGCATTTTTGTAATTTTTCAGCCTTAGTCTGGAGGTGGGGCCGACTGTAAAGTTGAAGAGCTTTCAATTACAAGAACATTGGAAAAAATGACACCTCAATCCGAGATACGGTGAAGAAGTTATGCCCATTTGAAGTTGAGAAAGAAATCCAAGAAAAAAGCTATCAGACCCAAACCGAACCGAACTTGAGAAAAATGAACCGGTTCGCCCATTTGTCACGCTCAAGATCCGTTATAAAAGTAGTCACGCTTTCTAAGTGTGACAAATTTCTAGATACATGATTTTTATTTTGTGCTTATCATTTAACCAAAAGAGTTTTATATTTTGGGGACTCTTCTAAACGACCTCTAGCCTATATATTTAGTCATTAGGATTCTTTTTATTCAGATTTTATTGATGTAAAAGCTCCATAACAAGTAGAAACATCTAGGAGAAGAATTTACATACTTTGCTTCATTAATTCAAGAGATTTTTCGGTTTTTCTTCAATCTTTGATTTCTTCTTGCATGTTCTTGTTCTTCAATCTTGGTAACTTTTATTTCCAGCACTTTTATTATTTCTCATGTTTAATCTCCCTTTCCACGCAATTATGAATTCATGAAACGTAGTGAATTTATGCATAGTTAGGTTCAATATGTCTAGCTAAATTCTTTATGGTTGGAATGCATGAACTCAACCCGATGTGATAGTTGCATGTGTATAAAATTAATCCTCTAAATTTAAGAATTGATTACGACCGTATTACGTAGAAACACGACAATTGTAGATCTTTGGATCTCGTTTGCTTTAGGGTAATCGGGATGCTTTAGAATGCAATTCGAGTGTCATTATCGTAATACCGATTTACTCGTCCTCTGATTAAGTATGGTGCGGGCTTGAACCTCATATACGTAATGCTTGGGAGTACTAAATTCTGGGTCTAATTAATCACTTAAATTTATGATTAGTTTTATATCTGCAATACACTAGGGTTGAGGGATTGTATTCCCGTCCTGTTTTTCTCATCATATAATTCAAGTTTTAGTTTAATCATCTTCAGTCTTTTAAGTAATTCAGAGTTTGCATTTAGTTAATTAGTTATTTCCCATCTCAATCATCTTTTTGTTTCTTTTTAGAGTCAAGTCAGGGTTAACAGTCTTACCTTTGTCGTCACGTTCACTCGTTCTAGTTCCCTGAGGATTCGATACCCAGACTAGCCACTATACTCCGCAAGAGTGTAGTTATAGTTTAGGTTTTTGTATTGTGGTTGGAAGCCGATAACAATGACTAGTGTATTACATGGACGCTTAGTTTTCACCTCTATCACCCGTGCGCATGGCAGTGGCAGGAAGTCAAGTTTGTTGGATGTTTGTGTAGAGATGGGTTTTGAAGGTTTATTGAAAATCCTAGGTGAATAATATGAGGCTGTTTGGATCTAACATATTAGTTTTGGGTTCGATTGACTTTTGTTAATTTTCGAGGTTAGTTCTTAATTAACTGGACATATTTAATCTAGAACATATAACACTTTTAGGAACCCATGAGTAAATGGGATTTTTGATAATTTCTTGAGAGTATTGGGTTATTTAATGAGAACGATATATGCTTAGTGGTTATGTATATCACACTTTAGTTTAGAATATTTTTATTACCCATTGAGTAGGGTAGTGATTTATTAAAATGAGTCTTGTAAAAGTTGGGTATGAGACGATGCCTAGATTTGCAAAGCCGTGGGAGTTCGGGTTAATGTTATATAAAATTGATTATAGTTAGTGTGGGTATTAACGAATAACAATAAGAGACTTTCTATGTAACCCAATTGAGTAAGGTTTGTACTTGTTTGTTCGACCCATTTGCGTAAGGTCGTACTTGTTTACTTGATTTATATGAAATCATATGAAGATTGTGTGTGCGCTGGTAGGGGACGTAGAAGGAGGGATTTGATGGGGCGCGTACAATGTTGACCACACATGGTATTATTAGTAATGCAACGGGCTATGCCTAGGTTCTATTTACCTCTATGCTATGTGTTGAAAGTGCCTATCTCCCGAGTGGGACTAACGGAAGGATCCTCTCGTACAACCCTGGGTATGGAACCTGTACTTTTGGTAAAGGTGTAGTGATTTTACCTGTGCTAATGTTATAAGGTTATAGGGTCGGGACGTCCTATAGTTATACCTAGTATGAGGGAGTGATCCCCGAAGATAATAGGGATAGGCTTTTGTACTTTTATTTATGGGCTCGCGTGTTGACAATGAGATTTGTGACTCACACACTCTACGCCAAAAATCGAGAATGGTCGTAGTAAATTGTTCAAAGGTTTGGACCTTGACAAGCTGGTCATGGTCCAAAATCGTGACCCCATTCCAAAAACATATGACCAGGTGAAAGTATGACATCAACAAGGTAATGGTCACGGCTCTAGACCATGACCAAGATGGTCACAGCTCCAGACCATGACAAATGCATTACCCTTTAGGTACCAAGTTCCCACAAAAAAATAACATACTAATATCACGATTTGGAACCGTGACTCATCCATGACCTATCCTAGTGAATTATGGTCACGATCTAAAATTTTGACCCTATAAACTTAGTTTAAAATGTCCATGTCCAGAGTGCCACGATAAAAAACTATGACCATGTATCAGTATTCAATTGGTCACATAAGGGGTCACGGTTTAGAACCGTGACCATGCATCAATGCTCTATTGGTCACAGGAGGTGTCACGGTTTAGAACCATGGCCATACAATTGTGTTCTGTTGGTCATCGGAGGGGGCACGGTCTAGAATCATAACCATTTTAAATATTTAAATAAGGCCAAGGTCAGATTGTAAGTCGTTCCTGAAATTCTGAAATTCCATCTCTCGCAAGTGTACTAGTTCGACCATATTCTGTTTTCCTTCATGAAATTCTGGGATGAGACAGTAGATAATATATTTCTCCTTCATAACCTCGACAGGGTACTGATGTTGGTGACACTATTAAAAAAAGCTGAAAGAATATTCAACCATTATGGATACAACTACGTAAAGAGAGCATTCGCCCAGATTGTGACATCTCGCGACATATGCACATTAAAAATGAGCTTGTAAATAAGTTAAAGAAGAAAGGATTCAGAGTTCATATCAAGGACCTCTTTATACGTCAATCATAGATACACTTCTGCCCATTTGGCTGTGTAAAAAATTTCATATATTTTTAAAAATTTATACGAATTGTATGGAAATCAAACAGATCGAGCATGTTTTAAAAGTTGTCGAAAAGGTATATACGTATATATAGTCACAAACATGACTTTTGTACATTCATTACTATTTTTTAATTGTTGGAAATGTCAAATAAGAAAAAAAATAATGGAACACCGCTAATTGGGCACTCTTCTATATCCCATCCCCAATTCTCATCACCAGCGGGTGGTTAATATAGTAATCCACCAAAGACTTGGTCTATCACTAAATCTTCGAGTCATCAAACTTAAAAAACCTTTTCAATCCAACACCCTCACCTTCTGCTACCAAGGAATGCCAAGCAAACCCAAAGATTTCCATTGGGATCTCTGAGATTGGGAATAATCCTATCGATAGAAAATAGGATGTTAACCCGGTGTCTGTCTCTTAGAAAGATAACCGTGGGCATAAAGGTATTAGACAACAAGAAGATGGTTGATACTTCTATAAAGGATGACGTGTGGGAATAACTTTCTAAGAGTTTTGAATTGCCACCCGGATCAAAGGGAAATATTCTTTGTCGAGTATATGATCAATTGAAAACCTACCGGAAGAACCTTCAGAAGAATTTTTTCCCAAAGGGGGAAATGAATTATGATATTTGATTTTGAAAGATAGATCTCCTATAAATATTCAAATACCCATCGACCATTGGAACGACTTCCTAGAGAATGAGGTCATGGAGACAAAATTGGTTAAGAGGGAGATTAATAAGCCAAACATCATAAAAAATTGATGTCCACAAGCTTGGGGCAAAATCATATGATGATCTGAAGGGTGAATAGGCGGACATGACCAAGAGGACACCGAAAGAAGGTAAAGACCCTAATCTAGTAAACTTTTATTTGAATGTACGATGGGAAAAATGAATCAATAAATTTCCAGATAAATTGGCTCCGACTTTAGTGAGTTTGAATTTAGTTATCATATATATATATATATATACAAGTTATAATAAAATAATATTAAAATTATAGTCCTAAATATAATATTATGTTATAGGAAGATATATAAGGCGCGTCGGGTAACCAATTAGAGTGTAACCCCAATGACATTGAAGTAGATGCCCTAATAATGGTACTTAGGAGGGACAAAAGGGGGAAGACAATAGGTGTGTGCTAAGATATTCCAAGTACCAAAATACATTACACTTCACCTCTATTGGACAAGATCTCTTCAATGAGGAGTTGAGTGTCAAGCCAGGCACAAGAACATGCCAGGGGTTGGTCCAATTGTTTATTCCATTATTAGCAGGTTGGACAATATTAGAAGCAATATGAAAGTGATGAGGTGGATGAGCTTAGGAGTAGGCTGGGAAATATTAGCAGCAATATGAAAATGATGAAAAATGAAATCAAGGGGTTGGTTCAATTATTTATTCAACAATATAATTTCCCTTCACAGATTCCTCCTCAAATGCCTTAAGGTTTTCCCTCCCAAATTCCTCCTCATATAACATTCCCCTCCTAAATGCCCCATTCTTTAACATTCCATGGATCATTGTCGTCCATGCACGGTTACTACGGTGAGAAGTATCATATAATAGACTTGTCCAGTAGTAGATTCATCGGCACATGCATGCCTGTTACCACGAATGCCGAAACACCTATCCACAATTGCCCTTTGGCAGTGGGTGAGGCACAAATATTGATTGATAAAGTGTGCGATGGTGATGAAGATGAGCCTATCCATGTTGGCTATGCTGAAGATCCTTTGCTAAAATATTATCAAAATTTTTATGTTGCTTGGACAATTCATTCATTGTATAAGATTAGGTGTTGAGGAATGTTTTCTTTTGGAACAAATTTGTAATGTTTTAATTATGTTGGATATGTGTTTGGTTTATTCCATGTTTATGGAATGACCGAGTCGAATGATTTTGAAAAATTTTCTTTGGTTGAATGAATTTTCTCGAATTATAAATTGAGACTTCTTGTATCCAACATGGCCTTCGTTTCATCCTATTTATATTGGTGACTTAGATTTCGAAGATTACTTAATGGATTTACCACAATCTAAAGGAGATAGGATGCACCGCGATCTAAAGGAGATGAAAATTAAAAAAAAGTTATGGTTAAAAAATATCCTACAATAGGATTAAATTTGATTCCCACGGATGATTTCATTTTGACTACTAGTGAGAAAAATATCCTCCTAGACATATTGTTCAACACGAAGGCTCCGACTGGTTAGTTTGGTAATTTGCTTAGTGTTATTAGCTACAAAACAAATGACCTAAAATAGTGTAAGTCTCACGATTAACATGTCATCAGCTAATTAATCCCTATGTTGTTTGGACATTACTTTTATGAGCACAAAGATATTTGCAGGAAAATTATACAGATTAGTTTGTGATTCAACTTTCTGTGTTCAAAAGTGTTGACATCTACCATATTAAGGATGTGAAAGTCACTTTTGCCAAGGCAACTTTTATCTTGCAGAAGTATTTTCTTTCGTTGTTATTTAACAATAACGTCCACTTCCTTATGCATTTATGCATAAGGATTTATTGTCTGGATCCATAAGGTATTGGTGGATGTATCCTTTTGAGCACTTGACGAAGACCTTCAAAGATTACGTTAAGAATATGTGGTATATTGGAGGGTCAATTATGAAAAATTACATAGCATCAAAATCATCGTTATATGCCCTGGAATATATGCTGGAATAAGGGATTATGAGGTTCACTCCTATCAGAGAGTGAGCGATCGAGGAAGTTGATGAGTTTAAGGATGAACTACCTTTCGAGAATCCTAAATAGGTGATACTTACTAATCTGCAATATGGGCATGCCGCTCATTCTGTCTTTTAATCGTAAGATGAAGTCGAAGACTGGAGAGAGTAAGTAGACACATATATAATTTATTTTTGTTTGATTACATGTATTCTCTATATTACCATCTAAACTTTATAATTTCATGAACAGGTTTAGGAAGTATGAGAGAGAAATTTCCCAAAATCAAAAGAGAAATTTCACAACGAATAATTTTAGTTCATGGGTATCAAAATATGTATTTTCACCTCTTCTTTTGAGGTTATTTATGCATGTGTTGTAAAATATGACCTAATACAAATCCGTTAATAATATCACCTTTTAAAAAGAGGTGATGTCTCGTAAAGGCTTGCACGGCTAGCCAAAGATCCTAATTTTTGTATGAAGGAATTTGAAAATTTTTGCATTAATGGTTTTGATTTCGTCTCATTCCTGTGGGACGAAAAACTGTTAACGCAAAATAACAGAATTATAATTTCTTCCTTAACTTCTTGTGTATCTAGCAAAAGCGATCAAAATTTGAAGGACAAGATTTGACCGATTTTGGGATTGTCCAACAAATCCTAGAACTAGATTACGTAGACTTTAAAGAAATCGTTTTCTATTGTGACTGTGTGAAGGTGAAGGACACTACGAGTGGTTATAAAGTTGATCTTGCCTTAAAATTTATCATAGTTGATTTATCTAAAATGAAGAGTTAAGATTGCATGGTCTACGATCCTTTTATTTGTGCTTTTCAAAACGTGAATAATTTATTGTTCTCTAAGTGCATAAGCGATGACAAATAGTCTATTGTTACGCATGCACAAAAGGTTTTGACTATTCAAGCAGACTCATTAAATGACCCTATAGAGTTTCAGTCTGATCTTAATGAGAACCCTACCTTGAAGGATCTTTAATTCGATTTGGATGAAGATTGAGTTTCGAAATATTATATTATTATAATTTAGTTTACCCTTGTAGTTACAAACATAGATTCAAAAATATTATTTTATTATTTTGTGCATCGTCAACTCATATATTTAGTTCTCTTTTACTTGATTCCTCATCATTCACATTTTGTAATTTTTTGATAGATATTGTTAAGTTTTGAATGCGACACTGATAACAAACCGTTAATCCAGGTTAGTCACATGAATGGATTCGTGTGAGTACCCTTTATATAGTTTGTAGAGGGTCGAACTGGTTATGTCATAGTATTGTTATGAAGATTGGAACCCCGGATCCGTTGGACCAGTTACACCTTCAAGATACCATTTAAGGATACTCAGACAAAACTACATATGCACTATAATATCCTTTATGTTTACTAGTCCCAGAAATGGTATTTTTTGCATATTTTAGTGTTCTTATTCCATTTATAGTTTGTTTATAGCACACTTTTATCATTATTCCCATTCCTTTATTATCTTATATACATTCACATTTATTCTGATAAATAAAAAATCCAAAAAGGGGACTTATACAACAAACCCCAATTTAGAGTGTTCTCACAAATTTTTACACTTTCAACTCATTTCCATATATTTTCATTAATCAAAAGAGACACCCTAGTTTCAAATCATGGATTAGATCCCAACCTTATTCATATTATGAACTATGTGGATTTCGATGTCATTTTTAGCTATGTGGGCGTATCGAAGTCATTTGGGGAATCAAGTCCTTTCTTACTTACCATTTGGAACATTTTGAAGTCTTATTTATAGGCCTAGGTGGATTGACATTTCAGACCGATATATTTCATTATCATATGTGTTGGGTGGATATCCATATTGTGCATTGGAAAATGATGAAGATATTGGAATGTTATTATCATATTATCGCAAGGATGAGTTGTATTATAATATTATTACTATTTAATGGCTTAATAATGTTAATTTGTGTTGTATTATTATTTTTTAATTTATGGATGGCGTAGTGGCTTAATATTTGTTTGTAAAAATGTATACACATATAGAAAATGTACGTTTTTTGGGATGCATAAAATATTTTTTTTAAAATGGTCATAGTTTTGGAACGTGACTCCATATATATTTTATATTTTTTTAATATGGTCATGATCCAAAACTGTGACCAAGCCCATGACCATTTTAAAAAAAAGAAAAAATAATTTTGTGACCATATATATATTTTTTTTAAAATGGTCACGATTTAGAACGTGACCATATATTAATTTTCATTTAAAAAAAAATGGTCATGATCTTGGTCACGACTTTGGATCATGACCTATAACAAAATCCTCCTTTTTGGATCAAGATTTTGAACCGTGACCACTAAAATACCATGATATTTGGGTCATGGTTACCTATTCATGATTCCGAATCGGGACCATTCACTCAATATTGATGTCACCCACTGAACCGTGACCCCCTTTTTGGGTCACAATTTTTAGCCATGACCCCCAAAATGGCCACCCTTAAAATGGTCACGGTCCAAATCTGTGACCATATCCCCGGGTCAGGGTCCAAAATCGAGACCATTTTCGATCTTTGGCATAGTGAAATATTCTGAATTATGTGATTTTATGTTAGGGTGCTTGAGATGGTTGTACCAGATCTATGAATTATACTAGATATATATAACCATAAACTTATGACTCGAGAATACGTAATGAATATACTAAATATGTATATAACCATAAACTTTGGCCTGTAACTGTTTGAGACTGTTTAACTTGAGACACACTTTTAGAATTATAACTAGAGATTGTTATGGATACTATGCTTATTAAGTGAGTTACATTTAATGTAAAATACTACCGTATAATACATGATTCTTAATTAAGAGATGATTTTATAACACTCGAGACTCACCAGGGTTTGGGATTAAAACTACACGTTTATTTTAGGTTGTTTGGGTTGGGTAACTTAAATAACTTAAAATCCACTTAAAATGAGAGGAAAATGCTTTATTATAATTGTGACCTAACTTCAATTAAATTCCTCTTTATAGACTTACTGGGTTTAATTCTCGTTGTTGAAGTATTTTTTACAGGTCTTAGGCCGTTGTTGCTGCCGTAAACTTTTGTTAATAGTTGGAGGAGTATCTCTAGTTACATTCTAGTAATCATTCCTAGGGTGTAGGCATAGAAAAATATTACTCCTTTACAGCTCTGCATGTATTTTAAATTTCAGTTCATGCAGTTATATTTATTTCAGTTTATCCTGATCAGAGATTGTACATGATGTAATTGTATTCTAAGATGGATATTGTAAAGTTGAAAATTTATATTCGAGAGTTGGATTTGTTTCTCATGGAAGTAATTAGTATCAGAGATGTTGTATTTGATTTAACATGTTATTATCTTGTATTGCTTTTACATACTTCATTTTATTTTATTTGTTATGCCGAGGATGTTACTTATTGTTTTTGATTCCCATAATTTTTATTTTAAACCCGATCAATATATTTTGGGATTTTACGTGGTATCATAACTTTGGATTTAATTTGGTTCAGATATGGTGATAGTTAGTGAGTTAGGTTGAAATGGTGGTGGTGTGATTTAATGGCGGTGTTTAATTGTGCAATTTGGCAGTGGAGTTTTGTTGTGGTGTTTAATGTGCAATATTGTTTCAATTTGGTGATTTGGTGGTGTGTATGTTGGTTGGATGAGAGAGATTCTATGTTTTTAGTTTTTCATTTATTATTTTTTTGAGTTTTTAAATTCCTTTTAATTTAAAACACATTTCATTTAAGTTTTTATTTCTGATAGATATATTGGTGTTATGAATTAATTTAATTGAAAATGGCACGTGACAATTAAAATTAACATTTTTTTCTTATGATTTTGGGCAAATTATTTTTGAATTAAAATGTATTAAAGTCTACTATCGAACTTTAGTAATGTACGAAAGTAAAAAAAACCTTTATAGTTTCATTATCTTCTTATGCAATAAGTAGTTATGCACTTGTATATATTGGGTCGAGTGTGTATTTATGGTTGATAAGGAGGCACACTTGCAAAATTATCCCTTAACTAAAAGATTTAACAAAGTAATGTACTAAATATATTTTTCAAAAGAAAATTTGGGTCAAACACAAATAATATTATGCTTCCCTTAATTTTGAAAAAAACAAATAATATTAAACTTTATTGCTTTTGAATAAAGGTGTAAATGTAGATAGGAAAAACATATCATATATACAACTTGGAATTTATATCCATTTAGAACTGTCTATTCAAAATCATATCAAGGAATTATATTTTGCAAAAATTAAAACAATGATCAAATTCTACATAATCTCCAATAACATACAAAGATTATAACAAATGAATTTGGTTTTAAATAAAAAAGTTGCAATTATTTAATAATGGAATTAAGTGTTTATATTTTGCAACAAATTAAAACAATGATCAAATTCTACATAGTCTCCAATAATATACAAAGATTATAACAAATGAATTTGGTTTTAAATAAAAAGTTTGAACACATGTAGTTTGATTTGATGATTTCTCAAATATATTTGGGTGAAACATGAAATGCAACAACTAAATGACGTATAAATACAAAATACATCCAAGTATAATATATATATATATATAGTTAGATAATGTTAATCCTTATTTAAGTTTAATAGTAACATAGAGGGATACTAAAGCATGCAAGTACCAATTGTAGATTACATTGATTTATTGGAGGTTAAAAATAAGTGTAATTTGGTCAAACTAGTGGTTCGAGTGAGCAGGGTTCCAGGGACAAAGGGGTCCACTAAAGTCACCATCGGGATCATTGAGTGTTCTGGTTTAGAAACTGAAGAATAAGTTTTCTTAGCAAGGTAAGGAGTTAAACGATTCAAAAGAATAAAACTAATCATCTTGAGTATCTTAAGGTAATGTGAGAAGGTTACACCTTCCTTAAGGGGGTTTATAACCCCCTTGCTAAGTAATTTACATTTGCATTTACATCTTTGTCGGGAAGGTCATCCCTTAAGAGGGGCTTATTGCATTAAATAACTTCTTAAATTCCCATCCCTTAATAAGGTTCACACATATAAAAAGAATTTGTATCAAGTTAAGTTTGTTTTTCACAGTCCCTCGATAATAACCCACTTATAATAGGTCCTCGGTGTGTTATTCCCAGCCTCCCTTTGGGAAAGTGTTTATCATTCATCAATCTCCACAAAAAATTATTTAGTTACATTTATCGTGAAAGAGGTCACCACTCTTAGGAAAAGTCATGTAAACTCAAGTTTTTTGCCCTTAGCCCCCGTGAGAACATCCCTCGTGCCCAATTATTCAAGTTTATTATTCTCAGCATCACGGGAACAACCTATGCGGGACCAGTACTTACGCATCAATATCACCCCTCTCAAGAGTAAACCCCCCCGATAAGTCATTTTCATCACCACCTTCTCATATTTTTAGTTATCTCTAATGTGGCCGTTTCGGCCCCTCTCGACGACAGAGATCCTACTTGTGTTGTGTGGCAAATGGACATAAGTGGTCGTCGTCAGTGATGTGAGGTATGTGAATGTGTTGAGATCGGAGCCTCCAACCTATTTTATTCAAAATAAAAAAATGATCCATATCTAAGGATGTAGCTAAAAGACAACTAATGCATGTGAAACCAAATGATATATGGACTAAGAGAATATGACATGGAGTGGGAAGGTTTTAGGCACCCACTCCATCATTTTAGTATTGTGAATATGTGTGTCCATAGTGAACAAAGTTCATGAATATGTGTATATGTGGTAAATGTATCGCGTGTCCATAGTGAACAATGTGAATATGAACATGAATGGGCAAGTGTGTATATATATGAGGAGTAGAGTCATCCCATCTGTATCACGAGAAATATGGGTATGAATCCTCCTAAGGAGATAAAATACAAATAGAGTCCCGAAAGCATAATCTCACTATGGAAAGAGAGAGTACGATAAATAGGATTTCTAGAAAAAAATAAAACTAACTAAACACGAGTAATATGCTAAAATAAATGTATAAAATGACCAAAAATATGAGCGACACCCCAAAATCATAACCTCACCAGGAGAAAATGAGTACGCATATATGGGACCACTAAAAGGATAATAAGATAACTAAATATATGACTAGAATATCCTATCTACATGAGTTAGATGATAATATATGGAAATAAACTAAATGAAATGGGTAAAAATGGATTTGAATCCCCAAATAGCTTCGGGATGGCTACGTAGCCAAAGTTTCCATCAACGTCCACAAAGTTTGTAATATGAACAAGGTTGGGGTCTATCCAATAATACTAATCTAGGGTGTATAATTTAGTTTATAAAAAGGGCATGAAATGTGGTGAAAGTGTAGAAAAGTGTGCACACTCTAAATGGAAAATTGTGATTTAAACCCCCTCTAGGTTTTTGGTTTGTGAAATTAAACTTGAATATATACATACATACATACATACATACATACATACATACATACATACATACATACATACATTGAGAGACCGTGTGCGATACTGATTTGAATATATGCACAAATTCCAATTATAAACTTATTTAATTAGAGTCAATTTATCAATCAAATCGATTCAGCCCTTAAACTCAAATAGCAATGTGCATGCAAGTGTCAATCATTATAAATAAATATGTGACACAAATTTTCAAAAAAATCTCCTCAGGGTAAAACCTTTTTATTTCACTATAATTATAAATCGCAACTTACATCGGTTACAATGAAATACAGTTTGACACTCTAATACCCGTAGGCGTCGATCGATGTCGTCAGCAATAAGTCCACACGCAGCGAACCTACATGAACCGCAGTCGAGTATTTAATCCAGGAAGACCGCAACAGTCCCTTATGACACGTAGTCACAAAACTCCGTCGAGACTCACTCCAAAATAACACGTAGCTCTCAGTTGTAGAGATCTCCCCAGAAAGTACTAACAGTTTCAAAACTATGCTTTTGGGTTCTACAAAACAACTCACACTAAATCAATTGGGATTGTGAATTGTAAAAACAAAGTTTGAACCCTCAAATAGTTGGAGAATAATAGAAAAACGTATTCTGTCAAAACCCAATTTTTCTCCACACGAAATCCCTGACACCCTTATTTATACTAAAATCAAGGCGGTGACGTGTTGGCTAAAAACATTCTATCGTTCGAACAATAGATGACGTCATTCGAGCAAGACCCCATCTCGTTTGAACGAGATGTGACGTCGTTTGAACGAAAATCACTGATCCCCTTAAAAGACTTTTAAATATTTAAACAACTTGGAATCCTTAAAAACCAAAACTGTTTACGGGATCAGGAGATATTTATCCAAAACTTTTATGATAAAATATTTTTGAAAAATAAAAACTATTTATTAAAAATTCCAAAAATCATTTTAACTTTTAAAAAATATCCTAACACTTTTAATGTGAAATGTAAATGAAACTTAAACACATTTTACCAAATTCATCCTTGTTGGGCTTGAATGTTCAAGTCTTCTTGAAATTTGGATTCGTCTTATGTAGATGTACTCTTCTCAATCTTTCGACGACTTGTAGCAACTTGTAGCGGTATACGATATACTAAATTGTGACGGACAATGTCCTTACAAATCTCCCCCTATGTCTATATCGGTACAAAATAAAACTATTTGAATTATCAAAATCAAATTATCTATACAAATCTACCCTCCCAAAAACTCAAATGTGGAAATATAAACCGACATGTCTTCAAACTGTGCTTCAACAATATAATTTTCAAAACTCCAAGCTTTTCTCATCAGGGTGTGCAACATAATATTCTTCAATTATACCTACACACATGAGACAAAGCAAAAACTTTGTGACGTATCAAGTTTGAAATGATATAAACCTAAAACATGTGAGCATAATAAAATCTCCCCCATACATAAACTCCCCCATAATATCATAATTCGTTCTCCCCCTTTTTATTTGTCTGAAATATACAAGGAAAAGAATAAATCATAGAATGAAAATCGGGGTGTCACGGTAAACAAAGCAAAAAACTATTTTTGAATTTTTCAATTTTTTATAAAAAAAATGCAAAAATGATGTTACAAAAAACACACACCATGAATTAATACTAAAACAACCAAATCATGGATATGGAATGAATGGGTGTGAACAAATTCGATAGGAAAATCAACTCAATCATATCATATGTGCACGATGCATAAGTGTACTCCTAAGAATGAACATCAAAACAGTCTTTAGGGGTAGAATTGTTAAATTTAGATGACATCGTCTTAATCATATCAACAAATCAAAGTATAAATGATTTACACACCAATAACGACCGCAACTATGTAATTCTTTTTCATGACTTTCAAGGACGTGCAAACCATTGAAAATTCCATCCAAAACTCCCTCATGAAAAGATAATGCTTTTTATTTTTCTTATGAGGTGATGAAACTAAAAACCTATTGGCCAATTTTTGATACAATTTTATTTTTATTGCCTTTCAATTTTTTCTCTTTTAAATCTCATTGGACCCGAGATAATTTTCAATTCCTCATTTTTCAGGTCCATTTAAATGGTGTCTTAATCGCAAAGGACAAATGAGTACTTTTCGTAGCCCTTCCCCAATTTTCAAAATAAAACACATAGACTCACAAACGATTTATATCATACACAACTTTTTGTAAAGATTTATCGGATTTGGTTCGTTGTATAGACATAATTGAAATGGAAACATTCAACCAACATGTGATAGATAAGCACAAAAGTCAAACAAATCCATGCATGTGTGCAATAAAGGACAAATAGAGTCAATCATGTAGGTAGCAACACTATATCATCTCAAAGACTCCAAACTTTATAAAGCATACGAATGACACAACATATTATCTCAAAACATATCAAACAGTCACATGGATATGGCATGAATTTGTGAATTGGTCATCCTAAATATCAATTCATATAAGGTACAAACAAAATACAAAACTCTTTTTGGATTTTTCAAAATTTTCAAAACAAAGAAAGTCTTTTTGTATTTTTTGAACACTTTTCAGTAACAATCCATCAGTACCAATTAAATATAACCAGAAGAAACAGGGGACTGCAAACAAAATCCAGGGTCGTTCAAATGAGATGCCTTATCGTTCGAACGACAGGCCATCTCGCGAGACTGCATCTCGTTAGAATGAGAAAAGTAAAATTTTCCATATTACACAGAATGTCATACAGTTTAGTCCAACGAAAATTTCATAAAAAAAAGTTCCTAGAGTGGGCAAACAAATTCAAAACAGTGCTAAAATAGTACCAAAAACAAATAAATAAAAATGGTACATACTAGCAATAGGCAAAGGTGTCATCATATAAATCACCCTATGCTAGCAAACATGTCTAGACCTCAACCAGGAAGTGCGGTGGAGTTCTCCAAAGATGGTGACATATTTTGAAACAACTCCATTAATTCATGTGAAGGCTTGACCAAAAACTTTACTTGCTCGCGAACATGTGCAAACTCTCTATCATTGTGTGCAAGAAAAGTGTCATGAGTGGGTGCGTGCACGTGAACATGTGTAGTGGCATAACGTGTCATGAAACCCAACTTAAAGCAAAACTCCCTAAAGTGTCCTCGCTTTTTGCAATGGGAGAAAACATAAACCAGACTCGGAACACCTCTCTCAAAATGTCTCGTACGCGCTTTCCTAATAGGAATGGGATGCCTAGGTGGGTTGGGTCGAGAGTCATGTGAATCCAACTCTAAAGTAGGAACCGACTCGGGTGCAAAAAATAAGTAGACGCACCGTCATGACTTATCCCTAAACTCTCACCATTCCCCAAAACAGGATTGAGAACCATCTTTTCCACCTTCTTAGATGCATTCTCCAAAGTAACTTTAGACTCCAGGGCATGCTTAATAGCTGTCTCTAATTGTGACATGTGGGCTATAAGATCACTCTAAAAAAAATCCCTTTTGCGTGTGTTTCAAATCAAACCAATTTTTACCAAAAATTATCTAACTTTTAATGTACACCAAACCAAATTGTGAAAACCCAATTATTACTTTAAACCAATTTTATCTTGATTAATCCTAGACATGCATCTAGTGATTAAAGCAAGTAAAGTAAAGTAAAGAATACTCACAACGCCGGATGTACAAGGAAAAAATCCAAAATGGGAAAACAACCTTGGACGGCCCAAGCCAGACAATCACTATGAACAATGGTTTTACAAAGACAGATTAGCCTTACTCAATGAATCGATCCCCATGAGTCTTGACGCTCCTTCTGATCTTCTACCGTTCTTCAATAGTGCCCACATAGAAATTCTGTCTTCCACGATACCTGTCCACAACACTCGACTCCACAAATGTCTCGGTGTCCATCGATTGACTTTGATTCGTTTATGATGTCGAACAAGAATCCTTCTCTTTTCTTCATCGCAAAACCCTTGATGTTCAATGATAGAACAAACTTCTTGGTGCAGCAAGATAACTTAAACATATAAGAATGATATCTCCAATCTTTGCAAACTCTAAGGATGTGTTTATGCTTTTTAAACCTTCACGTACTGGGTGGTATACTGTTTTTCCAGAATGCACACTTACGAAACTCTGATGAAAACAAGCTTTAAATAAGATTTAAACGTTGCCTCAAAATACGTGTTGTTCGAACGACAATGCCACTTCATTCGCGTGACATAAGCATCTCGTTTAAACGAGACTGCTTGTCGTTTGAAGGAGCCCGCGTGTCAGTTTGACTTTTTGACTTTTTGTTTAAAACGTCTCTTCCAAAAGAGATCCAAATTAGTCAAACTCTATTTAGATCTTATCAGAATAAAAACATAGTGTAAACCTTTAAAACAATTTTAAAAACATTTTAAACATTTTTCTTTATAAAAATTACATGCTTATCTTTTATAAAAATAATTTCGAGCACCATTAATTATACGCATTCATACCTGTGTGATCTCGGAATGAAATTAACTTTGAAGATGATTAAACTCGCACCAATTAAACTTCGGCTTGATTAATTCTTTGAAGATTTGCCGCAACATTTTCAATTTTCTTCAATACGTCATAGACCATGTAATATCATGACAAAATAAAATCTCCCTATGACATATTACAAACACAGTTTTGTTCACGGAATTAAGTCAAAATAGTACATGGACTCAATTGGAAATTTATGTCGTTACAAATCTCGCCCTTTGACTATTCCGGAACAATACTAAACCGGTGAAATTCCTGAGTCGGGCCATCAAGCCGTATGATGCCTAAATCCCATCCCATAAATTCAAAATAAAAAATTATAGGATACGGACTAGTATATGTAGCACCACAAACATAAATTGTCTGAATGTGATGTAGACATGAAATCTCGAATCGCTGAAGCATACCTACACACATGAAACAGATAAACAAATAGCTAGTGAAGTATGGAGGAACAAATGAAACCAATTTAATATAAATATCCACATGTTACCAAATGACAATAGATACCAATATGAATAATCTCTGAAAAATCATTTGTTAAACAATTTGAGCAACAAAATGATACCAATATGTACTACCAATTTGAGATACCAATTTGTAAACATATGTAAACCAAACATGCTCAAATCTCTCCCTATATCACTACATCTCTCCCCCTTTTTGTCTCGAATAGACAATCCGATGAAAAGATAAACCAATCAAGTATCTAGCATGAGAATATACACATTTGAAATCAATTTGAAATCGCTAGATAATCATGAAACAACCAGCTAAATATGATCATGTAATGAAAAATCAGTAGCTAGCAAACCAATGAATCACACAAAGAATATGACAATCTAATCAGGTGAGATAAACGGACTATATGCAAAAATACAATTTAGAACCAATAAATCCTACATATAAACCATTCGGTCCAGAAAAACTTCCAACAATACCAAAAAAATATACCAATTTAAACCAGTGGATTGCAAACCAATCAGAATCAAGAATTCTGGATGTCGTTCGAACGAGCCAGGGATGTCGCTCAAACGAGATGAGGACGTCACTCGAACGAAGTAGAAATGTCGTTCGCACGACATGGATATGTCGTTCGCGCGACTTCTCACGACCTGCCAAATTTTTACATTTTTCCAAAAAATATCTTATATTTTTGCCCAGTGAAAAAATTTCCATAAAAAAATCAGTGTAAGACCCTGACAGCAGCAAAATAGTGTTAAGACAGTAGGATTTTAACACAAAACACAAAAACTCATAAACACTAATAATGTGAGTTACATGCAAACATAGTATCAATGTGCTCAAACATGGATATGGAATGAATGGGCATGAAACTACAACAAATGGGTCACAATTCCAACACATCGAAACGATCAAGAAGCTCTAATTGATAGTGATAAATCATTAAACTTTAGCATATCCATATGACAATTAAAGTGTGAGCTTAATGAACTAAACATACTAAATGCACACAAATCCAGAATTTTGACGATTCTACAAACAATAGCGTCAAATTGCAATGTTTTAACATTAGGATTAGTTGTGAAAACCCGTTAAATTTTTTTAATCCATCCAAACTACCTCAATAATATCATATTTTCTTTGGAATGAACTAAACTAATTTGGCCCTTTTCTTATCATATTGCATTTTCTTTTGGGCTCTTTTAAACGGTGGCTTTCACGATGAGTTAATTTTGAACTCTCACAGCCCTTTCCCATGAATCACTCATCATTTTTATCAATTCAAATCCTTAACGTAAACGGTTCTTACATGGACACTTCTTCTTAAGTCTACTTACACATAGATGACAAGATTGAGATAAGAACGCCTCATCAAATTCAAATATGCAAGAGAAGTCAAACATCCATATAAACTCGTGCATGTGTACAATGTTGGCATATATACAAAGTTGAATCAAAATGCATATCAACTTCGAAACAACCCCATATAAACAATGGTTAAGATCATTCTAAGCATTGATAATAATGATCAAATGTCCTATCCACATGGATAATGAAACGATTGTGTGTGTGTGGGGGGGGGAGGTCCAAGCACACCAATATGCCACATCAAACATGTAAACTCAAAAATAAAAATCGAAAATATTTTTGGCTTTTCAAAATTTTTCCCCAAAACAAAATCTTTTTGTATTTTTCAAATAAGACTCAAACAAATGAAAACTATAATACAAAATGATACACATGTCATAATACTAGCAATGCATATATCATGAATCAAACTAGCATATGACAAACAAGACAACACTATCAACCTTTAGATTTAGCATGGGAAGAATCAAGTGCACCCAAACGAGAATAATGAAGTTTAATTCCTAAAGCCACTAAATCCGATTTCCTAACCCAAGTAGGTGTAAAATGACGCATGGGGGTTTGGGGAACCGGGGCAACTTTATTCCTAAACTTACTAGGAGCTTGTCTAAGGTCGTAACAATAACGCCTAAGGTGACCTTTCCTACCACAAAACGTGCAAGTATAGTGGTGGTGGGAATGATTACCTATATGTGGACGTTTTCTAACCTTCCTAGTGTTTCTCACACGTCCGGGGGGAATGGGAACAACTGTCTCATTAAAACCTATACATCCCCTATCTCCCTTAATTTGGACGGTGCCTAAGATCTTATCTAACTTCTTCGACCTAGCCTCTAAATCAAACTTGACTCTAGACGAGTCTCTCAATCTCTCCGTCAACTCGTGAATCCTAAACTCGAGTAAACGCCTAGACTCCTCAAACTCTAAAATCTCCTTTTTCAAGGACTCCATCAAACCCCGGATATTATCTCTCTCTTTCTCCACAAACTCTAGTTTCTCCCTAAACTTCTTCTCTCGTGCCCTAAGATCCTCAATCAAACTATCATTATTTTCTATGGCACGGTCATTCAACTTAGCTTGAAATTTTGCATTTGCCTTTTTCACTTTCACAGTCTCGGCATACAACTCATTAAATGAAACTTGCTACTCTTTCACATCTACCTCCTCCTTGTCACTCTCTTCCCCCTCACTAACATGGGATTCACTCAAAACCTCATCGAAAGTGTCATGCACATGAGAATCGTCGTCGCTCACATGACATGCCTTTAACGCAATAAAGTTACGATCAATGGGGGAACTCTCTCCCTCTTTCGGATCACTATCACATAAGGTGGCATTATAGACAATGGGTTGCTTGCCCTCTTTCTTAAGTCTAGTGGGACACTCCTTAACTTTGTGACCGTACCCCTCACACCCAAAACACTTATCCGACTCATCTCTATTAAGCTTCTCAAACTTATCCTTAAAGGTGGGATCTACTTTGTTGTTCTTGAATTTTTCAAATTTCTTGGCATCTTTCGATTGCTTTTGAAACTTAATAAATTTTTTAAATTTCTTTGCCAACAAAGCAACATCCTCAAAATCGGAATCGGAATCGAAATTCAAAACTTTAATTTCCTCCTTCCGGGTTTTCAAAGCAATACCCTTTTCTTTCTTAGGCACTTGATTGGAGGTAATCATGTCGATTTCAAAGGTTTGTAAGTCACCTACAATCTCTTCTAGTTTCGTCGACTCTAACTTACCCAAGGAGTTTAAAATGGTCACTTTCACATCAAACCTACTAGGCAACGACCTAAGGATTTTCTTAATGACACGGTTGTCAGGAATTTTCTCACCTAGGTTAAACGACGAGTTGACAATATTGGACAACCTAGCATAAAACTCATCAAAAGTCTCACTCTCTAACATCCTAATGTTCTCAAACCGTGTTGTGAGATTTCGAAGCTTCGACACCCTAACCGTGCTAGTGCCCTCGTGAGTGGGTGCCAAAATATCCCAAGCCTCTTTTGATGTTTCACAAGTCATAATTCTATTATATTCTTCCGGTGTGACATGTGAAGAAATAACGTGCAAGCCCTTTGAATTTTATTGTGAAAGTCTATGTTCAGTTTTGGTCCATGACTCGACAGGATTTAAACTAGTGACCTCACCTACAATAATGACAGGGGGTGTCCAACCTTTCTCAACTGCAAGCCACACATGCTCATCAATTGATTTTAAATAACTTCTCATTCTCATCTTCCAATAAGTGTAATTAGTGCCATATAAAATAGGAGTTCGAGAAAGTTCGTTAAATCCAAAATTCATCTTTGAAAACACACGGGATCACAAAACAAATAAAATAAGTTTTCTAGCTGTGATACCAATTTAAAAAATCCCTTTTGCGTGTGTTTAAAATCAAACCAATTTTTACCAAAAATTATCCAACTTTTAATGTGCACCAAACCAAGTTGTGAAAAGCCAATTCTTACTTTAAACCAATTTTATCTTGATTAATCCTAAACATGCATCTATTGATTAAAGAAAGTAAAGTAAAGTAAAGAATACTCACAACGCCGAATGTACGACGAAAAAACTCAAAACGGAAAAACAACCTCGAACGGCCCAAGCCAGACAATCACTATGAACAATGGTTTTACAAAGACAGATTATCCTTACTCAATGACTCGATCCCCACGGGTTTTGATGCTCCTTATGATCTTCTATAGTTCTTCAATAGTTCCCACGTAGAAATTCCATCTTCCACAATACCTGTCCACAACACTCGACTCCACGAATGTCTCGATATCCACCGATTGGCTTTGATTTGTCTACGATGTCGAATAAGAAGTCCTTCTCTTTTCTTCACCGCAAAACCCTTAATGTTCAATGATAAAACAAACTTCTTGGTGCAGCAAGATCACTTAAATATATAAGAATTATATCTCGGATCTTTGCGAACTCTAAGGATGTGTTTATAATTTTTAAACCTTAGAAAACATGTGCAAACACGTACTGGATGGTATACTGTTTTTCCAGAATGCACACTTACAAAAATTTGATGAAAACACACTTTAAATAAGATTTAAATGCCGCCTCAAAATTCGTGTCATTCGAACGATACTGCCACATCGTTCGCGCGACATAAGCATCTCGTTTGAATGAGACTGCTTGTCATTTGAACGAGACCTCATGTTAGTTTGACTTTTTGATTTTTTATTTAAAACGTCTCTTCCCAAAGAGATCCAAATTAGTCAAACTCAATTTCGAGCTTATCAGAATAAAAACGTAGTGTAAACCTTTAAGACATTTTTAAAAACATTTTAAATATTTTTCTTTATAAAAATTACATCCTTATCTTTTATAAAAATAATTCCGAGCACCATTAATTATAAGCATTCATACCTGTGTGATCTCATAATGAAATTAACTTTTAAGAGGATTAAACTTGCACCAATTAAACTTCGGCTTGATTAATTCTTTGAAGCTTTGCCACAACGTCTTCAATTTTCTTCAATACGTCATAGACCAAGTGGGATCGTGACAAAATAAAATATCCCTATGACATATTACAAAAAAAATTTTGTTCACGGAATTAAGTCAAAACAATACATGGACTCAATTGGAAATTTATGTCCTTACACACTCTTTTCCCAATTCAAAGCAATCAACTGCTCACTCAAAGAAACCACTTTCTCGAGTTGACTTGCTTTTGCCTCATACACCTTCAAACTCGCAATCTCACTCTCCAAATCTTTCACCTTGAGACCCGACTTGTTATTCAATTTTTTAGTTTTTAACGTCTCGACGTATAACTCTCGAAACGCAATCTGGAGCTCACTCTCATCATCACTAGCGCACTCTCACTCAGACTCGCTAGAAACACTCAAAATCTCCAAAGGGATATAACGTGCACAAGTGTCCTCGTTGATGTGGGACAAAGTGGGTGTGCTTTCATGACTGGCTAAAAAGGCAACACACATACCATGTCCTAAACTTTTACTGGACTCATCTCCCTCTTCCCCGTCACTATCACTAAGGTTGACTGGCATGACAACTTTCTTCCCCTCTCTCCTAAGCCTAGTGGGACACTCAAATGACTTGTGCCCTCTCCCCTCACCTTCAAAATATTTTAAATTTTCAAACTTTCCTTCACCCTCTCTCTGTTTCTCACCGCTTTCTTTGGCCTTGTCTTTCCTTTTATTTTTCTCCAAAAATCTTTTATTGGAAGAATTTGGTTTCAAAAATTTGAGAATTTTTTTAAAATTCTTTGCAAGTAGGGACATGTCAAAATCAAACTCGTCCTCAAACTCAGACTCACAAAAACTGACTTTCTTTTTCTTAGCTTGGGCTTTAAGTCCTCTATCCTTAGGTTTGACAGTGTTGGGGAACATGTCAATTTCGTATGACTGGAGGTATCCTACCAAATCTTCTAATTTCAAACCATTCAAATTTCCTAAGGTATTCAAAACAGTCACTTTCGGGATAAAGCGTTTAGGTAGTGATCTTAAAATATTTTTAACCACTCGTGCATCAGGTATAGGTTCACCTAGATTAAAACTAGTGTTGACAATGTCATAAAAATGAGCATAAAAGTCGTCAAAACACTCAGTCTCTAGCATGGTGAATGTCTCAAATTGAGTGGTCAAATTTTGAATTTTAGGCTTTTTGACCGCGTTAGTGCCCTCGTGGGTGAGTTGCAAAACATCCCACGCTTCTTTAGGCAAGGTGAACGTCATAATACATTGGAACTCGTCAGAGGTGATGTGTCCAAAAATTTCACTTAACCCACATGAATTATAACTGCTCAACCTAAACTCATCCTCAGTCCAGTCTGACAAAGATTTTAAATTCGTGACATTATTTGCGGTGACACTTGGAGGAGTCCAACCTCTTTCACAAATTAACCAAACTCTTTCATCGATTTCTTTTAAATGGGATTTCATGCGGCCTTTCCAGTAAGCATAATTAGACCCGTAAAAAATTGGCAACTGACTATATAAATTTTCGTTTGGAAACATTACGACAAAAAATCAGATTTAAAAAAAAATCAATATCACACAATATTTGTGAAAAATAGGAATACGCGATAAATTAGTGTAACCTACTCTCATACCAATTTGAGAGACCGTGTGGGATACTTATTTGAATAAATGCCCAAATTCTAATTATAAAATTATTTAATTAGAGTCAATTTATGAATCAAATCGTTTCAGCCCTTAAAATCAAATAGCAACGTGCGTGCAAGTGTCAATGAAGAAGTGGAATCCCCGGATTTCTTAATAATTATCTCAATTAAAAACTTAATTTCCTTTTTAAGTATAAAACACAAGAGATGATGCGGAAGCGTTATAAAGGTGATGGTTCAACTTTCAAAACAACAAGTTTTAATTTTCACAAATAATTAATCCAACTCAAGTCCTAGAATTTGCCTAAGTCATAATTATCAATTATCCAAAGTTAGGCGAAACCAATTTTAGCAAATGACTTGAATAAACCAAATTTACCCAATATTTATTTAGTCCCAAATTAAATGAGTGTGATAATTAAACCAAATTTTATCTTGAAATTATCCTAAGCGTGGATTCTAAATTATTGTGCAAGATAAAATAAACAATATCACACTACGCCGAGATGTACGAGGAAAAACCCAAGACGGGAAACAACCTCGGACGGCCCTAGCCACAAGTCCACTAGATATGGAATTACAAATACAAGACAGATAGACTTACAACGACTGACTCGATCCCTCTCAAGCCTCGACGCTTCTTCTCATAGAAACCTCTTCCTAGAGAACAACCTCGGAACACCACCGCGGTCTCGGAATCCACCGATGGGACTTTATATGGTCACCGTCACCCAAGCATGGAGCCTTTCTCCAAGTGGGTAGAATCTTCAACAAAATGTCTTCTTCTTTGATGGATGTAGAAGCAAACCAAAACTTCTCTTCTTGAATTCGGTAGAGATAAACCGGTGCCAAACTCCAAGTAAAGATATGTATATAGAACTTGGATAAACAACTATTGGGTGTAAACACTAGAGTGTGTATGATTTTTCATTAAAGAATAACACTCAAAACTTGATCTTTTTCCTTAAACAAATTTTCTCTCAAAACACTCTCTAGGAGTTTGTATGGTATGAAAAAGATGCCCCTTCAAAAATGATTCCCGTCCTTAATAAAGCCTTAAAAAATCAGTTAAGAAACAAGTGGGGAAATGGGGTGAAAACTGCCAAAAACTGCTCAAAACTGTTCCCGCCTGGCATCTCGTTCGAACGAACTTGACTCTCGTTCGAACGAGACTTCTAACGAGCGACCAGACTGGGCTCGTTAGAAACTCGTTAGATATCTCGTTAGAACGACCAAACTCGTTCGAACGACATATCGAACGACTGACCAGTTTAGGGTCGTTGGCAAACTCGTTCGAACGAAACCTGGTTCGAACGAAAAACTCGTTCGAACGAGACTTCGAACGACTTCCAGAAATTTTTGATGAATTCAATTTTTGGCCCAGAAACTTTATGTACTTTATTTTAAAGTTTCAATTAAATTATTCTGAAAGTAAAACATGGTTTTTATTAAACCTAACACCCAATAAATATTGTTCCAAGCTCCTATATAAATATAATTACATTCATACCTTGGGAGCATGGAACCTTAGATGATGACGTAGAAACGAGGCACGCAAACCGGAATTTTGATGAAGCTTTATATTCTTTGTCGCTACGTCTTCAACACACACTTCATAGGCTTGAGAGTATTACAATAAATCACTAACCTATGAATAAATGTTTTTGTCCGGAATTGAGCCAAAACTACATATGGACTCAATTTGAAATTTGTGTCCTTACAGTCAACCATTATAAATAAAGATACGACATAAATTTTAGGAAAAATCCCCTCAGGGCAAAACCATTTTATTTCACTGTAATTGTAAATCTCAACTTACATCAGTTACAATGAAATAAATTTTGACACTCGAATACCCGCAGGCATTGGTCGATTTCGTCAGCAATAAGTCCACACGTAGCGAACCTACATGAACCGCAGTCCAGTCTTCAATCCAGGAACACCACAACACTCACTTATGACATGCGGTCACAAAACTCCGTCGAGACTCACTCCACAATATAACGCTACTCTCGGTTGCATAGATCTCCCCACAAAGTACTAACAGTTGCAAAACTATGCTTTTGGGTTCCACAAAACAACTCACACAAAAGCAATTGGGATTGTGAATTGTAAAAACAAAGTTTGAACCCTCAAATGGTTAGAGAATAATAGAAAAACGTAATATGTCAAAACCCAATTTTTCTCCACACGAAATCTAGTAGCCTGACACCCTTATTTATACTAAAATCAAGTCGGTGACGTGTTGGCTAAAAACACTCTGTTGTTTGAATGACAGACGACGTCGTTCTAGCGAGACCCCATCTCGTTTGAACGAGATGTGACATCATTTGAACGACAGTCACTGATCCCCTTAAAAGACTTTTAAATATTTAAACAACTTGGAATCCTTAAAAAAAAAACTATTTACGGGATCAGGAGATATTTAACCAAAACTTTTGTGATAAAATATTTTTGAAAAATAAAAACCATTTACTAAAAATTCCAAAAATTATTTTAACTTTAAAAAAATATCCCAACACTTTTAATGTGAAATGTAAATGAAACTTATTTTTTTTACCAAATTCATCCTTGTTGGGTTTGAATGTTGAAATCTTCTTGAAATTCGAATTCGTCTTGTGTAGATGTAATCTTCTCAATCTTTCGTCGACTTATAGCAAATCGTAGCGGTATACAATATACTAAATTGTGACGGACAATGTCCTTACAAACACACACACACACACACACACACACACACACACACACACACAGATATATATATATATATATATATATATATATATATATATATATATATATATATATGAACATTTTAATGAACCTTAACAAAAAACACCTAACACCCATTTAATTTTAATTTCTATGTTGTAATTGATCCGCGCATGGCAACGGACACGCGTGTGGCATGCGTCCTTTTAATACAGGCGTGTCACACACATGTTCGTTTCCACTGGCGTGTGTCACATGCGTGTTCTTTGTCGCTAGCACGAACCAATTACAACATAAGAATTAGAATTGATTAGGTGTTAAATGTGTTTTTATTAAGGTTCATTAAAATGTTCATCTTTTATGTTCACTTCTGAACCTTTCCCTATAGACACACACACAAAAAATGGTAGGATTAATGTTATAAATCGAATATAAGAACTATAAATGGAATAATAACACTAAAAGCTGCAAAATACACTCATGAGAATAGTAAAATGTTATATGGTTTGGACCTTCAAGAACTTTTAGAATCTATTTTGAGCTCTTTCTTTTCTAATTTTTGATGTATAGATAATGGTGGTGGAGTGATGGTTGGAGGTGGCGCAAGGTGAATTAAAGGAATTTATTAGATAATGTTGATAAAATGATGTGTGTTAAGTTTTGAATGATTGCCACACTGAAATCGAAGTCTTGTGTAAATGAGGTAACGGTTTTATTATCTAGAAAAATACTAGAATAAAAAATGACCCTTATACGTGTAGAGACTTTCCAATATTTATGGTCCCAGTCTTGCCTATCAGCATGATGGTATAAACTTGCAGGTGAAGACACCCTACCTGCCTATAGGCAGGTGAGGTGTCCTTCCTATAGGCAAATCTGTGCACAAATGGTTTTTTGGCCATTTTCGAACCGTAAGTCTAATTCGTGCGAAGATTGGACTGTTGGAAAGAAGATTCGAATATCTATGATGCTTTTAATGATTATACTCTAGGGTTTGAGAATTGACCAAAGTCAAATGGTATTGGGGAGTGCATTATTGTTCTCTAGTTATGGTTTAAAGGAGGATCGAGGGCCCGATATTGAAGGGACTTTATTTAAACCCATTAAAGAGTGTGGGGGATTTAAGATTGGGTGTCTACAGGGTCCCTCGATGTGAGATATTAGGTAAGTTAAAGTCTATAAAAAATAGACATTCGATACAAGTTATGAGTGTTGAGTCCATTTATGTCAAAACTCTAAAAAGGATTGGTCCATTGAGGGAAAGAAATGTGTGACATATTTGTGAAAAATACTGGGCTTTACTAAGAGACTAAGGTGCATTATGATCCTGCTAAGGGTCATGTCCTGATTCTTGGGGACGAGGTTTGATTATGAGGATCTAAGTGTATGAGAGGGTTCTTGCTTGATTCTGAGGGATTAAAGTGTATGTAAGGAATGCGGTCGGATTATAAAGGCCTGAAGAGTGTGTGATATGGTGTTGTGATATGATTTAAAGGGCCTAAAGAGTGTGCTATAGGGATTGTGGTGGAATTTTGAGGCCTTAAAATGCATGCAAATATTTTAGCCTGATTCTGAGGGCCTAGAGAGTGTTGTGACCTTGATAGGGCTCATCTCCTAATTTTGAGGGTAGATGTCTAATTCTAAGGACCTAAAAAGTTTGTGTGACCAATACATGGGTTACAAACTAATTTTGAGGGCCAAAGTCTAATTTTGACCAATATGGGTGACCTAAGTGTATGTGAACAATACAAAGATTGCTACCTAATTTGAGAGCTAATGTCTATTTTGAGGACCTAAGTGTATGCGACCAAAATGAGGATCACTTTCTAATTATGAGGACCAAGGTCTATTGTGAAAACCTAAGTGTATGCAATCAAAACAAGGATCATAACCTAATTCTGAGGGCCCAGGTCTATTATGAGGATCTAAGTGTGTAAGAGAAATATGGGGATCGTGACCTAATTATGAGGGCTAAAGTATATTCTGAGGACCTGAGTGTTTGCGATCAATACAGGGATCGCAGTGTAATTTTGAGGCCCAAGGTCTATTCTAAGGACCTAAATGTATGTGACTAATACAAGGGTCATGATCTAATTTTAAGGGCCAATGTATATTCTAAGTACCTAAGTGTATGCGACCAATAAGGGGATATCTACCTAATTATAAGGTCCAAGGTCTATTATGAGGAACTAAGTGTATGCGACGAATATGGCAATCATGATCTAATTCTGAGAGCCAAGATCTATTATGAGGACCTAAGGAGTGCAAAGATGGTTTTCACAAGATATGTGACGATACGAGATTATTTTAAAAGGTTTCAAATTTTTTTGAGATGTTTGAATCTTTTTGATGATTTTTGAATGTTTATATTATCTTGAATTCTAATATTTTTTTATGATATATGCGTATTTTTTGTGGATTTTGAGCTTTTATGATTTTTTGAATTTTTATGACAAAAATTGAGAGGGGTGCCTTCCGACAGGACCTGGTTACTGCCTATTGGTCATGGGCACCCGAATAGATGGGTCACACAGATTGTCAAGGGGTACTGACTTCAGGCAGGCTTTGGGGGTGATGATTGGTAGGATCCTTGGCCTCTTATAAAAATGGGGAAGGGCAGAAGTGTTTTCCACACCTCAAGCATTTGCAATCTCCCCCTCTTTAGAAAAAGCTTCAGCCAAGAATTTGTGTATGATTTTTGGAAGAAATGGCTTTTTTGAATGTGGCGCACGATGATGATTGAATCAACATTGAGGCATTTACCTGTGGTGTGAGACCTCCATGGGTCGAGAATGTGTATCATGGCACTAGCTAGTGTAGGATACTCAGATCCTCATGAGGTAGCCTCTGACCCATCGCTTGACTTTTGCGCAGAACCTTGCGGTTACGTATGTGATTCTATTTAATTTTGGAATAAGTATTTTAATATTTTTTAATTTTGGGAATATTTTTGGAATTTTTCTGAGTGTGTATTATAGGTGGGGCTTTCTTCTTCAATCATCTGTGCTGGAGGGGTGAAGAATGTGTGGGAACACCTTCTTGTATAAGTACAGAATCTGGTGGAAGATGCGAGTTTTGGTGCTTTGGAGGACACTTTGGAAAAAATTCCACGATCTTCTGTGTTTTAAGCACTCTAGGGGAAAGGTGGTGGGATACCACCCATACTTTCCATATTGGGATAGGGAATGATAGATGTGTACCAGATTTTGGGTTTGCTGTGTGAGGGAGTGAAAGTGGCGTTGGACCATTTCTTGTGCTTTAAAGTGGACTTTGGTGACTTTGAAGGGGGTCATCTCAGTGAGTCAGTTCGAATGGAGGACCCGAAGGAGGTATTTTTGAGTTGATAGGTGGATGTGACAGACGCGCTACAAGTGTGCATATGGTGCATCTTTTCATTATGCTTTTGTTGGGGACCATTCTATTGGCGAAGATTGGGGGCAATATCTATTTGTGGTCCTTTCCTTACTTGCGGGACTTCACCTAGATCGATTAGTATGATTGGGGGTGCTTAAAGTTGGCATTTCTCTATTATTTTTTGGATTCATTTATTCGCTACTATTGGACTACCTTCACACGGGCCCTATATCTTTTGGAGGTATTTTTATTTTATATTTTATTTTTCTTGCATTATTTTTGGAGTTTTTTTTATGTATTGTATTTTTACATTTTTAGGTATGGTTCTATGAGGTGATTGGGTTCAACATCCATTTGAGACATCTACAGATCATGGAGTCTGGTGTATGGTCGGGGATGAGGTGATGAAGGAGGGAGAATAGGGTCTCAAAGACCATTCCCACTTTAAAGGACGTGAAGAATGTCTTGAACACCCTCACGAGCGTTCATGTTAGTTATTTTGTATTTTCGTGATTATTACGTTATTTTTCGATTACATTTTGATGAATCAATTTCTTTTCTTAGGTGACATTATTACCTTGGTGTCAGAGGATAAAGGACATAGGGGTCATCAGCATGTACCCACAGATATGTCGGCTGATGTCACATGAGTTCGGGTATAACTAGTACCTAGGAGAGAGGGTTATCAGGCATGTTATGGTAGGAGAGACGGTGGATTCATTATCCAGTCCATATGCGGTATTTAAAGAGGATGTTGGATGAGGCGATAGATGCAACTGTGATTGGTGAAGACAATGAAACCTATGCAGACACATTAGCGACATAAAATGACTTGGATTTTATGGAGAGTTGGTTGATGTCGCTGTTGATCTACGACGTGGATAGGGAGCCACCCACGGAGGTTAGAGTGGGAGGTAGTTGGGTACCGAGATATTCATTCCATACATCGCTTCAAGAGTATAGGCTTCATTACAGGTATCTACTGATGATAGGGAGGGAGAAAGCAAAGATCCTTTACTATCCGCATGCTGAGTTGGAGGGCTTCCCCCCTTTATCGGCAATGGTCGCTCATATAAGGATTGCTATGTTCACATCTCTCTTAATTTTTTCAATCTGACTTCTTCTCTATATTTTATGACTTTGATGTTTTTCTTACTCTTCTTTTCAGACTGTATAAGTGTGGACACTTTGGTTGCAGGATGTTCGTGATCGATGGCTTCAACATCTAAGCATATTCGAACATTGACCCATTATTGAGCTAGCTGAACCTATAGACTCTAGTGATTACGTCCTTTCCTCCTCCAACTTTGGGAATAAATGATCTACCTTTCGCCATCGTGGGAAGTACGTCTATCGTGAGGAGTGATAGATGGTGGTTTAAGAGAAAATTCTAGGTTCCGTCTTGATAATTAGTTTGTGCCATAGTGGGGAGGGTTGATACTCGTTCTGTAGTTGGACGACTATTGCTATGTCTAGTGTGTGGTCCTTCACCAAACTTCTTACGATCATTCTCATAGCCTCTTATGATAAGTATATTGGGAGTAAATCACCTTTTTCCATGTAAGAAACTGATTCCTTGAATGGGATTGGATTGAATCATTGAGAATGTTCTTATGGAGTTTGTGGCAACGACATAGGATTACTCTACATTCGACCTTTAAATAGGGGAGGATTTAGTGGTGTTACTTGGTTATCTTGACTGGCTATTCTTGGAAATGGTGAGAAAGCTAAGTGCCCTAGGGTTTGTAGAGAAAAACACCACTAAGTTTTATTTTCACAATATTAATTTACTTGCACCAATTTAGAAAACCACAATTGTTGTGTAAAATAATTTATCGATTTTAGTCTTGACATAAGCATGCATCTAGGTAAGTATAAGCAAGAGTAAAATAAGTTAATCGCAACACGACGATGAACGAGAAAAACTCATAATGGGGAAAATCTCGAACGACCCAACCACACAAGTCCACTAGATATATGTCTAATTATAAGGATAAATTAGACTTACTCACATACTCGATACCTTCAAGCCTTGATGTGCTTTTTACTCCTTTATTACCTTCTTTGAAGTCACTATTGGACACCTTCCAATTGCCACACAATGTAGGCACTTTCTGACATCTCGGTATCCTATCGATCTTACTTGTCTCATGACTATTCCAACCATCGCACAACATCAGACACGATATCCACTGCTGGAACTCACAGTATAAAGATCAAAGAACTTTGATGCAAAACAAAAGAGATCTCAAACAGACATATATATGTAGGATTCTTGGATATCAAACATGGGTGTAAACTAGGGTTTTAGTTTGGAAGCTTTTTCTAAAAACAAACTCATAAATTTGGAGAGCTTTTAAACAAGTTTGGGAACTCAAAAAGCTTGGAAAAGTCTTTAAAAAATCTACTGCTCCGCACTCCTATTTATAGGAGGTTTTTAAAAAGTGAGTCAATCTTGAAAAATGAAGTTTACTTTGGAAAACACACCAACTCGTTCGAACGACAATGTACCTCATTTGAATGAAATATGGCATCTCGTTCGAACATGTATCTAACGATTTATTCGACGAGATTCTAGAGAAGACAAAATTTAGTTTGTTCGAAGCTCGTTGGAACTTGTTAGAGCTTATTCTAATGAGGTACCATATCTCATTCAAACGACATATCACAGCTCGTTCTAATGAGTTCACAAGAAAAATATTTTTCTTCATAGAACATATTAAAAGGAATAAATCATTTTTAAATAATTTAAAATAACTTTATAAAATCCTAACACCCAAAACAAAATCCAGGGATCAAACATAAACTTGCATTCATACCTCATTGAGATCCCTTGGATGATGAAGTAAAAACTACACTCAAAACATGATGCATACTTGATGTTGCTTTATCTTTGGCCGCTACAAATTTAAATAACACATCACAGGCTTGAAGGCCAAACAACTCAAGTGCTAACCTGTGACTCAGACAAGTTTTATCCAAACGCTGAATAAATTGAATACATACAAATTGACTCGATTTGAAAATTTTTCCTTACAAATCTCCCCGTTTAGCTTTTCGGGACAAAACTCAGAACAAAAACATACTGGGAAGTCAAGGCTCACTAAGACTCAATTCCTAACCCCCAAAGGAAAAAAATTTACAGATGCTTAACCGACACAAACTTGAGTAGCTTTGATCTTGTGTAAACATTTACTGCATCTCCGATAACATGCACACTTAAATTCTCCTTCAAATGTAAAAAGAATATAAAAATATATAAACTTCACATGAAAAACCCTTCCCCTTTGTCTAACCATCTCTACCAATCAAAGGACATCACCCCCTAAGGTAAAGATCTTCCCCATACAAAAAGAGTTAAATTCCATTTCTTCCCCTGTTTGTTCGGAATATACAAAGAATAAGGTGCACAATACTAAAAAATTTCTCCCCAATAAACCAAATCTCCTCCTAACTCAAGCATGGGTAATCATAAAGGAAAAATAAATATATCATGTAGGGGTGTGAAGAAATCATGCGATGACAAATAGTTTGGCAACACAAGTACAAATAATCCAAACTACGAGAAAATGATATTAACTATTATGCAAGCATTTAAGTATAAGATACCGAGATGATCATAACGCATTCCAATATAAAATAAAGATTAAGCATAAGGAAAACATGGATTAAATGAAAACGCAAAAACTCAAAACACAAAACATACCATATATATAACCGCACATATACCAATGAAGCATAACTATATATAGTTATTGACGATCACACAAGACAAACACATAAGTTCTACACACTCGCATAGTATTAATGTGTCTAAATATGGTGGAATAGAGTGAATGGGCGCGAACTAGAAACAAGAAAAAATGACCTAATCAGTAAAAAATGTCCAAGTAAATCTATTTGAATGCATTAATTTATCAACATTCGATTTATCCGCACATGTCAAATAAAGAACTCGAAAGGACAAACAAATATATTACACACTTGCCTAGAAATTTTGATGATTCTCAAATCAATAGAATCAAAACTATTAAGATTAACTAGGACTCATTGTGCAAACCCATTGATCTTTAACTAAACACCGCAGAAAAATTGTCATTTTTCTCTCTCCTTTTCTTTTGAGGATATATAGGTTTTGAAGGATCAATGTAAAAAAAACTTTGGCCCTAGAAAATTTTCTATTTTTATTGCCTCTAAATATTTTAGGCTCTTGACAACAGTGGCCTTTTACACAAAGGAGATTGCTCCTTTCGTAGCCCTTTTCCTTGCACACTTACATTTTCAAATCATAATCACGGGCAATGGTTCTAACATGCACAAATCCTCCATAGTAAATTTTTTATGTATGTGATAAGATTGTTGGGAGAACACCTAATTTAGCTCATGTGACATATGAAGTTAAAATCCAAAAGACCTAGCACAAAGTCTGTGCAGAGTCATATGCAAAGTGAATTCACCTTGCAAATCAATTTCAAACTACTTAATACAAATATGAATAAGAACAATCCAAGCATTGAGAATCATAATCAAATGCCATAGTCACATGGATACATGGAAGGAATGGGATTTAAACACACCGATATGCCTCACAATATGTGTAAAACTAAACTACATATAAATAAAAAATATTTTTGAGTTTTTAAACATTTTTAAAAGAATGACTCAAAAGATAAATGAATTCTTTTTGTATTTTTCTCATTAAGACTAAAAAAATGGAAAATCAAAATACAAATGATAAAATTCATACAATTAACAAGCATATATATCATGAAAACAAAAGATAGTGTATGAAAAATATGCAACCACAATCACTCATAAGATATAACATGGAAAGAATCATGTGATAGAATGAGAGAATCAATAAGTCTACCATTAAGTGCCCGTAAATCAGATATCTCAACCCACATAGGTGTAACGTAACGATCTATGGTTTGGGAACCTTGTTTTACACCAATATTAGACTTCCTAGGACCATTTCTAATATCATAATAAAAATTCTTGAGGTGACCTTTCCAACCGCAATGTGCACAAGTGTAGACACGAGGAATGTTACCTTTGGGTTGACCTTTTTGAATGCCCCTAGAAATGGATGAATCTCTTAATACTTTGGTCTTGGATTTAGCAATGGAACTATTAGTATTATCGAAACCAATCCCAAAAGTGTTATCTTTGATTTGAACGTTGCCTAACATTTTATCTAACTTTTTTTGACCTAGACTCCAAATCAATTTTGACATTACTCGAGTCTCTGAACCTTCTCTTCTAACTCCATAATCCTAGGCTTGAGCAAACACCTAGACTCTTAAAACTCAAGAATCTTCTTTTTCAAAAGATCTATCACACGACGAAGGCTATCTGTCTCCTCCTCAACATATTCAAGCTTCTCTTTAAGAGTCTTCTCACCTTACCTAAGATCCTCAATTAATTTAGTATCATCATTTCCTATGGTATCGTATCGCTTCCTATGGCATTTCCTATGGCATGTTATTTTATCTTATCATCATTTCCTATGGCATGTTATTTTCTATGGTATGTTACTTTCGGCGCATCGTATCGCTTAATAAAACTCACGCCGAGAGGCATATAACAGGGAACTCGTTCATGTACATCGAGTATATCGAATTCACTTTCACACGTACCATCCCCACGAGGTATATAGTGAGGAAATTCATATACATTTGGGTATATCAAATGGTTTTTCCACACGTACTGATGAATGATTTCCCTTATAGGCAAGAGGTATGTCGTGGAAGTCATGCCAAAGGGGGGGACCCTTTCCACTAACCCAATAATTTCATAAACCTAATATAGGTGTCAAGCTTAGGGAACTCATATTTAGTTTAGTGGTTATGATGCAAAACTCTGCCGAAATTTTAGTTTGACATACCACCCAAATATTTGCGCTATTTCGTCTTTCTTAAAAAAAGACCTTGTATGTGAGCCTGAAAACAAGTCAAAACCGTGTCTTACATATATTCAAACCCTCTTCTCCCAGGCTCGGGTCATGTTCGACATTTTTTCTGCAATTAGGGAAACCCAATACAATTGAAAACCTAATAACAACATTAATAATAATAATAATAATAATAATCATGCTGAGATTCCTCTCTGTTTTCCCTCCTTTTTCAAAAACCAAAAATGCCAAAAATATTTTTCTCCTCCTTCCAAAATAACAAAAACTCTCTCCCTCTTTCCTTCAAAAATAAATTCAAACTATTTTCCCTCTCAAGTTAATTGGATACCGGATTTTGACCTGGCTCCTTATTGGCTTCGATCTTCCATCAAACCACTCCAAAGCTCCGCCTGTTCTTCTGTCACTTCGTTTGAATTTGGGATCTACCTTCACGAGCTGTTAATGGAGAACACCTACCAAGCACTAATTGTGAAGCCTGATCTGATGGCCGTCTTATCTAAACTCAGTGCCAAGATTGATAACCTTCAAATCGAGGTCCGTGAAATGCAGCGATACCAGGCCCAGATTCCTGAAGAACAAGAGGTTCTATTTCCTTGTGGCATGGGACACCTGCTGCTGAGCCTGTCGGTATCTTAGAAGAATATCAACATGCTTCGTGTGCCCCACCTTCCAATGGGTCATCTCAAGCTAAATTCCCTATTACAAACCTAACCCAACTAGGGGCTAAGCTACCAGTACCCGTTGATCCGAAAGAGGGGGAATTGAACTAGGTCAAGAAAGACCTTAAACTGCTGTTAAAGAAGTTTAACCAAGTCTAAATATTCGGGAACTAAATGGATTACACCCATATATCTCCTTATCCCAAAGCTAGACTGTTAGACAAATTTAAGATTATACATATCGAGAAGTTTGGTTGAAGCGGGCCCAAAAATTTTCAAGTTTGACGCTAAAATCGATCCATGACCCTCCTTGGTGCCTATGAAGAGATAATGGCCCAAATGTGTTAGCAGACCTTGAAAGAAAATTCCCTCCAAAGGTTTTTATCCCTCGAAGAATCTAGAATCTGAAGTTAGGAGGATGTCGCTTAAGAATTCATGTCTCAGTACAAGTATAATGAGGAGCTAGAGGTTAAGCGCCCTGATCTAGAGCTTCTTAAGCAAAACCCCGAGGAAATAATTAGTAACTTCATAGGAAGGTGGAAAGATAAAGTTGCTACCATGACCAACAGACCCTCCAAGGAGGAACAAGTCAGTATTGTGAAGAAGAACTTCTCGCCTCATATTCGAGCATCCATGGGAGAATAGTATTACCCATATTTTGGAGCCCGTTGATAAGTTGGTGTAGAGATTGAGGAAGGCATTACCAAAGTGGAATCTGAACAAAAGAAATTGACTGAACAGTTCACTCCCCGAAAGTATGAGAAGCGTGCTAGTGCTACAGTTTGAACCATCAACAACATTTCCTAATCTGCTACCTCTTGGGGACCCGAAAGTCACCCAATCCTGCCAATTAAGAGTACACCGAGCTCCATGCTCCCCTATCCAATGTATACCAGGCCTTGTTAAGTCTAAATAGCATCAAACCTTTGGACCCCCTTCCATTACCAAATCCACTCCCTAAAACATCAAACCCCCTACCCGTTATGATTTCAACTATCCCTTAGTCGTACCACCGACCAGTTCTTCCACCTTAAAATTTGATCCAAAGATTAATTGACCGAGCTATCATCACCCTACCAACTAATCCTAAACCCAATACAACTCATGACCAACCTCCAGTACTTATAAATGCCATTTTTCTATAACGTGACCCAGAATTTGACCTGTTTACTCAAACCGTGGCTAATAAAGCACCCATCATCCCTATAATCTAACCCAAATCTCTCAAGGTTTGACCATATTTTCTCCTACACCACACCTTCTTCACCGATCAAGATTTATCACTTCTTATAAGGGGTTACATCTCCATTCTCACCCAATCCGAGGGTAGAGACATGGAGTTACCAGCTGTGTTGAACCAACTCTTAGGGTTTGGGTTGAAATTACCCATCGAGATGATCGTTGGTTGTTGAAAATTCAATGGCTTGTTAATGGAGGATTGATAGTGGGCTCAGGATTCAGATGAATAGGTGGTAACTTTTGAAGAAGTCAGTCTAGATGATGTGGTATATATCATGGCCAACACGTTACAACAAACAAGCAAAATCTAAAGGATTTCTGAGTTACTCACCACTTTAAGTCATCACGAACGATTGGTATTTTCATTCTGCACCTCCCCATTGAGGGACAAGATTAGTAGGAGGAAGCCATTGAAGTCATCGAGTGTATTTATTACTCTTGGCAGGAAGACATAGTCGCCATCGTCTGGGGGGATGATTTTGACAGCTCAGATAATGAACTAAGTCAGGAGGAAATCAGTCTAGTGGCCAGTGTGTGTGGAATGATATCCTTGGAAGATATTTTTAGGGAAATAAATAAAGTATTCGTTCAGCTTAAGATATATGAAGCTATAGGATTTGTTATTTTTCTCGCTTTTGTAAACCACATGACCAGGTCTAGGAGACACTACATATATCCAATTCCTCATGCTACTGAAACAGATAAAGGAAAGGAAGTTTTTGAAGAGCTTCCCATGCTAGAAATGACCATTGAAGAGGGTAAAGTACTCGATCAACTCAAGAAGACCCGATATAATATCACCCTATGGGAATTTTTATGTCCTTTGAGTTTCACAGAAATGCTTTGACAAAGTTCAGCCCTAATTACAACTATACCCTCAACATCTTCGTTGAAGTCTTGGGTAAGACAGTCCCATTATCTCTTATCGACAAAGGATTTGACCTCAACATTTGTCTTCTCAGAACCTTCAACTATTTGGGACTGAAAGTCAGTGATCTCACTCCCACTTCGGTCGCTATGAATTTTTATGACAACACCAGTCGAGAAGTAATGGGGTCCATAAAACTCACACTAGGGGCTAGCCTTATTAATCCCGCCACCGGGTTTCAAGTCATCGACATACCTGCATAATTCAATCTTCTCCTTGGCCATCTATGTCTCTATAACATCCGAGGAGTATCCTCTTTCGTTCATCAGAAACTAAAGTTCTTCACCAAAGGTCAGGTTATCACCATTTTAGGGGATGACGACAATACAGAAAATATCAGCGCTAGCAATCCAATATTATAAATCCAACATGGGATAAATGACATGCTCGTCTCTTTTGATGGACAACACAACTAGTTATGCCCTCAAATCATTTGTTGATGGTTTCTCTTGATATCTCCAAATCAAGATGCATCCTGACCATCAGGAGAACATCGACTTCATCACCCCATGGGGAACCTTCTACTATATTGGCATGCCATTTAGACCCAAGAATGCTAGGACTACCTACCAAAGGGCTGCCACAACCATCCTGCATGACCTTATTCACAAGGAGTTTGAATTTTATATAGACGATATAATCATTCAATCCAAGAATCAGGAAGGTCATATTCTCGCCTTTTGAAAGTTCTTTGAACGACTGCGGTAATACTAGATGCTGCTAAATCCGCATAAATGTGTTTTCGGTGTCACGAAAAGAAAACTCTTGGGATTCATGGTCAGTAATACGGGAATCGAGGTATAACCTGCCAAATTGAAGGCCATACTTGAGATGCCACAACCACAGATGGAGAAAGGAGTCCAAGGATTCCTAGGTAAGCTAAAATTAATCAGTTGGTTCATTAGCCAACTGGTATCTATCTGTGAACCCATTTTTAAACTTCCCCGATAGGATTCAACTAAAGTTTGGAATGAGGACTGCTAAGAAGCCTTTGACCAAATTAAGCTATACCTCACCCGACCTCCGGTACTCATGCCTTTACAGCCAGATATCCCCCTCCTTTTATACTTGACCATAATAAATACTGTAGTAGGGGCTTTACTAGCCCAATACATTAAAGAATCCCATAAGGAAATATCCATTTAATACTCCAGTAAAGAATTAGCTGAGTATAAGGACAACTACACTGCTTTAGATAAAGCGCGTGTCACCCTGGTCTGGGTCACATAAATGTACGACACAACGTGCTTGCTTTCCCATTAGACTAGTATTTCGTATCGATTCCATCAAAAGCCTGCTAGAAAAACCCGCTCTGTCTAGCCAAATGGCCCATTGGTTGATGCTACTATCCAAGTTCGATATTATGATCATCACGCATAAAGTTATGAAAGGGAAAACCATCTCCGACTACCTTACTGATTACTCAATGGAAGAAACCAATGTTTAGGTCTCTGAATTTTTAAATGAAGATATTTTTTGCACCTGTCAAGAAGACCTTCGATGGTAGATGTTCTTCGATGGTGCTCCCAACAAGAAAGGATAAGATATTGGGATCGCCCTTGATGACTCTCACACCCCAATTACCATCAAACTAGATTTCCCTTGCACCAACAATAAGGCTGAGTATGAGGCATGCACTGTAGGTTTTAATATTTCCCTCAAGAAAGGAATCCAGTACCTTGTCATCTACGGAGACTCTGCCCTCATTGTTGGTCAAATCCTCAATAAATGGAAAGTCAAAGACGAAAAACTCCTACCCTTCCATGCCCACTTAAAAGAGTTGGCCTCCCAGTTCAAAGATATCACCTTCCACTACCTTCCTAATGTAAAGAACAACTTATCTATCTCGGCCTTCATGGTAGACATGAACGATGGAATAATAATGGCCCATTTCCCGATTCAAAAACAAGTTATGGCCACCCACTGCTACCACATTGAGCTCATCACTAAGTATCCCCAAGACGCAGATAAGAAAGGTCGCGCGACCCTTCGCAAACTGGTTGCCCACTATCTAATCTGCGATAAAAATATTTTTAAGAGAAAGTTTGATGGAACCCATTTGCACTGCATAGAAGGGGATGATGTTGAAAAAATGATGCAAAAAATATATAGTGGGGAATACGGGCCTCACATGAACGATCATATGTTCGATAAGAAGATCATCCATAGAGGGTACTATTGGATCACCATGGTTCAAGATTGCACTGCCTATGTTAAAAGATGCCTAAAATATCAACAGTTTACAAATATCTAACACTTTCCTCCTCGAGAACTATACAACATGAACTATCCCTAGGCTTTCTATACATGGGCCATTGATGTCATAGGTAAGGTTACTCCCAAAGCTTCAAACAATCATGAATTCTGCCTGGTCGCCATTAATTACTTCAACAAATGGGTCGAAGGTGAGTCACACACAGTACTGAATGCCAAGAAAGTGGCCAAGTTCATTAGAAAGAACATCATTTGCTGATGCAAAGTTCCCAATGAATTAGTATTAGATAATGGAATCCACTTCAAAGCTGAGGTCACAGAACTAGTCGATGAGTACTGGATTTTGAGACACAAATCTTCTTCCTACCAACCCCAAATCAATGGTGCTGTCGAAGCCGCCAACAAGAGCCTCAAAACCATCATCAACAAAATGACTGAGAGTTGCAGAGATTGGGCCCATCGGATCCTTTACACCCTTTAGGGCTACCGCACTTCCATAAGAAGGACTACTGGTGTTACCCCTATTCTATAGTATACAACTTGGAAGCAGTCCTACCCGTTGATCTAGAATTACCTTCCCTGCACATCATGCTTGAGTGCAAAGTTAATGAAGAAGACTGGCATCAGAGCCGCTTCAATTAACTGTCACTCTTGGATGAAAATAAACTTAAAGCTCTATATCATATACAAGTGTACCATCACCGAATAACACGATCATTCAATCAAGAATTCAAGAACCCTAGTGTTCAGGAAGGAGTCCTTTCCCTCAAAGGGATCACAAATATTATTTTCCAAAAATATCATTAGTAGGAAGACCATGTATATATACATATGACAGTATATCAATCATAGTAATAAACATTATAGACCCAGACTTGGAGGGACACAAATGATCTTATTATGTTGCTTTTGATAATTTGTGACATAACCATCGAGATCCCAGAGGAAAATTCAAACCAAATTGGAGCGGCCCCTACATTGTGAAGAAAGTTCTCTCAGGAGGCGCTGCTATGCTCACATACCTCAACGGGGAAGAGATGACGCCTCCAGTCACTCTGGATCGTCTCAAGAAATTTTACCATTAGTCCGAAATATCGGCGCACTATGACTCTTTTCAATCCTCTTTTATTCTAAAAATAATTTCTTCATACACCCCTACCAAGAACTACATGGGGACTGATCCTCTAAAAAATATTTTCTTATGAAATTGAAACCAGGAAAATTTTCCAAAACCCCCAGAGGTACGTAAGCAACCCATATGCTATACATGGGCACAGTGCCCTTATTTTTCACAAAATGCTATTATTTTCTAACCTTTGAGAATGGTGGTCAACCTTATCATTTACAAGAACAAAAGGATTATGTATGCATTACTGACTTGCTCGGAATATTGTATAGCGCAAGTGCATGCTAATCACGAGAGTAATAAAAACTCGGTAAGACCGGAGTCGATTTCTGCAGGGAATTATAAAAAGTACCGAGGATATTCTTCCAGTTAAAAATTAATAAATAAGAATAAAAGATAAAAGAAAAGATGATTTAGGTTTTGAGTGTTGTAACGAACCAAAGCGAACCAAGATAAATGGAACACTAAACAAAGTAGTAAAAGGAACAAGCAAGAATTATAAACAGGGTTATAAAAAGATTCTTTCACAAAAGGTTAAGGAGCATTCCCCCACCTAGGATTTGCACAACTCAACGGGTTCTTTCGATTAAATCACAATCAAAAGGTAATAAGATATCGTTATCAACTATCTTACATGAAGGATGTCAACCCAACAATATAAAATCAAGGTAACGATATATTATCGAACAAATGCATTGATATTGGAGTTAAGTCTTAAACACAACCCTTACATGACAAGAGAAGTTAAAATCCTATGAAACTACAATATCAACCCACACACCCATTTATTGGATTTAATCATTGAACAAGTCAAGAAATGGAGCCCTCCAAGGTGGGTTTATGCTCCCAACCTAAGGAAATTAGCTACTCATAATACCAACCATATTAAAACACACCATTAAGTTAATAACAAGTGAAATAACTAGGGTAAGGGAAAGCATTCAATACACAACCACAATATTAATTACACAAAATGATACCAATAGTCAACAAGATACAACTAAGATGGAACTTTACTTACAATAAATGAAGTTGAAGATGAAAATGGCAAGGAAAAATGTCAAGCCCTAGGAGAGAGAGAGAAAACCAACAAAACTGTCTTTTACTTTTTTCCTTGCACAAAATTGTGATCGTAAATGCTCAAACAAACAATTCACTCACAATATATACTAAGTGGAAGAAAACCACAAACAAGAGTGGTAAAAACTAAACCAAGAAAAGAGAGGTTTCACAGAACTTGAGGTACCATTCGATCGTGGGTTATGGGTTGATCGACCGCATTATTGGAGAAAGCATACTGTCTCAATTCGAAGGCGAAAGATAAAACACCGATCGACCACACCTGCAAAAACCTTGGGTCCTTTCCTCTTTTGCTACACACCAAGGGGCCTCGGGGAAAATGACCAAAACTTAGTCCTCAGGAACCAGATTGACGAACCATCGGGGGCTACGCGAAGTTGACTCGGAGAAATACACTATATGTGAAGAGTTAGGGCACGAAGCTCGAACGTAGAAAATAACAAAATTACCCCCGAAGTTGCGTAAAACGTTAAAACTTCCCCGGATAGTGCCATTTGCACCGTTTAGCACTCCAATCCCTACAAAAGCTCAACTAGACCTCACAAAACATATATATATATATATATATATATATATATATATATCACTGTTCTAAAAAACCCGTCTAGGCTCCGCCTAAGCACGCCTAGGCTTGAGGCTTGGGAGAAACGCCTCGCCTTAAGATTTTGACGCCTTAGGCTTGGTAAAACCCTTAAGGCGTACTTTTTCTCTAAAAACAACAATGTTTTAGTGAAACGATATTGCCTTTTAAATATTTTTTTACAAACCGGACCATTATCTCATCCAAAATAATCAAATAGCATTTTTATTTGCAAATATTCAGACATATATTTATGATATGTACAATTTTAGTATTTTAATAGCCTTGTTATGGTTAAAAAATATTAAAATATATTAAAAAGGCCTAAACGCCTTTTCACGCCTAGGCCCGCCTAGGCTTCTAAGGCTTAAGGCTTGGCCTCCACGCCTCGATCAAGCCCCGCGTTTTTTAGAACCTTGATATATATATATATATATATATATATATATATATATATATATGGGGAAACCAAAGGTTATACTGTACAAGAGCTTAAATACGTGAAATAACGGACACACGTGCGCGTGCATACATAAGTAACGGGCGCAAAATATACAATATTTGTGACTAATCACACCCCCTAACTTACACATTGCTAGTCCCTGGCTATGAAACAAAACAAAACCAGCCACAGAGAGCGATATGTATAGTAATAATATGTACAAAAAAAATGCCACTTTCACGGGCGCACGGTTGCATTTAGCGAATGCAACAAGCCGTTATACCACTAGGTTACCCTAGTGGACGCGTGTCGTCTCGTGAGGGTTTTCAGCAATGAAACCCACAAACATCGTATTTCCTCAAAACATGCATGGCCAAACAACCAATATTCCAAACTCAACAACAATTAGATATTTCAATATATTATTAACAAGGCAAAAGACTCTTTTCCCAATAATATAAAACTATTGACATCAAAAGAATAAATATATGGAATTGAAACCTCAAATGTGAGTGGGGTGAATGCACATGCGAAAATCTTTGATTCAGTAAAAATGCCTATAGCTCGGATAATCAGTTAAATAATGCTTCCACTTAAATCTCTCTAGATATTACACTCAACAGATAGAAACACTCAGAATAGGGTGTAACACACGGGACATGCGGGCATAGAGAGTAATTGTAAAAGAAAACAAGGCCGTGCATATGTCATTGATGAAGAACGCAGTATAAAAGTGAAAAATACAGCCTCATGAAAGGATATCGCATATTAACCAATGTGAAATGCACTTAAACAAATTATTGCTAATGCTCGACCTTTGAATCACATTACCCTAGGATCAAATAGGACTTTATTACATTGTAATGTAGGCTTGTGGTTAGGGGTATGAAAGGAAACGATGTATTTGCGGATACAAAAGATGTTCGGAGATGAAGAACTTGGGATAATGGAAAATAGCGGGCAATTTCAAAATTGGAAAATGATTTCCAAACAAGCATTAAATATAAGGATTATTGAATCACTGTAAACAATATATACAAATTCTTTTTCTTTTGTTTTCTTTTGTTTTCAACTTTCTTTTTTTCTTCTCTTTTTCACTATACTTTCTTCTTCTCTCACTCTTTTCATGCTTAAATTACAACCACACTATACAACATCATTCAATCCCAAATATCATTCCAAACATAGGTAATAAAGGTAAAATGTATGGTATAAAACTCCAATGTGGAGTTGGTTAGGGGATTTGGGATGAAAAGTAAGGTCATAATAGGTCTCAAGGGGGTTGACTAGGGATATGTATAAGGGTAAGGGTCAGGTCATACGGGTTAAACAACAAAGAGGGCCTATGATCCTTTCCTAAAGTTTCATTTGATTCTCGAGACTCAACACCATTGAAAATCAAGCTCAAGTGATAATTCAATTAATATGCAATCAATCAAAAGAAAATGAGATCTCCAATAAGAAACGTTTTTCAAGAAAGAGAAAGAGTAATGTAATAGCACTCGTAAACGAAGAAAAGCAGGAAGCTCGCTAGGTTTTAGTGTACACAAAGCAACAACAAGATACCAAGCTATAATTGTCCTACCGAACCATTTTAGAAAATATGCTCAAGTGCTCATGGGTTTTCAAGGTTTAATTCATTCAATTATCCCAAATGTTGAGTAATATAAGGACTAAATTTTAATAACATGAAAGAAATAGAAAATGCATCATTGAATTAGCAATTGGATAGGCTAATTATTAAATTTATCATAGGAAATTGGGCAAAATTCCTAAGAAAGAGAAAAGAAATAAAGAAAACAATTTTTGATTTTTTTTAATACAATATATATATATATATATATATATATATATATATATATATATATATATATATATATATATATATATATATATATGGATATGGCACACTAGGAATGAAAAGAAAATGAGATGCCTAAACACACACCCTAACTTGAATATCACATTGTCCTCAATGTAATTAAAGACGTTATGAGAAATAGAGGGAGTCGAATAAATCACCCCAATTTGGAGTGAAGTCCGAGGTGGTCAACACGCGCCCTATACAACAAAGGGTAAAGAAAGAATTTACAACACGATTAAGTTAGAAAGAAACATGCCATGAGTCGCAATAGTTTAGAGGGGTTGAAATGCAAATACTAGATAACTGATGGTGGACATTGGATTTGAAAAAATTGTATACACATCAAGATCTAATAAATCAACAACTATTAAATTATAATTACTGATTTCATATAATTCATTACAAAACAGCTTAATCAATGTTAATACAGAAAAAAGGGAAAAGAAAAAAAACAAAATACTAACAACCACCCAAAAAATGTTACCCACCATCATCCAAAAATAAGCACCTGCCCCCATAATGCATCCTAGAGACCCGAACCGCTGGACAAACCCCGAAAAGCTGGTCGTAAGGACTCTGGAAATGCGGAGGGAGCGGCGCATCCGGGCCATGCTGCTGGATTAACAAATCACGCATCATGGCCTGGACCATGTGAAACTCTTGACACAGCTCGGTCTGGTCCTGGCGCTGATCAGCCCCGTATTGGCCGAGACGCAACTCCAAAGTAGCCAACCACATTTGGGTCTCCTCCCATATATGCTCATGTCGTTCCTCGAACGTCACAAAACGGGTCTCGGTAAATGCAGGAGGCACCTCAGCGTGCCTGTTCAATTCCTTCTCAGTTCTCTTCATCTCCGTCCCCACATCCTCATCCATAACTACCACCCTCGGCCTCTTCTGGACTGTCGGCTCACCCCAATAGTGCGAGAAGCACCTCATGATATTCTCTTTGGTTAGGACTCCCTTGGGGTCTATATTTTTGTCAGAGGAGTACTCGGGGCATTTGTCTTGGCGACAAATCTGCGTCATAATTTCGGGCAAAGGAAGGGAGAGGTTCCACACCATTTCCTTAGACATCGAGTACATCTGATTCAGGTAGTATTGAGGGAGGTTAATGTCTCCCGACTATTTCAGCAAAGTGTAGAGAAGACGAAATGTTTGTGACTAACCTTAGATCGGTTATTTGTAACCATCAAGTAGTGCACATTCACATAATGTAGGAGCCTCAACAAATCTTCCATTGTAGCTGACCGAAACATTTTCTTCGTCCCGACTCGGAATATTATATAGCGCAAGTGCACGCTAATCGCGAGAGTAATAAAAATCTGGTAAGTCCGAAGTCGATTTTCGCAGGTAATTATATAAATCACTGAGGATATTCTTCCAGTTAAAAATTAATAAACAAGAATAAAAGATAAAAGAGAAGATGATTTAGGTTTTGAGTGTTATAACGAACCAAAGCTAACCAAGATAAATGGAACACTAAATAAAATAGTGTAATAACTCGCGTAATTTTGAGCTATTTTAATTAATTTATGGAAAATGGAGGAAAATAAAATTTTTGATAAAATTATTTTTTTTGCTCAAATATGTTGGTTATTATTTTTAAAGGCGAGAATTTCAAACGGTTTCGAAAACGGAGTTAAAACGGATTTTAAAATGATTTTTAAATATTTTTAACTCTTGGAGTTGTTTTAACTTCCAACTCTTCATTTATTTGCCTTATTTAAAGGAGTCTTTTGGATTCCAACTCTTCATTTCTTTGCATTACAACAGGAAGTCGTGGGCAACCCTTTTAACCTACTTTTGGCACAAATTTTGGCAGCAAATATATTTTATATTCCTCTCCTTTTTATATACACATTAGCCCTTGAGATTTGTGAGTTCCAACCTTAGATTAAAGGTGTTCTTGGGGCTATTTTGTTGGAGGTTCTTGGAGGAACTTTTATAGATATTTTGAGTTGATCTTGAGGATGCGATCGTTATTTTCTCATCATGGTTTGAGGTATGGGGTTTTACACAATATGCTCCTTAAATCTCGCGAGTGTCATTCTCTTTGAATTCTTATTTAATTGAACTCATATTTGAATTGATAAATTCATTAAAATCTGGAAAATAATTGTTGGAATCATTTTGATTCATGTGGTATCATAATATTGTTGATGAGTATGTTGTCATGAGATTTTAATATGGCACGGATGTTGGGCACCCGCCAAAATTCCTGTTTCCCGGGCTATGGCTTGATAAAGCATATACGGATGTGGTGAGGCCTGGTGACCCGGTTAAAGTGTTGTTGAGAAATTATAATGATGAAATGATATTGAGATTTGCTTTTGATTTGAATATTCGTATTCGTATTGTTACGTTTTATTCATCGCTAATATTTTTGTTGAGCATCTTTCCTGTCATATTGTGTACTTCCCCATATTTTCTTTTAGTTGGCAGGTTAGCGTGGATTTTGGGGCTCTATAGAGATTGATTTTAGCGATGATTGTTTGGGAAGAATTTGTATTATTTTGATGTATAGAGCTTTGGTGATTTGTATTTTTATTCGAGTTAGTTGTTGTATATTTTATTCGAGAGACTAGTTGTAATTGAAGAGATTGAGATTAGTGGATTTATATTATTATGGGTTTATTTAGATGCTCTATACCTTGTTACTTGTGGATTTAGTTATTTTATCGAAGTGGCGCTCCGTTCGCTCTCCCCGGGCGGGCGGGGGTGTTACAAATGGTATCAAAGCTTAGGTATACGGCAACCCTCGGGGCTTGAGTTTTGGGTTCATTGCGTGGTTAGCAATTTTTGGAGATAGAAAATTTTAGGGGATATTCGTGATAAGTTTCGAGATTAGAGGTGAGAAATTTATTTTTGGGAGACGTGATTTATTTTTGGAGTTAGTATAGTGGCATGATTTTGAGAGTTAGGCATTCGGCGAATTTCGAGGGCGAAATTCCATTGTTAGTGGGGAAGTGTAATAACCCGCGTAATTTTGAGCTATTTTAATTAATTTATGGAAAATGGAGGAAAATAAAGTTTTTGATTAAATTATTTTTATTGCTCAAATATGTTGGTTATTATTTTTAAAGGCGAGAATTTCAAACGGTTTTGAAAACGGAGTTAAAACGTATTTTAAAATGAGTTTTAAATGTTTTTAACTCTTGGAGTTGTTTTAACTTCCAACTCTTCATTTATTTGCCTTATTTAAAGGAGTCTTTTGGATTCCAACTCTTCATTTCAATGCATTATAAAAGGAAGTCGTGGGCAACCCTTTTAACCTTCTTTTGGCACAAATTTTGGCAGCAAATATATTTTATATTCCTCTCCTTTTTATATACACATTAGCCCTTGAGATTTGTGAGTTCCAACCTTAGATTAGAGGTGTTCTTGGGGATATTTTGTTGGAGGTTCTTGGAGGAGATTTTGTAGATCTTTTGATTTGATCTTGAGGATGCGATCGTTATTTTCTCATCATGGTTTGAGGTATGGGGTTTTACATAATATGCTCCTTAAATCTCGCGAGTGTCATTCTCTTTGAATTCTTGTTTAATTGAACTCATATTTGAATTGATAAATTCATTGAAATCTGGAAAATAATTGTTGGAATTATTTTGATTCATGTGGTATCATTATATTGTTGATGAGCACGTTGTCATGAGATTTTAATATGGCACGGATGTTGGGCACCCGCCAAAATTCCTGTTTCCCGGGATATGGCTTGATAAAGCATATACAGATGTGGTGAGGCCTGGTGACCCGGTTAAAGTGTTGTTGAGAAATTATAATGATGAAATGCTATTGAGATTTTCATTTGATTTGAATATTCGTATTCGTATTGTTACATTTTATTCATCACTAATATTTTTGTTGAGCATCTTTCCTGTCATATTGTGTACTTCCCCATATTTTCTTTTAGTTGGCAGGTTAGTGTGGATTTTGGGACGCTATGGAGATTGATTTTAGCGAGGATTGTTTGGGAAAGATTTGTATTATTTTGATGTATAGAGCTTTGGAGATTTGTATTTTTATTCGAGTTAGTTGTTGTATTTTTTATTCGAGAGACTTGTTGTAATTGAAGAGATTGAGATTGGTGGATTTATATTATTGTGGGACTTAAATTCTCTATACCTTGTCACTTGTGGATTTGGATTTATTTTATCGCGTTAGCGCTCCGTTCGCTCTCCCCGGGCGGACGGGGTGTTACAAATAGTAAAAGGAACAAGCGATATTTATAAACAGGCTTATAAAAAGATTCTTTGACAAAAGGTTAAGGAGCATTCCCCCACCTTGGATGTTCACAACTCAGCGGGTTCTTCTGCTTAAATCACAATCAAAAGGGAATAAGATATCGTTATCAACTATCCTACATGAAGGATGTCAACCCAACAATATAAAATGAAGGTAAAGATATATTATCGGACAAATGAGTTGATGTTGGAGTTAAGTCTTAAACACAACCCTTACATCACAAGAGAAGTTAAAATCCTATGAAACTCCAATATCAACGCACACCCCCATTTATTGGATTTAATCATTGAACAAGTCAAGAAATGGAACCCTCCAAGGTGGGTTTATGCTCCCAACCTAAGGAAATTATCTACCCATAATACTAACCATATTAAAACACACTATTAAGTTAATTAAAAGTGAAATAACTATGGTAAAGGCAAGCATTCAATACACAACCACAATATTAATTGCACAAAATGATACCAATAGTTAACAAGATACAACTAAGATGGAACGTTACTTACAATAAAAGAAGTGGAAGATGAAAATGGCAAGGAAAAATGTCAAGCCCTAGGAGAGAGAGAGAAAAGAAACAAAACTATCTTCTACTTTTTTCCTTACACAAAATTATGATCGGATATGCTCAACCAAAAAAAAACTCAGAATATATACTAAGTGGAAGAAAACAACAAATAAGAGTGGTAAAAACTAAACCAAGAAAATAGAGGTTTCGCAGAACTTGAGGTACCGGTCGACCGCGGGTCATGGACCGGTAGACCGCGTTATTGGAGAAGGCATACTATCTCAATTCGAAGGCAAAAGATGAAACCCCGGTCGATCGCATATATGGGGACGGTCGACCGTGCCTGCGAAAACCTTGGTTCCCTTCCTCTTTTGCTACACACCAAGGGGCCTCAGGGAAAATGACCAAAACTTGGTCCTCAGGAACCAGATTGATAAATCGTCGGGGCTATGCGAAGTTGACTCGGAGAACTACAACGTTCGTAAAGAGTTCGGGCACGAAGCTCGAAAGTAGAAATGACAAAATTACCCCCGAATATGCGTAAAATGTTGAAACTTCCCCGGATAGCGCACACTTTTATTGTACCGTTTAGCACTCCAATCACTTCAAAAGCTCAAATAAACCTCTCAAAACATATATATATATATATATATATATATATATATATATATATATATATATATATATATATATATGGAAACCAAAGGTTATACAGTACACGAGCTTAAATACGTGAAATAACGACCACAAGTGTGCGTGCATGCATAAGTAACGGGAGCAAAATATACAATATTTATGACTAATCACTTACCAATTGGTATAGATAATTCAAATGCGAAACTCATCAAGAGGCAAAACAAAATATGATCAAAATAATTATTATTTCTAAATTAAGGAGTGCACTCCATTACATGAAGTATCAATGAAGTGAGTTAAATAAACCACCCCCTTCCACTGACTAAGCCATCTTTAAACAAATGTAATCCTTACCAAGCCTCAAAAAAATTATTCCAAACCCCAAAACATAAAACACCATAAACACCAAAACCACCCTAGCTTCATAAAAAAATCACCCAAGCTTCACAAGATATGCCCTTTAACTACCCGATGGCCCCATTTCATCATCATTCTCGGCCCACGAAGGTCCTCAAGTATTTCACTCCTAGTTAACACTCCATATGTATTCTATGGAGTAGTAAGACTTGACAAGCCTGGACAAATCCACAACACCTTCTTCCAGTCAAAGGCGATGATCCACCTTTGACCAGTCTCTTCCTCCGCGATCTTCTCCACTAACTGCTTCCACAAACACTTCAAGTAGTCCCCAAACACATGCCAGACCCCTCCTACAGATTATGACGAACGGGTAGATGGTCGGTGGTGCTGCCACAAGGAGACTAACATCATTTGCAATGATTCAGTTAGGTCCTCCTTTGAGAAAAAGTTTGTTATGCGAGGAGGCATAATTTGTTCCCATCCGATTTGGTGCAGAAGTCTCCAGGGGAAATAAAAAAAAGTCTGACGAAGGCCAACCAACTGCACACACTGATACTCTCCAAGCTAAAAAATAGGATGCAAGTCTCCCCACTATGGCACCGACCATTGAAGACACCAGGCTCCATGCTCCATAAATATATTGACCCAGTTCTTTATCAATGGGTCGAAACTAAAGAAAGGTCGGAAAAAATTAGGCACACCTACCAAGGTATACTTAGGAGGGGCCGTGAGGCGAAACCTCTTTGCATGCCATATGAACAACATTATTGAACTGCTCCTCAAAAAGTTAGAATGGTCCACTTTCCAAGCATCAAGACCGTTCAGGGTGTCGCCCAGCACCACCGTCGCAGGATTGTGGTGGTAAGACTTCCATATCGCTATCGCAGCCACCTGAGGATCAACCATTAACTCCCATATCACCACTAAAAGCCTCGAAGTAAGGCCCAAAAAAATAGCTCTGACAAAGCCAACATCCTTAAAACCCCTCAGGCGAAATAATCCCTCCAGTAACCTACAAATAAGTCGCAGATGAAGAAATATAGAGCAACTCCACCAAAAATACCCAAAAAGAACGACAAAAATCAAGCATAACCACCACCACGCTGGAGCTGACCCTAAATGTTATTGAGAATTCCTCGTAGGTAGGACAGACCTTGTCCAGGCCAAAATGGAAGACATGGTCCTTGAGGTACCAGAATTATACTGCCACTCAAATCAAGTTCCAGTCTATGGCTCGATTACACCACAGAGAAATTCAGCACAGGTTGAAAGCATCATGGTCGACATTATAAAGGCATATAACCGCCAAATTTTCAAGATAATAAGAAAATTCTTCACACAGGGGAAGAGCCATTTAGGGAATAGGAAATGAAAATAAATGTGGGTGTTGGCGGAGAAAACACACCCTATACCCCTCCTTTTACACCCAAAGTCCTTGGCAAAAACAAAAACTCTGGAAACCCGATTAATTCTCAAGTACACTGATGTGCATGAAAGTGAAATCAAAGCCTAGGGGTGATTTGACTTGACCCCAATGCTGATAGGTAGGTCAACGGGTATGCCGATTGTACCCCCTTATTTTGGAAAATTCTATCTTTACTCTTCTACCAAAATCAATTTCCTAAAAAAATCCTTATTTTTTTAGCCCCGGGTGATACCACTAATTGTCACACCCCAAACCCAAAACCGCTCTAATCATTTCTTTATAATATAATAATCAAATCATAATCTTCATCCCATCTGAAATGTAATTCATTTATTAATATTTTCATGTGTGATGTACATAATGAACATAATACTATTATTAGTTCCATAAGATAATCATCATCATAGTCATGATTAGGCGGACTTACAATACTATGAGTATCTATGATTAAATATTACAATCATTATTTCAACTCATGCTAACTCAAAATCTCCAAGGTGAGTGTACTACTCCTTTTCTCTATTTATTTAAAAATATTTTTCTCAGAAAAACCATTTTCATTCTCAAAATAAATTATTACTCAAAAAAATATTTTCCCTGAGTTAGTTACTTTTACACCACTTTTCTAAAAAATAAACATTTTGACTTCCATTATGATTTCCATACTTATCTCCATCTTTGAATGAGATAAACAATCTAAATAGAAAATTGAAAGTGCATATAGGATAAATCCCTGAACCAAGAAAAATACCAAAAAGAAAATGCATATATTTTTCATATATATATATATATATATATATATATATATATATATATATATATATATATATATATATATATATATATATATATATATATATATCTTCTTCACATGATTACACTTTGCAAATGCGAAGAAAAAAAATATGAACCAGACTTCACTCGAACCCCCAACCATTGCCCTTAAACTCTCAATCTCTGTGGCAGACACGCTTTCCCTAGTGACGAGCGATGGATCCTCCACTCCCAGAAACTTCATTTGAGGTGGTAGGTGGAATAAAGAAGGAAGGAGCAGACTTCTTGATATAATCAGACATGGAGGCCATCCAGTCATTGATATCCCTTAACTAGTTGGTCGACACCCAAATATACTACAAGCAAAACACAAATCAGTCGATAAAGAGAAAAGACAAATGAACAGAAAAGAGAAAGATAAAGGATAAACCTCAGGCCTTAGGGCCTCATCCGTATGCGCCGTTAACCAAGACATCGAAGGATGAGGACGGTGAGGCACGCTCAGTGACTCCTAGCTACTTAGTTAAAAATTGTAAGAAGGGGGGAAACCTAAATGATCGGAGCCTCCGCCACCATCGATGTTCCGTCACCCGTGCTATAGGCCAAACCCACATATGCACTAGTACTCCTACCCGAAGCCGTGGTAGCTGAAGGCATATTCTCCATGTCATAGATACAAGAGGGCATCAACTAGCTCGTCACAAAATCTAGATTATCATAGCTCGCCACTATATTCGTGTAGTGTGTATGGGGCTTAAAGATCATCGCTGCCGCCCAAAAATCATCAGACATCTCCCTAACCTACCTCATATACATAAGGGGTGCCAATGGTGGGAACAAAACCTCCTTCTTCACGATCTTCCTCACCACCCTCTCTCCCAAGTACTAGACGTACCCAAACTCGCGCACTATCAATTGTCGCATGTACGCATTCAGCCCGTAATGCTCGTATGGAGTCACCCTTAGGGGTAGAAAATCATCTGCAATACCAAACAGAGAATCAGTATTAACGCAGATAATGAAGATGCCCAAAATAATTCAGAGAAGATGAAAGATAACCTGGTCACTAGTCAGGGTGTTCAGAACCCGTCGCACGTCCGCCACAGATGACTGATTCAACCGCTAGTTTGACTTTTGTGACCCAAATATCCGGTAGAAGTCCCCTAAATCCTCATTTTTTAGGGCCATCAACCCCGTATTCTGCCCAATCGCCTCATAGAACCACGTTTGCAAGAGACAAGAATCAACAAAAATAACAAAAGTAGAATTTAAGGATATGCATAAAAGGGAAAATAAATTTAAATTGCCTCTAGAAGTTATGTACCCCCCACAAAAATCTACTCGCGGTACCAACTGGATGCATCCAAAGAAGAATAAATGGACACCAATGTGAAGCTCCCCCAATTGTATAATTGGACGTGGGAAATTTTCCTCAAATACGGTAAGAACCAAAGATGGATGACGATACCACTCGTCGCCACTAAGAAACCACCAAGCAAAAGAAAAATAAATAGACGGTCCATCTGTCTCACCTACTTTCCATTGGTCACATCCATCCTCCTCCTCAAAAGCGTCTCCCTTAAAATATATATGCGAATAGAATCCCCCAACACGATTCTACCCACGTCCACCAACGCTATCTGCACCGCCCCTGGTGTCACCCTCAATGTGCAATCCACCACTATCTGGACCCCTCGTAATCCATCCCCGTCAGTTATTGAACGTCTATGGGAGTAATTGTCATCTCCCCAAATCCAAGATGTTAACTGTGGGTAGTGTCCCACTATCTCTCCCCCAGAGCACATAACACTGTAGTGGAGTGCGGTGTCTCATCCAAAGCCTGCGCCAAATGACCAAAATAGATGTATGAGACCATTCAACGTACAATAACAGGGAGCTTCTCCCAAACCTCCTTTAGACTAGTCGTCCCCCCAAACTGAATGCTCAAAGAAGCTATATCAGTCTGTAAGAAAAATAAAAAGAAGAAAAAACCCTTCATTAGCACAAAGAACGAATAGAAAAATAAATTAGAATACCAAAAGTCACCGTACTTACATAGCTACATGGTTTTTCACCCTAAATGAAGGGTGATATGTGGGCTCACGTAAACGGATATGCTCATCAGCTACAAGCTCAAACAAATCAAAGCCATTCTCATTATATAATGCAAGGAGCACCCTAGACCGCCACTCCAGGCCGACCTAGTCAACAACAACTAACCACTCGTTGTTGTACACCTTGATTGACCAACCAACCATTTGAAGTATTGAAGCAAAAAGGAATTAGAAATGATTTTTAGAAAGATAAAATAGAAGATTCAAACACTTGAAGGTGTGCAAAATGGGGAGGGGTCACCCATTTTTATAAAAGGTTAAAGGGTCTGTCGATCGGTATTCCCCAACTCATACTAATTGAAAACCACCTTTTCCTTTTCCTAAGGAAGCCCAGTAGTCTGTGCCATTGCCGATCGACACCCCCTCAATCCTGCCTATCGGTAGTCCCTTTCAAATTTTGTACAAAAAATGCTAAAAATTTCCAAAAAAATTTAGAAATTGCTCAAAAAATTTCCAAAAATTCCTGAAACATGGAATATTATTTTCCCCCCAATGAAAATCATCTTTGGAGCACTAAACCACTCAAAAACTCTCAAAATCCCCATCTTGTTTAATCTTACACTCTTATCCTTAGCATAATTCATAGCAAAACTAATTATGCTCCCGCATCCAAGTCTACTAAATTCCCCAACTGGAACCCCAAAACTAAACATCCCTTAGTGGAGTCTCAAGACAACATAATAACCAGCAGAACCAAAATTTCACCTGAACCCCCAAGATAATTTCCTCGGGATAAAAATTCCCATCACCATAACTCAAGGTCCTCAGAATTAACCTCGGCCCTTAAAACTAGTCGTCACAACTTTAGATCCTCAGGAATAACCTCGGTCCTCATAATTTCTCGTTATAACTTTAGGTCCTCAAAATTAACCTCGACCTTTAGAATTGGTCGTCATAACTTAAGGTCCTCAGAATTGACCTCGACCCTCAGAATCACAACTTAAGGTACTCAGAATTGACCTCGACCCTTAGAATTGGTCATCATAACTCTAGGTCCTCAAAAATGACCTCATCCCTCAGAATTGGTCATTATAATTTTAGGTCTTTAGAATTGACCTCGACCTTAAGAATTGGTTGCCACAACTTAAGGTCCTCAGAATTGACATCAACACCTAGAATTAGTCGTCACAACTTCAGGTCCTCAGAATGGACCTCGACCCTCAGAATTGGTCGTCATAACTTTAGGTCCTCAGAATTAACATCGACCCTTAGAATTTGTCATCACAACTTATGGTCTTCAGAATTGACCTTAGCCCACAAAATTGGTCGTCATAACTTTAGGTCCTTAGAATTGACCCCAACCCTTAGAATTAGTCACCCCAACTTTAGGTCCTTAGAATTGACCTTAACCTGTTGAATCAATCATCCCTAACACAACCTCATGTCCTTAAAATTGACCTCAACCCACTGAATTAATCACCCTATCACCTTAGAATCAACATTAACTCGACCTATTAAATCGGTCATCCTTTTCTCCTTAGGTACTCAGAACTAACCTCCAACTACTGAATCGGTCATCCTCATCCCGTTAAGTCCTTAAAACTGACCTCGACCCTCTGAATCGGCGACCATCATCCTCTAGGTTCTCAGAATTAACCTAAAATCCTCTTCCCTAATGCCAATGTGGTGTCTATAATTCAACGACCTTCACTGGGTCTAAGCTCACCCGTCGAGGGGCTATCTGTAGACACCCCATCTAAGCCCATCCTTAGATCCCTAACACTTATTCGTTCACCGCAAACCCTATGTCATACTTTGAGTATCGATTGAGCGTTCTCGAACCACGTTTGACTCCAGTCAACCTCCTCGTTTGAGTGAAAGATTAATGGATCATTGAAGGACTCTTAATCCATTTTCAAAAGGTCCACCCTGTGCATGAATTGACCTTATGGTATGGACAAATAGTCCCTTTCACTAGCAAAAACTGATTTAGAGGCCACCGAGTGCTCTTGACTTCGATCAACTTTCTCGCCTGAGAAAAAGCTTAATGAATCTTTGAAGGGCTTGAAATTTCCTTTCCAATAATTTTTCCTGTGCATGAATCGATCTTATGGTTTGTATTAACGATCCATTTTACCCTAAAATCAGATCTAAAGTCCCTCGAGCACCCTCGACCCCCATTTGACTCAGATCAACTCTCTAGCTTGAGTGAAGCTCAATAAATATTCGAAGGGCTCTAAATTCCCTTTCCAATTATCTATCCCATACACGAATCAACCTTACGGTACAGACGAATAACCCATTTTGCTCCGAAGGGTCACCGAGTGTTTCGGGGCTTCGTTTAACCTTGATCAACTCTCAAAGCTGAATGAAACTAAAGGAAATGTCAAAGGTCACAGAATAATCTTTCCAACGATCTATCCCATGCATGAATCAGTGTTACAGTTCAAACGAGCGATCCATTTTCCTCTAAAAATTTCCTATCTAGTGACCAACAGGCACTTTGGGCCCCATTAGACCTCGGCCAACTCCCAAAATCGGGAGTGTCTTAATGGATTATTAAATGTATATGAATAACCTTTCCAACGATCTAACCCATGTGCAATTTTGATTTACAGTTTGCATTTTGCGATCATTTTCTCAAAAAAACTGACCTAGATTGTCGAATGGCACCCTCAGGACGCTGCCTATTGGCAGTGTGTCTGGGGTTCTATGCCGATAGGCAGGTCCAGGATCCTATCAACCAGCATCCCCAATTGGCCCCATAAATAGAGGCCATGACCCCACTTTAAAAGGCACTCCTGAACATCCCTCTCGATAATTCAAAGAACATTCTCTCTAATTCAAAGTTCTTCCCCTCCTAAAAATCCCATTTTCCTCCTTCCTTCCATCCTTTTTCATACTTCATTTAGCAACTTTCCTCCATATCCTCATACTACCATCATCTCTTTGTAAGATCAACGTATCTACACTCAATATCCACTTCAAGTATTCGTAAGGAGGTCCAATTCTCCATCATTGCCTCTAAATTCTCTTATTTTAGCATTATGTTGTTTTATTTCTACTTTAGCGCTTTATTTCATTACATCACATTTATTGATCTCAAACCTTTATTATTAATATTTGCACACACTTTATTTTCATACCCCCCCCCCCCCCCCAAAAAAAAAATGAAGAGTGTTTACCTATAAATTCCAAAAGAGGGATTCTCACTACAAATCCTCACACTAAAAGCACTTTTTTTCTCTACATACACATATAAGAGAAATCCCTCGTTTAGATTTATGGGTTAAATCCCACCCTATGTTATCTTTGAACCATGTGGACATTGATGCCCCTTGAGCTACGTAGGCATCTTGGGTAAATCCTGAGATTCGAGTCCTCCCTTATGCTCATTTGTTATATTGTATCTATATTATTAATGAATTTCATATTCTTACATGCTTGTGTCTTGTTTGATGTATACATTCATTCTTTTATAAAAACTTGTGATTAACAAACACTTACATTATATTTTGAACTATTATTTGGGGAACACTTGTAAGGATGAACTCACTCCGTCCTTTTCCATGACGCGAGTTGAACGATTCCATTCCTCATTTATATTATGCACATAAGCACACACTTCATGGATTCTAATAGGAGAAGATTAACACATGACCTTGAGAGAACGAAAGAGCGGGATGGGTGCCTAACACCTTCTCATTCCGTAACTTAGTCCTCAAACCTTTGAATATTTGGTTTCGTAAGTAGTAGTATTGTTCGTGATGCCGTTCCCTTAAAGTGGAAACATTTCTTGTGCGTATTTCTGCAAAATAGGCTGACGACTCTATATCTACATATTAACCCACATTGATGATGGTCGAGCGCTCCGAGAAAAGGTACACTTCCATGTGCACACCAGAGAGAGGGGGAAGTCCCCCCAGACCCCTTCGGGATGGCCACAGTATATATATACATACGCACACATGTGCATTTTTAGTCGTTGAAACTTTTGATCATCACATACCGACTAAACTGTTGAATTTGTTTAATGAAATTTGGTGGGTGAGCACATCACAAGTCTAACTTAACAAGCCAAAATTTTTAGACACTGACTGGTAATGACCTAATAAGAGTGATGATCTAAGACTCGGTTAGTTAGATTTTATCACTAAGATTCAACTTGGGTTGCATTATATTGCAATGATTAAAGAAGAATTTTATGTGTAACGTATAAGGAAGGTTATTAACGTCTCAGTGGTTATTCGTGGAACATTTGTGTTCAACAAAATGAACTAAAAGGGTGGGAATAACTTCTAAGGCGGGAAGCTGAGGGTTATGATATTTTGAGTGGTAGTGTCCTCATTTGATTGGTTAGGATTGATAGTTTCCTTGTAAGTTGACACCTGAGATTAAGGTATATAACTAGGAAGGACTACATCAATTCGTAGTAAGCAAACTCATCAGTATCTATAGTTACATAAAATATTCAGTCTATGACAAGAAAGATAGGGTTCATAGTTTACTCATGGGAACCTCTTAATTTTCAGGAAGGAATGCCAACAAGTTTGCCATATTGAGTTTTGTTTGATTCTAAAGGTTGAGTTATTGTTACTCAATGACTATCTGGGTACGGTGTAATTTTAGCTCAATATTGGTGCAGGTTAGTCCGGGTATGGCTGATGCATCATGACAACTGAAAGCGCTTTCCCTGTGATGATTCTTTTAAGTTTGTATGAGCATCCTTGGGTGTGTGTGTATAGTTTCATGATATTTAAAAACATATATTTTGAAGAGAATTTGAAATTGTTTTGCTTGTGTTATATGATTTTTTAGGCCCAGTGGTCCATTCTGTGTGACCTGGTAGGGCTTAGTGTGCAAAAAGGTTATTGATATATGATTTTATAACCCGAAGGTTAGTTCATTAATATAAAAATTTTCAAGGTGATGAAAGCGTGACCATCGAACCGATGTTTGGCTTCTTTTGACTACTAATCCAAGATAACCATCACATATGGTGTCATTGTGTACTATCGTGCATCACATAGGTTGGTGTAACTCTTGAATGAATAACTTGTAGGTTGCAAAGCCTAGGACAACGTCAAACTTGCATAGGATTTGTATTTGCATAAAAATGATTGCGTAAGAGACTGAAAATTTAGAAATTAAAAGGATTTGTCAAACGGTGACATATGACTTGATATGAGGTTATAAATAGATAATATGTTGGTAAGTGACATATGTGAGCCTACGATAATGACTGAGGTGTTGATATATGTGTCGAACTATGTTTTGGGTGTTAGGATAGTCGTGACCCTTAGGGTTTTATCAGTAGTAGTTATCTTCGCTAAGTGCAGAGGCCTATGAGAATTTGTATATCGCTCCTTGAGCAGTAGAGTGAGAACTCTAGTGAACATGTATGTTTAGGTGCAAGAAATATATGACTCCTTAAGGTGATACTTAAGAAATGGAAATTAATAAAGTTTTTAGTGTTTTTGTGGATGTTGTGTGATTGGTGATCACATGTGGTCCGGAGGAGAGAACAATTATAACATAGTGATGATAGGAGACATAGATGATCCTAGATGAATGGATAAATTTCTTGGATGAATTTTCACAAGGATGGAAGAATGTAATACCCTTAATTTTAATTAAGTAATGAAAGTGATAAATAGGCGTTGTTCACAAGATAATCATAAAAAGTTTATGTAAAATATGTGCATGCATGAGTTCAAATAAATTTATACGAGTTGTAAGGTGAATTTTTGGGTGGTCATGTTACATGCATGGTGTTGCAAGGTGAGAAATGATTCTTATAAAGTGATAATATTTTGGTACGATTTTGATAAAGGACATGTTGGTATAGACACTATGACATTTTGTATGGGCTAGCTAAGTGGTGATATAATGATTTAACTATTATGGAAAAATTAATGAGATTAAGTTAGTCATTTAGATAGATCACTTTGAAAATGATTAAGAAGAGAGTTTGATTTAATGCATGTACAAGTTTAAGGAATTCAAGAGACTATAATTTATGACTTGAGGGCCATTATGTAAAAAAGGAATTTTTGTATATGGTGGAAGGAATTTGTAGGTTTGTATATTTTGTTTAAATGAATGTTTATGGAAAATAAACGTTTACGTGGGCTTATATTTATAATAATACTTAAAGAAGATTATGGGGAAAAGGTAGGATAATAGAGGAATTATACCTATATCTAGTATTGAAATTACAAACATGTGAAAGTATAGAAACATAAATGTCGCGGTTGTGGCTGTAAGGAACCATGACTATTCTGTTAGAAGACACAATAGCGTAGTTCCAACCACGATCACGGTTTGGAGTTTGGAAATCTACCCGAACCAATATTTATTCTAACTATGGCAACCAAAGACCTATACACAATGAATGTGTCTCCCTAAAGGACACTAACCTCATGCTATCCCATTTTGCACATGTTGAATAAATATAATAGAAGTGAAGGAATTAAAAATGTAGAAAGAAAGAGAAGAAATGTTTATTTTCCTTTAAGTTTTACCTTCTATCAAGGAGCAGACTAGCTCCATTTCGAAATAAACTTACACCATGTAATGGGATTTAGCCATTACTCTTAAGACACCTGCACCTACACTTTAATGGTAGTATATTCCTATATATTTGGACGTAGAGATTAGGGTTTGTTTTGGAGTTTTTGAGTCACATTTTAATTGAGTTTGAAGGGGAATTTTAAGGAAGATTTCTTGGACATTTTGATGGGAGTTTAGTAACCCCTTTGAGGCCACCTTTGGAGGTGTGGAGTTGCCCTGTTCTTCAACTTGTTCTCACCATTTTAGACTCATAAGATTTTATTTTTATATTTCATTCATATTCTAAAATTATGTCAAATGCATGATAGTTATATGTATATGTGCATATATGCATAATAAATATACGTGATACATATTTAGTAAACATGTTATGATTTCATGTTAAAATATATGTTAAAAAGTGGGTTCGAAACATGGTTATCAAGTTGTGAATTTTGCAAAATATAAAAGTGATGATTTTTATGGAAGAAACATGTGTTAAAGTTATTATTACATGTGAAATAATCCCATTTTATATACGAAATCATTAGGATTTCATGTAAAGAACAAACAGGAATAAAAATGGTATCAAATTATTGTTCAATCAGCATATCTTAGTATTTCCACAAAAATAACCATTTTTTAAGATATTATTAAACCTTTAATAATTTGATACCATTGAACAATAAATGGACATGTTTTAATAGTAGTTTTTCTATTAAAATGAATTGTGATTTTAATCCATATTGAGAACGTGTGATAATTGATTAACTTCGCAAATTTCTAATATAGCACACTTATTTAATTTCAGCCCCTAAGCATGCATCTAAGGTGCGTGTGTCAACCCATAAATAAATAAAGCATGTGACACAAAAATATGCTGAGACACAGAATTCAGGAAAAAACCCCTTTCGGGTAAAACCTTTATTTCACTATGAATATACAAGCCGTAACTTACAATTACATAGAGAAATCTTCAATGGATCAACGCGCAGCCAACCCACAAAGACACGCAGTCTTCAACTCAGCAAGAGAATACACGCAGCACCCTCCAAGGACTCGCAGCGCAAACAACGAAGGTAGAACCGCAGCTCTCCTCAATGACACGCAGCCAGAAAACTTTGTAGAGACTCCCTCAGCAATGACACGCAGCCCTCGGTTGCAAAGATCTCTCCACAAAGATGAACAACAACAAAGTTTGTGTTCTAGGGTTCCAAAAGATTCACAAAAGGAATTGGGATTTTTGTGTGTGAATCAAAAAGATGTTTGGCACATCAAAAATTGAAGTCTTGTTGTGTTTCTACTCTTAAAAACGTTTTCTCAAAGACTTGAAAAATACACCACCGAAATAGGTATATATATAGGAAAAACAAATTAGTGGTAAAACAATTCACGGAACTGCTCGAGTTTATCCCAGGCGGGCCGGTCCGGCTTGGGGGCGGATCGGTCCGACCTCGGATCGGTTATTTTAAAATTTGCCTTCTTCGGTTCGCATTCGATCCGGGGTATACTGGATTTTCAGCAGGCGGACCGGTCCGGGTAGAGGGCGGATCGGTCCGGTAGCGGATCGATCCGGTAGGGAGGCGGACCGGTTCTGTTTTCCCAGAAAAATAAATGCCTCATTTTTCTTGAAAAAACTTACTTCTTATTTTTATAAAAAACATTTTATAAAAATTTCCCAATACTAAATATGAACTTTAAGGAACATAAAAACAAAATTTTACCAAGTTCATTCTCGCAGAGGCTATGATGTTTTAAGACACTTTGATATTCGGATCCGTTGATGTAGATGCGATCTTGAGTTTCTTCAACGGTGTAACGGCGTACGACATACAAATTGATAATGGACAAAAAATGTCCTTACAAATCTCCCCCTATGTCTATGCCGGTACATACATAAAAAAATCCGAATTATCAACTAATGACCTATACAAATCTACCCTCCCATGAACCCTAAAGATGGAAAGATACAAATGTTTAAATCTTCATCGTTTGTTCTTCAATCTTCAACAATCATCAAATCTCAAAGCTTTTCTCATCAGGGTGTGCAACATATTGATCTTCAATCTTTATACCTACACACATGAGACAAAGCAAATACCACATGACATATCGAGTTTGAAATGAGATAAACATAAAAACTCCCCCAAAATACAAACTCCCCCATAATATGATAATTCTTTCTCCCCCTTTATATGATGTCCCCAAATAGACAAATGAGAAGAATGAATCAAACAAGAGAAATCGGGGTGTCACAGTATACAAAAAAACACAAACTATTTTTTTGATTTTTCAAATTTTTCATACAAAGATAGGAAACCAATATGTACAAATATGATACAAAAATCACACCATGGATTTAGACTCAAACAACCAAGTCATGGAAATGGAATGAATGGGTGTGAACACATTCGATAGGAAAATCAACTCAATCAATCATATGTGCACGATGCATACGAGTACTCCTAACGAATGAACATCAAAGGTATCCTTAGGTGAAAAAATTGTTGAATTTAGATGACATCGTCTTATGCAAATCAACAAATCAAAGTCAAATGATTTCCACACCAATAACGTCCAAAACTATATAGCGCATTTTCAAGCATTTCAAGGACGTGCAAACCCGTTTTAAATTCTCCAACCAAACTCCCTCATATATATTTTCTTTTAGAGGTAATCTAAATTCTCAAACTTTGGAGAATTGGAGCAAAAACCTAAATGGCCCATAATTGGCATGAATTTCTTTTTATTGCCTTTCAATTTTTTTTTTCGGGCTCTTTTAACCTCTTTGGACCTCGGATAATAAAATTCCTCAATTTTTTAGGTCCAATTTAACGGTGGCTTAGTATTCGCAAAGGTAAAATGAACCTTTCGCAGCCCTTCCCCGTTTTTAAAGAAAGCACACAAACTCACAAAACGGTTTTTATATGCACAATTTCCTTATAAAAAATTATCGCGCTTGGTTCGTTTTAAGGACAGGATTGAAGTGAAAACACCCAACCAACATGTGATAAGACAAGCACAATAATCAAACAAATCCGTGCATGTGTGCAATAAAGGAAACATGAGTCAAACATGTAGGAAGTAACACTTAATTACATCTTAATGACTCCAAAAATTATAAAGCACATGGATGAATTGACCTATTGTCTCAAAACACTATCAAATAGTCACATGAAAATGGAATGATGTTGTGACTTGGTCATCCAAAGTGTTCATCCATAAACGGTGCAACAACAAAAAAAATCTTTTTGCATTTTTCAAAATTTTTGTCAACATAAAATCTTTTTGTATTTTTCAAAACAAAAATATATACAAAAAAGATACATACTAGCAATAGGCAAACAATGACATCATGAAAATCACCCTATGCTAGTAAACAAGTCAAACCTCAATCATTAGGTGCAGAGGGGTTTTCCAAAGGTGGTGACAACTTATGAAAAACCTCCATCAATTCTTGTGAAGTTTTGACTAAAAACTTAACTTGCTCACCTAAATGTGCAAACTCTCTCATGTAGTCTCCGGGAGCATGTAAAGTATCATGTGTGGGTGCATGTGTGCCAGAAACACGTCTAGAAGCAAAACGTGACACATACCCCAACTTGAAGCAAAATTCCCTAAGGTGACCTCTCCTCTTGCAATGTGAGCAAACATATATAGGCCTAGGAACACCTCTCTCAAAAACTCTAGTACGCACTTTCCTAATAGGAATGGGACGCCTAGGTGGGTTAGGGTGAGACACATGTGAAACTGTCACTAAAGTGGGAACCGGCTCGGGTGCTAATTGGGAAGCAGACGCACCGTCATGACTTATTCCTAACTTCTCACCTTTACCCTTAAGAACCACCTTTTCAACCTTCTTAGGTGCGTTCTCAAACTTGACTTTGACCACCCTGGCACGTTCGAGATCACTCTCGAGTTGGGATACACGTGTCGTCAGACTAGACAACGTGTCGGTCAAATCACACTTCTCCTTTCTCAAAACCTCCTTCTCTTTCTCCAAATCTAAAACCCGACGACCTAAATCCCTATTATACTTCTTTGTTTTCAAGGTCTCGGTGTATAAATCTCTAAAAGCTTTTTGGAGATCACTTTCATCTCCACTTTCACTCTCACTTTCTCCCTCACTTGAAGCGCTCAAACCATCACTATCACTTTCGTGTGCAATATTGTGGGACAAGGTGGGTGTGCTCACACGACTAGAAAAAGCTACAAACTTCTCACCACTAGTCTCATCACCCTCACCTTCACTACTATCACTAAGTGTGGAGGGCATAGCTACTTTCTTTCCTTTCTTTCTAAGCCACGTAGGACACTCAAACGACTTATGTCCATTACCCCCACATTCAAAACAAGTGATGTTCTCAAACACTTCCTCACACTCCTCATCGGATTTATTCTCTTTTTCCCTCTCACCACTTTCTTTAGCCTTTCCTTTCTTTTTATTTTTCTCAAAAAAATTCCTTTTATTGGAAGAATTATTTTTGTTCATGTTGAGAAATTTTTTAAAATTTTTCGCAAACAAGGCCATATCATTAAAATCAAAATCTCCCTCAGAATCGGACTCACAAACTTTTTCTTTCTTTTTCTTAAAATGAGTCTTTAAAGCAATACCATTATCCTTAGCCTTAATGGTTTTAGGAAACATGTCTATCTCATAGGTTTGAAGATCTCCTACAAGTTCTTCCAACTTAAGTGATTTCAGATTTCCCAAAGAGTTCAAAACAGTGACTTTCAGAATAAAGCGTTTTGGAAGAGATCTCAAAATCTTTTTAACGACACGCGTGTTATCAATCACCTCACCCAAATTAAAACTAGTGTTAACAATGTCTGACAAACGTGCATAAAATTCATCAAAGCATTCGGACTCAGACATGGTGATAGTCTCAAATTGGGTGGCCAGATTTTGTAACTTAGACTCTTTAACAGCGTTCGTACCCTCATGTGTCAGTTTCAAAACATCCCAAGCCTCCTTAGACGTGGAGCACGTCATGATTCGGCGATGCTCATCAGGAGTGATAGCACCAGAAATAGCACTCAGACCACGGGAGTTAAAATTGGACAACTTATAATCATCCTCAGTCCAGGCTGACACGGGTTTTAGAGAGGTGATGTTATTAACGGTGACCGTGGGAGGAGTCCAACCATTTTCGCAAAGCAACCAAACCCGCTCGTCAATAGATTTTAAAATCGATTTCATACGAGCTTTCCAATAGGCATAATTAGACCCATCAAAAATAGGCATCTGATTATATAAGTGCTCCATAGGAAAAAATGCGAATTTTCACAAAACTGATTTTTCAAAAAAAATCAATATCACACGATTTTGCGGAAAATAGGAATACGCAATAAATTAGCGTAACCTGCTCTGATACCAATTTGAGAACGTGTGATAATTGATTAACTTCGCAAATTTCTAATATAGCACATTTATTTAATTTCAGCCCCTAAGCATGCATCTAAGGTGCGTGTGTCAACCCATAAATAAATAAAGCATGTGACAAAAAAATATGCTGAGACACAGAATTCAGGAAAAAACCCCTTTCGGGTAAAACCTTTATTTCACTATGAATATACAAGTCGCAACTTACAATTACATAGAGAAATCTGCAATGGATCAACGCGCAGCCAACCCACAAAGACACGCAGTCTTCAACTCAGCAAGAGAATACACGCAGCACCCTCCAAGGACTCGCAGCGCAAACAACGAAGGTAGAACCGCAGCTCTCCTCAATGACACGCAGCCAGAAAACTTTGTAGAGACTCCCTCAGCAATGACACGCAGCCCTCGGTTGCAAAGATCTCTCCACAAAGATGAACAACAACAAAGTTTGTGTTCTAGGGTTCCAAAAGATTCACAAAAGGAATTGGGATTTTTGTGTGTGAATCAAAAAGATGTTTGGCACATCAAAAATTGAAGTCTTGTTGTGTTTCTACTCTTAAAAACGTTTTCTCAAAGACTTGAAAAATACACCACCGAAATAGGTATATATATAGGAAAAACAAATTAGTGGTAAAACAATTCACGGAACTGCTCGAGTTTATCCCAGGCGGACCGGTCCGGCTTGGGGGCGGATCGGTCCGACCTCGGATCGGTTATTTTAAAATTTGCCTTCTTCGGTTCGCATTCGATCCGGGGTATACTGGATTTTCAGCAGGCGGACCGGTCCGGGTAGAGGGCGGATCGGTCCGGTAGCGGATCGATCCGGTAGGGAGGCGGACCGGTTCTGTTTTCCCAGAAAAATAAATGCCTCATTTTGCTTGAAAAAACTTACTTCTTATTTTTATAAAAAACATTTTATAAAAATTTCCCAATACTAAATATGAACTTTAAGGAACATAAAAACAAAATTTTACCAAGTTCATTCTCGCAGAGGCTATGATGTTTTAAGACACTTTGATATTCGGATCCGTTGATGTAGATGCGATCTTGAGTTTCTTCAACGGTGTAACGGCGTACGACATACAAATTGATAATGGACAAAAAATGTCCTTACACATATATGTTATTAAGTGCAGGATGTTTATGTTGTTTTCATGAAAGTCTTTATTATCATAGTAAGCTAATACCTTAGTCATCCCATCAGGCTAATAAATGAGGTAAGTCAATTGCTTGTTGATTATCAATGTAAATCAAAACCTAATTAGGGATAAACAAGTTAGGAACTCCTACACTAGATTGGATTATTTGTAATTGGGTTGGTTATGTATTGATGGGATTATGATTAGTAAATGCATTGGTTATTGATTTGTAAATTAGAAAACGTTACTTAGCCATAATTTTAAATCATGTGATTGAATAATATGTTAACATATTTTTTTTTCATTTCATGTGCGCATGTAATTGGAGAACAATTAATGAAGTTCAACTGATTCTAGTTACTTTATTTATTCATGTAATTTTACTTATCTTTTCTTTTATGTAACATAGTCTTATATGTAGTTATAAATTATTGGTTGACTGTTGTGCTCGTGTTCACCCCTTCCTTAAGTGGTTGTTATTTGGGTGAACACAAATTGGTGGAATGGATTGTACATTCATGGACACATAGTAATTTTATGATTAATTTAATTATAATGAATTGAAATTGGACTTGCTATGTATGACTGATATTTGTTTAGGGCTTGCACCTTAATGGATGCACACTAATTTTACGATTGATTTATATAAAATGAACTAAAAATGGACTTTTGGGTATGATTGGGAGTTCTTATATAAAAAATGACCTTAGTTTCAACCTATTTATGTAGGTGAATTAAATTTTGAAGACTTTTTAATGGGTTTCCCACAATACAAAAAGTGGATGGGAGAGCGTACTAGAGTCCATGATAATCATATAAAGGACGTTCATGAAATTGTTAAATATGCAGATAAAAGTTTTAATAATGACAAGATCCCATGCCCATGTACTCATTGTATGAACGAAAAATTTAAGTCTTTAGAAGACATTGATTTGCATTTGCTAAGGTAGGCTATGTCGTAAGACTACAAGATATGCACATTCCACGGGGAAAAGAATGTACTAGATATTCAGAAGAATTATTGGTACCCGATCGGGTAAGGAGACTTAATCGTCCTTTGACTGACCTAATTGATGATGCTTATGGAGTCCACCGTCATCAAAATCACCAGCATATGGATTCAGATACTGTGCATTATGAACAAGTCAATGAAAAAGTTGATGTTGAATTACCTGATGATAAAAAATATATATGGTTGAAAGTTGATGCAACTACACCTATGTATGAAAATTGCTACGAAGATCACTCGATATTGTCTACAATGATCGATTTGCATAATCTAAATATTCAGTTCAGTTCATCGGGCAATAACATGACCGTAATTATTAAGTGGGTTAAAGACATTCTCATGAAAGAGAACATGTTACTCGATAGTTATCCAACTAGGAAGAAGTGCTTGAAGGGTTTGGGTTTAAAGTACAAATCTATTCATGCATTCAAGTGTGATTTCTTATTATACCTAAACAAACACGAACTGAAGGATAAGCATCTTGTATGAAATGAGACAAGATATACGATTTGTGAGAGTGGAAAAATTAAACTCGTAAAATTTTGCAAGTGCTCACAAGTTACATATAATGTATTGAAGTGTTTTCCACTCAGGCCATGATTGAAAATTTTTCATTGTACCACGGATAACACAGGCCTTGACATGGCATGCTCGAGCCAAGGTGGGTGGGAATCTCATATGTCATCTTATTAATTCGCTCATATAACAACTTTCAAATGCTCGACTCCCGGAATTTGTAAATAAACCACACAATGTCCATCTTGGATTATCAACCGATGGGTTTAACCCTTTAGGTAATTTAAGCACTAATCAGAGTTACTGTCTAATTCTCATGGTTCCGTTAAGTCTCCCTCCAACACTGTGCTTGATAAAATAGTTCACAATATTGTCATTTTTTATACTCGGGCCAATGACTCCCAACGACGATATTAACATTTTCTTAGCCTCGTTAATTAGATAACTTAAAGAGTTATGGAATCAAGGCGTGAGGGCATTTGATTATCATGAGGGTGAAAAGTTCACACGTAAAGCGATGGTGTTGTGGGAAATCCATGACTTTCCAGCCTATAGACCTTGTCCAGTTACAATTTTCAATGTTATTATGGATGTCCCATATGTGGGGAGGACTCTGATTTCGCTTGGATACATCATAGTGTTAAGATAAGTTATGTCGGTCATCATAGATTTTTACTTAGCAGTCAACCTTTTTGGAATAATAAGTCTATATTTTACCCATCGATCACGAGCATAGGATGCAACCTGATCAAATTTTTGGTTATCAAATCGACTATAAGGCAAAGGCTAATAGCTGATGTTTCACCTAATGGGTCCCACAAACTGGGAATGTAATTAAGTTTGGTTGAGAAAAATTTATATTGATTGAGGCTATTCATAAATTTAATTTTAGTTTTGTATGTGTACCCACAATATTTATTTTCCAAGTGTAACGAGTCGAACTCATTAGATGTTTTAAGTTGTGGCAACGTTATGTCATAGTTTTCTTATACCCGGATGACAAAGTTCAAAGGTACTCACTTAAAACTAAAAGTTAGATTTGTGAGTAGCCTTGACCAATACCATTTTTCTCAACCAAACTTAATCGTATTCCCAATTTGTGGAACTCGTTGGGTGAAACACAGGCTATTAGCCGAGATTATAGCGTTGGATAAAAGAATATTGTGTATATATACAATTTATCCGAGCCTATATGTGACAACCCAGATATAATTATGATAAATTATATTTAAATCATGCTTATCTTATGTGATATGAATAATGTGTTATTATTATATCTAATGTTAAGTTATTATGTTTATTATAATCCTACTTTCATAAATCATGAAAGGTCGAATTATTTACAAACACAAAATTTTGTTGTTTTTGATAGAAATATTCCTGTTAGAGACTAGTTTTGACCATTATAAAATTAAAATTGACTTGAGGTAAAAACTAGATAGTTGTATACATGTGACTTAGGGTTGTAACACAACAAACGGTGCATCAAACGGATGTACGAGTAAGAAGTTAGATGAAATTTACGAACAAGAGGCAAATCTGTCAATTCCCTTTAAGTGGTAAATTGTCTTTTATTCAACCAAATGGTTTAATTTGATTGGTTGGCTTGGGAGGCAGCCTTGGACGACCTTATACCCTTGAAATAGCTTTATACTTCATCCAAAATCATCCATGAAAGGGTTTTACCTTGAGGAAAGGGAATTAGGGAGTTTAGGAAGGAAACGTGAGGAGAAAGAGTGTAGAAAAATCCATAGAAATTACGTAAAAGTCCCGAAGGTAATCCTAATCTCAAATCTTGTTATTTTTCTTATATTACTGATTTATATTATATAAACTATCATAGGTTTACTAAAGTTTCATCCCTTTATATATATGTATGGTTAGATGCAAGTTTATGTTAAGTTGAATGTAGAAACCCTTAAAATTGCTTTGTATTGAAATCCCTTGTATTCAAACTTGCATATCTCTTTGTGTACTTACTAGAATTGAGAAATTCCAATTGAATATGAAATTAGACTCATATATTCATATTATATCATAAAGTTAGAATTTATATCCTTGTGGTTAGGCCGTAATGATGATTTCAAATTGGTACATAGTTGCTGTTTGTATATCTGATTTTGGTATGCCCTATGTTTAGTCAAGCTTTTGAGATAGCAAATGAAGTCAAACAATTATGAAAATTTAATTATGTACTATTAAGTATGTTTACTAGAAATGGTTTGAAAATCATGGAAATTTATGATTCATAAAAATTATGAAAATTCTTGCAAGTTGAAGGAATAATAGAGGAGCTTGTATGCCAGATTTCTTGTGTTGTAAAGAAATGGTCATAACTTGCCCTAGGAAGCTTGAAAAATTACACCGTCACTTGTATTGGAAAGTATATTCATATATGTTTTCATATTGATAAGGTTGGACCCATGTATTTACACAATTTAGGAATATAGGATGGTTGAGTATAGAGGGCAATAATCTGAGGCCATACTGGATACCCCATGAAGGGTTATTGTTATCTCCTCTTTCCAAAGAGTATTTTGAATACATGTTTCATGTGTATATACATTTAGAAGTATACTTTCATGTTACTTGGTTTTGATAATAAATTCCTTATGAGGTATTTCTTACGATTGAATGTTCATAACTTTATTAACATGGATAGCATTGTTTTGTCTTTACTCATGGTTTATGAAATGTGACTTAAGTGGAATTATGTTGTTGGTACATAGTCATGAAAAATTACATAATTATGTTAGGATAATACTTATAATTGAGATTCAGTACTGATTTAGTTGGATTGACAGGTGTAAGGTCTAATCAACCCAGTTCAGCTCCACCCGAAGGAAACATAAATACATAGTTGACAACCCAAGGTGAGTGTACTCACTGGAATGATGTATTTGTATACTGTTATGAATGTGATCATGATGTTATGAATATAAAATTTTTCATTTCGGTTTACCGAAATGGGAGGTTACTCATCGACCCGGAATGGGGGAGATTTGTCTATTAATGACAAGGGGTTACTCCTCGACCAGGAATGGTGGAGAATTGTCTATTTAGACATGATATGTGAATCATGATTTGGAAAAGTTGGTCATTCATTATGAATGAGCCAGATAAGTTAATACATAAGTATATGGACATGATTTATTGAATTTAAATTCATGAAGTAGTATAGTAGTGATGCATTCACTGGGATATTTTTGCTCATGGTTCCTATGTTCACATTTTTCAGGTAATGCGATGTCACTGCCAAATCTAGGAAGTCGGGATGGGTTAGCCAGGAATGGAAGAAACAAAGATTTTGTTTAAATGTAAATGATGTAATTAGGTTAAATTATCCTTCAAGAAAGTTTGTATAAGTATGACTACTCTGATGTTGTAAAAAGGTTTTCAGTTATATGGATTTACAATGATGACTCTAAAATTAAAACTCGTGTTTATGGTTTGGTTAAATTAATCATGGTTTGACTCACTTTAACTTTCAAACTTAATTATAAGTAACTGGGTTGGGGTGTGTCAGCTTTTGGTATCAGAGCCTAGGTTTTATAGGTTCTGGAGTGAGAAGTATCTAGATTTGGCTGTGAATGTTAGAAATATATTTTATTTGATACTAACAATTATGTTAGGAAAGATTTGTATATCTGCATGATGTTATATCTTTGATTCATTTCAGATATAAGAGAATGGAACGAGGGAATGAAAATATGAGACTAGAAGATGAGGCTTCAAATATTCCAGCAGAAGCGAAGGTTTAGCAACCTGTTCAGATAAATGTGAAACCCTATCCAGAACAACTGACAGATATGAAAAAAATGGCATGTGCTATGACTCTAATGGCACAGCAGCAAGCTAGATTTATGGCACAGATGGAAGAACAACAGACCAGGCAACTGGAGGCATAAGCATTGGCTAGGGCTAAGGAGGTGATACACTGGGAAGAAAGGAGTACTTCATATGAGAAATTTATTAAGATGAACCCACCATCGTTTGAAGGAGCAATTGATCCAGCAGAGGCAGAAGTCTGGGTTAAAGAGATTGAACTTATCTTTGGGGTAATGAGGATGCCTAAAAATCAACAGGTGACCTTGGCGGTGTATATGCTGAAAGGAGAAGCTAAGTACTGGTGGGATGCCACAAAACATTTGTTGATTACTCCAGGAGGCGGGAACGTGATCTCATAGGACGCTTTTGTTAAAGCCTTGTATGAAAAATATTTCCCCCCAATGTATCAAAAACAAAAGTAGAAGGAATATTTCATGTTGAATCAGGGGAGTATGGCAGTTAGAGAATATGAATCTAAACTTACAGCCTTATCTCGTTTTGCTTCGAGGTTTATACGGAATGAGGAACATATGTGCATCCGATTTCTTGATGGACTAGAGTTAGTTATTAAATCAAGGCTATCGGCTTTAGAGACTGTTAATTATTCAGCCTTGGTGAACAAAGCCCTGCTGGTAGAAAAGGACGTGAATGAAGCAAGAGGGAATCGAGAACGAGGTGTAAAGAGAAGCAGATTTGATCCAAACTATAAAAAGGGTAGTGATACCGAATATTCAAGGTTTGGAGGGCAGAAATTCCAACAGGGTAGAGGTGGAAGTAGTTTGCAAAGGGGTGAAGCTAGTGGTGGAAGAGGTTCAGGAGTTTCAACATAAGGAGATCCGAATGTTTATTTCTTTTGTGGGACATCGGGACATATAAAGAGAAATTGCCCAAAGTTACAGAATATAGAATGTTTTAACTGTCAATAGAAGGGCCATCTGAGAAAGAATTGTCCTATGTTATCCAGAGCGATTTCAGTCAGTAGTGTGGGGCCTCATAAAGGATCCTCTCCAGGCAGTGCCACCAGAGGAAGAGGTACAGAACAAGCAACTGGATCGAGGGCAGGAGGAAGAGTGTTTGCAATGACGCTGCAAGATGCCCATGCTACACCAGAAGTGGTTACAGGTAAACTTTCTATTGCAAATAAAGATCTATATGAACTCATTGATCCTGGATCTACGCATTCATTTGTAGCATTGCATATTGTTTCACATTAGGTATACCATGTTCATTTCTCAATTGTGCCTTATATATTTCTACCCCAATGGAAAGTGTGATTTTTGGTTGAGCACGTTTATAAAGATTGGGTCTTACGAATGGGTGAGCGAGATTTCTACGTTGATTTGATACTGTTGGCCATTTGATATTTTGATATTATATTGGGGATGGATTGGTTATCATCGTATTATGCCTCCATTGATTGTTTTTGAAAATAAGTTACGTTTCATCTGCCTGGTGAACCTGAGTTCCAGTTTACAGGAGAAAGGAATGTTATCCCTAATTGTCTTATCTCAGCAATTAAGAGCAGAAAGCTATTGAGTAAAGGTTGTACAGGGTATTTAGCTTATGTTGTTGATACTAGTAAAGAGACAGTTAAAATTCAAGATATACTAGTGGTTAGAGAATTTTCTGATGTCTTCCCAGAGGAATTGCCAGGACTGCCACCCAATAGGGAAGTAGAGTTTTCCATTGAATTAATTCCAGGTCCTGGTCCAATTTCTCTTGCTCCATATAGAATGTCACCAACGGAGTTGAAAGAATTAAAAGTGCAATTATAAGATCTGATAAGAAGAGGTTTCATTCGGCCTAGTGTTTCGCCATGGGGAGCCCCAGTGTTATTTGTGAAAAAGAAAGATGGGACAATGCGATTATGTATTGATTATCGAAAGTTGAATAAGGTGACCATCAGAAATAAGTACCCTCTATCTCATATCGATGACTTGTTTGACCAATTACAGGGGGCCACAGTATTTTCGAAGATTGATTTGAGATCGGGTTACCACCAATTGAAAGTAAAGGATAATGATATTTCTAAAACGGATTTTCGGACTCGATATGGGCACTATGAATTTTTGGTGATGCCATTTGGATTAACTAATGCTCCAGCAGTTTTTATGGATTTGATGAATCGAGTATTCCACCCTTTCATTGATTCATTTGTGATTGTATTCATAGATGATGTGTTGATTTACTCGCGTAGCATGGAGGAACATGAGAAACATTTGAGACTTGTATTGCAGATTTTGAGAGAGAAGAAATTGTTTGCTAAATTCAGGAAGTGTGAGTTTTGGTTGAATGAAATTGTGTTTTTAGGGCACGTTGTCTCGGGAAATGGGATATATGTTGATCCAAAGAAGGTGGAAGCAATTGTTGAATGGGAGAGTCCTAAGAATGTGACATAAATTAGGAGTTTCCTAGGATTAGCAGGTTACTATCGCAGATTCATTAAGATATTTTCATCAATAGCATTACCATTGACAAAGTTGACTCGTAAAGAAGTGAAGTTTGTGTGGGATGAAGAATGCGAAAGGAGTTTTAAAGAATTAAAGAAGCGGTTGGTTTCAGCCCCTATACTTACTATTCCATGTGGGAATGAGTCTTTTGTGATCTATACAGATGCTTCATTTCAAGGGTTAGGATGTGTTCTTATGCAGAATGGGAAGGTAATAGCATATGCTTCCAAACAATTAAAGACGCATGAACGAAACTACCCTACACACGATTTGGAGCTAGCGGCCATTATTTTTTCTTTAAAGTCGCGGAGACATTACTTGTATGGAGAAACTTATGAGATATTTACTGATCATTAAAGTTTGAAATACTTGTTTACACAGAAATAATTGAATTTGAGACAGAGGCGTTGGATAAAGCTGATTAAAGACTATGACTGTACCATCCATCATCATCCTGGGAAGGCCAATGTAGTAGCAGATGCTTTGAGTCGAAAATCATCAGGGATTCTTGGTTGCATATGATGTGCCCATGTTGGAATTATTCTTGACTTGGCATCAATGGGGATTGAATTGAAGTTTTCAAAAAGGGGAGGATTATTAGCACATGTAACAGTGAGACCTTTATTGGCAGTACACATACGAAATTTGCAGATCAGTGATCCATTCCTTGAGAAGAAGAAACAAGAAGTTCGGGATGGTAGAGAGAGTGACTTTGAGATTAAGAATGATGAATCATTGTGTTATAAAAATAGAATTTGTGTACCTAATGACCCACCCTTAAAGAAGGATATATTAGAAGAGGCACATAGTTCTATTTACTTTATGCATCTGGGAGGTACCAAAATGTACGGAGATTTGAAAGAGTATTGCTGGTAAAACAATATGAAACGTGAGATTGCAGAATTTGTAGCTAAATGTTTAGTATGCCAGCAAGTAAAGGCGGATCATCAGAAGCCAGCGGGATTATTACAGACATTGCCTATCTCGTAATGGAAGTGGGAACATATAACGATGGACTTTGTTACCGGATTACCCCGATCACCAAAGGGGCATGATTCTATTTGGGTTATTGTAGACCGATTGATGAAGTCAGCCCATTTTCTTCCAGTTAAGACCACCTACACTGTTGACAAGTATGCACATATGTACGTTGATGAGATTATCCGTTTACATGGGGCACCAATGTCAATTGTATCAGATAGAGATCCAACGTTCACTTCTAAGTTTTGGCCTCATTTACAGAATGCCATGGGCACAAGTTTGAAGTTCAGCACTGCATTTCATCCATAAACCGATGGGCAATCTGAAAGGACGATTCAAATATTAGAAGACATATTACGAGATTGTGTATTTGACTTGAAGGGTAGTTGGGACAATCATTTGCCATTGATGGAATTCTCATATAATAATAGTTATCAGTCCACTATTGGTATGGCTCCGTATGAAGATTTATATGGGAGGAGATGTATAACGCCTTTGTGTTGGAATGAAGTAGGTGAAAGGAAAATTTTGGGTCCTGAATTGATAGATATGACAACTGAAAAGATCAAAATGATTCGAAAATGGATAAAGATAGCACAAAGCAGGCAGAAATTTTATGCAGATAAGAGGAAACATCCATTAGAATTTCAAAAGGGGGATTTTGTATTCCTACGTATTTCACCATGGAAAGGCGTTATGAGATTTGGGAAAAAGGGGAAACTAAGTCCAAGATACATTGGACCATATGAAGTGTTGGAAAGAATTGGGTCACTGGCATATAGATTAGCATTACCTTCAGAGTTGTCTCGTTTACATGATGTTTTTCATGTATCGATGCTTCGTAAGTATTTGGCGGATCCATCTCATCAGTTGAAAACTCAACCAATTGAACTGAAGGAAGACTTGCCGTACATCGAGGAACTAATGGAAATTATTAATCGTAAGGAGAAAGTATTGAGAAATAAAGTTATTCCCTTAGTTAAAGTTATGTGAATGAGTCATGGAGTTAAAGAAACAACTTGGGAAATGGAGGATAGCATGAGGAAACAGTATCCCCATTTGTTTGGTAAGTGACCTTTATATTAAATTTCGGGGATGAAATTTTCTAAGGGGGGGAAGTTGTGACAACCCGGATATAATTATGATAAATTATATTTAAATCATGCTTATCTTATGTGATATGAATAATGTGTTATTAGTATATCTAATTTTAAGTTATTATGTTTATTATAATCCTACTTTCATAAATCATGAAAGGTCGAATTATTTACAAACACAAAATTTTGTTGTTTTTGATAGAAATGTTCCTATTAGAGATTAGTTTTGACCCTTATAAAATTATAATTGACTTGAGGTAAAAACTAGATAGTTGTATACATATGAGTTAGGGTTGTAACACAACAAACGGTGCATCAAACGGATGTACGAGTAAGAAGTTAGGTGAAATTTACGAACAAGGGGCAAATCTATCAATTCCTTTTAAGTGGTAAATTGTCTTTTATTAAACCAAATGGTTTAATTTGATTGGTTGGCTTGGGAGGCAGCCTTGGCCGACCTTATACCCTTGAAATAGCTTTATCCTTCAGCCAAAATCAGCCATGAAAGGTTTTTACCTTGAGGAAAGAGAATTAGGGAGTTTAGGAAGGAAAAGTGAGGAGAAAGAGTGTAGAAAAATCCATAGAAATTACGTAAAAGTCCCGAAGGTAATCCTAATCTCAAATCTTGTTATTTTTCTTATATTATTGATTTATATGATATAAATCATCATAAGTTTACTAAAGTTTCAGCCCTTTATATAAGTATGGTTAGATGCAAGTTTATGTTAAGTTGAATGTAGAAACCCTTAAAATTGCTTTGTATTGAAACCCCTTGTATTCAAACTTGCATATATCTTTGTGTGCCTACTGGAACTGAGAAATTCCAATTGGATATGAAAATATACTCATATATTCATATCATATCCGAAAATTAGAATTTATATCCTTGTGGTTAGGCCGAAATGATGATTTCAAATTTGTACATAATTGCTTTTTGTATACTTGATTTTGGTATGCCCTAAGTTTAGTCAAGCTTTTGAGATAGCAAATGAAGTCAAAAAATTATGAAACTTTAATTCTGTACTATTCATATGTGTACTGGAAATGGTTTGAAAATCCTGGAAATTTATGTTGTATAAAAATTATGAAAATTCTTGCAAGTTGAAGGAATAATAGAGGAGCTTGTAGGGAAGATTTCTTGTGTTGTAAAGAAATGGTCATAACTTGCTCTAGGTAGCTTGAAAAATTACATCGTCACTTGTATTTGAAAGTATATTCATATATGTTTTCATATTGATAAGTTTGGACCCATTTATTTACACAATTTAGGAATATAGGATGGTTGAGTATAGAGGGCAATGATCTGAGGCCATACTGGATACCCCATGAAAGGATATTGTTATCTCCTCTTTCCAAAGAGTATTTTGAATACATGTTTCATGTGTATATAAATTTATAAGTATACTTTCATGTTACTTGGTTTTGATAATAGATTCCTTATGAGGTATTTCTTACGATTGAATGTTCATAACTTTATTAACATGGATAACATTGTTTTGTCTTTACTCATGGTTTATGAAATGTGACTTAAGTGGAATTATGTTGTTGGTACATAGTCATGAAAAATTACATAATTATGTTAGGATAATACTTATAATTGAGATTCAGTACTGATTTAGTTGGATTGACAGGTGTAAGTTCTAATCAACCTAGTTCAGCTCCACCCGAAGGAAACATAAATACATAGTTGACAATCCAAGGTGAGTGTACTCACTGGAATGATGTATTTGTATACTGTTATGAATGTGATCATGATGTTATGAATATAAAATTTTTCATTTCGGTTTACCGAAATGGGAGGTTACTCATCGACCCGGAATGGGGGAGATTTGTCTATTAATGATAAGGGGTTACTCCTCGACCAGGAATGGGGGAGAATTGTCTATTTAGACATGATATGTGAATCATGATTTGGAAAAGTTGGTCATTCATTATGAATGAGCCAGATAAGTTAATACATAAGTATATGGACATGATTTATTGAATTTAAATTCATGAAGTAGTATAGTAGTGATGCATTCACTGGGATATTTTTGCTCATGGTTCCTATGTTCACATTTTTCAGGTAATGCGATGTCACTGCCAAATCTAGGAAGTCGGGATGGGTTAGCCAGGAATGGAAGAAACAAAGATTTTGTTTAAATGTAAATGATGTAATTAGGTTAAATTATCCTTCAAGAAAGTTTGTATAAGTATGACTACTCTGATGTTGTAAAAAGGTTTTCAGTTATATGGATTTACAATGATGACTCTGAAATTAAAACTCGTGTTTATGGTTTGGTTAAATTAATCATGGTTTGACTCACTTTAACTTTCAAACTTAATTATAAGTAACTGGGTTTGGGTGTGTCACTATACATCAGATTAATACAGTGCATTTCAATAGATGGATTCCACACAATGTCAATTAAAACAACTCTCGATATTCCGAAATGGTTAATCCTCTCAGAACAACATTTAGGCATCCCGACGTCAATCTTCACTGCAATATGACGTTAACATTCTAATCTTGTATCATGATAGAACAACATGGAATTTAATGCTAGTGTATTTGACTACTTAGGCATCCCGACGTCAAATTAATATTCTAGTCCTTTCTTATGTAGATATTTCTTTACTCTATATTCTTTTGTAAACTCACCCTTTATCGCTCAAATCAATGCACTCTATGCTCATTAAACTTGTTAAGATAATGACTTGGGTTTGGTAGTTATTTATAATTTGAATAAATAACTTTGTTTCATGTGAGTACCATTATATAGTTTCTTGGGGGTCTAATCGGGCGAATTCATCTGGGATTTCAGCCTAACAAGGTTATATCATAGTGTCGGAATGTGGGTACGAACCCTAGATGCGTTAGACCGATTACAACTCCATGAAATTTTTTAAGAGTACTCACACAAAACTATTCAAGGTTATGTGATATATTTAGTTCTCTTGCACTTACTTCCTTATCTCTTTCATTTTGTAATATCCTTTATGTTTTACTAGTACCATAAATGCTGTTTTGCATATTTTAGGGTTCTTATTCCATCTATAGATTTTTATTATACTTCCATCACTAATCCCACTCTTTTTATTATCATATATACAATCACATCAATTTTCATAAATAAAAAACCAAACAAAGGGGCTTATACTAGAATTCCCAATTTAGTGTGTTCTCACAATTTTTGATACTTTCAACACATTTCACATCTATTTTTATAAATCAAAAGAGACACCCTAGATTTATATTATGGGTTAGACCCTAACATTATTCATCTTAGGTACTACATAGAATTTTATGCCATTTTTGGCTACGTAGGCATCCCCAAGTCATTTTGGGATTCAAGTCCTTTCTTACCTATTTGGAATCTTTTGAAATATTTGAGGTCTAATTAGAGCAGGAATACTTGAACATTTTGCAGATGCTTTAGAGAAGGAACATATTGAAGATTTTAATATTTATTTATATTGGGACAATGTAATTAATTTGGTGTCTTAATAGTTTTTATATTATTGCATTTTGATTGTTGTGTTATTTAGTTTTGTAATAGAATTATATATAGGGTTAAAATCATGTACACGATTTTTTTTGGAAGCAAGAAAATCAAATTTATTATTTAAAAAAATTTCAATATCGGTCAAGAGCCAAAACCATGACTCTATTCATGACAACAATTTAATGGGTTAAAATGGGGTAATGGTGAGGAATTGTGACCACATGACATGTGGGCATGATAAGATGTTATGATTCATGATCGTGACTAACCAAAGCTCACAACATTTTGTTGTGGCTGGTGGTCACGGTTCTGGACCATGACTAAGAAAATACAATGATGGTTTTGAACCGTGACCTACCATGACACCCGATCACGTTTCACAACCATGAACAAGCCCTAGTATTTGGGTTACAAAAGAGACTCTAACCAGGTACTGTGGTTACAGTTTTAGATCGTGACACCCCAAACTCTTAATTTTATCATGGGCTAGAATTGTGACCCGAGAGGTTAGTCACGATCCAAAATCATGACAATTTTTTATATTTCGCTTAGTCAAAGATGTTTAATGTGCATAACATTATAATAATGAAAATAATAAGGTGGTAATCACCTTGGGATAAATGGACCTTGGGCTAGATATAAGTCATAATGTGATAAAATAACTAAAATACACAATTATGCAAGTAAAAGGGTGACGATAAGCCGAGTCTTTTGGAAAAAATGATGGTTGGGACGCAAGGGTATGATTCTAATGAAAAGTGAAAGAGTTTTCACAAAGGAGTGTTGTTAAAACTTAAGAAGGGCTCGGAGCCCTACGGTGCGACTTCGGCTTAGTCCCAAAGCCACTAGCTACGAAAGCGATTGCTGGCGTTTTTATCACTATGACGTATACTAAGAATGATCACAGTTTGTGGGTCACGATCCAAATTCGTGACAACATACTGTGGACACACTAAATATACTATGACCAAGACCATGACCCCTTATATTGGTGGCCTAGAAAACATATTAGTCACAGTTTCTAGACCATGATCACTATGGTCACGGATTTAGTCCATGACCCAACTGTAACCAAGATGGTCGGAATTTAGGCACCAATTTCTCACGTTAAGGGTCACGATTAAGAACCATGATGAAACCCAAAGGATTGTTCCACACTTAAGTGAAAAATGGTCACAGTTCTGAACTGTGACCCCCAACCTTGGACAACTTTTTAATTTGAAATGGTCACTGCTTTATGGTCATGATTTTGGATCGTGACTAGGTGTCGATAAAAAAATTAAGTCACGGTTGGGAACCATGATCATCTTGGGGAACAGTGACAAATTTTATTGGTTATAATAGGGGTAACCGTCTTAAGCCATGGCCAAATATCCAGTATACCCCTTAGGATTTTATTTTATTTCACTGCCAATTTCAACCCCATATCTTACTCTCTCTCTGTCCCCACTATTGAAGTTCTCTCTCCACTACGATTCTCTCACTCACGGTAAATCTCTCACTCTCTTTCTCTCTCGGTATATATATATATATATATATATATATATATATATATATATGTGTGTGTGTGTGTGTGTGTGTGTTTGTGTGTGTGTCAGAAAAATTGGCTATAAATCGGAATTGGGTATAATGTTAGAAAATAGGGTTTACAAAAATTGGGTATAATCTAAAATTTAGTGTAAATATGAATATGGGTATAATGTTGTGTAAATCAGAAATTGAAATTGAAATTGGATATACATCTGAAATTCGGTATAATGTTGTGTAAATATGAAATTGGGATTATAATAGTAACTTTGTAATTAATTATACCCTAAATGAGTTATGTTAGATTTTGGGGATGGAATTGGAAGATTAAGAATACACATACACTCATACACATATATAGATATATATACACACACATACGTGCACATACACATCTGTACACATATAATCACATACGCACAAATATACACACATACACGCATATGTATAACACATACACATATATATACACATACTCGCACAAATCAATACTAAAACTAAAAAGGAAATGATTCGTAATAAGATGAATATATATATAAACATGAATTCCTTTACATATATGAAGTACCTCATATATATACTCACATGTGTATATGTGTGTGTGTGTGCACGCGCGCGCGCGCGCGTGCGCGTGCATGTGGGTATTTTAATACAATCGCAAATATATATACACACACTTACACTCTCATAATTCAATACTAAAACTGAAAAGGAAATGATTCATGATAAAATGAATATATAAATATATGAATTCCTATACTTACATGAAGTCTATCGTATACTCCCACGCACACCCACATACCCACATATATACTTTAAAACAATCACACATATATACACAAAAAATTTAAGTCTTTGGAAAACGTTGAGTTGCATTTACTAAAGTGGGGTATATCGGAAGACTATAAGATATGGAAATTCCATGGGGAAAAGAATGTACCATATGTTCTGAAAGAATTATCAGTACCCAACAGCGTAACAGATACCCATCGGGTGGAAGTGGTGAATGATTCACCAACACATCGTCCTTTAATCGACCTAATTAATGATTCTTATGGAGTCTAAAATCATCAAAACCACCAATATATGGATACAAATAATGTGTATTATGGCCAAGTCAATGAACAAGTTGATGCTGAATTACCCAAAGATCGGGAATACATACGATTGAAAGCTGATGCAGATAGACCTTTGTATAAAAAATTATGAAGCAGATCACTCGACATTGTATGCAATGATTGATTTGTAAAATTTGAAGATTCAATTTGGTTTGTCAGGAAAAAATGTAACCAAAATTCTTTAGTGGGTTAAAGACATTCTTTCGAAAGAGAACACTTTATGAGATAATTACCCGAGCATGAAGAAAAGCTTGAAGGGTTTGCATTTGAAGTACAAATTTATTCATTCATGTAAGTATGATGGCATATATTACTGCAATGAGCACAAACTAAATGATGAGTGTCGTGTATGCAATGAGCCAATATATAAGATTTGTGAGAGTGAAAAATACAAACCTGCCATATTTTGCAAGTCCTCGCAAGTTCTACATAAGGCATTGAAGTAATTTCACTGCGGGCCATGGTTAAAAAGATTTTTCACTGTACCATGGATAATAGAGGTCATGACATGGCACGCTCGAGATCAGTTGGGTGGGAATCTCATGCATCATCCCACTGATTCACTCATATGGCAACTTTCAAACGCACAGCACCCAAAAATTTCAAAGGAATCGCATAATTTTTGTCTTGCATTATTAACTAATGGGTTTAAACCTTTCGGTAATTTAATCATTGATTAGAATTATTGGCCAGTTCTCATGATGTTTTTAAGTCTCCCTCCAAAATTGTGCATGAGAAACGAGTTCACATTATTTTTGTATTTTGTTAATTGACATTTGCGTCCACTTACTTGTGTATCTTTGTGATGAGGCTTTATTATGTGGACTCGTCAGGTATCACTGGATATATCCTTTTGAGAGCTTGACGAAAACCTTCAAAAATTATGTTAAGAATACATGGTATATTGGAGCGTCAATTATGGAAGAATACATAACAAAAGAATCATCATTATATGATAGGAAAGATATACCGGGAAAAAAAGGCTTATGAGGTTCAATTCTCGTATAGAATGGGTGATCGAGAAACTTTAAGAGTTTGAGGATGAGTTAACTTTTGAGAACCCTAAAGAGGTGATACTCACCAATCTGCAATACGAGCAAGAAACTCGTTATGTCTTCGAATCTCAAGATGAAATTTTACATTAGAGAGAGTAAGAGTGTATATATATATATATATATATATGACTTTTTTTTCTTTGATTATCTGTATTCTCTATATTATCATTTAAACTCTACAATTTCATGAACACGTTTAGGAAGTATGAGAGCAAAACTCTCCAAAATCAGAAGAAAAATTGCACGGTGAATGATTTTATGGCATGAGTATCAAAAGTGGTAATTACCACCTCTTCTGTTGCTATTAGTTATTTATACGTTGTAAAACATACCCTAATACAAATCCATTAATAAATGCAACATTAAAAAAAGGTGGTGTCTTTTCAAGACTTGCACGCCTAGCCAAAGGTCCCAATTTCCGTGCGAAGAAGTTTAAAGAATTCCACATAAATAATTTTTATTTTGTCTCACACACATGCGAGGAAAAAAATGTTGATGCAAAATAATAGAATTTCAATTTCTACCTTGATTTCTTGTGTGTGACAACCCGCTCACCAAAATAAGGGGTGGCCAACCCAATACTCCAATATAACGGAATCATGGATGGAATCATTCTCAGCATCATAACAAAAATATAGAGTATCCAGGATAACCACCCAATATTTCAGAAAACGGGTTGCCAAAAAAATTTTGATTTGAAAGTAAATAAATGAAAACAAACAACCCGATTCCTGAAAGATAAGGGAAACCCCAAGACATATATAAATAATACAACAAGAATACAATAAAAAGACCGAATATGTAACCGGTCACTAAACTGATACACCAAAATACACAAGTATGATAAGTTACTTATTACATTTCATTAGACATTTACAAAAGCTTGGGCCTCTCGCCCGAATAAAAGACTTGATCTTAACTAGAATAAAAAATGAAAACGTCTATACCAAATATATCCCGTAATACCCGCAATGCATCACGGCTCGTCGAAAACATCGGAATCGGAATTCAAATCAGGCATCCTTACGGCAGAGTACCTGAGCAGAGACAAGATGAATATGCAACAAGAAAAGTAACCAGGTCAGGGCCCGGTTCTATATGATTACCAGATGAATAAAGAGTATGACAGTTATGTAATAAATCATGAAGAAAGAGAAATAAGAAGCAACCTATACAATTTAAAACATAAGCTAAGCAGGAATAACAATAAGAAGCATTAAACTAAAACTTCATCAAATGTGCCAGTTATTTTATATATCTTTTCCTTAGCAGGAAATATATTTATAAACACAATCTTTTGCCCTTTAAGGCAATTATATCTCAATTTTACCCTTTGTAAAAATCCTTTCCTTATCAGGAAAATAATCATTTTCAAATGCTCTTTGTGGCATTTATATGTGCTCTATGTGGCACTCCATCATGCTCTATATGGCATATCAAAATACATCAAGTCCCACTTGATTATGAACTGTTATATTATATACATATAACGTATTCTAAGACCGCCCGTCCGGGTTTCCCCACTGTGCGCGCCCCTAAATGACCATCATCTTCCAGGGCCTATCATTAGACAACCTGGGCACCTATATCGCAAGACGTCGGGAAGCGGCCATGAGCCTGCGGGGTAGTCAAGACCACACCCGGAATCTCCTACCCATCGCAGAAAAATATACAACAATAAGCGCTCCCATGGCCTAGGACTATATCCACCCTGCATTCATTAGCCAGGGGGCTTCACCTCACGTGCGGACTTCCCTTATGATGTCATTTAGAGAGGTGTGTTTAAGCCATTTTATTTATCATTTCAAAATCAAGTAAATCATTATTTACCGGTTTCATGATTAAGTAAATTATCATTTACAAATATCAATACCATTTCCATTTCATTTCCATTCCACGTATATGTTTCATTTATCCGAAACCCTTACCATTTACTTTTGTAAATAATCTAACTTACTATCCATAGTCATACGATAGCTTATATCAACACTACAACCTCAAAGGAGTAAATAAACTCTTCATTATCTCCAAGCATTCTAGGAGGTTATTTTAGAACCCCAAGGTTATCATCTTTCGAAGGAATGAAATGACTTTCAATTTATTCTCCAAACTCACCTTTATGGCGTTATTATGAACCACCAAGGTTAACATAGTTCAATCAAACTTTTAAAATCTCCCAACATTCTTTTGGGGTGGTAATATAAACCATCAAAACTAGTATAGCTTAATTAAGCTCCTAAGGTCTCCCGATCATAACACTACATTTCCTAGTTTTATAATAATTAACTAGAAGAAAAGAATGTCTTATCATTACTAGGCCTAACCCCGGAAAAATCCCCACATAACCCATTCCTAATGTAGGGTAGACATATAACTCATCTCACACTCTAGGACTCTAAGTTTACTTCATTCAAGAAGGTTCCTAGTCCCTGTATTTAAAGAAAAGGATTAAAATTGAGTTATAAAAATTAACTCAAAAACAGTAGGAAAACGAATCGATTCGCCCAAGGGCCGAATCGATTCGCCCTAGAGAATCGATTCGCCCAGAAAGCGAATCGGTTCAGACAACTAAACCAACCTTCTGCAATTGACCGAATAGATTCGGCCTTAACCCGAATCGATTCGGGTTATGCAAACCTGCCAATTTCCCTTAGCGAATCGATTCGCCCAAAGGGCCGAATCGATTCGGACCTGCAAATTTTCCAAAAATGGCTACGAAGGGTTATGAACCCTAAATCCTCCAAACTTCAAATCTCTTCCTTTTCATACACATCCAACAACAAAAATCTACCCCAAACTAATCTACATGATTATTAACCATCAAAACCCACAATTTCTTCAACATAAATCAAGACTAGGGTTTAAATCCCACAAATTCTACATTTAAGCCATAAATGTAAATACAAAACTATCATACAATTTATGCATCTTAAATCACATATTAGCAAGTAGAAAACTTGCCTTAGGGTTGATATCTCAGATTTATTTGGAGAAGAAGCAATCCCAAATCCTCCATCTTCAATCTCTCTCTCATTTCTCCATTTCTCCATTTCTCTTCTTCTTTCTTTCTCTCTTTGTCTCTCTATGTTCAAGACATAAAATGGGGAAAAATAAGGGATTTAGAAGACTAAAATCGTGGCTTAGGTTAAAACTCCCAACTTAAATGGTTAACACCACATTAAAATGACTCGCAAATACGCGTATAAGCTAAAACCAGGTAAAAGTGCCCGAAACACAAAAATACAATATGGCACTTATTTTGACTGTCTCGTACCTTCCGAGACTAACTACACCCTCTAAACTGGCATCCAGAAATTTTATAAATTATATCGAGTTCCAAAATCATTTAAACTAAAAGACCATTTAAAATACATGACACTACAGACATGCAACCTGATGTTATTTACTTTCACATGCAGTAAATATGCATCAATCTAGTAAATATTAACTTTCAATTCATTAAATTAATATTTACTCCAGTCCCCACATTTTATATAATTACCTTATGCGGTAAAATTAGTATAAAATGAGCCTCCCAGAATCGAGGGTTGTTACATTGTGCATCTAGTAAAAACGATAAAAATCCAAAGGATACAATGCTGACCTATTATGCGATTATCCGACAAATTATGGAACTAGATTACTTGATTTCAAAGAAATCATTTTCTATTATGAATGGGTGAAGTTGGAGGACATTACGAATGGTTTTAAAGTTGGTCCTGCCTCAAAACTTACATGGTAGATTTATCTAAGATGGAGAGTAAAGATCGCATGGTTGATGAGACTTTTATTTTTGCCTTTCAAAACGTGAAGAATGCATTCTACTCAAAGTGCATAAACGACGAAAATTGGTTTGTTTTTATGCATTCACCCAAGGATTCTTGACTTCTCAAGAAGACGAATTAAAGAGACCTCTTGAGTTCCAGTCTTCTCTTTATGGCAATCCTAATTTAAAGGATCTTTCAGTTGATTTAGATGTAGATTGAGTTTGGAAAAATTATTTTATTTTTATTTAGTAACCCTTGTATGACAATGTTATTTGTATCATATGTATTGGAATAACCATTGTATTTATTTACGTTTGTGCATCTTCTACTCATATATTTAGTTCTTTTACACCTGCTTCCTCGTTGCTCACATTTTATAATTTTTCTATGATATTATTAAGCTTTGAATGCGATACTGATAAGAAACCATTAATCTGAGGTAACCACACGAATAGTCACAATTTCTGTTGATATTCACTCTTTGTGTGGTTGCCTCGATTGGTGGTTTGTCTTATGTGATATTCACAGAGATACAAGGCATCAAAGTCTCTTGCTGGTAGTACTAATCCCATTTCTAATATCTTTCTATCCCATTTTCTAATGTCTTTCTATCACTAATGCTATTATTTTTATTATCATATATAAATTCAAATCTATTTTCATAAATCGAAAACCCAAAAAATGGGACTTACACCAAAATTCTCAATTTAGAGTGTCCACACACGATTTTCTACATTTCCAACACATTTGACATTTATTTTCATAAATCAAAAGTGACACCCTAGATTCGGATTATGGGTCAGACCCAACCTTGTTTATTTTACAAACTACGAGGACTTTGATGCCATTTTCGATTACGTAGGCATCCTGAAGTCATTTTGGGATTGAAGTCCTTTTTTATCATTTGGAACATTTTGAAATATTTGCAAGCTTAATTGGATAAGGAACACTTTGAACATTTTTAATATGAACACATTGAAGATTTGAATATATATTTGTATTGGATTAATGTTAATAATTTGATGGCTTAATAGTTAGTTAATTTGTGTTGTATTATTATTATTATTATTTTTATTGATATATTATTTTGTTCTATTATAGAAATGTATATAGGTTTGAAAACATATACAACAGTTTTTTTGGAGGTAAAAAATTAAAAATTAATATTTTTAATTAAATATATTTTTTATCATGGCTAAGAATCGTGATCACAATCGTGACCATTTAAATTGTTTTATTATATGGTCACGATTTGAGACTGACATAATATGAATACAATTTAACTAGTCATGGTTATGAGCCATAGCCATTTTGATCATAATAGAGGGTCACAATTAGAGATCGTGACTAGCATTCAAATTTCACTGAGCATGGTCACAGTTGAGGACTGTGACCAATAAAAACACACGGTGCACTGTCATGACTTTGGTCACGATTCAAAACTATGACCACTATCCAGAGCCCTGATCAAACCTCTAATATTGATGTCACGATGGGGATAGTGACCACCTAATATGGTCTTCGTTTTGGACCACGACCCCTATATTGGTCACCCTCAAAATGGTTATAGACCCAAACTGTGACCTCTGGCCTTTGTCAAGGTTCAAAACCATGATCATTCTTGGTATATGATGTAGTGTATGAAAGGAAGTGAAAGCCCGCAAACATAAATGGGATAAAGTTAACTCCAGGGTATAAATGATAATAAATGAATAAACATGGAATTGATAAATTGCTTGAAAGGATAAACAACTAATAATTGTCTATAAGTGTAATAGTTCGGGATTAGATAGTATAAAAATAAAATTATGGTTATCGTGTAATTGAGATAACTAATTAACCCATGGAATAAATGAGTTAAAGAGACTAATATCGAATGTTTAAGGACTAAATAATAACTTATAAGTTGATGAATGACCTGTAGCGGGCATACCCTAGGTTTAACACAGTAATGTGTTGGTAAGGTTAAAAGCTAAAGGTAATAGAGTAATAAAATACTGTAATTGAGTGCTCGGATAACCTGTAGCGGATATAAACCCAGGTTTACACATAAGCTTAAATAAATCTTCTCATACACGTGGCGCGTGTATTGGAATGCCATTTTCAAGAAATTACATGAAACTGGCTGTTTAAATGTGAAACTGATAATTTTTAATAGAAACTGGATTATGAAAAATGAGTAATAAAGGAATATTATTTCTTGCATGTTAACCATGTGGGTTAATGAGTTAAATAAATGCTTTCGTAATAAAATGGTAAAACATGGAATATAAAGGTTAATGTCTTTTAAACTAAGTTTAAGTAAATGTTTTGGCAATAAAACATAGGTAATGCATACACAATTCAGTTATTTCATGTACATTCTAGATGTTGTTAAGATGTTTCATACGTTATTTCTACCATTTTTTCTATATTGCATTATTAGGAACCCCACTGGGCATTGTCACACCTCGTTCCCCTTGTTATAACATATATTCCATCTTTTGAGATCCTTTTCCACGTAAGTGATTCTTACTATTTACTCTAGTATCTCTAATTATACGAACCCCATGGCTTTATATAATAGGTTCCTCCGTAATACTCATGTTTGAGATTTGTACCTCATTCCTTATAATTTGTACGCCCTTGGGCCATGAGGTGTATTTAATGGATATATGTTGAATTTGAGCTATGCTTGTGGCCTTTGTGCAATTTAAATTGAGATTTAATGGCTTAAGTTACTATAAGGAATTTTGAATGTCATTCAAATGAGTGGCCACGTCATTCGAACGAGAAATGGACTATCATTCGAATGAGGTTTGAACGACTATGACCTGTTCGATTTACATAATTCTCTGGAATCTCGTTGGAACGCCCTCATTGGAACGAGGTGATTATTCGAACAAGGGGTAGTTTCATGTTCAAATGAGTTGGTGCCTTTTGCCCTTTTTATCCACATTTTACCCTTGTTATATTACTCTTTAGAGCTCTCATTCGAACGAGAAGGGATCTCGTTCAAATGAGGTGCAAGTTGTTCGAACGATCGAACGGGAATCAAGGTTTTCTTCACATTTTTTAATGTGCTGTCATAACATGGAGCATTGGATTTGATGAGGTGTCAAGCTCCCAATGGCTCAGATCAAAATGTGAACATAACCATTGGTTAGTGTTTGTGGATTTAAATATAGGTGAGGGGAGAGGAGATGCTATTTCTCATCAAATTTTTGGATCTCCCTCTCTCTCTCTCTCTTTAAGCTACACTCTCCCATTTCCAACCCATTCCCACCATCCCCAAGGTTTCCCCTTTCCATTTTAATCCTTTTTCAAGCTATCCCAAGGCTAAATACACCTATTTCAAGCCTATTTGAAGAAGAAGTTGGGTAGAAAAAGCTATTGTTGGAGCTCTCTTGAAGAAGTTGGAGCTTTCTTGGAGATTTGGAGTTTTTAGAACCGATTAAGTCATCCCCTTTAGTTTCTCCTCTTCAAATCCAAGGTAGAGTTTTCTTCCAAGTGTTTTCAAGATTAAAAGCTATTAGGATGCGTACTAGAAGGGTTTATTTTTAAAATAATATTTCTAGAATGCTTATTTAAAGTTTTCTTGCAAAAAATGAGATTTTTAAGAAAACTAAGTATAGATTTTTGAAGAACAAATGGTATTTTTAATCTTGAAATATGAAGTAATAAGCACACATATATATTTCCATGCTAAAGTCATGTTTAGTTGCATATTTAAATTTCTAAGCCTAAAATATTCTAAAAAATGTGTACAATGTTGTAGTATGTTGAAAAGGGACATATAAACATGATATATGGAATTAAAAATGGATTTCTTGATGAAATAAAGAAGTTAAAAATATTAACCACAAATATGTTGTAATATCATGGTAAATGGAAAATAAATGACATTTAATACAACATAAGTGTACGAGGAAAAACTAGACATTTTGGTAAAAATTGTCTTTCGGATGTTAAATATATTCTTGAAAAGAAAAATCAAGAAATGAGATTTTCTTAGAGAAAAAGGATCATGTATTTTGGACATAAGTTCAGGAAATACGATTTTGAACATAAAATGATAATTCGTAATGCCATAGTGAGAAAATATGCTTTTCATAAGATTTCGGTAAAGGAAGGGTAAAAGGGTTATCTTGGTATAATTAGAGGGTCCTAATTTGGACTTCCACATTTGACCTTGTTGGTCGGTTTTGTAAAAAAGCGGATAAACGAATGAAATGGCATGAAAATTGTGAAAGTAAAGAAATAATGTGAACATTGGTAAAAATATTAAAACACATTGATATGGACTCGGATGAGAACGAAAAACATTAAGAAGGGCTCGGAGCCTTAGGGTAAAGACCTAAAATCACTGGCTAGAGTATATAGTAACATAGTTGGCGGTGTAGATCCCGTTAAAGTATGTGGATAATTGGATGATTTTGAGAAAAGATAACGAAAATGAAAATGAACTTGGTTGTGCTTAAGATATGCAAGTTTATAAGGGATAAAGTGGAGACTAAGGAATAAAATAAGATTAAATAGTCTCTATATTCGAAAAAAGGGTGGCATAAAATGGTTAAGTGTGAGTGTGAAAATATCGCTCGAGTGCATTCCATAGTAGTTGCATTAATATTGACTAAGTTTATAAACGTTTTCGAAATTATTTAAAATACATGTTATGTTTATTGTATTTTCATAGAACATGTATAGATTAGTATTTTCCACCCCGTTGAGCGTTCGCTCACCCCTTCTTTTTATGTTAAAACCCCTAACTTCCAGGAAGATTGAGTAGAAACGTTGGCAAGGACGTTGGTAAGGCCCCTGAGGGTAATAGTCGTCATTAGCTCGACCATCATAATGTAAACCTGTGTTTCTAATAACATTTGATTTGGAATATTTTAAATCATTTTATTCGGGGCTTTGGCCAAGTGATGTAATAATACATGGATAATCTTGGATTACTTCTTATTTATTAAGCATTGTTAGATTCAATAAGTTTTCATAAATAAACCTTGTTAATCAACCTAACTACATAAAGTTCTCACTATTTCTCAAATAAAATTTGGTAATTTAATCCTTATAAAATGGTGCAATTAAACGTTTTTTTCTTAAACAATAGAATTGGACTTTCTCCCATTCTAACTCCTTAATTTGGTGCTAATTGACTCGAAGGTGACCCAAATCCGGGTTGGGGCGTTACATCCGCACTTGTTATCATTATGTTTATATGCCTGAAAAATGAAATTTCATTCTTATTAGGTAAATATAATTAATTTAAATGGATATAGAAATAATGTTTAGGTTGTTTCACATCACTCCACATTTAACACATTTGAACCGGATCGGGTTGACCCACTGGTGATCCATAAATCCGAGTTGGTCATTACAACAAAAGGGTAGATTTGGCATTAAGAAATATAAAAATTCATGCTACCAAAAATAGTGAGGCTAATGAGACTTTTAGCAAAACTAAAAAAAAGTAAGAAAAAAGATATTAACTCTAAAAAAATTATATGAGGTTTAAAGTTCAAGGTATGTTCACCTACAAAAATATGTTAACTTGTTAAATTATCAATAAGAGGAAACATTTATTTCCTATCACCTCCATGCGCTATATATATATATATATATATATATATATATGCATATATATGCCGTTTGATTTTTCTTTTTCGAATACTTTAAATAAATGTTAACAAAATTTTAGTTGAATAAGAATTTTTTTTTAAAATATCGTTTGATATGCAATACTATTTTGGATGAATTATGATTACTAGAAAACCTGTTACTAGAACTCTAAAACATATCATCTTGTTTGGCAAACAATTGAATTTTTATGAGGAATAAAATTTAATGTTTGGTTCATTCATGGAAAACAACATGAGAATGTCACAATATACCAATAATGACCTTTAGCAATTTTATTACTATATATAATGTAAATTGATTTATTTTGGACATGTATTAAAACACAATTATATGGTTCACTATTAATAAATGTATAATCGCAAAAATATTTTATTTGAAAGAATCACAATATTATAAATATGTGTATAGTATAAAGTAACTTAATCAAATTATTCCATGAGTACAAAAATATTCTCATCACAATTACTTATTGTTAAAAAAAACTTATGTGTGTAATAATTGAATTTATATGTCAATGTAAGCAAGTAATATTTTAACACACAATTAAGTATCATTTGTGAAAAAATGAGGTCAAATTTGATCAGTTCTTTCCCCTTTTCTCAACGATACTTTTTATATCTCCAAATATTCAGTCGAAAGCGTCATCTCACCTAACTCGAGTATAATATATCTTTTTTTCTATGTTTAGGATTTAGTTTGCCCATATATAAAGAGAGAGTTCTTTAAGTGCCGACCTTTATGAATGAACCCAAAAAACATACACATTTAAAAAAAAATAGTAAAATACTTAATTTTACAACCAAAATTGATGGAGATGGTTTCCGACTTTTCATTTTAATTTTTTCTACTTTATATATAACGATACTAAATTTGCGAAGGCTTTTGGATATGACAGTGAGATTGATTTTATTTTCTTTAACGTGTTTTTGGATTTGATTTAAGTATATTGTTTGACACACTTTAACTACAATTTTTCTGCAATTAACATTGAATTAAGGTTTTAATTTGCAAGTGTATGTATTGCCCTATAAAATAAATAATTGAACATATACTACATATATTACAAATATCTAGTAATTCAAAGTACAAAAATCATGAGTTAAAAAGATTATTTTTATAAAAAGTTTAAATAGTTAATATAGTTGATAAAAATGATTATTGTCACTTTACTACCACGAAGTTTAGTTATTCTTGTACTTCAAACCCCAATGTATCAAGATAGGTATTTAAAACCCCAAAATTTGGTGGGAAAGTATATTTTGATGCATTTACCCTTATTTTTTACTATTTTCGTTGGTTAATATAGCGACAGGGTTTAAATTGCAGTAATATGAAAACTTTGGAATTTTATGTGTCACTTTTGATACATTGTGGTTTGAAGTGCAAAAGCGATTAAACTCCACGGTAGTAAAGTGACAATATCCCTTATTACAACCTAACATTACCATATTATCTTTACAAAATATATATTTTAAATTTAAAGATAGGATTTATAAATTTTAATGTTTTTTATGGTGATTTTTGTCTTTTTTGTTGTAAGGATTCTCACGAGAAAGTAGAAATCCAACTTATATTGTTCAAGTTTGACTTCACTCACTTTTCCATCGAGGAAGGAATCTAATTTTAGTAGGCCAAATTCAATTATAATTTAACCTCGTATCATACAGAATAGTCTTACATTTTCCAAGAATCGTTAAGAATGAATCAAATTCCTCCCAATTTTACTCCGTACCAAATGAGTCTAAATAGCTTTGTCGCTGTTTTGGGTTAGTAGCTGCTGAGTGGGTGGGGGGTTGTTCTATGAGCATCCCTACTCGTGATGTATAATGAAAGGCAAAGTTACAGAACGAAAGGGGGGTTTACCTTTCTCCCAGTACTGAAATATACAATAGTGAAAGGCTGGGAAATTGGTAAGTGACTTCCTACGAATAAATGTTGTTCGTAGGAAATAAAAATAATTCTAGCGGAAAACATTTGTTCGTAAGAACTCAAATACTTAATAAAATTGATTATTTATATTTGGTTTTAACTTCCTACGAACTTAAAAAGTTTGAGAAAATTCCTACGAACAAATGAAGTTCGGAGGAAGCATTTGCAAATTCCGCAATCGTTCATTAAATTTAGAGAACCACTACCAACCATTCTACAAAATTTGAAGGCTTTCATCCACCACTGTAGCCCTCAAAATTTGTAAATTTACAATTTTTGTTAGATTTTAGTCTTTCCATTGTGGATGCTCTAAGGAGAGGCTTTCAAACTTTTAGAATTTTTTAAGACCCCATTTTTTATTTTTGAAAAAAGAGTTAATATGAAAATTTGTACAAATTCGTTATAAAAAGAGTTTGATATCTGACATGAGGAATCCATCTTAATACTATTTTAATGTGATATCTATATTATACCTCTAATACGATAGTATTAGAGGTATAATGAGGCTTTAATACTTCATAGTTTTAATGCTTGACGCCTCACTCTCTCTTTGCCCCTCTCTCTTCTTTTCTCTGTCCATCTATTAATCTGTAGAACCATCTATATCTATCAAACTTCCACCACTATTAATCAATGATCTTAGAAACCGTTGCATGACTGGAAAATGAGCAACCCTTCAGTCGCCTCTAAGCACCAAGGATTTCTCCTTCAATACCTCAATGTTTTATAGGTCCTTGTACTCTACTTGGAAGTGTGAATTGAAGTGTGAGGGCGAAAGACATGGATGAGAAGTAAGAAAGATCTTGAAACAACACGATTTATAAGAGATGCACCACCAACGCACTACCGACTGAAAATTGGGTCATTCTCACTACTTTCTGTAAGGACACAAATTTCCAATTGAGTCCATATTTAGTTTTGGCTCAATTCCGGACAAAAACATTTATTCATAGGATTGTATTTAATTGTAATATTCTCAAGCCTATGAAGAGTTTGTTGAAGACGTAGCGGCAAAGAGTATAAAGCTTCATAATCATGCCGGTTTCGTGCCTCGTTTATACGTCATCAACCATAGTTCCATGCTCCCAAGGTATGAATGCAATCATATATATATAGGAGCTTGGAACTTGTTTATTGGGTGTTAGGTTTAATTAAAACTGTGTTTTATTTTCAGAAAGAATTAATTAAAACTTAAAAATAAGTTTATAAAGTTTTTTGGGCTAAAATCGAATTTTCCAAACTTTTTGGAAGTTTGTTCGATATGTCGTTCGAACGAGAATGTCGTTCGAACAAGGTGTCGTTCGAACGAGATTGCCAACGACTTCCCATTAAGGCATACTGGAACTTCGTTCGAAATGTCGTTCGAACGAGATTGTCGTTCTAACGAGATTTCCAACGAGTTTCTAACGAGTTCATACTGGAACTTCGTTTGAAGACTCGTTCGAACGAGAATGTCGTTCGAACGAGACGCCAGGCGGGAATAGTTTTTGGCAGTTTTAAAGCAGTTTTCTCCCATGATCTCCACTTCTTTCCCCACTATCTTTTCACATCATAACTATGTGAGGGAATCACTTTTAATGAAAAATCTTTTTCATATCCTACTAACTCCTAGAGAGTGTTTTGAGAGTAAAATCAAAGAGGGAGAAAGATCATGTTTTGAGTGTGGTTTTATCAAAGAGAAAAATATACACCACTCTAGTTTACACCCAAATTAGTTTCTTCCAAGTTTTCATATTCATATATCTTGCTTGGAGTTTGGCACCGGGTTCATCTCTTCTGTTCAAAGAGAAGTTTCGGGTTTTATTCTACATCCCATAAAGAAAGAAGAAGAGATTGTTGCAGAATTACCCACTTGGAGAAAGGCTCCTTGCTCGGGTGACGGTGACCATATAAAGTCCGATCAGTGGATTCCGAGACTGCGGTGGAGCTCCAAGGTTATTCGCTAGGAAAGGGTATCTACAAGAAGAAGCATCGGGGCTTGAGAGGGATCGAGTCGTGTGTTGTAAGCCTTTCTGTCTTGTATTTGTAAATTACGTACTTAGTGGATTTGTGGCTAGGGCCGTCCGAGGTTGTTTCCCATTGTGGATTTTTCCTCGTACATCTCGACGTAGTTGGATTGATTTATTTTTATCTTGTATAATGAATTAGAACTCATGCTTAGGGTAATTCAAGATAAAAAATGGTTTTAATAGTCACACTTAATTTAATTGGGTGCTAATTAAATTTGGATAATTGTTTATTTAATTCATGTCATTTGCTAAAATTGGTTTGGCCTAACTTTGGAATATTGATAATTAAGACGTAGGAAAATTCTAGGACTTGAATTAATTGGTTTAAGTGAAAATGATTTTAATGCGTTAATTTAATTTCACTTGGCTTAATTTTAATTTGTTTAAGAAAATTAAAATTTGATTATTCGTTTGTTTGTGAACCATCACATTTCTTTACGCTTACGCATCTCGATATATGTAAAAGGAAATAATATTTTAAATTGAAAAGATTAAAATCTGGTGATCCGCATCCGCATTCCTTCAAACTGGTATTAGAGCCAAAGCGATAAATTATTTCGTTAAAGATCCTTTAAATATTTTTGGCTAAAATGGAATTTTCCCCATTTTCTAAATTTCCTTTTTTCGATGGTTCTAACTACGCGTATTGGAAAGCGCGAATGAAATCGGCACTAAAATCTATCGACAAGAGAGTTTGGATGTCTGTTGTTAACGGGTGGTCCCCACCAACTCACTTTGTTGAAAATGAACGTGTTCCCAAACCGGCCGATAGATGGACTGAAATTGAGTTTAAACTTTCTAATTTTAATTTCCGTGGTTTGAATGCCTTGTTTAGCGCTGTCACACCGGATGAATTCTAATGTATTATGATGTGTGAAACCGCTAAAGAAGCTTGGGATATTTTACAACTAACTCATGAAGGAACTAGTGTCGTTAAAGCTTCGAAACTCCAAAACCTCACCACTCAATTTGAAACTATCAAAATGAACAATAATGAAACTTTTGATGAATTTTATGCTAGACTTTCCGATATTGTCAATTCATCTTTTAATTTAGGAGATAAAATACTCGACAACCGAGTTGTAAAGAAAATTTTAAGGTCCCTACCCGATAGATTTATTCCAAAAGTGACAGTTTTAAATTCTTTACCATCTTTAGCCTCTACGAAATTAGAAGAGCTTGTAGGTGATTTACAAACCTATGAACTAGATATGTTTTCCTCTAAAACTGAAAAGAAAATTGAAAAGGGCGTTGCTTTAAAAGCCCGAAAAGAGGTTAAACAAGTAGTAGAGAGCGAGAGTGATAGTGACTCGAAAGATATGGTTTTGTTTGCTCGTAAATTTAGAAAATTTCTTAAATTTAACAAAGATAAATTTAAAAATGATTTTAAGAAATTTGAAACTCCTAAGTATGACAAATCCGAGAAGATCCCTAAAGCCGAGAAGATCCCTAAACCTATTAATGAAAATTTAAATTGGGACGAGTCTAATAGGTGTTTTGGTTGTGAGGGTTATGGCCATAGGGCTTCTGAGTGCCCCACTAAACTAAGGAAAGAGGGTAAACGACCCATTGCATATAATGCAACCCTTAGTGATAGTGATAAGGAAGAGGGACCCGATTCTCCCACTAAGCCTAATTTTGTGGCTTTTATGGCTAGTCAGGTGAGTGATAGTGAGAACTCATCGATTGATGAAACTTTAACACATAACACTTCCAAGGTCATTGTTTATGATTCTCTTGTTTTTGATGATAGTGAGAGTGGAGAACAAAGAGAGAGTGAAAATGAAGAAGAGGTTAATGTGAGTGAACTTCAAAATTATTTTCAAGAATTATATAAAGAATCTATTAAATTGAAAAGAGCTAATTTGAAGTTAGAAGCTAGTTTGAAAGAAAGTGTCAAGGTCGTTGATAATAGTATGTTGGTTGAAGACCTTAGGACACGGGAGAAAACTCTTCTAGGGAAGCTTGAATATATAGAAGGCGAGAGAGATAGTCTTAGGGGTTTAATGGAATCTTTGAAAAAGGAGCTTCTTACTTTTGAAGAGCAGAACGTTTTATTAGAGTCTAACGTTTAGAATTGCAAAATAAATTAAAAGACTCTAGTAATGTCAAATTTGATTTGGAGTGTCGTTCGAAAAAATTAGATAAAATATTAGGAATGGTCCAAATTAAAAATGACACTTGTGGTTTAGGCTTCAATACTTGTAATGAATTTAGTCATAACGCCAAAACCAATGTTTTAGGAGAATCTACTAGGAAAGCATTTAGAGATCACTCCTTAGGTAAATATTTTCGACATGTTTTTACTTGTACACATTGTGGTCGAAAATGTCATCTTAAGAAATTTTGTTTTGATCTTAAACGAATTCCTAGAAAATCCCTACGTAATGAAACCAATGTATTTAGAACTCCTACACCCCAAGACAGTCATTCTTCATTAATTTGGGTTAGGAAATTCGACTTGGTTGCCTTGCAAAATAGGATTTTTGATTCTCATTTACTTTCACATGCTTCCTCCCTTGCTAAATCTAAAGGATGAATGTGTTAGTCTTTGCATACTTTAGCTTTTATGCTTCATGCTATATTATCATGCTAAACGTGTGCTTATTTAATCATTTTCTAGTCCTTACTTTATATTATATCACATGCTAGAATAATGATTTTTGTTTATCGTTTGAAGTTTTTATCTCTTAATAATTTAAACTTAATGAAAAATTCAAATGATTTTTGTTTGTCTTTTGAGTATATATTTTTATTTTTGGTTAAAAAAGTCAAAAACTCATTTTATTTATTTATTTTGTGTGTATTTTGGTTTGACACACTTTAAGTGGCATATACTTGTGTTTGAATCCCTCCTTTAACGCTCCCATATGGCTAGAACTTTTGGTTTAGATTGTCAATCCTTAAAATGTTCTTTACCATATCTTTATGGAGTAGTTGGATTTTGTGTTGGTTAAATGGATTCTATTTTTATATGCTTCTATTCACACATGCACGAGCTCTTTTGAAATTTTAACTTCATATGTATATTTGAGCTATGTGAGGTCTTCTCCTTCCAATCTTGTCATCTACATATTTGTGACTTAGGAGGACTAGTGCATGTCAAAATCCGTTGCACGTGAGATTTGTGTGAAAATTGAAAACATGATAAATATAAATGTGCACGGGGAAGGGCTCCGAAAGGACTTAGTGATCCTTTACGATTGTAAGCCACCGTTTTGAATGGACCTAAAAGAAATACGTGGTCCAAAGGCCTAAAAACAGAAATATGGCATTAAAATGAAAAACAATTTGCCAAGGCCTATGTTTGATTGATATATTCATTCAAATTTAATATAAATGCTTATTGAGGGAGATTGGATGGTATATCAACGGTTTTCACAATGTCCATTTATCATAGTTGCGTATTTCATGTCATGACTCTATTGGTTTGTAGAATCATCAATATGCTAGACTTGTATGCATTGTGTATGTTTATTCATTGAGTTCAATTTATATTGTCACATGAGGTAATATTCAAATGTGATGAAGTTTGCAATCAATTGAGAACTCCGTGAACATGTTTTTAAGTGATTGGGTCTAAATTTATTTGTTACTAGTTCACACCCCAACACTTCCGTTTCCATATGACACATTTTTGCCATACGAGTGTGCAAACTTATTGTATTTTGTGTCATGTGTGTGTTTATATCTATCTATTTATATATATATATATATATATATATATATATATATATATGTGTGTGTGTGTGTGTGTGTGTGTGTGTGTGCGTGTGCATTATTGATATATTTCTAGTATATATATATATATATATATATATATATATATATATATATATATATATATATATATATATATATATATATATCTGGTATTTTGTTTTGCCTTTGCCTTGCTTTCTAGTCCTTCTATGCGTATACTTTAGTTTTGGTATCTGTCTTGGATGAGTTATGCTTTTGTTGCCCATATGCTTTCATATCTTATCACTTTAAGCTTCAACAAACTTTTATATTTGTTCTTTATCCTTTGCCTATTCCTGAACAAAAAGGGGGAGAATGATAGGGGGAGAAATGATATCTTATCCTATTATAATCTTATCTAAGTTTATGAGATTTAACTTAGGGGGAGTAGCTAACTTCTTGGGTTGATCATTTTGATAAAGGGGAGAATTAATTTTGGGGGAGTATTTATTGCTTTAAATACTTTGATATTCCCTATGCATTTGATGAGTTTGCTTAAGTGTGCAGGAATTCTTCTAAAGCGGCATTTTTCAATGGCAAAGCGTTTGATCCTTGGGTTGAGTCAAGTTTGGGTGGGTTATGTTTTGAGTCTAGTAGAGCTTGACGACCCTTTAGGATTTTTGTTTGGTTTTTGTCCCGGAATAGCCAAAGGGGGAGATTTGTAAGGACACAAATTTCCAATTGAGTCCATATTTAGTTTTGGCTCAATTCCGGACAAAAACATTTATTCATAGGATTGTATTTAATTGTAATATTCTCAAGCCTATGAAGAGTTTGTTGAAGACGTAGAGGCAAAGAGTATAAAGCTTCATAATCATGCCGATTTCGTGCCTCGTTTATACGTCATCAGCCATAGTTCCATGCTCCCAAGGTATGAATGCAATCATATATATATAGGAGCTTGGAGCTTGTTTATTGGGTGTTAGGTTTAATTAAAACTGTGTTTTATTTTCAGAAAGAATTAATTAAAACTTTAAAATAAGTTTATAAAGTTTTCTAGGCTAAAATCGAATTTTTTAAACTTTCTGGAAGTTCGTTCGATATGTCGTTCGAACGAGAATGTCGTTCGAACCAGGTGTCGTTCGAACGAGATTGCCAACGACTTCCCATTAAGGCATATTGGAACTTCGTTCGAAATGTCGTTCGAACGAGATTTTCGTTCTAACGAGATTTCCAACGAGTTCATACTGGAACTTCGTTAGAAGACTCGTTCGAACGAGAATGTCGTTCGAACGAAATGTCGTTCGAACGAGACGCCAGGCGAGAACAGTTTTTGGCAGTTTCAAAGCAGTTTTCTCCCATGATCTCCACTTCTTTCCCCACTATCTTTTCACAGCATAACTATGTGCGGGAATCACTTTTGATGAAAAATATTTTTCATATCCTACTAACTCCTAGAGAGTGTTTTGAGAGTAAAATCAAAGAGGGAAAATGATCATGTTTTGAGTGTGGTTTTATTAAAGAGAAAAATATACACCACTCTAGTTTACACCCAAATTAGTTTCTTCCAAGTTCTCATATTCATATATCTTGCTTGGAGTTTGGCACCGGGTTCATCTCTTCCGTTCAAAGAGAAGTTTCGGGTTTTCTTCTACATCCCATAAAGAAAGAAGAAGAGATTGTTGCAGAATTACCCACTTGGAGACAGGCTCCTTGCTCAGGTGACGGTGACCATATAAAGTCCGATCGGTGGATTCCGAGACCGCGGTGGAGCTCCAAGGATATTCGCTAGGAAGAGGTATCTACAAGAAGAAGCATCGGGGCTTGAGAGGGATCGAGTCGTGTGTTGTAAGCCTTTCTGTCTTGTATTTGTAAATTCCGTACTTAGTGGATTTGTGGCTAGGGCCGTCCGAGGTTGTTTCCCGTTGTGGATTTTTCCTCGTACATCTCGGCGTAGTTGGATTGATTTATTTTTATCTTGCATAATGAATTAGAACTCATGCTTAGGGTAATTCAAGATAAAAAAATGGTTTTAATTGTCACACTTAATTTAATTGGGTGCTAATTAAATTTGGATAATTGTTTATTTAATTCAAGTCATTTGCTAAAATTGGTTTGGCCTAACTTTGGAATATTGATAATTATGACTTAGGCAAATTCTAGGACTTGAATTAATTGGTTTAAGTGAAAATGATTTTAATGCGTTAATTTAATTTCACTTGGCTTAATTTTAATTTGTTTAAGAAAATTAAAATTTGATTATTCGTTTGTTTGTTAACCATCACACTTCTTTACGATTTCGCATCTCGATATATGTAAAAGGAAATAATATTTTAAATTGAAAAGATTAAAATCCGGGGATCCGCATCCGCATTCCTTCGCTTTCAAAACTCATTTCGAAAATCGGAATCAATAAATATGAATTCGGTAATTTTGAGATTGGTGGCTACAAATGGATATTATCTTTATACCCTAATGGAGGCAAGAAAAAAAATGGGAGCGAGCACATCTCTCTCTACTTGGGACTGGCAGAGTTTACTCTGGGTTCTGAGTTCCATGTATTCTTCGAATTGTTTGTGTATGATCAGATTTAAGACAAATCTAAACACTAAATACTATTGCTCTAGAATTTTGATCCTTGACGGAATATATATGTGAAATATAACCTCAAAATTAAGAATCAATTCGATGGAAATCATCATGTTCTTACAGGTCATTGTATTTTCTCTTCCTCAAACCGGGAGTGAGGTTTCTCTGAATACATGCCTCCGAGAGATTTCAAAGACAATTCAAAGAGCTTCATAGTGGACGATACCATAATTTTTAAAGGGAAAATCAATCTTCTGTCAGTGGTCAAGTATTTCTCATAATATAGAGGCCCTGTGCAAACTTACACAGTGTTGATGGATAATCAGTTGGAAATATTAAAGTATTTGAATCTTTAGTGCCCATATTTTCTAAATTATAATTGTTGTATTTTATTTCGCCAGGGTAGAAATCAGTTGGATTTGTTCTGTTAATCCAGGTAACAAGATCATTTTTGGAGTGCATTAAGATTCCAACAATATTGCAGGGAAAGTTGCAAAGTAATTGTAAATTCTCCATGATGTCCATTAATTTTATTTTAATGTAAAAAAAAGGTTCATGTACTCTTAACTTATGATCTGTTGTACTTTGTTTTTCCTTTACATTTGGTATTTTGACGGATTTCACATATTAGTAAGTATTTATATACTATTGTTAATCATTGTTTGGTGTTTTCATTTAGACTTGCACAACTTTGATGTTTACGAGTAGGTATTTTTATATATTTGAGTGGAAACCAAATTTTTTTGTTGAACGTATTATTATTATTATTATTATTATTATTATTATTATTATTATTATTATTATTATTATTACTACTACTACTTTTTTTGTTATCTATTTTGTGTATTGTTCTTTATATGGCAATAAAATGAGTAAGATTTTTTCTTCTTTTTTGTGGGTCTGTAATCTTAATTTTCCTCATGTTTCTTTGTCTCAGATTTGGAGTTACTTTTGGCGAGTAACTGTGCATGGTTTAAGCAATTGCATTTGAATTGCCTAATTGGGATTTTTTAGGTATTTCACTAATTTCAATTGCTTAATTGTTGAATCTTAATTATATATATTTTTTAATTTTTATTATGTAGATTCATGAGTAGTGATTTATCAAATCTTATTTATAATTCTAGCAATTAAAATATTACTTCCTTTGTTACTTTGTTAGGTTATAAATAATTGTTGCACATAATCAACCACTCACAAATATTTATTAAATCTTTTTTTGAAATTGCTGAATTTAAATATTTAAAGACTAATCAAACAAAATTTCATTAGAATTTTTTTTGGTATGAATGAATTCTAATATTGAATTTAGTTTTTGTGGATTTATTTTCATTTTTAGCCTAATTTTATTATTGTGAACTTGATGTTAGCCCACCCTTTTAGGTAATCATGGCTCCGTCCTTGCTGTTTGCCATATATATTTCTATATGTATCTATAAGTGTATATATATATATTATATCTATGTATAGGTCTCTATCTTAAACGACAGTAATGAAAGAAGTCTAATCTATTTTATTATAATTATAACAACATGCTGCATACATGTCAAAAAATTCCTACATGAATACGACACGTTCAAGATATATTCTATCAATTTTGGATTAATTTCGGATCATATTGTTGTGTTGTCAAAATTATAATGATGGGTATTTATTTTACTCATTCACAATAAAATATTAAGCAAAATATATTTGTTTATGTTATCAATTATTGTCTATTTATATTTATTAAATCGAGTTTTAAATAAATTTTGAGTCACTTAATTTTCATTTGAACATTTGCGCGCATCACGCGAATATCATGCTAGTTATTATTTAAAAGGGCCCTATCTTAATCTTAATATTCTTACGTAGTAATACTAGGAACCTATCTTAAAGTGATATAAATTACTATTTGTCTTGTATTAATCATTCATGCCCGATTCTCTAATAAATGTCATAAAATTGTTTTATTTATTTATATATTTTTGGCACAAAATTTCCAGGGCGATCGGTAATTAGTACTTGAAGGCATAATTTCGTGTCCGTTAGTTGCTTTAATTTGAAGTCCAAGTAAAAAAAGTGTTTGGGCAAGAAAAGACATGGAGTTGTTGATTCATCATCATTCATGGCCGCCGCCCCCATGCACCATTCTCAACCGATGCAACTTTTCCATTCACAAAGACACCAATATCCAATAAAATTCTGTGTCTGAAGACAAAATATATAAGTAAATCTATTGAGTTGGTTGGTGTGGTCAGAGGTCAGAAGTTGTTTGATTCCATTCAACTTTTTGAATATTTGCTTGGAAGAAATTAGGGCGGAAAAATCTTTCTATTGCTTTACAGCAAAGGGGAAAAAGACATGGATTATGTGTGGAAGATATGAAAGCTGAATATTCCATATATTGGTTCTCATTCCCTTTCTCATGGTTGGTCCTATCATCATTGCCCACCTCTCTCACTTCAAAAAGAGAAACACTACACCGACTCTCGACTCACTTCGACTCTCTCTCGTTTGGCCCCACAAAAGGATAAATAATTTTTCATATTTTTAATTAAAAAAGATACAGTTTTTTTAATAAACAACTGTTTTTAAGAAATAAAAAAATTGTTTTTTTGAAAATAAAATAAGGTTTCAACAATTTTTTTTGAGTGTTTTAAAAAATGATAAAATATCAAAAAGTCCCTCAAATATTTTTTAATACACATTTAGTCCAAGTCTTGTATTTTGTACCAAAAAGTTCCTTATTTTCTTATCTTTAAAGGTCCGCGCCATCGGAATGGTAAAGTCTTTTTGGCATGGTGAATCACTTTTTGGTAGGGGTGTGCAAAAAAAACCGACCGAACCGAAAACCGAACCGAACCGAACCGGCCCGAACCGAACCGAAACCGGCGGTTTTTTTTAGCCCGGTTCGATTTGCGGTTTAAGGATTTAAAAAACCGACAATATCGGTTCGGTTGTCGGTTTAGACAAAGAAAAAACCGATTCGAACCGAACCGAGCCGACATCAATATTATATATTAAAAAACCCTTAAATGTCTTTTATTTTTATATCCAAACACCATTAACCAACCCTCAAAACTGACCAAAACCGAAAACCGACCTACAAAAAACCGACCAAAACTGAAAATCGGTTAAAACCGAACCGAAACCGAACCGAACCGAAACCGATGTGAACCGAAACCGGCGGTTTTTTTCATCGTCGGTTCGGTTTCGGTCTGATTTTTTCCAAAACCGAACCGATCGGTTCGGTCTGAATTGCGGTCCAAAACCGAACCGAACCGAACTGACCCGTGCACACCCCTACTTTTTGGTGCAAAATAAATAGACTTGGACTATACATGTATTAAAAGAAGTTCAAGGGACTATTTTGTATACGTCCCTTTAAAAAATTTGTTAACAATTTTTTCTACTTTTTACTTTTCAAAAACGGTTTAATTCTTTTTTTATGAATGTAGTTTTTTTTTATAAATGTAGTATAATTTTTTTAACAAAATCTTATTTAAAAAACCAAGTTTTACTTTTTTATTTGTCCTTTAGTGGGGCAAAATGAGAGAGAGTCGAAGTGTGAGTCGGAGGAGGAGAGAGTCGATGTAGTGTTTTGTAAGGTCATATTTTTATAACTCCGTTATCAATTTATTATGTCATATACCGCTACACCGTCGAAGAGCATTCAAGAGTCATCTATATCAAGACGGATCCGAATTAATCAAGTTCTTCATCAAAAAGACTCCGCGAAGTTTACTTTGGTAAGGTTTTGTTTTAAATACCTTAACTTTCCACTTAGAGCTTTTGGAATATTTTTACAAAATATTTTTTAAGTGTTGGAGCGGACTTTTTCGTCAATATTTGAGAATTAATATTTTAATATCAGCTCCAATACTTAGAAAAAATACTCATTCTCAAATTTTGACGAAAAAGTCCGCTCTAACACTTAGAAAATATTTTGTAAAAATATTCCAAAAGCTCTAAGCGGAAAGTTAAGGTATTTAAAACAAAACCTTACCAAAGTAAATTTCGCAGAGTCTTTTTGATGAAGAACTTGATTAATTCGGATCCGTCTTGATGTAGATGGTTCTTGAATGCTCTTCGACAGTGTAGCAGTATTTGACATAATAAATTGATAACGAACTTATAAAAATATGTCCTTACAAATCTCCCCCTATGTCTATACCGGTACAAACATAAAAATATCCGAATTACCAAACATGAAAATGCCTATACAAATCTACCCTCCCATTGAATAAATTTGCAAGATCTCAAACTGTTCTTCATACATCTTCGTCAAATCTCAAAGCTTTTCTCATCAGGGTGTGCAATATAATGATCTTCAGTCTTTGTACCTACACTCATGAGATAAAGCAAAAATCTTCGTGACACATCGAGTTTAAAATGATATAAGAATAAATCAGTAATAAATCAAATCTCCCCCGTAATGCAAAAACTCCCCCAAAACATGATAATTATTTCTCCCCCTTTTTATGATGTCCCCAAATAGACAAATAAGAAGAAACAATTAAAACATGGAGTGTCACGATAAAATGCATATCAAATATGGATCAAACTACGCGCATGCAAAGGTATGTCTCAAAAACTTTCACAAGCTATTTTTGATTTTTCAAAATTTTCATACAAAAATAAGATACTAAAAATCACACCATGGATTTAAACTCAAACAACCAAGTTATGGAAATGGAATGTATGGGTGTGAACACATTCGATAGGTAAATAAACTCAATCAATCATATGTACACGATGCATACGTGTACTCCTAACGAATGAACATCAAAAGTATCATTAGGTGTAAAACTTGTTGAATTTAGATGACATCGTCTTATGCAAATCAACAAATCAAAGTCAAAGTGATTTCCACACCAATAACGTCCAAAACTATTTAGCGTTTTTTAAGACTTTCAAGGACGTGCAAACCCGTTATAAAATCTCCAATCAAAATCCCTCATATATATTTTCTTTTTAGAGGTGTATAAACTAAATTCTCAAACTTTGAAGAATTGGTGCAAAAACCTAATAGGCCCATAATTGGCATGAATTTCTTTTTATTTCCTTTAAATTTTTTCGGTCTCTTTTAGACCTCTTTGGACCCCGGATAATAAAATTTCTCAATTTTTTAGGTCCAATTAAAACGACGGCTTAATCACAAAGGATAAATGAAAAGCTTTCGTAGCCCTTCACCGTTTTCAAACAAAGCACACTGACGCGACTGAAAATGTGTCTCGTAAATGCGTTCACTCTAGGCTCAAGTGTAAGCCTGTCGCTCAAGTAATAATCCCAGTAAGTTGGGTATCGATCCTCAGGGAAGAAGGACAACAGAGTTGTGACGACGGGAAAACACGGAGGAATCCTAACCTTGACTCTAAAAAGAAAAGGAAAAAATTATTTGGTTTTTGAGATTGGTTACAGCTAAATGCGATAATGAAATTATGAAGAAATGCAACTATACTAATCTACCTAAATTAAGAATGAATGATGATTTGAAACTTTTTGTTTAAATGATGAGAAAAATAGGACGGGAATACAATCCCCCAACCCTAGTGTATTGCGGATATAATATTAATCTTAAATTTATCTGATTGATTTGACCCGGAATTTAGTACTCCCAAGCATTATGTATACGAGGTTCAAGCCCGCGTCATACCTAATCTGAGGATGAGTAAATCAGTATCGCGATAGTAGCACTCGAATTGCACTCTAAATCATCACGAGTACCCAGAGGCAAACGAGATATAAAGATCTACAATTGTTGTGTAACTACGCAATACGATCATGGTCAATCACTAAATTTAGAGGATTAATTTTATACACACGCACTAACATATCAGGCTGGGTTCATGCATCCCGGCCTTGGGAAATCTAACCTAACATATTCAAAGTGATGGAAATAATGATTACTGTGCAGGTGTTAATGATTACTCTAAATAAAATAGTAATTAGATGCAGAAAAGAATTAGAATTAAGAATCACTCACTAAAATTATCCAAGTAATAAGTGAAACAATGAAAGAAACTGATACTCACAAACAATTACTGAATAAAGTCTTCAATCCTTGAATTAAATCTGAAATTATTAACTAAACTAGGGTTTCTGGAAAAAGAGAGGAAAATCCTACTAATTCTCCGTCCCTATAACAATAAAAAAATCGGGTCTTTATACCCTACAACAATATCGGAAGTCAACTGCACTAGGAGTTTTTTTAGGAAGAGAGAAGATTTTCAAATCTCGAAGCCCGGATTGGTCCGGGGCTTAGGCGGACCGGTCTGACCCCAAGGCGGATCGGTTCTTTTTATTTTGGGGTGGACCGGTCCGGGGTCAGACCAGCTCTTTTTTATTTGGCCTTCTTCGGTTTGCATGCCATCCGGGGTCTTCTAGAGTTTGGCAAGGCGGACCGGTCCGGGGTAGGGGCGGACTGGTCCGTCTATTTGACTTTTTTGGTTCCTCTTTGACTGCTCATAACTTTTGTTCTGGGATTTCGATTGAGGTGCCGTTTATTCCTATGTGCTCGTGAATGGGATGTCTTCAACTTCTCTTTAGGTACCTCATCCGAATTTCGGGTGGAAATTATGCTTTTGCCCTTGAGACTTTTCCTTCTTTCTTTCTTGATTCCTCCGGTTTCTTTCTTTCGTTTCTTGACATCAAATACCTATAAAACCACTACGAAATACCAGAAACTCGGTGTACTCATTAGGATCAGTCAGTAGCACAATTATGAGATAATTCCAACTCAATTACGTTGTTCGAGGTGCTAAAAGTAATTAAATCAAGGGATAAATTAGGAAGAATTTATGCCTAATCAAACCCCCCTAACTTAGAACTTTGCGCGTCCCGAGCAATGCAAAAGAATCCTAGCACGACTCAACTCTTGAAAATCATTTTATTGGGATAAAATACCTTTTTTGCGGGCAAGCGATTGCATTTAGCGTATGCAACAAGCCGTTAAACCCCTAGGTTACCCTAGTAGGACGAGTGTTGTCTCGTGAGGGTTTGTAGAGAATATACCCACAAAATTCGACTCAAAGAAAATTCAAAATACGCAAAAAATTGTGCAATTCAAACTTTTACAGAAAATAGTCATCATCAAGTCATGTTCAATAGTCTCAAATCATAGTGCGTGTGTGCGAAGCCGGAAATTGAACCGCCAATTTTCACCGATTGATCATTACGCTACTCATCCGAAAATTCGTTTTGATTTCAAGTTCTCACGGAATGCTCTCACAAACGAATATCTGGGATTATGGCTATTCTCTCGGTATGCGTAATATAAAGAGTAAATGTAATGGAAGAAAAATCACGCATACAATTAGAAAGACGGAAATTCTATGGTGAAAGGATCTCATCAAGGGATTACGGTTTTAAAAACGGAAACATTGCCTCTATTTCGCGCACTTAATCTCCTTTATTATCTTTTGGTGTCTTAGCTCTCCACGCGGTAATCAATTTTCGCAATTTGGACTCGGTTAGGACTTTTTCGAGGTTTTAGGGTATATTGGGTAAAATGAAAAAGGTAGGGAAGGTTGGAATTGGAAAAGTAATTAGCGATGTCCATTTGTGCTTTTTCCGGGCTATTGCTCATTTTTTCTTCTTTTTCTATTTTTTTTTCTGTTTTTCACTTCTTTTCTTGCTATTTTTGTTGAGCATAACTATTTTTTTCATTCCCCTTTATATGCACTTTTTGGACTGAATTCTGAATTTTTCCATTTTTCGCAATTCCGGGCTATTTGGATTTTTCGGGTTATCAAACGAAAGTGAAAAATTATTCGGCTCAATTTGGGCTGCAAAAAGGGTGATTTTTCACGACTTTTTATGGCCAATATTTTTGCGGTGATGAACGATGGCCTACTTCATTGTCCAAAATACCAATTGGGTTACCATATGCGTTTCGAGATGATTTTAAGTTTAGAGACTAATTTGGCACGTTTTTCAAAGCAATATTATACACATTTTTCAAAACCGATCAAAATGAAAGACTTGAGATCCTCGACAACTTTTTTAGGTGCTGAAATGAACTTTGAGTTAACAATTAACTCAGATTGATTTAAAAACTCGCAAAAAGTGATAGGCTCAAATCTCACCGGATTTGTTAATCTCCACACTTATTCGTTAAGTCGTCAATTTTCGCTCAATTTCCATCTTTGGTCAATTTCGGCTTTGTGTATGTTGAATGTTTACAACTTGAGACTTTAAACCGACTTTTAATGATATTTTTGTAAAATTTGAATTCCAATTTTTATTTATTTTGAACAAAAATATATTTGGATTTTTCAAAATTTTATGATTGTTTTTTTGTAAATTTCTGGGCATTTTGAAAATTTGTGAAGTTTTAGAAATACGCACTTGTGACCCCCCCTAACTTAGACTTTTCATTGTCCTCAAGCAAAAAGGACTAAAATCTAACTCAAAGCGAATAAAAAGTGCGGAAAAATAAAACAAACAAATAGAGAAAATGCAGTTTTTATTACAACAGGACTGTGTTACATGTGCAGGAAAAAGCATACAACTGTGAACATGGGAAAACAAAGAAAAAGCTGTCAACACCATATAAAGCTTCATCGGGGTGGGGGATGAGAGGAACTGGGCGCGTTGGGGTCATAGGGGTTCTGGTAGTAGGAAGGCAATGGCTCATTAGGATCCCCTATGCGGCGATAGATGTCCGCTTGGAAGCGGAGAACGATGCCCATGTCGCGCTCGTAGTTGGTCTGAAAGGTGTTGAAGTTGGTCTCAAGCGCCGACAGGTCCATGCCCTCCCACTCGAAATCTGGGTCGTCCTCCTCGTCGGCTGACTCTTCGTCCGCACCGAGATATCCCATCTCGACATCCTCACCGGCTTGCCCTGCTTCTTCCTCCCTCTCGCTCGAGGCAGCCTCTTCTTCAACGTCATCACCCCGCCTAGCCCGGAGGACAGCTAGCTATTTAGCACTTTTGGTGCTCGTCCCTTGTCCAAAAGGACCGGGGAGGCGCGTATGGTCGCTCGACGCCACTATGCCAGCATCCTTAAGGATGGAAGTGATCAATCGGGCATAAGGAAGTGGGGCGACGCCCTTCTCATCCAAGGACGCGTTAATGATGTCCGCATATAAAGTGCGGCCCAAATGGATGGAAGTTTGGGGGTTGAAGAGATGATATGTCAAGGTAGCTTGCCGAGGCCGCATGGCGGAGTCGTTGGACGTTTGTAATAGGTTGGCGCACCTTCTCGTTTGGGCGTCTAACGACGACTGTTTGCCCCGCCCAAGGCACATTTGGTGCAATTCGGGCCATGATAATTTCCTTGTCGACCGAGGGGACATTTTGGGGATATGTAAATTCTTGAACGTCCGGGACGTCAAACTCGGCCAATTTGGTCGTGAGACGGGCCAAGGAAAATGGAATGGGAGTCCCATCCACGTAAGCCTCGGCCTCGAATTGGCCCGTTCGGACTAGGGTGCCATAGAATGAGCGGACTTCGGTTGCCCAAACCACTTCGTGAGGTTAGTTGAGGAATCGGCACCAGCCCCGGGCCATAAAAAGGGCGGTGACGCAGTTGGGTAGGGCTTCCCATTGGACAGTGCTCTCCATATGGAGTTTGCGGCCCAAACCGAAGTATTGAGTGCACCACCGCTCCTCTTGGCGGGAGCGGAATTCGCCGTGACCGGAGGGTTGGATCACGGTGGAGTCGTATTTGGTGGGGGCAACACGGGGGTCCATGGAAATAGTAGGAATTTAGTGCTGGAAACACAAGAGAGGAAGAAGAGAGTATTTGGTTTGAAGGTGTGAGGAGAAGGGGAGGGTTTGGGGTGTATTTATAGTGGAAAGGGGGAGGGGAGGGGTTAGTTTTGGAGGGAACGGGTTTGGAGGGAAAAGGGGATGGATTTGGGAGGGAAAGGTTGGGGTTGGGAAGAGGAAAAACGGATTGGAGGGAATGAATGGGATTGGGGGGAAAAGGGGGTGAATCTTGGGAATGGGAGAAGACAGATTTGCAGAAGGCAGACCGATCCGGGGTAGGGGCGGATCGATCCGACCCTTTGACTTTTCAAACCCTCGATAGGCGGACCGGTTCCTTTAAAAATAAAAGGAACCGGTCCGGGGTCGGAGTGGTCCGCCTTAAAAAAGGAACCGGTCCGCCCCAGGATTTTTGGGCTGGAATTCTTCTACTTTGACTTCGAGCTCTCTTTTTCAAAAAATTCACTTTCCCGATATACTCTCTATCCAATTGGACTAAAAACCCTCTCGATTTCGCTGGTCAACACCCTTTGACTCAAAATTCTCAAAACACACGAATGCTTCTCCCGAACGAAACCTAGTCCTAACGACTCTCAAAACACACACGACTCTCAAACACACGACTCTCACCCCATACGCGTCGGGGGTGTGATGACCTCACTTCAACAGCTCACTCCGACAACCAGACGGTGTCGACTTCTTCTGCACATGCCTACAGATATGGCTTTAGGCGTTGTCCATTCACTTTGAATGTATTTCCCCCTTTTAAATCGTCTAGTTCAACAGCTCCATGGGGGAAAACATTCTTCACGACGAATGGGCCAGACCAACGTGACCGCAACTTGCCCGGAAAGAGGTGAAGCCGAGAGTTATAGAGGAGAACGTTTTGCTCGGGGAGAAACTCCTTTCGTCGAATGATGCTATCATGAGCAAGTTTCATCCTCTCTTTTAAAATTTTGGCATTCTCATACGCATCATTGTGTAGTTCTTCTAACTCATTCAATTGAAGCTTACGGGCTTCACCAGCCTTGTCCATGGCATAATTTAATTGCTTAATCGCCCAATATGCCTTATGTTCGAGCTCCACGAGAAGATGGCAAGATTTTCCATACACAAAGTGGAAAGGGGACATGCCGAGTTGGTTCTTATATGCGGTACGATAGGCCCATAGCGAATCGTTCAATCTAAGGGACCAATCTTTCCGGGTAGGATTGGCGGTCTTCTCGAGAATGTTCTTGATCTCCCGATTCACTAGCTCGGCCTGCCCATTCGTTTGTGGCTGATATGTCATTCCAACCTTGTGGACGACACCATACTTTCTCATGAGATTCTAGAATGGCCTATTGCAAAAGTGCGTGTCGTTATCACTAATTATCGCTTTCGGTGCACCAAAGAGGGAAAGTATGTGTTCCTTCAGGAACTTTATCACCACTTTGTTGTCATTAGTCTTGGTAGCTATAGCTTCCACCCATTTAGAAACGTAGTCTACCGCGACGAGGATGTATAGAAAACTAAAGGACGAGAGGAAGGGACCCATGAAGTCAATACCCCAACAGTCGAATATCTCAATGATGAGTATGGGTGTAAGGGGCATCATGTCTCGTCGAGTAATGGCTCCCATTCGTTGGCACCTATTGCACGATTTGCAAGTATCATTCACATCCCGGAAGATTGTGGGCCAATAGAGGCCGCATTGCAGAATTTTAGCGACTGTCTTTTTCGTCGAAAAGTGGCCTCCACAAGCTTTCGAATGACAAAACTGGATGAATTTCGGGATCTCTTCATCTGGTACACATCGTCAGATGATTTGGTCTGCGCAGTATTTAAAAAGGAATGGATCATCGTAAAAGAACATGCGCGACCAAGTAAGAAACCTCTTTTTATCTTGCGGTGTCCAGTCGGGAGATACAGATCCCGTGACAAGATAGTTCACTATATTCGCAAACCAGGGATATGAAGAGGTAGCAAAAAGTTGCTCATCCGGAAAGTATTCGTCTATGGGTGTGGGATCACTAGGTATGTCGGACGAAAGCCGAGATAAATGGTCGGCAACGATGTTTTCTACTCCTTTCTTATCTTTGATGGAGAGATTGAACTCTTGTAGGAGTAGGATCCACCTTATGAGGCGCGGCTTGGCGTCTTTCTTCGTAAGTAAATATTTCAAAGCCGCGTGGTCGGTGAAGACAGTAATAGGAGAACCAATGAGATATGATCAGAATTTATTAAGGGCAAAGACTACTTCTAGCAACTCCTTCTCCGTGGTAGAGTAGTTGAGTTGAGGTGAGGTCCGGTAAGGGTCCGGCTAGCGTAGTAGATGACATGAGCTTGCTTATCTTTGCGTTGGCCCAAAATAACCCCGGTCGCGTAATCGCTTGCATCACACATAAGTTCAAATGGTAAGGACCAATCCGGAACTTGCATGATGGGAGCGGACACAAGCATGTTTTTCAATTTGTCAAAATAGCTTTGGCATGCTTCCGTCCACTCAAATGGAGTGTCCTTCATGAGTAAGTTGCTTAAGGGTCTAGCGATGGTGCTAAAATCCTTAATGAACCTTCGATAGAACCCCGCGTGGCCCAAGAATGAGCGCACGTCCTTCAGCAATTTTGGTGGGGGAAGATCAGCTATGACATCTATCTTTGCCCTATCAACTTCTATTCCTTTGGATGATACAATGTGGCCAAGAACTGTTCGCTCGGTGACCATGAAATGGCACTTCTCCCAATTCAGCACTAAGTTCTTTTCCACACATCGACTAAGTACTTTTTCCAGCTTTTCTAAACAATGATCGAAAGAGGTGCCAAAAACGCTAAAATCGTCCATGAACACTTCGAGTCCTCTCTCGACCATGTCGCTAAATAAGCTCAACATGCACCTTTGAAAGGCAGCGGGTGCATTACACAAGCCAAATGGCATACGTTTGTAGGCAAACGTACCAAAAGGGCAAGTGAAGGTCGTCTTCTCTTGGTCAAGTACATCCACCTCAATTTGGTTATATCCGGAATAACCATCAAGGAAACAATAATAAGGGTGTCCGGCTACTCTCTCAAGCATTTGATCAATAAATGGCAAGGGGAAATGGTCTTTCCTAGTTCCCGCATTGAGTTTTCGGTAGTCAATGCAAACGCACCACCCGGTGGTGGTACGTTGGGGAACGAGCTCTCCCTTAGCATTCTCAATCACAGTCATACCCGACTTCTTCGGGACAACTTGAATAGGGCTCACCCATTTGCTATCCGAGATTGGGTAGATAATCCCAGCATCCAATAATTTGATGATCTCGGTTCTCTCAAATTCCTTTATGTTGGGATTCAGTCTTCTTTGCATTTCTCTAGAGGGCTTGACATCCTCTTCGAGATGGATCTTATGAGTGCAAATCAAAGGACTTATCCCCTTCAAATCAGCTATGCACCAACCAAATGCACCTTGGTGCTTCCTCAAAATTTTTAATAATTTACCCTCCTGCCCTTCATCTAGGTTAGAGGAGATAACAACAGGAAATGTCTCATCCTCTCCTAGGTATGCATATTTAATATGGGAGGGAAGTTTCTTTAATTCGAGGGTTAGAAATTTTTTACTGGAGGGAACCATGTGTGTATCCCTCGGCGGTAATTCCTCGAATCTAGAAACCCAATTAACCTCTCTCACGTCCTCGTCCGACGCACTCTCATCGAGTAGCTCTCTTAACTCTCCAAACTCCTTCTCGAAGTCAGTGTACGTCCCCTCACTCTCGTGTCTCGCCGCTAAACAGGACTCTAAAGCGTCGCCACAATAATTCTCCTTAAAGTACTCCTCTAGTATCTCATCAATGAGGCTCACCGCGTGAAGATCATCTTCCTCCCCTGCATTTTGGGCTATGTGGAAGATGTTGGTTTCTAAGGTCATGTTCCTAAATGTGAGTTGCATTCGCCCATTCCTCATATTGATGATTGCGTTAGCCGTAGCTAGGAAAGGGCGCCCAAGGATGATGGGAACATGATTACTCGAGTAGAAGGAGGGCTCCGTGTCCCAAATGACAAAATCTACCGAAAATTAGAAAGTGTCAACTTGAACGATCACGTCCTCAACTATACCTCGTGGGATCTTCACTGTTCGATCCGCTAATTGGAGAGTGACCTTCGTGGGCTTGAGGCCGCCCAAGTCAAGTTGCCTATAGATGGAGTAATGAAGGATATTTACTCTTGCTCCCAAGTCAAGTAAGGTGTAATACCCCGTATTTGTGGCTATATTTATTTTCGGGATTAATTAATTAAATGTGAATTATTTGGAAATTAATCCGGGTAAAATACTAGCGAGATGTGAGTTGGTATTTGACTATATTGAGCATATATGATGTTATATGAATATTGAATTATGAAATTTGTCGTGAGATTGATATACGGCAATTTGGTCATTTTATTGGGACGCGTGTGACAGTCGCGTCAGGATATAATTATTTTATTTATAAAAGTGAATTTAAATTCTATAAACTGTATCGTCGTTTTGAGTGCGCCAACGCGTCCGGAAGGGTCGATATAGTCAGAAAACACTAGCCGGGGGTGTAGTTTGGGTCCCGGGGTATTTTTAGGCCATACCGGCAATATAAAGGGTATTTTGGTAATTTCGTATTTTTAGGAATTAAAAATGACGAAAATTAGGAGTCTTTATCTGATTGGGAATAGACCCACTAAACCCACTAACCAACCCTTAATGACCCAATAAGCTACGGAGGTTATCATTTAGGTTTCCAACTTTCCCAAAGAAAACCCTAGCCACCATAGCCACCTTTGGAGAAGAAAGCTTAGAGAGGGAGAGAAGGAGAAGGAATTCTGCAGAAAACCTTTACAAAATAGACAGCAAATTCAGAGACAATCGAGACAAGTGGTTTAATATCATTTAATTTCAGAGAATGCTCTTTCCATGTATAGGAATTTAATAAAATTGATTTGTTCTTGGTGTAATATGAAAACCCACGTACTTTGGAACTTAGAACTTGAAATCTTGAGGAGAATTGCATGTAGAATGATAGGTAGATGATTATACTGAGGATATTAGTGATTGGGTGAAATTAAAACGGATTTTTATTGGGTTAATTCATGAACTAAAATTTTAGGGTTTGTGTTCTTGAATAATTGGGGGAAAGTGATGAGACTCGATGATTTAATGATGATTGGGATGAATTAACTCAGTAAAATACGTTAGTTTATAACCTTGTTATGTTTAGGAGTGATTAGAGACCTTTAAACATTGTTGGGACGAAGTTTAGAGGAGATTTGAGGAGTAAAAATTGATGAAAAACGTAACTTAAAAATTCTGGGCCGAAACTGGTCCCTCGTTAGAAGACCTTCCCAGGTCGTTCGAACGAGCTCGTTCGAACGAGCTTCTAACGAGTTGACCAGTCGCTTATAACGAGGGGAGACTTCGTTCGATACCTTCGTTCGAACGAACTGTATTTCGTTCGATACATTCGTTCGAACGAGATGTCGTTAGAAGGTACAGTTCGTTCGAACGAACTGGAATCTCGTTCGAACAGCCTCGTTCGAACGAGACTTCTAACGAGCTGGCAGTTTAGGCCTTTTTGGCCTGTTTTGATTTTGGAAGTCCCGTAATCTTATTCGAGGATATAGATAACCTTCCTTTGATGATGTATTGATAGGTTTGGGACGTTTGTGTTATTTTGAGGAGTAAATTATATATGAACGATTTAAATTAAAGGGATAGTTGGGTTGAGACGTGAGTGTCTACTACGACGTGAGAGTAAATTATGGCGCGTATGATTATAAACCGGAATCATTTAAAGTGTGTAAATTATATATTGGTACTAGAATGAGAATAGTACTACGATTAAACTACGGGATTACTAAGACGTGTGTTTACTTAGTATTGGTATATGAATTGTGTGTACGACATACCTACCATACTTGCTATCACGGGAGGTTTGCGTTCGCTTAGGGCCCTCTAATCCTTGTGTTGCCCGGATTTAGACTGGTTACCTTGATGAACATAGGTCATAGAAAGACTTATTGGGATATTAATAAGTCCGTTGATCGTGGGAGCGTAGGTATGTGCGTGACCCATGTGATGTGACTGTGTTCGCCTCCATTATTTGTGATGTTGTTATTTGTGAACTATTCCTGAGAGATTCGGAATATGTAATCCTTATGTACGTGATGTACCGGGATGGATAGCAGAGTATGTGTGCACCGCAGCTTAGTTCTCGGGGTGCTTGTATTGTATATTTATGATGTGAATAATATACCCTTAATTAATGTGAACCTTCATGTTAATGTTGTGAATATGATTACGGTATTGTTTCGAGAAAAACATAACGGGTTAGCTGATAGTGAAATATATTGCATATTGAGCATCTGAGTTTACTTTAAACCCCTATTTAATTACGAGCATTATAATGTGAATAGAACCGAGTAATAAGGGTAGGACCTATGACAGTCTAGCTAGATATGATGTCACTTAGCTAGTGGTTTGTGTCGTTGTAGATGGGTACTTACGTTAGGAGTGAACAGTTAGACGAGAGGTGAGAATATCATGTGAGTGAACGTCCTAACATGTACTTTGCATTTAATGTTTTAAATATTTTTAAAGCACTTGCAGGTTTTTAAAATATCTCCACATTCGGGCTCTGACCCGTTTTCTTTCAAATCTATTTTTCTTGTAAAACCATTTTAGGTGCCCAGCCACAAGGACACCATGCATAGGATGCTCATTCAGGTGACGAGCTGTAGCTGTTTGTGGAAGCTACAGGGATTTGCTTTTAGACGCTTCTATCGTTTGGATTCCAGATTCAGTATCTATCAGTTGTAGGGCATGTTACCCATTTCTATTAGAGACATCTTTCCATTTCAGTTTTCAGACTTTGTCATGTATTGTTTCAGTATTCAGTTTGGCTATTTCAGTTGTGGGATTTGTAGTGAGGAGTTTTTCCTCCAGACTTTATTTACATTATGTGATGGTTATTCTATTTACTTCGTTATGGTGAATGGTGTTATTATTCTTCATTACACTTGTTGCATGTTAATCAGACTTAAATTAAAATTTGGCAACTTACTTTTTAAATACTAGGTGGTTAGTAATAATAAAATGTTTTCGACAGTGATGCTATTAACTGAGCCAACTTGGCATTTTGAATTAATTTAATAAAGGAGTAGATACCCGGTATTTAATTAGTCGGGGTGTCACAGGTGGTATCAGAGCATCAGGTTCTAGTGTCCTTTATGATCTGACGACTTATTATGTTTTCGCTAAGCTTTCTTTGATATAGAGCCCTATATTTTAGGACCGTTGTACTCTTTTTGTGTATGCTTCGTTCTTCAGCTATCTTAAGTTTATAAACAGCGAACTTGTAAACTTTGTTCTTATTTCAGATGCCTCCACGACGTGCACGATGAGTTCCCAGGGATGCAACGGCCGAACCCCAGCCCGCTCCAGTTCAGGGCATGATGAACGTCGCTGAGGTTGCAGCTATAGTAGCCCAAGCGGTAAATGCCGCAATTGCCGTTGTTCAGCAGGCACCACCTCAGGCGCCGGTTGTCGCGCCAGTACATGCAAATGCATTCCCGTCTACTTGGGAGCGTGTACGTGACGCTTTTCAGAAAGCGCATCCGCCAGAGTTTGCAGGTAGCTCAGATGTGGTAGTCTCGAGCCAGTGGAGGAAGGATATGTAGAGGCACTTAAGGATGTATGAGTGCACGGATGTTCAGAAGCAGGTGCTAGCTACTTTCAAGCTAGTTGGATCTGCACTGCAGTGGTGGGAGTCTATTACCACCATGGAGGAGAGGGATACTCTCACTATTCAGGACTTCTGGGTGCGGTTTGACCGCAAGTACTTTCCGTCAGCTGTTCACACGAAAATGAGGAGGAAATTGATGAGTCTGAAGCAGGAGGGTAAGACTGTGGCCGAGTATGAGGCCGAGTTCACAAATCTGTTGAATATCGTTCCGGATGAGATACCGACAGAGAAGAAGAAGATTGAGAAATTCACCGACGGGTTGACTTGGAGGATCCGTCAGCATCTGTTAGGGAACCTTTCGTTGGCCACGTATTCTGATGTGGTTAACGCTGCTTTGTTACACTTCCAGGACCACCGCTTTCATATGGCTGAGGGCAAGAGGTCGGGAGAGTCTAGCCATCAGGGCAGGACTGGAGGACATGGTGCCAGTGGGGCACAATCTGTTCAGGGGCAGAGACAGGGTGAGCAGGGTTCGCAGCAGAGGGACCAGAAGAGGTTCCGATCAGGGAGCTACAGACAGGGATAAGGAGGTTTCCGTCAGGGCCATCAGGGTCCAAACGTCCATCAGGGCCAACAGGGGAAGAATGGGCAACAGTTTCACCAGGGCCAAGGGAGGAACGGTAACGGCCACCAGGGCCGGGGACAGCAGGGGCAGAGAGGAGGGAACTTCCCAGGGAAGTGTTTTGTTTGTGGCAAGACTGGCCATAAACGTCAGGATTGTCCTTAGAGGGGCAGGGCCCCACAGCAGCAGCAGCAGGGTGCTCGCCAGGAGCCGCAGAGGCCTATGTTTCCCGCCGCTCTCCCCGCACCGCCGCAGATGGCAGCATTGCCACCCATTCCAGCAGTCCCAGCTCAGCAGGGGCAGCTACAGTATGGACGTGTCTACAACGTCCACCAGGCTGCAGTTCGATAGGCACCGCCCTCGATTGAGGGTACGTTTCCTATCCATGTCACTATGGGTCGGGTATTATTTGATACGGGTGCTACACATTGTTTTATAGCTACACACTTCGCGAAAGCCTTAGGATTGTTAGCTACGGCAGAGAGCACAGTGACGTGTGTCGACTCGCCATTGGGGAGTGGGTCACTTATATTCTTTATATGCCGGGGAGTGGGGGTAGAGATTGGTGGTTTGGTATTACCTGCAGACATGTTAGTATTAGATATGCATGTTCACGATGTGATTATCGGTATGGATTGGCTCGTAGCTTATAGGGCCATGATTGATTGCTTCAGCGGGAGCATTATTTTTTCCATTCTGGGGCAAGAGATGTTCGTAGTGGCGATGCCTCGCCCAGAGGGAGGCTCGACCGCTCATTTGTATTACATAGAGGAGGATACCTCTAAGGAGGTTGTGATTCCTTTATATTCGATCCCGGTTGTCAGGGAGTATTCGGATGTGTTTCAGGAGATACCAGGCCTACCCCCCAGTCGAGAGATAGACTTTGTTATAGACCTATTGCCAGATACGAGGCCTATAGCACGTGCACCGTACCGTATGGCTCCGACAGAGATGAGAGAGCTACGAGATCAGATAGAGCAACTGTTAGGTCAGGGATTTATTCGTAGGAGTACCTCACCTTGGGGCGCTCCAGTTTTGTTTGTGAAGAAGAGGGATGGTTCACTGAGATTGTGTGTGGACTACCGAGAGTTGAATAAGGTCACGATACGGAATAAATATCCGTTGCCTCGAATCGATGACTTATTCGACCAGTTGAGAGGAGCTTCTTTCTTCTCAAAGATTGATTTGAGATCGAGATACCATCAGTTGCGTATCAGGGAGGAGGATGTCTCGAAGACTGCGTTCTTGTCGAGATATGGTTCTTACGAGTTTCGGGTTATGCCTTTTGGTTTGACCAACGCTCCAGCTGTGTTTATGGACTTGATGAACAGAGTGTTCAGGGATTTCCTAGATCAATTTGTCATTGTCTTCATCGATGATATTCTGGTCTACTCCCAGACAGAGGAGGAGCACGCCGAGCATTTGAGGCAAGTTTTACAGACACTACGTCAGAACGAGTTGTATGCAAAATATGAGAAGTGCGGGTTTTGGCTGAAGGAGGTCCAGTTTTTGGGACACATTATTTCCGATCGGGGGATATCTGTTGATCCGGGGAAAGTATCCGCGGTAAGGGAGTGGGGACAGCCCACGACACCAACGGAGATTCGTAGTTTCTTGGGTCTAGCAGGATACTACAGGAGGTTTATTCAGGGTTTCTCGGAGATAGTAGGTCCTTTGACACATCTGACTCGTAAGGGTGTGCCCTATATTTGGAGTGATGCCTGTCAGTTGGCATTCGATGAGTTGAAGGACAAATTGACCTCAACACCTGTGTTAGCATTGTCGAGACCGGGAGTTGAGTATTTGGTTTACACCGACGCGTCTTTGCAAGGACTTGGAGGTGTATTGCAGCAGGAGAGACATGCCATAGCTTATGCTTCCCGTAAGCTTAAGCCTCATGAGAAGAATTACCCCACGCATGATTTGGAGTTGGCAGCAGTGGTATTTGCCCTACGGATTTGGAGGCACTATCTTTTGGGGGAGAAGTTCCAACTGTTCACGGACCACAAGTCCCTACAGTACCTGTTCACGCAGAAGGAGTTGAATATGCGGTAGCGTAGGTGGCTTGAGTTTGTGAAAGACTAACAGTTCGATATCCAGTATCACCCAGGGAAGGCTAACGTGGTAGCAAACGCATTGAGCCGTAGGCCAACAGATGAGGTGGCAGAGGTGTAGAAGGCAAAGTGGAAGGAATTGGGACACCAGGATGCAGTGGCTCGATCTTTCATGTCTGTGATGACCGTTACACCGCAGATTATCACGAAGGTAGTACGGGCACAGGCTAATGACTTGTTCTGTCAGGAGCAGATAGTTCGATTACTAGCAGAGGGAGCCGAGTCCTATACCGTTAGCTCAGACGGGAGATTACGCTTCAGTGGGAGATTGGTGGTTCCGTAAGGGGAGGAATTGCGAGACGAGGTGATGGCAGAGTCGCACGGCTCACGGTTCGCGGTACATCCCGGAGGGGACAAAATGTACCAAGACATGAGACGCCAGTATTGGTGGAGCGGTATGAAGAGAGATATCGCTGAGTTTGTTTCGAAATGCGCCACTTGTCAGCTTGTAAAAGTGGATCATCAGAGACCGGCAGGATTGCTACAGCCGTTGGAGGTCCCGGTGTGGATGTGGGACAGCATATCCATGGACTTTATCACGGGGTTGCCTACGTCGCAGAGGGGTCACGACTCCGTTTGGGTAATTATGGACAGGTTGTCCAAGGTCGCTCACTTTTTACCCGTAAGGACTGACTACACTACGGGACAGTATGCCCAGCTCTTCATTTCAGAGGTTGTGAGACTTCACGGTGTGCCCCTAAATATCGTGTCTGACAGAGACAAGATATTTGTTTCGCGGTTTTGGGAGAGTTTCCAGGAGGCCATGGGCACGGAATTGCGGTTGAGTACGGCTTATCATCCGCAGACCGATGGGCAGACCGAGCGCACAAATCAGATGTTGGAGGACATGCTGCGCATGTGCATTATTGACTTTGGGGGTGGATGGGAGCAGTACCTTCTACTGGTGGAGTTTCCTTACAACAACTCCTATCAGTTCACTATTGGCATGGCTCCGTTTGAGGCATTGTACGGTAGGCCTTGTCGTTCCCCATCATGTTGGTTAGAGGTGGGGGACAACAAACTACTTGGACCGGAAGTGATTCAGGATACTTCGGCAAGGATTGAGTTGATTCGGAGTCGCATTCGGGTAGCTCAAGACAGGCAGAAGAGTTATGCTGATGCGAAGAGATTTTTCAGGGAGTTCCAAGTAGGGAACCAGGTTTTGCTCAGAGTATCTCCTATGAAGGGGATTATGCGTTTCGGGAAGAAGGGGAAGTTGGCACCAAGGTATGTGGGGCCGTTTCCTATTATTGAGCGGATCGGACCGGTTGCGTATAGACTTGGGTTACCGGAGCATTTGCATCGGATTCACGATGTGTTCCATATTTCCTCGTTAAGGAAATACCTTAGAGATAATTTGGCTCATTCTCACATTGCTGTAGAGAACATCGATCTCCAGCCGGATAGATCCTACGAGGAGGGGCCGATTGCTATTTTGGACCGAAGCGAGAGGAAACTGCGATCAAAGATAGTCCTGTTAGTGCGTGTTCAGTGGCGACATCACAATGTCGAGGAGTCCACATGGGAGCGCGAGGATGAGATGCGCGAACGTTATCCAGAGTTATTTTTAGCAGGTACTTTCTAGTTTCGAATTTCGGGACGAAATTCAGTTATTAGGGGGGAAGTATGTAATACCCCGTATTTGTGGCTATATTTATGTTTGGGATTAATTAATTAAATTTGAATTATTTGGAAATTAATCCGGGTAAAATACTAGCGAGATGTGAGTTGGTATTTGACTATATTGAGCATATATGATGTTATATGAATATTGAATTATGAAATTTGTCGTGAGATTGATATACGGCAATTTGGTCATTTTATTGGGACGCGTGTGACAGTCGCGTCAGGATATAATTATTTTATTTATAAAAGTAAATTTAAATTCTATAAACCATATGGTCGTTTTGAGTGCGCCAACGCGTTCGGAAGGGCCGAGATAGTCAGAAAACACAAGCCGGGGGTGTAGTTTGGGTCCCGGGGTATTTTTAGGCCATACCGGCAATATAAAGGGTATTTTGGTAATTTCGTATTTTTAGAAATTAAAAATGACGAAAATTAGGAGTCTTTATCTGATTGGGAATAGACCCACTAAACCCACTAACCAACCCTTAATGACCCAATAAGCTACGGAGGTTATCATTTAGGTTTCCAACTTTCCCAAAGAAAACCCTAGCCACCATAGCCACCTTTGGAGAAGAAAGCTTAGAGAGGGAGAGAAGGAGAAGGAATTCTGCAGAAAACCTTTACAAAATCAACACCAAATTCAGAGACAATCGAGGCAAGTGGTTTAATATCATTTAATTTTAGAGAATGCTCTTTCCATGTATAGGAATTTAATAAAATTGATTTGTTCTTGGTGTAATATGAAAACCCATGTATTTTGGAACTTAGAACTTGAAATCTTGAGGAGAATTGCATGTAGAATGATAGGTAGATGATTATACTGAGGATATTAGTGATTGGGTGAAATTAAAACGGATTTTTATTTGGTTAATTCATGAACTAAAATTTTAGGGTTTGTGTTCTTGAATAATTGGGGGAAAGTGATGAGACTTGATGATTTAATGATGATTGGGATGAATTAACTCAGTAAAATACTTTAGTTTATAACCTTGTTATGTTTAGGAGTGATTAGAGACCTTTAAACATTGTTGGGACGAAGTTTAGAGGAGATTTGAGGAGTAAAAATTGATGAAAAACGTAACTTAGAAATTCTGGGCCGAAACTGGTCCCTCGTTAGAAGACCTTCCCAGGTCGTTCGAACGAGCTCGTTCGAACGAGCTTCTAACGAGTTGAACAGTCGCTTCTAACGAGGGGAGACTTCGTTCGATACCTTCGTTCGAACGAACTGTATTTCGTTCGATACATTCGTTCGAACGAGATGTCGTTAGAAGGTACAGTTCGTTCGAACGAACTGGAATCTCGTTCGAACAGCCTCGTTCGAACGAGACTTCTAACGAGCTGGCAGTTTAGGCCTTTTTGGCCTGTTTTGATTTTGGAAGTCCCGTAATCTTATTCGAGGATATAGATAACCTTCCTTTGATGATGTATTGATAGGTTTGGGACGTTTGTGTTATTTTGAGGAGTAAATTATATATGAACGATTTAAATTAAAGGGATAGTTGGGTTGAGACGTGAGTGTCTACTACAACGTGAGAGTAAATTATGGCGCGTATGATTATAAACCGAAATCGTATAAAGTGTGTAAAATATATATTGGTACTAGAATGAGAATAGTACTACGATTAAACTACGGGATTACTAAGACGTGTGTTTACTTAGTATTGGTATATGAATTGTGTGTACGACATACCTACCATACTTGCTATCACGGGAGGTTTGCGTTCGCTTAGGGCCCTCTAATCCTTGTGTTGCCCGGATTTAGACTGGTTACCTTGATGAACATAGGTCATATAAAGACTTATTGGGATATTAATAAGTCCGCTGATCGTGGGAGCGTAGGTATGTGCGTGACCCATGTGATGTGACTGTGTTCGCCTCCATTATTTGTGATGTTGTTATTTGTTAACTATTCCTGAGAGATTCGGAATATGTAATCCTTATGTACGTGATGTACCGGGATGGATAGCAGAGTATGTGTGCACCGCAGCTTAGTTCTCGGGGTGCTTGTATTGTATATTTATGATGTGAATAATATACCCTTAATTAATCGGAATCTTCATGTTAATGTTGTGAATATGATTACGGTATTGTTTCGAGAAAAACATAACGGGTTAGCTGATAGTGAAATATATTGCATATTGAGCATCTGAGTTTACGTTAAACCCCTATTTAATTACGAGCATTATAATGTTAATAGAACCGAGTAATAAGGGTAGGACCTATGACAGTCTAGCTAGATATGATGTCACTTAGCTAGTGGTTTGTGTCGTTGTAGATGGGTACTTATGTTAGGAGTGCACAGTTAGACGAGAGGTGAGAATATCATGTGAGTGCACGTCCTAACATGTACTTTGCATTTAATGTTTTAAATATTTTTAAAGCACTTGCAGGTTTTTAAAATATCTCCACATTCGGGCTCTGACCCGTTTGCTTTCAAATCTATTTTTCTTGTAAAACCATTTTAGGTGCCCAGCCACAAGGACACCATGCATAGGATGCTCATTCAGGTGACGAGCTGTAGCTATTTGTGGAAGCTACAGGGATTTGCTTTTAGACGCTTCTATCGTTTGGATTCCAGATTCAATATCTATCAGTTGTAGGGCATGTTGCCCATTTCTATTAGAGACATCTTTCCATTTCAGTTTTCAGACTTTGTCATGTATTGTTTCAGTATTCAGTTTGGCTATTTCAGTTGTGGGATTTGTAGTGAGGAGTTTTTCCTCCAGACTTTATTTACATTATGTGATGGTTATTCTATTTACTTCGTTATGGTGAATGGTGTTATTATTCTTCATTACACTTGTTGCATGTTAATCAGACTTAAATTAAAATTTGGCAATTTACTTTTTAAATACTAGGTGGTTAGTAATAATAAAATGTTTTCGACAGTGATGCTATTAACTGAGCCAACTTGGCATTTTGAATTAATTTAATAAAGGAGTAGCTACCCGGTATTTAATTAGTCGGGGTGTCACAGGTGGTATCAGAGCATCAGGTTCTAGTGTCCTTTAGGATCTGACGACTTATTATGTTTTCGCTAAGCTTTCTTTGATATAGAGCCCCATATTTTAGGACCGTTGTAATCTTTTTGTGTATGCTTCGTTCTTCAGCTATCTTAAGTTTATAAACAGCGAACTTGTAAACTTTGTTCTTATTTCAGATGCCTCCACGACGTGCACGATGAGTTCCCAGGGATGCAACGGCCGAACCCCAGCCCGCTCCAGTTCAGGGCATGATGAACGTCGCTGAGGTTGCAGCTATAGTAGCCCAAGCGGTAAATGCCGCAATTGCCGTTGTTCAGCAGGCACCACCTCAGGCGCCGGTTGTCGCGCCAGTACAGGCAAATGCATTCCCGTCTGCTTGGGAGCGTGTACGTGATGCTTTTCAGAAAGCGCATCCGCCAGAGTTTGCAGGTAGCTCAGATGTGGTAGTCTCGAGCCAGTGGAGGAAGGATATGCAGAGGCACTTAAGGATGTATGAGTGCACGGATGTTCAGAAGCAGGTGCTAGCTACTTTCAAGCTAGTTGGATCTGCACTGCAGTGGTGGGAGTCTATTACCACCATGGAGGAGAGGGATACTCTCACTATTCAGGACTTCTGGGTGCGGTTTGACCGCAAGTACTTTCCGTCAGCTGTTCACACGAAAATGAGGAGGAAATTGATGAGTCTGAAGCAGGAGGGTAAGACTGTGGCCGAGTATGAGGCCGAGTTCACAAATCTGTTGAATATCATTCCGGATGAGATACCGACAGAGAAGAAGAAGATTGAGAAATTCACCGACGGGTTGACTTGGAGGATCCGTCAGCATCTGTTAGGGAACCTTTCGTTGGACACGTATTCTGATGTGGTTAACGCTGCTTTGTTACACTTCCAGGACCACCGCTTTCATATGGCTGAGGGCAAGAGGTCGGGAGAGTCTAGCCATCAGGGCAGGACTAGAGGACATGGTGCCAGTGGGGCACAATCTGTTCAGGGGCAGAGACAGGGTGAGCAGGGTTCGCAGCAGAGGGACCAGAAGAGGTTCCGATCAGGGAGCTACAGACAGGGATAAGGAGGTTTCCGTCAGGGCCATCAGGGTCCAAACGGCCATCAGGGCCAACAGGGGAAGAATGGGCAACAGTTTCACCAGGGCCAAGGGAGGAACGGTAACGACCACCAGGGCCGGGGACTGCAGGGGCAGAGAGGAGGGAACTTCCCAGGGAAGTGTTTTGTTTGTGGCAATACTGGCCATAAATGACAGGATTGTCCTGAGAGGGGCAGGGCCCCACAGCAGCAGCAGCAGGGTGCTCGCCAGGAGCCGCAGAGGCCTATGTTTCCCGCCGCTCTCCCTGCACCGCCGCATATGGCAGCATTGCCACCCATTCCAGCAGTCCCAGCTCAGCAGGGGCAGCTACAGTATGGACGTGTCTACAACGTCCACCAGGCTGCAGTTCCACAGGCACCGCCCGCGATTGAGGGTACGTTTCCTATCCATGTCACTATGGGTCGGGTATTATTTGATACGGGTGCTACACATTGTTTTATAGCTACACACTTCGCGAAAGCCTTAGGATTGTTAGCTACGGCAGAGAGCACAGTGACGTGTGTCGACTCGCCATTGGGGAGTGGGTCACTTATATTCTTTATATGCCGGGGAGTGGGGGTAGAGATTGGTGGTTTGGTATTACCTGCAGACATGTTAGTATTAGATATGCATGTTCACGATGTGATTATCGGTATGGATTGGCTCGTAGCTTATAGGGCCATGATTGATTGCTTCAGCGGGAGCATTATTTTTTCCATTCCAGGGCAAGAGATGTTCGTAGTGGCGATGCCTCGCCCAGAGGGAGGCTCGACCGCTCATTTGTATTACATAGAGGAGGATACCTCTAAGGAGGTTGTGATTCCTTTAGATTCGATCCCGGTTGTCAGGGAGTATTCGGATGTGTTTCAGGAGATACCAGGCCTACCCCCCAGTCGAGAGATAGACTTTGTTATAGACCTATTGCCAGATACGAGGCCTATAGCACGTGCACCGTACCGTATGGCTCCGACAGAGATGAGAGAGCTACGAGATCAGATAGAGCAACTGTTAGGTCAGGGATTTATTCGTAGGAGTACCTCACCTTGGGGCGCTCCAGTTTTGTTTGTGAAGAAGAGGGATGGTTCACTGAGATTGTGTGTGGACTACCGGGAGTTGAATAAGGTCACGATACGGAATAAATATCCGTTGCCTCGAATCGATGACTTATTCGACCAGTTGAGAGGAGCTTCTTTCTTCTCAAAGATTGATTTGAGATCGAGATACCATCAGTTGCGTCTCAGGGAGGAGGATGTCTCGAAGACTGCGTTCTTGTCGAGATATGGTTCTTACGAGTTTCGGGTTATGCCTTTTGGTTTGACCAACGCTCCAGCTGTGTTTATGGACTTGATGAACAGAGTGTTCAGGGATTTCCTAGATCAATTTGTCATTGTCTTCATCGATGATATTCTGGTCTACTCCCAGACAGAGGAGGAGCACGCCGAGCATTTGAGGCAAGTTTTACAGACACTACGTCAGAACGAGTTGTATGCAAAATATGAGAAGTGCGGGTTTTGGCTGAAGGAGGTCCAGTTTTTGGGACACATTATTTCTGATCGGGGGATATCTGTTGATCCGGGGAAAGTATCCGCGGTAAGGGAGTGGGGACAGCCCACGACACCAACGGAGATTCGTAGTTTCTTGGGTCTAGCAAGATACTACAGGAGGTTTATTCAGGGTTTCTCGGAGATAGTAGGTCCTTTGACACATCTGACTCGTAAGGGTGTGCCCTATATTTGGAGTGATGCCTGTCAGTTGGCATTCGATGAGTTGAAGGACAAATTGACCTCAACACCTGTGTTAGCATTGTCGAGACCGGGAGTTGAGTATTTGGTTTACACCGACGCGTCTTTGAAAGGACTTGGAGGTGTATTGCAGCAGGAGAGACATGCCATAGCTTATGCTTCCCGTAAGCTTAAGCCTCATGAGAAGAATTACCCCACGCATGATTTGGAGTTGGCAGCAGTGGTATTTGCCCTACGGATTTGGAGGCACTATCTTTTGGGGGAGAAGTTCCAACTGTTCACGGACCACAAGTACCTACAGTACCTGTTCACGCAGAAGGAGTTGAATATGCGGTAGCGTAGGTGGCTTGAGTTTGTGAAAGACTACCAGTTCGATATCCAGTATCACCCAGGGAAGGCTAACGTGGTAGCAAACGCATTGAGCCGTAGGCCAACAGATGAGGTGGCAGAGGTGTGGAAGGCAAAGTGGAAGGAATTGGGACACCAGGATGCAGTGGCTCGATCTTTCATGTCTGTGATGACCGTTACACCGCAGATTATCACAAAGGTAGTACGGGCACAGGCTAATGACTTGTTCTGTCAGGAGCAGATAGTTCGATTACTAGCAGAGGGAGCCGAGTCCTATACCGTTAGCTCAGACGGGGGATTACGCTTCAATGGGAGATTGGTGGTTCCGGAAGGGGAGGAATTGCGAGACGAGGTGATGGAAGAGTCGCACGGCTCACGGTTCGCGGTACATCCCGGAGGGGACAAAATGTACCAAGACATGAGACACCAGTATTGGTGGAGCGGTATGAAGAGAGATATCGCTGAGTTTGTTTCGAAATGCGCCACTTGTCAGCTTGTAAAAGTGGATCATCAGAGACCGGCAGGATTGCTACAGCCGTTGGAGGTCCCGGTGTGGATGTGGGAGAGCATATCCATGGACTTTATCACGGGGTTGCCTACGTCGCAGAGGGGTCACGACTCCGTTTGGGTAATTGTGGACAGGTTGTCCAAGGTCGCTCACTTTTTACCCGTAAGGACTGACTACACTACGGGACAGTATGCCCAGCTCTTCATTTCAGAGGTTGTGAGACTTCACGGTGTGCCCCTAAATATCGTGTCTGACAGAGACAAGATATTTGTTTCGCGATTTTGGGAGAGTTTCCAGGAGGCCATGGGCACGGAATTGCGGTTCAGTACGGCTTATCATCCGCAGACCGATGGACAGACCGAGCGCACAAATCAGATGTTGGAGGACATGCTGCGCATGTGCATTATTGACTTTGGGGGTGGATGGGAGCAGTACCTTCCACTGGTGGAGTTTGCTTACAACAACTCCTATCAGTTCACTATTGGCATGGCTCCGTTTGAGGCATTGTACGGTAGACCTTGTCGTTCCCCAGCATGTTGGTTAGAGGTGGGGGACAACAAACTACTTGGACCGGAAGTGATTCAGGATACTTCGGCAAGGATTGAGTTGATTCGGAGTCGCATTCGGGTAGCTCAAGACAGGCAGAAGAGTTATGCTGATGCGAAGAGATTTTTCAAGGAGTTCCAAGTAGGGGACCAGGTTTTGCTCAGAGTATCTCCTATGAAGGGGATTATGCATTTCGGGAAGAAGGGGAAGTTGGCACCAAGGTATGTGGGGCCGTTTCCTATTATTGAGCGGATCGGACCGGTTGCGTATAGACTTGGGTTACCGGAGCATTTGCATCGGATTCACGATGTGTTCCATATTTCCTCGTTAAGGAAATACCTTAGAGATAATTTGGCTCATTCTCACATTGCTGTAGAGGACATCGATCTCCAGCCGGATAGATCCTACGAGGAGGGGCCGATTGCTATTTTGGACCGAAGCGAGAGGAAACTGCGGTCAAAGATAGTCCTGTTAGTGCGTGTTCAGTGGCGACATCACAATGTCGAGGAGTCCACATGGGAGCGCGAGGATGAGATGCGCGAACGTTATCCAGAGTTATTTTTAGCAGGTACTTTCTAGTTTCGAATTTCGGGACGAAATTCAGTTATTAGGGGGGAAGTATGTAATACCCCGTATTTGTGGCTATATTTATTTTTGGGATTAATTAATTAAATTTGAATTATTTGGAAATTAATCCGGGTAAAATACTAGCGAGATGTGAGTTGGTATTTGACTATATTGAGCATATATGATGTTATATGAATATTGAATTATGAAATTTGTCGTGAGATTGATATACGACAATTTGGTCATTTTATTGGGACGCGTGTGACAGTCGCGTCAGGATATAATTATTTTATTTATAAAAGTAAATTTAAATTCTATAAACCGTATGGTCGTTTTGAGTGCGCCAACGCGTCCAGAAGGGCCGAGATAGTCAGAAAACACTAGCCGGGGGTGTAGTTTGGGTCCCGGGGTATTTTTAGGCCATACCGGCAATATAAAGGGTATTTTGGTAATTTCGTATTTTTAGATATTAAAAATGACGAAAATTAGGAGTCTTTATCTGATTGGGAATAGACCCACTAAACCCACTAACCAACCCTTAATGACCCAATAAGCTACGGAGGTTATCATTTAGGTTTCCAACTTTCCCAAAGAAAACCCTAGCCACCATAGCCACCTTTGGAGAAGAAAGCTTAGAGAGGGAGAGAAGGAGAAGGAATTCTGCAGAAAACCTTTACAAAATCAACACCAAATTCAGAGACAATCGAGGCAAGTGGTTTAATATCATTTAATTTCAGAGAATGCTCTTTCCATGTATAGGAATTTAATAAAATTGATTTGTTCTTGGTGTAATATGAAAACCCATGTATTTTGGAACTTAGAACTTGAAATCTTGAGGAGAATTGCATGTAGAATGATAGGTAGATGATTATACTGAGGATATTAGTGATTGGGTGAAATTAAAACGGATTTTTATTGGGTTAATTCATGAACTAAAATTTTAGGGTTTGTGTTCTTGAATAATTGGGGGAAAGTGATGAGACTTGATGATTTAATGATGATTGGGATGAATTAACTCAGTAAAATACGTTAGTTTATAACCTTGTTATGTTTAGGAGTGATTAGAGACCTTTAAACATTGTTGGGACGAAGTTTAGAGGAGATTTGAGGAGTAAAAATTGATGAAAAACGTAACTTAGAAATTCTGGGCCGAAACTGGTCCTTCGTTAGAAGACCTTCCCAGGTCGTTCGAACGAGCTCGTTCGAACGAGCTTCTAACGAGTTGAACAGTCACTTCTAACGAGGGGAGACTTCGTTCGATACCTTCGTTCGAACGAACTGTATTTTGTTCGATACATTCGTTCGAACGAGATGTCGTTAGAAGGTACAGTTCGTTCGAACGAACTGGAATCTCGTTCGAACAGCCTCATTCGAACGAGACTTCTAACGAGCTGGCAGTTTAGGCCTTTTTGGCCTGTTTTGATTTTGGAAGTCCCGTAATCTTGTTCGAGGATATAGATAACCTTCCTTTGATGATGTATTGATAGGTTTGGGACGTTTGTGTTATTTTGAGGAGTAAATTATATATGAACGATTTAAATTAGAGGGATAGTTGGGTTGAGACGTGAGTGTCTACTACGACGTGAGAGTAAATTATGGCGCGTATGATTATAAACCGGAATCGTATAAAGTGTGTAAATTATATATTGGTACTAGAATGAGAATAGTACTACGATTAAACTACGGGATTACTAAGACGTGTGTTTACTTAGTATTGGTATATGAATTGTGTGTACGACATACCTACCATACTTGCTATCACGGGAGGTTTGCGTTCGCTTAGGGCCCTCTAATCCTTGTGTTGCCCGGATTTAGACTGGTTACCTTGATGAACATAGGTCATATAAAGACTTATTGGGATATTAATAAGTCCGCTGATCGTGGGAGCGTAGGTATGTGAGTGACCCATGTGATGTGACTGTGTTCGCCTCCATTATTTGTGATGTTGTTATTTGTTAACTATTCCTGAGAGATTTGGAATATGTAATCCTTATGTACGTGATGTACCGGGATGGATAGCAGAGTATGTGTGCACCACAGCTTAGTTCTCGGGGTGCTTGTATTGTATATTTATGATGTGAATAATATACCCTTAATTAATGGGAATCTTCATGTTAATGTTGTGAATATGATTACGGTATTGTTTCGAGAAAAACATAACGGGTTAGCTGATAGTGAAATATATTGCATATTGAGCATCTGAGTTTACGTTAAACCCCTATTTAATTACGAGCATTATAATGTTAATAGAACCGAGTAATAAGGGTAGGACCTATGACAGTCTAGCTAGATATGATGTCACTTAGCTAGTGGTTTGTGTCGTTGTAGATGGGTACTTACGTTAGGAGTGCACAGTTAGACGAGAGGTGAGAATATCATGTGAGTGCACGTCCTAACATGTACTTTGCATTTAATGTTTTAAATGTTTTTAAAGCACTTGCAGGTTTTTAAAATATCTCCACATTCGGGCTCTGACCCGTTTGCTTTCAAATCTATTTTTCTTGTAAAACCATTTTAGGTGCCCAGCCACAAGGACACCATGCATAGGATGCTCATTCAGGTGACGAGCTGTAGCTGTTTGTGGAAGCTACAGGGATTTGCTTTTAGACGCTTCTATCGTTTGGATTCCAGATTCAGTATCTATCAGTTGTAGGGCATGTTGCCCATTTCTATTAGAGACATCTTTCCATTTCAGTTTTCAGACTTTGTCATGTATTGTTTCAGTATTCAGTTTGGCTATTTCAGTTGTGGGATTTGTAGTGAGGAGTTTTTCCTCCAGACTTTATTTACATTATGTGATGGTTATTCTATTTACTTCGTTATGGTGAATGGTGTTATTATTCTTCATTACACTTGTTGCATGTTAATCAGACTTAAATTAAAATTTGGCAACTTACTTTTTAAATACTAGGTGGTTAGTAATAATAAAATGTTTTCGACAGTGATGCTATTAACTGAGCCAACTTGGCATTTTGAATTAATTTAATAAAGGAGTAGCTACCCGGTATTTAATTAGTCGGGGTGTCACATAAGGCTTTTTCAATTTTATTCTCCCCAATGATGCAGGATATGGTGGGTGCACCAGGATCTTTGAATTTAGGCGGGAGTTCATTTAGTAGAATGGAGCTCACATTTTGTGCTAGAAAGACGTTCTTCTTCACTTTCATCTTTCTCTTAACCGTCAACAAATCTTTGATGACTTTGCCATAAGCTGGAATTTGTTTAATGGCTTCAAGGAAAGGTAAATTCAGCTTTACTTGCTTAAGCACTTCTAGCACGTCTTCACGTGGGTTTCCTCTATGGGAGGGAATTAACCTTTGAGGAAACGGTGCCGCGGAGGGCGGTTTCACTACTACCTCTGGCCCACTAGCATCTTCTTGGTCACTCTCATTTAAGGGGACATCTTTGGCCTCTTTCGTGCTGGGCGAAATCTCCTTGTCTTTCATTGTGTCGGGTGGGGGAGGTGATAAATCAACGACTCTCCCACTATGAAGAGTGGTCACATCTTGACATTGCTCCTGATGTTCAGTGGAGGTGGAGCTAACACTAGTTTGACCTTGGGGAGGTCTTTGGCCTTGGGCAAGAAACTTGCCCTTCTCTTGAACACTCAATGAGGATTGTATTTTTGACAGATTCACATTTATGTCGCCAATCAGACGATCATATTTGGCATTGGTTGCGATTTGGCTTGCGATGAATTGATTCATGGTATCCTCGAGAGTTCTCCGCTGTGGCGGGATATAATTTCCTTGAGGTGGTGGTGCTTGCACATGTCCTTGCATGTGCGGGGCTTGTTGAAAATGTTATGGTGGAGGAGGGGTAACATGCGTAGGAGGGTTAATTGCGGCATGTTGTTGCCCATAGCTAAAACCGGGATGATTTTTCCATGAAGGGTTGTATGAATTCCCATGCGGGGCACCAAAATAACCCTTAAAGCCTCCTATATCACTAACTTGCTCCTGAAGCATTGCTTTGTAGGCGGGTATCGTCGGGCATTCCTCAGTTGAATGTCCCGCCTCACAAATAGCACACACCTTCACGACAGGGTTTGGAATGGGTCTAGCTGGTCCTTTTCCATATATCTCGCATAGATCTCGAAATCCTTTCTCGAGAGTCTCCAATCGGCTGTCCATCATAGAATTCTTATCTACGTGGAATAGGCCGAACGCCGACGGAGTGGTGGTCGCTTGTCTATTTCGATTTTGAGCGTTGGGATCAGAAGTGTCCCAGGATTGGGTAGTCTCGGCGACATACCTTAAGTGAAGCTCAGCATCCTGGGCATCTAAATCGATAAACGGACCACTTCCCATTGTTTCAACAAGTTGTTTGGAGTTAAGATTCAACCCATTATAGATAAAAGAGATGACTTGCGCTGAATCAAATCCATGATGGGGGCATGAAGAAACTAACTCGTTGAAACGTTCATAACATCGATGGAATGGCTCATTTTCAGCTTGTCTGAATGCTTGAATTTGGGCCTTTATGGAGATTGTTCGATGTGGTGGGAAGAATTTCTTGAGAAATCTCGACTGTAACTCATTCCATGATGGAATCGAGCTGGGAGGTAAAGACCATAGCCATGTCTTAGCTTTATCTTTGAGCGAGAAAGAGAAGAGTTTGAGGCAGATTACCTCTTGTGTGCAGGTTTGATCATTGAGAGTATTACACACGTCCTCAAATTCCCTAATATGGAAGTATGGCTTTTCAGAATCCATACCGTGGTAATGCGGTAGCATCAGTATCATCCCATTTTTGAAACGGAATTCCCCGACATTATACGGGAGTATAATGCATCCTGGCGTGACAGTACGCTCGGGATATAAGAATTCTCTAATCGGACGGTATGGGGGCTCTTCCTCATCGGCGGGTGCACTGCCGTGTTGCGACATCTCTTCCTCACTTATTGACTTGGTACTCTCACTAGGCGTGCTCGGAGTGTGTCCTAAGAAGGAAAAAGGAGTGTTATCGGAGACTGAGTGCGACAGTGTGAGAGGTGGGATCCAGAACTGTGGGGCGTTTGGAGTGTGGGGACTATCAGGATTATACTCAACTATTGGATTTTCGTGAATGCTGGTTGGAGTATTATGTGGAGTGGGAGTGAAATGTTTCATTAAAAGCTCATGAGAGATGGTGGTGAATCTTTTTGTGCTTTTTGAATTTTTTTATATGTTTTTGGATTTTTAGAGATTTTTGGTCAAAGCTTTGGATTGACTCGATCTAATCCTAAGTCTACCTAATTCCCCGGCAATGGCGCCAAAAACTTGACGCGACTGAAAATGTGTCCCAGAAATGCGTTCACTCTAGGCTCAAGTGTAAGCATGTCGCTCAAGTAATAATCCCAGTAAGTTGGGTATCGATCCTCAGGGAAGAAGGACAACAGAGTTGTGATGACGGGAAAAGACGGAGGAATCCTAACCTTGACTCTAAAAAGAAAAGGAAAAAATGATTTGGTTTTTGAGATTGGTTACAGCTAAATGCGATAATGAAATTATGAAGAAATGCAACTATAATAACTACCTAAATTAAGAATGAATAATGATTTGAAACTTTTTGTTTAAATGATGAGAAAAATAGGACGGGAATACAATCCCCCAACCCTAGTGTATTGCAGATATAATATTAATCTTAAATTTATCTGATTGATTTGACCCAGAATTTAGTACTCCCAAGCATTATGTATACGAGGTTCAAGCCCGCGTCATACCTAATCTGAGGATGAGTAAATCAGTATCGCGATAGTAGCACTCGAATTGCACTCTAAATCATCACGAGTACCCAGAGGCAAACGAGATATAAAGATCTACAATTATTGTGTAACTACGCAATACGATCATGGTCAATCACTAAATTTAGCGGATTAATTTTATACACACGCACTAACACCTCAGACTGGGTTCATGCATCCCGGCCTTGGAAAATCTAGCCTATAATATTCAAAGTGATGGAAATAATGATTACTGTGCAGGTGTTAATGATTACTCTAAATAAAATAGTAATTAGATGCAAAAAAGAATTAGAATTAAGAATCACTCACTAAAATTATACAAGCAATAAGTGAAACAATGAAAGAAACTGATACTCACAAAAAATTACTGAATTAAGTCTTCAATCCTTGAATTAAATCTGAAATTATTAACTAAACTAGGGTTTCTGGAAAAAGAGAGGAAAATCCTACTGATTCTCCGTCCCTATAACAATAAAAAAATTGGGTCTTTATACCCTACAACAATATCGGAAGTCAGCTGCACTAGGAGTCTTTTTAGGAAGAGAGAAGATTTTCAAATCTCGAAGCTCGGACCAGTCCGGGGCTTAGGCGGACCGGTCTTCCCCCAAGGCGGATCGGTTCTTTTTATTTTGGGTCGGACCGGTTCAGGGTCGGACCGGTTCTTTTTTATTTGGCCTTCTTCGGTTTGCATGCGATTCGGGGTCTTCTGGAGTTTGGCAAGGCGGATCGGTCCGGGGTAGGGGCGGACCGATCTGTCTATTTGACTTTTTTGGTTCCTCTTTGACTGCTCATAACTTTTGTTCCGGGATTTCGATTGAGGTGCTGTTTCTTCCTATGTGCTCGTGAATGGGATGTCTTCAACTTCTCTTTAGGTACCTCATCCGAATTTCTGGTGGAAATTACGCTTTTGCCCTTGAGACTTTTCCTTCTTTCTTTCTTGATTCCTCCGGTTTCTTTCTTTCTTTTCTTGACATCAAATACCTGTAAAACCACTACGAAATACCAAAAACTCGGTGTACTCATTAGGATCAGTCAGTAGCACAATTATGAGATAAATCCAACTCAATTACGTTGTTCGAGGTGCTAAAAGTAATTAAATCAAGGGATAAATTAGGAAGAATTTATGCCTAATCACACACAAACTCACAAACGACTCTTACATGCACAACTTTCTTATCAAGTTTTATCGCGCTTGGTTCGTTTTCAGGACAGGATTGAAGTGAAAACACCCAACCAACATGTGATAGGACAAGCACAATAATCAAGCAAATCCGTGCATGTGTGCAATAAAGGAAATTATGAGTCAAACATGTAGGAAGTAACACTTAATCACATCTTAATGACTCCAAACATTATAAAGCATATGGATGAATTGACCTATTGTCTTAAAACACTATCAAATAATCACATGAAAAACGGAATGATGTTGTGACTTGGTCATCCTAAGTGTTCATCCATAAAAGGTGCAAACAAAAAATAAAAATCTTTTTGAATTTAAAAAAAAAAAATTATCAAAATAAAATCTTTTTGTATTTTTCAAAATTTTTCAAAAGAAAAAATTTATACAAAAAGTACATGTCACAACACTAGCAAACATAAATATCATGAAATAAAAACTAGCGTATGACGAACATGCGAACACAATCATCTATATGATATGGCAAGAGAAGAGTCATGTGCAAGCAAACGAGAATCATCTTGTTCTCATGCTTCTAGTGCTAAAGCCAAAATCATTATTTGTTTTAGAGGGTCAACTGTTCCCATGGATATTAGAAAAGTTCAACCTATAGGTTTCGTTCCACCCGTTTACACATGTTCACATTGTGGTGTAATACCCCATAATTTTATTGATTTTTAATGGGATTAATTAAATTAAAGGGGAATTAATTGGAAATTAATCCGGACTTAAATACTAGCGAGGTGTGAGTTGGTATTTGACTATGATGACAATGTTGAATATTACTGGGTATATATGGTAATATATGATTATTGAATTTATTAAAAATTATCGCGAGTCATATATACTACAATTCGGGAAATTTAGTTGGGACGCACGTGTCAGTCGCGTCATGAATCAATTTAATTGGATTTAAAAGTAAATTATAATTCTATCATCCATATGGTCATTTTGAGTGCGCCAACGTGTCCGGAGGGGTCAAAATAGTCGGAAAACACTATCTGGGAGTTTAGTTTGGGTCCCAGGGCATTTTTAGGTCAAACCGACAACCCGGGAGGGTATTTTAGTCATTTTAATTTTCAAGGAATTTTGACCCACGAATTTTTGGCCCTATTTATCAGCCAATATTAGGGCCATTATCAGCCAAAAAGCAAGAGTGGGCAACGTGAGAAAGAGGAGAAGTTACAAAGAGGGTTTTCAAGCCATAACCACAACACACCACTATTATTTACAAGATTTGTCATCGGAGAGAAATGGAGAACTAACCATTAACATCACCAACGGATCAGAACATCGATTATAAGGCAAGTGATTTGATTTCATTAAATTTCAGCAAATAATTCATCCATGCTAGTGTAGGGTTTGATGATAGCCTTGAATAATGATATAAACTCATGAAATTCATAGAAGAAACCTAAATCTTGGATATGATTTGCATGTAGAGTAGTTCTTGAAGAAATTCAGTAACCAAATCATAACCCTAGATGAATTAAAAACGGATTTAAGAAGAGAAATATGATGGTTCTTGAAGAAAATAGAAAAATAGGATTTTTATGTTAATGTGAAGATTTGATCCAAGAAAGGCTAATTGTTGATGATTTAAAAGTTTTGGAACGTTAAGAATCATGTAAATAGGTTGTGTAATGACCCCATATACTTATATTAGGATTTCACATCATGAAATGAGACTTTGGGACAAATCTGGGACTGAAAAATGAAGAAACCCGTAGCCTCACCTGCTTGATCGATCGATCGACATTCATCGGTCGATCGATCGACGTTCAGGATCGATCGATCGATCCCCCCACAAAAATGGTGACTTTTCCCCCTTTTTGATTTTTAAGTGTTTTCGGCCATCGAACGTTGTAGTTGGGGATTATGGGAGTACATTAGGACTTGATGAAGACCAGTAGGGATATATTTGGAACCCGGAACATATTAGAATTGGGTTGGAATGTAGCGTTCAATTTACGAGTGTCCGAAGAGAAATTTTCTATTTTATGATGTGAGAACATGATTCAAATTCTTAGGAGTGATAAGTTAGGATTTGGGACATAAATAAGGAGTTAGGAGTACATAATTAATATGTGGGAAAGTTAGGAGACTTAGTAACCTCTTTGGTTAGGTTTAAGCACTTGAAATTATACGACGTGAGACGTATTGGCGGAATATATTATATATCATCCAGAATTATAATAGTGTATGAATTGGATTAATGGTATAGGACTGAAAACATAACTTTAATAAATATAACAAGTTATCTAAGTTGTGTGAATGCTTAGTATATGGATTATTGTGTGTATGACATACCTACCATACTTTCTATCAAAGGAGGTCGGCTTTCGAAACATGGCCATATAATCTTTGTGTGCCTACAGGGGGATTTAGATTAGTACCTTAAGGACATAGGATTGTGAATGGCTTATTTGTGAGTTAATAAGTCAGCTGACCATGGGAGCGTAGGTATGTGTGTGATCCATGGGTATGTGAACTATGTTCGCCTCCAATATGTGTAATTTTGCTTATTGAAACGGTTCCTGAGAGATTCAAAACACGTGGTCCTTATGTACGCGATGTATCGGGATTCGATAGCAGAGTATGTGTGCACCGCATCTTAGCCTAGGGGGTGCCCTATTTGTATATTTGTGCTGAGATTAATATACTTGTGATTATATCAGACTCTTTGTTAAAGTGTGAATATGAATCATTCAGACTTTTTGAATGAGATTTAAAATGCGAATTTCCTATCGTAATTGTTATAAATTAATCTTATCCGTGAAAAGGTGAGTTACACGCAGAAAATGTTAGAACAATGTGAATAAACCCTATATTATAATGTGAGGATAGGAAGTGGTGCTGACTAGTTAGTTAACGACATAACTTGAATGGGTTAATGATATACATTAGGCGTGCACATTAGTTGAGGGGTGAGGAACTCATGTGAGAACACTTAACTAACATTTATATAATATTCACTGTTTAATGCAATTAAACACTTGCTATATTTTTAAACTGTTTTCATACTCGGGCTCTAACCCGTTTTCTTTCAAATCTACTTTTATTGAAAAACCTTTTAGGTGCCTAGCCACAGGGACGCCATGCATAGGAGTTCCATTCCATTAACGTGCTGCAGCTACTGTGGAAGTTAGAGGATCTCGGTAGTAGACGCCTCCACATTCTACATTTGATTCTATTCCGGGTCATTTCTCTGTTAGGTCATATCGCCCCTTTCCATTTAGAAATTTTTTCCTCATACTTTCAGTTTCATTTCAATATTGGAGTTATTTAATTATTCAGACTTTGTATTTAGTTTTTATTTAGTATTTGGATTATTCAGGGGAGTGTTACTCCAGACTCATTTATTATTCCATTATTTATTTCCTTTGTGATCTTGATGTGGATGTGGTATAGTTAGCTTATAATTTAATTGGTTGCATGTTAATTTAAATTTAATAAAATTTGGCAACTCACTTTTTAAATATTAGGTGGCTAGTAATTGTTTAATAATGTTTTCAACAGTGATGCTATGAACTGAACCAACTTGACATTTTGCATTAATTTGAATAAAGGAGTAACTACCCGGTATTTAATTAGTCGGGGTGTCACAAGTGGTATCAGAGCATCAGGTTCTAGTTTCTTTAGGATCTGTACGACTTGTTATGTTTCCATATAGCGTCCTTTGATATATAGCCCTATTATTAGGACTGTTGCACTCTTTGTTACGTTTTGTAGACTACGTACTTCTGCTACAATGTTATGTATGGTCAATGGACTTATATAATTTATTTGAATTTCAGATGTCGCTCATGAGAGAAATTTAAACTAACACCACTGAAGGAACAAATGCGGGACAAGACCAACAAGTACCTCTGGTACACCAAGAAAGAGCGGAAATCATTGAGATAGCGAATATCATGGCACAAGCAGTGACTATCGCAATATTGCAGTACCAAAATTGCAGTGTACAACTTACAGGGGGCAAAAGAACGAGAGAAGCTGATCAATATGACATTGCTAAAGTTAACAACAAGGGGAAAATACCGCCGTTGCAGCGACAAATGCCTCAGAGTCGTCAAGACCAGGAGGACAATAGAAATGGCGGGAAGAGCCAAACCCGCCAGAGACAACAAAGCCAAGAGAAGGATGGCCATACACATCGGGTCTGCCCAGATTCGGCTGGTGAGAAACCTCGTCCCAATCAACAAGGACAACTAGGTATAAGAAAGAAAGGGCTTCAAGGTCAGTGTTATAAGTGCGAACAACAGGATCACAAGTGGAGGGACTACCCGCAACCAGATAAAGTACCAGGATAGGATGCTCAACCTAAGGAAGTCTGGATAGTTACCCCAACATCGTTGCCACCACAGCAACATCAAGGAGTACAGTATGGATGTATCTATAAAGCCCGATATGCGGTTATGCCATTGATACCGCAACTATCACATGCGTTTGGAGGTACGATACTTCATTGTTTATAGTATCCTTTAAGATAAAGGGGAAATCTCGAACAACTTAGATGCGTTACAGTTTATTCCTAATACTCTTAAAAATGTGAGCGTAGAATGCATTCTTATCCTGATTTTTGAACTAGCTAACGACGGTTTAAGTCATAATAGGCCATTATAGTATTATTTTGGTGTTCGTTAGAAATTGCACTAAGTGTCACTTGAAAAGAGGCAGGGCTATATATATCTATATAATAAAGTAGGAAACTTATGTATGTCATAAGCTTCAAGTATGATGTCATCAATATAATTTTATCCTGCCATGCCTATTTTTCCCTTGAAAATTTTGAATTCCCCCTCTTTTTAACACACTCTAATGTATTGCCCCCTTTCATCAAAGTTCAAAAACATGGGTATGAAAGTAAATTGTACTCTCCGAAACTTATCTCTTTTCTCTCTACCGAACACACGGGCTCAAGACATTCTAACAACTCGAGTCTCTGCCCCCTCTCTCACTCCTCACAAACCCTAGCGCACACGATCTTCACTCTCACTCTCTCGGCTAATCCTATTCATATTCCAGGTGTGTGTATATTAATGGCTCTTTTGTTAGGGTTTTATTAAATTTAGGGTTTGTGATGTTAGGGATCAAAATTTTGATTTTGAGAATTTGTTGTGTTTTGTTTATTATTTTTAAGGCTTTATAATATTGGTTTCAATTTGTAGATCCGTCTACTAATTTTGTTCTAACTATGTTTTGGTTCTTGGTTATATTTGGGTCTGTAGAGATTTGGGGATTTCATTTTTATGTACCTCAATGTTTTTTTTATTTTATGTTTTTTGAGTTTTTTTTTTTAAATTTGGATTTATTTTTTTCAATTATAAGCATAGTTACTCATAATTTGTTATTGAACTTTCATCCAGTATTGTTGAACTTGCAACAGGTATACACCACCAAACTTTAGGTCTCCATTCAGTTATTGCTATACCACTTAAATTTCTTATAGATCGCGTGCCTCTGTAAATTTTGTGCCTCTATACAGTTCGTGTGCCTCTGTACATTTTGTGTGCATCATAATGTATTAATATTGAATTTTGTACGGATTTGAACATCTAGGGATGCCCACATATATCTTTTTTTGTTCTTCAAAGCTCAGGTAATGGATTATAAATATATTAAGATATGGTATTTGATTAAACGTTGCTCTAAGCATACTTTTATTTTTATGTACTTATTATATTATTATTATGGAGTTTTTTTTACTAATGGAGTTTTTTACTAATGTACCTACTTCTATTGTAGAGTTATAGCTTTGTTCAAAGCATGCTTTTATTTTGTTTGGGGTTATCTTTTACTATTGCTACTTTTATTTATTGTATAGGTTAGCATGGGTTTTACTTTAAATGCCAAGCTCTTCCGAAACATTATCTCATAAGACATCAGGTATTCATCGAGTTTATATTTTAAAAAACCTTCGATCTATTTTTTAGAAATAGATATGATACTTCAAAGTAAGGCCTATACCATATATATTGAGATAATAAGGATAATTCAAGTGGATAGATCGATCCCACTAGATTGAGAAGATTGGACGAGCACTACTTCAAAGTAAGGCCTATACCATATATATAGATATACATAAGGCTGGTGATGCACCCGTGTGCTTCACAACAACAGAGAAGAATGAAATCGAAGATTTTATTTGGTAATTCAATGTCAGAGCATCAGTTATCGACTTCCTTTTACAGTCCTAAAGCAAATTAAATTGTCTTTTTACAGTCCTAAAGCAACTGAAGTGTTCATTCACAATTATCGACTTCTTTTTACAGTCCTAAAGCAACTGAACTGTCTTTTTACAGTCCTAAAGCAGTTGAAGTGTCCATTATCAGTTATTGACCTGCACACCAGTCCATTAATTGATCCAATTCAAGTTTCACATTTTGCATTAAGCAAATCTTTTTACAGTCCTAAAGAAACCGAAGTGTCTTTTTACGTCAATGAATATTTAAGTTTAAGTTTCAATATGTGTCCTAAAGTAACTCTTTATGTTTCCATATGCGTCAATGAATTGGGAAATTTTTATAGTCCCCAGTGTCTTAAGATATGGTATTTGATTAAACGTTGCTCTAAGCATACTTTTATTTTTATGTACCAACTTCTATTATTACTATGGAGTTTTTTTTTACTAATGGAGTTTTTTTACTAATGTACCTACTTCTATTGTAGAGTTATAGCTTTGTTCTAACCATGATTTTTTTTTTGTTTGAGGTCATTTTTTACTATTGCTACTTTTATTTGTTTTATAGGTTGGCATGGGTTTTGCTTTAAATGCCAAGCTCTTCTGAAACATTATCTCAGAAGACATCAAGTATTCATCGAGTTTATATTTTAAAAAATGTTTGATCTATTTTTTAAAAATAGATATGATACTTCAAAGTAAGTCCTATACCATATATATTGAGATAATAAGGATAATTCAGGTGGATAGATCGATCCCACTCAATTGAGAAGATTGGACGAGCACTACTTCAAAGTAATGCCTATACCATATATATAGATATACATAAGGCTGGTAAAACACCCTTGTGTTTCACAACAGCAGAGCGCAATGAAATCGAAGACTTTTATTGGGTAATTCAATGTCAGAACATTAGTTATCGACTTCTTTTTACAGTCCTAAAGAAATTAAATTATCTTTTTACAGTCTTAAAGCAACTAAAGTTTCATCAGATGTTATAAGCATGATATGTTGCATTTTGCATTAGAATGTGCACGCTAAATTCCTATTTCATTGAAATATTATTGTTTGGTTGAGCTCACATGGAAGAAATTCCTACACTTTCAAGATTTTAGAAACATAGTACATGTCAATTTCATATTGATCAGGATAGAGAATTTCCGATTAAATATGAAAGAATTTTGGGGTATGTTAAAATAGTTTTGATACTCACTCTCTATCTAATGTTACATATATGATTAGGTGGACTTCGGATTTGGTTGAGGCTTATTCCTACTATTCATATATGATCCTTAATATGATTTGATATTACTACTGGAAGGAAGCAAAGATCTCTAGCTTGATTGTTTTTACAGAAGAGAAGATTTGGTCATCAAATGCTCATGAACATATAAACTATTCAGGTTTAATATAACAAACTAATTTGGCTAAAGGTAAACCATTGTTCCTATCTTAATTACCTAAAATTAGCACTCCTGTTCTTTGCATTAAGGTTTAATATAACAGAAGAATATGGCTAAAGGTAAACCATTATTCCTATCTTAATTACCTCAAATTAGTTCTCAACTCCTTTTCTTAGTACACGTGTATGTTTCAACAATAAATATATTGTGTTAGATTTTAATTAATGAAGTTTGTTTAGAGATAATTTTTGTGAATTGTCAAAACTATTATTTGTTGTCAAACTCTGATGTCAATTTTGATGAAACATGCACTGAATTATTGATAATCATCATGTTTATTGTTTATTTTGTATAAGGATTTCTTCCATAACTCTCTTTCCCTTTTCTTTGTCCATGAAAATTTATATCCATGCAACACTTTAACATTTGTTTTTCCGATGCATATTTGTCACAAATTACATAGGGATTAACTTGAATAACATAACTGCTTCTATGTACTGTTATAGAGCTGGTATGCATTGTATATAGCTTAGATGTCCTGTTACAGACAAGGCTTGAATTGAATCTACATATATACTGTTATAGAGCTAATATGTCCAGTTGGTGTGGATCTTTATTTTTGTTGAGATATACGAGTTCAATTTGATTTATGTAGATTCTTTACTACACTTTATCTACATATGCAATGTTGTCCTTTTTTGAAAGTAGTAGCTTAGGATCTTCCGTCGTATGTTTGTCCTTTTTTGAAAGTGGTACCTTAGGATTTTTTAGTAATAACTCTATATATTTTCTTAATTTCTGCAAATCATTGAAAACTATGGGGAAAATAAGTATCTTGATGATTTCAAGTTTATTGGTTTTTGACTATTGCCCTCATATCACCATCCTCTTCAGGTTGAGTGGGAAGATATTCCGTTTCATGCTGTTCGCTTACGCCATCACCATCATTTGATTGAGTTTTTGGTGAATCATTCATAAGTGAAGTAAATAATATCATTTTAGGATCCAGTGGTTTCTCAATAGGGTGATTTTAAGGTTCTGTATTATTGGGTAAGTCCATATCCAACAGATCAGTAGCATCAGAAATCAAACTATCCCAATCATATCATGTAGCTTCTTTATTTTCATCCATTTGGCTTATTCCCTCCATGTGTACTTCATTTCCTAAGGAAATTTTTTCAGAACTAACACATTCGTGTCTTTTGTATGTCTTTTACCTTAATGTTGATATCTACATTTGATAGATATTGAAAATCTTCCAATAATATGTATGATTGGAGATGCGTGCAAGTGCATTTTTTGATTTAGGCATTGATTCAGTGATTATTAAATGTATTACATCATATCAATCAATACCATTTTGATTTCAATTTCTAAATGGAAGGTCGATAATAATGTAAGCAACTACCATTACCACTGGGCCTGTGAGAAACCTTACTCCCATGGACAACACAACCACTGAATTTCCGCACACGAGTTGTAGAGCCATAGACAGACCTAAGCTGAACATAGCCATTCCAAGACCAGCATTAGATAGTAAAGAAATTTGGCTATAGAGCTGGAACCCAGTTTGGAGAGTCGAGTTTGGTGATGATTTATTTTTATATAGTGTACTAAAGTCATGAAAATATATTTCAATCAAAACTATCAGCTAATGATATTAAACACTCTTTTGACACTGTATATATTAAAAATTTGTGAAGAATAGATTATGGTTCTGAATTAGCTTTAATTTATATTCTCATGAATCATCTACGCCTAACCACTTATACCATTTATGTGATTCAAGATGGTTTGAGTGACCCAATGATTCGATTTGCCGGTGAGTCATTTGCGGGTCAAAATAGTTTTGGAACCTTACAAAAACAAAGCCCAAAGTAACGCTGCACAAAGTTTGGAAATGCTGAACCCTCAAAGACCTGATTGGAAGCTTGGAAACACTTCAGAGGTTAAAGTTGTCATTGCAGCACAGATGTTAACATTGCTCATAGGCTAAACTTCAAACTTAAAAGGTTAACTTTGCACAGAGGTTAATGATGTAAATTAACTTATGATAATTTATCCTCTGTTGTATCAGGTATATATCAATTTATGTATGTACTTGTTGTATATGGGCACAACTTATGTACCTGCAGTGTACATATGCAGTGTACATATGTATGTACCTGATAAACACTGCATATGTACTAAAATCTGTACACTGCATATGTACATATTTTTAATTGATAGTAGAAACAACTTCAAATGCCCATAACTTCAAACAACTTCAAGTAAATTGATATGGGCATTTGAAGTTATTTTCAAACATATGTACATGTTGTAGTTATCTTGGGACTCTCTAACATAACTTTCAAAAAAGGAATGTTATTTTCAAACATATGTACCTACAGTGTACATATGCAGTGTACATACAACAGGTACATATGTCTGCAGTGTACATATACAATGTACATATACCTGTTGTATATGGGCATAACGTATGCAGTGTCTATCACGTACATATTTATAATTTATGTACTAAAGTCGTCAACATGTACTATCAATTAGAAATATGTACATTTGAAGTTATGCCCATAGAAATATGTATATGAGCATAACTTATGCAGTGTCTATCAGGTACATATCAATTTGAAGTTATGCCCATATCAATTTGAAGTAAATGCCCATATCAATTTATCTTGAGTTAGTACATATTATGAGGTAACTTAATGTTAATGTTAATTTTTTGTTTTTGTAATTCAATTAATTCTCTGTTTGGGCAGTAACAGGTCTGTTGGGATGACATATTCAACAGTGCTTAGGTGGTTAGGGAGAAAGCTACCTATCTGTCTCTTGAGCTTTTTCGCATCCCTTTGTATAGACCACCCGTGGTGCCTGGCTTCCTCTTTAATTGTCAACGAGCCTGGGGGACGTCTGATATGCAGTATGACGGGGGACGAAATCAAAGAAGCACCCAAACATGAGGATGAATAGCAAGGATAACACTCTGGTTTGTAAAAAAAATTCCATTTTATTTACTTTAAACTGAAATGTAATGGATTCATCTTCCTTTTGTACATCGATTTACTTTAAACTTGATCTACACACCAGTTTGCAAAGTACTCAAACTGAAACATGAGGATGAATATGATGATGTTTGCTCCAAATCAATAATCCTGTCACTATCGCTGCCTCTTATGCTCCATTATAAATGCAACAATGTAGCATATTATACATTTTCCACCTCTACATTATAAATCCAACACTGTAGCCAGGTTATACGTTTCGGTTTGGTTAGTTTTTTGTCACGCTCCTACCTTTACTGGAATTTTCTCATACTTGGAAACAACACTGAGAATGAGTTAGATCTCTAATATTCCAGTCTTTGTTTTATTTTCCATCTGTTTTTCTTCTTTCTACTATTTACTTTACTCTTATTTCTTATTTAGGTATCTCACCATTAGATAGCAACAGCATCCAATAATAATCAGTGTTTGAAATTGCGCGCATTTTGACTAGAATTGCAGATGTTTCGATAAGCGCACACTCATGAGGAGCTTTGCATAGATGTTATGCTGGTATGATATGTATGTTTATTTAGAGATTGAGATTTATTGTATATTTTAATTTATTTATGTTTATGATGATGTATGTCTATTTGACTATTCATTTTACATCCTGTATTGTTGAATTCACTTATACGCTCTGTTTAATGCCGGAAGCACAATTATTTTGACTTTAACAATGACTATGCTCCTTTGATCATGACATATCTTCAATTTCTGCTGCATTGATTACGCACTACTTTGATGCTGAACATGGAGATAAACTAAACATGGAGAAAGTGAATTGCAGAATATTTGGAACACTTTCCCCTAGCGCAATTATTGATAAGAAACTGCGAGGTGCGACATCTCCCTAGGGTAATAACAAATGGTATTAGTGTGCGGTTGTTCGTCGTGAAAGCAGTCGATTAATTGATACGAGGCTGATGAAAATGAGATCTTTAGTGGGATAGAAGATAGGAAACCGATACATCTAGCATCTGCCATTTCTCTTTTTTCTTCAAAAGTGTTTTCATAAATCAAGATGATGTATGTTGGTAATATTGAGAAATTATTATAGACAGTGATATTATAATTGAATTACAAGCTATTAGTTTTTTTTGTTGATGTATTTGTTATTTCTTATACAAAGCTGAGAATCCTATTAACAAAGGAAACTCTGTCCAAAATTTTAAATTGTTTACAATTATTTATTTTATATAAAAACATTAGACTTAAATTATACATGACTTGATATTTTGAAAAAAAATTCTTCGTTCCTTCTATCAAAGGGCAATACGCTTAACTGTAGGATCTTGAATAGGCGGATGTCGGCTTGCTTACCCCCATATATGAAGAGGTTGCTCCTGTGTTTCAAATTTGAGACCAATCGTAGCTTTGTTGAGGGCACTAGCCATCGCACCAAGGCACAACTTTATGCTTTCAAAATTATCAACGTGCCTTCAGGCACGGGCATACCCTAGTATATATATATTTATATGGTGGCATATAAAGACTTTATAAAGTACGTCATGTGGTTATATCTAATCCCGATGGGTAGGGATGTCTTTTAAAGAAGTTCAAGATTTGATGAAATGTTTCTGAGCATGGGGATTATACCGTAGAAAATATTAGAGTCTAACGCCAAGTTAATAGGAGGACCGTGTTGAGTATCGTCTCACGTATCTTGAAAGTAGGTAAGTGATTTTTATAGCAAGAAGTAGGAATACAGGGTACAAGTCAGATACCGATGGATCACAAACCTCAGTGACCGATAATGTTAATGAGTAGTGTATCGAGGGGGTTGCTTATTTGGATTTCTCTTTACGAGACATCCCACGCATGAAACCTAGTGAACGTCGGGAGCTGGGAGTATTTGGCCTTTAGTACATGGATTAGTACCCTAGTTATCATCCGTAAAGGGAACGATAACTTAGGAGTTGTCAAAAGTCTTACCTCGTGAATAAATCGGGGAGACAAGGAGGATAGTATGGCTATAATTATTAGGATGATTGATCCTAACCCTATCAAACCTTTGAAATTACAAGATCAGATAGATCAGTTGTTGGGTTAGGGGTTTATTCATAGGAGTACTTCGCCGTGGGGTGCTCCTATGCTATTCGTTAAAAAGAGGGATGGATCTTTGAGGTTGTGTGTAGATTATTGGGAGTTGAATAAGGTCACGATACGGAATAAGTATCCATTACCCCGAATCGATGACTTATTCGACCAGTTGAGAGGAGATGCCTTCTTCTCAAAGATTGACTTGAGATCGGGATACCATCAGTTGCGTATCAGGGAGCAGGACATCTTGAAGACTTCCTTCTTGACGAGATATGGTTCCTATGAGTTTAGGGTTATGCCTTTTGGCCTAATCAATGCCCAGTCGTTTTCATGGACTTGATGAATAGGGTGTTCAGAGAGTTCCTAGACCAGTTCGTCATTGTATTCATTGATGACATTATGGTTTACTCCCGGACGGACGAGGAGTATGCCGACCATTAGAGACAGGTTTTGCAGACGCTACGTCAGAATGAGTTATATGCAAAATATGAGAAGTGTGGATTTTGGCTGAAGGAGGTTCAGCTTTTGGGGCATATCATTTCAGACAGGGGGATATCTGTTGATTCGGGGAAGGTATTAGTGGTGAGGGAGTGGGGACAGCCCATGACACCGACTGAGAAATGTAGTTTCTTGGGCCTAGTAGGATACTACAGGAGGTTTATTCGGGGGTTCTCAAAGATAGCGGGTCCTTTGACATATCTGACTCACAAAGGTGTACCATTTATTTGGAGTGATGCATGCCAGTTAGCATTCGACGAGTTTAAGGACAAGTTGATCTCAGCACCAGTGTTAGCATTGTGTACGACGTAAATATTGCGTATTTCATCCCTCGAACCTACGCATTTTAGCCCCCTCGGGTATCTTATTCCCTATATTTATGCTCATTAACCAGCCAACCTTGGATTTCTATGTTAACATATTTTGTAGGGGTTAATTGACCTTTTATAGGAATTTGAATGCTAAGTGTGAAGTTCGGACGCATTTCGCTCGATTTTCGTACATGATCGCATGTTCAAGGGCATTTTAGTCATTTCACAGATTGGGCACCTGGCCCTACATCTGCACGGAAGTTGTATCCCCCCACGCAAGCTTCGCGTGATCGTGAACGGTGCATAATTTCGATTCAGAACGAAGAAGTTACGAGAGTTTCAACGGAGTAGAATTGCATTCAAGCCAAAACAGCATTGTAGGAGGCTGCCTTGGCTCATACCTGCTTGATCGATCGATTGAAAAAAGGGGTTGATCGATTGATCCCTCAGTTTTCAACCATCGTGGGGAGATAGTGGGCATGATATTTTAGCAATGATCGATCTAGCCCAGGGGATCGATTGATCAATCCCCTGTTTTCTGAGATATTTTGGGCTTTTCTTTTCTTTTCCCTTTTATTTTCTATTTGAATTCCACTTACTATAAATACCAATTTTTGTTGTAATAATCATATATTTCTAGTTTAGGATAGATTTTAGCTTAGAATAGCTTAGGGTTTGAGGGTTTTGGAGAGTTCTCCGGCAATTATTCTTGGTTTGACACCCCAATTGGGTTGAATGTTGCACTATTCATCATCCTCTCCATTAATATAGTGTGTATTTACTTATTTCTTGCTTTGATAATTATATTTACATACTTTGTTAATTAGTTTACGTTCTTTCTTCCCATGCTTTCTAGTGTAAATTTACCGCATTTATTTACCACTTTCCATTTACCGCATTTTTATCGTGCTTTCTAGCTAATTTAAATTAGGTTGTGTTTGAATGGAACTCACTCGGGTTAACGCGTTGCTTTGATTGGTGATGGTGTTTACGGGTCTATTTCGGGTGCGTTGTCCTAGTTATTGCGCCTAGGAGATTTGACAGGGCATATCATGTATGTCCCGTGCTTACGACCTTTCGTGCATAATTTTTGAGATATTTGTTGACGCCAAAATCTTATTAGTCTTTTATGTGGATTCAGGGGCGTCACAACCCTTGATTTAATTATCTGTCCAAACGAGACACATTCTAAATAACTCGTCGACCCATGTATCCATTTTATACAAATTAACTCGGGTGAGGGATATTCGACGCAGCCTATAGTTTTAGTCGCTTTGTTAGTCTAGTTTCATTTCCCTCGCCTAGATAAACATTTCCCTTTTATGCATCTTTTCCTTTTTAGTTTGTAATTCACCTTTTACACTTTTATTTTGGAGCACTAAATCATATAAATTCTAGCATCTCGTCCCTATGGATTTTTGATACCCGACTTACCGCTGTGCTTGCCTCACAAGTGCAGTCGTAATTTAGGTTTGTTTGTATTGAGTAGGCGAAATGAAAATAACGATCGTGCACCTACACGCGCGCACATTTCACACTTGATCACATTGCCCAGGCTGGGAGTGGGGTATTTAGTCTACACTGATGCATCCTTACTAGGACTTGGGGGTGTACTGCAGCAGGAGAGTCAGGCTATAGCTTATGCTTCTTGTAAGCTTAAACCTCATGAGAAGAATTACCCCACCCACGACTTGGAATTAGCGGCAGTCATGTTTGCTTTACGAATTTGGAGACATTATCTCTCGGGGGAGAAATTCCGTTTATTCACAGACCATAAGTCCCTTCAGTACCTCTTCACATAAAAGGAGCTGAATATGTATCAACGCCGGTGGCTCGAGTTCGTGAAGGATTATTAGTTCGATATCCAATACCACCCAGGAAAGGCTAACGTCATAGCAGACGCGTTGATCCATAGGCCAGTAAGTGAGGTGGCTAAGGTGTGGAAAGCAAAGTGGAAGGAGTTGGGACACCAGGACGCAATGGCCCGATCATTCATGTCTGTGATGACAGTAACACCCTAGATTATTACTAGGGTGATACAAGCCCAGGCAGCAGACCCATTTTATCAGTAGTAGATAGTACGATTGTTAGCAGAGGGGGCCGAGTCTTATACCGTTAGTTCAGACGGGGGATTACATTTCAATGGAAGGCTAGTTGTTCCTGAGAGGGAGGACATGCAACACGAGGTAATGAAAGAGTCGCACGGGTTTCTATTCGCGGTACATCCTGGTGGGGATAATATGTACCAAGATATGAGGCGATAGTACTGGTGGAGCGGGATGGAGAGAGATATTTCCGAGTTCGTTTCGAAATGTGCCACTTGTCAGCTAGTAAATGTGGACCATCAAAGGGCGACAGGACTTTTATGGCCATTAGATATTCCTATGTGGAAATGGGAGGGAATTTCCATGGACTTTATCACGGGATTACCTACATCGCCGAGAGGTCACGACTCCATATGGGTGATCGTGGATCGGTTGACAAATGTTTCTTACTTTCTGCTAGCCCGAACAGACTACACTACGAGACAATATGCCCAGATCTTCATAGCCGAGATAGTGAAACTCCATGGGGTGCCTCTCAATATCGTGTCCAACAGAGACAAGATATTTGTGTCACAGTTTTGGGAGAGTTTTCAGGAAGCCATGGGAACGGAGTTGCGATTGAGTACAACTTATCACCCGTAGACAGATTGGCAGACCAAGCAGACAAATCAGATGTTGGACGACATGTTGCGTATGTGCATCCTAGACTTTGGAGGTGGTTGGGAGCAGTATCTTCCACTGGTAGAGTTTGCCTATAATAACTCCTACCAGTTCACTATTGGTATGGCTCCATTCGAGGCGTTGTACGGTAGACCTTGTCGATCCTCACCATGTTGTCTAGAGGTGGGGGATAACAAACTCCTTGGGCTAGAGGTGATTCAGGAAACTTCAACGAGGATAGAGATGATACGGAGCTTTATTGGGGTAGCTCAGGACCGACGAAAGAGTTATGCCGATGCCAAGAGGTCCTTTCGAGAGTTCAATGTGGGGGACCAAGTGCTGATCAGAGTGTCTCCTATGAAGGGGATTATGCATTTTGAGAAGAAGGGGAAGTTGACACCTAGATATGTGGGGCCATTCCCTATCATTGAGCGAATTGGGCCAGTCACATACAGACTTGGGTTACCGGAACACTTACATAGGGTCCATGACGTGTTCCATATTTCCTTACTGAGGAAATTTCTTAGAGACGATTTCACCCATACTCACATTGCATTAGAGGATATTGATCTACAGCCAGATAGTTCCTATGAGGAGGGTCCGATTGCTATTCTAGACCATAGCAAAAGGAAATTGAGGTCGAAGATAGTACCGTTAGTACGTGTTCAGTAGCGGCATCATAATGCCGAGGAGTCTACCTGGGAGCGCGAGGAGGAGATGCGCGAGCGTTATCTAGTGTTATTTTTGACAGGTATATTTTATTTCTAAATTTCGGGACGAAATTATGTTATTAAGGGGGAAGTATGTAATACCCTGTAATTTTATTGATTTTATTTAATTGGATTAATTAAATTAAAGGGAAATTAATTGGAAATTAATCAGGACTTAAATACTAGCGAGACGTGAGTTGGTATTTGACTATGATGATAATCTTGAATATTACTGGGTATATATGGTAATATATGATTATTGAATTTATTAAAAATTGTCGCGATTCATATATACGATAATTCGGGAAATTTAGTTGGGACGCACGTGTCAGTCACGTCAGGAATCAATTTAATTGGATTTAAAAGTGAATTATAATTCTATCATCCATATGGTCATTTTGAGTGCGCCAACGTGTCCGTAGGGGTTAAAATAGTAAAAAAAGACTAGCCGGGGGCATTTTTAGGCCAAACCGTCAATTGGGAGGGTATTTTAGTCATTAAAAATTTTCAAGAAATTTTGACCCACGAATTTTAGGCCTTATTTATCAGCCAATATTTGGGCCATTAGGGCCATTATCTGCCAAAAAGCAAGAGTGGGCAACGTGAGAAAGAGGAGAAGTTACAAAGAGGGTTTCCAAGCCATAACCACCACACACCACCATTATCTACCGGATTTATCACCGGAGAGAAAGGGAGAACTAGCCATTAACATCACCAACGGATCAAAACATCGATTCTAAGGCAAGTGATTTGATTTCATTAAATTTCAGCGAATAATTCATCCATGCTAGTGTAGGGTTTGATGATATCCTTGAATAATGATAAAAACTTAAGAAATTCGGTGAAGAAACCTAAATCTTGGATAGGATTTGCATGTAGAGTAGTTCTAGAAGAAATTCAGTAACCAAATCATAACCCTAGAAGAATTAAAAATGGATTTAAGAAGAGAAATATTATGGTTCTTGAAGAAAATAGAAAAAATAGGGTTTTTATGTTAATATGAAGATTTGATCCAAGAAAGGCTAATTATTGATGATTTAAAAGTTTTGGAACGTTAAGAATCATGTAAATAGGTTGTGTAATGACCCCATATACTTATATTAGGATTTCACATCATGTAATGAGACTTTGGGACAAATCTGGGACTGAAAAATGAAGAAACCCGTAGCCTCACCTGCTTGATTGATCAATCGACATTCATCGGTCGATCGATCGACGTTCAGGATCGATCGATCAATCCCCCTAGAAATGGTGACTTTTTCCCTATTTTGATTTTTAAGTGTTTTCGGCCATCGAACGTTGTAGTTGGGGATTATGTGAATACATTAGGACTTGAGGCAGACCAGTAGGGATAAATTTGGAACCCGCAACATATAAGAATTGGGTTGGAATCTAGCGTTAAATTTACAAGTGTCCGATGAGAAATTTCCTATTTTATGATGCGAGAACATGATTTAAATTCTTTGGAGTGATAAGTTAGATTTTAGGACATAAATAAGGAGTTAGGAGTATTGAATTAATATATGGGAAAGTTTGGAGACTTAGTAACCTCTTTGGTTAGGTTAAAGCACTCGAAATTATACAACGTGAGACATATCGGCGGAATTTATTATATATCATCCGGAATTATAATAGTGTATGAATTGGATTAATGGTATAGGGCTGAAAACATACCTTTAATAAATATAACAAGTTATCAAAGTTGTGTAAATGCTTAGTATATGGATTATTGTGTGTATGACATACCTACCATACTTGATATCACGGGAGGTCGGCTTTCGAAACAGGTCCATCTAAACTTTGTGTGCCTACGGGGAGATTTAGATTGGTACCTTAAGGACATAGGGCCGTGAATGGCTTATTTGTGAGTTAATAAGTCAGCAGACCATGGGAGCGTAGGTATGTACGTGACCCATGGGTATGTGAACTATGTTTGCCTCCAATATGTGTGATTTTGCTTATTGAAACGGTTCCTGAGATATTCGAAACACGTGGTCCTTGTGTACGTGATGTACCGGGATTCGATATCAGAGTATGTGTGCACCTCAACTTAGCCTAGGGGTGCCTTATTTGTAAATTTGTGCTTAGATTAATATACTTGTGATTATATCGGACTCTTTGTTTAAGTGTGAATATGAATCATTGAGACATTTTGAATGAGATTTAAAATGAGAATATTCTATCATAATTGTTATAAATTAATCTTATCCGTGAAAAGGTGAGTTACACTCAGAAAATGTTAGAACGATGTTAATAGACCCTATATTATAATGTGAGGATAGGAAGTGGTACAGACTAGTTAGTTAACGGCATAACTAGGATGGGTTAATGATATATGTTAGGTGTGCACATTAGTTGAGGGGTGAGGAATTCATGTGAGAGCATGTAACTAACATGTATATAATATTCACGGTTTAATGCAATTAAACACTGGCTATATTTTTAAACTGTTTTCACACTCGGGCTCTGACCCGTTTGATTTCAAATCTACTTTTCTTGAAAAACCTTTTAGGTGCCCATCCATAGGAGTTCCATCCCATTTACGTACTGCAGCTGCTGTGGAAGTTACAGGATCTCGATAGTAGACGTCTCCACATTCTACATTTGATTCTATTCTGGGTTATTTCTCTGTTAGGGCATGTCGCCCCTTTCCATTTAGAAACTGTTTCCTCATACTTTCAGTTTCATTTCAATATTGGAGTTATTTAATTATTCAGACTTTGTATTTGGTTTTTATTTAGTATTTGGATTATTCAGGGGAGTGTTACTCCAGACTCATTTATTATTCCATTATTTATTTCCTTTGTGATCGTGATGTGGATGTGGTATAGTTAGCTTATAATTTAATTGGTTGCATGCTAAGTTAAATTTAATAAAATTGGGCAACTCACTTTTTAAACATTAGGTGGCTAGTAATTGTTTAATAATTTTTTCGACAGTGATGCTATGAACTGAACCAACTTGACATTTTGCATTAATTTGAATAAAGGAGTAGCTACTCGGTATTTAATTAGTCAGGGTGTCACATGTGGTAGGAAAGGTCACCTTACTGGAGCGGATTTTAAAATATTAATTTTTTAACACAACATTCGTTCAAATGACATCTGTATGTCGTTCGAATGACATGGCAGTATCGCGCGATGTCGTTCAAACGACATCTGTTCTTCGTTCGCGCGAGAGCCATATCTCGTTCAAACTAGATCGTATTTTGAGGCGGCGCGTTTTTATTATAAATACTCATTAAATGGTTTCATTTTCTTTAAGAAGTCCCAGCGTTTTACAGAATAAAAAAACTGCGAAAGCAGAATCCTTTTTTACTTCTTTTTTTAGGGTTTAATCCCTCTTTGTTTACAATTCACAAAAAATCCCAATATGCTTCGGTGAATTGTTTTGGTGTTGAAGAACACACTTTGCTGTGGTTTAATCTTTGAGGGGAGAACTCTACAACCGGAGAGTTGCGTGCTATTGTGGAGGGAGTCCTCATAAATTTCACACTTGTGGATGAGCCGTTTTCTTCTTCATTGCTGACCACTTGGAGTTCATGCGGGAGATTCAAACCGACGTTATTTCTAGTTGTTGCTTTGGAGGTTTGAAGAAGACACCGTGCATTACACTTGTGGGCGATTATCAGGTTGTATGTAAGTCGATGGTCTTGTTAATTCTTCAAAGTTCTAGAAATAAAAGTTTTTTCCCTTCGGGGATTTTTCCTAAATATTTTTGTCACATCCTTTATTTATTTATGGTTTGACACACGCACACACGTACGTGCATGTTTAGGGGATGAATTATTTTGGTTTAAATAGACTCTAATTAAATAAGTGTGCCAAATTAGAAAGTTGCGAATTAAATTTAAATCGGTATCACACACCGCATTTACACGGTTGTACAAATTGGTATCAGAGCTTATTTAAGAGATCAAACGTTTTACATGTTTCTCCTTTAAAAAATAAGTCATAAATAAAATATCGCCTAACACCTTTTCGATTGATTTTTTAATTGGTGTTTTTATTTACACTACCTTTTTTTCTTTTTGAGCACCCCAATACTAAATTTTAAAACATTACAAATATAGTTTTATAAAAAGACATTATTATCCAATTATAACCACCTCTACGCTACGGAAGCCATGTACTCCAATAGAAGTAGACAATCTTATTCCAACAGGAGTTGATTGAGTTGTATTAGGATTCAAAAGCATAAAGAAATACATTCCGACTATATCTTGATTACAATAGGATTGTGAAATCTTTTAGGCAAAAACACACAAAAAAACATTATTAACATATACCTCTTGAAACTCATAAGCTTTAGAAAATTTCAAATGACATCCCAACAACCCCATATTAATTACGATAAGAAACACGCCCAAATATGAAAAGAAAGAGGAACAACAGTTATATTGTCTTCTACACTTTGAAAAATGCACTTCTTCAAGTTCTCGTTTCTCATGCATAAGATATGAAAGAAGGGAATACAACAATTTTTAACAATATGCAGTAGTTTTTTTATAAGGTTAGGCCATTTACACCGATGGCTACCAAGCTCAATGGTAATATTGAAAGAATTTCTATGTTTATGTAGTTATCGTAAGAAAAATTAAGTGAGCACATGTTCCATAATTTAGTTGTTGTATTCCTCAAAGGAAAATACTGCTCAACAGGGATTATTTTTGTATACCCCCATATATTGAGTGGGGGTAATTAAATTTCAACCCATTTATCTCGGTGTAATAAAAATATGGGGATACAAAAATAAAAGTTGGGGTTAAATAAAGGGTACTCTTATTTGAACTCCTTTTTGTTGTTAAGAAACCGGACCTTTACTAATCCCACATAGGTGGGTGGAAATGTTAGAGTAAAATTTAATATATGGGCTTATATATAAAATATATATAAATTATAGGCTATCAAATAAAATTAGGGCCAATTAAAGTGATTAATTTAAGTTTTGGGGCCTTACTAATGTATTATTAAACTGTAGGTTTTAATGTGTAGAGACAAGCATAATTTCTATTTTTATGATGGGTTAAAATTTAAATATACGAAATATGAAAATACACAACCGTCTTATAAATAGGGATCATGCTCCCCAGATCACACTACACTAATTTTCTGATTCTCATTGTCAGAGCGAAATTTAGAGAGAAAAAAAGTGCTGATCTGGAAGAGCATAAGACCTCAGACTCAGATATTTTAATTTTCTCGTTATGGATTCAGGTACGTTTCCGCAACATCAATATTTATATTTCTTGATAATTCAATATGAATGTTCCTGTTCGTGTGATGGTTTTCACAAAATAAAAATTAATCCAACATGTGGTATCAGAGCTATTTCATGTTGAATTGTTAAGAACATATTATGAATGAATTTAATTTAATTTTGGGCAGAAAATATTTTTTTGGAAAGTATAATATTTCTGAATTTTTTTGTACAAAAATATTCTTCATTTCATCACGATTCCAACGATATGAAATTCATGAAATTTGGACTAGCGGTTGATTTTATATGATTTTTTGAAGATTAAAAAAAAAAGTTAGATTCGTCCATGGCTGGGAACAGCATAGCAGACGACTGAAACTACGTCATTTCATTAGACGACGCTTCTGTTACGCTTCTGTTCATTTTTTTTCATTTATTCACATATTATTAATGAAGAGTGATGTTGGTTCATTGGCAAGAGACAACCCTTTGGTAATGGAAGGTCAAGAGTTAGACTCTTGCTATTTCATTTTTTAAACCTTTAAAAGGGAAAAAATATGAAGGTGTAGGAGCCTGAGGGGTTTTGAACCCATGACCTTCCAAGTCCCAGAATTCTAATTAAGAGCTTCAAGCACTAGGCTAAGAGACCACTACGATTATGAAGCTATTATATCTAAATATGTAGTATTGACAAAACATCACTTTCATATACTTGCTTATATACAATAGAATTTAAATTCAAATATTGGTGTGTTTCAATATATATTTTGAGATAAATTAATTTAAACAATATGTCACTAAAGTGACTTCTTTTGTTAAAAAAAAATAATTTAATTTTATTTCAAAATATAAAAAGAATTATGTGCATGTAATTTATGTGAATATTAATCGGCCCAAAGGAAGATTAATTTTTTAACAAAATTGCACGTGCCACTTTAATAATAAGCGCGTGATAATTATTTAGTTTTACATATGAATAATAAATCGGCCCAATGGGAGAATTATTATTCGATATTTTTTTATTATTAGTGTTTGATTATTACAGCAAGATATCACTTACAAGTTAATATTTTTTCCAAAGATAAAATATTTATAGAGTGTCCGATATCTTAAAATGGGGTTTGCCCTTTATTTGAATTTATTTTTTGATTTAAGACTTATATGAGCTAGTTTTATTTGTTTGTTGTTCTCGGATTCAACTATCAGTTCTTCTTCCAACATTATTGTCAGTGTTAATTCTATTCCTATGCTTAATGGCACAAACTTTAAGTCATGGAAAGAGAACTTTCATATAGTAGTCGGAGTCTTGGATGTGGACCTTGCGTTAAGGGTTCCTTCTCCTGCACCTCTTACAGATAAAAGTTCCTCTGATGACAAAAGGGACTTTGAAAGGTGGGAGAAGTCAAATCGCATGTGTTTGATGATCATAAAGAAGGCCATTCCATAAGCATTCAGGGGCACAATATCGGAAATGATAAAGACAGCCAAAGAGTTCCTAGAAGAAATTAAGAACAGATTTGCCAAGAATGGAAAGACTGAAACAAGTATACTTTTGGCAAGTATGATCTTAATGAAATATAAAGGTAATGGGAACATTAGGGATTACATTATGGAAATGTCTCATCTCGCTTCAAAGTTAAGAGAACTGAAGCTTGATCTCTCTGAGGATTTGCTTGTGAATTTGGTTCTGATATCTCTTCCCACACAATTCAGTCAATTTAAGGTAAGCTACAACTGCCAAAAGGAGACTTGGTCTCTTAATGAGCTCATCTCATATTGTGTGCAAGAAGAGGAAAGAATGAAGCAAGATAAGACAGAAAGTGCTCATTTGGCTAGTACTTCCAAGGATAAGGGTAAGAAAAGAAAGAAGGATAAAGAAGCTGCAGTGGTTCCATACCCAAAGAAATAACATAAAGAAAAAACTATTGATGGTTGTTTCTTCTGTGGAGCTGTGGGATATAGGAAGAAGTAATGTACCAACTATCATGCTTGGCGTGTCAAGAAAGGAACACTTCTTAATCTAGTTTGTTCTGATGTTAATTTGACTTCGGTACCTAAACACACTTGGTGGATAGATTCTGGTGCAACCACTCACATCAGTGTGTCTATGCAGGGTTACTGAGTTGTCGAAAGCTCAATGATGGTGAAAGATACATTTTTGTGGGCGATAGCAAGAAGGTTGAAGTTAAAGCAATTGGGATATTTAGGTTATTATTGAAGTCTGGTACTTATTTGGATTTGAATGAGACATTTATCGTACAGTCATTTAGACGGAATTTGGTTTCTATTTATGTATTGGACAAATTTGGTTATACTTGTTCCTTTGGAAAGAATAAGTTTAGTCTTCTTCATAATTCAAATTTGGTTGGTACTGGTTCTTTATCTTATGTAGATAACATTTATATGTTTGATACCGTTGCTTCATATCATGAAACCTTGCAATTAAGTACTCGAGGTATTAAAAGAAAATTAACCAATGAGAATTCCGCATCATTATGGCACAAGAGATTAGGTCACATCTCCCAAAGAAGAATTGAAAGACTTGTGTCAGATGGAATTCTAGATTCCCTTGATTTTGAAGATTTTAAAATTTGCACAAATTGCATAAAGGGAAAACAGACAAACATAAGGAGATTTGGTGCTAACAGGGATACTTCATGGAACGGTCAACAGTTTTTTATCACATTCATAGACGATTTTTCACTTTACGGAGACCTTTATCTCATCCATGAAAATTCCTAATCTCTGGACGTGTACAAATCATTTAAGGCTGAAGTTGAAAATCAATTCAGCAAAAGGATTAAAAGCGTCAGATCTGATCGTGGTGGTGAATACTACGGTAGGTATGACGGTTCAGGTGAACAACACCCAAGACCATTTGCTAAATTCCTAGAGGAGTGCGGTATCATCCCACAGTACACCATGCCAGGTTCTCCAAGCATGAATGGTGTTGCTGAAAGAAGAAACAGAACGCTTAAAGACATGGTAAGGAGTATGATTAGTTACTCTAACTTACCATATTTACTCTGGGGTGAAGCATTAAAGACTGCGGTGTATATCCTTAACAGAGTACCAACTAAAGAAACTGCTAAAACCCCTTTTGAACTTTGGAAAGGCTAGAAACCTAGTCTGAAGCACCTTCATATTTGGGGATGTCCAGCTGAAGCGAGGCCTTATAGGCCACATAAAAAGAAACTAGATTCCAGAACGGTTAGTTGCTATTTTGTTGGATACTCTGAAAGATCTAGGGGTTAAAAATTCTATGATCCTACTACCAAAATAATTTTTGAGATGGGAAATGCCCAGTTCTTTAAGGATGTTGAGTTTGTCGGGGGGATAAGGTTAAGGATTTTGGTTTTGAAGAGGTATATGTTGATATTGAAGAGGAATATATTGATATTCCCACAGGTGTTATTAACATTGATTAGGCTCCTATTCCTGACATTGTTCAATAAGCAGATCCTAATCAAAACAATATCCAAGAACCTCTCGTTCTAGAAGAAAAAACTCTACCAGCTCCAGATACTATGCCATTAAGGAGATCCACTAGAGAAAGAAGAAGTGCTGTGCCAGATGATTACATTGTATTTATCCAAGAACATGAGTTTGACATTGGTGTAGTGGAATATGATCCGATCACCTTCCATCAAGCCATGGAAAGTTCTAAATCTCAAGAGTGGATTGATGCCATAAATGAGGAGATAAAGTCCATGAAGGACAATGACATTTGGGATCTTATCCCATTACATGAAGGTGCAAAATCCATTGGTTACAAATGGATATTTAAAACCAATAGTGATTCGAAAGGTGATGTGGAGAGATACAAAGCCTGTCTTGTCGCTAAAGGCTTTACACAGAAAAAAGGCATCGATTATAAAGATACTTTCTCTCCGATTTCATCGAAAGACTCTTTTAGGATAATAATGGCACTTGTGGCACACTTTGATCTTGAGCTTCATCAGATGGATGTTAAGATTGCATTTCTCAATGGTGACATTGATGAAACAATATATATAGTGCAAACAGAAAACTTTGTGTCGGGAGATGTAAAGAAAACAATTTTCAAATTAAAGAAATCCATCTATGGGCTTAAGCAAGATTCTCATCAATCGTATTACAAGTTTCATCAAGTTGTCATCTCATTTGGTTTTGAGATGAATCTGGTTGATGATTGTATAAACAATAAGTTTAGTGGGAGTAAGCATATTTACTTTGTTTTATACGTTGATGACATCTTGCTTGCCACCAACGATATAGGTATGTTGCACAAAACCAAGAGATTTCTTTCAAAGAAATTTGAGATAAAAGATCTTGGTAATTCTTCTTTTGTGTTGGGTATACAGATACACCGAGATTGTTCTCAGAGTAAACTTGGTTTATCACAAAAGAGTTATATCGAGAAAGTTCTTAAAAGATTTGGCATGCATGATTGTAAACCAGGTGACACCCCTATAGCGAAAATAGATAAATTTAGGCCTAGTCAATGTCCCAAGAATGATTTTGAGATTCGGGAGATGCAAAATATTCCTTATGCTTCAGCAGTAGGAAGTCTTATGTATGCTGAAGTATGTACGCGTACGGATATTGCGTACATTGTTGGCATATTGGACAGATACTTAAGTAATCCTGGCAAGGATCATTGGTTAGCAGCCAAGCAAATCATGAGGTACTTAAAGAGAACAAAAGACTACATGCTCACCTATCGGAAGTCAGATCAGTCAGAGATCATTGGATATTCTGACTTCGATTTTGCTGGATGCCAAGATAGCATGAAATATACTTCAGGTTATATCTACTTACTTGCTGGAGGTGCTATATCTTGTAAGAGTGTTAAGTAGTCTATTATAGATTCTTCCACCATCGCAGCTGAGTTTGTAGCTTGTTATGAGGCGTCCAATCATGGAATATGGTTGCAAAATTTTATCATGGGGCTACATATTGTGGATGGCATTGAAAGACCTCTTAAGTTATTTTATGACAATAAAACAATAGTACTGTGTTCCAACAACAATAGGAGTTCTACGAAGTCAAAGTTTATTAACATTAAGTTCCTAGTTGTAAAAGAAAGAGTTCATAGTGGACTTATATCTATAGAGTACACTGGGAAAAACACCATGGTTGCGAGTCCACTGATTAAGGGATTACCACCCAAATTTTTTCATGAGCATACTGCTGATATGGGTGTAATTTCTTTTTAGGATATGTCGGTTTAGTGGGAGTTTGTATTTTATAGGATTTCATAGAAAAAAATTGATTTAATGGTTATTGTATGGTTATTTACTGCAGTAAAGTATTCAGTTTATATTCACTCTGACTTTATATGGTTTGATCTCAATAAGGTTTAAGGAGGACCAATTGGAAATAGGCATGTTAAGATCACATTGCTTGAAATTTCCATGCTTCACATCCACACTTGATATTTGTCATTAGTTGCATTGATATATGTGATCATTGATGGGTCTACTTACGAAATATGTAATGACGATCGCTTTGATTCTATATTGGTGCAATTAATGGACAAGATTGTTAAGATACATAAAGTTTTGATAGCAAAAACTCATGAGCTCATAAATTATAATTCAAATTTATAAAGTTACATATATATAGCCCAAGTGGGAGATTATTAGAGTAAAATTTAATATATGGGCTTCTATATAAAATATGTATTAATTATAGGATATCAAATAAAATTAGGGCCAATTAAAGTGATTAATTTAAGTTTTGGGGCCTTACTAATGTATTATTAAAGTGTGGGTTTTAAGGTGTAGAGACAAGCGTAATTTCTATTTTTATGATGGGTTAAAATAGAAATATGAAAAGACATGATTGTCTTATAAATAGGGGTCATGTTCCCCAGATCACACTACACCATTCTTCTGATTCTCATTGTCAGAGAGAAATTTAGAGAGAAAAAAAAGTGTTGATCTGAAAGAGCATAAGACCTCAGACTCAGATATTTTAATTTTCTCGTTATGGATTCAGGTACGCTTCCACAATATCAATATTTATATTTCTTGATAATTCAATATGAATGTTCCTGTTCGTGTGATGGTTTCACAAAATAGAAATTAATCCAACAGGAAACGTATTCATTACACCATATCTGATGGTGTGTAGAGAGAGAAAAAAAGACTTACACATAGATCCAAACGTATTTCAGACATGTATACTTCATCTCTTTTCTCAGAAGTTTCTGGTTGAGCTCTGGACTGTGTTATGGAAGTTTGTTCCGCACAAAGAAATTTTTTTGTAGGCATTAGATCCGAGCATGTATATATACATACATATGATATTGTGTGTATAAGCCTTATTTCCCAGTAAATGTCCACTTTCCCGCCATTTTTGGAGGCATTACAATTTCGTGGTAACGAAGAAAATAGTGTTCAATTTTATCCCTTTAGTGTGGTAATTTCAAGGTACAAAGTTAATTTGACATTTCATCATTAACAGATTTTATTCATATAGATTTCGATAATTCTAGATCGACTCATGAATTCGACATATTTTTTGTGAGTCAATGACGTGTCGTGTTTGTATTGGTTCATTTTGTGGGTCCTATGGTGTAGGTCCTGCCAGGGCCCCCAAAAAATGGAACAATACAGGCGCGACACTTCAGTGCATCATACAAAATGAGTCGGATTTGTGAATAAAAACAAAACAACCGATTACGAGAAGAAAAAAAATCAACATTAAAAAGGTGACTAGTCTTGTTAAAAAACTGATAATTCGAAGAAAAAATTCATTTATAAACTGATAAAAATAAATCCATTCATAAAACTAATAAAAAAATCCCTAAACTCCATTCATAAAACTGATAAAAAACTCATTAAACTGTTGATTAGTCTTGATAAAAAACTTTCAACCAGAGATAGTTCGAACACTCTTTATTGTAATTGTTTCCCTGTAGAAAGAAACACAAATATATGTGAACAAATAAAATTATTTCTAAAACACATGAAAGTAATGGTGATGAGGTTTTCCATACCTCAGCCAATATGAAAACATATTAAGTTAATCACACAAGTTATGATCGAATCTTCGCTTGGTTGTGCAAATAATTATCGAATTTAAGATGTAATTAAAAAAATAATGTAGCGGAAAATATAATAGTATTTGCATTGCAGAGAGCATACCTTTGACAATCCTCATTTGCATATTATATGCCTCCGATGATGGATAACCAATAAATCTAGCCCACTTATTAATTAAATTAGTCACCCTATTCACCCATTGCTAAGCGTCCATGTATCGATGACATTCCCACCCGGTAAAAATATATGGCATTGGAGCTCCTTCATTCAGGCCATTGGAGATCCTTCATTGAGACTGAATATCATGAAATGATTATTATCATATAACACGATTGACACTATATGCGCAACTTCACCGATTGGTCCTCTCCTTAGTGGTAAATAAGTGATATTTTATTATGGAGAATAAACACAAAGACTAGAGTTGAATGCAGTGGCAGACAAGCAACCCATTACAGGAAATTGCATCCAATATCGGTAATGGACAAAATTTTTACTGAAAAAATCTAACGCCTCCTCCACATCGTTGTATGTTTGGTCACCACCCAATATATTCACGTGCAATTCCTTACAGTCTTGTAGCTCGGCCAGCATTTGACGTCGCACAGTCATCCAACCATCATTTGGACTCAAATGTAATAATTCCGCACCACATCTATATCCGCACTGGCCATTCGCAGCGACATTCAAAAACCTATTAACAACTAGTTCCAAAATATTCAGATCAAACTCATCTAAAAGTGATTCATAATAGTCCTCATCAGTCATGTTAGGGCCATAAATAGTCTTTTTTCTCCTCACATACAACTTTTTCAAGGGATTAGAATTTGTGACTGAATGTTGTCTTTGTAGCTCCTCTTTCATATTTGCATATTCAAATGCCGACAGATCCTTTTTTATACCATAATCTTCTTTTAATGAAGCTTTCTTTGTCTTCTTTCTTTGCCTGCCCTTGGAGAATTTATTCTTTGAAGGAGGTGACATATTAGTGGATGCTAGATTACTGATCTGCACAAAATATGATGAATTAAATAGACATGTTTTAATTTTTTCAGAAAAAAACTTTTAAGAAATTACTAACATCCCAGATGTATTATAGCAACATTTTTTCTCCTCGGTGGCACTAGCGAATCTCTCTCTAAATAATGCTAGTTCCATGTCAAAATCAAGTGATTTTCCTGGAATGTCCCCTGGAATGTCATTGAACTTCCTCCAATATGGGTGAATGGATGATAACGAGATGTCCCTATCTTCACGCTGATATTCTATAATATCATGCGCACAAGGAAGACCATGTGTGCACTTCAACACACAACCACAACTAAACAAGTCAATACCCACATTAAAACCCCTATCTCTTTCTTCATAAATGATCTCTGATGATACTAGAAATGGTATCACCAAATCAACGTGTTGAGTGAGCTCAAACAAATGCAACAATGGAGTATGATAGATATATGTAAATATAGAAAAAGACGAGGCAAAGAGGAAGATAATACCAAATGTAAGTAGTTTAGCCAAATCCGACCTACTCCAGTGTGTGAGTGTTTGTGAAATCCACTAAATATGGGCTATAATGGCCTTGGGATACAAATATTTAAGATTTCTCTCTCTCTAAGAAAAGGTTTTGACAGAGTTTCAGTAGGGTTATGAATTTTCAATCCTTTACAATAATGTAGAAGACAAGTATTAATATGGTTGGGGTGATGTCATATGCACCCCAGGCATGCAGGATATATGCACAATATCAAGTGTCCAATGCTATGTTGCTATCTGTCATTTTTCCATGTAAATAATGATTAAGAAATATTCCTCACACGTGAGGAAGATGTTGTTGTAATGATTTTGCTCACATGGGGCTCGCCACCCATGCGTGCTCCACTCCACGCATCCTATCAGATGTTAAATGTGACCTGCTAGTGTCATCCTAGATGAGTATGAGACCACTGATGTACATTGGATTACATGCTGATAACTGCCAAGTGTAGTCGCGGTTAACTTTCTTCAGGTTGAGACAAGAGTATGAGCAAGCTGATGAGGTCTCGAATTCCTGAGATGGACGAGACAAGGCGTTAGGTCCACCAAGGTGGCATATGGTCTCAGCCCGGAATTGAGACGAGATGTACTGGATCAGACGGGACGAGACGATTATACAAGATGGATCATGAGAGCATTATCTATGAAGTCATCTTGAGTTGAGCCTGGCTAAAGCCGAGACGAGGTCTCACATTGGCACATCTATCACCCCTAGCCATTAGTCTTCTGTGTAGAAAGAAGACTAAAGGGTAAAAATTTCAACTTGTGCCTGATGAATGGACATCTCTATCTTATCAGATGCTGATGTATTGATGTGTACGAGAGAGTGAAACTTGTCATATGTTCTTTGGCTTTACATATTCCCCAAGTATTGGGGGAAATATGTGTACGATTTGGGAGTTGTACCCTAATGATGGGAACATCGAAAGTTAAACCCCATCATTATTAGGGTTTAAAATTATTAAACTCAAAGTAATCAGATTCGCTTTCCTCATTTGCACGCACTTCTTCATTCCAGAGCTCTTCTCTCTTTCCACTACCCAAGAATTTTTTGGTGACTTTTCTAAGTCTACAGTGATTATCATCTTGATTAATCCTTCTAGGTATTCCCTTTCTTTCTTTCCCGTTGGCTTTCAATCGTTTTGCACCATTTTAGTACTTATTTTTGCTTTTCCAGTTATTTTGGTGACTTTTTGACAACTATATTGGCTAGTTGTAAGGTGGTGTAGTCGTTGAGATAGGTGTTTTGCGGGTTGATAGAGGCTGTTCTAAGGCTTATAGGGGGTTTGAGGGCTTCCTCATCTTTGTTTACCCCCATTTGGGTATTCCGATGAATCACTGGTCACCATCTCCAGTGAACCCCTCAATTCGTTCTTGAGTTTGTTCTTGGCTTCAACTGTGCATATTCCAAGTTTTGATCATTTAGTAAAACCCCAGTAAACACTTTAATTGTTTTCCCTTTTTATTGATTTCACCATCCAAGTTGAAGGTCATCCTTGAATGTTGAGGAAGTTGTATGAGCTAGTTGAGTATTTCCCTACTCTCAGAGAGAGTCCCTTTAGGGAGTTCAGAAAGTATGGGGTTGAGGAAGCTTCCAAGCGTAAGGTAGAGGCTTTTCCTCTTCATCCTATTTATCCCATCCCTCTCATAACCATTCATCCTCCTATAGTAGAGCTCAGTGAATCCATGTCTGAGTCGGATGCCGAGAGTGTCAATTCTTTTAAAGTGTCTATGGAGTTCCCTAATGATGGGTCTGAGGAGGCTGAAGGTTCTTCAAGAGCCTCGTCCTCAAACCAATCTGGTCCCTCTAACCAATCTGAGTCATTAGACCAGGCCGAGTCATCATCAAATCAATATGAGTCTTCTCAGGGGTCATATTCCTCTATACAAATCTTTAGTATCACGAGGAGTCGAGAGTGGGTGTTAAAATTCCACCCCCTATAGATGCTATTCCTTTCTTTGCTGTTACAGGGAAACACTTCGCAGGAAATTTCTCAGGCCCAAGGTGCCATTTTAGCTGTAAACGAAGATGACGATGAAGATACAGCTGAGGGCACACTTGACACTTCCTGTGCTGAATCCTATGTCATCATAATTATTGAAGTTGACCTCCTAATGTGGATACATATATATAGTATTGGGCCTTTCATTACTATGAGAGCACCCTCGACGAACTAGAGAGCATTCCAAGGGCAAGAGGGTGAGCTTTGCATATATGAACAAATGTTTAAGGTCGATTTTAGGTTACCTATAAATCCAAGTGTATGAGACATTTTAGACAGTCTAGGTCTCGCCCTTGCCCATTTTTCACCTAATTCTTGAAGAGTTATCCTCGGCTTTATCTCCCTTTGAAAGATAGTCTCCACTATACAAACCTTCCAGTTAGCGTCTTCCGAGGATGTTATACTATCTCTTCCCCAAAAAATTAACCTTAATACTATCATCTCGTAGCCCGAAAGTCCAAAAATAAAGCTCTAACAGTTACCCAAACTTCCAATCACAATTGGAAACCTTGTTACCTCTTCATCTTAGGAGCCTAGGAATTCGGCCCTGAAGTCTCTTATAGTGCCTCTGAGCCTCGAGTTCCCTAACAATGGGCCAAAGCCCCAATATCGGCTAAATTGGATCCGGACTTAATCATTGAAGCCACCAAAAATCTTAAATAGGTTAGGAAACAAGGCAAGGGAGGGAGTCTCATATAATTCTAGCAATGATGACCCCATATTTCTTAGAGTAGACGGGTATGGGGGTGTACCCCATATTTGAGCTATGTAAGTGTTAACATTATTTTTTTCTGACTATTATGTCATATTTCATCTATTTGACCTTATGATATTATTCTCTTCATTACAGACCAACCACCAAACACTCAAGAGGCTGTGTGGAAGATGACAACTCTAAGCCTAACCAATTTACTCGAGCAAGTTAGCAAGAAGAAGACCCATGTGCCGCAGATTAAGAAATCCACAACTACTAACCCTAGACAGGCTGATGGGTCAAGGAAACAAAAAGAGGGCCAGGAAAATCTCCTCATATCTCATCGAAACAAGAAGAGTAAGGATGTCCCGTCCAAAATCGAGACGAGTTAAGCCATCCCTATCTCCTCTAAGGATGCACTTACTGAATGTCTAAAGACTTTAAAAATCATCCCTAACTCTGTCTTGGGGAGTAAATAAAAAGCCATTGTGTTCCTTACCTCCAATACCTCAAAGTATGATAACAGGTTTTTGGAAGCCACCAACATCTCCCCGCTGAATAATTTCGTCTTTCACAGAGCTGTCCAAGTAAGTCACCGTGTTATTTTTATATTTTGTCAGAACTGTAAGGTCATCTCGTACTAACATATTTTTTCTTATACAGATAACTATTTTCCTTCAAAAGCTCCATTAATGGATTGAGAAGAACGTCCCTAATATTTGTTAAGCTCGTCTAGCCATAAAAAATGATGAGACTCAGAGGAGTCACATTGTAGAGCTGGAGACTGAGGTTGAAAACCTGAAGAAATAACACTCTAAGGCTATCAGCAACCTGAACACCAACCACACTAAATCTATCAAGTCTCTGAACAACCAACATATAATCGACATTGCTAAGATGGTAAAAGAAGGTGTTGACAGTAAAATCTCATAGGCCTAAAAGTAGGCTATGGAGGTCTTCAAATCGTCTAAGGGGTTCTTGGGCTATAATGTACAGTACCTTGAAAGAAGAGCTCACACTGGATGCTTTTAGGTGATAATGAAGTTCCTTGAGATCGCCCACCTATCGGAGCAGCTGAAGACCTTTAGTTTGGATGAATCGTTGGCAACTAGACTATGAATTAGGTGGACGAGATAGAGCCCGTCGATGATGCCAAAGCTGATAGCATTGCTGCTGGGGATGTGTTGGCTCCAAAAGAGATCGAGAACTAAAATGATGAGAGACGGACCCCCATGCTTAGCTCTTCTTAGTCTTTCCACTTTCTGGGAGGCTACCTATGGCGGCGTTGCCCCTCATAGTTGTAAATCTTTTCAAACACTTTGATATGTTTTTGTAATTTTTAGAAACATCACAACTCTTCTTTGAACACTTATGATCTCATCTTTAAATGAAAAATGCTCTTGTCATTCGTTGTCACATTCTGAATGGATGAATTGTATTTCTTCCCTTATTTATGAGTTGTCCTTATTTACTTATATGTCTACCTTCTTCTATTGTTTGATCAAGTAACCACAATTAAATGGCTTATAATCTTGATATCACCAACTGATTAAATTATGCATACATCGTCCCATCTTTAGACGAGACGAGTATAAGTGATAAATTTCATAATATGAACATTGTCTCATTCTAAGATGAGATAAATATAATGATGTTTAACACGAACTTGAATTCGCCACACAAGTCCCCTCTCTTCATTTTGAGAGTGTATGGATGAGAGTGATCTCGTCCATGCACTGTCATCTCGAATGAGAGTGTTTTTCCACTAAATTAATGATGCTTAACATGAACCACAACTAAGTGATTTTTAAATTTGAATTCACCAAATTATGGTGTTTGCATCAGAAGTCCCCTCTCATTGTTTTGAGAGTGTATGGACGAGAGCAACCTCGTCCATGCACCATTATCTCAGTCGAGAGAGTTTTTTTTACCAAATTAGTGATATTTAACATGAACCAAAACTAAGTTATTTTCAAATTTGAATTCCCAAAATTATCGTCTGTGCATCACAAGTCCCTTCTCATTGTTTTGAAAGTGTATGGACACGAGTAATTTCATCCATGCACTATCGTATCAGACGAGAGAGTTTTTCACCAAATTAATGTTGTTTAACATGAACCACAACTAAGTGATTCTTAAATTTGAATTCATCAAATTATGGCATTTGCATCACAAATACCCTCTCATCGTTTTGAGAGTGTATGGACGAGAGTAATCTCGTCCATGCACTGCCGTCTCGGTTGAGAGAGTTTTTCACTAAATTAATAATGTTTAACATGAACCACACTAAGTGATTATTCCCCCCTCTTGGTATTATCGAGAGTCTGTGGACGGAGTCAACCCCGTCTCGACTTTTAGTATATATTCCCTTGGCATCTTCCAGCTTTTTTGATTCCATCAAGAATTATTCTGTTCATCACCTCTATCTGTCCACTGGCTTGGGTCTGGCTAAGAGTTGAAAAGGACTGTTTGATGCTGACCCTTTCATAGTAACTCTCTATGGATATGTTCTTAAACTTCTTCCCATGATCTAAAATCAGAGTGTTTGGCAGGCCGTATCTATAAATAATGTTTTTCCAAATAAATTGGAAGAGTTTCTTCTTTGTTATCGTGATCATCGTTTCGGCCTCCACCCACTTCAAAAAATAATTGATAGCTATAATTAGATATCGATAATTATTCATGGCCCTTGGCAATGGTCCTACCAAGTCAATCCCCCAGACTGCAAATGGCTAGGGGAAGTCATAAAAGTCAGAGGTTGGTGGGTAATGGTGGTAAACCTTTGGCACTTATCACATTTCTTCACATATGTTGTTGCATCCTTAGCCAGTGTCAGCCACTAATATCCCTGAGTGACGATTCCCTTTTCTAATGATATTCCTCCTATGTGACTAGAGCAATATCCTTCATGCACATCCTTCAAAATATAATCTACCTCAAACGAATGGACACATCTGAGTAGAGGGAGTAAAAATCCTTTCTTATACAGGATATCTTCTATGATGGAGAACTTCACTACTTTATACCTTAGATTCTTCTTCTCGACCTTTGAATCGGTCAATTCCCCATCCCTGATGTATCAGATGATTAAGTCCATCCAAGAAGCTCCCATGTTCAAGTTTAAGAAAATTCCACGGTGTTATCTTCCTCTTCAATGGTTGGGCGATGTAGGATCTCTACTGGCACCGAGCTACTGACTTCTGTTCTTATGGAAAAAGCTAATTTTGCCAAAGCATCATCTCGGCTGTTGTCTAGCTGAGGGATCCTCTTGAACTTCACCTCTCTGAAATTCTTCAGTGCTGTTTTCACCCTTCTAAGGTACTTGGCCATTATATCATCGTTGGCCTCTTATACTCCAAAAATTTGATTCACCACTAATGTGGTGTCACAATGAACGAAGATCTAGGCGACCTTCAATGCTCTGGCAAGGGAGAGTCCTGCCAGAAGAGCCTCATACTCTGACTCATTATTAAAGGATTTAAAATTGAACCTCAAAGCATATCCAATGCCAGTCCCATCTGGGCTGACACAATCAAACCTGCTCCAACTTTGGCGTTGCACGAAGAGCCATCAATAAATAAGTTCCACACAGTACCATCTTTGGAAAAATTACCCTCTTACAAGTTCCCATTCTTGAAAATGTATCTCTCTTCTTCATTCGCAAACACCTTACTCCTTGCTGTACTTGTCTCGGCCTCAGCCAGGGGGGGACATTCTTCTTTCTAGATCATATGCCGGAGTCTCAATCTCCTCTGCGTCGGCCTCGTCCCATGTGAACTCAGCTACAAAATTAGCTAGCTCCTGCCTCTTAGTGTCTGTTAATGGCTAGTAGATGATATCAAATTCCCTCAACTCTATTACCTAAGTGATAAAACTACTCGATTTATTAGGGTTATGGATGACTTGTCTGAGAGGGGAGTTGGTGAGGATGACCATAACATGTGCCTGGAAGTATGGATTAATTTTTCTTGAGGCATGAATCAAAGCATAGACTAACTTCTCCATTTTGGGATATCTCTTCTCGCCCCCTGGAGGGCCTTACTGTTGAAGTACACTGGCTTTTTCACACCATCCTCGTCTCTGACAATGGCAATACTAATGGATGATCTTGACACGTCTAGATGCATATATAACTTTTCTCCCTGAACTAGTCTCAATAAAAGGAGTGGAGAGATGAGGTAGGTCTTTAACTCTTTAAAGGTCTTATCACACTCCTCATTCAACTCAAAATCTTTCCTGAGCATCTTGAAGAAGGGAAGGGACGTATCGGTAGCTCTGGACACAAATATGTTCAATGCCGCAATCCGTCCAATTAACCTCCGCACATTTTTTTATCGTCATTGGAGTCTTCATCTCCATCAAAATTTTAATCTTCTCGGGGTTGGTCTCAATCCCCCTTTGATTCACAATAAAGCCCAAGAACTTACCCGCCCCTACGCCGAAGACACACTTGTCAACATGTCATCGACATACACCTCCATTGTCTTCCCGATATGATCTTTGAACATCTTGTTTAATAATCTCTAATATGTTGCCCGGACGTTCTTCAGGACAAAAAGTATTACCTTGTAGCAGTAGGTCCCCTTATCAGTAATAAAAGATATTTTCTCAGCATCGATCGGGTCCATGAATATCTGGTCATAGCCTAAGTATGCATCCATAAACCATCTGGTCTATCCTCGACAGGGGGAAGCTGTCCTTAGGACAAGCGTTGTTCAAGTTTGTAAAATCAAAGAGCATCCTCCACTTGCCATTGTTCTTGGGGATGATGATAGAATTTTAAATCCATTCAGGGTAGATGACTTCCCTGATGAAGTCGGCCTTCTCTAACTTCTTTATCTCCTCTCGAATGATTTCATACTTCTCTCGGGAGGACACACTCCTTATCTTTCTGATCGACTTTGCATCCTCAGCCATATCGATCTTATGGAAGAGGACCTTCGGATCGATGTCAAGCATATCCTCATGGCTTCAAATAAAAATGCTTTGCCTTTTCCTGAGTAATTTGATAAGCTATTCTTTAATCTCTCTTCAAGGCTTTATCGATTTTGATGGTTTTTTTTGGCTCATCTTTATTGAGAACGATGGATTCTACCTCCTCCGTGGCTTTGCCCTAATTCAACTTGGTCTTATCCCCGGGGTCCAGAGTATCAAGGTTATAAGTTGTTGTGGCCCTTTTATATGCCTCCCTCTCTTCAGCCGAGTTGAAGTATCATTTGTGTGCCTCAACTTGGTCACCCGCAACTTCCCCTACTCCATATGGAGTCCAGAATTTAATCATCTGGTGAATCGTTGAGGGCACGACCTCAAACTCCTTGAGGGATACTCGTCCTAAAATAATATTCTAGGATGAGTATACTGTAACACCCCGTATTTTTATGACTTTTAAATTTAGGGATTTATAAAATTTAATTAAGATAAATTAATTTAATATTAATTCAGAAATTTGTTTTAAATGTTACTAGCGTGACGAGAGTTAGTAATTATTGGAAAATTATTGATTTGTTAAATATTACTTATTGAGTAGAGTAATAAGTAGGATTGAATTTATTAAAATTGTCACGAGGGAATAATATGACAATTATGGAAATTAAGTCAGGACGCTTCGGTATCGTGTCGGTATTAAATTATTATTATTAAAAGTGAATAAATTATAAGTCACCCGTAGGGTCATTTAGAGTGCTCCAATGTGTCTGAAAGGGTCGAGATAGTCAAAATAATGTACCCGGGGGTTTAGTTTGGGTCTTGGGGCTTTTTTAGGCCAAATTAACATCCCGGGAGGGCATTTTGGACATTTTGTATTTTTGGGCATTTAAACCCACGAATTTCCCAAGGTTATATCAGCTTCTAGGAGTTGTCATCTAGGGTTAAAAAAGCAAAAACAAAGAACGAACATTGGAGAAGAAGTGGGAAAGCTTTCCAAGGAGTTCAAAGCACAAAAACTCCACCGGTTGCACCGCCACCACCGCCAAATCGTAGATCGCGCGACGGGGTACACAACCACACCACTTTCTTCCACAAATCAGAAACTAAATTTCCAGGCAAGTATCTATCTTTCTTTTTTTCTAGTTAATGTCTCAATTATGTTAGTCTAGGGTTGTTTAGAACTTGTTTCACGAAAGAAAGTGTAGTTAGGAGACTACAACTCATATGTCGTAGAAGAAGTAATCATATTCTGGACATCTAATTCGTATGTAGAGGATACACCACGAAATTTCATGGATTTAGAAGTAGAAAATCTGGAAAAGAATTGGAAGAATTGAAATTTTAAGAAAAGATTAGGGCTCTTGAAGTCTATGTAAATTTTACCCCTTTAAAATGTTATACTTGATGAAAACTCATATATTTTACATAGAAAATCATATATTTGGGTATATAGTGCTTGTAGTATAATTTGTTGGTAGTTTGGGAATCTTATATGGAGATTTGGTTGAGGTTGGAGATGGATTTCCGTAACTGGGTTAATGCAGTTTTCACCATAACTGCTTGATCGATCGATCGACCCAAGAACATCGATCGATCGATCGATCGACCCCCTTCCATCGATCGATCAAAACCTCCTGGAAAATTGCATATTCTGCTTATTATGGTTTATTTCGATTAAAATGTGTAGTAACCCTTGAGTATTATTGTTAGAACATTTTGGGATATAAGTAGGACCAGCAGGGTTTTAGTAAATCCCAATAAGTGAGAATTTAATGTAAAATGAGATTAAGGGTTAACGGGGAGTGATTTACAGATATGGAATTATGCGAACGTTTAAATAAAAGATTTAGACTCGTTAGGAAGTTAAACTAGAAAGTAAGGGAGACTACCTACTGAAATTATACTTAGGGAGATAGAATACTTCGATAGATATGAAGTAAGTATGGAATAACCTATAAATGAAAATAAAAGAGACGAGTCCATTATACGGGATACACAAGTAGAATGTATTAAGAATGGATAATTATAATTATGGATCGTGGGTGCACCTAATTGAGAAATGTGAATAGTGATATATATATGATTGTGTGATTGTGAATATATTATATATGTGTAAAAATCGTACCCGAGCTACTTGCTATCACGGGGGGTTTTCGCACCCGGACAGTCTTATCTCGATTGGGAATTTACGGGGGATAACGACTTGTAACCTAGAACATAGGATTCATTAGTACAGGCTATCTGATTGAGAGTCAGACGGTCCTAAGAGATGTGAGGGCATGTGATGACCTCTTAGTGACTTGGAACTATGCTTCGCCTCCATTTGTTTACGTTTTGTGTTAATACAGTTCGAGAGTGACTCCGAACTAGTATTTCCCTTAGTACGAGTGATACGGGGACTTAATAACAGAGTATGCCAACACCATAAAGCCTATGCGGGGTATATATATATATATATATATATATATATATATATATATTATATGAGTGGCTAATATAGATATGTATACTTAAGTATGGGAACGTTCTACTATGCATAAAGGTAGTTAAGTAATGAATAAATACTCCGATTTTATTATTAAGTGTTTGAGAATTTTGTGACAACACAGGAATATTTTAAAATGAAATGAGATAGATGTGAGAACTTTAAATTTCAGAAATTAATTATCCTAGCCATAGTGATTGTCGGCATGAAACCTTATGGGAAAGTTAAGTTAAAATAAACTTTTGGGGTTAATAGTGTGGTAGGCGTGCACACTTGATGAAATGTGAGAATTTCTCAAGAGAGTGTCGCATACTAACATGGTTGTTACATTAGCCGGTAAGCATTTTAAATACTTGCTAAACTAAATTTAAACTGTTTTACAATCGGGCTCTAACTCGTTTCCTATTATCTCTGCTCTCTTGTATATATATGTATATATTACAGGTGCCCAGCCACAGGGGCGTCATGCTTAGGTTCTTTGGACTGGACGTGCTGCAACTTATGTGGGAGTTACAGGCCATTTTCTTAGAAGACCTCATTGTTGATTCCACTCTTATTTCAGTTCTAATTAGTTGGGCATGTGTCGCCCGTTTCCTTATTCCGTTGGATTTGTCAGAGATTATGTTCATTTATCTTTAGTATTTTTACTCTTTGGGATTTGATTACTGTCAGGATGGTTTTCCTTTGTAGTTTTAAAGTTGGTATTGGTTTATCTGAATGGTTAAATTCATGGGTGTTTATTTCCAGCCTTAATAATTGTGTGATTCTTAAACTGTTACTTATTAAAGGTTTTCATAATTGGATTTAATAAAATGGAAATAATGTTTTAAATGGTTTTGACACTTAGCTTAATTATTTAGGGTGTTTAATTTGGAATGTTTATTTTGCGACAATGATGCTAATAATGAACCAACCGTTCACCTTGATTATAATTTAATAAAGGACTGATCACCCGGTATTTAATTAAGCGGTGTGTCACATGTAGTATCAGAGCATCAGGTTCTAGTGTCATTTACGATTTGTGTGGCTTATTATGCTTCCAGCACTGCTTTGTTTGATATAGAGCCCTATGTTTAGGATTGTTGGTTTCTATGGTGAGATTCCGTTCTCTAGCTATAACATGTGTACATTAGTGAATTCTAATTGCGTTCGGACGTGTGCGTGTGACGAGCAATGAAGGATGTCAGACAAGGGACATTTGGCGGACATCAAGAGGCAGAGCTCAATCGAGGGTGTAAAGTTTATTCGAGGATGATAACCGTAGTCAAGGTTACCCCTATTAGGGAACGAGAGGCCATGACTGTAAAGACAGCTAGGACGCAGCCTACAAATTTCATGTGCTGCTATAGTCGAAAGTGAGGACAAGTTTGTCCCACCCAACATGGTGCGCTTGTGAGAGGGTCGAAAGATTAAATTGAGGAGAGTCATCAACGGAAATCCTAGACATGCGAGAATTGTGTGTGTTACCCAACGAAGGTAATATATTCAAAGGCTTGGAAATATAGTCGAGTGTGGTTAACTAGAAGTGAAAATTTGGGATAAGATTTTTCTTGACTCAGGGGAGAAAAGCTACAATAGTGGGAGTCAACCACCACCGTTAGTAGTGAAAATGTTGCGTCAATGAAAGGACCTTAGGTACAGTTTAACCGCACGTTCTTTCATCAATTATTCAGGATAATATATGAACGTCGTGCTAAACCCATTACGAAAGGGCCGAACAGGGGTCCATTTGTAAATGGATTTAGACTTTTAGCAATTTTTGTATCAGCGGGAGTGGATACCAATGGTAGAGAAGATTTCAAGTGGGAAATCAACTATTGAGGAAAGATTGACAACACTTAAAGAGAATTCTGTTGGACAGTCGATCCATATGGTGACAATGTCACGCATCGTCCGAAGAGATGTTAACGCTCTTATGAAGAGAGCTAAAATAATCGGAAGACTTATTGAAATGTGAGTCTAGATAAAAAGTAGTTAGTAAAACACCGCAAGGGGGAGACCCATCGGGGGAGTCATTTAAATGATTCGGATATCTAAATTCTTACCAAGCGATGGTGAATTCAGTAAGGGTTATTGAAGCCAGTAGCACATTCCTTAGGCCCAACAAAGCTAAGGGAACAACAGGGGTAGCCACCAGGAATTAATCATACCAAAGTCCGAGAAGGACAATCCTAATATGGTTAGTATGACAGGTGATAAGTGGATCATGTGTAGAGGTATTTTATGGAAAGTGGTTCACATGCGTTAACGTTTTCCCGAAGTGAGTAAAAGGATAATAGTAGGATGCCTAGTAAAGGACAACGATTCAAGTAGTTTTTGTTTTGGTTTGGACAGACGTGTTACATTCGGGAACCATTTGTGCTGTCAAGACGATTGGCAAGGTAGGAGTATGAGTTTTATCCTCAGAGGATGAGGCATGCTTTATGTGTGACACAAGCGAGTCACTATATTTTGTTCATTGCTAGATTAACACGTGAGACGAGTTAGTGCGTATAACTATATACATTATTATTATGTGAATACTTTTTCCTAGTGTGGCGTGATTGTCCTTAGTGCTATCCGCTGAGGATAAATGGGTGTATTATTAGTGTTATATACTTTATTAGGATTACTCGTTTTAGTGATGTGATAAACGAGTATGATATTGTCTTGGTTACAACTTTATAGTAATGGGTAGTACGATAGTAGGTAGTTATTGTAAGGCTATCGTAATGGTTGCATTAGTGCAGCATGTTTTGTTCTGGCGAGGCCTCACCTGCGAGAGGGTCGGACTCGCACTTATATTTTCTATTCTAGAAACTTCAGAGGGGATAGTGGGCTCAAGATATTCGATCTCGGTCTGTGTAGGGACTTTATTGTCATGATTCAGTATGTATTGGGATTACTGTTGAGCGAAAATAGTTAACTTATTATTATGTTTAGTGCTCAGGACTTGGTGATAGGAAGAGCACATTGATATATCTATCCTTTAGAGATGTGAGAGTTAAGAGTTATACCCATATGTTTGGGGACAGAATGTCGATAATCCCGATGGTATGTATTCGAGGTTTATGGAATGTGATTACCGCTAATGTTGAACGATAGTGAAATTGATGAAATATTCTTTGTTAAGTGTAATTACGGGAAGGGATCTAACTTTTCAGTCAAGAGACGAAAAAAGGGGTACATGCTATGGACGGAGGGCCTAATGGATTTCGATAACCGACAATGCTAGGTAGTAGTGTATCGGGGGGGTTCCTTATTTGGATTTTGCATTGCGATACATCCCACGCATGAAGCTTAGCGTAAGGTTGGAAGTAGGAAGATGTTTGGTCATTAGTCTATGAGTTTAGTACCTCAGTCATAATAGGAGCATGAAATTATATATGTAAATTGATAGTCGAATTATGAATTAAGGCCAGTGGATCCGGTTGGGTGGTAAGAAAGCATTGAAAGTTTTGTCTTATCACCACGAGTTGAGGGGTGGAACGATGATAAAAAGGATTTAAAATTTCAATTTCTAGGGTAATTGAGAGTACCCGAGTGTTATAAGCACGTTGTGAGCACAAGGAAAAGAAAGAATTGGGTGTTATGTGTGAAGCGTATGTGATGCTTACGGTAGTATGCACGGTTTATAGGGTATATGGGCATCCTGGTTAGATGATGTTAGGATCGTTCGAGTTGTAGGGTTGTGGGAATAGACGTGTGGAATAAATGTTTTTGGGATTAACATAATGAAGTGGAAGTGGTAGGGCAGATTGAGCGCCGTGGGAAAGACGATAAATCCATATATTTGTATTCAGAGTAGCACACCGAATCTGGTTGGAAGGCTGTGGGAAGCCATTTAAACAGGGGTATTCCTTGAGATGGGTAGAATTCAAATTATTATGGAGAACACTCGGAGAAAAGTTTAAATTAGTCCAATGTTGAGAGCGGCTGACGCATACAAAGAGTGAAGATGTTAGTATGGTATAAAAAGGTCCGAAAGTGCACATAGTGGAGAAAAGTGCAAGGGTCGAAACTTTCAGTATACGCAAAGGAAAAAAGGGGAGTATTAAGTGTCACTTAATGTGAGACTAACAAGTAGAAGTCGATGTCAAGCGGGACATATTGAGTAGCCTCCTCGGGCACCACTCATAAATAGAAATCGGTTGGAACAAGAGGAACAACCAAAAGATTTTGGGGCTATCAACAATTCATATAATGGAAGAGGCCGATAAAGTCGGTAAAGTGTCTTGGATGAGTTGACAACCTCAAGGTAAGATCAAAATATCCTTCGAAGTGTGGAACAGCATGCCCAAGAAGGAAGTGATTGACATTCCTTTGGGGTGAGTTACAATATTAGCTAGTGTGCCCCAGTCTTGCTTTGAAAGGGACAATCGCGCCGGTATGTGGTCCTACACAGTATTTTTATGAATTAGGATAAGATTTTTGAATCCCACCTTCAATACGAGATTTCAGGAAGCAGTGGGGATATCATTTTGTTTTGAGCGGGTTGTATCACCCATAATGCGGGGAGTACGCGAGCGGTGATTAACCATTAATGGAGCAGTGTGAAAGTACTTTGGATTCATTGTGATCATTTCTTTTCCACAACAGTTATAGCTAGCAAGTGGAGTATAATACGGTAATTGGAGGAGGATATTACCTAATGGCAGGGTTACGTGGGACACTCATACCTGTTTATTATGAACAAGATGCTTATTGAGGATTTGGTGTGGTAAAACCTTAACTTCTCTTACTCTGAATGTTAAGAGATGGGTGGATAATCAAAATTTTGGATTGGGTGAGTTAGAGTCCGACGACTATGGTGGAATTCCATGACTATTTTTAGGCAAACAAAAGTGGTCAGATGTTTGTATAGTTTCTCTCTGAATGGGAGTTTTATGTTTAGATAAATCCGAGTGGTTCTCAAGTAGTAAGGTGAGGCCTCCCAATGATATCGAAATAATAAGGAATTAATAATGTATAGGCATGTCTTATGCAATTGTTGTTGGTTAAAAGCACAATGAGAAGTGTCTTTAATGAGAGTGTTAAATAAGCTTGCTGTGAGGTGGGGGCTATAGTGATTGAGCGCCTTACTATGTAGATAGTTTGCGTACTGATAAGGTATCCAAAATTTTTAATACAAGATGAGACGACTTGTATTTATGTTGTATAGAGCATTGGAAATTTACTTTAGTTATATTTATTTAAGAGAATTTTGTTGTATTAAATTGATGATATTGAGATTTGTAGTCCTCTTTCGATAATTGTGGGAATTAGATGCTTGATACCTTATTACAGATGATACACGATAGGCCTTATTTTCTGAATTTTGGGACAAAATTCCGTTATTAGGGGGGAAGTATGTAATACCCCTTATTTGTATGGTTTTTAAATTTAAGGATTTATTAAATTTAATTGAGATAAATTAATTTAATATTAATCCGAAAATTTGTTTTAAATGTTACTAGCGTGACGAGAGTTAGTAATTATTGGAAAATTGTGGATTTGTTAAATATTACTTATTGAGTAGAGTAATATGTAGGATTGAATTTATTAAAATTTTCACGAGGGAATAATATGACAATTATGGAAATTAAGTCGGGACGCGTCGGTGTCATGTTGGGATTAAATTATTATTATTAAAAGTGAATAAATTATAAGTCACCCGTATGGTCATTTCGAGCGAGCCAATGTGTCGGAAAGGGTCGAGATAGTCAAAATAATGTACCCAGTGGTTTAGTTTGGGTCTCGGGGCCTTTTTAGGCCTAATTAACATTCCCGTAGAGAATTTTGGACATTTCGTATTTTTGGGCAATTAAACCCATGAATTTCCCAAGGTTATATCAGCTTCTAGGAGTTGTCATCTAGGGTTAACAAAAGAAAAACCAAAGAACGACCATTGGAGAAGAAGTGGGAAAGCTTTCCAAGGAGTTTAAAGCCAAAAACTCCACTGGTTGCACCGCCACCACCGCCAAATCGTAGATCGCACGACGGGAAACACAACCACACCACTTTCTTCCACAAATCAGAAACTAAATTTCCAGGCAAGTATCTATCTTTCTTTATTTCTAGTTAATGTCTCAATTATGTTAGTATAGGGTTGTTTAGAACTTGTTTCATGAAAGAAAGTGTAGTTTGGAGACTAGAACTCATATGTCGTAGAAGAAGTAATCATATCCTGGACATCTAATTCGTATGTAGAGGATACACCACGAAATTTCATGGGTTTAGAAGTAAAAATTCTGGAAAAGAATTGAAATTTAAAGAAAATATTAGGGTTCTTGAAGTCTATGTAAATTTTACCCCTTTAAATTGTTATACTTGATGAAAACTCACATATTCTACGTAGAAAATCATGTAGTTGGGTATATAGTGCTTGTAGTATCATTTGTTGGGAGTTTGGGAATCGTATATGGAGATTTGGTTGAGGTTGGAGATGGATTTCCGTAACTGGGTTAATGCAGTTTTTGCCATAACTGCTTGATTGATCGATCGACCCAAGAACATCGATCGATCGACCCCTCCTGAAAAACTACATATTCCTCTTATTATGGTTTATTATGATTAAAATGCGTAGTAACCCTTGAGTATTATTGTTAGAACATTTTGGGATATAAGTAGGACCAGTAGGGTTTTAGTAAACCCCAATAAGTGAGAATTTAATGTAAAATGAAATTAAGGGTTAATGGGGAGTGATTTGCACATATGAAATTATGCGAATGTTTAAATAAAAGATTGAGACTCATTAGGAAGTTAAACTAGAAAGTAAGGGAGAGTACCTACTGAAATTATACTTAGGAAGATAGAATACTTCGATAGATATGTAGTAAGTATGGAATAACCTACAAATGAAAATAAAAGACATGAGTCCGTTATACGGGATAAACAAGTAGAATGTATTAAGAACGGATAATTATACTTATGGATTGTGGGTGCACCTAATTGAGAAATGTGAATAGTGATATATATATATATATATATATATATATATATATATATATGACTGTGTGATTTTGAATATATTATATATGTGTAAAAATCGTACCCAAGCTACTTGCTATCACGGGGGGTTTTCGCACCGGGACAGTCTTATCTCGATTGGGCCTTTACGGGGGATAACGACTTGTACCCTTGAACATAGGATTCCTTGGTACAGGCTATCTGATTGATAGTCAGATGGTACTAAGAGACGTGAGGGTATGTGATGACATCTTAGTGACTTGGAACTATGCTTCGCCACCATTTTTTATGTTTTGTGTTAATACAGTTCGAGAGTGATTCCGAACTAGTATTTCCCTTAGTACGAGTGATACGGGGACTTGATAGTAGAGTATGCCAGCACCATAATGCTTATGCGGGGTGCCGGTAGTATGTGTGTATATATATATATATTATATGAGTGGCTAATATAGATATGTATACTTAAGTATGGGAACGTTCTACTATGCATAAAGGTATTTAAGTAATGAATAAATACTCCGATTTTATTATTAAGTGTTTGAGAATTTTGTGACAACACATGAATATTTTAAAATGAAATGAGATAGATGTGAGAACTTTAAATTTCAGAAATGAATTTTCCTATCCATAGTGATTGTTGGCATGAAACCTTTTGGGAAAGTTAAGTTAAAATAAACTTTTGGGGTTAATAGTGCGGTAGGAGTGCACACTAGATGAGAGGTGAGAATTTCTCAAGAGAGTGTCGCATACTAACATGGTTGTTACATTAGCTGGTAAGAATTTTAAATACTTACCAAACTAAATTTAAACTATTTTACAATCGGGCTTTGACCCATTTCCTGTTATCTCTTCTCTCTTGTATATATATGTATATATTACAGGTGCCCAGCCACAGGGGCATGATGCTTAGGTTCTTTGGACTGGATGTGTTGCAGGTTATGTGGGATTTGCAGGCCATTTGCTTCGACGACCTCATTGTTGATTCCACTCTTATTTCAGTTCTAATAAGTTGGGCATGTGTCGCTCGTTTCCTTATTCCGTTGGATTTGTCATAGATTATGTTCATTTATCTTTAGTATTTTTACTCTTTGGTATTTTATTACTGCCAGGATGGTTTTCCTTTGTAGTTTTAAAGTTGGTTTTGGTTTATCTGAATGGTTAAATTCATGGGTGTTTATTTCCACTCTTAATAATTGTGTGATTCTTAAACTGTTACTTATTAAAGGTTTTCATAATTGGATTTAATAAAATGGAAATAATGTTTTAAATGGTTTTGACACTTAGCTTAATTATATAGTGTGTTTAATTTGGAAAGTTTATTTTGCGACAGTGATGCTAATAATGAACCAACCGTTCACGTTGATTATAATTTAATAAAGGACTGGGAAATTCTGGGAACTTCATACCCATGCACCAAAGTGATGATCACAACGGGTCATCATGTGGGGCTAAGATCCCTTAAAATCCATCCTGGATAAACCAACAGTCAGAGTATTCATACTTTTATTCTTTTTACCTTCTTTGGCTCAACCTCTACCGAGTGTACTTCTTTGGGTTTTGGAGGAAGAGCTTTAGACTCCTCCATATGGGCTTTTTTATCTGCAATTTCCTTTCCCCTCCAGCTAGTCCTCCACAAATCATCTTGACTCCAAGAGAAATCATGTTCATCCTACCCTTAGGATCAGTGATTGGAGGTGGCAAGTCAGGGTCTACTTTATCATCATCGTCCGAGTCATCATCATCTCGGCTAGCTTCTAGAGGAGATTTCCTTTCTATGAACCTCCCATTAGGGCAGTCATAGCAATGCTCTGTTCATAAGCTTCAACCTCTAATTTCTCCTTATTGAAACGAGCTATATACTCTCTCAGACTTTCATTCTTTCCCTTATTCACGGATAATAGGCATGTCGTCTTCTTTTGGGGCCTCACTCTGAAGAAAAAATTGTGTATAAACCTCTCTGCTAACTGCTTGAAATTTTCTATTGAGTTTTTAGGAAGAGAGGTGAACAACACATGAGCAACTCCAGTAAGTGTGGTAGAGAAGGCTCAACACCTCATCTCGTATGAGACCGAGTAGATGTCAGCAACTGATTGATACATCTCCACATGGTGAATGGGATTAGTGCTCCCGTCATACTTGAGTGTGACTATCGGCGACTTGAATTTATCCGGGGTTGGATAACTCATGATCGAGCACGAACCGTGCGTCGTGTAACACGCAAATCGTTGTTATCGGTTCAGGGACTCAATTTAAAAAAAAACTAAACTACAACTACACTTGACAAGCAAGCACAACGGTAAGTCGGGTATCATAAGAAATCCACAAGGAGTGATTGAATTTTAGATTTTAATCGTTTTTCTACTTCAAAAATAGAAGTGTAAAAGGTGATGTGTTGAAATGGTGAAAAAGGAAAAATAAGAAGTTATTACAACTAATTAAAACGAGAGTCGGGATCGCGTCCATGCCATGGACTGAACAAATAATAATTAGAATTTTGGTTCGAAAACATTTAACCGAGCATTTTTAATTAATTATAAACATCACACAAGAAGAAATTTAACTCAAAGTTGCGAGATAAAACATTTAATTGAAAATGGTCACACACGGATTAAATTCGGATTATCACTATAAACACTAACGTTGCATGACAAAGAAAGTTAAAAGCATAATAATCCGACTTTAATACTCGAGTTTTCAATTAAATGTAATTTTTCCCAAAACCTAACTTTCGGAGCTCGACGGTCATTAATGGCGAAAATGCAATCCCAACCCGTTATCTACGGACAATACATGGATTAAACTACTTTAAACAACAAATAAACTAATTAAAGCAATACATAAATAAGCTAAAACATTTATATAGGCATGTAAATGGAAGAAAGTAAGAAATAAAGTAATAAATACAACTATATTAATCGTAGGGATAATAAATAGTGCACTTCCAACCCATTAATGGGGAACACCTAAAAAGAGGAAGAAATGAGCTCTCCTACCCAACGCCCTAAAAACTAACCTAAACTGAATCATATTAAGTCTAAAAATTGATCCCCCAACTTAACACAATGTTTATATATATATATACCCAATCAAAAACCAACTTAAAAAATGAAATTTGCAGACTTTCATCCGAATCGATTCGCAAAGGTGCGAATCGATTCGCACCTGACAGTCCTGAATTCTCAACTTTGTCCAACTTTACGAAAAAGGCCGTAACTTCTTTGTTGTAACTTGGAATTAGGCACGATCAGAGGCTACGCGAAGATACTCAGAGAGATACAACATTCAAGATGACATTAGGCTAAAAAACTAAATTATGAAATGACTAAAATGCCCTTGAATATGACCTTGAGTGTGATTTTGAAGACAAAACCATCCTAAAAATGCCATAACTCCCTCATTATACATCGGAATCATGCACCGTCGGTGGCCACGCGAAGAGAAATCAAAGGGATTAAACTTTCGTGAAGAGTTCAGGATTAAAATATGAATGCTGAGATCACTAAAATGCCCCCAAAGTTACCATAATCAACGAAACTTTTTCGAAAAGCGACCAAACTTTACACTAAGCACCGAAATACCTACAAAAGCTCAATAATACCTTGTATAGAATGTTAACATATAAAACAGAGGTTATCTGGATAACGATAATAAATATAAGAATTAAGGTACCCGAGGGGGCTAAAATGCACAAGTATAAGGGGTGAAACATACAATATTCGTGCCGTATCACACCCCCTAACTTACACATTGCTTGCCCCTAGCAATGAAATACAAAGATAAAAGAACTTCAAGGAAATCACAAAAATTGAGATATATAAAAAAGCGATAAAAGCCACTTTTGCGGGCGAACGATTGCATTTAACATATGGAATAAGCCGTTAAACCCCTAGGTTACCCTAGTGGACGAGTGTCATGTCGTGAGGGTTTTCAGGGATGAAACCCACAAACATCATATGGTTTCCTCAAAATATGCCCAACCCAACATGCAAGAAACTCAACAACAATAAAAAAGATTTCAAACATGTTATTAGCATATTGAACGAATTCAAACAAAACTCCGTTGTTATTAACAGGTTGAATGCACCTCATAGAATTGAAACTTTAAAAGTGGGAGGGGGGGAGAGCAAATGCAAAAGTTTGATTTGGAAAAAACTTATATAAATTGGATAAGCGTTAAAGCAAGAATATATTCAATCCTCACGGGCATTACACTCATCAAATGAATTCACTCGAAACATGGAGGTAATACACATAACATGCGGGCCTAAAGAGTAATTGTAAATGGAAACTAGGCAGCACACATGTCACAAATGAAGAACGCAATATAGGAAATGAAAAACTTTAATCTCAATGAAAGATACCGCTGACTAAAAGAGGCGAAATGTATTTTCACAGATTATGAAAACTATTTAAACTTTTAAATTAAATTCACCCTAGGATCACACATGACTTTATAGGGTTATAATGTAGGCTAGGCTCGGGTTATGAAATGAAGGAAATATGTACGTATTCAAAGTGTTCGAAAATGAAAAACTTGGGATAATGGGAGATTGCGGGCAATATTAAAAATTGGAAAATAAGTTCCAAACAAGCATTAAATATAACGATTGGAGAGCAATAAGGATTATTGAACTATATACACAATATATAAAAAATTTCTTTTTTCTCACTTTTTCTTCTCTTTTCTTTTCTTTTGTTTTCTACTTTCTTTTTTTTCCCTCTTTTTCACTTCTTTTTCCTCACCATTCTTTTCTCACTCCTTTTTGTGCTCAAATTGCAACCACAAAGTAAGAACATCATTCAATCCCAAGTAAAATTCTAAAAAAAAGGTAAGGAAGGTAATATATATGGTATATAACTCCAATTTGGAGTTGGTTATGGGATTTTGGGTAGTGAAACGAAAGGCTACTCTTTAGGCTCAAAGGGGTTGATTAGGGAAAAATAGGGTGATGTCAAGGCTAATATGGGTAATATAACAAAGATTTACTATGATCATTTCCGAAAGTTTACGCAATTATCAAGTCAAAACAAATTTTGAAAATCATGCTCAAGTAACACATTTAAAAAATGAACTCAGTTAATTAACGACCAATGAAAGAATTAAGAGATTACTAATGGATTCAATATTTTCAAAGAGGAAAGAATAGTGTATACACTCACAAACGACGAAAGGTACAAATCTTACTCGGTGTAAGTATATACAATGCAACAAAATATTCCCGAGTTATAAAAATCTTAAACTAAATCAATATAAAAAGAAAAGTACATGTGCTGAAGGGATTAAAGTTTAATTCATGAAGTTATTCATAATATCAATGATTTGAGGACTAAAGTCTAATAACTTCTAAAATTGAGAACATGCATCATTGAGTTGTCTATTGGATCAGGCATTTATTAAAATTTATCATTCCAAACAAGGCAAAATGCTCAACAAAGGAGGAAAAAGAAAAAAAAAATAAAAGTTTTCAATTTTTAACAAAAAACATGCTTTGTAACTAACATGTGATAAAATTCATGGACTAAATAAGAAATGGATAGAATATCTCACACCCCCTAACTTAAATATTGCATTGTCCTCAATGTGCACTAAGAACACAACACAAAGAGAGGAAAATAACGATATCACCCAAAATTGGAGCGATCTGCAATAAGCGCAAGTCCAAATGAATCTACAAAATAAGTTAGTACCGAGCATAGCAAAAACATATAACAAAAGGTTAACTAATTACACTAGACAAAATTAAAAAGAAAAGAAAATCTAAAAAAAGAAAGAAAATAAAAAAATAAAAAGCTAACTTTGTACAACTTACTATTTGGACTTCACAATAACTATACACTAGAAGTCTAAATAGTTGAGGATCCACCCAAAAAACATTTTGAGTTTGGAAGATCAACGGTGGACCCTCCATAGCATGCATGCCTCCCCCAAAAAAGGATTTTCGTTTAATAAACGGAAGGTATGTGTAAGGCATAAAAAATGAACCATCATCAATTAAAAGTTTGAGAGGGATGATGGGGGGTTTGGATTTTAAGGGAGACAAGACTACATTAATCTATAAAAAATTAAAATCACATTCTCAAGGTTCTTCAAGGTGAAGGGGAGGTGGGGCGAGTGCAAGTGAATAGAGCATAAGATGAAGCATCTCAAAATAACATTCCCGTTCAAGAATCGGTCAAAGTCCTCAAGACTTTCAACAGATTCTTGTGATAAATTTAACAGTTAGATAATAGTAGGGAATAAAGGAAAATAAGGAGAATCAAACTCAATACAATCTAAAGAATTAATAAGAGGTTGGAATTCAAAAGTGCTGAAGCTTGGATCACTCTCAATTATTTCTTTGTCAAAAAGGGGAAGAGGTGAAACGAAATTTTCAACCTTGACGCAATTTTGTAAAGAAATGATCTCATCGAGCATGGTGTCAGTCTCGCAAAACCAATCTTGAGAACATTCATAATGGTCATTTATTTCCTTTATCATTAACTCATAATCAAACAAATGAGAAGACATAACATCTTCTTGTGAGGTTTGCTCATATCTAACGGGATCCCCGCTGTCCAAATTACAATCCCAAGGCGATTGTGACACCCCGCCTAATTAAATACTCGAAATATAAATAAACATAAATCTCTGACAAATCCAAACGGAATAGGAAATCAGGCGACACATGCCCTAACTATGAAGAACTAAAATAGGAACTGAATCGATGAAGAGGTCGTCTAAGGTAAGGGCCTTCAACTCCCACATAAGCTGAAACACGTCCAGTCCAAAGGATCTATGCATGACGCCCCTGTGGATGAGCACCTGTAATACATACATATATATACAAGAGAAAGAGAAGTAATAGGAAATGGGTCAGAGCCCGAGTGTAAAACAATTTTAAAATAGTTTAACAAGTATTTAAAATGCTTACCGGCTAATGTGACAACTATGTTAATATGCGACACTCTGTTGAGAATTCTCACCTCTCATCTAGTGTGCACGCCCACCGTACTACTAAACTCATAAGTCTATCTAACTTATTTTTCCATAAAGTTTTATCCCGAGAAGTAAATTTTTTATGATATTTAGTTTAAAAAAAATCAATCTCTTCAAGATTTCTTACATTACTTAGAACAACCCAGTACCGTTACAAAGTTTCTGAACAGTTATTATAAAGCTGGAGCATTTATTCATTACTTAACTACTTATACGCACAGTAGAAAGTTTCCACATATAAGTATATATATATATTACTCACTCATATAATACATATACTATCGTCACCCCACATAAAATCTATGGTACTGGCATACTCTGCTATCAAGGCCCCGTATCACTCGTACTAAGGGAAATACTAGTTCAGAATCACTCTTGATCTATATTAACACAATACACACAAAATGGAGGCGAAGCATAGTTCCAAGTCACTAAGAGGTCAGCACATACCCCTAACGTCTCTTAGGACCGTATGACTATCATTATCAGATAGCCTGTACCAAGGAATCCTATGCTCTAGGGTATAAGTCAATATCCCCCATAAAGGTCCCATCGAGATGAGACTGTCTAGACGCGGCAACCTCTGTGATTGCAAGTAGCGCGGGTATGGTTATTCACAAATATAATACTTAATATATGTAAACAGTCACACGATCATATATATAGATATTCACATTTTCCAAATTAGGCTCGCCCACAACCCATAATTATTATTATCCGTTCTTAGAACAATTTGACTCAATTATCTCGCATAACAGAATCATCTATTTTATTCTCACTTATAAGTATGAAACACATCCGTTCTTATCTCTTGAAGTATTCCTTCTTACTAAAATATAATTTCAGTAGGTACACCCTCTCTAACCTTCAGGTCTAAGTCTTTCACGAGTCTCTAAATCCTTTAGTGAACATACGCAATATTTCCAACGTGTGACTAAACCCCCCGTTAACCCAAAATTTCATCCCATACTAAATTTTACTCAATGGAGTCTACTTAGACCCTACTGGTCCTCTTCATGACCCATTATACTATATAAATGATATTCAAGGGTTCCTACGTATTTTACATCGATTAAACAAACAGGGGAAAAATATGCAGTTTTCTAGGAAGGGTCGATCGATTGAGAAAAGGGGTCGATCGATCGATCAGTCGATCGATCGATTCTCTTGAGTCGGTCAATCGATCGATCAAGCAGTTATTCCAAATTCTTCCATTGTTAACTACGGGTTTTCTTCTCCAACCTCAACCAAAACTCCATTAACGATCCCCAAACTCCCAAACAACATTACTACTGGTCATATATACCTATTTACATGATTTCCTATGTGAAACATGTACAAATTCATCAAGGATATTGAATTAATGGGGTAAAACATCATAATTATCAAGAACCCTAATTTTTCATAAAACTTCCATTCTTCTAATTCTTTTTCAGATTTCTTGCTTCTAAACCCATACAATTTCGTGGGTACTGCTTTACATGTGATTGAGATTTCCAGAATTTATCTATTTCCTCTAAAACACGTGATTTAATTCTCTAAATCATTAAATTCTTCCATGAAACATGTGTTTAACAATCCTATTCTAACATGGGTGTAACATTAACTAAAATAAAATCAAGATAGATACTTGCCTGGGATTCTAATGTCTGATTTGATGATGATGAAGATATGGCTGCGTTCCTCGTCTTACGATCTATGTTTTGGCGGTGGTGGTGGTGTAATCGAATGAGTTATTGGCCTTGGATTTCTTGGAAAGCTTCCTACCTTCTTCGCTAATGAATGTTCTTATATTTTTGTGATTGTCAACCCTAAAGCTAACCTCTAATAACTGATATAACTTAGGGAAATTCGTGAGTTTAATTACCCAAAAATACAAAATGACTATAATACCCTCCCGGGATGCCAATTAGGCCAAAAAATGCCTCGAGACCCAAACTGAACCCCCGGGTATACTTTTCTGACTATCTCAACCCTTTCGGACACGCTGGCGCACTCGAAATGACCATACGGGCGACTTATAATTTATTCACTTTTATAATAATAATTTAGTCCCGACACGACACAGGCGCGTCCCGACTTAAATTTTCACAATTGCCATTTTATTGACTTGTGATAATTTTAATAAAATCATTCTTGTATATTACTTTACTCATCTATTAATATTAAAAAAATTCCCAATAATTAATAACTCTCGTCATGCTAGTAAATATTTAAAATAAAATTCTGAATTAATATTAAATTAGTTCTCAATTAAATTTAATAAATCCCCAAATTTAAAAGCCATAAAAATACGGGGCATTATATACTTCCCCCCTAATAACGAAATTTCGTCCCGAAATTTGAAAAATATGGCATACCTGGTAAAAATAGATCTGGATATTTTTTGCGCATATCTGCCTCGCACTCCCAAGTGGGCTCTTCCACATTATGATGCTCCCACTGGACCCGTAAAAGTGGAACTACCTTCGACCTCAATTTCCTCTTGGTATGGTCTAGGATAGCCACTGGTCTCTCCTCATAAGAACTGTCAGGCTATAAGTCAATCTCCTTTATCGCGATGTGTGTATGGGCCATATCATCCCGAAGATATCGTCTCAAAGACGAGATGAGAAATACATTGTGAATACGGTGCAAGTGCTCTGGCAACTCCAATCTGTATACCACCATCCCAATCCTCTCGATAATGGGAAATGGTCCCACATACCTAGGAGTCAACTTCCCGTTCTTCCTGAGCCTCATTACTCCTTTCATAGGAGATACGCACAGTAATACTTGGTCCCCCATGCTAAACTCTTGGAAGGACTGCTTCCCATCGGCGTAGCTCTTCTGTCGTTCCTGGGCTACCCGAATGCGGCTCCTGATAAGCTCAATCCAAGCTGAAGTCTCCTAAATCACCTCTGGCCTGAGCAAGTTATTGTCCCCCACCTCTAGCCAATAAATGGGAGAACGATAAGGCCTGCCATACAATGCCTCGAATGGGGCTATGCTGATCGTGAACTGATAGGAGTTATTATAAGGGAAACTACACAAGTGGAAGGTACGACTCCCAACCTCCTCCAAAATCAAGGACACACATGCGTAACATATCCTCCAGTATCTGATTGGTACACTCTGTTTGTCCATCTGTCTGTGGGTGGTAAGCTGAACTCAATCTCAACTCCGTACCCATGGCCTCCTGAAAGCTCTCCCAGAGGCGCGACACAAAAATCTTGTCTCTATCAGACACAATATCCAGGGGCACACCATGTAGCCTAACGATCTCAGCAATAAATAACTATGCATACTGGCCCTTGGTGTAGTCTGTCCGTACTGGCAGAAAATGAGCTACCTTGTTCAATCGATCCACTATCACCCATATAGAATCGTGACCCCACTGAGATGCAGGCAACCCAGTAATGAAGTTCATGGAAATACTTTCCCATTTGCACGTAGGTATATCCAATGGCTGAAGTAACCCTGGAGGTCTCTGGTGGTCCACTTTTACCATCTGAGAGGTAGAACATTTGGACACGAACTCTGCAATTTCCTTCTTTATCCCACTCCACCAGTACTGCCGCATCATATCCTGGTACATCTTATTCCCTCCGGGATGTACCGCAAATCTAGACCCATGTGACCGTGTCATCATTGCATGACGTAAGTCTGCTCCTTTTGGGACCACCAATCTCCCATGAAATTTCAAACCCCCATCAGAGCTCACTGAATAGGATTCAACACCCTCAGCTAAGAGTTATACAATCTGCTCCTAGCAAAACATATCCGCTGCTTGTGCCTGTATCACCCTCATGACAATCTTGGGTGTGACTGACATAACCATAAAAGAACAGGCTACCGCATTCTAGTGACCCAATTCTTTCCACTTTTCTCTCCACACTTTCGCTAAGTCACCTACCGATCTACGGCTCAATGCATTAGCAACCACGTTAGCCTTCCTCGGATGGTACTGTATCTTGAACTGACAGCCTTTCACAAACTCCAGCCACCTGTGCTGACGCATGTTCAACTCTCCATGAGTGAACAAGTATTGCATTGACTTGTGGTCTATGAGTAAGCGAAAATTTTCCCCCCAACAAGTAATGTCTCTAAATTCACAATGCAAATACGACCTTTGCTAGATCCAGGTCATGGGTGGGGTAATTCCTTTTATGAGTCTTAAGCTTACGGGAGGCAAAAACTATAGCCTACTCTTCCTGTTGAAGTACTCCTCCGAGTCCCCGTAAAGTGGCCTCAGTGTACACCAGGTACTCCACTACCGGCTTAGTTAAATCAAGAAATGGCGCCGAAGTCAACTTATCTTTCATCTCATCAAAAGCCAATTGACAAGCATCATCCCAAACATACGGTACTCCCTTACGAGTCAGATTCGTCAACGGACCCGCTATCTTCAAAAAGCCTTGGATGAACCTCCTGTAGTACCTGGCTAACCCCAAGAAACTATGCACCTCTGTCACTTTCGTGGGCTGTCCCCACTCTCTCACTGCAGACACTTTGGTTGGGTCAATCGATATCCCCAATTTCGACAAAACATGCCCGAAAAACTGTATCTCCCGTAACTAAAATTTGCACTTCTCATACTTAGCATATAACTGATGCTCTCATAGAGTTTGAAGAGCCTGTCTATATGCTCAGCATGGTCCTCCTCAGTCTATGAGTAAATCAGGATGCCGTCTATGAAGAGGATGACAAACTGATCCAAGAACTCTCTGAACACCCGGTTCATTAAATCCATGAATACGGCTGGAGCATTTTTCAGCCCAAACTGCATGACTGTGAACTCATAGGATCCATATCTCATCAAGAAAGAAGTCTTCGAAAAATCCCGCTCCCTAATCCGTAGCTGATGATATCCTGACATCAAATCTATCTTCGAAAAGAAGGTTGCTCCTCTTAGTTGTTCGAACTGGTCACCGATTTGAGCCAACATATATTTATTCCGTATCGTGACCTAGTTTAGCTCCTGGTAATCCATGCATAACCTAAGTGAACCATCTCTCTTCTTCACAAACAACACCGGAGATCCCCAAGGCGAGGTGCTCCTACGAATGAAGTCCTGGCCTAATAGCTGCTCTATCTGAGCCCATAACTCCCTCATCTCTGCTGGAGCCATACGGTACGGTGCACGTGCTATCGGCCGAGTTCCCGACATCAAGTCTATGATGAAATCTATCTCTCCACTGGTGGGTAGGCTCGATATCTCCTGAAATACATTCGAAAACTCATGAACGATTGGAATCGAATCCAGGGGAATCACAATCTCCTTAGAGGTATCCTCCTCTTTGTAATACAAATGGGTGGACGATCCTCCCTCTGGGCTAGGCATCGCCACCAAAAACATCTCCTGACCTGGAATGGCAATGATAATACTCCTACTAAAACAATGTATCATGGCTCTATACGCGGTGAGCCAATCCATGCCAATAATGACATCATGCTCATGCATATCTAAAACTAGATTGTCTAGAGGTAAAATCAAGCTACCAATCTCTATACCTACACCCCGCCATATAAAGAAAATCAAAGACCCATTCCCCAGTGGTGAGTCTACACATGTCACTGTACTCTCTGTCATGTCTAATAACCCTAAGGCCCGTGCAAAATGAGTAGCTATAAAATAGTGTGACACCCCAGTATCAAATAAAACTCGACCCATAGTTCCATGTATAGGAAACGTACCCTCAATCGTGAGTGGTGCCTGAGGTGCTGCTGCTTGGTGGATGTTATAGACACGTCCATACTATAATTTCCCCTAATAAACTGGGGCTGCTGGGATAGGTGGTAGAGCTGGAATTTGAGCTGGTGCTGGGAGGGCAGCTAGAAAGAGTGGCCTCTGCAGCTCATTACGGGCACCCTGTTACTGTGGGGCCCTATCCCCCTCTGGGCAATCCTGATGCCTATGGCCATTCTTGCCACATCTAAAACATCTACCCTTAAACTTACCTCCCCTTTGCCCCTGCTAACCACGGCCCTGCTGGCCATTATCACCCCGCCATTGGCCCTGCTAAAAACGATACTGGCCCTGATGGCCCTGCTGCTGACGGTGTTGGCCCTGTTGGCCATGCTGACTGGACTGGACCTGCTGGCCCTATCGAAATCCCCTAAATCCTTGCTTATAATCATCTGATCAGAATTGCTTGGCAGGTTCCCCCTGATGGGAACTCTGCTCACTGTGACGGGTCTGCCCTTGGGCTGCTGGTACCCCACTGATACTACTACTGCCCCCTATTCTGCCCTACTAATTAGACTCCCCTGCTCGTTTGCTCCCCTACTGATGCAAGCGATGATCTTGATAGTGCAACAAGACAGTGTTAAGTACGTCAGTGTAAGTACCCAATGATAGATTACCTATAAGGTGCTGATAAATCCTCCAGGCCAGTCCATATAAAAATAACACTATCTTCTTCTCCTGAGTGGGTGCCTCATCCGACACTATAGTGAGAAGTTTGGTGAATTCCTGCTCGTATTTAGCAAGGGTCATACTCTCTTGTTTGAGGTTCAGTAACCTCCACCTCATCTTAGACTGCATGGAGGATGGGAAATACTTACGGTTAAACCGCGCCCAAAATGACTAAATTGGTATGCTATCCCTCTCCTCCAAGGTGGTGGTGGACTCCCACCACTACAAAGAGGCCCCCAATAGCTTGAAGGAAGCCAGTAACTGTCTCTGCACGTCGGTGCACTCATACATGTGTAGATGCCTTTGGATATCCTTCTTTCATTGGCTAGCAACTACGATGTCCGAACAACCCTAGAACTCCGGGGGATGCGCCTTCTGAAAGGCATCCCTGACCCTCTCCCATGCAGTGGGAAGCTGTACTGGTACTGGTGCCACTTCCTGAACCTGGGTTGGAGCCTACTGTACCATCGCTAATGCGGCATTCACCGCCTAAGCAACAATGGTGGCTACTTAAGTTGCATTCATCATTACCTGAGCTGGAGTTATTGGCTGCTCAGACTGGGCATTCCTATATCGAGGTGTGCATCTCGGAGGCTTCTGAAATGAGAAGGAAGTTTATTAGTCTACAGTTATTATCAAATATCAAATATCTGAAGACGTAAGCGTAAATACAAGAATACAATAGTCCTAAAAATAGGGCTCTACATCAAAGAGGCTAAGCTGGAAGCAAAATAAGACGTACAAATCCTAAAGAACACTAGAAACTAATGCTCTGATACCACCTGTGACACCCTGCCTAATTAAATACCGGGTGATCAGTCCTTTATTAAATTAAAATCAAGGTGAAAGGTTGGTTCATTCTTCGCATCACTGTCTTAAAATAATTATATCCAATTTAAACACCCTAAATAATTAATCTAAGCATCAAAACAATTATAAGTCTTATTTTCATTTTATTAAATTCCAATATGAGAACCTTTTTAGTAAACAACAGTTTAAGAATCACATAAATACTAGGGATGACAATTAACACAAAAGAATTAAACCATATAGATAAACCAAACCAAGTTTAAGAACCATAAAAGAAATCATCCTAACAAAAGTTAACTCCCAATGAGTACTGAATACTGGAAATATAAATAAACATAAATCTCTGACAAATCCAAATGGAATAGGAAATCGGGCGACATATGCCCTAACTATGAATAACTAAAATAGGAACTGAATCAATGAAGAGGTCATCTAAAGTAAGGTCCTGCAACTCCCACATAAGCTTCAACACGTCCAGTCCAAAGGATCTATGCATGATGCCCCTGTGGCTGGGCACCTATAATACATACATATATATACAAGAGAAAAATAAGCAATAGGAAACGGGTCAGATCCTTAGTGTAAAATAGTATAGCAAGTATTTAAAATGTTTACCGGCTAATGTGATAACCATGTTAGTATGCGACACTCTCTTGATAATTCTCACCTCTCATCTAGTGTGCACGCCTACTGTACTACTAAACTCATAAGTCTCTCTAACTTATTTTTCCATAAAGTTTTATCCCGAGAAGTAAAAAGGTTATGATATTTAGTTTAAACAAAATCAATCTCTTCAAGATTTCTTACGTTACTTGGAAAAACCCAATCCCGTTACAAAGTTCCCGAACACTTATAATAAACCGAGAACATTTATTCAATACTTAACTACTTATACGCACAGTAGAAAGTTTTCATATATAAGTATATATATTAGTCACTCATATAATATATATACTGTAAAAACTCCACATAAAATCTATGGTGTTGGAATATTCTGCTATCAAGTCCCCATATCACTCGTTCTTCCCATCCCCCGATCCTCGCGACGGGAGGGACGAAGAAGAGGGTATCTTCCATGTCGAGAGGATCTTGGTCCCGCGCATCCCTCTCGGGAGTGCTTCGATCGACGTCGGTTATGAGGTGAAAAATGTAGAGAGATGGAGTCCCCAGTCTATTTTACTCACAAAAGACGAAAGAAAAAGGGAGCCATCCTGAAGGACAGCATCCAAAGTCATACTGATACATACGAAATAAAAATGATTCAAAAAGGGTTTGGAGGCTAAGTTACGAAATGGGAAGCTATTAGGCACCCATTCCGCCCTTACCGTCTCTCATGGGTTATTGTTATTTTTCCTTTATTTCCCTGTGATATGTGTGCACACACACACACACACACACACACACACACACACATATATATATAGTGGATTTAGGAATCATCGAATTGTATCATAGAAGAGATAAAGCGAGTCATCCATAGGAATGTTCCCAAAAGTAATATTAGAAAATAGGATATACGCGTTTATCCTAACATTTATAATTATAATGGAATGATAACGCATACGGAATAATACGCCACTAAGAACAAATATATGTATATATAAACATATAGAATCTAAGAGAGTTAAGTTTAAAGAACATAGAAAAATAGAAAATGAGATAAAGTAAGAATCGGACCCGAGTCTCGGGTTTTACCCCGAGACGCCTACGTAGCCTATGGAGACATCAAAGTCCATGTAGTTCGTATGAAAAATGAGGGGTGGGACTTATCCCGTAAATCCAATCGAGAACTTCTCTTATATGTGTGTGTGTGTAAAAAGTGTTTTAGTTGTGAGGAAAGTGTGAGAATTCCCGTTTGGAATTTATGAGCAAACCCTCTTTTTCTTGTTTTTTGGATTTTATTTATTTGAAAATAAAGGATGTGCGATAATACTAAATAAAAAATATATGAGATGAGTGAATAAAAGTGATAAGTATTAAAATAAGTTAATGCGAATTTAGGAGAATTTAAAGAGAAAGTTGAGAAAGTTGGACCTTCTTGAGCTTGATCTTGAATGGTGGAGAGCAGCCCTTGCACTTGGATGATGAAGAAGGGTAGTTAGTTCACCAAGTTTGATGAACAAGATGATGAAAGGTGAAGGTTGGAAAGGGATTTGGATGTGGAAATCACGCTGACTTTGAGAGGGGTTTTCTGAGCTTGCTGAGAGTGACGGATCTCAGTTCTTGTGTCCCTCGTAATGAGGTCAGGCCCTCATTTTTATTGGCCCAAGGAATTACTGATCGGCATAGTCCTAGTCCTGTCAATCGGCAGGTGTGTTTAGGCACACTGTCAATAGGTAGGGTTTGGAACCTGCAGTTTGGCAGTCTCTTTCAGGTTCCTTCAGAAAATTGGTCGTATGGCGCAAACCATTGATCTGAATCGCATACAGGGTGAACCGTTGGAAAGGTAATTCATATACCTTCAAATGTGTTTGGAGTGCTCCCGGGTCCGGGAGTTGACTTTGAGTCAAATATGGCTCAGAAGCATTGGTCGATCCTTTGGACGGGGAATTATCGGATGCAAACAGATCGTTCGTTCTTATGGTAAGTCAGAATCACGCACGGGGCAGACCCCACATAAAATGTATTGTGCTGGCATACTCTGTTATCAAGTCCCCGTATCACTCATTGTGTCCATCCCCCGATCCTCACGGTGGGAGGGACGAAGAAGAGGGAATCTTCCATGTTGAGAGGATCTTGGTCCCACATATCCCTCTCGGGAGAGCTTCGTCTGGCATCGGTGATGAGGTGAAAAATGTAGAGAGATGGAATCACCAGTATATTTTACTCAAAAGAGACAAAAGAAAAAGGGATCCATCCCGAAGGACAGCATCCAAAGACATACTGATACATACTAAACCGGAATGATTCAAAAAGGGTACGGAGGCTAACTTACAAAATGGGAAGGTTTTAGGCACCCATTCCGCCCTTACGGTCTCTCTTGGGTTATTGCTATTTTTCCTTTATTTCCTCATGATATATGTGCATGTGTATATATAGTGGAGATAGAAATCATCGAATTTTATCATGGAAGAGATAAAGCGAGTCATCCATAGGAATGTTCCCAAAGTAATATTAGAAAATAGGATATACGCGATTATCCTAGCGTTGACCATTATAATGGAATGATAACGCATAATAAATAATATGCCACTAAGATCAAATATATGTATACATAAACATATATAATCTAAGAGATTTAAGTTTTAAGAATATAAAAAAATAGAAAATGAGAGAAAAGTAGGAATAGGAATCGAGTCTCTAGTTTTACCCCTAGATTCCTACGTTGCCTATGGAGGCATCAAAGTCCACGTAGTTCGTATGCATAACGAGGGGTGGGATTTATCCCATAAATCTAATTGGAAACTTCTCTTATATGTGTGTGTGTGTGTAAATTTTTTTTTTAGTTGTGAGGAAAGTGTGAGAATTCCCGTTTGGAATTTATGAGCAAACCCTCTTTTTCTTATTTTTTGGGTTTTATTTATATGAAAATAAAGGATGTGCGATAATACTAAATAAAAAATATATTAGGTTATATGAGATGAGTGAATTAAAGTGATAAGTAATAAAAAAAGTTAATGCGAATTTAGAAGAATTTAAAGAGAAAGTTGAGAAAGTTGGACCTTCTTGAGCTTGATCTTGAATGTTGGAGAGCAGCCCTTGCACTTGGATGATGATGAAGGGTAGTTAGTTCACCAAGTTTGATGAAAAAGATGATGAAAGGTGAAGGTTGGAAAGGGATTTGGATGTGGAAATCACGCTGACTTCGAGAGGGGTTTTCTTGAGCTTGCTGAGAGTGATGGATCTCAGATCTTGTGTCCCTTGTAATGAGGTCAGGACCTTATTTTTATAGGTCCAGGGCATTGCTGATCAGTAGAGTCCCAGTCCTACCAATCGGCAGGTGTGTTTAGGCACACTGCCGATAGGTAGGGTTTGGAACCCACAGTTTGACAGTCTCTTTCAGGTTCCTTCAGAAAATTGGTCATAGAATGCAAACCGTTGATCCTAATCGTGTATGGGGCCAAATGTTGGAAAGGTAATTAACAAACATCTCGAAAGTATTTGGACTTCTCCCAGGTCCGAGATTTGGCTTTGAGTAAAATATGGCTCGGAATCGTTTGCCGATCCTTTGGAGGGGGAATTATTGGACTCAAACGGATCATTCGTCAGTACGGTAAGTCAAAATCATGCACGGGGAAGACCATTAGAAAGGTTAGAAGATGTACTTAGACATTCCAAATAGTTTGACTCGGTTTATTGAGTTGACTTTGTTCAATCGGGGTCTAGAAGCGTTTGGTGACCTTTCAGAGTAAAACGGATCATTCGTCTATACCGTAAATCAGAATTGCGCATGGAGAAGATTGTTGGAGAGGGGTTTCCATGCCCTTTGAGGATTCATTTAGTCTCGATCGATCTAAAGGGTTGACTTTGGTCAAATAGATCCTGGGAGCGTCCGGTGGCCTCCTGATCAAGTTTTGAGGGAAAATGGGTCATTCGTCCGCATCGTAAGTCTGAATCGTGCACATGACGGACTGTTAGAAATGGGATTCAGTTCCCTTTGAGGATTCATTCAGTTTTAGTAGAGATAAAGAGTTTGAATTTTGGTCAAATGGAGCCCGAGAGTGCTCGATGGCCTCTAGGTCAGTACCTGTGGTATTGCTTTGGTTTACAATGATGAAGGGGGGTGCTAGGGGACCTATGAAGAGGTTAAGGGGTGTTAGAATGGGGTGTCTACAGTGCCCCTCGACGGGTGAGTTTGGAACAAATGATAGCCGTCGAATAGACACCATATGATGCCTTTGAAAGAAGTCAACTATGTGGACCTAAGGGTGAGGATGACCAATTTAGAGGGCTGAGGCCAATTCTGAGGACCTAAGCATGAGGATGACCGATTCTGTGAGTCAAAGCCAATTTTGAGGGCTTGAAGATGAGGGTGACCGATTCTGCGGGTCGAAGCCAATTCTGAGGGCTTATGTTGTGATAACCAATTATGCAGGTTGAAGCCAATTTTGAGGGCTTAAGTTGAGATGACCAATTCTGTAGGTCGAAGCCGATTCTGAGGGCTTAAGTTGAGATGACCAATTCTGCGGGTCGAAGCCAATTCTGAGGGCTTAAGTTGTGATGTTCTAGGGGAACTCTACCGGGGAAATTACCTCATGATTTTGATTTTAGCTAGGGAGATGATTACTGGGGAAATCCTCATATCTTTTGGAGATTTTGCCATGTAATAGACAATTTGATGCTGTAAATTCCACTAGTGAAGCGATTAGGTGATCCATGCTTTGCTCGGGGAGACTTGAGACCTTTGGGGAATTTGGGATACTTTAGAGGTCCCCCGGGGACATTGCTGGGAAGAGATTCACTTGGATTTTGAGAGTTCCGCTGGAGAAATAGGGGTTCCGCTTGAGGGAGTATGGAATTTTCTTGGTGAAAATTTTCTAAATCCTTTCGGGATTTTTAGGAATTTTCTGAGGAATTTTCAGGGTTTTCTGGTATTTTTGGGAGTTTCTGTACGAAAATTTAAGGGGGGTGCCGGTCGGCATGGTGTGGAGGGTGCCATTCGGCAGTGTCATGGACTTTTGGACTTACTCGAGAAGGTAAAGGGTCAGTGCTGATTGGTAGGTTTGGGTCTGTGCCAATCGGCATGACTCTTGGCATCCTATAAAAAGGGGGCGGGTTCCCCTCATTTTTCACAGTTTTTTTCCTTCTCTCTCTCTGCAATTTTCTTCTGCGGATCGTTCTAGCATTCCACAATCTAAAAAATGGCCGCTTTTGTGAGCACTATGGTACACAAGGAGTGGTTGGATATTGACGACTGGGCGAATATGGAATAGAGGGCCAGGGCACCTCTTGCTTTGGGGAGTGAGAACTCTTTTGATGCATTAGAGCCAGTTGCGGATGAGCAAACTTTGCTGCGGGAGCTGTCGCATCATCACTCTTCGAGGGTGGTGAACCTTGGCGATTATGTAAGTACAAAAATGACCTTTGGTTTTCTCTTTTGGTGATTTCCTTTTTTCTTGTATTCTGATAAGGTTTTTCTTTGACAGTCGGATGTTTCTTTGTCAAATATGCATGATCGCGGGACGACGGGGCTTAAGGATGTCTGGGAGCACCTTCCACCTATGGTGCGTTGGGTAGTATTGTTAGAAGGCTTTGGGAGGTTGGCGTCTGTGCTGGATGAGATGCCTCGTTTGATGTCGATTTTATGCGCTCTAGGGGAGAGGTGGTGGGACACTACCCACACCTTTCATTTTGGCTTTGGGGAGATGACTGTGACTCCCATAGATGTGCAACAGCTACTGGGGCTGGATTGTGATGGGGAGTAGATATAGGTGAATCGTTCCCTACGGGTGAGGCCGAAGGCGGTGCAGGCTGCGGTTGGTGATGTAGGGAGGATAGTATCTAGGGATTCTATTTGTCTGTCCGTACTAAGGGATATTTTTCTTGGCAGGGTGATTGATGTGGAGGACGGGATGCAGGTGAGGCAGATGGCCTGGTTATTTATCTTGCTGGTGTTGGGGGGATTTTTGGTGGTGTCGAGCGGCGACGTTGTCCACTTTTGGTTCTTGCCATACTTGAGGATGTTTTCTAATATTCCTTTCCATGATTGGGGGAGCCTAACTTTAGCGACCCTTTACTTCTCTCTGGATGCATTCATCCGTTGCTGCCACTAGTCTTTCACTAGAGACACGTATCTTCTTGAGGTATTCTTTAATTTGTACATTTTCCTTTCTTGCATTCGCATTTTCCTTATGTGTCTCTTTTTGATTGTGGATTTTTGTCTTTGGCAGACGTGGTTCTATGAGGTGATTGGGTTTAATACCCAACAGATTTCCCTGAAGGACTAGACTGTTGGGGACTTTTGCCAATTGTATCGATGGCGGAAGGCCAATCGGCAGTCGAGGATGTCTCTCTCTCTGGAGGTGGTGCATCAGGTCTTGAATGGCCTGGCCAATGATAGGGTAAGACTTTTCCTTTATCAATATTGGTCTTTGTGTGCTCTAATTATGTATTGACTTATATCTGTTGGGGATTTTTGAGGTGAACTTTTACCCTTGGGGGACGGTTGTTCAGGACACGGGGGTGACTGGAGTGAAAGCGCTGATGAGGCATTTACTGGCGTATGAGTTTGGCGACTCTTGGTATCTTCGGGAGAGGGTGGTTCGGCAGATTGGTGAGGAGGAGGTGGTGGTGCCACCTACGAGTCCCCCTATGTCTATGAGGCAAGAGCGACTGCTGTTGGAGGATGTGAGGATTGCAATGATGATTGGCGAGTCTTACCTGCTATACACCGATACGGCTTTGCCATATGATTATATGGACTTTGTAATGAGCTGGATGATGGCGCCTAACATATATGATGCACTACCTTTCCCTCTTGCGGGTTCGAGTCGGCCAGTGGGATCCTCCCATAACGGTAGTGGTCCGTCGACATCTACGGCGACGGTGACATCGGAGGTCCCCTTTGTGCGATTGCATATCCCTTCATACAACATCCGACGGGATGATGGAGGGATGGTGCCTATGTTGCATCGTCCTCATGCGATGGACCCGGAGGAGTTGGGCTTGACTGAGGAGGTTCTTCATCCTTTGGTATATCTTCCTGTTCTTTTCCTTTCCTTCTTTTTGGTTTCTTTTTATCTTTTCTGATTGATACTGATTTTGCCTTTTCTTGCAGCAAGTTCGGGTGTCCACCACTTGGCTGAGGGATATTAGGGATTGGATATCTTCGACGACTGCCCATATTCGAGATGCGATTCCTGTACCTTCTTTCTTGGTGCCGTCTGCCTCATCCGAGGAGGAATCTGGTTCAGGTAGCGGTGATACATCATCTCTCCGCAGGGGAAAGAGAGCGCGTCGCAGGATGAAAGCTCTTAGGAGAGGGAGCCGGAAGGGTAAGTGTGTGAGAGAGAGAATGTGGGTTCGAGCTGAGTCCCGTTGTTTTTGTTTTTCTTTATTTCCTATAAGGTTGATGTAACACAGAAAAATATCTATACAATGCAAAGAAGTTTTTTGATTATCTTCTGTTAATGATGAATGAATGAATGCATGCACATGCGCTTTTTACTTTGTTGCTGAGACCGTAAAAAGAAATATTTTTGGATGTTTTTGAAAGAAAGTTCTATTCATAATGAGAAATTAAGGAAAGGGGATTTTTGAAATTCTGTTGAGAATATCAATTTATTTTTATTGAGTTTTTTGATTTCGACAAAAGAGGAAAAAGGGAAGTTTCTAAAAATAGGGGGTTGTCGATCGTCAAGCACCTTGTTCTGCCTATAGGTAGGTTAGTACAGTCCCATCAATTCAAAGCTTTGATTGGTACCATCTTCAGCCTTTGGTACCTTATGGGCCAGGATCTCCTCGATTTCTGTAGGGGTTATGTCTTTTGTGAGGGTTTTCAAGTATAAAAGAGGGGTAAGGGTGAAGCACCTTATACCTTTGACTCACTTAAGTCTATATTGTATAAGTGCTCAACTAATTTGGAAATAGTGACAAAATTGGTTGTCTAACCTAGAATCCAAAGAACCTCAGAATTATTCTCTCTAATCCTCTTCAATGATCCAAGAAGGTATAAATTGAATCACACTACACACATTAGAAGTGCATACATGTGTATATATTGCTTAAAATTGATTGTGTGTTAAATTCCCCTTAAAATGTTTTTTTAATAATTTTTTGGGAATTTTTAAAATAATGTTTTCTTTAATAAAAGTGTGATTATAAAATTTGTGGGGTTAATATGCTATTTTGAAAATTTCATTTTTCATTGGAATGTTTGATTGGGTAGAATGTAAATGCGCTAGAGACTTCAGGGTGCTGCCTGTAATTATTTTTGACGCGCGTTTGCAAGCCAATTATATGCCAACACTTGTCACGTTCCTGATGTATCAATTTGTGTTTGTTATGTGAGAGGGTTGCCTGTTGGTTTGCTGATCGTTAGATCAATCCTTATCGATGGCCTGCATGTGTTTTAAACCTATCCATGTGCTATCACTGTGAACCAATCACATTCGACTTAACCACCGCTATATTATAACCCTTGGATCAAGTCAATATTAGGAAGACCTAATCTCAGCCCTTGATTGACTTCGACTATCCAGAACCTTCTTCCACTCCTATATAAGCCCTCTAATTCTCAACCTTTCAAGACTTTTGGCAGTCGTCATTTCTGAGAGAAAAAAATAGAGAGAAGAGAGAAGTGAGAGAGAAGAGAGAAAAGAAAAGAGAGAAGAGAGAGAAAGGGAAAGTGTGTTAGCCAAACCCTAACCCTAACCCTAAACACTTCAAATCTGATTCAAACCTTCGTATATCAAAAACCCCAAACACAACCTTGAGTGTTTGAGAGAGAGTGGTGTTACTGGTTTGTTCATATTGAAGCTGTAACCTCTTGATCTGTGATCTTATTACCAACTTAAACATTCGTGTGAAGATCTGTATTTCTTCTTCATAGAAATTGTAGATCTACACTTTGCATGTTATATTTCACTAGATCTGCATGTTTCTTTCTCGATTTAAGAAAATCTTTACTGATTTAGTTTTGTAAATATTTTATGGTTTCTATTCTTATGAAACTTAACCTTGACCTAGTTGGATTCACACTTGGAGATTTTCAATCTCAAAAATATTTTTAAAACAGAGATTGATTAAGGTCTTGACCGATTTTGAAGCAAGATTTCCGTGGAATCTGGGATATATTAAAGGTCAAAAAAATTTTCTAGTTCTGTAAGAAAGAAAGAAAAGAAAATCACAGCATATAGTCTTTATATGTAATTTTCTAGGACTGTCTGTAAAACTAAGTGTGTGTGAGTTCATGCATGTTGATAGGAATCACATCACAGACACTTAACACACTACTACACTGGAAGTGTTGTGAATAAGATCAAAGATTATTGAGTCGACGCAAGGAAGCTAAATCAAAAGGAAGTTATCAAACTGGAAGAACATCATCAACAATCAGATCTATGAGAAGTTAGAAGGACACCAAGTGGGGTATATTCCTAAACTTAGAATAGGTTGATTTGTGTGCATGTATGTTGTATTGTTTGGAACTGCTATTTGTTGTTAGTGGATTTTTACTTTTGTGACTTAGAAGTCACCGTGGATGTTTCCTCTATTGGGAGAGGTTTTACCACGTTAAAAACTGTGTGTTCTGATTATCTTCATCTACTCATCTCATTCTATAGTGTGCTGAATTTTTGAAACTATCTTAGTTTTAAAAAACTGATTACAAAGTCTTGGTTATTCTCGTACATAAGTTTTTGTAAACACATCTTGTTGTTTATCATTTTTATTTTCAAAAGAAAAGGGTTTCTTCAACAAACATCTTGGAGTTTCTTATACAGTTTAATCTTGTATTAAACGCATTAGAAATGTTTTTCAAAGGGTGGAGTGTTTTCATCACACCTTCATATTCTATCTTTCTTATTATGTGAGATGGATCTCCCTGGTAGTGTGAGTTTGCCAACTACCTCAAGACTTTGGAGGCGATGTGCTCCTATAATGTCGACTATGATGCTTTCAACATGCGTCGAGTTTATTTATGGCTTAATCGATCCATAGAGTGGAGCATGCTGATGGCGACGGTACAATTTTGGAACCCTAAAGACCATGTATTCCGCTTTGGCTTGGAAGAAGTCTGTCCGACTTATAAATAATTTTCTTCCATGTTGGGGGTAAATCCTAGTGTGGCAGCTGCTATGCCTGAGTTTACTTGGTCTCCCCATTAGTTATTGGCAGGACTTCTCCCCATCTCACCCTCAGTGGGTAGATCCTTGGTTACTGGAGGAATGATTTCTCTTCCAACGATGCTGCAATCTGTGCATTTCTAGGAGGTTGGTGATGTGGAATATGCCGAAGCCGTCATTCTGGGATTGGTTTCGAAATTGCTACTGGTGGTTGGGGAACTGATGGTGGACCCACAACTTGCATCTATTACTTCATAGATGTCTTACCATCATAATCCTGCGGAGGTGATACTGGCGGAGACTTTGAATGTCCTGGATGCTTGGAGAGAAGGTCGCTCTGACTTTCTGAGGGGTAGCCCCGTGATGTTGTTCATGTGGTTGTCTAAAAGACTTCGCCTAGTGACTCCTCCGGAATACCCTTTATCTACTGTACCTAAGTTATTTTCGCACCATTTCATCAGAGTGGCCTGGATATTGAGAGATGGGAGAACTGGTTTGTGGAGCATGGGGCTCTAAATCTGCGCTAGTCGGTGCCTTAGTGGGGGAAGTTGCTGCCTATTCTGGAGCTAGGGGAATACCCATATGTATGGCTGGTTGGTCTCAGACAGACATCTTTCTATTTCCCTTGGCGGCTTCTACGCCAATTTGGCTGGGAGCAGGTCGTGCCACCTCGAACACTGGATTTCTTTCCGGTAGAATATTTGATAGAGCGTCTGCGCATGCGGCTTGGATCTTTATGGGAGAGTCGGCGTCAGTCGACCCGTCCCTCTTAGTCTGTTGGGAGAGTTTTTCACATCCCTGTGGATTATATGAAGTGGTTTTGGAGAAGAGTAGTTAGCAAGACGTTGGAAGTGGAGGCTGGATAAAGGTGGCTTGTTTTATCTGATACTATGGAGGGAGGTGTGGTAGTTTTTCGAGGCTGGTTTGAGCCTATCGGTCCATGGAGCGTCTGCAGCACTCTATTCTGGCAGGGGAAGCTTGGGGACCCTAGGATGTAGATGATGACGAAACGGGATCCTCTGGTAGCTGTGGGTAGGGCTCTTGGAGAGTTTGTTTTTGTAATGGGAAATAAATTTGGGAATTTTATTTGGATTTTTAGTACGATAGGGGGAAGGGAGTCATCCGTTCCTTTTCTTATGTAATTGCACTGTAATCTCTTATTAGTGAAATAAACAAGTTTTTGATCATCGAGCTATGCCATTTGATAAATTTTGTATTTTTAATTATCTATACAGATCGCTAAGGCATGCATAATCCTTTTGTTCAAATATATGTCAGAATGAAATGCCGTTCTCGGAGATAGGAAAAGAATAGTTTTTTTGTGAAAAAAAAGAAAGGGCCATGCTCATGTAAGATGTATGAGCTACCTACGTACCTCTTGGGGTTTTTGAAAATTTTTAATTTTTCTGAGAATGGTTTTTGTAGAGGATCAGGCCCACATATTTCTGAGTAGAGGGAAAGGAAGTTTTTTTTAGAAATGGAGATGAGAAGAGTCGTAGCACGTCGAGATTTCGGACTAGGGGTAAAATTTCTTGAGACGGTCCAGGTTGACTGGACGAGCCATCTCTTCTCCATCTAGGTCGGTGAGCATAGTAGAACCGCTGGACAAGATTTTCTTGACTATGTATGGGCCGCTCCAATTGGGCTTGAATCTCCCTCTGGGGTCCCAGATGGACTCTACTATTTCTTTGAGGGATAAATCCCCTTCTTGGACATCGCGTTCCTTGACTCTCTTATTGAATGAACTCGCTATTCAGTGATGGTACCCTTATATGTGATATAGTGCTTTCAGTCTCCTCTCGTCCAAGAATGATAGCTCATCGAGGCGACTTTGATGCCAGTCCTCCTCACTGACTTTGTTTTCGAGCATGACGTGAAGTGAAGGGATTTCTAGCTCCACGGGTAGGACTGCTTCCATGCCGTAGACTAGAGAGTAATGGGTAGCCCCAGTATAGGTTCAGATTGAGGTTCGGTATCCCCAAAAGGTGTATAGGATTCGATCGGTCCAATCTTGACAGCGTTTAATCATCTTACTGATGATGGCTTTGAGGTTTTATTGGCATCTTGGACTGCATCGTTGGTCTTAGGTCGGTAGGGAGAAGATTTATGTCTCTGGATCCCATACTCGCTGACCACTTTTGTGACTTCTGGCTCGAAATGCAACCCATTATCTAACACTAGATCGTGCGGTATCCTATATCGAAAGATGATGTTTTTCTTGATGAATTTGGCCACTTTTTGGCGTTTAAGACTACGTATGACTCATCTTGAACCCATTTGGTGAAGTAATCAATGGCAACTAGGATGAACTCATGCCCATTGGAATCCTTGGGTCTAACCGTCCCTATGATGTCGATGCCCCATATGGAGAACGACCAGGGAGAAGTCATATTGTATAATTCAAGCGGAGGCAGGTGTTGAAGGTTGGAAAATTTTTGGCATTTGAGGCATCTCCGGATATAGGCGGTGCAATCCTGGATCATGGTGGTTTAGTAGTAGCCTTATCATATGATCTTCTTGGGAAGCATGTGACCATTCATATGGGGCCCGCATTCCCCGCTGTGGATTTTCTGCATTATCTCTTCAATGTCAGCCCCTGCAATGCAGTGTAGATGAGTTCCAGTGAAGTTCCTTTTGAATAGTGCTTTGTGACAGATGATGTACTAGGAAACCAATCATCGAAGGGTTACCCGATCCTTCTTATTGGAACCCTCGGGAAACTTATCATGCTTGAGGAGGTGCTAGATATCATAGTACCAACAATTGGCTAGCTCAGGGTCTTCTTTGGTGATGATCTCATTGTGGTAGCAATGGGTTGGTTTATCTTGATTTTAAACTAGGAAGGGGGCCATTGTTATTCCTTAGGGCATATCGACCACGGAGGCTAAGGTAGCAAGGGCATCGGCTATGTTATTCTTTGTTTGAGGTAGGTAATGGAAGGTGATGTCTTGGAATTGGTAGGCTAGTTCTTCTAAGTGGGCATGGAAGGGTTGGAGGTTCTTGTCCTTGACTTTCCATTTTTTGAGCACTTAACCGATGATGAAGGCAGAATCCCCATATAAATCTAGGCATCGAATTCCTTTCTTGAGAGCAGCCTTGAGACATACCGTACACGCCCCGTATTCAGTCATGTTTGTAGTGGAGGGGAAATCAAACTTGATGGCGATGGGAGTGTGGGAGTCATCTTGGGCGATCAGAAGTATCCCAATGCCATATCCCTTTTTGTTGGCAACACCGTCAAAGAAAATTTTCCATCAAAGGTTGTCTTGAGCAGCGCAGAGGATGTTTTCCATCTGGGAATTCAGAGATACAATCATCATCTTCTTCTGTGGGGTAGTCAGTGAGGTAGTCAGAGATGTCTCTTCCTTTCATGGTTTTCTATGTGACGTACACGATATCAAACTTGTCTAGGAGCATCAACCATTGGGCCATTCGACTAGATAAGGCGAGTTTCTTAAGAAGGTACTTGATGGGGTCCATTCAGGATACAAGTTTAATGAGGAAGGCGAGCATGTAGTGTCGTAACTTTTGGGTGACCAAGACAAGTGAGACACATGCCTTCTCCAAAGCAGTGTAGTTGACTTCGTATCCAACCAATTTGCGACTAGCATAATAGATGGCTCTTTCTTTGTGGGAGTCTTCAAGGTTTTGGGCTAGCAAAGTCCCAGCTGCAGTGTCGGTTATCATCAGGTATAGGAGCAAGGGAAGACCAGGCTATGGTGGCATGAGTACATGAGGTTGGGTCAGATATTATTTGATTCGGTCAAAAGCTTATTGGCAGGCCTCATTCCAAACTTTGGTTGAATCCTTTCGGAGGAGTTTGAAAATTGATTCACAGATGGAGGTTAGCTAGTTGATGAACCGGCTGATGTATTAGAATTTCCCAAGGAAACCTTAGACTTCTTTCTCCGTTTGGGGAGGTGGAATCTCAAGTATGGCTTTGAGCTTGGTAGAATCTTCTTTTATCCCCTTCTCATTGACCATGAATCCCAAGAGTTTTCCTTTTTTAAATCCGAAGACACATTTCTATGGATTGAATCTCATCTGATACTGTCATAGTCGTTCGAAGAACTTTCGGAGAGCGGGAACATGACCTTCTCTTGTTTTGGATTTGATAATCATATCATCCAAATAAACCTCGAATTCCTTGTGAATTAGGTCATGCAGGATGGTCGTGGCAACCCACTGGTAGGTAGACCTAGAATTATTGAGACCAAATGTCATAACAATGTAGCAAAAGGTTCCTCATGGGGTGATGAATGCAATCTGTTCTTGGTGATCTGGGTGCATTTTGATTTGATTGTATCCGGCAAACCCGTCGACGAATGACTTAAGAGCATAACTGACTGTGTTGTCCACGATCATGTCGATATTGGGTAACGGGTAATGATCCTTTAGAGAGGCTTTGTTTAAGTCCCCGTAGTCTACACACATTCGAACTTTCCCCCTGATTTTGGTATAGGCACAATGTTGGCTATCCATGTGGGATATTCGATCTGGCGAATGAATCCCACGTTCAACTGTTTGACCACCTCCTCTTTGACTTTGAGTGACCATTAGGTGCGGAGCTTTCTCAACCTTTGTTTAATCGGCTTGTAATCTGGGAGAGTGGGGATCTCATGTTGAGCTATTTATGGATCAACGCCGGGCAAATCATAATAGGACCACGCGAAGACATCCACGAATTCCTTTAGTAATTCTTCGAGTTATGCGCGCTCAAGCTCGTCGAGGGTAGCCCCTATGCTAATCTCGCGCAGTTGGCTACTAGAACCGAGGTTAACAATAATAGTTTCTTCTTCATTAACTTGAAAGTGGTTATGTTTTTTGTTATTAACCTTATTTAGATCAATTAAGACTTATTCATTAGCAAAATCATCATCATCAAAAGTTTGATTATATTCTAAACAGTTAATGTAAGGCACAACAAGATACTCAAAATCTTCGTTTATTTCATTAATAGGAAAACCAACATTAAGAACCTCATCAAAGGAGGTCTCGATTATATTTGAGCAAGGATAGATAACAGAAAAAGAAATGGGGTAAACATTGGGGTTAGGTGGGATTTCAACAGGTAGAACTGGCTCATCATGTCAGTTTAGGAGAGATGTATTAGTAGCTTTAATCAGGTGGGATGGATCCAGTGATGTAGTGCTTGAATGAACCATGCAGAGTGTCAGCCCTAGTGTCTGTAAGTTGAACTAGTCCTCAGAGTCACTTTCCTCAGTCTTTTCGGTATCTTTGATGAGTAGCTATACATGGTGTTGGGAACTTTCAGCCCATGGGTAGCTATCTTGGAAAAATATCTCCTTTCCAGCCTTCATCTTCTTATCTGTATGGTCATACCAGGGTTCTCGAAAGCCACAAAAGGGGAAGGCCTCGCCCTTTTTGATGAATCGTACATTCAAGGAATCATCTGGGATAGTCTGGATGAAATCTAATCTTCTCTTTGGTCGAGATTGGCGGATCATTCTGAGATCTTGTTCTGATGGTTGATACCCCAAATCACAAGGAGGGAAATCTTTCTTCAGTTCAATGTGCTCAAGTATCCCTTACTGTCTTTGTCCTAGCCCCAGTCCATGGCATGAAGTGCAGGTTTCTGAACATCTGAATTATATTGACGTTGCCATGAGGGTCCTATTCTGGATAAAACCTTTCTTTTAAATCGTCCCCTGCTAGGAGTAGAAGTGGTTCAACTCGGAATCCTGATAGGATCATATAATTTGATATATGCTGTATCTCAAGGATTGGACTGCTGGTGCTTTCACCCTCGACATTGTCGTCGTTGCCTAAAATGGTTATGACTCGTCCGTCGGCAAAGAATTTTAATTTCTGATGGAGTGAGGAAGACACACCCTTGATACTATGGAGCCAAGGTCGTCCGAGCAACAGGTTGAAACAAGCTGGGATGTCAATAACTTGGAATTTAACAACAGGGTTTATAGGGACAACCCTTATTATAAGTTTTATGGATCCCATCACTTCTTAACGAGTATTATCATAGGCATGTACAACAGCGGAGGTTGGAGCAAGGTCACTTTCCTTCAGTACTAAGCATTTGAAGGTTCTTAATGGGCAAACATTCAAGGCGAATCCATTATCGACAAGAGAGAGTGGTACAATCTTCCCCATAACTTCAGCGGAGATATTGAGTGCATGATTGTGGTTTGTCCCAATTATGGGGATTTTTTCATCAAAAACTGATAGCATTCGGCTAGAGGTCAAGGATTCGATTAAATTTACCACCTCTTCTAGTGTGGTAGAAGGAGGAATTGTGGGTCCAGTGAGCAATTTGATCAAAGAATTTCTGTACAGATGGGAAGATATGAAAATCCCCCATAGAGTGATGTTATCTTGAGTTTTCTTCAGTTAATCAAGGATCTTGCTCTCCTAGAGGGTCATTTCTGGCATAGGAAGGTTTTCAACACCTTTCCCTTTGCCATTGGCTGGTAGTGAGCTTGGGATCTCGTAATGCCTCCCTAATCTGGTCATGTGATTTACTAAAGAAGGTAAGAACATGAACCCTATTTCTTCATCAATCTTGAGTTGTTCTGCCATCTTTTTTATTGCTCTGAGGAGTTCCTCAAATGATATCTCCCCACACATGTCGGCTATCGGGCCAGTTTTATCGAAAGCTTGCCCTTTATTTGAATATTCGAATTCTTCCCCCCATCCGGTGGCAATAATTCCATCTTTCCATGTAAAGTCAATGCATTCCACAACTTCAATGGCTTGTTCATACAGGTCTTCCCATTCTATGGGGATAAGTAAGGGTGAAGGGACCAAACATCCTTGTAGCTTCACAGTATCAAGTAACTCGGTCATACTGCAAATATCGTTGGTTTTCGTGAATAATTCTGTCACCATCTGGACAACATCATCTAGGCCGACTTCATCCGTCGGTACTACCCAATTATTTGACTCTCGGGCCCATTTTCGTGCTTCCAAGAATAGTGTACTGAACCTTTTGTAATCAATGATCATTTGCGAGGGAAATTTCAACTCGAACTCTAGGAGTTGGTTTAACACTTGTGATAATTCCATACTTCCATTTCGGAATGGGTACGGACAACGATGCATGCTCTGGTGAGGAGTGACAGTGCCTGATCAGCGAGGCTAGTGGGGTGTAGGAGGAAGTATGGGAAAGTTTAGAGAGTTTTGGGAGAGTGTATGGGTGTGATTTGAGTTGAGGGATCAAATTATGGTCTCTCTTCTAGGAAAATAGGATTGGTATGATTTGGGAGTGAGTTGTGAGTAGTGTTTGGCTTAGGATTGGCTAGTGGGGTCAATGGTACCCCGGTCAATTAGACCTTGGATTATGTTTCGGAGGTGAAAGCATTGGTCGGTGGTACGACCAACAGCTTGGTGAAAGGCGCAATGGGCATCTGCCTTGAAGTTTCTTGGGAGTGGATTTGGCAATGGATGGGGGTCCAAGGGTTTGATAAGGTTTCATCTTAACAAGGCTGGATAAACTTTGGAGAGGGGAGCATGGAGCTCGGTGTATTCCTTTCGGACTGGGCCATGGTGACTTTCTGGTGCCCACGAACTGGTTGGTTGAGAGATGTTGTTGATGGTTGAGACTGCAGCACTAGATGGCTTATCATATTTTTTAGGAGTGAACTGTCCAGTCAATTTCTTTTCTTCAACTTCTATTTTAGCAAGACCTTCCCCGATTTCTACTCCTCCTTCTCTGAGAGCCTGAAAGTGGGGATAGTATTTTCCTCCCACTATTTCTCGGACATAGGGCAAGAAGTTCTTCTTTACTATGTTGACTTGTTCATCCTTGGATGGACGATTGGTCATAGTGGCTGCCTTTTCCCTCCATCGGGCTATGAAGTTACTGACTGAATCCCCAGAGTTCTATTTGAGCAACTCTAAATCATGGTGGGTGACCTCCAGTTCTTCGTTGTATTTTTACTGCGACATGAATTCACTGGCTACATCCTCCCAGCTACGGATTCTGGATTCCTCAAGAGATAAAAACCATCGGAGGGTGCTATCCTTCAAAGTTTGCTGAAACAATTGGGCCATCACTTCTTTAGAATCCCCTAGGAGAGTCATAGAACGGTGATAACTGCGAAGATGAATAATTGGGGGCCCACTTCCACCAAATTTCTCGATATTTAGCATCTTAAACTTCTCGGGTAACCTAGCCTTAGGATAAGGAGACATGTGGGTGTAGCCCATGTAATTCCCAGAGATTCTGACTTGGTTGAACTTCTTAGTTAGCATCTTGAGATCTTATTTGATCTTGTTCAACTCTTCCACTTTTGGATCAATGACCATAGGCAAGTAAGCCCCAGTCTAGGGAAGGTTTGGCATAGGAAGCTGGGCAGGCGGCGACCCATTAGCAGGAGGGGCATGTGGAGCGTTCTGATACTCTTCTGGAATCCAAAAAGGCATGAATGGACCCATAACACGAGGGAATAGGGCCTCAGGCTCTTGAGGAACAAGAAACTGGTTTCGTTGCATCTCTCGGACCTCAGTATGAAGGATGTCAATCTTGGACATGAGCTAAGCTAAAACTGTCATCAAATCTGGCTATGCAACTATTACTTGATCTGTGTTCTCCATGGGAAGTGGATTTATACCGGACTCGAAAGAGGTAGTAGGGGAACGGAGGGAGCTCTGGGGTGATTTGACTGAAGACCGAAGCTAATAAAGAGCCTGGCCAAGGGCGTGAGATCGACCTGAGAAGGTGTAAAATGAGATTTATTTTTGAGAAAAAAAAGAATGAAAATATTTTTGACACATTTTTGTTTTAAGATTGAAAGATAAAATATTTTTGGATTTTTGATAAAGAAAGGAGAAATGTTTTTGGATTTTCGATAAAGAAGGGGGAAATGTTTTTTGGATTTTTGATAAAGAAGGGAGAAATATTTTGGGACACGGGTCTCAACATGATTATTATTATTATTATTATGTTCTCACTTGTATTAAATTCTCCTAAATGCAATAATGAAATGCCGGTCAGGATCGGAGCCTAGAAAATTTGGGTTTGTAACATATGTAAAGCTATGGCTGGACTTGTAACCAGGCTCACAGGCAGGGTCCCATTTTAAAAATGTGCAAAATTTTTGTGCGGCAAGTTGACGCGGAATTTTGGCAGAGTTTTGGGTCAAAACTGGCAATCTAACATGTGTGTCCTAGGCTTGATGCCTATATGAAGGTATGTAGTTGGTTGGGTGAATCGGAAAGGGTTCCCCCTTTGCCATGACTTCCACGATATACGTCTTGATTTTGAGGGAAATCGATACGTGTGGACAAGCCATTTGATATACCTGAGTGTATGTGAATTGCCTCATTATATACCTCGTGGGGACAGTACGTGTGAGAGAGAATTCAATATACTCGGCATCCGTGAACGAGTTCCCTGTTATATACCTCCCATCATGACTTAAGTCAAGCGGTACGATGTGGGGGAACCGTTCGATATACGTCGAAGGTACTTGGACAGTGGAAGGTGAGAGTCATATCTCTTAGGCTAACTGTACCCTACCGGACCAACGTCCATCACGAAGTGACCCTCCAGTTATTGGACAAAATTAGGTCAATCACAATGCTCTTTGGTGATGTTGTGTGAATCATGCATGATTATCTTATTAGTATATTATGATGAGAGTATATTTCTTGATCATGCCCAACAGGGAGTAAAGTACAAGTACCAATGGTATACTAAGTATGGATGGGTTATGCCTGCAACAAGTGGACATATGTGATCCTAGGTGCACGTGGTGCGAAGTGTACATGGAGAATCTTTTACAAGTGTGTGAATAGAAGCATAAGCACGAGGTACACATGAATAGTAAAGGGGAATGAAAAATAAGGGGAAAGATAAGAAAATATAACACCCATGTAAATAGAGTCTAGCCCTTAAAATGAAATATCCCCAGCGGAGTCACCACTATGGCCATCCCCTGATCCTCGCGATGGGAGGGATGAAGAAGAGGGTATCTTCTATGCCGAGAGGATCTTGGTCCCGCGCATCCATCTCGAGAGCACTTCGTCTGGCATCAGTGATGAGGTGAAAAATGTAGAGAGATGGAGTCGTCAGTCTATTTTACTCACAACAGACAAATGAAAAAGGGATCCATCCAGAAGGACAACATCCAAATACATACTGATACATACGAAACCAAAATGATTCGAAAAGGGTCCGGAGGCTAAGTTACGAAATGGGAAGGTGTTAGGCACCCATTCCGTCCTTACGGTCTCTCATGGGTTATTGCTATTTTTCCTTTATTTCCTCGTGATAAGTGTGCATGTGTATATATAGTGAGAATAGGAATCATCGACTTGTATTTTGGAAGAGATAAAGCGAGTCATCCATAGGAATGTTCCCAAAAGTAATATTAGAAAATAGGATATACGCGATTATCCTAGCGCTGATCATTATAATGGAACGATAACGCATACAGAATAATACGCCATTAAGAACTAATATATGTATATATAAATATATAAAATCTAAGAGAGTTAAGTTTAAAGAACATAGAAAAATAAAAAATGAGAGAAGAGTAGGAATAGGACTCGAGTCTCGTGTTTTACCTCGAGACGCCTATGTAGCCTATGGAGGCATCAAAGTCCACGTAGTTCGTATGGAAAACGAGGGGTGGGATTTATCCCATAAATCCAATCTGGAACTTCTCTTATATGTGTATGTGTGTAAAAAAGTGTTTTAGTTGTGGGGAAAGTGTGAGAATCCCCGTTTGGAATTTATGAGCAAACCCTATTTTTCTTATTTTTTGGGTTTTACTTATATGAAAATAAAGGATGTGCGATGATGATGGAAATAGAACCACCCTTCAAGGTGTTTATAAGATCAATTCAGTACATAACAATGGCAATACAAGCATAGTAAAATAAAAGAATGAGGCGAGGAGAAGAGGATGAACACAATCATATAAGTGGTTCAGCCAATCAGGCCTACGTCCACTGTGAAGGTGTGTGGTTAATATTACTGTATGTGGGCAATAATGGCCATGGATACAATCTCTCAAGATTTCTCTCTCTACTGTATATTTGGGCAGAGTTTCAACTAGGGTTGCTAAAATCGAATCCCTTACAGAGTAGAGGATGACCTTTATAAATAGTGCCTGGGGGTCTAATGTACCCCCCAAGCATGCAATGAACCTATGCATAAGGATCGAACCAGTATGAGAATGACACCTAGCTGATCTCATGCAGATAATGATGACCTCAATATTCCCTCATGTGAGGGGAATGATTAGGTTATAACTGATTGTGTACAAGTGTTCCCAATAGTACATATGCTGATAAGGACTCGACCATTTGTGAATGGTCCCAACCTCGGTCTGGAAGAGGACGAGGTGGTGACCTTGGCTCAGTGGGAGAGGCAAGGTAAGGCAGGTGGAGCGGTAATGTCAGCCTGGGACGAGGTATTGGTATTGTAGCTGGAACATCGGTTGATCCCCAGTCGAGATTGGTTATGATGATGGGTTGGCAACCTTGGCCTGAACCAAGCCGAGGTTGCAAGCCTTAGATGACCAGATGGATAACTGCCTTTGTGGATCATAAAGACCTATCCTGCTGAGGTAACTAGTAACGTCGGCCGTGGCCGACCTTGCTTAGGATGATACCGCTAGGGGTCAATCTAAGGCCCTTACGACCTCGTCCTGTTCGAGACCGAGGTTTATGTCTCTGAGCAGTTGGGCACATATATGGCATATCATGTGATAATACTAAATAAAAAATATTTTAGGATATATGATATGTGGGAATAAAAGTGATAAGTAATAAAACAAGTTAATGAGAATTTAGGATAATTTAAAGAGAAAGCTGGACCTTCTTGAGGATCTTGAGCTTGATCTTGAATGTTGGAGAGCAACCGTTGCACTTGGATGATAATGAGGGTATTTAGTTCACCAAGTTTGATGAAAAATATGATGAAAGGTGAAGGTTGGAAAGGGAATTGGATGTGGAAATCACGCTGACTTCGAGAGGGGTTTTCTGAGCTTGGTGAGAGTGATGGATCTCAGATCATGTGTCCCTTGCAATGAGGTCAAGACCTATTTTTTATAGGCCCAGGGCATTGCCAATCGGTATAGTCCTGGTCCTGCCAATCGGCAGGTGTGTTTAGGCACACTGCCGATAGGTAGGGTTTGGAACCTACAGTTTGGCAGTTTCTTTTAGGTTCCTTCGGAAAATTGATTATAGAGCGCAAACCATTGATTCAAATTATGCACGGGGTGAGCTGTTGGAAAGCTAATTCAGAGACATTTGAAAGTCTTTTGGACTACTTCGGGTCCAAGAGTTGATTTTGAGTCAAATGTGGCTCGAAAACGTTCGTCGGTCCTTTGGATGGGGAATTTTCGAACACAAACAGATCGTTCGTCCGTACCATAAGTCAAAATCGCGCACATGGCGGATTGTTGGAAAGGGGTTTTAGATCCCTTTGAATATTCATTCAGTCTCACTCGAATTGAAGGGTGGACTTTGGTCAAATGGATACTGGGAGCATCCGATGGCCTCCTAAACATGTTTCGGGGGAAAACGGGTCGTTCGTCAGCACCGTAAGTCAGAATCATGCACAGGACAGACTATTGGAAAGGGGATTCAGTGCCCTTTAAAGATTCATTCAGTCTCGATCGATCTTAAGAGTTTGACTTTTGGTCAAATGGAACTCGTGAGTGCCCGATGGCCTCTAGGTCAGTACCTGGGGTATGACTTAGGTTGGCAATGATGAAGGGAGGTGCTAGGAGACCTACGGAGAGGTTAGGGAGTTTTAGAATGGGGTGTCTACACTCTTACTAAGGGAAATACTAGTTCGAAATCACTCTCAAACTATATTAACACAATACACACAAAACGGAGGCGAAGCATAGTTCCAAGTCACTAGGAGTTCTGCACAAACCCCTCACGTCTCTTAGGACCCTCTGACTATCATTATCAGATAGCCCTCACCAAGGAATCCTATGTTTTAGGGTACAAGATAATATCCCCCATAAAAGTACCATCGAAATATGACTGTCCCTGCACTGAGATGAATTACATCTTCGACTTTGGCATGTGTTTCAATACGAGCCATCAAGTCGTCGATGGTTGTGGCCTCCTTCTTAGTGAGGGAATGGTGCCAGAGGCAAGAGTTGGGTAAACCAATCTTAAAGGATTCCACAGTGACCAACTCCGAGCAGTCCTCGACCTCATTGAATAGATCCTAATACCTCTTCGCGTAGAGTCTGAGGCTCTCCCGGGGCTTCTTATTCATTGTCAACAAAGCATCCATCCTCTTCGGACGGGAGCTCCTGGTAATGAAGCGAGATGTGAAGAGCTATGCTGACTCGAAGTTCCTAATGGATCTATGAGGGAGTTTCTCGAACCACTTTTGGGATACGTCGTGCAAGCTCAACGGGAAAATTTGGCACATCAATGCATCCTTGTGGTTCCAAAGGGCCATGGCCTTCGTGTACTGCTTGACATGGTCAATAGGATCAGTTCTTCCATTATAAATCTTGAACCTAGGCATTGTGAACTTCTTAGGGAATTTGTCTTCCTCTATTTCCCTTAACAAAGGGGATTTCATCTGGGTACTGATAGCTCTCCTATATAGCTCTCTTGTTGACCTGACACCCTGATGTGTTGGGTGTTGGTCCAATTCTCTTCGGACCAAATTTTGTATGTTGTCGTTTCCTTAGCATGGGCTCTTATAATGGCGAGCTGATTGTTGTTGCTAAGATAAGTCGTTATCTGACCCGTGTCCCTTAATTATTTGAGATCCATGTCTTGGTTACCTTCCTAGGCTGCGAGATCTTCTTGCTTGAGGGCTAGGAGTGCAATAATGGCATTGCCTTGTGCTGTGATGGAATTCTCTCTCCATATTCTCCAATCTCCTTTTGAGGTGAGCGTTCTCAACTTTCTGCTTACGAGTGTCTTCCTCGTGCTCTTGGAGCCTGGCCTGATAGGCATCGATCAGCCTGGAGACTTGCATGGACCTAACTATTCCCTGAATTTCTTCTGAGGCTTGCCGTTCTGGGCGAGGCCTTGGGTTTGGGCATCGAACTTCAGACCTAACCCGACAAAGGGTAGGTTGCTCTTGAATATCCCCTGCTTGAGGGGCATTGCTGCTGTGACCAGACATTCTAGGTTCTTATTGGTGAAGGATTTCTTAAAGGAAGAATAATCTCTTCCCACAGACGACACCAATTGTAGTGATAATAAATCTCAACACAAATTATAAGGAAATGCGATCACTAGAAAAAGTAAAGAACATAAAATAGATGTAATCACATGCGACACAAGATATACCTTATTCAGCAAGATGGCCTACGTCCACGGTGGTGCTCTCTTTTTATATTTCTATTTTCTCTAGGGGAGTGCTTTTTATTACATTCCCTTTGCCCCGGGCTTGGGGGGTTCAATATATACATGTAATTATCGGTGAGTGGGAGTGTTGGGAACCTCCACGTTGGCATATAATCCCTAAAATATCTCCTAAGAGATTTTAGGGGTTGAATGGATCACTGCTAATTAACCGTTTATAAGGCTAGGGAGTTTGGGCCGGGCTTCCCCTATTTTTGATAGGGCTTAGCCTAACTACTTCTCTGGGCCAAGATAAATAAATGTGGTACCCCCTAGGAGTAAACGCTTAGGGTCGGCCAAGTCTTTGCATCTTTGTTGAGGAGAAAGATCTTTGTGTGGGGCCTGGGGTGGTCCCCTGGCCACTGGATCTGGAACACCTTCCTTGGTAGCTGGAGTTATCATTTCATCTCTGGAACTGGCAGGTCTAACCACCATGTTCTGGCTAAAGGCAATAAGAGTCGCTTGAATTTGTCGTTGGATGTCCTCTAGGGAGCGCAGCGCCGTCGTCACCTTAGTAATTTCTGACTGAGGTGGGCATGACTAGAACTTGGGTCAACACCTAGAGGCAAATTAGAGGCCATATCTCCAGTGAACTGGAAGAGTAGAAAATCTGAAGAAAATCTTGAGAGGATCAATAAGAGATCTTACAATGGTGATACAGTCCCACCTGAGTGGAGATGGATCACCACTAAAGAATTCGATGAGTACAAGATAAGAAAAGATGAGGAAGAAGTTGTACTTCATTCCCACGGACGACGCCAGATTATTGTTACCAGAACTGCTATCACAAAATCAATGTGTTGAGTGAGCTCAAACCAGTCCAACAATTGAGTATGATATATATATATATATAAATACAGGAAGAGATGAGGAAAATAGGAAGATACTACTAAATGTAAGTAGTTCAGCCAATTTCGGCCTACTCCACTGCGTGAGTGTGTGAGAAATACACTAAATATGGGCTCTAATGGCCTTGGGATACAAACACTCAAGATTTCTCTCTCTAAGCACGGTTTTAACAGAGTTCCAATAGGGTTATGAATTTGTGATCCTTTATAATGATTTAAAAGACAAGTATTTATATGGCTGGGGTGGTGTCATACGCACCCCAAGTATGCAGGAGGTATTCATAATATCAAGTGTCCAATGATATGTTGCCATCTGTCATTTGTGCATGTAAATAATGATTAAGAGATATTCCTCACACGTGAGGAAGATGTTGTTGTAATGGTTTTGATCACGTGGGGATCGCAACCCACACGCACTCTACCACGTGTGCTCTATTCCACGCGCCCTGTCAAATGTCAACTTTCCCTTCTCGTGTTGACCTGGTCGAGTATGAGACCACCGATGTATTATTGGATTACATGTTGCTAACATCCAAATATAGTCTCGGTTGACTTTCATCAGGCCGAGAAGAGAGTATGAGCTAGATGATGAGGTCTCGACTTCCTGATATGGATGAGACAAGGCGTTTGGCCCACTAAGGTGGCATATGGTCTCATCTCGGGACTAAGATAAGACAAAACGAGACGGTTGTGAAGAATGTCTTATGAGTGAACGCTTTATGAAGTCGGCTTAAGTCGAGACGAGGTCTCATATTGGCATATCAATCTCGAGTGAAAAGCTTGAAATAAGCCCCCTTAACTCATTAAAATCAGCAATACAATGTGCATGCATATTCGAGTTTAATGATATATTAAAAGAAGCTTTGATAGATACATGCTGAGATATAAGGAGATTGTCTATCATTTTAAGTTACTTATTAGGTTTTCACGTGCTGAACCCAAATATCTCTTTAATAATGCATGTTGTGTGCAGACACCACATTCTAGAACACCCTTAAGTCCCTCCTTAGGTCCCTAACTCCTCCTTATTCTCCACAAACTATAGGTCATACTTCGAAAACTGATCTTGAGGTCACTAAGTCCTCTCGGGACATGATTTGACCCCAATCAACTTCATCAATAGAACGAATGCTCAGTGAATCATTAAAGATCATTGAAGCCCCCTTTCCAATGGTCCTCCCCATGCACTAATTGGCATAATATTCAGACAAATGGACCATTTTACTATCAAAACCCGATCTAGAGGCCATCGGGTGCTCCCGGGCCCCTGTTTGGCACTAATAAACTTCATCGTTAGAGAAAAAACTCAATGAATTCTCGAAGGGCACTGAAACCTCTTTCAAATTGTCCTCCCCATGTGGAAAATGAGATAACCATTCAGACGAACAATCCATTATCTCCCAAAACTGATTTGGAAGCCACCGAACTCTCCCAGGATCCGTTTGAAAAAGGTCAACTCTTGAGCTCAAATGAGACTATATGAATCTATAAAGGGAACTAAATACCATTTTTAACAGTCTTCCCCATTCACGAATCAGCCTTACGGTACGGATAAACGACCCATTTTACCCCAAAAGTTCATTGAATGCTTTCGGGCCCCGTTTGACCAAAGTCAACTCTCCGAACCTAACAAATCTCTTTGGAAAGTCAAATTACCTCGTATAACCTTGACAACGATCTGACCCATGCACGATTCTAACTTGCGATTTGGACGAACAATCCATTACCGTCCGACAATCTTCCGTCAAAAGAACCGATGGGTGCTTCCGAGCCCCGTTTGACCTAAAGTCAACTCATGGACCCGGGAGTGGACCAAAGGACTCTTAATGGTCTCTGAATTACATTTATAATAGTATGCCCCGTGAACGATTTGTATTTACAGATTGCATCTTACGATATATTTTCTGAAAAAAATATGCACGAGACTGCTGATTGGCAGGTCCATTTCCTTGCCAGTCGATAGTGTGTCTGGGGTCACCTGCCGATTGGCAGGGCTAGGGATATGCCGATCATTAGTCCCCCTACCCTATAAAATGAGGGCATGAGATCACTCTTAGGACACACCTCAGATCAATCAATATCATTTATCTCTGTAACATTCTCTTGCAATCAACAAAGTTTTCTTCTGTGAAATTCCTTTCCATCTTTAATTCCCATCATTTTCATCCCCCAATTTAAAAAAATCTCCTTCTCGCTCATCCAAAATTCATCCCAACATTCAAGGGAACTCATCAAGGATTGAGATCAAGCCTCATTTATTTAAATTACTTTATCTTTATATCATACTTATGATAAAGCCTCAATTCTCTTTATTTAAATTACTTTATCATTCTCTTTATTTAAATATCATTCTCTTTATTTAAATTACTTTATTTTCACATTAGTTACACAAATTCTTAATCTAGCTTTTACTTTAATTCATATACATTAACATCTCATCCTTTATTAGTTATATTGCACATACTTTATTTTCTATAAAAAACCCAAAATAAGAAAAAAGAGGGTTACACCTATAAATTCCAACGGGATTATTCATCACAATTTCTCAAAACTGAAAATATATTTTCTACGCACACACACACACAATAAAATCTCGTTTAAATTTATGGGATAACCCCCATCCTTGTGCCACATGTGAACTACGTGAACTTTGATGCCTTTATAGGCTATGTAGGCGTTTCGGGCTAAAGCCGAAGACTCGAGTTCAACTTTCCATTTTTCCTATTTTCAAATTTTCATCCTTTTTATTTATCTATATATCATACTTGTGATCCATATTTGCATTTTATCTAACAAATATTATCATTTCATTGTAACGATCAACATCTCGATAAGAGCACACATCGTATTTTTTAATTATTATTTTGGGAACATTCCTTTGGATGACCTCTCTTTATTTCTTCCTTGATATGAGTCAAGCGATTTCGATCTCCATTTATATATACAAGAACACAAACTTCACAGACAAATTAAGTATAATAATAATATAAGCCCATTAGAGACCGAAAGGATGGGATTGGTGCTAATGAGGCATAAATTCTTCACATTTATCCCTGATGATGCTAAGATTTAGCACCACCGGATAAGTGATAGTGAGCTCAAACAGTAGCTGCCATGGCAGCCATAGAGATGTATAAGTGTGTAGAAGGGGATGAGTATAAGAGGAAATAAGACAATGATGTATAGTGGTTCAGCCAAATTGGCCTACATCCACTGTGAGTGTGTGATCCACTAAGTATGGGCACTAATGGCCTTGGATACAATGCACATAACCCTCTCTCTCTCTCCTACTGTGTGTCCCAGCAGAGTTTTAGCTAGGGCTACAGTTAATTGATCGATACCCTGTAGGGTTGTAGGTGACAAGTATATATAGGTCTTGGGGAGTGTAGTGTACCCCCCAAGTATGCATGGTGCATGTGAATGATGATCTAGCCAATCCCCTGTTGACACCTGTAGATGCCAAATGATGACATAATATTCCCTCACGTGAGGGTGTGATTTGGTTATAACGGTCTTCCACGTGCCATGTGAGCCTCACGCGCACTGTTCCACGCGTCTCCTAAACCACGCGCTGTCATGATGTCACCCTCGGCCTATGAGCCGAGGCCGAGGGCAAAGTTTCTTCCAGTAGTGAGCCTGGCCCAATTCTGGCCTCGTACTATCGTACCCTCATAGGGTCGTCTGGAGCCTGGTGAAGGGTCGGCCCCTCGTAGGGTCGTCTGGGACCTGGTGAAGGGTCGGCCCCTCGTAGGGTCGTTTGGAACCTGGTGAAGGGTCGGCCCCTCGGAGGGGTCGTATGGAGCCTGTTGGAGGGGTCGGCCCCTCGTAGGGTCGTCCGTTTGGAGGTTATCATCAGCCAGGCCGAGGATATAAACGGGTATATCAATCACCCCCCAGCCCTTAGCCATAGGTGCTGTTGAGATGGCTGAGGGATAGTGTTTTAAATGAGATGCATGTATGATCAGTTAGGTGAGTGACACCTGGGCAGATACTCATTGCTGTTCCAGTTTCCAAGGCATGGCGGCTACACACTGCGCTTGGGGCCTTGCACCCTAATGATGCCTTCCTCGTGGGCTGTGTCCTGCCTTGGTCAATGGGCCCACTCATTGCTAAGGTATTTAAGAAATTTTCAAACTCTCTCTCCTTCTTCTTCTTCTTCTTCTTCGCACCTAAGCCTTCTCTCTCTAAAATTTTATCAGTTTATCGCCATTTTCTGCAGCCTTCAACCCTTCAAGTCTAGCAACATTCTTGATCTCTTTATCAGGTAATCTCTTTCATCCATCTCTCTCTTTTGCCTTCATTTCTATTTGCTTTTTAGGGTTGTGGGGTTGCGTTTTCTTTGGGTTATCCCATAGCTTTTTCCGGTGTCTTCTCTGGAAACTATTTCTTGGATGTTCTTGAGTGTTCTTGAGTGTTCTTGAGTGAAAATCATCAATTCCATTTTTAATCCAAAAGTCTAATTCGGTCAACTAACAACTTGTTTGTAGTTAAGTTCCTCAAATTCCTCAAGTGTAGGGTCTTCCCTTTTAATGCTTAGGAAGCTTTACAGTTTAGCGTCTGAATTCCCATCCATGAGAGAAAAGCTTTTTGCAGAGATCAGACGAGTAGAGGAAGAGGAAGAGAGGAGATGAGGGGCCGACCCTAATTGGGTACGACCCATCTTTCCCATTCCTCTTGCCACTATAAAACCGTTTGAACCGTCTGAGTCCTGTGGGTCATCCCATCGTCCAGCCGAGTGTCATTCAAGCGAGATGGACGAGAGAGCGTCCTCACCAACTGGCGCTGGACCTTCCGGTAGGCGTGAGACATCTGACCTAAGCCCAGGCCGAGAGGCCGAGGGCATGTTCCCCTCTGAGGCAGTCCCTGTAACAACCCTTTATCCCCATGCCTTCCAAGTGGCTTTCCCCCAGGGCTCTCCGGCCGATGATGGAGATGAGGACGAGGACGATGATACAGATGACGAAGTTGATACCTCCCATGCCTCGTCCTTTATCTCCTCTGTTAGGGATTGTGACCTCCTGATGTGGAGGCATGCCTATGGAGTGCCCCCAGCGTGACTATGAGGGTTCCCTCTGAGGATGAGAGGTTTTTGATTGTGGCGAGGGAGAGGTTGCAGTTTATGAAGAGATGTTCAAAGTTGGAGTCAGATTCCCTTTGCATACTGCCATCGTAGATATCCTATCTTCCCTGGGTGTTGCTCCCTCTCAACTTCCTCCCAACTCTTGGAGGACGATCCTGGGCTATATTTCCTTGTGGAAGAATGCCTTCACCGATGAGCCCTCGGCTGACCTATTTTTGGGCTGTTATAACATCACCTCCTCGTCCAAACAGCCTGGTTATTACCACCTGGGGGCAAGGAGGTCTGAGAAGAAACTCCTCCATGTGGCACAAACTTCCAACCATGATTGGAAAAAGAGGTTTTTCTTTATCTCTGGGGAGTGGGAGCCTGTCGCCGATGGTCCGAGGGTCCCCAGGAAATGGTCTAACCCCTCCATGAAGGCCAGATCAGACCCTGGACTTAGACTGGAGGAGAAGAACATTGTTGATTACCTGAGAGGACGAGGGAGAGAGGGTGAACTTCCAAAATTTGAAGACCTGATGACCCCCCGATTCCTCAAAGAAGCTGGTCTGAGGGTCGGCCCTCTGACAGAACTATGTGAGTTATACTGAACATTTTCCATTCTTCACCTATTTTTGAAGTGTTTTCTCTTTAGATCTGCATTTTTCTAACGTGTCGTCCTTTTATCAGATCGTCCTACAGGTACGTCAGACTATCTTTGGGAAATGACTACTCCCATCTTGTTATCTGGACTGGCCAAGAAGAAAGGGAAGGAGCCTCAGCAGGCTCCGAGGAAGACAAGGGCCGCCGGGCCGACGGTGGTGGAGTCGACCACCGACAATAATAAAAGAAAGGAGCCTGAGGACCTAGTTGACCCTCGGCCTAATTCTCGGACGAGGGCCAGGGTCGAATCCTCTGAGGGGACGGCCTCTTCATCCAGCATGTGGGCCTTCTGGTCTCAAAACCTGGCACATCTGAGGGCCGAGCCCTCGTCACTCATCGCAAACTTGAGGGCAGCTAAGGCCTCAATCTTCTCTGCACCCTCGGCTGCTGACTATGACTTCTTGTCAAAGATGCCCCCTGCCAAAGTGTATGACTACGGTCTGCATGCCCTTGCACCGGTATTATTTCTGACCCATATCTTTAATTTCATTCTTTCACTAACTATTCCCTCGACCCCTCTTGACATCTGTTTATTTTTTGTGCAGTCTGTTTGTGCCTTCACCTCAGCCACCAAGTGGATGGCTGAGAACCAACAGAAGTTTCATGAAGCTGAGAGGGCCATTCAGCATGAGGCTGACTTGCAGACAGAGCTCGAGACTGCGAGGACTGAACTGGAGAGTGCTAGGACTGAGCATGCCAGGGTCCTAGATGAGCTGACGAGGCAGCATGATGCATACCAGTAGGCCAAGGACTTGCTGATAAAGGAGAAGGATGAGGCTTTACTCAACATGGAAGCCAAGCACAAGACTGATCTCGCAGAAGCTGTCAGAAAAGCTGAGGCCAATGCTGTTGAGGCTTACAAGGTTTCTGACGAGTTTCAGGGCTTTGGACTTGAATATCTGGAGAGGGGGATCAGGACGGCCTGTCGATGGGTCGTCCTCAGATTTGGCGACGTCATCTCATCGGCCCGCCCTTCAATTGAGGAAGTCGGATTGGACGACCCTCTGATCGCCGAGGCCCTGTCCCAAGTAGAATCCCAAGTGCAGGTTGAGGTGGTCGGCACGTCTGAGGATTGGCCAGTTATGGTTGTTGAAGAGACCCCCTTGGTGGATGTTGAGGCTCTGCCCTCTGACATTGTTCCTTAGGGTGGCTGCCTGTAGCCCATACCCTCACAATGTATCTATTATTTTTGTACTCTTTTTTGTAAAACACTTGGATATCTTGTATCTCACTTTCATTAATATCATATCGTCTCCTTTACTGTCTTCTATATCAGTTTATTGCATGATTTGCTATTTTTTGTTAGCCACTAACCTTTCCCTCGTCTTTTTTGAGGACAGTGGTGGGGTCGTCCCCTCCACTGGCCCTTATTAAAGCCGAGGGATTAAATTACCCAACATGATTTTAACAGTCTACCCTCGTCTTCCTTGAGGACAGTGGTGGGGTCGTCCCCTCCACTGGCCCTCATTATGGCCGAGGGATTAACTTACCAAATTAATGATTTTTAACATAGTCTACCCTCGTCTTTCTTGAGGACAGTGGTGGGGTCGTCCCCTCCACTGGCCCTCATTATAGCCGAGGGTTCAAACTTACCAAATTAATGGTTTTTAACATAGTCTACCCTCTCTTTCTTGAGGATGGTGGTGGGGTCGTCCCCTCCACTGGCCCTCATTATAGCCGAGGGTTCAACTTACCAAATTAATGGTTTTTAACATAGTCTACCCTCGTCTTTCTTGAGGACGGTGGTGGGGTCGTCCCCTCCACTAGCCCTCATTATAGCCGAGGGATTAACTTACCAAATTAATGGTTTTTACAAAGTCTACCCTCGTCTTTCTTGAGGACAGGGGTGGGGTTGTCCCCTCCACTGGCCCTCATTATAGCCGAGGGTTCAACTTACCAAATTAATGGTTTTTAACATAGTCTACCCTCGTCTTTCTTGAGGACATGGGTGGGGTTGTCCCCTCCACTGGCCCTCATTATAGCCGAGGGTTTAACTTACCAAATTAATGGTTTTTAACATAGTCTACCCTCGTCTTTCTTGAGGACAGTGGTGGGTTCGTCCCCTCCACTGGCCCTCATTATAGCCGAGGGATTAACTTACCAAATTAATGGTTTTTAACAATGTCTACCCTCGTCTTTCTTGAGGACAGTGGTGGGGTCGTCCCCTCCACTGGCCCTCATTATAGCCGAGGGATTAACTTACCAAATTAATGGTTTTTACAAAGTCTACCCTCTTCTTTCTTGAGGATAGTGGGGGGGTCGTCCCCTCCACTGGTCCTCATTATAGCCGAGGGTGGTTCTCTGTAGATGTTTCCATGCGTACTAGAACTGACAACCACAGGATGAGGGAAACACTGATATTTCTCATTAATTTTCCAAAGTGTTCTATTGGAGCAACTCTCATTACAATTATGGTCTATCAAGACCTTACAACACTACTGATAGTATTTCTTCAAATGATCTGCATTCCAGGGGTTGGAAAAAGGTTCCCCTTCTAGGTTTTCTAGTCTATAGGTCCCAGGGACAACTTCATCGATGACCCTATATGGGCCATGCCAATTAGGATGGAGCTTGTTGGGCTTTTGCCAAGTCTTCTTGAGGACCAAGTCCCCCACTGCGATAGGCCTCTGTTTCACCCTCTGATTGTAAAACCTTACGGTCCTCTGCTGGTAGGAAGCCTGCCTTATCTCAGCGTCCTCCCTCCTTTCCTCAATCAGGTCTAAGTCGAGTCTCCTCTCTTTCGCATTTCCCTGGGGGTCGTACAGTTGGACTATATGAGTAGGAAACTCAATTTCGGTGGGGATGACGGCTTCTGAGCCATAAGCTAGCATGAATGGGGTTTCTCCGGTAGAGGTCCTCACTGTCGTCCTGTATGCCCATAGTACGGCATATAACTCCTCGACCCATCTTCCTTTTGCCTCCTCAAGCCTCTTCTTGATTCTGTCTAGGATTGTCCTGTTCGTAACTTCGGTTTGCCCATTGGCCTGAGGTCGGCCTGGGGTGGAGAAGAATTGTTTGATACTTACCCTCTCACAATACTTCTGTAGAGAGGCATTCTTGAACTGAGTCCCGTTATCCGAGATGAGGGTGTTGGGTAGGCCATATCTGCATATCACATTTTTCCAGATGAACTGGAAGGTCGTCTGCTCTGTAATCGTGACCATCGGTTCGGCCTCCACCCACTTTGAGAAGTAGTCAATCGCTACAATGAGGAACCGATAGTTGTTGACAGCTCTCGATAAGGGTCCTACCAGGTCAATCCCCCACACTGCAAACGGACACGGAGATGTAATGGAAGTAAGAGGCTGATGGGGTTGATGAGGGATGGTAGCAAATCTTTGGCATTTATCACACTTTTTTACATATGCTGCGGCGTCTTTCCCCAAGGTCGGCCACCAGTAGCCTTGGGTGATCACCCTCTTCGCTAGGGATCTACCCCCAATGTGGCTTGAGCACGATCCTTCATGCACATCTTGCAAAATGGAAGGGACTTCTAAGGGATGCACACACCTAAGTAGGGGGAGCAAAAACCCCTTTTTGTACAAGGTGTCTCCGATGACAGTGAATTTTGCAGCCCTGTACCTCAGCTTTTTCCTTTCTTGCCTTGCTTCTGGCATCTCACCCTCTTTAATGTATCTAATCAGGGGGTCCATCCACAAAGATTCTTGAGAAACATTTAGGCAATTGCTAAGTGTTCCCTCAGAGTCCTCAATAGTTGGCCGAAGCAAAATTTCTACTGGGACCGTCCTCCTGATGTCTGTTCTTGTTGCCGAGGCCAACCTAGCAAGGGCATCAGCACGAACATTGTCGAGCCTAGGTATCCTCCTTAATTTCACTTCTCTGAAGCCCTTCAGTAATGACCTCACCTTCTCAAGGTAGCTAGCCATCCTCTCGTCCTTAGCCTCGTAGGCTCCTAGTATCTGATTCACTACTAGCCTTGAATCACTATGGACCAAAATCTGGCCGACACTAAGAGACTTGGCCAAGGAGAGGCCTGCTACTAAGGCCTCATATTCAGCCTCGTTGTTGGAAGCTTTGAAGTTGAACCTCAGGCCGTACTCGACATCTGTGCCATCGGGTGCTGATAGTATCAGTCCAACTCCACTTCCGCTGTCACAAGAGGACCCGTCAACGAAGAGGCTCCACAGAGTCTTTCCCTCTGAAAAATTTCCCTCAGAGAGGGACCCCTGTCTAAAGATGTATCTTCCCTCTTCATTTTCAGTCGCTTTCCTTCTAGCAGTGCTTGTCCCAGCCCTATCTGCGGGTGTGCCAGTGGGTCTGTCTTCTGTATCCGTCTTCCCAAGGGTCTCACCCTCGGCCTCATCATCTTCCCAAGTGAACTCAGCCACGAAGTCTGCCAATGCCTTCCCCTTAATGGCCGTCCTAGGCTGATACACAATGTCAAACTCCCCCAGCTCTATAGCCCAGGCCATCAACCTACCTGATTTTTTTGGCTTGTGTAGGACCTTCCTAAGAGGGGAGTCGATGAGGATGACCATTGTATGGGACTGGAAGTACGGCTTCATCTTCCTCGAGGCATGGATCAAGGCGTAGGCCAACTTCTCCATCCTCGGGTATATTTGCTCTACCCCCTGGAGTGCCTTGCTATTAAAATACATAGGCTTCTGTATCCCGTCTTCGTCTCTCACAATGGCTGCACTGATGGCCGACTCTGAGACGGCGAGGTACACATAAAGTCGTTCACCCTGCACGGGTCATGATAGCAGCAAGGGAGACCCTAAGTACGTCTTCAGGTCCCTGAAAGCCTCATCACACTCTTCACTCCATTCGAAGGTCTTCCTAAGGGTCTTGAAGAATGGCAAGCACTTGTCTGTGGCCCTAGACACGAACCTGTTCAAGGCAGCAACTCTCCCTGTGAGCCTCTGAATGTCTTTAATGGACTTGGGGGTCTTCATTTCAACAAGGGTCTTTATCTTTTCAGGATTGGCCTCGATGCCTCTTTGATTGACAATGAACCCCAAGAACTTCCCTGCTCCGACCCCGAAGACACACTTGGCCGGATTAAGCTTCATCTTGTATTTGTCCATCGTATTAAAGGACCTCTCCAGGTCTGCCACATGATCCTCTGCCTTCAGACTCTTAGTCAGCATGTCATCTACGTAAACCTCCATAGACTTCCCAATTTGGTCTTTAAACATTTTGTTTACGAGGCGCTGGTACGTTGCCCCCGCATTTTTTAGGCCAAAGGGCATGACCCTGTAACAGTATGTCCCCTTATCAGTGATGATGGCGGTCCTCTCCGAGTCTTCAGGGTTCATGAAGATCTGGTTGTACCCTGAATAGGCATCCATAAAACTCATGAGCTCGTGGCCTGCGGTAGCGTCTACCATCTGGTCAATGCGGGGGAGAGGGAAGCTGTCTTTGGGACAGTGCTTGTTGAGGTCTGTGAAGTCCACGCACATTCCCCACTTGCCGTTGGCTTTTGGGACAATGATTGCATTGGACAGCCATTCAGGGTAGATGACCTCTCTGATAAATTCAGCGTCTTCTAATTTTTTAACCTCGTCCCTGATGACCTCATATTTTTCTCTGGAGTAAATTCTCCTTTTCTGCTTCACCGGCTTCACTCCCTCTACCAAATTGAGCTTGTGGCACATGATTTCAGGGTCAATCCCTGGCATATCTACATGGCTCCAGGCGAAAATGCTTTGCCTTCTCCTAAACAGTTTAATGAGGTCTTCCTTGATGTTGGGCTTCAGAGACTTGCCAACTTGGACGGTTTTTTTTGTGTCATCCTCATCGAGGATAATGGATTCTACCTCTTCCGCAGCCTCTCCTTTCTTCAGCTTCGCTTCATCTCTGGGGTCTAGGGTATCAATATTATAAGTGGTTGTAACCCTCTTGTGTGCCTCCCTTTCTTCAGCGGAGTTGTAGTAACATTCTCTCGCTGTCGTCTGGTCTCCCTGAACTTCCCCAACCCCGTAAGGGGTTGGAAATTTGATCATCTGATGGACCGTAGATGGTACGGCTTCAAACCCCTTGAGGGCCACACGCCCCAGTATAATGTTGTAGGCCGAAAACACCTGCTCATCCATCACAAAGAAACTGACCTTCTTGGTGAGCCATCTCGGCCACTCGTCCCCCATCCTCACATCAGCCTCATATACCCCAAGGGGGTGAACCTTTTCCCCACTGAACCCAATCAATGGATGATGGTAGGGGACGAGTCTAGCACGGCTGAGACTCAAGGCTTTGAAGCATGGCCAAAACATCACATCTGCAGAACTACCCCCGTGTACCAAGATCCTCGGCACCTCGCATCCGTGCACCCTGGTAGTGATGACGAGAGGGTCATCATGTGGGGCTAAGAGGCCTTTAAAGTCCATTCTTGAAAACCCCACTATCAGTGTGTCCATATCAACCTTCTTCCTCTTTTCTGACTTGACCTCCAGGGAGGTTGCGTGTACCGTCTTCGCCACTGCCTTGGCCTCAGCCACATGGGCCTTCCTGTCGGCGACCTCAGACCCTCCTCCTGCGAGACCCCCGGAGATCATTCCCACTCCGAGCGAGATCATATTAAGCCTCTTGACAGGGCCATGGTCGTCTCTCGGCGGGAGGTCAGGGTCGTCCTCATCATCAGAAGGGTCGTCCCCTCTTTTTTGAGGACCTTCTCTGCATGCATCGCCTCGCTTCTTTCTGGGGTCGTCCCCTCGGCCCCTCTTGAAGGCACCTTTGTCGACGTACTTTCTGAGCTTCCCTTCCTTCAGCATCTTCTCAATCTCGTCTTTCAGAGCAAAGCACTTGTCCGTTATGTGTCCGTGGTCTTGGTGAAATTCATACCACAGGTTCTTATTCCTCTTGCCGGGGGCTGCCCTCAGCTTCTCAGGCCACTTCAGGGACCGGTCACTCTTAATCTCATTGAGAATCTATTCACAGCTGACCGTCAGAGGGGTGTACCCAGCGAACTTGTCATCCAAGGACCTCTTCTTCCCCTTTTTGTTCTTCTTAGGGTATTTACTCCCAGTAGCACCTCCTCTTTTGTCTTCATATTTTGTAGCCATCGCCTCTTCGGCGTTCATCACCTTTCCTACTGTCGACAACAGTTCGGCCATCGTCCTCGGAGGGTCTTTAGCAAGCTTCCATAACAGCTTCCCCTTTTGGAGTCCTCCAATCAGGGCTGTCATAGCTATGCTCTCCTCATAGTCTTCCACCTCCAGCTTCTCCTTATTGAATCTGGCTATATAGTCCCTCAGACTCTCACTCTTCCCCTGCTTAACATAGAGCAGGTGGGTGGTCTTCTTCTTTGGCCTCACCCGAAAGCAGAAGTTATGGATGAACAGGTCTGCCAACTGCTTGAAGTTTTCAATGGAATTTTTTGGAAGAGACGTGTACCAGACATGCGCAGCCCCTGTCAAGGTACCAGAGACAGCACGACACCTCATCTCATCTGAGATAGAGTATATGTCTGCTGCCGATTGATACATCTCCACATGGTGGACGGGGTTGGCTCTCCCGTCATACCTTGGGGTGACCACGGGTGGCTTGAACTTTGATGGCGTGGGGAAGTTGACTATCTTTGCCACAAAAGGGTGAGCCTATGGTGTACCCCCTCTGAAGAGGGTCTCGGCTGTTCAATATTTCACCGATCTTATCCTCTAACCACTGGATTGAGTCATTCCAGGGCCTCACAGGGTCAGCCTGGCCGATGTTATCCCCTGCTGCCTCTCCGAGGTGGACGGAGGGTTCTGCTGCAGCAGGCCTGTGTCGGCTGTTCACTTCCCTTTGGCCGTCATCTCGTCCTCGGGGTCGGCCATCTGCTGCCTCCCTCCTGGATCTCGTGGCATTTCTTGGCCTGGACAACTGTTCCCGCAGGTCATTTACTGGGCCTAGCCTCTCAAAGGCCGACCCCCTGCTCAAGCGATCAAAAGCAGAGCCTCTTGGGCGATCATCAGGGTTTGGTCTCCCGCACTTTCCCCTACTGTCCTGGAGGGGTCGCACAGTATTGTTGGAGATCTCGTAAGGTTCCCAGCACTCTATAGGAGCCTCTTCTCCCTCCAGATCTCCATACCTATCCTCAGGGCAAGGATTTTCTTGCCTCCCCAGGCTTAGACGCCGGGGGTCAGCAACATCCCTACGCCGCTGAGGGGGTGGAAGGTCTTTGCGTGGTGCCTGGGGTGGTCCCCTGGCCTCATGCTTCCCTGGAGCTGCTGCCGGAGTAATCATCTCAGGTGAAACCCCTGGTGCTCTTAGTATGTTCTGGCTTAGAGCTGTGAACTGCTCTTGCATCATCTTCTGGCTTGCTGCCAGAGACTTTAGGGCTGCCGCCACATCAGCCATCTCAGACTGAGGCGGCGGCTGACTGGAACTGGGTCTTCCCACCTCATCCGGCGGGGGAAGTGGTGGTGGTGGCATCTCAGGTGCCATGTGCTTGAGCTATGAAAAGTTGAACTGAAGAAAATACTGGTGAGCTTGGGAACCTTAGTGGGTCTCTTTCAATAGTGAAATACCTCCTCTCAGGGGGAGTGTTGGTTCACCACCAGAGTGCCCAGTGAGGTCAAGCTATACAAAGGAAGAGATGTCTTCTCGTTCCCACAGACGGCGCCAAACTGATGATGCTAAGATTTAGCACCACCGGATAAGTGATAGTGAGCTCAAACAGTAGCTTCCATGGCAGCCATAGAGATGTATAAGTGTGTAGAAGGGGATGAGTATAAGAGGAAATAAGACAATTATGTATAGTGGTTCAGCCAAATTGGCCTACATCCACTGTGAGTGTGTGATCCACTAAGTATGGGCACTAATAGCCTTGGATACAATGCACATAACCCTCTCTCTCTCTCCTACTGTGTGTCCCAGCAGAGTTTTAGCTAGGGCTATAGTTAATTGATCGATCCCCTATAGGGTTGTAGGTGACAAGTATATATATGTCTTGGGGGGTGTAGTGTACCCCCCAAGTATGTATGGTGCATGTGAATGATGATCTAGCCAATCCCCTGTTGACACCTATAGATGGCAAATGATGACATAATATTCCCTCACGTGAGGGTGTGATTTGGTTATAAGGGTCTTCCACGTGCCATGTGAGCCTCACGCGCACTGTTCCACGCGTCTCCCAAACCACGCGCTGTCATGATGTCACCCTCGGCCTATAAGCCGAGGCCGAGGGCAAAGTTTCTTCCAGTAGTGAGCCTGGCCCAATTCTGGCCTCGTACTGTCGTACCCTCGTAGGGTCGTCTGGAGCCTGGTGAAGGGTCGGCCCCTCGTAGGGTCGTCTGGGACCTGGTGAAGGGTCGGCCCCTCGTAGGGTCGTCTGGAGCCTGGTGAAGGGTTGGCCCCTCTAAGGGGTCGTATGGAGCCTGTTGGAGGGGTCGGCCCCTCGTAGGGTCGTCCGTTTGGAGATTATCATCAGCCAGGCCGAGGATATAAACGGGTATATCAATCCCCTTAATTTCGGTATTCTTATGATCCTGTGTGGTGTAAATAGCTTGGATTAGTTTCATATTTATTCTAGTAACCCTTTTTGGCAACAATTTTATATTTCATATTTTGTATATCTGTTATGTGTTTTACAGGTATTCTATGCAAGAAATATGGAGAAGAGAAATCAAAATAGTGAAAGAAACCAAGAAATGGGGAGTTGAAGGGAATTTTCATAATTTTTCATCCTTAGTCCGGAGGTGGGACCAACTGGAAAGATGAAGAGCTTTCAATTAAAAGAACACTAGAAAAAATAGCACCTTAATCCGAGCTACGGTGAAGATGTTATGATCATTTGAAGATGAGAGAAGTCAAGAAAAAAGTTATGGAGGAATTTCAAGGGCGATCCGGACCTATTAAAAATAAAAGATCTAGACCGGCCATTTGTCACGCTCCAGATCCGTCACAAAATTAGTCATGCTTTCTAAGGGTGACAATTTTCTAGATATGGGATTTTTATTTTGTCCTTATCTTTTAGCCAAAAGAGTTTTATGTTTTGGGGACTCTTCTAAACGACTTATAACCTATATATTTAGTCATTACGACTCATTTTATTCAGATTTCATTCATGTAAAAGCTGCAAAACAAGGAGGAACATCTAGGAGAAGAATTTATATGTTTTGCACCTTTAATTCTAGAGCTTTTCTGATTTTTTTTCATTCTTTGATTTCTTCTTGCGTGGTTGTGTTCTTCAATCTTGGTAACCTTAAATTCCAGCACTTTTATCATTCTTTCCTTATTTTCATATGCTTGTTAATGGATTCTTGTGTAGCTAATCATATTTACACCATGCTAGGATAGATTTTTAGGGGATACGGTGCATGAAACCAACCCGATGTGTTTTGCATATGTGTAAAATTAGTCCCCTGAATTAAATAAATCATTAAATCATGTTTTGTGGTGATCACAACCGTCCTAGGACTTTTGATCTCGTTTTGCCTAGGTAACCGAGATGCTTAAGAGTGCGATGTGAGTATAGCTATAATGATGGTGTGGGCTAGTACCCTCATATATATATATAATGCTTGAGATTAACAAAGACTGAATTTAATGAATTATCTAATTCATAACTAGTTTTTATCCCCGGTAAACATACTAGGAGTTGGGGGATTGTGTCCCTAACTTAATTTTTCAATTAGTTTTAGTTAACTTCTTTATTTACCCCCTTTTTCCTTTCTCACCCCATCACCATCTTTTACACTTTATTTTTGAGGTAATAAATCAATTAAAATCTATCAAACATTCCTTATGGATTCGATACCCAAACTAGCTGCTATACTCCATAAGAGTGTAGTTAAAGTTTAGCTTTTTTTATTGTGGTAAGAAGTCGATAACAACGATTAGCGTATTACACGGACGCTCGGTTCTCCCCTCGATCAGGTCCCTAACACCTACCTATTCGATAAGCTAGCCCCCGAACATCTGAACTATTGGTTTCGTAAGCATCAATTTGTGTTTGATGCCGCTCTCTAGAGGTGGCGACATGTTCTTTTGCCTATTTTTTGCAATATAGGTTGGAGACTCCATCTCTTTACATCACCCCGCATTGGCGACGATCGAAGGGCTCCTAGAAAATGAGTGCGAGACATTCAACCCCTCTCCGAGTGCGTAAGTGTCGAAAACCCCCCGAGACAAGAGAGAGGGAAATATATAAAAAGGAGAGATGGCCACATTGCTGACTCCTCATGATTATATCACTCCTCACTCACACACTTGTAGATAACTCCTCACTCACACACTTGTAGATGGCCACGGTGCTGAATCCTCATGATTATATCACTCCTCACTCACACACTTATATCACTCCTCACTCACACACTTATATCACTCCTCACTCATACTTCTTACACTTGTATATAAGGTCACTTATACTAACACGCTTCACACACCACTTAGAATATCCATGCTTAGGTATCACTAGCACACACCTCCACTTATCACACTTGTATATATATATATATATATATATATATTCATGCTCACTCACACTTATCACACACCAGTTGTAGTTGATCCATCCTTAGGTTCACTACTACACATTCACTCATTGATAGTCACACATCACTAAAATTCACATATCCATGCTTAGTGTAATCTTCATGCTAGATTTACTTTTTATAATACTTGTACATTCGTCCCTATTAGTATAATTCTCTTTATGACAAATAAAATACTCTCTCCATAATATACTAATCAAGAATCATGCATTTAGCACACTACATCACCAAAGAGCATGGTTATTGACCAAAAGTTTGTCCCGTACTAGGGGTCACTTTGTGATGGGCACTGGTCCGGCAGGTTGCAGTTAGCCTAAGAAATATGACTCTCACATTCCATTATCTAAGTACCTTCGACGTATATCAAACGGTCCCCCCTGCATCGTACCGCTTGACGAAGTCATAATGGTATGTATATAGCAGGAAACTTGTTTACGTACATCGAGTATATCGAATCCGCTCTCACACGTACCATCCCCATGAGGTATATAGTGAGGCATTTCACGTACACTCAGGTATTTCAAATGGATTGTCCACACGTATGGATTGATCTCAAAAGCAAGACATATATCATGGAAGTCATGCCAAAAGGGGGAACCTTTTCAGTAACCTAACAACTGCATACCCTCATATAGGTGTCAAACCCGGGGGACTCAAGTTTAGTTTGCCAGTTATTACCTGAAACTCTGCAAAAATAATGGGTCGACATGCCACCCAGATTTTTGCACGATTTCATCTTTTTTTAAAACGGGACCCTATTTATGAGACTGGCAACAAGTCAAATCATGTTTTACATATTTTTCAGACCCAATTTTTCCTAGGATCGGGCCCCGTTCGGAATTTCTTTTGCATTTAGGTAAACCTAATACAAGTGAAAACATAATAATAAAAATAATCAGGCTGAGACTCTTCTCTCATTTTTTCTTTCTCTCTTATCAAAATAGCAAAACATTTCCCCCCCGTTCTTTTCAAAATACCAAAAACATTTTTTCTCCTTTTATCAAATATAAATTTTTTCTTCGTCTTTTCAAAAAACATCAGAACTATATTCCTCTTTATTTAAAAAAGATTATTCCTTTTCTCTTTTCAAAATAAATTTGGATCATTTTTCCTTCTAAGGTCGATCGCATACCCAAACCTTGGCCTGACTCCTTATTGGCCTTAGTCTTTCATCGAACCGCCCTGAAGCTCTGTCAGTTATCCCGCTACTTCCTTCGAGTTTGGAATCCACCCTCACCCGCTTTCCATGGAGAATGCAGACCAAGTGTCGAATGTGCAACCTGATTTGATAACAATCCTAGTCTAACTTATCACCGAGATTGACAACCTTCAGACCAAGGTTCATGATATACAGTGAAATCGAGTCCCTATTCCCAAAGGCCAAAGGTCCTCTTCCCTCGTGCTAAGGGTCTGCCCTTACCTGAGCCTATTTGGGTCCTAGAGGAATATCAACACGCTCCACTGGACCCTCCTTCTAATGGGCCACTTCCATCTCACTTCCCAATGCCAAATCTTGCCTAGCCAGGGGCTAACTTGCTCGTGATTGTTGATTTGAAGGAAGGAGAGTTGAATAAGGTCAAGTAGGACCTTAAGATTTTGACCAAGAAATTTGACCAGGTCCGAATCTCTGAAAACTACATGGATTACACACATATGTCTCCCTACACTAAAGCAAGGCTATCGAAAAAGTTTAAGACGCCCAACATTGAGAAGTTCGGGGGTAGTGGGCCCCAATTATTCATTTCTGAATTTACCATCGGGCCATGCCTCTCCTAAGTTGCTTCGAGGAAATAATGACTCAGATGTTCCAACAAACTTTGAAGGATGATGCTCTTCACTGGTTCCTATCCCTCGAGGAATCTAAAATACACAGTTGGGAGGATATTGCCCTTGAATTCACGTCACAATACAAATATAACGAGGAGTTGGAGGCTACATGACATGATTTAGAACTTATCAAGCAAAATCTAGGGGAAACTGTCTGTAATTTCATAACAAGGTGGAGTGAGAAAGCGGGCACCATGTCCAACCGGGCTTCTGAAGAGGAACAAGTTAGTATTTTGAAAAAGAACCTCTTACCCAATGTCCGAGCAATGATGGGAGGACAATATTACCCCCATTTTCGAGCCCTCCGGGAAGTTGAAGTGGAGATTATAAAATGTATTGTCAAGACAGAAGCTGAGCCAAATAAAGTATCTAAACAGTTCACTCCTAAAAAGTATGAGAAGCCTACTAATACCATAGTTTTAACCATCAATAACATCTCTCAACCCGCCACTTCATAGGCACCAGTCAGGAAAGAATATAACGAGCTTAATTCTCCCCTTTCCAAAGTCTACCAATCCCTTTTAAGTCTAAATCTTATCAAGTGATTGGACCCTTTTCCATTACCAAACCTACTTCCTAAAAATTTCAAACCTGATGCCCATTGTGATTTTCACCAAACTGCCGGCCATACCAATTATCAATGCTTCTATCTCTGGAATATAATCCGAAAATCGATTGATCGGGCTACAATCGCCCCTCCAGCCAATTCCTAAACCAAACACTACTCATAATCCACTCCCAAATCATGCAAATGATATATTCCTATAAGAATACTAAAAATTTGACCCATTTACCTAGATTATACCCTATAAATCGCCCATCATACCCGTATATTCACCTAAACCCCTCAAAGTTTGCCTCTAGTTTCTCCTACATACTACCTATTTAATCGAACAGACCCTACCGGTTCTTATAAGAGCTTGCATTGTTGTTCATACTTATTTCGGGGGGAAAAGATATGAATTTTCTAGCAGTATTGAACCAGCTCCTAGAGTTCGGGCTGTAATTTCCCTCAGAGATGACCATTGACTGCCAAACGTTTAGCACACTGTTCTTGGAAGTTTGAAGGTGTGCTCAAGAGTCAGATAATTGGGTGGTATCCACTGATGAAGTCAGCTTCGATGATGCCATCTAGATCATGGAAGACTTATTCCAACAGATCGATAAAATTTATAGTATATCTGAGTTACTCGATGCTTTAAAATTACAAGGGTGGTTGTTCCCTTCACTTCTACATCTCCCTGTTAAGTGGGAGGATCTATACGAAGAGGATGTTGAGGTTGTAGAATGCATTAAGTTCTCATGGAAGGATGAAATCGTTTCCACCGAATTGGAGGATGATTTCGATAGTTTAGATGAAGTGAAAAGTCCAGAAAAGACTAAACCAGTAGTCGATATATGTGGAATGATATCGTTCGAGGATTGTCTAGGAGAAATAAAAAAAATGGCCGAACAGCCCGAGATAGACGAAGAAATAAGGTTTCTATTTTTCCCCATTCTGTGCACCATATTACTAGATCTAGGAGGCATTACTAGGTTCCAAACCCTTAATCAGCAATGACGGATAAGGGAAAGGTGTTGAGAAACTCCCTATACCAAAAATGACCCTCGAGGAGAGCAAGATCCTCGATGAGTTGAAGAAAACTCAGGCGAACTTCACCCTATGGGGATTCTTTGTCTTCCCAGCTGCACCAAAATGCCTTGATTAAACTACTTATCAGGACTATAGTTCCCCATTCCACCACGCCAGAAGAAGCAGTGACTTTGGTCAGATGTCTAACCACTACTAAAATTCTCTCCTTCTTCAAAGAACAAATCCCTATGTTTGGTCCAAATCCAAACTATTCTCTCAATATCTCTGTCGAGGTCATGGGGAATACCATCCTGATTTTGCTTGTAGACAATGGATTAACATTTAATGTTTGTCCGTTGAGAACCCTCAACTGCTTAGAACTGAAAGTAAGAGACCTTTCTCCAACTTCCACCAGGGGAATGCTTAAGAGAATACTCATCGGGAAATGATGTGATCCATCAAGTTTACAATAGGGGGACCCTATAAATCCCATTAGTGAAGTCCAAATCACTGACATACCAACCTGTTTTAACCTATTTCTCGGACGACCATGGCTCAAAATCAATAAGGGAGTGTTTTCCTCCTTCCATCATAAACTAAAGTTCTTCGCCAATGGGTAGGTCATCAGCATAATGGGTGATTATAGAGGGGTACACATTTGATAGCTCAAAGTCTTGGGTGAGCAGTCCTAATTGGTGAGGAGGGACTCACTACCATCACCACCAAGAATTAGAACTTGGGCGAGGAGGGACCCTGGAAGGGCTGCTCATCCTAATTTTCCTAAAGTTCATGGAATTAGAACTTGGGTGAGGAGGGCCCCAGAAAGGGCTCCTTGCCCCCAATTTTTCCAAAGTTCACATAATTAGAACTTGGGTGAGGAGGGCTCCAGAAACGGCTCTTTGCCCCCAATTTCCCCAAAGTTCATAGAATTAGAACTTGGGCGATGTGAGCCCAAGAAGATCTCCTCGCCCCAATTTTCCCAAAGGTCACAAACTAAGAACTAGAGCGAGGAGGGACCTAGAAAGTTTTGCTCACTTGAATTTGTAAAAGTTCATAAGATTGGAATTGGGCGAGGAGGCTCCCAAAAAAGGGCTCGTTGCCCCAATGGACGCTAAGTTCGTAGGTATTGAACTTGGGCGAGGAGGACAACCAAGAAGGTCTCCTTGCCCCAAAATGACCAGATGTCATAAACTTGGAATTTGGACGAGGAGGCCAATTAGAAAGACCTCCTCGTTCGAAATAACCCCAAAATTAATAGAAATAAAGTTTAGGCGAGGAGGCCCAGCACAGGTGGATCCTCGCCCCAAATATTCCAAAGTAACAAGAATGAAGTATGAATGACGAGTCCCACCATGAGGAGCTTCTCATCCCCAGAAATCCTTCTCCTTACAAAATAGAACCAGTGGGCGAGGAGGTCCACCTAAAGTGATCTCCTCCTCAAGATTTGTTACTCACATGAATGTCAAAGCACTAACATGTTGCTTTCTTGTACAGGTAGCCTAGTTGAGCAATCAGGGCTCAAAATGGCAAGTTGGGATCTCTTGGGAGTTTTGGCTTGGTGGATGAGGAACAAGGTTTGTTGATCAATCTCAATCTCAACCACTTAGCACTTTAATATTGAGATAACACTAGTATATGGATCCTAGAGGTCACCGAGTCCTTACACAACTCATACCTTGTCATAATTGAACTGAGAAACCGAGGGGTTTCTCACAAGAAATGAACATTTTATAAAATTATTTTAAAGGAGGTGGTCCTTGAGACCTCTCCTCAAGTTTGTAAAAGATTTTAGAGGAGATGGTCATAGTGGTTACTCCTCAAGTTTATAAAAGATTTTGGAGGAGAAGGTCTTTGAGCCCCTCGTCAAGCTTACAAAGTTTGCACAAAAAGTTATCGTTTTTTAAGATATTTAAAAATAAGATATTTTGTCTTCAAGTGTAGACATATTTTCTTTTTGACTTTGGTTTACACCAGGTGGCACCTGTCAGAAGGGATAGGCGGCTACACATTGATAGGGAGAAATGTACATTACAGACAATGTCCCTCACCAACCCCTAACTCAGCCCTAGTGCCCAAGTATAAATAGTAATTCTGGGTAAGGTCAAGTCATATACACAACTAAAGTCATACCGTTACTTTGTCAGAATCATCCCAGATACCTAGCGTTTCTCTCTCTACTCGTTCTCAAAGTGGTTAGTGCTTTATTCCTTCACTCCACCCTGAAACCATCATTCTGAGGAGTTTCTCTTGAGAAAAATTACTATTATTATAGTGAAGATAATCTTCTTTTAGGGAGCAGTTCATACTTTGGTTCCATATTTAGCATAAGGAGAAGGTTTTACTAGGTGCTGCTCTAGAAGTTTTGGAAAACCTTGAATACATATCCCATTAGAGTGGGTCATGCCTCACCCTTTCCAATTATTCATACACCACATTATTTCTACCCTCATACATTTGGCGACTCTGATGGGGAGATATCCTCACTTTCATGGACAAAGAAGGTTTCAATGTTTATAAGAAGCTAGTTTTTGAAGACATTCCACCTGGGAATGGAAACCAAAGTGACTAGACCACCCAGTAGGATGTGGTGGTGATTGGAGCAAAGACACCTGCTCCTCAAGGAGGGAATACAAACTCACCAAAAGTAGCTTCGATGATAGATATCAGCCTTATGGTCATGTTTTTTGACTTTTCGAAGAAAAACAATGTAGCCGTAGCTTCTTGGTGTTCCGACTTTCTTAACATCATAGGCAACCCCCGAATTGACGTAAGAATCCGTGTCTAGCATGTGATCTTTATTGAAATATTCATTTTAGCCTGTCATTTTTTGGTTTTATTTAAATGCTTGGGAAGTTTCTTGCCTGACACATTTCTCTTTTCTTTCCTCCCCTTCTTTTATCAAAATGTTAATTAGTTTTCCATTGGATGACATAAATACAATGAAATTAGTTGTCGAGTACTGTCGAGAGACCTACGAGTTTATGATTGAACATATAACAATCTTCTTATTTAGCATTCTTTTTTTTACAGGGCCATACAACAAAAAATGTTGGAATCGTGGATTCTGAGTATGTGGTTCATTACGGTCTACCTACACTAGGGGGTTCAACGGTACGCCATTTACACATATAGATCGATGAGAGGAGCATAGAAATTCTCATATTTGTGCTTATATTTCAACTTGAATTAATGCCTCATTTGTCATCGTAACACATCTCACCCAAAATAATATAGGGAGAATATAACCGGTTTTTCATTTCTACAAGATAACATAATTGTATTTAGATTTTCATAGGGGTGGTTTACAAACCCTATACTATTACTAAAAATTCCACTTATTATATCACACAATCTTCTCAAAAAGAGGCATGAGCACTTCGATATGGACACCAAATGGCCCCGTAAAGGGCACGAACACCTCGCACGGGGCCAATATAACTCATATAAATTGATCGCATAGTTGCGGGTTTCTCGATTTGAGAATATGACGATAATTTGAAAATATCTAGACTAAGCTTAAAAATAAGCCGTTAAAGGGTGAAAACCCATACCAGCACCCCAACAGCCCCGTAAGAGGAACAAACACATCGCATGGGGCCAATATAACTCCTAGAAATTAATCACGTAGTCATGGGTCTCTCGATTTGAGAATATGATGATAGTTTGAAAATATCTAGATTAAGCTTAAAAATAAGCCGTTAAAGGGTGAAAACCCAGACCAGCCCCCAAACGGCCCCGTAAGAGGCACGAACAACTCGCATGGGGCCAATGTAACTCGTAGGAATTGACCGCATACTCGTGGGTCTCCCGATTTGAGAATATGATGATAGTTTGAAAATATTTATATTAGGCTTAAAAATAAACCGTTAAAGGGTGAAAACCCAAAACAACTCCGAAACATCCCCATAAGAGGCACGAACACCTTGCAAGGGACCAATATAACTTATAAGAACTGACTGTGTAGTCACGGGTCTCCCGGTTTGAGAATATGACGACAATTTAAATTTTTTTAGATGTTCTTAAAAACATGCCATTTGAGGGTGAAAACTCAAACTAGTCCCCAAACGGCCTTGTAAAGGCACTAACACTTCGTACGGGGCCCATGTAACACGTAGGGACTAATCTTGTAATCACGGGACATATGGTTTGAGAATACGATGATAATTTAAAAAAACTAGACTTTTGCTTAAAAAATGCTGTTAGTGGGTGAAAACCTAAACAGTCCTCAAATGGCCCCGTAAGAGGCACAAACACTTGTACGAGACCAATGTAACTCATTAGAATTGACCACATAATCGTGGGTCTCTAGTTTTGATAATATGATGATAATTTGAAAATATTTAAGTTAGGCTTAAAAATTAGTCGTTAAAGGATGAAAAACCAAATAAGCCCCCTGACGACCCCGTAAGAGGCACGAACACCACGCACGGGACCAATGTAACTTGTAGGAACTGATCGCGTAGTCACGGTTTTCCCGGTTTGAGAATATGACGATAATTTGAAAATATCTAGATTAGGCTTAAAACAAGCCGTTAAAGGGTGAAAACCTAAACCAGCCCCCAAACGGCCCCGTAAGAGGCACAAACACCTTGCACGTGACTAATCTAACTCGTAGGAATTGACCGCGTAGTCACGGGTCTCTCGGTTTGAGAATATGATCATAATTTGAAAATATCTAAATTAATCTTAAAAACAAGACGTTAAAGGGTGAAACTTAAACCAATCCCCAAACGGTCCCGTAAGAGGCACTAACATCGCGCATGGGACTAATGTAACTCGTAGGAGCTGACCGTGTAGTCACAAGAATTTTGATTTGTGAATACAATTTTTTTTTTTAATTCGTATATGCAAATTTTCAGATTGAATAAGATTTTTTTTAAAATTAGTCGGTTACTAATATCATCTCCTTTTGTATCTTATTTTTTTGGAGGACAATATTTTGTCGTTAGCTTTTATCTACGTGGAACACATGAAGTCAATGGTCTACAACAAGGGGATTATTTACATAATGTCGTTAATATTCAGGATTCTATTTTTTTATGTTATGGCCGTGCGGGCTTTTGTAGTTTTATTGTTAGCTTATATGGCCGTGTGGGCTTTTGTAATTTTATGGTTAAATTTTATGGCCATGCGGGCTTTACATTACGCAAGTATTATATTAGCAGGTCTTAGAATGTTCAGAAAATAGAGAAAACTCGGCCCAATTTTTTTTGTCTGTGAACTATTATTACTTGAAATATTTTGAAGTTTGTAGGTACAATAGTTTATCAACAACTTTCGAGATTCGCAATATTTGAAAATTCTTGTTTTTAAATATTTTTTTTTCTCTGATCCAAAAAATTTGGCACAGTTCAAAATCGCGCCAAATGTGTATCAATTTTTGGCACGATTTTTAACTGTGCCAAAACAGTATCAAAATATACTCAATTCGAGATTATATTAAATTTTGGCACAGTTTTAAAGTGTGCCTGAAGTGTTCTCGTTTAATCAAATATGGCACACTTTTAACATGTGCGAGAAAAAAATGGCAATTTTGGAACACGTGATTCTGGCACAGTTCAAAATCGTCCGAGATTTGATATGGCACGATTTTAAACCGTACCAGATTGTTGTTTTTGGTGTAGTGCTTTCAGGTTTGGGTCAAGGCTGTGTAACACCAACAGCTTCCCCCTCTGAAGGGACAATTACCCCATCAGAAATTCTGACATAAATGATTCCGTCACGAAAGGTAGTGCCAGGGAAGGTTGTGGAATCATCAAACTCACCAGCAGCAAAGGTCATAATTTTGGAAGAATCCACCTCCAAAGCAGTTACTATGGATAAGGTGAGAAACCTAGTCTCATCCACTCAAAGAGAAACACCTCATCTGTATGATGAGTTGGAAGATCCTTATCCTTAGGATGTGAATGAGAAACCATACCCAGAGGGGTATATTCAACAAAAAATCATTAAGTTTAATGGAAAAGAGAAAACCCAAGGGAGCACGTGAAAAGGTTCGTTGAGTAACAATGGGTGCATGGAAATGAAAAGAACTTGAGGTTGAGGGAGTTCTCGAAGACCCTCACAAGAAAAGACTACACGTGGTATTACCACCTGGTGCCTAACAACATTCCCTCATGGGAAGAAATGCATAGACAATTCCTCCAAAAGTTCTTTGTGACAGAAGATTAGTTCACATTGAGACACCTAACACAAGAGGAGCAAACGCCCGGGGAGGAGTTAATGCAATACATCAAGAGCTTTCGCAAGAGAGCACTTGATGTTCATGAGGAGGTTGCAGAGGTAAGGCTGCTTCAAATATGTGTCGAGGGGCTCTTGGAGGAATATAAACTCCATATGAATAATGAAACTAGAGATGACACCTTTGGAGAGTTCACTAAGGCTGCCAACAATAAAGCAATAACAATAAGGCCGAGGTCCTCGAGCTGGAGGACACAGGTGCCATTGACTTCTGGAAGGTTTTAAGTCTCGAGGATACAGGCAATCACCTATGTGGATGGAATCCCCCAAGGTAATAATGGAGGCTCTAAATCCAAGAACAATAGCCCAAGTAACAAGGGAAAGTTTGGAGAAGATGCTCCACCACCACTTTCTTTTTTCATAGTGAAAGCTATGGATTGTTATCATACATTGGTATGAGAGGGGGTCGCAGGTCCCCCTAACCTAAATGGGGAAACTCCAAAAGTAGCTGATAAAGTTAACCCTAAGTATTGCGAGTTATACCAGTGGGTGAAACACTCTACCAAGGACTGTCATCAATGTTGATCCTTCGATTAACATTATCTTGCACCATACTCCTTTCTTAGAATAATGCCTCCCCAGTAGAGTCGCCAAATGTAAGAGGGTAGTTTAGATAAGATGGAGGCGTAACCCCTTTTGAGTATAGTAATGATAAGTTAATTAACAAAACCTTGGATTAACTATATGACACACAAACACAAATTAGTGAAGAGAAAGTTGGGATAAACTCAAAAATCTCTCGTGTATAACTCAATCAGACAATAACGAACTCAACAGTAACTCATTTAAAGGGAGAGAAGTAAGCACCCTAGATACACCTTGGCAGGCAGCCCAAATACACCAACCACCCTCAAGAAACTCTGTCAAGTATTAAAATCTTTGTAATAAATCGACAATGGTGGGTGAGTAAAACTCTATGGTTTGTAATAAATCTCTCTTGTATATTTCTTCTCTAGCAATAACTTCTGAAGTCTAAAAAATAACATGCTCTCCCCAGAGGTGGTTGGGATCATTAAATAGCACCCTACACTACTCACGAGGAAACTCAGTCATCAATGCCTCTGAAAGACATCCCTCATACTTTTATGTCACCAACATTAAATACCTGATGCACTAGTTATCTCCACGTCATAGACATTAAATGCCAAGCTATGGACTTTGCCTAACCACTGTGTGTTAAGGGGCTGTTGTCACAGAGGTGGCTCGCTAACTGTCTGACAACCCCAAATACCATGGTGGTTTACTCAAGTGAAGATTTGACATTGTCTAGCTGGCTAGTGACATCACCTTTAGTAGATATGACATTAAGTAGAGGGCTGTTTGGTACGCAACCCAACACCCGATGGAACTCAAAGCTGCTCCACCCGAGGTTCCACGATAAGGGTCCTTCAGTGTTTTTGCCAGGTGTATCTAAGATGGTCGGGACAAGCCCCAATGGTTCCTCACTTCTTAATCCTCCAAACCAAGTCCCTCTAAAGTTCCCACGGTGAGGTAATTCGATAGAGCATGAAAGCTCTCCCAGGCCCTGCCAAGTCTGGTTTCTCGCGAGTACCGTTTGACCTCACGCTAAGAATCATTATTCTTGTTACATTATTACAATCGTTATAACTCATAGTCAAGATAAACAAATATACAATATGACTAACTAACACAGCAATCTAAAGTATGAGATTCCACGCCAAGCTTCCTTACTTGAGTTGCCTCGCTTGAGCTGCCACACTTGAGTTACCACGTTAGGCTGCCTTAATCCCAAACACTGTTGTTATTGGGGGATTATCCCTAATCTCAGGATTACCTTCAATCCCACTCTACACAACTTAAGGAGGATCATTGGACAGTAGGTGTCCAGTGGAACTTTGCAGATACCTCCTGTGGATGTGAACGAGAACCCACTTCCAGCTCATCATTATGTCGCTGCCAATATTGTAGTAGCGTATGATCAAGAATCAACCTAAGACGTGATGGAGTGGGAAAGTGATGAGATAATATGTGAGGAGTTGGGAAGGCAATTACTGAGAAGCAAGAAGAGAAATGGGACGGAAAGCAAGAGAGAGGAGTGGTTTTTCACCCCAGACCAAAAAGAGGAGGGATATGAATAACTCGAGCAGGTCAACCTCCTAGAGTGCTAGGTGGATGTCGTCCTTGCTTTGGATTTGGGGAGGGGGGGCATCTGAGGTAGAATACGTTTGCAATGCCCAGACATATGAAGTGGATCTTGATTCTAAAAGCGAAGCCATAGCGAGGAGCCCCAAGTTCAAATGGTTCTTGGACCAAATAGGAGTAAAATATGACACCAGGGTAGTCATAACAATAAAATTCTTGGAGGAGGTACAACATAGAGGAGACTCCTCACTGAATTGGCAGGATGATCAAGAGGCATACTTTAAAGGGTTATTTTCTGAGCCAGATAGGCAGGTGCCTCACTTCCACAAACGCCCGCTATATATCATAGCTATGATCAATGGAGTCTCATTTCAAAGAGCTTTAATGGATAGAGGAACATCTATTAATATTCTGCCAATCGGCACGTTATATGAAATAGGGATTGATCAATAGAAGATAGGTCCTGTACCACTGATGATATCGGGATTCGACAGCACCGGAATGCAATCCCTCGGATATGTGAATGTAGGAATTAAGTTGGGAGATTTTATTTCCCACATCAAATTCCATGTCATCAATGCTAATATAAGCTACCAAATAGTCATTGGGAGGGTATGGATGCATACCCATGGAATAGTGCCCTCAACCTACCATTAGTGTGAAAAGGCTAACATACGAAGAGAAAGATCATAATTAAAGACATGCAAAAGCCTTTTTACATTGAGGAGGACCATCTGGTAGACACAACATTCTATACTGAACTAGACGAGGAAAGAAATAATTCTACGAGAAAGCTCGAAGAAAAGAAAGTGGTTGGAGGAATTGCCCAATCATGGAAATCTGTACATGATTAATTGGGGGAGGGTGATTCCCCACATAGCAAAAGTCAAGAGGAAGGTGGAGGAGGTAGTTAAACCTCCTCAAACCTAAAAAAAAGTGGTCCTACCCAATGGAAAATTTATCTACCATTTATAACGATTTGCGCGGGTGGTGTTCTGGGATGAGAGCACCGACCCGATGCCAGAATATTTTGTTGTGGATGAATCCCTGAGCATATTGAGGAACCACAAGAAGATCCAGAATGAATGAATGGTGGACATAGGGAGTAACTACAATAATTGGAGGAGATCAACCTAGGGATGGAAGGGGATGAAAGTAGACCCATTCTAATCTCCAAGAGTTTGAGCCCAAAATAGAAGGAAGAGCTGGTGGGCCCATTCAAAGAGTTCAGTGATGTATTTTCTTGGAAATTCACACAAATACTAGGGACATACCCAAAGTGATCTCTCATAGATTGAATGTTCTTCCCAACACTGTCCCAATCAAGCAAGCAACAAGCACGTACAAAGCTGACCTTGATCTGAAGATAAAAGCAGAGGTAGATAAGCTATTGGAAGCAGGGTTCATCAAGCCTATTAAAAATCCCATGTGCCTCTCTAGCATTGTGCCAAAGGTAAACAAAGATAAGAGACAAATTTTGGATCTATGAGAGCCTATTAAAAATCCTGTGTCGCCCCAATTTTCCCAAAGGTCACAGACTAAGAACTAGATAAAGGAGGGCCCTAGAAATGGCTCCTCGCCTCAATTTATACAAAGTTCACAAGAATAGAAGTTATTCGAGGAGGCTCCCTAGAAAGGTCTCCTCGCCCCAATGGACTCCAAGTTCACAAGTATTGAACTTGGGTGAAGAAACCCACCAAGAAGGGCTCCTCGCCCCAAAATGATCAGATGTCACAAACTTGGAATTTGGGCAAGAAGTCCCATTAGAAAGATCTCCTTGTCCGAAATAACCCAAAAAATAATAGAAATGAAGTTTGCGAGAGGAGACCCAACAAAAGTGGATACTCGTCCCAAATATTCCAAAGTCACAATAATGAAGTATGAACGAGGAGTCCCACCATGAGGACCTCCTTATCCCTAGAAATACTTCTTCTTATAGATAAGGATAAAAGGTACATTGAATGCACTATCCCTCACCAACCCCTCAATTTTGGCACCCCAAAAGTTCCAACTCAGCCCTAGTGTCGAAGTATAAATTGGCCCCCTAGGTAAGGTCAAGTTAGATACACAACTCAAGTTATATCATTACTCTATTAAAATCACCTCAGATACCTGGTGTTTCTCTCCATGGTCTCTTTTTCTAAGTGTTGAGTTCTCTGTTCCTTCACTCCACCGTGAAACCATGATTCTGAGGAGTTTTTTTGAGAAAAAAATACTATTATTGTAATGACGATCATCTTCCCTTAGGGAGCAGTTCATACGTTGGTTCCATTTGTACCAGAAGGAGAAGGTTTTACCAGGTGCTGCTCTAGAAGTTTTGGAAAACCTTGAAGACAAAGTCCATTAGAGTGGGTCATGCCTCACCCTTTATAGTTTTTCATAAACCCCAGTAAAGCTACCCTCCTACAGTGATGATGATAACACTGAGAATGCAAGCACCAGCAATCCGGTACTAGAGATACAATATGGGGAGAATGAAATGATTCTGTCAGGCTTCTGAGTTAAATCACTTCCACTCCTAACAGGGGATGATTTCATAGATAGAGTCTGTCTAGAGCATAACCCTCACGGTAATGTCAACGTGATACACATGTTCAAGAATATGCACTTCATACCCAAACTGGGGATGGAACGATGACAACAAGTAATACTAGAACCCATCATATTAAAAAAGGCCTTTCCTCCTTATGACTGGGTTATCAACTATCATCAGATGAACTTAGAATGCTTTGCCAACCTGGGTTTAAGAGAAGGCTAGAAGGTGATAAGACTGTCTCAGGAGAATCCTTGAATGGAAGATTTATCAAAGAGGGTGAAGATTTCCCTTTTTCTGGATTTCTCGAACCGTGGTATGATCATGTGTACAAGTAGATGAAGCAAGGAATGGGTATCTTCTTCCAAGATAGTTGTTCATGGATCGAAAGTTCCTAGCATCATGTGCAATCGCTCATTGAGATGACCATAAATGTTACCAGAGATTTTGTGGGGAGTAACTCTGAGGATTCGTTCAACTTGCAGACATTGGGAATGACACTATACATGATCCAATCAGGAACCACATCATCGGATCCATCCATCTTGATTAAAGATGCTGATACACCCCTCCTCTATTGGAATTCTATACCAGTTCAACCCGCTGAAATGCAACCCAACCCAGATGTTCATCCCAATTCTAAATCTTTTGTTATTCCTCCTTTTTATGATCATAATTTAATCGTGACCTCCTTTAATGAGGTTCTCAATGTTATTTTTCGCAATAGTGAAATAAATGATTATTTTGAGTATCTTGTTGTGCCTTACATTAATTGTCTTGATTTTAATCAAACTCTTGATGATGATGATTTTTCAAATGAACAATTATTAGTTGATCTTAATAAGGTTAATAATAAACAACAAAACTGCGTTTAAATTAATAAAGATGAAACTATTGTGTATAGTAGACAACTAAGCGAGATTAGGTTAGGGTTCACCCTTGACGAGCATGAGCATGTGCAACTCGAAGAATTACTGAAAGAATTTATCGATGTCTTTCGAGCTCGTTCAACATAAGATTTTGACTCTCCCAAAATGAAAACCGATCAAATGGAAACTACAAAAGCTCCATACTGAATGGTCGCTCAAGGTTAAGGAAGAGGTGGTCAAATAGTTGAATGTAGGCATCATTCGGTTGATCAAATATCCCAAATGGTTAGCCATTATCATACTCATGCCGAAATCACGAGGAAAGGTTCACATGTGCATTGATTATAGAAATTTGAACAAGGTCTCTCCAAAGGATGATTACCAATTACCCAATATCGATATGATTGTGGGTTATACGGCTAGTAATGCTCTTAAGTAATTCATTGATGTGTTTGTCGGATACAATCAAATCAATATGCACCCTAATCATCATAAAAAAATGCATTCATCACCCCCAGGGAATCTTCTATTACATAGTTGTGCCATTCGGTCTAAAAAATGCAATGGCTACCTACCAAAGGGCTGCCATAACCATCTTTCATGATATGATACACAAAGAAGTCAAGGTCTATGTGGATTATATGATTATCAAGTGTAAAACTCAAAAAGGTCATGTTCCCGCTCTTCGAAAGTTCTTCAAGCGGTTGCGACAATAACAAATGTGACTAAACCAACAAATATTTGTCTAAAGGAAAGATATTAGGATTCATAGTTTGGAAGAAGAGGATTTGAATCATATCCTGCCAAACTGAAAGCAATACTCGAAATGACACCACCCCAGACGAAAAAGGATGTCCCAAGATTCTTATGAAAATTATAATATATCAGTCGGTTCATCAGCTAGTTGACTTTAATTTGTGAACCCATCGTCAAACTCCTTTGGAAAGATTCCACCAAGGTTTGGAACGAAGCCTGTCAAGAAGACTTTGACTGAATCAAACACCGACCTCCATTACTCATGCCACCACAACCTATCTCCCCTTACTCATATACTTAACCGTAATAGACACCACAACTGGGACATTGCTATCCCAATAAATTTAAGAATCCCGCAAAGAGATGTCCATCTACTATGCTAGTTGTAAAGTGCACAGATACATGTGTCACCCTTATCTGGGTCACTAAAAAATTATGGCACTATATGCTCGCTTTTCCCATTAGACTTGTGTACCGAATGGATCCTAAAATACCATCTCGAGAAACCTTCCCTCTTTAGAAGAATGTCCCGTTGGTTAATGATGCTATCCGAATTCGATATTGTATATGTCACACAAAAAGCCATGAAAGGAAGATCCATCTTTGACTACTTTGCTGACTACCCTATGGAAGAATCCGATGTTTGGATTTTTGAGTTCCCGGATGAAAATATCCTTTCCACCTCCCAAGAAGACCTCTGGTGGCAAATGTTCTTTAACGGTGATGCCAACAAGAAATGGTATGAAATGGGATACTACTAATAGCCTCTGATGACTCTCACACTCCCATTTCCATCAAGCTATATTTTCCTTACACCAATAACATGATCGAATACGAGGCATGCACAGTAAGACTTAAAGTAGCTCTCAAGAAAGGAATCAAATGTATAGATGTCTCCGAGGACTCTGCCCTCATCATCAACTAGGTCCTTAGAAGATGAAAAGTCAAAGATGAGAAGCTCTTACCCTTCCACGCTTACCTAGAGGAGCTAGCCTCCCAGTTCCAAGATATCAGCTTCCACTACTTGCCCCGAGCAAGGAACAACTTAGCCGATGCCCTCACTACCTTGGACTCCATGGTCGATATGCCCAAAGGAATAATGATGGCCCGTTTCCTAGTTTAAAATCAAGCTAAACCAACCCACTACTACCACAGTGAACTAGTTATAGAATAAGATCCTAATATGTCCAAATGATGGTACTATGACATTTGGCACCTCCTTAAACACGATAAGTATCCCCAAGATTCTAACAAGAAAGACCGAGCAACCCTCCGCAAACTGGTTGCCCAGTACATTATCTGCGATGAAGCACTATTCAAGAGAAACTTTAAAGGAACCCACTTACACTGCATCACAAGGGCCGACATTGAAGAAATAATGTAAAAATTCCATAGCGGGGAGTGCGGACCCCCCAACATGAATGGCCATATGATCGCCAAGAAGATTATATGTCAGGGTTACTATTAGACTACTATGGTTCAAGATTTCATTGTCAATGTTCAAAGATCCCTTAAATGCTAACAATTTTCCAATCTCCAGCACTTGCTTTCGCAGGAGTCATACAACATGACATTTCCCAGGCTGTTGTCCACATGAGGCATCGATATCATAGGGAAAGTTACACCCAAAGAGTCCAATAGGAAGGATTTCATCTTGGTTGCCATTGATTACTTCACCAAATGGGTCAAATCCGAGTTATACGCAATGCTAAATGTTGAAAAGGTAGCCAAGTTAATTAGAAATAACATTATTTATCGATACGAGGTGTTATACGAGCTAGAGTCAGATAACGGGTTACATTTTGAGTCAAAAGTCACAAAATTGGTCGATGAGTACAAGATTCAGAGACATAAATATTATCCCTACAGACCATAAACCAATGGTGGAGTAGAAGCCACCAATAAGAACCTCAAAGCAATCATCAACAAGATGACCAAGAGTTATCGAGATTGGGCTGGTTGGATCCCTTATACCCTATGGGTCTATCGCACTTCAGTTCGAGCATCTACTAGGGATAACCCACACTCTCTGGTATATGACATGGAAACTTTCCTACCCATTGAACTAGAATTACCTTCGCTATGCATCATGCTTGAAAGAAAAGTCAACGAGGAAAACTGGCATCAAAGACGTCTTAACGAGTTTTTGCTCTTAGATAAAATAAGGCTAAATCCTTTATATCACATACAAGGGTACCATCAACGAATAAAGAGATCATTCAATAAGAGAGTTAAGGACCATGGTGTCTAAGAAGGGGATTTATCCCTCAAAGAAATCATAGAGCCTCTCTAGGACCCCAACGGGAAATTCAAGCCAAAATGGAGTAGCACCTACAACGTGAAGAAGATCATATCCAGTGGCGTCACTATGCTCACTGACCTTGATGGAGAAGAGATGGTGCATCCAGCCAACCTAGACCGTCTCAATAATTCTAACCTTAGTCTGAAATCTTGGCGCGATACGACTCCTCTCATCTCCCTTCTATTTTAAAAGAAAAATATTCATTTCCCTATACTCAGAACTACGTGGGGCCTAATCCTCTAAAAATCCTTTTGCTTTCGAAAATGAAACTCAGAAAATTTTCAAAAACCCATAGGTGCGTAGGAACCTCTTACGCTTTACATGAGCACGACCCCCTTCTTTTTCATAAAATGATATTCTTTTCTTACCTCCAAGAATGAAAGTTCTTTCATCATTTACATGAACAAAAGGATTATGTATGCCTTAGCGATTGGTATAGATAATTAAATGAAAAACTCATCAAGAGGCACAATAATATGACTAAAATCCATTTTTTTATTTTAATATGGGTAAATTCGATACGATTACAAGAAATATCAGCGTAGGGAGTCAAATGACTACCCTCTTACCAACCTAGCTGTCCTCAAAACCAAACCAAATTACTACTAAAAAAGCTAACCAAACCTCCCCAAATTTATTCCCACAATAAAATATAAACAAACACATAACCATCACAAAAGCATCACAAATACTACCAGCTTCACAAAAAACCCTACCCGTAGTTATAAAAAGATCTTGCCCCATCATCACTTATATCTTGAGGCCTCCAACCTTCTCCAGCTTGGATAGTATGCCAAAGGCACTCCATGGAACGATAAGTTCGGATCATATTAGAGGAAACCACTATTCCCCCTTCCATGGTGTCGAACTTAGAAACATATTTATACCTGATCTCCTCGACAAACATCTTAACCACTATGATCCTCCACAATCATTTCACGTAATCCCCAGAAATTTTCTAAACCCCACTAATAGATTGGGAAGGACGGATCTACAGCCGAAGATTCTCCCACGAAGAGCCCATCCTCATGCACATGCCTTCCATCAACATTTTCATAGGGAAGAAGTCTAGAATACAAGAACACACAATCTTCTCCCATCAGACTTGGCGCAGGAGAAGCTAGGGAAAATATAAAGAAGTTTGATGGGGTCCAATTAACTGAACATACTGGTATTTCTCCAGTTCCAAAATGGGATCCAACTCCTCCACCAAGGTACTAACCATCATAGACATCGAACCCTATGATCCATAAACTAGTTTGCCCAGTTCTCGATGTTCGGGAAAAAGATGATGAAATAGTAAGTGAAGAAATTCGGCACAACTGCCATGGGATATTCAGGGGGACATCCAAACGGAATCTCTCAGATAACCACATGAATAACATAATAGGGCTACCTCTCAAAAAATCAGAATGCCCTTTCCTCCAAGCACCTATATCGTTTAAGGTCTCTACCAGTATCACCTTCGCAGAATTGAGTCGATATGACATCTACACTATAATAACAGTGAATTAAGGGTCTCCCACCAGGTCCCCAGTCACCAACAGTATTTTCGAAGTTAAGCCAAGAGCAACAAATCCAACATGAGTACGGTCTCTTTAAATAACATATTCAACACAATTTAATGAAGGTGACAAGCCCCACCTTACAAACAAACTTTCTATCCCCTCATCCATATACCAACAAAGTCGCTAAGACCTTCCTCTATTCAAGAAAATTCCAAAAAACTCATTTTTCCTAATTTTTCTCCAAAGGGAAGCTCTTTTTCAACCAAGTCTCTGAGGCCATCTTCTACTCAAATATGTTCAAAAAATTTCAAAAAACATACTTGTTCTACTTTTTCTCAAAATAAAAACTGCACAACAAATTAGAGTGCATGTAGAGTAAGCCACTAAATCAAGATAATGAAACAAAATATGGATCTCCTTTTGCCCCTTTGAATCTCTTTTTAGGTGCAATGCTACTACATTAAGCATGCAATATGGTCAAATGCAAAGCTCCCACACTCAATTATGAATATGCAAGGAATCCCAAAGGTAAAGAAACAGAATTAGATGTCACCTCATCTGCCCCATAACCCTTCCTAGGTACCAGACCTACCCGAACACATGCACCATCAACCGCCGCATCCAGAGGAGCCATCCCTTAAGGGTAAAAGTTCACCCTCATTCATAACAGAGATTCAACAATGCTACCTAATGCAGCCTACCCCACCTCTGGCGTCACCCTCAGCATACGATCCACCTCTATTTAAAAACCCTAGCAATCAATCCCCAGGACCTGCTGAACCCCTACATATACTAATCGATACTATCCCTTCCCCTTCCCTAGGCAGTCCAAAAAATCTTACCACTGCTGTTTGTTAACTCCCACTACTTGTCAGTCGGTAACCCCCTAAAATTTCATACAAAGATCCACCCCCCCCAAAAAAACCCAGACAATCCCGAAAATTCGTCAAAAAATTCCTAAAATTACCCAATGAATATCGAAACAATTTTTCACAAAAAATAAATTTTCAAGTTCCACAAGTCCCCAACGGGATTAATACCACATTTTTATCCCCAGTGGGATACCGAGAACTTCAAACTCAACAGATATCAAAAGCTCCTCAGTAGAGCTACCCAAATTAAACGTTAGCCCTGAAACATTCCAAATTTCCCCCAGCAAAGTTAAAGGCCTTAACCAGGCATCTCTCCCCAACAACACATTCCCTGCGAATCCCAAGACCTCAAGTCATTTAAACTATTTCCTAAGAAAAATTTCCGGACTAAAATTTTTAGCTTCCCCAGTAAGAATATTGAAAAATAAATAATCCCCAGACATATGTCTCTTCTATAGTAGAGCCTATAAAAATGTAAAACAAAGACTCCCCAGATATAGAACCCCTACATTACAACTTAAGGTCATTAGAAGATACCTCGACCCTCAGAATTGGTCACTCGCACTTAAGGTCCTAGGAATTGACCTCGACCCTCAGAATTGGCCCTCCCACTTAAGGTCCTCATAATAGAACTCAACCCTCAAAATTGGTCACCACAACTTAAGGTCCCCATAATTGACCTCAACCCGTAAAATTGGTCGCTCCACTCAAGGTCCTTAGAATTAACCTCGACCTGCAGAATTGGTCGCTCAACTTATAGTCCTCAGAATTGAACTTGACCAACATAATTGGTCGCCACAACTTAAGGTCCTCAAAATTTACCTCGACTCGCATAATTTCTCGTCGCTACTTAAGGTCCGAAAAATTGACTTTGACCCCCAGAATTGGTCACCATAACTTAAGGTCCACAGAATTGACCTCGACCCATAGAATTGATCACCAAAATGTAAGGTTCACAGAATTGACCTCGACCCACATTATTGGTCACTCCACTTAAGGTCCTCAGAATTGACCACGACCCTCAAAATTGGTCACTTCACCTAAGGTCCTTAGAATTGACTCGGACCCTCAGAATTTGTGGCTCCTAGATTAGGTCCTCAGAATTGACTTGGACCCTGAGAATTGATCTCTCCACTTAAGGTCTGCAAAATTAACCTCGACCTGTAGAATTGGTTGCTCTCAACTTAAGGTCCTCCGAATTAATCTCGACCCTTAAACATGGTCGCTCTTATCTTAGGTCCGCAGAATTGACCTAGGCCCTCAGAATTGGTCGCTCCCACCTTTAGGTTCTCAGAATTGACCTCTCTAGTATAATCGATCATCCCCAGCATTACCTTATGTACTAAGCATCGACCTCTACCCTTTGAATTGGCTATCCTCGTCCCTTTTGGTCCACATAATCAAGCTCCTTCCCTAAGTATCATGTGGTGTCTATTTGACTGCTCTTACTTGTTCCAAGCTCTACCATTGAGGGGATCTATATAAACCACATTATAGGACCCTTTAAGTCCCTCCTTAGGTCTCTATCACTTCCTTATTCACAAAATCCCTAGGTCATACTCCAAAAACTAATATGGAGGCCACTGGGCACTCTCGAGCCCCAATTTGACCCCAATCAACTTCATATTTAGAGTGAAAGATAAATGAATCCTATAAGGACACTGAGTCCCCTTTCCAATGGTTTATCCCGTGCACAAATCAACATAACGGTTTTGATAAACGAACCATTTTATTAACAAAAATTGATCTAGAAGCCACCGGGTACTCCCGGGACCCTGTTTGATGTCAATCAACTTCATTGTTAGATCAAAAACTAAATGGCACCTGGAAGGGCATTGAAATCCCTTTCCAATGGTCAACCCTATGCACAAAATGGCATAACCATTCGGATGAATGATCCATTTTCTCCTAAAAATTGATCCGGAGGCCTCGAGGCTCTCCCGCTGTATTTGACCAAGGTTTAACCTTTAGCTCCAATGAGACTAAATGAATCTTTATAGGAAATATAATACACTTTCCAATAGTCCACCCCGTGCACAAATTAGCCCTACGATACGGATGAATGAACTGTTTTACTCCGAAAGGTCACCAGACACTTTTGAGCCCCGTTTGACCAAAGTCAACTCTCCGAACCTAGAAAATCTGTTTGAAAAGTTAAGTAACTAATATAAAATTTCCGACAGTCTGACTCATGTACGATTTTGACTTATGATTCGAATGAACGATCCATTACCATCCGACGATCTTCCGTCCAAAGGACCGACGGGGCTTCCGAGCCTCGTTTGACCTAAAGTCAACTCTCGAACCCGGGAGTGGCCTAAATGACTCTTAATGGTATTTGAATAAACTTTGTAATAATATGCCCCGTGTACGATTTGGATTTATGAATAGCATTCTACGAATATTTTTTTGAAAAAATTTGCACAAGACTGACGATTGGCATGTCCATTTCCCTACTAATCGACAGCGTGTTTAGGGTCACCTGATGATTGGTAGGGATAGGTATATGACGATCATCAGTCTCCCTACCCTATAAAAGGAGGGCATGAGCTCACTCTCAGGACACACATCATATCCATCAATATCGGTGATCTCAGTAACATTCTCTTGCAATCAGTGAAGTTTTCTTATGTAAAATCCCTTTCCATCTTTCATTCCTATCATATTCATACCCCAATTTTGAAAAATATCCTTATCACTCATACAAAATTCATCCCAACATTCAAGGGATCTCATTAAGGATCAAGATCAAGCCTCAATTCTCCAAAGAAGGTCCAAATATACTTCTTTCTCTTTAAATTACTTTAGTTTCGCATTAGTTACATAAATTATTAATCTAGCTTTTACTTAGGTCATATACATTAACATCTCATCCTTTATTAGTTATATTTCACATACTTTATTTTCTATAAAAAAACCAAAATAAAGAAAAAGATGGTTACACCTATAAATTCCAACGAGATTATTCACCACAATTTCTCGAAACTAAAAATATATTTTCTACACACACACATATATATATATATATATATATATATATATATATATATAATAAACTCCTATTTGAATTTATGGGATAAACCCCATCCTTGTGATGCATGCAAATTACGTGGACTTCGATGCCTTTATAGGCTATGTAGGCATTTCGGACTAAAGCCTGAAACTCGAGTCCAAATTTCTAATTTTTCAATTTTCCAATTTTTATCTTTATTATTTTATCTACATACCATACTTTTGATTCATATTTGCGTTTTATCTAAAAAATACTATCGTTTCATTGTAATGATCAATATCTTGATAAGAGCACACATTATATTTTCTAATTATTATTTTGGGAACTTTCCTTTGGATGACCTCACTCCATCTGTTCCATGATATTGGTCGACCAATTCTGATCTCCATTTATATATACACGCACACGCACACACACACACACACACACACACACACACACACACTTCATGAATAAATTAAGAAAAATAATAATATAAGCCCATTAGAGACCGAGAGGGCGGGATGGGTACCTAAAACTTTCTCATTCCATAACTTAGCCCCCGAACCTCTAAACTTTTAGTTTCATAAGCAATAGTTTGTCTTTGATTCCTCTCTCTCGATGCAGTGACATGTTATTTTTCATATTTTGTGCAAAATAGGTTGGTGACTCCATCTCTTTACATCACCCCACATCGATGACGGCCGAAGCGCTCCAAAAGAACAAGCATGAGACCTTCTCCATCACTTCGAATGCGCGTGCGTGAGCACCGGGAACCCCCATTTCACTAATATATCATTATTAATATTCTTTAGGCTTTATTTGTACTCGCCTCCAATTTCACAGCCGTACTTCAAGGACAAAATTTTCAATTGAGTCCATTGTATGTTTTTGACTTATTCCCGGAACAAAACATTATTTTTATATCTTAGGTAGATTTTTTATTGTCATGATCAAACACATTCTTTGACATAATGTTTATTGAAGACATAGCAGCCAAACTTCAAAGTTAAATCAAGTCGAGTTTAATGGTGCATATTTCTCGTCTTCATTCAGATTGCATTCTGAGATCTCTCAGGTATGAATAAATAATGTTTATGGGACTCAAAAAGTCTTTTAGGATGTCATTTTATATATAAATGTTTGTAAAATGTTAAAATTTTTTTTAAAGAGTTTTAACTTCGTTTATTCTGAGATAAGGATTGCTGAGATTATATGAATCCTTTCCATGTGTTCAGAATGATCAAACGACGTTCACAGTCGTTCTGACTGCATCGGGATGTTGTTTAAACTACATGGATATATCGTTTAAATGATATTCTCATCTAGCTCTAAGGATGACCTAACTTAATTTTTCTATTTAAGGCGCGTTTCACTCGAAATTTTGTAAGTTGCAGAACAAGAAAAGCAGTTTACAATCAGTACATTTTCTGCACAAGTTTTCTAAGGGTTTCAAAGATAAAAACATCCTTAGTGTTTAAAGATCTGAGCTTTTATTCACATATGCTATAGAGATCTTTATTTTCGCCATTGGTGTTTTTTCATCCGTAGTGAACAACCTAGTTGTTTTCAGTGAGAAATGAAGGAGTTCATGTTCAAAATCATAGATGTTGTCAAGCTGTATCGGTGGACACTGAGGCATTTGTGGACGCATGTGATGTGGACATGTATCATAGACGGACTTCTGCGTAGACAATGTGGAGGAGTGGTTGAAGGATCAGAGGAGCATCAAGATTTTTTGGGGGATCTAGTCGTTGAGTTAGTATATTATCTATACTTTGTAATACCTCATCACCGTGATTGTCTAGCTTGGGCCATCCAAGGTTTTTTCCCTTAGTGGTTTCCTCATACATCCGGAGTCGCTTTTGTGAACTTATTTATTTTACTTGCTTTAATCATCTAGATGCATGTTTAGGTTTAAATAATATTAAATTAGGCTTAACTAAAATTGGTTCAGATACTTGGTGCATATAAAATTTGGAAAAGAGCTTGTAAAAAAGAAAGTTGTTTTTTTTGGACATCCTTAAAACTCATTCGAAACAAAAAGAGGCCTACAAATTGGTATTAGATCTAGAAATATCTTTTTTTGTTTGTTGATCCCTTGTGTTTTATAAGGATGGATTTCAAAAATTTGGAATGTTTTTGAGCTCCTATTTTTATGGCACAAACTATGCTTATTGGAAAATGCGAATGAGAAGTGCTTTGAAATCAATTAATGAGTGTGTATGGTTTGTGGTTGAAAAAGGTTGGACACCACGGATCACATGAGAGGGTGAGACCACAACTTTAAACACGTTGAGTCATGGATCGAAGTTAAATATCGACTTGCACTTTACAACTCAAAAGATCCTCACGTTTTTTCCTCACATGTCACACCGGAAAACTATAGTATGATCATGACGTGTGAAACTTCGAAAAAGGATGGGGATATGCTTGAACTTACACACGAGGGTACTAACACTGTCAGGGCATCTAAACTTCAAAACCTCACTACATAGTTGAAGAAGATTAAGATGTTAGAGAGTGATTCATTTGACAGTTTTTACGCTAGGTTACCCAATATTGTCAACTCATTTTTTAATTTAGGAGAGAAAATACCGGACAATCGAGTCATAAAGAAAATATTAACGTTGTTGCCAAGTATATTCGATGCAAAGGTGACCATTTTGAACTCCTTAGGTATGATTCAATCTACGAAACTTGAAGAGATTATATGTGACTTACCAACCTATGAAACCGATATGTTTACCACCTAGCAAGTGGCAAAGAAAGAAAAAGGCATTGCTTTGAAATCCTAGAAGGAGGAAACTAAAGTTTCAAATAATGATTCCGATTCTGATCTTGAGGATGTATCTTTGTTGGAAAAGAAGTTCAAAAGGATTCTTAATTTCCAAAAACAATCGAAAGATGCGAAATGACTTGAGAAATCCAAGACCAAGTGGGTTTATCCCTCCCCTAAGGAAAAGAGTGAGAAAGTTAAGAGGTATGAGTCGGATAGGTGTTTTGGGTGTGAGGGGTATGGTCATAAGATTGTCGAGTGTCCCACTAGACTTAAGAAAGAGGGCAAGGAACCGATAGCATATAATGCCACCTTATGTAATAGTGAATCGAAAGAGGGAGAGAGTTCCCCCATTGAGCGTAACTTTGTTACGTTCATGGCATGTCATGTGAGCGATGATGATAAATCTTCCCATGAAGATTCTCATGTGCTTGACACTTTCGAAGCCGTTGAGTGTGAATCCCAAATGAGTGAGGGTAAATCTAGTGCATAAGAGGAGATTAATGTAGGAGAATTTCAAGTTGCCTTTAGTGAGTTGTTTGCGAAAGCGATAAAGGTGAAAAAGGCAAACTTGAAATTGCAAGCCAAGTTGAATGAGCGTGCCATAGAAAATAATGATGCTTTGATTGAGGATATTAAGGCACAGGATAAGACTCTTAAAGAGAAACTAGAATAAGTTGATAATGAGAGAAAAAATCTTTATGGTTTGATGGAGGCTTTAAAAAAATAGGTTCTAGAGTTTGAGGAGTCTAGGCATGTGATTGAGTCTAGGATTAGTGAGTTAGGGGAGAGATTGAAAGACTCGAGTAAGGTGAAGTTTAATTTGGAGGCTAGATTGATGAGGTTAGATAGGATGTTAGGCACCATGCAAATTATGGGAGATAGGTTTGGTATAGGATACGATGCTAGAGTTGTTCCCATTTACAAAGCCTATACCATTTGTGTGAGAGCGTCAACTAGGAATGTTAGCAGAGGTCAACATTTTGGTAATCATTCCTATCGTGTTTACACTTATTCCCATTACGGTAGGAAAGGTCACCTTGGATGTTTTGGCTATGACTTTAGGAATGCTCCTAGGAAGTTTAGGAGTAAGTTGATTTCGGTTCCAAAAACCCCATGCATAATTTCACACCTACATGGGTTAGGGAATCGGACCTTAGAGGCTTTAGGAATTAAACTTCATGCACTACACCAAAAATAACAATTTGGCACACCCTGATATTAAAATTTTGACACAGTTTAAAACTGTGCCAAATTCTAGCACACTTTAAAACAGTGCCAAAATTTGGCACTGTTTTAAAGTGTGACAAAATTGAGTACATTTGACTAAAATATAAAATACCCTAAAAAAATCATTATTCAAAAATGAGTACACTTGCCAAAATTGAGCTCTCCCGCTCTCTCATTCCCGCTCATCCTCTCTGCTTCGATTTCTCTCTCTCTCTCTCTCTCTCTCTCTCTCTCTCTCTCTCTCTCTCTCTCTATCTCTCTATCTATCTATCTATCTATCTATCTATCTATCTATCTATCTATCTATCTATCTATCTATCTATCTATCTATCTATCTATCTATCACTCCCGTCATCTCAGCTTCTCTCTCTCGACTCGACACTCTGTCACTAATCTTTGGCGATCGCGATTTGCTCTGCAAAGGTATTCGAAAAATGCCAAAGTTAGGGTTCAAAGTATTTTTGGAAAAGTATCATATTTGATCCTAGAGTTTACGCAATCCATGATTTTAGTTGTGTCTTGTATTTTTAGGGTTTTATATATACATTTTTAAATATTTATTGTGTTTTTATAATGTGTGAGTTTTTGGTACAAATTGAATGTTGATAATGAAAGATTCTATTCTTTATCTTTTTTATATTATAGTTATGTATCACCTCAATTCTATTTGAAATTTTTGTTATAGTTCATTACAGCGTGGGTCTCGAGGACGGGCCATATTTTGATTCTAGCCGGGAAGAGGGAACTCCTTCCAGGTTCAAATTAGGCCAATGTATGTATCATTTCTTTATCTTATAATTATGTGGTTAAGTTTTAATTAGTTACTATTGCAATTGGCTATTGCTATTTCATTATATATTTGTTTTTATCATTGCTTGATGACAATTTGAAAAATAATATTGTTGTGTATGCTCCAAGTGAAAATGCCACTCTAGATAATAAGAATGACTATATTGGAGATTCTAAATTTTGAATAATTGTAGCAGATTTTTTTCATATTGAGAGGCCCCCAGTAAATGAGATTTTACTTTAGGTTAATGAAGAAGCATAAAAAGTATATGGAATTAGGAAACAATTTTTACTGATTTAAACCCGCTTAAGTTTCTAAAGGGCAAACGCAGTGCACGATTCTTTTGCTATTACAGGGTCTGGGGAGGTTTAATCTTGTGCTTTACAAAGCGTCTATCAGTATATAATGGAATGACGTCAAGATATTGTGTTAAATTCACAAATAACTTATCCAAATTTGCAAATGGTTTATGAAAATCAGACGCAAATTGTAAAAATTATAGATATATTGTTGTAAAGGTGTTAGGGGTGCCTAACTGAAAAAAGAAGCAAATAAAATGGAAAGGGATCACTCCTATCTAATACACATTTTTTGTCTCTTAATGCATATTTAGAAGTTTGACATGTCAGAAGATAAATATTCTCCCTTACTATAATTTTAAGTTGCCACATGTCTATCGCCCAACGGTTCATTGAGGGAAATTGGGAGACCAACAAATGGGTAGGAGATAAATATGAAAGAAAATGATAATTTCATTAATTCTTCAACCGGTCACATTATATTTTTCTTACCAATAGGGTCAATACTTGTTGTCTGTGTAGATAAGTTCACAAAAGAAGAAAATAGGTGTTATTGCTCCAAAGCTCTTTGTACAGAGATTGAAGAAATGAAATGAGATTTTTCGTAGCTATATGCACCAGGTATGTAATCAACATGGAAAAATATCTGACACATACTGATACCCGATTTATACTAAAGCTTGACTCACCAGACACTTTTCTAATGCAATATTGCAATTTCAATGATAACTAACTAGTACTATATCTGTGAATGGGTCAAGTTTCTCAAGTTTTGACTCACTTTTTTTTAAACAAGGAGAATTTAAACTCCATAGCCTAACGGGCTCAACTCGAATTAGGCTTGATTAATCAATAACCATTCCAAGGTAGCATAAAAGTCAAGCAACTCGAGTTCACATATTATTGGTTGCATTAGATGATCATTCAAGATTAGTTTGTGAAATGAAATCCAAACTCAAGATTCATTTAAAGTACATTAAGCTTTTCAATCCTATCTTGAGAAACTTACTATTAGTTTGGCTTATTTACACTCCTAACCAATCATACACATACATTGCAAAAAAAAGGGATGCTTAGAACTGATAATCAACAAGACTCATTATTTCTATAGTTGACCAAACACAATGATTATGGAGAGACATTCATTAGTCCCCTGTTTAACCTATATTCTTAGGTTAGTACCACTATTATTATTTTAGATTAGAGGTGGTTTGGGGTTGATAGGCTAATCATGTTTGTCATAAAGCGACAGTTAGTTTTCTGTAGTTGGTACGAGGTTATGAAGTATAATAACATAACACTATATGTCTTATATAACCTTTCTCCATGGAAATGGATGGGCATACACGATGTATCACTGTTAATTTATTGATTTAGTGAACTACTGGGGAGACAACGAGAATCAGCTCACACACAATGAATTTTCATATAAATTTTATATTTTTGTTTATTTGTGTTTGTTAGCTTCTCATGTTTCTTATTCTGTATAAACTCATTATACATCTAATGTAGTTCTATTTTATTAGTGTTTAGTGTCTATTGATTTTTGAAATTTTGGTCCGTTTTGATTACAGTGTTATTGTTATGATGTGGTCCATATGCTCTGTTGGGAATATTGTTCGCTTGATCGAGCTACTCAATAAAATAGTGCATGATTGACCGGTTTCTCGGATTCGGAGGAAGATATCTCATCTAATGATACTAAACATTACTTCTGTGTTCTCCATAGACCTCCAGTTGCATCCAAACATGGTTTGAATTGAACCCCCATCATTCCAAATACAAACCCGTCGGCCTCGGTAAGTTCATTAGGTGTGATGAGAGGTACATCAAACTTTGGAGGTGCACTCATTTTTCGTAGAATATATACACAATGTATACTGTCCATAGAATATATACACAATGTATACTGTACATAGTATACATAATTTTTTTTTAGACTAGGAACCCCAGAAATTTTATTAAAAAAGAGAATAGGGGGAAATCCTCTCCTCGGTGGATACAAGTAAAGGATATACCCTTACTTCCTACCCAACACGTTACTTCCTAGTCAATCCCGTGGATGGGAAACCCACCTGGTATCTTTTATATTGTTCTTTACTATCTTCGGTAATTCTTCAAAATTGGAAAAGCTCATGCTCATACAGTTATCCACCCTCCCGTTATCCACGCTAATTGTCGATCTATTATTCGCTATATGGTTGGTTGAAATTTCCAATACGTATTCTTGAGATCCTCCTTATATCCTAGATTGCATATATCAAATCTTGAGGAGTGCTTCTATAATTTACAATTTATGATTCTAACAAGAGTCATGGAATCAGATTCGAGAAGCATATATTCGAATGCCTTGCTAACATCACTTTGAGCACCATTACGCCAAGCATTAACTTCAGCCGTCAAGTTTGTACCCCATCCATAAAACTCAGAATACCCTAATATAAAGATGAAATTTCTATCTCCAAATACCCCCACCACTCAATCGGGGATTACCGCTGGCAACCACATCACAATTCAATTTAATCCATCCTTTTTACATAGTATACACAATGTACAATATTGTCCATATACTCTCCTGATCTCCTGTATTGGAGTTGTGCTTATTATAACCCCTTCTTTTATGTAGGGATACGCACCGTTCCATCAGCTGGAGCCTTACATAAAGTAGGTTGATTCTAAACCCTTTTTTATATGAAACTACAAGCATTCCACCTCTTTGGATGGCTGGGCAGAGTGAAGAGCACACAATGTAGTTGAACCGACCACATCAAGAATTTACAATAAAATTCAAATAAAAGGACAGTAAATATTCTCTTTAATTAGGACTCAAAATTCTATCATTCTTTCCTCACACAATTGGACTTTTAGCAAGAAATTTCAATGACAGTTTCGTCATTTCATGTCTTTTCTTAGAGCAATATCCATACTACTCCTTGAGTTATACTTCACCTCTTGAGATAATTCGGTATTTAGACTTCCCCTTACATGATAAATAATTAGAACCACCCCATATGACACAATATAATGCACAAGTGTAATTAATGAATGAGTAGGGGTAAGCTTAAGTACCGAATTATCTCACGAGGGAAAAGTAAGAAATTCTAATTTAAAAAACTCTTGAACAAATACATATTCAACTTTGCAAAATACAAAATGAACCTTTAAAAGTAGAAAATTTCTCCTTTCAATAGATAGAGACCCCAAATATCTTTTAAAGATTTTAACATGACTGCGTAATGTCTATACTACATAGTAGGTACGTAATGTCCATACTCCATAATATCTTTTAGGTGTATTTTTTATCTGTGTTTTCGATGCATAACACTTCTATTACATGTTGTTATATATATATAACAACACATATAACAACAGTAATCCTGTTATATCCAAGAGATTGATGGCTCCTTGTACTGATTGATGGTAGTTTTTATTCAAAGACTGTTTGGCAGTCCATCGGGTCACCAAATCCTTCTTCATTTCTATGCAGGACCATTTGGAATCATTCTTTTCCTCGAAATATTTCCATATTTATGTGGAAATTCCTTAATAATTTAGTGGGACCACAAGAAATTCCAGTTGAGGGGTTTAAGAAATTTAGGATTTGGTAACCATTTTCTTATATTTCATTGCCAATTAATGGATTGATTTTTATTAAATAAATGTAAGAATGAGAACTCATTTTCTTCATTTTTCATTGGGTTACTTTGCGTTTGACCACCATTTATTTTCATCATTTTTGATAACTTATATTTTACATGCGCATAAACAATTTATTTTTTTATTTTTTATGCATTACATGTTGCATATTGTATGAGGAGGGATAAGTATAGCCCAAAAGTTCATGGTAATACTTATTGATAATATGACATAACCTCTATTTGTAAGTTAAGGTGGTGATGATAATATGACAATGGACAGTGGAACTCGGAAGCGTGATGACAAAAGCCACAACCACAACCCCAAGATTGGCATTATTGCTTCTTATTCTGATTTATAGTTACTATGACGTGATGATGATATAATAATGAACCATTTATAATAGGATCCCAACACACAAGGACTCGCTCTATATGTTGTTGTTGTGAAGGGGCCTCCCCAGGTAAACTGTTTTTTAACACTACAGTACAATATAATACTAATGTTAGTGAACAAAATATTCAATTGTATATAACTTGAAACTTGTTGATTAGGTTGGAAAGTCTCTTCTAATAAAGTCTCTTGTCAAGCCCTACACGAAGCATAATGTATCGCAAGTTCGAGGCCCCATTACTATCGTGTCAGGTTTAAAACTGTTTTTCAAGTATTATTTCATTAATTTTATTTTATTACTCAAGTATGTTTGGGAATGTGAAAGGGTAGTTGATCATTACTATTTATGCATATGTAGGTAAGCAAAGGCGCCTACAATTTGTGGAGTGCCCAAATGATATTAAGGGCATGATTGATTCTTCAAAGTTTACTGATTTAGCATTGTTTCTTATTGATGGGAGTTATGGGTTTGAAATGGCCAGTCAGTCTTTGTTATTTATATTTATTCACACACTTTACCACTAAGAGTATTTAACAAATCATTTCAATTCTTAGAGGGCTCCACAATTACTCATTGATGCTTGTGGCACTACCTGTGAATTACTTGTATTTACGACATGCCTAAAACATGTGTCTCCTGAGAATTATCATTGGACTAGGTTTTAGTCCTGCACGATGCGTGGGCGTTATGAATAGGATGTATATAGTTTGTGTAAAATATATAGTGCCGAAATACAATTGAGACGATTTGGGATCATATTATTCCATTTCACTTTGAAGATGATTAAAATTTGGTAGAAGCAATTGCTTGTAGTCAAAAGAGTATTGTGTATGTTGAAATAGGTAGTCTATATGAAATATTATCTGAGAGGAATAGTAGTTATAAACTCCCACTACATTTAAGTACTATGTCCTATTATCATAGATAAACTAGGTAAAGTAGGTAAAAAAAAGACTACTCATATCTAATCCTAAACATCATAACTTAAAATCAACAACTAAATAAAAAGTGAGCACAATCAACTGCAAATATTTATATTGGGCTTAAAAACATGCTCGTTAAAGGTTGAAAACCCAAACCAACTCGTAAGAAGTATGAACACCTTGAACGGGACCAATGTTACTCGTAGGAGCAGAATGCGTAGTCACATGGCTCCTGGTTTGAGAATATGATGGTAATTTGAAAATATTTAGACTTTGACTTAAAAACATGCTATTAAATGATGAAAACCCAAACTAGTCCCCAAATTTCCCCGTAAGATGCATGAACATCTCGTACGATATCAATGTAACTCTTAGGAACTGACCGCATAGTCACATGAATCCAGGTTTGACAATATGATGATAATTTGAAAATATCTAAATTAGGCTTAAAAACAAGCTTTTAAAAGGGTGAAAACCAAAACCGACCCCCAAACTATGTCGTAGGAGGCATAAACACATTGCACGGGACCAATATAACTTGTAGGAATTGACCGCGTAGTCACGGGTCTCCCGAATTGAGAATATGATGATAATTTTAAAATATATAGATTAGTCCTAAAAACATGCCATTAGAGGGTGAAAACTCAAAATAACGCCCAAACGGCCCAGTAAGAGGCACTAACACCTTGCATGAGACCAATGTAACTCATAGGAACTAACCCTATAGTCACGAGACTCCCGATTTGAGAATATGACGATAATTTGAAAATATCTATACTTTGGCTTAAAAATAAGCCATTAAAAGGATGAAAACCAAAACCAACCCCCAAACAGCCCAGTAAGAGACATGAACACCTAGCACGAGACCAATGTAACTTACAGGAACTGACCGCGTAGTCATAGGTCTCTCAGTTTGTGAATATGACGATAATTTGAAAATTTATAGATTAGGCTTAAAAACATGCCGTTAGAGGGTGAAAACCTAAACCAAACCTCAAACGGCCTCGTAGGAGGCACTAAAACCTCACATGGGACCAAGGCAACTCGTAGAAACTGACCACATAATCACAGTTCTCCCGATTTGAGAATATGATGATAATTTGAAAATATCTAGATTAGGCTTAAAAACAAGTTGTTAAAGGGTGAAAACCCAAATCAACCTCCAATCGTTTCCGTAAGAGGCATGATCACCTTGCACGGGACCAATGTAACTTGTAGGAATTGACCACGTAGTCACGATTCTCTCGGTTTGAGAATATGACGATAATTTGAAAATATTTAGATTATGCTTAAAAACATGCCGTTAAAGGGTGAAAATTCAAACCAGTCCTCAAATGGCCTCATAAGAGGCACTAACACCTCGCATGGGACTAATGTAACTTGTAGGAGATGACCACGTAGTCACAAGACTTACAGTTTGAGAATATAATAATAATTGTAACTCATATATGCAAATTTTTTAGCTTGAATAAGATTTTTTTAAAATTACTTGGTTACTAATATCATCTCTTTTTTGTATCCTGTTTTTTTGCAGTATAACATTTTATCGTTAGCTTTTATCCACGTGGAACACACGAAGAAGTCAATGATTTACAATAAGAGGATTATTTATTTAATGTTATTCATATTCAAGATTCTATTTTTTGTGTGTGTTATGGCCGTGCGGGCTTTTGCAGTTTTATTGTTAACTTTTATGTCCGGGCGGGCTTTTGTAATTTTATTATATTTTATGGCCATGCGGGCTTTATATTATGCAGGTTTTAGAATGTCTAGAAAATAGAAGAAACTCTGCCCAATCTTTTTTGTCTGTGAATTATTAAGATTTATAATATTTTAAAGTTTGTATGTACATTAGTTTATCACCAACGTGCGAGATTTTCAATATGTGAATTTTCTTGCTTTCAAATAATTAATTTCTGTTTTCTTTGATAAAAAAATTTGGCACAGTTCAAAATCGTGCCAAAAGTGTATCAAATTTTGGCACGATTTTGAACTATGCCAAAAGTATACCAAAATGTACTCAATCTAGCACAATTATGAACTCTGCCAAAAGTGTACCAAAAATACCAAATTCTGGCACGGTTTAAAAGTGTGCCAAAAGTGTTCCTATTTGGCCAATTCTGGCACACTTTTAAACCATGCCAGAAAAAAATGGTCATTTTGGAACACCTGATTCTGGCACAGTTCAAAACTGTGCCTGATTTGATCTCACACAGTTTTACATCGTGCTAGATTGCTGTTTTTGGTGTAGTGATGGTTCTTGTTTGGTTGTAGTTGATTATTCCCATGCTAGATCTAAGGATGATTGTTTTGCCATGTTTATCATACGCTAGTCTTTTCCTCGTGATTTATATATTGCTAGTGTTATGACATGTGTATCTTTTGTATTATATATTTTTCATTTATTTGAGTCTTATTTGAAATATACAAAAAAAATTATGTTTGATAAAATTTTTATAATATTTTTGAGAAAAATACAAAAGATTTTATTTTTGGGTCAAAAATATTTTTATAAAAACACAAAGAGATTTTCATTTTATTTTGTGTTGTGAGTTTTTCATGTTTGATATGGCATATTGGTGTGATTGGACCCCTATCCTCTCATTATCCATATGTCTAGGACATTTGGTCATAATTGTTGATGCGTTGAATGATCTTAACCATTATTTATATGGGATTGTTGGAAGTTAATATGCATTTGAATTAGACTTTGTATATATGCCGTCTTTGCACACATGCATATTTGATTTTAGTGAGACGTTCTAATCTCCATTTTGTCATCTATGCGTAAGTAGACTTAGGAGGAGGTCTGCATGTAAGAATCATTTACCGTGAGGATTTATATTGCATATTTTAAACAATCACGAGTGTTTATGGGAAAGGGTTGTGAGAATACAATTAACTCTTCGTGAAAGCCACCGTTTAAAAGAACCCTAGGAAAAAATAAAGGCCATAAAAAGAATCATACGCCAAAAGAGGGCGTATAGGATTTCTCTAAGTTGAGAAAAGTAGAAACCTCGAAAGAGATTGATATATATATATATATATATATATATATATATATATATAAGGGAGTTTTGTTGGATATTTAAACGAGTTTGCTCCCCGAATCCTTATGCTGAAAATCGTATCATGACGCTATTGTTGATAGAACCATCAATATTTCAAATTTGTATGCTTGCTGATTGTTTAATTCATTTAGCTAAGTATGTTAATTGTCATACATGGATAAAACTAAGTTTGATGACATTTAGCTATCAATTAGAGCTTTTTGAACGTTTCAATATGTTGGAGTTCTGATTCATTTGTTGTAGCTCACACCCATTCGCTCCATATCCATGTTTGAGTACATTGATATAATGTTAGCATGAAACTCAAATGGTTTTACTTGTTTTATTTTTTCTATTTTGAGTCTGTTGTGATTCAGTTTTCTATTTCCAGTTGACGTTTTCAGGAAATGTTTTCACTGGACAAAACTTCATCATTTTTGGGACTGGAATTGAAAATTTTTGATGTCATTCAAATGATATCTGGACCACGTTCGAGCGATAAGTCCAGGTCATGTGACGAATTGATCTCATGAGATTCAAGCAAGATGGTGAAAAGTGTCAGGTATAGGTCGCGAGATGGTAGCACAATGGGTCGCGAGAAAGGTTGTTCGTGCGAGAGCCTACTGGTTTGGGATTTTTGAGGTCGTTTGATGCTTGGTTCAAATGACATGCAAGGTCATTCAAACGACCTAGCATTGTCATTTGGATGACCTGTGGAATTTTTTAGAATTGTTCCTGTTTCGTACCCGTTTCTTATAAAGATTTTCTTCAGTTTTGATAATTCTGGACAGTTCTTATGTAGTTCTTCTTGATAATCCATGCTTAATTTCTAACACTACATTTTTCCTTTAGTCACCTCATTATTGATCTTGATGATTTCTTTCATATGACTTCTATTTGCTAGTTACTATTTTGTATTTTGTGGTAAATTTTATCGAGCATTTTTTTAATCTAAATATACTTCATTGATGATTTGATTCTAGATATTTGATTTTTGTTTATCTTTTTCACTTATTGTATATTCGAGACAAAAATGGGGGGAGATATATGTGATGTAGGGGGAGAGTTTTGAGCACATATTTTATTATTGCATTACAAATTGATATCATATGCTTTCATGCTTATATATTGGTATTAATTAGTTTGCACAAATTAATATCCTGATTTCAAAATTGGTATCAGAATAATTTACTCATATGTTTAACAAATGGTTTGCTTTTACATATTGGTATTTTTAGATCATTCGTTCCCTCATATTTCATTGGGTATTTGTTTATTTCATGTGTACCTATGACTTAAAAACAATGTTTTGTTCGGGGAATAAGTCAGATACATACAATGGACTTAATTTGAAATTTTGTCCTTACAAATATCCCCTTTTGACTATTTTGGGACAAAACCCAAACAGTGAAATGCCTAAGTCGGGCCGTCAAGCCATATGACACCTAAATCCTATCCTACAAAGCCTAAAATAACAAATTACAGGACAAGACTAGTAAATCTTGGTCCATCAAGAAAGATTTGTCTGAATGTTATGTAATATTGAAATCTTGTCTCGTTGAAGAATTCCTATACACATGAAAGATTACTAAAGATTACATTATAAAGATCCCCCATAGTCTATGGCATAAAGATTACTGAAGACATTGCCTCCATGCTTCAAAGTTAAATCTTGTCGAGTTTAATGGTGCATATTTCTCATTTTATTCAGATTTCATTTCTATATCTCTCAGTTATGAATACATACTGTTTATAAGACTCGAAAAATGTTTTTAGGATGTTATTTTATATATAAAGGTTTTTAAAATCCTTAAAATGATTTTAAAGAGTTTTAACTTCGTTTACTCTGAGATAAGGATTTTTAAGAGTCGCATGAATCCTTCCACTATGTTTATAAGGATCAAATGACATTCACACTCATTCAAACGACATGTGGAGGTCATTGAAACGGCATAGCTTTGTCGTTCAAATGACATGGTTCTCTAATTCGAATGACAACCTTATCTCGCTTAAACGACGTGCCAACTTAACTTTCTATTTTTTCACTCATAATTTCATAAGTTACAGAACCAAAAAAATAGTTCAGAATCAGTACATTTTCTGCACAAGTCTTCTAAGGCTTTCAAAGATAAAAAACATCTTTAGTGTTTAAAGATCTGATCTTTCATTCACATATGCTATAAAGATATTTGTTTACACCATTGGAGTTTTTCATTCACTTTGAACAACCTGTTTCTTTGGGTTTTGTGGTGAACAAACAAAGGGGTTTGTGTTCAACATCGTAGACGTTACCAACCTGTATCAGTGGACACCGAGGCATTTGTGGACGTTTGTGTTGTGGACAGGTATCGGAGAAGGAGTTTTGCGTGGGCAATGTTGAGGAATGGTTGAAGGACCAGAGGATTGTCAAGACTTATGGGGGATTGAGTCGTTGAGTAAGTCTATCGTTTGTACTTTGTAATAACACATCATAGTGATTGTCTGGCTTGGGTCGTTCGAGATTTTTCCTTCCAGTGGTTTTCTCGTACATCCAACGTCGCTTTTGTGAACTTATTTATTTTACTTTCTTTAATCACCTAGATGCATGTTCAGTATTAAACAAGATAAAATTGGGCTTAACTAAAATTTGTTCACATACTTGGTGTGTATAAAATTTGGAAAAGAGTTTTTCAAAAAGAGAGTTGTTTTTTTGGACATCCTTAAAACACATTCGAGAGAAAAAGGGGCCTACGCATACAATACTCGTCCATGTCGACCACACCTTGGATTATCCAATTTTTTAATGCACACAACTATTCCACAAGTTTTTTCAACAGATTTACACCAATCAGTTAACTCATATCGTGAATGAAATATCTACAAATCAAATACACAAACATTATATATCTTGTAATTTATATTTAGTATTAATAATATTTTCATAATTGAGTCCTACCTTTTCGATAAAAAATGAGATGTATAGCCTTATTCTATTTTATCCTCTTCTTTAATTTTCTGATATTCTTTCCCATTTTCCGTATAATCATTACTATCATTGTTATATGATTGGATGAGGGATAATTATATTTTCATTTCCAGTTAATTTCGATTGTTTCAAATAAAAAAGTTAGTATTATATTATTTCTTAACATTTAGTATTGTAACTAAAATTAAATAAACCTTCATAATATATTTTCAATTAATATTTCATATATTTAGTTGTCTTACCGATTGCTTCAGTATTTGTTTATCCATTACAGGTGCGATGATGAAGAACGGTGACGGACTTGTAAAATCTTAATTTGTTGTGTTGTATGACTATTCTACTAGAGTTTTTTTAGGTTTTGGTTGGCAATGATTTTAGGCTATTTTTTTTAACAGTCCAGAGAATTTGTGGTTTTTTAGCTATTTTTTTATCTGATGCATTTCTCCTTTTATTTGCTAAATTGTGTGTAATTGATAACTTAAATAATAGAAATCTGCGTTTCTTTATCAGTGTTATCTATTCATAGTTTTATTCTATTAAAACTCTCACTTGTTAGCTATCACGTTTTTGTTTTTTGTGTTGCGTGGGTTTTAAAATAGGGTTATAATAGCCATTTTTTAATTGGTTCACTTCATTAAAGGGAAAATAGGATCAGAGGGGCTTTAGATGGGATCTGCGGGTTTGTTTAAAAATACCATAAATAAAAACACCTTCTTTTAACGGGTCTTTTGTACTTTAACCCCATTTGTATTCAACACTGTAATCTTGTAATCTAAATATAAGTTACACACCAAAAAATCTTATAAACACTCAAGAAACATTGTTTCAAAAATTCCCATTAGAGATTATTTATAAAAATATTTATTGCCAATCATATATAATGCAAGATATAAAGTCATAATATCCTAACAATTAGGGTCAAAGACCAAATAATACAATAACCTACCCCCTCTTGCTCAGACACGCACGCACGCACGCACACACATATACATATGCTATTCAACACACTGTAATTGAAGCGATTCAATATGAGTCATTTCATATGCATCACCATTGAAATTACGCTAAAAATTTGTTTGAACTTTTTTACTTTAGTTAACCTTAGTAAGTGTATGAGAAAAAATCCTTATACAAAATATAAATATCAACAACTCAAGGAATAAGATTAAACAAGCACAAGAAAAAAACAAATAAGATAACATGAAATTTATGTGGTTCGTTAACTTCTATGTTGACATAGTGCATATTTATTTTCTTATTAATTGAATTGTGTAGAATTTCAAAAGTAGTGTTTTCCAAGGACGCATATCGTCTAGGGAGTCCCCGGGTCTTTATTTCTAGGTTTAGAGGCAGAATTCATTCAAGTTAGGGGTTGCTTTAAATTTTTTTAATATGATGCCTTATGTTAATAGTTTTCCATATTTCTAAGCATTAATCTATCTCTCGCGAGGGTTAGGTTCATAGAAGGGTGTTATTAAAGAAAACCATGTATTGTCATCTTCTTAATGTTAATGGAGTTGTCTTAAGGATTGTTTAGAGAATTTAAGCTCCTTCAATTGTTTGGTACAAAAGAGGTTTCGATAACCTTTTAAATTATCCACCCATAACCTATGCCCAAAATTTTCATTAAGAACGAGGCAAGGAAGACTATGGTGAGGTAAAATGAGACTATCATTCACTATCAATAACTATTCCATTTAAACAAACTTTGGCCAATTAATGATATATAAATGGGAATTATGGGGGAACATTCATCCACGCTCAGGAAAGAGCAACATGTTCATTAATCTCATCAAATGATCTAACTTCATGTGGATAAATATGGTTTGAGGACGATCATCAAAAATCTCGGAATTAGATACATTCGAACATATTGTGATAGCTATATAAGGTTATGGAGTTCTAGATGGATCAACCTCTTTCTTTTTTCTAAAAAAACCGTCACCTCGGGGCAAAGGGGCATGTAATCTTTGTTTTCAAAAGACAATAAATAATTAGAGAGAAACACCTTATGAACGTAAGCACATTGTCGAACCGTGTACATACCATTTTCCTATGTGATTGTGCATCTCTTAATTTTACTTGACTTTAATTGTGTTATAAGTTTTTTTACCACCTAAAAGTGACACTATATATGGGAACGACTTCCTTTTTTTAGCCAAAAAATTCAATGGGTAATGATTTATTGTAATACCCCGTATTTTTATGATATTTATTTAAGGGATTAATTGAATTAAATGTGAATTAATTGAGAATTAATCCGGATAAAATATTAACGAGATGTGAGTTAGTATGTGATTATAATGTGTATATATGGCAATATATGAATATTGGAACTATTGAAATTGTCGCGAGATTGAAATACGACAATTTGGGAAATTTTGTTGGGACGCGCGTGACAGTCGCGTCAGGAATATATTTATTTGAATTAAAAAGTGAATTTTATTTTTATCACCCGTATGGTCATTTTGAGTGCGCCAACGAATCCGGAAGGGTCGAAATAGTCAGAAAACACTAGCCGGGGGTTAAGTTTAGGTCCCGGGGCATTATTGGGCCATACCGGTAACTTATAAGGGCATTTTGGTAATTTCGGAAATTGGGTAATTAAAACCCACGAAAATTAGAGTTAAAAATCTGACTTAGTCTTAACCCACTAAGCCATTTCCAACCCCAATTTAGGTAGTGGGCTACGAGAGAAGTTAGAAACTTTAAAACTTGGCAAAAACCAACCCCACCTCCATTATCACCTTGAGAAGAACTTGAAGAGAGAGAGAGGAAGAGGAGAATTCTGCAGAGAGAGAGAGAGGACAGATTCAACCTTCAAGATTAGCTCAAATTCAGAGAAAGATTAAGGCAAGTGGTTTAATTCCAATGGATTCAATGCTATGCTTTCCATGTTTAGGAAATTTTCAAATTTATCTTGGAAGATTGATTAGACCCATGAATTTGAAGATGTAAAACTATGAACTATGTTAGGGACTGCATGTCGAAACATTCTGGACGAATTAGGAATTCAGAATTATGATCCTTGATGACTTAAAAACGGATTTAAGAAGAGATTTATTAATGTTCTTGAAAGAAATAGGAAACTAGGGTTCTAGATGAAGTTTTGATCCAAACAATATCCTTGGTTGATGAATTATTAGTTTTAGAACGTTAACAATGTTGTAGGATGGTTGTATGATGATATTATAACGTTATATTAGAGTTTCATACATTAAAAGAATGTTTTGTGATGATTTGGAAACTGCAAAACGAAGCAGTCCGTAGCCATACCTGGTGCGTTCGATCGATCGACATTCATCAGTCGATCGATCGATCGACCACCATCGATCGATCGAAGGTAAAGGTCGATCGATCGACCTGCCCAGAATGAGTAAAGTTTTCCCTATTTAAATTTTTATTGATGTGAACCCTTGGAAAATATTATTGGAGACCTTATGAATACCCTTAAACTTAAGGAAGACCAGTAGGCATGGCTATGAAATTTGGACCTTAATTAGAATTCAATTTGAGGAATTATTCTAAGTCGAATGGAATGCGATAAGTGATATAATATTTGGGTTAAAAGTGTAAATTAGAATAAGTGATGAAATGAGGTTCGGGGCAGAAGTAAGGACCTTAGGAATGATAATGTTATATGTGGGAATAATAGGAACTTATTAATCTATTTCAGATAGGTTTTAAGTATAAGAAACTATGACGTGTGACGTGTCGACAGTTTAAACTCTATATTATCGGGAGACTTAAAATATATAATAATGGGAATAATGGTATGAGGATGTAGAGTATACCTTTATTAATATTGGGATATCTAAGATGTGTGAATGCTTAGCATATGATTTTTATGTGTATGACATACCTACCATACTTGCTATCACTGGAGGTTTACGTTCGCTTAGGGCCCTCTAATCCTTGTGTTGCCCGGATTTAGACTGGTACCTCGATGAACATAGGTCAGAGAAGGACTTATTGGGATGTTAATAAGTCTGCTGATCGTGGGAGCGCAGGTATGTGCGTGACCCATGTGATGTGACTGTGTTCGCCTCCATTGTTTCTGATTGTTGTTATCTGAGAACGATTCCTGAGAGATTCGGAATGCGTGATCCTTATATACGTGATGTACCGGGATGGATAGCAGAGTATGTGTGCACCACAGCTTAGTCTTGGGGTGCTTGTATTGTATATTTATGACGTGAATAATATACACTTAATTAATGGGAACTTCCATGTTGTTATTGTGAATATAATTATGGTAATGTTTTGAGAAAACATAACGGGTTAACCGATAGTGAATTGTATTACTAATTGAGAATCTGAATTAAATTAGAACTCTCTATTTAATTGTTAAGGTTGGAATTAAAACGTGAACCGAGTAGAAGTGTTAGAAACTCTTTTGAACTAAATAGTTATGAGAAAACACATGAATGGGTACAGGAACGTTAGGAGTGCACAGTTAGACGAGAGGTGAGTATTTCACGTGAGAGCACGTCCTAACATGTATTTTGCATTCTTTGTTTTAAATGTTATTAAAACACTTGCTGTTTTTAAAATCTTTTCCACTTTTGGGCTCTGACCCATTTGCTTTCAAATCTATTTTTGTAAAAACCATTTTAGGTGCCCAGTCACAAGGACACCATGCTTAGGATCCTCATTCAGGTGACGAGCTGTAGCTGTTTGTGGAAGTTACATGACTTTGCTTGTAGACGCTTCATCTATCTTGACTCTATATTCAGCATTTATCAGTTGTAGGGCATGTCGCCCATTTCTTTTAGAGTCACTTCATTTATTTCAGTATTCAGACTTCTGGCATGTAATTAATTCAGGATTCAGACTTGTCATATTATTTTCAGTTGTGGGATTGTTGTGAGGAGTTTTCCTCCAGACTTATTACTATTTGTTGGTTATTTCATTACTTCGTTATGGTGAATGGATTATTTTGTTCTTCCATTATTCTTTTATTACATGTTAATCAGACTTAACTTAAAATTGTCAACTTACTTTTTAAATACTAGTGGTTAGTAACCATTAAAATGTTTTCGACAGTGATGATATTCACTGAACCAACTTGGCATTTTGTATTGATTTAATAAAGGAGTAGCTACCCGGTATTTAATTAGTCGGGGTGTCACAGGTGGTATCAGAGCATCAGGTTCTAGTGTCCTTTAGGATCTGTACGGCTTATTATGTTTTCGCTGAGCTTTCTTTGATGTAGAGCCCTATATTTTAGGACTGTTGTATTCTTTTGTATATGCTACATTCTTCAGCTATTTTAAGTTTATAACTGGGAACTTATAAACTTCGTTCTTATTTCAGATGCCTCCACGACGTGCACAAAGGATTCCCAGGGATGCAACGCCAGAACCACAGCCCGCACCAGTTCAGGGCACGATGAATGCCACCGAGGTTGCAGCCATTGTGGCCCAGGCGGTAAATGCCGCACTAGCAGTAGTTCAGCAGGCACCACCTCAGGCGCCAGTAGCCGCGCCAGTTCAGGCACATGCATTCCCGTTTGCTTGGGAACGTGTACGTGATGCTTTTCAGAAATCACACCCTTCGGATTTCGCAGGTAGCTCCGATGTGGTAGTTTCGAGTCAGTGGAGGAAGGACATTCAATGGCACCTGAGGATGTATGAGTGCACCGATGTCCAGAAGCAGATACTAGCTACCTTTAAGCTAGTGGGGTCTGCACTGCAGTCGTGGGAGTCTATTACCACCGTGGAGGAGAGAGATACTCTCACTATCCAGGAGTTTTGGGTGCGGTTCGACCGCAAATATTTTCCGTCAGCTGTTCACACGGAGATGAGGAGGAAGTTGATGAGCCTCAAGCAGGAGGGTAAGACTATGGCCGAGTATGAGGCTGAATTCACTGATCTTCTGAACATTATTCCGGATGAGATACCGATAGAGGAGAATAAGATACAGAAATTTACGGACGGGTTGACATGGAGGATTCGTCAGCACTTGTTAGGGAACCTCTCGTTAGCCACTTATTCTGATGTGGTTAACGCTGCACTGTTACACTGCCAGGATCATCGCTTTCACATGACTGAAGGAAAGAGGTCAGGAGAGTCCAGCCATCAGGGCAGGACTGGGGGAAATGGTGCCAGTGGGGCACAATCTGTTCAGGGGCAGAGGCAGGGTGATCAGGGTTCCCAGCAGTGGGATCACAAGAGGTTCAGGTCGGGAAATTTCAGGCACGGACAGGGAGGTTTCCAGCAGGGCCATCAGGGTCCGAACGGCCATCAGAACCAGCAGGGTCAGAATGGTCAACAGCAGTTTCAGCAGGGCCAGCAGGTCCAGTGGAGGAACGGTAATGGCCACCAGGGCCGGGGGCAGCAGGGACAGAGAGGGGGGAACTTCCCGGGGAAGTGTTTCGTTTGTGGCAAGACTGGCCATAAACGCCAAGACTGTCCTGATAAGGGCAGGGCCCCGCAGCAGCAGCAGGGTGCTCGACATGAGCCACAGAGGCCACTTTTTCCACCTGCTCTCCCAGCTCCAGCCCAGGTGCCAGCTCTTCCAGCCATTCCAGCAGTTCCTATGCAGCAGGGTCAGTTACAGTATGGACGTGTCTATAACATCCACCAGTCAGCAGCTCCACAGGCACCACCCGTGATTGAGGGTATGTTTCCTATCCATGGTACTATGGGTCGGGTTTTGTTTGATACGGGGGCAACGCATTATTTTATAGCTACACATTTTGCGAAAGGCTTAGGGTTGTTAGCCACAACAGAGAGCACAGTGACGTGTGTAGACTCACCATTGGGGAGTGGGTCACTTATTTTCTTTATATGCCGGGGAGTGGGAGTAGAGATTAGTAGTTTGGTATTACCTGTAGATATGTTGGTATTAGATATGCATGTGCACGATGTGATTATCGGTATGGATTGGCTCGCAGATTATAGAGCCATGATTGATTGCTTCGGTGGGAGCATTGTTTTTGCCATTCCGGGGCAAGAGATGTTTGTAGTGGCGATGCCTCGCCCAGAGGGAGGCTCGACCGCTCATTTGTATTACCTAGAGGAGGATACCTCTAAGGAGGTTGTGATTCCTTTAGATTAGATTCAAGTTGTCAGGGAGTATTCTGATGTGTTTCAGGAGATACCAGGCCTACCCCCCAGTCGAGAGATAGACTTTGTCATAGACTTATTACCAGATACGAGACCTATAGCACGCGCACCGTACCGTATGGCTCCGGCAGAGATGCGAGAGCTACGAGATCAGATTGAGCAGTTGTTGGGTCAGGGGTTTATACGGAGGAGTACCTCGCCGTGGGGTGCCCCTGTGTTGTTCGTGAAGAAGTGGGATGGATCGTTGAGATTGTGTGTGGATTACCGAGAGTTGAATAAGGTCACGATACGGAATAAGTATCCGTTGCCTCGAATCGATGACTTATTCGACCAGTTGAGAGGAGCTTCTTTCTTCTCGAAGATTGATTTGAGATCGGGATACCATCAGTTACGTATCAGGGAGGAGGACGTCTCGAAGACTGCGTTCTTATCGAGATATGGTTCTTACGAGTTTCAGGTTATGCCTTTTGGTTTGACCAATGCTCCAGCCGTGTCTATGGACGTGATGAATAGGGTGTTCAGAGATTTCCTAGATCAGTTTGTCATTGTCTTCATTGATGATATTCTGGTTTACTCACAGACAGAGGAGGAGCACGCTGAGCATTTGAGGCAAGTTTTGCAGACACTACATCAGAACGAGCTGTATGCAAAGTATGAGAAGTGCGGGTTTTGGCTGAAGGAGGTCCAGTTTTTGGGACACATTATTTTTTACTGGGGGATATCTGTTGATCCGGGGAAGGTATCCGCGGTGAGGGAGTGGGGACAACCCACGACACCGACAGAGATCCGTAGTTTCTTGGGTCTAGCAGGATACTACAGAAGATTCATTCGGGGATTTTCGAAGATAGCGGGTCCTTTGACACATCTGACTCGTAAGGGTGTGCCGTTCATTTGGAGTGATGCCTGTCAGTTGGCATTCGATGAATTGAAGGACAAGCTGACCTCAGCACCTGTGTTAGCATTGCCGAGACCGGGAGTTGAGTATCTAGTCTACACCGATGCGTCCTTACAAGGACTTGGAGATGTATTGCAGCAGGAGAGTCAGACCATAGCTTATGCTTCCCGTAAGCTTAAGCCTCACGAGAAGAATTACCCCACCCATGACTTGGAGTTGGCGGCAGTGGTATTTGCCCTTCGGATTTGGAGACATTATCTTTTGGGGGAAAAGTTTCGATTATTCACAGACCATAAGTCCCTACAGTACCTATTCACGCAGAAGGAGTTGAATATGTGGCAGCGAAGGTGGCTTGAGTTTGTGAAGGATTATTAGTTTGATATCCAGTATCACCCGGGGAAGGCTAACGTGGTAGCAGACGCATTAAGCCGTAGGCTAGTAGATGAGGTGGCAGGGGTATGGAAGGCCAAATGGAAGGAGTTGGGACACCAGGATGCAGTGGCCTGATCATTCATGTCTGTGATGACCGTTACACCGCAGATTGTCACGAAGGTAGTAAGGGCACAGGCAAATGACTCGTTCTGTCAGGAGCAGATAGTTCAATTATTGGTAGAGGGAGCCGAATCCTATACCGTTAGCTCAGACGGGGGATTACGCTTCAATGGGAGATTGGTAGTTCCGGAAGGGGAGGAATTGCTACACGAGGTGATGGAAGAGTCGCACGACTCACGGTTCGCGGTACATCCCGGTGGGGATAAAATGTACCAAGACATGAGACGCCAGTATTGGTGGAGCGGCATGAAGAGAGATATTGCCGAGTTTGTTTCAAAATGCGCCACTTGTCAGCTAGTAAAAGTGGATCATCAGAGACCGACAGGACTTCTACAGCCATTGGAGATCCCGATGTGGATGTGGGAGAGCATATCCATGGATTTTATCACGGGATTACCTACGTCACAGAGAGGTAATGACTCCGTATCGGTGATTGTGGATATGTTGACCAAAGTCGCTCATTTTCTACCCGTAAGGACAGACTACACTTCGGGACAGTATGCCCAGCTCTTTATTGAAGAGATAGTGAGACTTCATGGTGTGCCCCTAAATATCGTGTCTGACAGAGACAAGATATTCGTTTCACGGTTTTGGGAAAGTTTTCAGGAGGCCATGGGCACAGAATTGCGGTTGAGTACGGCGTATCACACGCAGACCGATGGGCAAACCGAGCGTACAAACCAGATGTTGGAGGACATGTTGCGTATGTGCATCATTGATTTTGAGGGTGGATGGGAGCAGTATCTTCCACTGGTGGAGTTTGCTTACAACAACTTCTACCAGTTCACCATTGGCATGGCTCCATTTGAGGCGTTGTACGGTAGACCTTGTCGTTCCCCAGCATGTTGGTTGGAAGTGGGGGACAACAAACTACTTGGGCCGGAAGTGATACAGGATACTTCGGCGAGGATAGAAGTGATTCGGAATCGCATTCGGGTAGCCCAGGATCGGTAGAAGAGCAATGCTGATGCGAAGAGGTTCTTCAGAGAGTTCCAAGTGGGGGACCAATTTTTGCTCAGAGTATCTCCTATGAAGGTGATTATGCATTTCGGGAAGAAAGGGAAGTTGTCATCGAGATATGTGGGACCATTTCCTATTATTGAGCGGATTGGACCGGTTGCGTATAGACTTGGGTTACCGGAACATTTGCATAGGATTCACGATGTATTTCATATTTCCTCGCTAAGGAAATATCTTAGAGACGATTTGGCTCATTCTCATATTTCTTTGGAGGACATCGATCTCCAGCCTGATAGCTCCTACGAGGAGGGGACGATTATTATTTTGGACCGAAGTGAGAGGAAACTGCGGTCAAAGATAGTCCCGTTAGTGCGTGTTCAGTGGCGACATCATAATGTCGAGGAGTCCACATGGGAGCACGAGGATGAGATGCGCGAATGTTATCCGGAGTTGTTCTTACCAGGTTCTTTTTAGTTTCGAATTTTGGGACGAAATTATGTTATTAGGGGGGAAGTATGTAATACCCCGAATTTTTATGATATTTATTTATGGGATTAATTGAATTAAATGTGAATTAATTGAGAATTAATCCGGATAAAATATTAACGAGATGTGAGTTAGTATTTGATTATAATGTGTATATATGGCAATATATGAATATTGGAACTATTGAAATTGTCGCGAGATTGAAATACGGCAATTTGGGAAATTTTGTTGGGACGCGCGTGACAGTCGCGTCAGGAATATATTTATTTGAATTACAAAGTGAATTTTATTTTTATCACCCGTATGGTCATTTTGAGTGCGCCAACGAGTCCGGAAGGGTCGAAATAGTCAGAAAACACTAGCCGGGGGTTAAGTTTAGGTCCCGGGGCATTATTGGGCCATACCGGTAACTTATAAGGGCATTTTGGTAATTTCAGAAATTGGGTAATTAAAACCCGCAAAAATTAGAGTTAAAAATCTGACTTAGTCTTAACCCACTAAGCGATTTCCAACCCCAATTTAGGTAGTGGGCTACGGGAGAAGTTAGAAACTTTAAAACTTGGCAAAAACCAACCCCACCTCCATTATCACCTTGAGAAGAACTTGTAGAGAGAGAGAGGAAGAGGAGAATTCAGCTGAGAGAGAGAGAGGACAGATTCAACCTTCAAGATTCGCTCAAATTCATAGAAAGATTAAGGCAAGTGGTTTAATTCCAATTGATTCAATGCTATGCTTTCCATGTTTAGGAAATTTTCAAATTTATCTTGGAAGATTGATTAGACCCATGAATTTGAAGATGTAAAATTATGAACTATGTAAGGGACTGCATGTAGAAACATTCTGGACGAATTAGGAATTCAGAATTATGACCCTTGATGACTTAAAAAAGGATTTAAGAAGAGATTTATTAATGTTCTTGAAAGAAATAGGAAACTAGGGTTCTTGATGAAGTTTTGATCCAAACAATATCCTTGGTTGATGAATTATTAGTTTTAGCACGTTAACAATGTTGTAGGATGGTTGTATGATGATATTATAACGTTATATTAGAGTTTCATACATTAAAAGAATGTTTTGTGATGATTTGGAAACTGCAAAACGAAGCAGTCCGTAGCCATACCTGGTGCGTTCGATCGATCGACATTCATCAGTCGATCGATCGACCACCATCGATCGATCGAAGGTAAAGGTCGATCGATCGACCTGCCCAGAATGAGTAAAGTTTTCCCTATTTAAATTTTTATTGATGTAAGCCCTTGGAAAATATTATTGGAGACCTTATGAATACCCTTAAACTTAAGGAAGACCAGTAGGCATGGCTATGAAATTTGGACCTTAATTAGAATTCAATTTGAGGAATTATTCTAAATCAAATGGAATGCGATAAGTGAGATAATATTTGGGTTAAAAGTGGAAATTAGAATAAGTGATGAAATGAGGTTCGGGGCAGAAGTAAGGACCTTAGGAATGATAATTTTATATGTGGGAATAATAGGAACTTATTAATCTATTTCAGATAGGTTTTAAGTATAAGAAACTATGACATGTTACGTGTCGACAGTTTAAACTCTATATTATCGGGAGACTTAAAATATATAATAATGGGAATAATGGTATGAGGATGTAGAGTATACCTTTATTAATATTGGGATATCTAAGATGTGTGAATGCTTAGCATATGATTTTTATGTGTATGACATACCTACCATACTTGCTATCACGGGAGGTTTACGTTCGCTTAGGGCCCTCTAATCCTTGTGTTGCCCGGATTTAGACTGGTACCTCGATGAACATAGGTCAGAGAAGGACTTATTAGGATGTTAATAAGTCTGCTGATCGTGGGAGCGCAGGTATGTGCATGACCCATGTGATGTGACTGTGTTCGCCTCCATTGTTTGTGATTGTTGTTATCTGAGAACGATTCCTGAGAGATTCGGAATGCGTGATCCTTATGTACGTGATGTACCGGGATGGATAGCAGAGTATGTGTGCACCGGAACTTAGTCTTGGGGTGCTTGTATTGTATATTTATGACGTGAATAATATACACTTAATTAATGGGAACTTCCATGTTGTTATTGTGAATATAATTATGGTAATGTTTTGAGAAAACATAACGGGTTAACCGATAGTGAATTGTATTACTAATTGAGAATCTGAATTAAAGTAGAACTCTCTATTTAATTGTTAAGGTTGGAATTAAAACGTGAACCGAGTAGAAGTGTTAGAAACTCTTTTGAACTAAATAGTTATGAGAAAACACATGAATGGGTACAGGAACGTTAGGAGTGCACAGTTAGACGAGAGGTGAGTATTTCACGTGAGAGAACGTCCTAACATGTATTTTTCATTCTCTGTTTTAAATGTTATTAAAACACTTGCTGTTTTTAAAATGATTTCCACTTTCGGGCTCTGACCCATTTTCTTTCAAATCTATTTTTGTAAAAACCATTTTAGGTGCCCAGCCACAAGGACACCATGCTTAGGATCCTCATTCAGGCGACGAGCTGTAGCTGTTTGTGGAAGTTACAGGACTTTGCTTGTAGACGCTTCATCTATCTTGACTCTATATTCAACATTTATCAGTTGTAGGGCATGTCACCCATTTCTTTTAGAGTCACTTCATTTATTTCAGTATTTAGACTTCTGGCATGTAATTAATTCAGGATTCAGACTTGTCATATTATTTTCAGTTGTGGGATTGTTGTGAGGAGTTTTCCTCCAGACTTATTACTATTTGTTGGTTATTTCATTACTTCGTTATGGTGAATGGATTATGTTGTTCTTCCATTATTCTTTTATTGCATGTTAATCAGACTTAACTTAAAATTGTCAACTTACTTTTTAAATACTAGGTGGTTAGTAATCATTAAAATGTTTTCGAAAGTGATGCTATTAACTGAACCAACTTGGCATTTTGTATTGATTTAATAAAGGAGTAGCTACCCGGTATTTAATTAGTCGGGGTGTCACATTTATAACTCACACAACTAACACTGTCTTCCTCACAATAGTCAATAAGAAGATCATAATGGCCCTAAGGTTCCCAAGGTTAGGTCTAAAATCCAACCAAAGAGGAGATACAATGCTCCCAACTTTCATTATCACCAATAGGAAGATCAAACTGTGGATATAAATGAGGTAACATGATCTAACTAAATCTCTAAGATCTTGGAAGTCTACAAATAATTATTACGGCAACACGTGGCATTCATACTCCGCTAGTAGGAGGAAAAATTTCATCTCCAACTTTTCTTGGAGAGGATGGAAGAAAATCACCCCGGTGATAAGAGAAAACAATAAGATATTTTCCATACCCTCAACCCGAGGTGAGTATAACTCCCAGTTGAGGAAGGATTTATCAATGTGATCAGGATGTCTCCTATTATCGGTCATCACCGGATGTAAGGATCTCCACAGTGGTCATAGCAACAAGAGTGACCTTTGGTACCTTAGACAAAGAGAGACAGACAATTATCCTGCCCCCAAGGATCTAGGACCACTAAGGAATTATCTAGGAGGGATCACATCAGCCTGTTGAAATCTCTTTTTTTCCAAAAGATAGAAAAATTTGATCCTCCTATGAAGTTCATTAGCCTAAAGTTCAAGATTTATGATGGGAATACTTATTTCATTGATCACGTTCGAAAATATTGCCATGCGATGACCGTCGGGAACAACAATGAATCTCTCATGTGATGTATCTTTCCTTCTAACTTAGGGTACATCACATAGATGTGGTTTGAGAACTACTATGTTGATCTATTGCAAGCTTGAAACTCATGGAGGCTTTCAAAGTGAGATTCATCACCAGCAATACACATGTAGACAAGAAGCCCTAGGAAACCCTGTGAGAATATGCTCGACGATATTGAGAAGCCTACAATGAGGTGGAGAACTTCTCCAAGAAACTAACTATAGCCTCATTTAAGATCGGCTTGCTGAGAAACTCCTTATCACACTGATATCTTTCCAAAAATGAGGTAAGAACTACAGATGACTTGATGTATAGAATTGAGAAGTATGTTGATAGATGAACTTTTGCGTATATTTCGTGTCGTTGCTTAAAAGTTCTCTAATCAAAACCTCAAGTACCTACATAAAGTATAATAAAACTAGAGTGTAGCAGTAAGTGAGGGAATCAATCCAAATATAGGGAGTGAAGTGAGGGGAAAACAATTTCAATTAAATTTTATTTTATTTTTGGATTTTTGCTTTTTCTATTTTTTTTAGCTTTTTCAATATTAAAATAAATTTTATGAGAATGTGAATTAACTAAACTAAATCAAGATCTAAACAGAACTAACTAAAAAGTGCAATGAAAAATAAGTGGAATCTAACTAAAATAAGAGAATAAGCGAGGAAGTAAATGTGAGAACAATCAAGGAATTGGATTATACCACAATTTCTAGTTAATCTATTTAATTAATTTATTCAAATTAAACTTCCCAGATTAGTATTGAAATTACAAATAAACTCTAGTTGCAAATGTAATTTTAGTGATAATAATCTTTTAGAGAATTAAATTTACAATCCTACAACTCACAAAACTTACATCTAAACATCAGCTAACAAATCACCTGCTAGGATCAGTTTACTAAATTAGTTTAAATCATAAAAATATGATTAGAGTTGAAATTCAAAGAGATAATTTCACATTTTAGAAAAACCTATCTATAGTTCGATTCTAAGATGGAAATTAAGATTAGAGTCTCGATTTTCTCTCGAAAATCATTTACCCTCTCTCGAGGCGTAAATTAAAGGTATGATTGCAAAATTAATCATCAAAGGGAATTTTAATTTAATTAAACTAATTAAATTCGAATAACATCAAATTAATGGATAATCCCACCCCTTGAAAGGGGATTTAGCCTAACATCATATTAAACATGATAATCAAATAAACTAGGCAATTACAATAAAAATAGAGAAAAGAACTATCAAACCAAATCTCTTTGTGTAAAATTGAACTTCAAACCTTGAATTTTCACATCATCCATTCAATTCGAGACTCCAAATGATTTTTAAGAATAAGAACACACTCAATTGAATTTCTCACAAATTTATCACTCACTAATATCTAACAAAAAAAAAACTATTTATAAAATGTTGTTTATCCTAATTTATTTTCTACTCTAAACTATCTCTCTTCTTCTCCAAGTCTATCTTTTATATCCCCAAATGAGCTTTTGGGTCTTCATTTATAGTGAGGCACATGGAGCTGAGGGTAGGTAGGTTATGTTTTAGTGTGCATGGAAATGGTGAGAGGAGCATGGGTGAGGATAATATCTGATTTTTCTATGAGGGTAATTTGGGTATAGGGTTAAAAATAGTTAGTTGGGGGTATTTTGGGAATTGGGTAAAAAGGTTGGTTAAAAGTCATCTGGGTCAAATGGTTTTGGTCTTGGTTTCTTGGTGTGCATTTTGGCAGCTATGATTTTGGAGGGGACAAAGAGGAGAAACGGATTTTGGGTTTAAAATGGGTAATGGGTTTGAAAGTGGAGATGGGTTTGGTCACTGGTTCGAAGGTAGGTGGATCGGATTGTCAGTGTTCGGGTCGAATCAGGTGGGTTGGGTTAGGGTCATTCCGACGGGTTTCTCGGGTAGTTGTAGGTGGCATCGGTTTAACTCGACCGGAGGCAGGGGAGGTCGGGCTGGTGATGGTTTCGAGCGAGGCTTGCGAATAGGTGGTTATTAAAGGTAATGGGTCGGCACGTTCTGGTATGTTATGTCGTAGGTTTGGTCGGAGGTGAATTCTGACGGGGTGTGATTCCGAGTTGATGTGGTTCTGGGTATGGGGATAAATGGGAAAACGGTTTTGGACAGTGTGGGGGTTGTGAGGAATGGGAAATGGGTATTATAGGTTATGGAGGTGTTGGTTGATTTGGTATAGGTGGTGGGATATGAGAGAGAAGAAGGTGAGGTTTGGAGTTTTAATGGAGGAGAGAGAGTGAGGTGTTGGGAGGTTGAAGATGATGGGTGTGGGGGTGTTGGGGTGTCGGTTAGTGTATGGTAAGTTGGGTGAGGGTGAGTGGGTTGGTTGAGTGTATATGAGTGTAGGATAGTGTGGTGTTTGTGTGTTTAATTTGTGACCCTAAAAATAAAAATAAACCTAATAAAATAAAACTAAGTGAAATAAAAATAAAAACTAAAATTAAATGAAAATAAAAATCTAGTAAACTACTAAAGACTAATCCTAAAAATAAAAAGAAATAAAAATAAACATTAAAAATCTAATAAAACTAAAATCCTAAATAAAAAAAATACAAAAAACACAAAATAAAAAATAAATCTATTAAAACTAAAAATATAATCCTAATAAAATAAAGATAAAAAGTTAAAAACTAATTAAAAAGACATATAAAAATAGAAACTAAATCCTAAAAAATTCTAATTAAATCTAATATAAATCCTAAAAATAAAAATGACTTAAAATATAATCTAGAGAAATAATAAAGGTACAAACTCAACACACACAGGATCGGGTGAAGGTTTGGGCTAAGTTTAGGGTAGGCTAGGGTTACGGGATTGGTATTTAGCTCCATTTGAACTACAAATTGCCTCTATATATAACTTTTGATACCGCAACTGCAATCAAGCCCGCGTATTAAATATTTACGCATATAAGACCCAAATTGTCGAGAATTAACAATTAAAATGCGTCTATTCGGGGTATAAATATAACACTTTTGGGTGCTTATCATATGCCAAAGTATAAAACATGGTGGTCGACCTCCAGTAGAATAATGTTCGCCAAAGTTGAACATAACCAGAGATAAGAAACCTATACCAAGAAGAGTGCGAGAAGAGATCGATGACAAGATAAATCCCAACCAAGCCCTCCTTTCCATTGACACCATTTGGAAGGAGTTAGTTTATAAAATTTTAAACAAGATTAAGGATCAGAAGTATTTCAAGTGGCCCAAAAAGTTGGTAGGAGACCCGTAAAAGAGAAATAAAACCCCGAGATATTCCTATCATAAGGAGAATATGCATAAAATAAAAATTATAAGGCACTCAAGTTGCACCTAGAGGAACTGACCCAGACATGTAATCTAAACAACTATGTAGAGAAGAATAAAGGCGGCAGAAGAATGCAATCAAAATACCGATAATGTCTTAGGCGACAACGATATGAGATACGAGTTTATGATCATCCGTGGTGCTTCAACTTCGATTCAGTTTCAAGGTAATACTACTCAGATGAAATTAAAAAAGATCACTTTGATCATGTAAGATTTCCAAATTAATCTTGATAAAACTTCAACAGTAAAATAATGCGTACCATAAGACATATGATATGCCACGAATATTTTATTCAATGGGGAAGACCTGGTTAGAGTTAGGACTCCACATCACGATGCGTTAGTAATCACTCACAGAATAGCCAATTGGGATATGGATAATTTACTAATGGATTCGAGAAGTTCTTTCATACATCATGTATGTAAAGATGTTCAACAAGATCGACCTCAAGATGGAGGATATGAAGGAAATAACCACCCAATTGGTCAAATTTGCTGGAAAGATGATGATGCTCCTGATAAAGGAGGTACTCCTAGTGCGAGCTGAGAATATATCCAAGCTGATCGAGCTTCTAATAGTGGATATTGTGTCTCCTTATTGCACAATCCTAGGATGAGGATGGATGCATGAGATGGAAGGTGTTACTTCCACTTACCATTTGAAGCTAAAATGCATAACCGACTAAGGGATAATGTAGATACGAGGAAATTAGGATATTGCTCGGATATATTTCATCATTGCCATTAGACTCAAATAAGAGAGGAAGAAGGAAAAGTTGGAAAACATGGAGGTAGCCACCCCCACCAAATATTAACTAAAATACAAAATACTGAGGGTGAAAGAAACAAGGGTGCCTCCCACAAATATAGTGATTGAAACATTATAATAAGTCATGTTAGACGACTCCCACTTATAGAAGAAATTTTGAATTTAAAACCTCACTCCCCATTCACGAGAATGAAAAGCTAATATATTTTCTCAAAGAGAACTAAAACGTGTTTGCCCAACAACCATATGATATGCCTGGCATAGATCCCGAGGTGATATGACACATAATTTATATGGATTTAGCCTTCCCACCGATCATGCAGAAGGAATGACAAATAGCTCCGGACAAGTCAAAGGTATTGGAATAAGAATTAGGAAAGCTTATGGAGGCAAGATCCATTAAAAATTTCAATTCCCTAAGTGGATCTCAAACCCAACCATGGTGAAAAAGAGTAATTGAAAGTGAAAAGTCTTCATAGTCTTCACTCACTACACCACAATAGACGGATGGTCATGAATTTGGGCCATGAACCTGCTTCGGGGTCATGGATCCCATCTGTGACCAAAAGAGGTTCGACCTAAACCGTTGGTCACAGACCTTGTCCATGACCAAAAGGAGCAGTCACAAACTAGAGTGTGTGGTATTATAAGGAAGGGTCGTCATGGATAGGGCCTATGACCAGCTGTCCACGAACCAAATCTGTGATTAACTTTGAAAACCTAGTCAGGAACTAAAGCCATGATCCATGGGCCACACATGCTTCAATGTGGTCACAAACAAAAGTTGTTACCAATAGTTTAACATGGTCACGGGCCATATTCATGACCCAATTTTACATATGCTTCAATTTGGTCCCAAACAAAATCTATGACCATAGAGTTATCACGATAAAAAATTATAAAACATGGTCATGGTTCAAGTCCTTAACCATATTTAAATGTTAAAAGTATGGGTTATTTAGTGTCCTATTTTCAAATCGGGAGTTCGACAACTATGCAGTAGGTTACTATAAGTTACGTTAGTCACGTGCGAGGTCTTCGTGCCCCTAATAGGGACGTTTAGGGATTGTACGAGGTTTTGACCCCATAGCGGCACGTTTTCAAGCCTAAGTGTGCCTATTTTTAAATTCGGTACCTATTCTCAAATCAGGAGTTCGACGATTACGCGGTCAATTGTTACAAGTTATACTGGTCATGTATGAGGTGTTTATGTCCCTTGGGGGTCTGTTCAGGATTTTAATGCACTAGTGGCACATTTTCAAGACTAAGTGTTCCTATTTTCAAATTCGAGTCCTATTCTCAAATCGGGAGTCCCACGAATATGCGACCAGTTGTTACGAGTTATGTTGGTCATGTACGAGGTGTTTGTGCCCTTAGCGGGGTCATTTGGGGGCTGTTCAAGGTTTGTCATTATTCCTTTACTTAGTCATACTGCACATTATCTGTATCCATAGGTTGGTGGTTTTTATGGTTGTGGACTTTGTAAGAATGATCAATTAGCTTGGTCAACGAATGATGTGTTGACGAATCATTGACCATTTCCACTCATTGGGGTTTCGTTACGCGGTCGGGCATTGAAAATTCTTTCGAAACATTAGGTATATTTTTTCACCATGGTATGTCCATATTTTATAGTCTTGACAAATTCCGCATTTTATTAAATCCAACTCAATGTCTTCTAAGGACTTATATTTTTCATTCATACAACGGCTGCATGGGAACGAAATCTTATCACTTTTAAGAATCTCATAAGCGTATTTAATAATTTCTTGAATGCCATTTATATGATTATTTGTTATTCGGTTAGTCTGCCCCATCCACTCTTTGTATTGCCGGAAATCCATTTAATAATATTCAAATTTCGATCCCATATTAATATATTAAAACAAATGTCATGTTGCATACAAAAAATTAAACATATTACCAAAATGTCACAACTTAAACTCAAATTAAACAAATTTACCAAGTCATATTATTACAATTGAAACAAACTTCAACAAAAAAAAATATTATTACAACTGAAAAAAAAAAATTATTCGAAGTTGACCAAACAAAAAGCTGGCCAAGTGATAAAAGAATTTGCATAATGCTTCAATTATTTCCCTTCCCCTCTATTAACGTACACAAGTACATCTTTGCAATCCTTGTATATTTCATCAAACATCACATGCGCCTCACCATTCTGCAAGGTTCGACCCAACAAGTACAGATGTGAGTTTGCACACGCCAATAATCCTAATATTGGCCAGGTCTTTAAAATATAACTGCTCTCCATAGTCACCGTAAATGGTTGATGATGATCCGAGACCTGTCACAGACAGAGGCACTGGGAAGGCGAATATTAAAGGAGGCCAATTTGTGACAGGAATTTTAAAGGAGGTAACATTTATGAGGGGAAACTTGCAAAGGGAAGAAAGGGGAAACCTCGAGAAGGAGGGTAAGGGAAACATATAGGAGACATTGGGGGTAAAAAAACTTTGAGTAAAAAGAGATAAAAAATTTCCAATTTCACTCGTCAAGGATCCCAGATTAGTTTTAATCTCCTAGAGACCCCTATCAGTCCTAGACTAATGTTCCTCTTGGGTTGAGATATGATTCTTGACTGAATAAAGCTCGTCCATGAGAGGTACATTGTGTCTTAATTTTATTTTTGGCAAATGTGATTTGATACCTCTATCCTCCCACTTTTTTCCTTTCCCAAGGTCTGGGGCAACGCATCATTTTCAATGTCATCATAAGGGCTCAAACTTGACTGACTGCTAATGGCCCCTATTGATTCCAGAGTCTTATCTAAGTGCGATGGGAATTTATTATCTTTGTCTCGTCGGGCATGCACGTATATGTTAGCCTGATTTGGTTGTTTATCGACATCTGGGCCTTCCTTTATCCTACTCGACCATTCATTCTTCAAATATTCATAAGATTTGAACACCAGATTGTGGACATTTGTTTTTTGCCCCATTTTTTTTAAATATTTCTACCTTTCGACTAGCTTCTTGCCTCCTAATTCTCTCAAAATCATTCCACTGATCAACCGCCATTTTAAAATTTAGAGGCCCTCTGTCTTTCAGAGCCAAAACATCAGAGCTCGATGCCCCCTTCGAGAAATGTCTCTACCGAAGGTTTCTTTGATATGTTCTCAACTATTCAGAACACCAGGAAAGAAACTTATTCTTTGAATAGTTAGGAAATGAAAAACGCTTGGAAAGTTCATCATAGATGTCATCTTTAGTGGCTTGATCAACAAGGTCCTAATTGTCTGCTCTCCCGACTCCCACATTCATTTTCCCAAGTGAGAAACACTGGGTTTAAAATTCCTATAGGCCAGTTTTATCATGCGTGGGGTTATTTTCTATTCATGTGACAGGGAGGTGTCGATAGAGATAGGTGTTGGCATTGGAGCAACGAGGGTTTATTACCTACTCATACTTGGAGTTGTACTTGAAGTAGTGGTCTGATCTAATGGCGGGGTTATGAATTGGTCAGAACTATTGATGATAATTCTTGTTTTTGTTCATGAGATGAGGTTACTCATTCGGGTGCCATCTCGTCACTTAATACATTTTGTCCATTGTCGCCTGACATTATCTACAAAAATAAAAATTAATAAGCGACTAAATAATTATAATAATATGAAATTATAACTAACTAATCAAGTTTAAGACTAACTAACTAACTAAGTAACTATATATATATATATATATATATATATACACCTTATCACAATAAGAGTTTAATATATGTTCAATGTGTCTGATCTCCATCCATTTGGTATTTTGTTTTTAAAAACCTAAGGATTTTTTTATGTGGCCAACTAGGAAGAAGCGTACCTATGATTAATGTATATATATCCATGACATAAACTCGGAGTTCTATCTTCTTCAACTTATTGGTAAGAGTCAATTTAACGTGCATATGCCACGAAACATCAGAGTCTATGTCAATGCTCTCTGTACGTACTTGTATCCATAACGGATGAATTTTTTTCTATCTTCTTTAACAACGTAAGTAAGGTTAGGGATACATTGGGATTATGTACATAATTTTCAATAGCATCATCCCAACTTTCTGGTAGCGAAAACAAAATACGATCGAATAGGTACTCTTGCTGGAGATTAACTCCAAGATTTGCAAAGGTAGTTAAATTATTCGATCTTCTTCTTACCATACCTATAAATAGAAGTACCCTCTAAATGGCATGCACTAATAAAAGAGGTATAAGTGCGTTCCAGTTGTACCATCTCGTACTCTTGTTTCCAGTGATTATCATCGTGCCTTATTTTTCCTCGAAAAAATAGACGAGGGTGTGAATACGAGTCCTGTAAATAAGGGCTCTAATTAATCAAGAGCTAGTTATTATTTTTCAACCGATCCAATTTAAGTTTACCTTATTTTAATATATGACGTGTATGGGTATATTAGTTTGATTAAGGTTTTGATTCATTACTACCCTTCTTTTAACCCCGTGCGTGTTAGATCTCACCGAGGTGAAATCGAAGCACGAACCCGCCGTGTGTGCTAAGACACGTTTTTTAGGGTTTATTATGAGAGAATTTGAAAGTATATGTGTATTATCAATCCAAGAAATTCAACATCTCTAGCCTATAACCAAACCAACAACCAATAATTATTCTGTACTCCTTCTATCGTCTACATATAAAACACATACCAATAATCACAATATCTCACCAAAGTAGGGTAGTTTCTCATTAAATTAGGGTTTAGGGTAGTTTCTCAATAAATTAGGGTTTAGTAAATATGGTTTAGGATATTTTCACACAAATTAGTTTTAAATTAGGATTTAGTAAATAGGGTATTTTTCTTCTTATTTAGTTTTTTTAAAAAAGGGAAAATTGTCCAGTAATTAGGGTTTAATAACTGAGAATTTTAAATCGAGTTTAAGAATTGAAAATTAGGGTTTCTTACGAAATTATGGAAAATTTTAATTAGGGTTAAAATAAACACACACACACACACACACACACACACACACACATATATATATATATATATATATATATATATATATATATATATATATATATATATATATATATATATATATATATATATATATATATATATATATATACAAATAATAAATACACACACATGCATATACACGGTATATATATGCACACACATATGCACACACATATATAGAGAGAGAAAATGTTACTTAAGAGAGTGAGAGAGATGAAGTTGGAGAGGGAGCGAGACAACAAAGGTGAAAGGGTTTGGGGGTTTGAGAGATAGAGAGAGTTTGCATGAAAATGGTTGAAAGGATTTGGGGGTTTATAAATAAAGAGGCTGGTCACGGCTTTGGGCTGTAACCCCCTTTTTTCCACATCATCATCTGTGACTATCCCATTGTAATAGGACCGATCATGACCCTGAACCGTGATTAAGTTTCGTGACCAATTCAAAATGGTCACGACCCAAATCCTAGACCCCATTGGTGGGAATTTTAGCCATGGTCATGGACGTGGTAACGACTATAATACGTGACCACTACTGGAGGGAAATTTGATATAATTTTTCATTCTTGATGGTCGCGCCTTGGTCTCGGATTATGGCTGTGACTCATCTTGGTCATAGCTCATGGCCATGACCATCTCTAATTAAGGTCACGGTAGTCAATGGTCATGAATGAATGATCATCCTAGATACATTTTCCCACTATCACCAGATCCTTTTGTTTAGGACTAACCAAGATAAGACCTCTTTCATCGCCATCCTTGGCCTTTACTTCTACACGGTTATGCCGTCGGGACTCCATAATGCTTGTCAACCTTCCTTCATTTGTTCACTGAGATGTTTAAGAAGCAGTAGGGTGATACCATGGAAGTTTATATAGATGATACACTTGTAAAGAGAAGACACTAGGGATACAATATGGAGTATATGGTAAAGACATTTGAGGTCCTCAAATATTATAGGATGAATCTTAACTCAACCAAGTGTTTTTCTGGATTTCAGTCCGATAATTTTTGGGTTACCTGATTAGCTAAAGGGGAATCGAATCAAATACTGACCAAATCGAGAGAATAAAAATTATTCTTCCACATAAGATAGTTAGGGAACTACACCACTATGGGTATTTTCCAACCAATCTAATATTTAATTTTGAAGTGTTTATAACACTTACAAAATTAACAATGGTTTCTGACACTTACAAAACTTTTAAGTGTTTAAACCCGGCGCATACTTGTGAATTTACTACCATCCAAACCTAAAAGTGTAACATAGTTCCTAAAAAGTGTTGATATAATTGGAGGTGACAATTTTCCCTCCCTCGTCTCAATTCTCCTTCCCTCGACTTTTCATAAAATCAGAACTCCAAACCTTTAATTCGTTAGTTAGTCTTCAAAACCCTAGATAACGCTCTCCTTTTCTCTCTTATGCTTTCTAAAGAACGCTCCAATATCCAGGTTCATCTATCTGCCTCTAAAAATATTCACATTAAATCATTTATTTACCAATATGCATTAATTTATATCTATGTATGATGAAAAATTCATATTTTTTGCTTTCAAATCCGATACCGAAAGTGAACATTTATCTGCTTAATTTGTGAAGACCAAGATCTGATCTAAATATCTTAATATAGATTGTGATGTTTACTTTGTGAAGACTTTTTAATACGACTCCAATGAAATAATGGTATTAACTTCATTTGTGTTTTTTGTGAAATATAAGTTTTCTTGATGTGTATTGTTTGGTTCTAGTTGTAATCAAATTATTTTTGGTTAATTGCATTTCACTCATTTTTGGTGCTTTTTTCAACTATTTTACTTTGAATTTATTAATCACAATTTGTCTTGTCAAGGTTCCGAGGTTAAATCCTCAAAATCTCACGTATTATTTATATTAGGAGTGTATTTGACCAAAATTTATTTTTTATGAAAAATAATTTTTATATTTTGATCATCCCAAGTTACCCATAAGTTCATTTATCTATTTCTTACCATATAATAGATAGACTGGGTGTTTTTTTTTTATCATTTAAGCCTCACCTATTTAAATTGTTTCTAGGTTGTTTTAGTGTTAGTAAATTTAGTAGTGTTTGGATTCAACTGTTTTAGGATATAGCATACTATGAATAATCTCAATGTATGTAACCTTATGTAAAATTGAGATGATAGACAATATTTAAATTTATCGAGTTTTTGTGTTATTTCATTCTCAACTCTATATGAGGCTGTGGAACAGTTGTAACAAAGCTAATCTTTTGATGGTAAACTTATGTCAAACTTAAATGTTGTCACATAATTCATCATTTGGTACTTTTATCTAGGATTTTCAGTTTCTAACATGGTATTCAAGGTGTATGTGTATATTAGTATGAAATAAATAATCCCACAAGAGCAATGTACTCAGTTTAAGGTGTACGGTATATCCTGGAGTTGGCCATCAGGGTTGATACTGAGGAGGCATGAATTCAATTTTCATGTCAGCGTCGTATTACCTTTTTGATCATTTTTCAATGAGAAAACACATATAGAAAAAAAGAGGATAGAAAATATATATCCAATAACAATATTATGGGTTTTTAAGATCAAATTCATCAAAAATTCAAAATTCATGGAAAGTAAAATTTAGGGTATTCTTACTCTCCACATTTTCAAGAATAATTCCAAATACGTGAAATCATAAATGATTTTTAAGATATTGTTAATTTGTGCAGGTTATATGGATTGAGAGTGTGGAAGTGCCCGAATGTAAGTAACAAGATGCTATTTACACCGTCATCATTAATTCAAATGCAACGTTTTGTGAAAAGACTCGAGTTAGTACGCTCTTATGGGGTGAAGAGAAATTACCGCAGAAGATTAGTTACTAAGAAGATGAGTTCGAAATAGTATCCTAAATGGCTTCTTCTTACATACACCAGAGGAGGTGATTTTTGGATCAATCATGACAAAATGACCGCTATCCAGTCTAATTAAACCATTTTTTAATCGATTGAGTTTTATTATTTTTTATTCAATGAGTTGTCTAGGAAGTTTTCTGATTTAGTGCATGTAAATTCATCATTTGAGTTGATTATTTTGCATTGGGGGGATTATTATTACAATAAAACTTTTAATAATTCACCCGAGTGAATTGAGTCGAAGGTGGATTTTACTATGAAAGAAAGAGAAAAAAAGATTCTATAAGAAGTTACTATTGTTTTAAGCTTGTGCAAAATGACATGCATTGCATTTGTGAGGTGTGGACCTATCCTCGAGATAAGTCCCACCATGCCTATCCGCCCATTAGATGTCATGTAGATATGGTATATCTTAGTCAAGAGGGAAACTTACTGTGAATTGATTCCTGTTAAAGTAAATGTTCCAATCTTCTCAATAATGTGACTCCAGTCACCAGGTGTACTACATCATGCCCGTAAATCATAAAATATTTATTGATGCATAATAATAAGATCATCAATCACCTTCAGTTCGAAGGTCCGTTCATGGAACATCTTCCCATCCTTGAGGATGGTAGAAAGAATATAAGTTCTATGAATGGGAGGGCTTGAATACATGGGCATGATTACAAGTTTCGACTGACTCTCAACCCGACTATCCACATCAGTATTCATGTAAAAAAATCTTAGTGCACTAACACATTCCCTATAGATCCCAATATTTTTTGCATAACTCTGAGGTACAAGAGATTCACCCCCAACAATAATAAGCATGAAAATTGGTTGTGCATCTTCATCCATATTTCCACTGGCAAGACCGTAATAAGAACTATTAGGTAATGGTAATAGACCTATGAATCTCATCATCTACCTTATCTCCTGTCACTGCTAAAGAGTTGGATTAACACCGGTAGGGTTATGAGCATACGCATGCAGAAGCATAATTGTTTCAAGCGGTGTAGAACCAACGTCTTCTAATAAACCTTGAAAGTTGAGTCCACGAGTTGCTGAGCCCCTCCCCATCATGTTGGCAGGGGAATATATAGCATGTTGGTGATAATGTTTGACAAAAAATTCACTTCAATACTCAATGAGCTTGTACTAGACAACCACTCAATAGTTGTAACCTCATTCTCCTAAATTGTGGGACTATAGGCACAAAGTTCAACTTTAGTAGGCTTTTATCTTTGTTATATGCCATATTGACTATGAGAATTGGATCTTCAAGATCACGAAGAACGTGAGAAAAAATATATTTGACACTAAACCCAGAACCAGAAGTGGGAGAAGTTGAGATTGTGTGAGAGCCCATAATGGTTGAGCCCTCTAATTGATGAACCAACACATTTAACATTTCATCCAGTCTCATTAAAACCTTATTCTCCTTATTTCTTTTTCCATTTTTGAGTTTTGGTACAAGCTAAAGATTTATGCAACTCCTTTAAATTTCTTAATAGATGACATTATCTTTGAAGTTGAGCTTTGTTTATTTAGCAGACATTGTTCATCTTTTAAATCAATAATCGACCATTCCTGATGTGAATTTGATAAGGATATTGTGGATATTTGTTAGCGAGTCTTTGATTTTATTATGATGAAGAAGGAATAAATGCAATTTAGTTGTCGTTGTACAACTACTGATTTGTTTGATTTTGACGATGACATGAAAAACATTTTGACATGATTTTTTTGCTTAATGCAGTTTTAAACTACATTGATATTGTAAAGACCTCAGAGTGGGTTCAACATGAGATTTATGAAGAAGGACTAAATGCAATTTAGTTGTCATTATACAACTGCTGATTAGTGTGATTTTGACGATGACATGAAAACAATTTTGACATGATTTTTTTGCTTAATGCAGTTTTAAACTACATTGATATTGTAAAGACTTCACTGACTTTGGTTTCAGACTCTCATCCCCAATATTTTGTCTCTTATTGACAATGATGCCCTCACTGATACTTTTACTCTTTATGAAGTAAATAATGTTGTCTTTGCTATGGATGTTATTAGTGTTGTTGTCTTATGATTCTTATTAGGAATTTATTCAAATGGATGTATTCAATGCCAATAATGAATTCTTCTTAACTGGACACGTGTTTACCAATTTATACTCAAATTTAATAATTCTCATTACTAAGAAGAAATGAGCTAATTCTATTTCTCAGTTTAGACCTATTTCTCTTAGTAATATCATATTCCATATCATTCAAAACTTTTTTTTTTATAATATTGGACAATATTGATTCCAGTATTATTTCACATCAACAATATGGGTTTGAGAAGGGAAAATCCCTATCAAAGTGCATTGGAATTTCTGACCTTATTAGTATATGTGATTTTAAGTTAGTTGTGCACCTAGATGCTGTGTCCCAATCTCTCATATTCTATATATTGATGATGTTTGTTTGTGTTTTGTAGAGGAGCTATCAGAAATGTAACCAACCTAGGAAAGTCTTTTGATAGTTATATGAGGGTTTTTGGCCAGTTTATCAGTAGGACCAAAATTGATAGACACATGCTAATAAGTATAATAATTTCCTATTATAGGAATAATGCAAACATTGTATGGAAGGCACATAGAGTTGTTCTTGAGTGAGGAATACGAGGATGGGAGTTGGGAGTACGAGGTGGTAAAGAAGCATAAAGATGGAGCTTCAGGTGGCATTTTTTTACATTAAACATCTCAAGGATCCTTCAAACTCTTGTACCTTTTAAGACACAAATTATCGAGATGTTCGATTCTGGGAGGCTTTATCAACAATTCTCATAGTTTACACAATATATCTCTTTAGACGACACACATTGATGTCATATCTCAAGTTAGTCCGTTAGTTTGTTTATTTAAGTTATTAACGTTATTATTGCATGTTGCAACGCTCTTCGTTCTCATGAACTGTCTTGATATGAGAAGATAATGTTCAATTTGTTTTTATTTTTCATACTTGTGTTACTCATGGTGAGTTTGATTACTATTCTTACCATCAATCGTCTCGTCTTTGCCATATATTTACATACTAGATAAAACTTGTGCATAAGGGTCGGTGTATTCAACATGCTAACATTTATATTATAATTCTTATCCCTAAAAATAAATACAAGTATTTTAATCCAACTAATCCATTCCCAAATGGTATAACATATAGACATATGAGGCATTTACAAATATAATCTGTAGATGCCTAAGTGATAAGGATTATGAAATTAACGGATTGCTATATTTTATACCATTTGAACCATTGGATATAAATCTCAAATCAGTGTTAATTGTGAGTTATCCCCCCACAAAAAAAATTATCTTTTATAATACATAGATATTATGTTGAAGGCTTGCAAAATTGAGTAAATAATTTAATGTTGTAAAAAATGATCTAAAAGATATATTCTGGTTGCATACATTATATAAGCCCAACCAAGTCGTAAAGTGAAGAAAGGGGTTGCGGAGATTGTTCAAATAATTTGTTGTCTTTCCAATAATGGTTCAAATGATGTGTTGTTGTTGTCTCCATCAAATTAGTGAATGGTATTTCTGTGGAGATTTATTTTAGCACTAAGATGCAATTGGTTTAAGTACTTTGATAGGCTAGTTTATGCTTGTTAAATGATAATCTCAGATGAAAATTTCTAGACCCCCTTATTTTTTTTTATTCTTTTGTTCTATTTAGTTTCATCTGGATTATATTTATTCTCCATTCCCAGTCATAATATGTTTAGCCAATTATAAATTTCAGGTAAAAACAAAGGGATCTATCCACTTTAATCACAAGTTTGATGATAATGCTGTTATGTTCTTAGAATGAGGTTTTTTAGATATCGTTGTTATAATCTTAGAATGAGATTTTTTCTGAAATTGTAATGTTAGTGTTTTTATTAGTTGAATTTTTCAATAGCAATTACTTTGGTTAGAACCTAAACTTATCTTCTACAAAGTAATTAATGCTTCATATGGCTTTTTCTTAAAGTAGGTTTGTTTTATTTTTCTTTACCAGAAAATGTTCAAAAACCTTATTGATCGACACAAACTCTGTTGATGTGATATGATGCAAGTATGTTTGGATTATATCTATGTTTCTTGATTGGGGAACTTTCAGTTGGGGTTAGATGTGCGCCGAGGCGGTAGACCAACAATTTGTCATCAATCGTATCCAGTAATTGGTTTCTAAAATTCTAGTTAATAGATGGATCATTACATGATAGAACTTTAGATAAGTGAGGGATGTGAAAGTGTTTGAACTTTTTCACCTTCCAATACCTCGTTGTTTAACATATCATGAAGTAGTTTCTTGGGTTGTAATGTAGTTTAAAATTATTAAGTAAATAAATTCCACTTCTTTTTATCAAATTGCTAACTTGTAGAGTTTTAGATATAATTGTTATGTTCTTAGCCATTGTTAATGTTTGCTATATGTGAGGGTGATGACATATGATGGACAATTTTTAAATATTTTAATCTATATAACGGTTCATAATACTTACATAAGGAAAATGTGTTCCTTACATATTACTATTTGTAAGTGTTTTTGAACCAAAAATACATATTTTTTCATTTGCATGTGTTTAGAACCGTTGCAAAACAGAAATGTTTACTAAATTTTGCAATAATTTTTAAAACTTGCAAATGAAAATTTTGAAAATCTTTAAAACACTTGCAAAATTTTCAGCTGCAAGTGATCAAAACATAACAATTTTTTTCGTAACGGTTATTCAGAGTGGACACTTATTCCCAATAAACCGTTGTATATAACCATTGCAGTGGTTTTTAAAACACTTGAAATAATTTTTAAAACACTTGAAGTTGTAGTGGGGACATCCAAAAGATGACTGAGATGTTAGACAACCTCAACCTCTTCATCTTTAGATCCTCAGACAAGTAATGAACTTTCTTTCAACTGTTGAGAAATCAGAAAAATTAGATTTAGAACGAAGCATTTTCGAAGGCACATGTATAGACTAAGCTTTAACTCAGTCAAACTCTTTTTCTAGAGGTCCCAAATCTAGGAGATCCAGTTTACCTATATCTTTTAATATTCGACCACACAGCCAGCTCAGCCTTAGTGTGCGATAAAAAGAGGCACCAGACCCTGATACACTATATCAGCAAGACATTCCCTGATGCCAATAAGCATTACCTTACTCTGGAAGGGTTGGCTTACTTATTAGTGATTACTTTACACAAGCTGAAGCACTACTTTGAAGTCTACTTATTCCTCGTTATCACTTCCTTTTCTTTAAAGGAAGTCCCCAAAAAGGTCAACCTCTATGGATGAATTTTAAGTGACCGGTGGAACTAGGGAGGTTTGATATCCATTACCAACCCATAACTTCTATTAAAGGAAAAAATTTGATGGCCTTCATTGCAGATATCTATAGAGAGAAGCAACCCTATGAAAGGGAGCTAGTGATCTCGAGACCGTTGAAAAGCCCGATCAAATCAATAAATAGACTTTAAATATTGACTGGGCGTCCAATTAAAATCGGTTAGGGGTAGGATTTGTCTTGATAACTCTAGATCATACCATGATCAAGCAAGGGATCATACTTGTCTTTGAGGCATCCAACAATGAGGTCGAATATGAGGCCCTCGTAGTCATATTAAAGAAGGTTTTATCCCTTTAGGTTAGTCACCCTGAAGTATAATTCGATTCAATACTGGTATCAAATTATATATCGATAGTCTGCAACGCTAAATATGAATGCAAGTCAGCATATCTCAAGATCGCCTAAGACCTGGTCTCCAAATTCAAGTACATCTAATTCAAATAGTTTTCCTAAAGAAATGACAGCCACATAGACCCCTTAGTTAATTCGGATTCAGTCATCGACTTTGACCTAAGATAACTATAAAAGTGGAGTATATGTCTCAACCATGCATCATGAAGCAAAATAGTGCCGAACAAGGTTTTTGGGGATCCTTAGGTACAAAGTATCCATACAAGTTTTAGTCGGTTAAAGATACTAAACATGTGATTTTCCAGCGACCAGGTACATTCTCTCCATAATTTGGTTCAAGGCCTAAGGTAGTGTAATGACATAATCCTAAAAGGTGAGACCCAAAAACATATACAAGGCATAAACATGAAGTGGGAGAATGTAATCGTATGGCATGGGTCATGAACTAATCAAAAGAGGACTCCATAATTAGTCATCTACAAGAATAAGATCGGCTCAAATATTGATCGAGTAGACCTAGGCAATCCTCTCGGACCCAACAGTCTTTGTAAATCGACTTACTCCACACTACACCAAAATGGGTAAATTAGTACCCTTCCAGCGGCTAGCCTTGTCATGGTCATTGACCATGATAAAAAAATACGCATTTTTTATCATGGTCATTGATTGTGATAAGACCGTGACACGTCCGTGACAACTACACTTATCACGGTCAATGACCGTGACAAACCTTATAATATTGTCACGGTCAATGACCGTGACACGTCCGTGATAATTTGTTCAGTAAAAAAAATCCTACGCTTTCTTTATTTTCCCACCGTTTTTGGTTTCCCTCTCTAAGCGATTTCGAGCTCTCTTTATCTCTCTAAGGTATGTTTTTTTCCTCTCTTTCTCTTTCTCTTTCATTTCTATATGTGTGTGTATATATGTGTGTGGTGGTGTGTGGTGGGGGGAGGGGGCATGGGGTGGTGGGGGTGGCATGGGGTGTGTGTGTGTGTACATGTGTGGTGGGGGGAGGGGGAGGGACAGGGGGCTAGGGAGGTGAGGGACAGGGGGCAGGGGTGATGGTGTGTGTGAAGGTGTGTGATGTGTGTGGTGGGGTGAGGGGGGCAGGGGGTGGTGGGGTGTATGTGTGTGTGTGCAGGTATGTGCAGGTGTGTGTGGTGGGGGGGAGGGGGAAGGGGGTGGGTGGTGTGTGTGCGTGTACATGTGCGTGTGTGTGGTGGGGGTGGGGTGGGGTGTGTGTGTGGTGGGGAAATCTCAACAATTGAAACAGACAAATTGATTAATAAAATATGTATTGCCCCTTTCATATGCAAGTAGGATTGCCCCTCATTAACAGATAATTGTTGAGATTCGAAATAACTATAATTGTATAGTTTTAATTGTAACTTTAATTGTATAGTTTTATATGAAAGTAAATTAATAATTAGTGCCCATTTCATATGAAAGTAGGATTTCCACTCATTGTAAATCAGTAAATTAATAATTGTATACTTTAATTGATGGAATGATTTAATTGAGTAGATGAATTAGAAGGAGTACGGGATACACATTTGTTGTTGCGGTTGGATTATAGTGGATCGATGTTGGGTTGGTTAATTTTAGAAGTGGTATGACCACTAGATTAATGTCCATATGGGGGTGGGATTTTTCAACTTTTTTTTAAAAATTACTTTGTATCACTCTTGTGTAGTGTGCGTGTGTGTGGGCAGTAGGGGTGGGGGTGTTTCACTCTTGTATATATTATGAGCTAGATGCTGTTGTTTTGGAATTCAGAATTGAGGTGTGTGTGGTGGTGGTGGTGGTGGTGGTGGTTGGGTGGGGTGTGTGTGGGGTGGGGGAATCTTAACAATTGTATAGCTTTAATTAATAAATTGTATAACTTTAATTGCAACTTTAATTGTATAGTTTTATATGAAAGTAAATTAATAATTAGTGCCCATTTCATATGAAAGTAGGATTGCCCCTCATTGTAAATTAGTAAATTAATAATTGTTATACTTTAATTGTTAGTTTAATTGATGAAATGAATTAATTGAGTAGATGAATTAGAAGGAGTACGGGATTATAGTGGATCGATGTTGGGTTGGTTAGTTTTAAAAGTGGCATGACCACTGGATTATTGTACATATGGGGGTGGGATTTTTCAACTTTTTTTGAAAATTACTTGAAATTAAATGAAACATACTTGAACTCACCCTTAGGAGGAGATGGAGGAGACTGAGGGTGGGGGGGGTGAGGGATGGGTGGGTGGGTGGTGGGGTAGAGGGGCTGTGTGTGTGTGTGTGAATGTGCGTGTGTGTGTGTGTGTATGTGTGTGTAGTGTGCGTGTTTGTGCGTGTTTGTGCGTAATGTCCCTTGTAAACGAATTGATTTGTCATTAATTTTTTTAGTAAATTAATAAATGATTGTCCCTCATTGTAAATTAGTAAATTAATAATTGTATACTTTAATTGTTAGTTTATTTGCATGTCTTCTTTTAATTCATTTTGATATGTACTAATGACATTTTTTTTACAGCAAATGTCTCCTTTAGGTATTAAGTCGAGGATGATGATGCTTGTTATGATGATGTCGTATGGGTTCGGTGGTAGCGGAGTCGACGAGGGTTCCTCGGCCCCTAGGCTCCCCAAATATGGAAAATTGGGGACGACCATCGAGAACAAGTCGGGGCTATTAATGAGATCCCTTGAGCTGGTAAAGACGATCATCAGTCCGGTCCAAGATATATTCTCATTCATGAAGCGTTCGTTGGGTGGCGAAAAATGGAAGGGGAAAGGAAGGAGAAGGTGGGGGGGGGGGAGGTGCGGGAGGACGAGGTGCGGGATGACGAGGATGTGGACGTCGCTGATTCATCGCCGACACGTGCAGACTTTGATGATCCACTTCCCTATTTAGCTCCCTTCGACCGACCGAAGTCGACGCTTGGTTGGCCGAGCGTGTTTATACTGGACATATTTGATGGCCAGCGGATAGGGCGGGGGTTGAGGGACCCGAATATCGTACAGGGTGGACTAGTTCATGGACATGAGCTTCAAGACATCGAGTCCAGGGTGCTCATCACGCATGTGATAACCGGGAAGGATAACTCCCCGTTGTGGTTGCGCGAACAATGCGGCACGATGTATATCAGTGGGAGTGTCAATTCATATATCGTGTCACCTACTCACCTCCTTGGATTTAACCTTACCCAAGACATGTAGTGACATTATTAGAATTGAATTGTATTGTTTTTTAGTTGGTACATTTGAATTATTTTTAAGTTGGTACATTTGAATTATATTTGGATTATATCGTGATGCATATTATTTTTATTTTGAATGTATATTTGCATTATCTCTAGTTTATTTGTATATATGATATTTGAACAGGTACAACATTGTTATAACAGGTACAAATATACTGCTGGGCAGTGGCAATGGCTATACGACCCAGCAAATGGTTTTTTCAATTCTGCCCAGAATTGTCACGGTCAATGACCGTGACAATTTTTTAAAGAATGTCATGGACTTGTCACGGTTATAAACTGTGACAAACTTGTCAACATCAATGACCGTGACATGACCGTGACAATTCTAATGAACTTGTCACGGTCAATGCCCGTGACATGACCATGACAAAAAAAGTTATCTCGCCCAAAATTCTCACGGTCATTGACCTTGACAAGTTGAAATTGTCAAGGTCAATGACTGTGACAATTCGACAGATTTGGTGTAGTGCCACTAGTTAATAGTCAACCAATATTGTTAATTAACGCTGTTATAGTAATCATGCATAGCGTGAGGGGATGACGTCAACATCATTAAATACCTTTTGCACATATGGAAGATATAAAAACATCCCACCATGTTACAATATCTAACTTTACAATTTTTCTCTCACTAGAATGTAAAGTATACACGTGCCTAAACTATAAAGGCAGGACACCTATAAGTCTTTTTCTCTCTCTCTTATAAAAACCTATAAATCACACACACCTCACACATTTTTAGGGGATCCGAGATATCTTTTCCTACTATTATTCTACCTAATTCAAGAGAGAAATTGAGAGCTTTCACCTTGTTTTTATCAATGACTTTTTCCTATTAATAAATACATCAAATACCCGCACCTATGGACATAGACACCACTTTGGGCCAAGTCATATAAATCATATCTTATTTCTCTTTCCCTCAGTTTTTTACTGTTTTCTCTGGATGAACATTTCAATAGTTTATATCTCTTTATCTATTATTTACTTATAATTTGTATTCTTTAACTAAGAAAAATAATTATACCTATTTTAAGTGATAATAATTTGGTTTCGTTTGTGGGAATAAATGGCAATCGTCTCTTTCCACCATTTTAGATTTTTGAAACTCGAGGATACCCATTTCTGTTAAACTAGTGAATCACACTCTAGTTTAGCCATGTTTCATTGGGTTAACATTTCTGAAACTCCAATTTCCATTATATCCTCATTAATTCCATGAATCCTCCAATAGATTTGAATTTTCCTACTTTCAATTTACTTTTCTGTAAGTCCTATTTTTTCAATTACGATACTCCATTTTTCTACAATTTATGTGAAAATGGTTGAAAACCTAAAAAGTAGCCAAACTGGAGAGGGGGCCACCCTATATTCTTATGGGTATGGGAGACTTGTAAGGGATTTTACAGCGCTTATGTAGGATCCATGAACCTATGAAGGAGAACCGTAAGTAGCTGACGCAAAGTATTCTTGTGAATAGGCCGAGACAGACCCAATTACTTAGGAAATTGAGGAAAACTTTGACATGAGGCGTGAAATTCCACCTCCAACCCCATCTATGGATGGGAGCCAGGGACACCACGATCGTGTTGTAAAGAAGCCAAGAATGTTGGATTTATTCTCAAGAGGTGAAGGGTGCAGATTAATATACTCAGGATCTGGACAAGATGATAGATCCTACAGGACTGGAGAAACATACACTATCTGATCAACTGGGTATGATGCTGACCAAACATACTCGACAAGACTTCCATGCATTTTGGAAATGTTAAGAAAATTTTATACTTTTGACTGACTGGGCCTAAGAGTTACACAGATACGAGTCCAGGGAACCTAGAGAGCATAAGGAGTACATAGAAGACTCAAGGTGGACTACGACTAGGATGGTCAAGTGCTCGGACATATTAATGTAAAGTGTGCGAGGGTCGGCTAAGATCGAGCAGACATTCGTTAAGGAAGGTATCTTAGCTAAAAAAATGAGGACTAACAAATAAGATCATGAAGTTTAAGCAGGAGGAAATCGTGGATATCGTGAAGCCCAGAATGGGTCAATTCAATATTTAGAGGATCGACTGGACGATCTCATTAATATGAAGAACCTTTTGTGGAGGGGTTATGTTTAAGGGGTTCTCTATGTCCAACTTCATTAGTAGCACCTGTGAAGTTTAAGTTACCTGTTATTACATCCAGTTATAATGAGAAATCTAATTCCACGTGAAGTACCAAACTGCTTCTGATATCTATTCTACTCCCAATGAGATGCACTACAGAGAATTTTCTAGCACTCGCACTTGGTCGGCACAAATTTTGTGTAACAACCTCCCTTAGGAGTACATTTCAAGATTTAAGTAGTTGTAAGTTCTACTTATCAATGATTTATACTTTAGCACCAAGATAGGAAATAAGGCGGCTCATTTGTTAAATGTTTGCCAAAAGGAAAATGAAATTACAAGGGAGTTCATCAAACGTTTCAACATAATGAATCTTGAGGTAGTAGATTATGATAAAAATTTTGCCATTCCCGCTATTATATGTGACACCCCATATAATTAAATACCGGGTAGTTACTCCTTTATTAAATTAATACAAAATATCAAGTTGGTTCAATATTAGCATCACTGTCGAAAAATATTTAATTAGCTACTAGCCACCTAATATTTAAAAAGTGAGATGCCAAATTTTATTAATTAAATTAACTTACCACCAAGTAATGAATAACCGACCATTCAACATTGGCATAAAGAATCTCATAGGAATAATTAATAGACAGAAATAACAGAGTCTGGTGTAACACTCCAAATATAGTCTCAATGCCAAAATAATCCCAATACAAGAGTCTAAATAAATAAATATCTGAAATAAATGAAAGTTTGAAACTGCCATCTCTTAATAAGAATGGACAACATGCCCTAACTGAAATGAATGACTCCGAAGGAAGCAAAGAAAAATGTGGAGGCGTCTAATACTGAGATACTATAACTTCCACAACAGCTACACCACGTCAACAGAATGGAATTCTTATGCTTGGTGTCCTTGGGCTGGGCACCTAAAAGGTTTTTACGAAAACAAAATAGATTTAGAAGAAAACGGGTCAGAGTTGAGGTGAAAATATTTTAAAAATAGGAAGTGTTTAATTGCATCAAACAGTAAATATTATATACATGTTAGTCTCATGCTCTCACTTGAGATTCTCACCCCTCAACTATTGTGCACGCCTAATGCATATTTACTACTCGTGCTAGCTAGTCTACCCACCTATCTTGTCGGTACCAAATCTTTCTCTATAGGGATTACTATATTGAGCCACCTGTATTACCCAGATACGATAGAATTCCATTACCATTATTTATTAATCAATTTTGAGTAACTTAATACTCACTTTGAACTTCCACCAGTTTACATTATTTTATATGTCTCATCCTAACTTCTCTATCGAGCAATAGAGTAGAACAATCTGAAGTGTATATTTATAAAACTCTGAGTACATATATACATATATGGCACCCCTAGGATGAGCTGCGATTCATGCATACTCTATAATCAAATCCCGGTACATTACGTACGTAAAGATCACGAGTTCCGAATCACTCAGGAAACGTATAAATACAAATCACACATATAGAGGAGAACATTGTTCACATACCCATGGGTCATGCACATACCTATGCTCCCATGCTTAGCTGATTTATCAACTCACAAATAATTCTTCATAGTCCTATGTTCTTGAGGTACCAATCTAAAGTCCCCCCAATGGAAACAAAGACAAGACTCCTCCTTTCTAAAACCTCCCTTGATAGAAAGTATGGTAGGTATGTCATACACAAAAATCATCCATACATTATGAAATCAAACAACCTAAGTATTTATAAATTATTATAGGTATTCACACATCCCATATTATAAGTCTCATACGGAGTATATTTTCATCCCAATTATTCTACATAATAGATTTAGCGCGACAACTCTCGTTGTATAAATCCGAGTACTTAAACCTATCCCAAAAGGTTACTAAGTCTCCCACTTGTCTCTAAGAGTATTTTAGTAATTTAAAGTCCCCCTACTACTATCTCTAACCTTAAGTTATTGTTTATCCGAATTAAAGTCATGTTCCCATAATTTCCAATCGTAACTCACTCGTCGAACACTCGAAAGTTTATCATTTAATACCAAACCAAACTAATATTATTATCCGGGACTCAAATACACCCCTACTGACCTTCCTTAAGTTCCAATACGTTCGAATAATCCACACCAATAATTCTTAAAAGTTGGGATTGGTTAAACCTTAAAAGGAAATTTTATCACAAATACAGGGGGAGTCGATCGATCGAAGGAAAGGGTCGATCCATCGAACCAGTTGATCGATCGACATTCTTGAATTGATTGATCGATCCATCAGGTATTAGCCTTCGATTTCTGCATATTTTTTCCCACGGGTTTCATCAATTTTAACCCTAAAATTTTCTATCATAATATACCAAAGTCCCAAATATTTGTACCAAACATTATACTAACATAAACACATAAATTCTAACGCCTTAGAATCATCAAATCATAAAGGGTTACCATTTTCTTGGATCAAATCATGTATTTTTCATAAAAACCCTATTTCTTCTATTTTCTTCAAGAACATCATATAACTCAACATAAATTCATAATTCTCTACACATGTATCATGATTCCATGGATGCTATATTTCCAGAAGTTATTCTACATGCAAAACCAAAGAAGATTAAGATTTAAATCTCCAAATCCATTAATTCATCTTTTTCAAGTTTTTTCTCTAATTCTAAACTATCATGGATAATATATACACTGAATTATTGCAAGTTAGATCACTTTACTGAAAATGGAAGTTCTGATCCTTTGGAGAAGATGATATAAGAGCGACGCTCTCTTCTCGATCTATTCGATGGTGGTGACGGTGTTGCAAAAAGACTAAGAATGGTGGTTCTCCTTTGGGAACTTCCTCCACTTCTTCTCTAATAGACGTCTGTGAGTTTTGTTGGTGAAAACCCTAAGGCATATAAACTAGAAGGTGATAAAGCTTTAGAAATTTCGTGGGTCTTAATACTCTAAAATTTAAAATGCCCAAAACACCCTTCGGGGTTGCCCGTTTGGCAAAAAATTGTCCCGGGTCCCAAACTAAACCCCCGGGTAGACGTTTTTGACTATATCGATACTTCTAAACACGTTGGCACACTCAAAATGACCATTTCGATGACTTAGAAATAAATTACTTTATAATCGATTAAATTGGTCTCGACACAACTAACACGCGCATCCTAACTTAATTTCCAAAACTGTCGTATTTTCCACTCATGAAAAGTTCAATAAGGTCATAATCATATATTACTATACTTACTCAGTAATATTCAACATAATTATCATAATCAAATCTTAACTCACGTCTCCCTAGTATTTAAATTCAGATTAATTACTAATTAATTTCCCATTTAATTTAATTAATCCTATAATTAAAATCAGTAAAAATACGGGGTATTACATTATGAGCGGTCTACTACCTAGGAAACTATACTCAGAGTTAGTTAATAAATTACAGACCATAATGGTCGAGCTCCTGGCCAAGGTAAGAAGAATTATGAATGATGAGGAGGCAATGGCGGGAAAAGAGTCTAGCCATGCTAAATTTGATATTGGCAAGATCCTATACACGAAGGAGGGGTCCTAGGAATCTAAGAAATCTGAAAAGATAAAGAGGTATAATGAGTACACTTTGCTCATCCTCAATAACATCCGAGGAACTAGTGACCTCAAGTGGACGGGGAAGTTAAAGTATTCTCTAAACAGAAGGGACAAAAGCAAGTATTATTAGTTCCAAAAGGATCACGGCTACGACATTAAATTATATGGAAATGAAGAATGGGATCGAAGATTTAATTCGTCAAGGCAAGCTAACAATGTATGTTGATAATTCGGGCAGAGTGGATAAGCCCCGAGCCGAGAAGAAGCCTATGAAACATTATAACTGTCCTTGTAAAAAGGAAGATGAGAAGAAATGTATCCTAGATGAGGACTCTGATGACGGGCATAATCCAAATCTACCTAAGAAACCTAAGGATCCAATGCATGAGGTTGGCATAATCTCTTTGGGTTATCATTTTTTAGTTGGATGTGATGCGAGCAGTGGTGATGGACCACCAAAGAGGACGGCTTACCTCAACGAGGTTGAATCTTATGCTCATATTAGACAGGAGAACTTAGCCGATGCTATGGAAAATCGATTGAAAGGTAAATAATGACTGTCTTATTATTGGTGGATAATGGTCAATAAATGTATAGTAGCAAGAATCTTGGTGGATAATGGAAGTTTCATAAATTCTATATTCTATGACTATTTTAAGAAATTGAGATTAGCGGACAAAAAGCTGGAATCATATCACATGCCACTTATTAATTTTTTAGAAGATAAGGTGTACCCCTTGTGAAAAATTAAGTTGGAAGTTATCGACATGTGGAATACATACCAAATATAAATGATGTGTTTCTTTATCTTCAACAAGAACGTTGCCTCTTCCTATAATATTATCTTCGACATGGTCAGACTGGAAAAGTTTGAAGTTGTTTCCTCCGATGCCATCAATGTTTAAAATTTCCTACAAGCTATTGTGTTAGGGTAGTGAAGGGGAATCAAGTAGAAGAAAGATAATGATATTATACTTCAGAAGAACAGGAGGAGAAAAAGTAATTGATCACTACTTATCAGATCAAGACATTGGATCCTTGAGATAAAGATAAACTTGTTCTGTGCGAGGTTGTTTGATCATAGTGAGCCAGTAAAATTGGATGTTAAGCATCCATAATGGACAACCTAGAACATCTCATTTATATATCCATTTGTTAGGAAGGAATGGCATATTTTCTAAGGAAAAGAAATAATGTGCTTTCCCGAAACCATGAGGATATGTCGAGGATAGAACCAGTCATACTGTGTCATGATCTCAGTATTATAAAATATACGAAGCCCATCAAATAGAAATGATGGGTGTTCCATCATGAGAAGAATATGGACATTCAAGAAGAGGTTAATAATTTCAAGAAGGTAGACTTTTTTGAAGATGTCAAGTACCCATATTGTCTCTCCAAAAATTTTATGTCTCAAAATTAGAATGAAAAGTGGTGTATGTGAATTGACTTCACTAAACTCAATATGGCTTGTCCCAAGGATCATTATCCCATTCCTCGAATTGACCAGATGTTTGACGCCACTTCTCGACATGCGTTTCCTAGCATTATGGATGTTTATTCATGTTACAATCAGATCAGGATGAAATATAAAGAATGGGAGAATAATTCATTCATCACAAGCCTAGGTATATAATGTACAATATTATGCCCTTTAGGATAAAAAATGATCGAGAAATGTACCAAAGACTGATAAATAAGGTCTTTAAAGAGAAAATTAAAAAGTGTATTGAGGTTTACAATATGCTGAAGAAGAGTAGGAAGGCATCTGATCACATCAGTGACCTTTACGAAACATTTGATCAATTGGAGGAACATGAGATGAATCTGAATCTAGTAAAATGTGTTTTCGGTGTAAGATAAGGACATCTCTTTAGGTTCATTGTCAATCAAAGGGGCATAAAGGCCAACCCGCAAAAGATCTACGCATTAATTAATATTCAGCCTCCCAAAAACATGAATGAGATCCAAAACATAATGGGACGAGTAGCTTCTGTGAATTGATTTATCTCAAGGTGAATGGTCGTTGCCATCAATTCGTTAAGGTACTTAGAAGTTACTTCAAGTAGAATAAGAAGTTTGACAAAGCCTTCATAAAGTTGAAGAAGTACTTAGTATCTACGCCTTTATTATCAAGGTCAATTATGTGTGAAAAGCTTTACTTTCACCTAATAGTTTTTGAGTCAACAGTTAGCTACACACTAGTACAACTAGAAGACAACATGTAAAGGCTTATATAAAACACTAGTCATATCATGGCAATAAAATCTTGTGACCTTAATTAGAGATATTGGAATTATCTTTGATCGAAGCTTCTTAGATAAGTCTAGTGGGACACATAAAATACTTATGCCCTTTGTCCTCACACTCAAAACAAGTTACTTTTTCTAAATCTCCATCACCCTCTTTATCTTTCTCACCGATTTCTTTGGCCTTGTGTTTCTTTTTCTCAAAAAATCTTTTATTGGAAGAATTTTGTTTAGAAAATTTGAGAAATGTTTTAAAATTCTTTGCAAGCATGGACATATCATAATCAGATTCGTTCTCAGACTCAGACTCACAAAAACACACTTTTTTTCCCTTTTAAACTAGGCTTTAAGTGCTATCCGTTTATCCTTAGGTTTGACAGTGTCAGGAAACATGTCAATCTCATATATCTGGAGGTCTCCAACCAACTCTTGTAATTTCAGATGATTCAAATTACCTAAGGTATTTAAAATAGTTACTTTAGGGATAAAGCGTTTTGGCAGCGATCTTAAAATCTTATTGACCCCCCGTGCATAAGTTATAGGCTCACTAAGATTAAAACTAGTGTTGACAATATCAAACAAACATACAGAAATGTCATCAAAACACTTAATCTCCAGCATGGTGATAGTCTCAAATTAAGTAGTTAATTTTTGAATTTTATACTTTTTGACCACATTAGTGCCTTCATGGGTGAGTTGTAAAATATCCCATTCTTCTTTAGACGTGGTGCAAGTCATAATATGTCAAAAATCACCAAGGGAGACGTGTCCAAAAATGTAACTAAGCTCACGTGAATTAAAAGTGATCCACCTAAACTCATCCTCAGTCTAGTCTGACACAAATTTTAAATTTGTGACATTATTTGCAGTGACAGTTGGACGAGTCCAGCCTCTTTCACAAATTAACCAAACTCTCTCATCGATTGCTTTTAAATGAGATCTCATGTGGGATTTCCAGTAAGCGTAATTAAACAATCAAAAATTAGCAACCGATTATATAATTTTCACTTGGAAACATTGCAATAGATTTTTAAAAATATGATTTAAAAAAAATCAATATCACACTTTTCGTGGAAAATAGGAATACACGATGAATTAGCGTAACCGGGTATGATACCAATTAGTAAATGTGTGTGTGATAAAGATTTAAACCAACGTGAAAATTCCACCCATAAACTTATTTAATTAGATCCAATTTTTTTAATCAAATTAATTCAGCCCTTAATCAAATAACTACGTGCGTGCGTGTGTCAAATCAACAAATACAAATATGCTAACTCACAAATTTCAGGAAAAATCCCCGAAGGGTAAAACCTTTTATTTCACTATAACTAAATCGCAATTTAAAATTACAATAAAATGTGCAATAAGATTTCCTCAGCAACCCTACATAGACACACATTTTAGAGTCAACAATGGTTCACACGCAATGACACCACACGAACCGCAGTCCAGTCTTCAGTAAAGAAACACCCTCGAGTGCTTCTCGATGACACACAGCCATATGATGTAGATATCCTCTCCAAAAATGTTTGAACAGTAGAAAAGTGTTTTCTTAAACTCCAAAATAATTCACATGAACAATTGGGATTTTGTGAATTGAAAAAATAAGGGTTTAAAGACCTAAATGAAGAAGCCAAAAGTGTTCTATAAAATTGCACTGTTTGCAGAAGGAAAAACAAAAAGACTTATTGAGAAAGATGCCTCGTTTAACATGCTATTTATAAAAACATTAAGGCGGTTGGTCGCTCGAACGGAATCAAATCTTGCTCGAATGGAGACACACATCGCGCGAACGAGCTTCGCATGGGATGGCATCTGGTTTGAACGACAGGGGCTATCACTCGAACTATCCTTTTAAAAAAATTATTTATTTTTTCTTTTCCTAGAAAATGTAGTGCCTCAAAACTTCAAAAATTAATTTTGACAAAAAACCTAAAAACTCCGCTTCAATATCCCAATATTCTAAGTGATATGCTAAGGAATAAAAACACAAACTTTACCAAAGTCATTTCGTGGAGGCTTGATTGTTGAAGAAACTTAATATTCGGATCCATCTTGTTGAATATGAGATCTTGAACATTATTCAACGGTTGTAGCACTATACAATATACTAATTGATAACGAACATTTATAAAATCATATCCTGACAAATTTCCCCCCATGTCTATGCCAGTACAAAATAAAAACATCCTAATTACCAAAACATAAAATGACTACACAAATCTAATACCCTTATGAACCCAAAAATGAAATGGTACTAAACATGTAGACTCAAAACTTTTTTTCAAAGATTTTCTCATCAGGATGTGTAACATATGATCTTCCATTCTTGTACGTACACACATGAGATAAAGCAAATACCTCGTGACGCATCGAGTTTGAAATGATATAAAAATACATCAATCATCATAATCAAATCTCCTCCATAAAGAAGAAACTCCCATAATTCATTCTCCCCCTTTTTATTTGACCAAAATAGACATAGAAGCGAATAAAAAAATCAAGCACGGAGTTGTCACGATTAAAGATATACTTAAACATCCTTCATTAACTATTTTTGATTTTTCAAACTTTTCATACAAAAACACAAATCACACAACGGATTTACACTAAGGCTACAAAATCCCGGATATGAAATTAATGGGTGTGAACATGGTCAATAGGCAAATCAACGCAATCAAACATAACATATATGCACGATGTATACATGTACTCCTAACGAATGAATCTCAAAATCATGGTGTTAAAAGTATTGAATTTAAATTACATCGACTCAATCCATCAACACATCAAAGTCAAAATTGATTCCCACACTAATAACGTCGAAAACTATGAATGATTTTTCAAGACACCGTTAGGACGTGCAAACCCATTTTTCATTTCTTTCCATCCAAACTCCCTCATAAATAATAATCATTTACTTTTCTTTTGAGGTGGAACTTTTTGGCATATTTATCTTATTATTTCCTTTAAATTTTTTTGGCCTATTTTAAAATGGTGTCTTTCACGACGAGTTAATTTCGAACTCTCACAGCTCTTTCCCGTGATTCACTCATCATATTTTGTTGAAATTAAATTCCTTAGGGTAAACGGTTATTACATGCACTACTTCCATTGTAAAGTTTTATCGCATTTGGTATGTTTTAAACACAGAATTGAGATGACAACACTCCGACCAATATGTCATAAACAAGTACAATAATTAAACAAATTTGTGCAAGTGTGCATTAGAGGAACTTATGAGTCAAACATGTAGGTAGTAACAACTAATCACATCTCAATGACTCCAAACATTTTAAAGCACAAGAATGAAATGATGATGCACATTAAAACACTATCAAATCGTCACATGGAAATGGAATGATATTGTGAACCGATCATCCTAAATGTCCATCCATAAACCGTGTAAAACAAAATACAAAACTCTTTTTGTCTTTTTCAAAAAAATTATCAAAATAAAATCTTTCTGTATTTTTCAAAAAAAAATCAAATACAAAAAATCTAATACAAAAGAAATGATACACATTAGCCATAGGCAAAAAATATCATCATGCAAATCAACCTATGCTAGCAAATATGTCAACACCTCAACCGTTAGGTGCGGTGGTATTTTCCAAAGGTGGTGACATCCTATGAAAAACCTCCATCAAATCATGATAAGTCTTGACCAAAATTTTTAACTACTCCCTAATATGTGAAAACTCTCTCATGTAATCATCCGGAGCATCAGGTGTGTGTGTGTGAACACGTATAGTAGCAAAACTTGACAGATGACTCAACTTAAAACAAAATTTCCTAAGGTGTCCTCTCTTCTTGAAGTGTGTGCAAATATAAACATGCCTAGGTACACCTCTCTCAAAACATCTCCTATGTGCTCTCCTAACAGATGAAGGACGCCTAGGTGGGTTGGGTTGAGAGTTATGTGAATCAAGCACTAAAGCATCAACCGACTCAGGTGCAATAAGTGAAGTGGATGCACCATCATGACCTATTCCTAAACTCTCACCATTACCCAAAATGGGATTGAGAAACATATTTCTTTCCTTCTTAGATGAGTTCTCTAAAGTGACTTTAACCTCAAGGGTATTCTTAAGATCTCTTTATAATTGTGACACGCGGGTTAAAAGTTCATTCTTTTCCCGGCCTAAACCTATCAACTATTCACTTAATGAAACCTGCACCTTCTCGAGTTGACTCGCTTTTGCCTCCAAATCCCTCAAACTCTTTAACTCGATATCTAAATCTCTTACCCTAAGACCTAATTCTTTATTCAATTTCTTTGTTTCCAAGCTCTTCGCATACAAATCTCTAAATGCGATCTGGAGCTCACTATCTCCCTCACTAGTTCACTCACTCTCAATCTTGCTATAAACACTCAAAACATCCTTAAGGGACTCACATGCACAAGTGTCCTCATCCTCGTGGGATAAACTGAGTGTGTTTTCGTGACTAGATAAAAAGGCAACAAACTTCGTTGGGAATTTTCATACCCGGTATCACTCAAATCTTCCTCACTATCACTAAGGGTGACTTGCATGGCATCTTTCTTCCCCTCTCTCCTAAGTTTATTGGGACACTCAAACGACTTATGCCCTTTTCCCTCACACTCAAAACACGTTACTTTTTCTAAATCACCCTCACCCTCTTTCTCTTTCTCACCGTTTTCTTTGGCCTTATCTTTCTTTTTCTCAAAAATTCTTTTATTGGAAGCATTTTGTTTAGAAAAATTAAGAAATGTTTTAAAATTCTTTGCAAGCATGGCCATATCAAAATCATATTCGTCCTCAAACTCGAACTAACAAAAAATCACTTTATTTTTCCTTTTAGACTGGGCTTTAAGTCTATCCCTTTATCCTTAGGTTGAACAGTGTCAGGAAACATGTCAATCTCAGAAGTCTGGAGATTTCCAACCAACTCTTCTAATTTCACACTATTCAAATTACCTAAAGTATTTAAAACAGTTACTTTAGGGATAAAACGTTTTGGAAGTGATCTTAAAATCTTTTTAACCACTCGTGCATCAGGTATAGGCTCACCAAGATTAAAACTAGTGTTGACAATATCAGACAAACATGCATAAATGTCATCAAAACACTTAGTCTCAAGAATGGTGATAGTCTCAAATTGAGTAGTTAAATTTTGAATTTTATACTCTTTGACCGCGTTAGTGCCTTCATGGGTGAGTTATAAAATATCCCACGCTTCTTTAGACATTGTGCACGTCATAATACGTGGAAACACGTCAAGGGTGACATGTTAGGAAATTGCACTAAGCCCACATGAATTAAAAGTGCTCCACCTAAACTTATCCTCAATCTAGTCCGACACATATTTTAAATTCGTGACATTATTTGTGGTGATAGTGGGAGGAGTCCAGCCTCTTTCACAAATTAGCCAAACTCTCTCATCGTTTGCTTTTAAATGATATCTCATTGAGGCTTTCTAGTAAGCATAATTAGACCTATTTAAAATTGGCAACCAATTATATAAGTTTTCTCTAGGAAACATTGCGACAATTTTTAAAAAATATGATTTTTCAAAAAAAATTAATATCACACAATTTTGCGAAAAAGTAGGAATACTCGATGAATTAACGTAACCTGCTGTTAAAAGTGTGTGTGATAAAGATTTAAACCAACGCGCAAATTCCAACCATAAACTTATTTAGTTAGAGTCAACTTTTTGAATCAAATTAATTCTGCCCTTAATTAAATAACTATGTGTGTGCGTGTCTCAAACAAACAAACACAAATATGCTAACTCACAGATTTCAGGAATATTATCGAAGGGGAAAACCTTTTATTTCACTATAACTAAATCGTAATTTACAATTACAATAAAATGTGCAATGAGAAGAGTGCGCTTGCTTTCAAATAAGGAAGTTATTTAATTAAACTCAACTTTTATCAATTAAGTCCTAAACATGCATCTAGGTGAGATTGATGATGATAAAATCAAGAAAGAACATTCAAACACACACAAATGAGGAAAAATACCCCAAAGGGGTAAAACCTTTTATTTTCACTATAATTTTGTAAGAAAATGGCTTACACAGATTACAATGAAAATTTGTGACACAGAAATACCCTCGGATGCCGGTTCTGTTGTCGACGGCTGGAACTATCCCTTTCCAGTAGGGCAGCAATGAAGAAGAGAGCAACTTCCTCACAAATTACTCCAGATGAGTAAAAGATCCTCTTGAAGGTTTAAAGATTCACACGCATAAATGGGAATGGTTTTGTGAATAAAAAAGGTTTAGAAAACCTTAAAAAGATGAAGTCTTATTCTGGACAGTTTTTGCAGAATTTTGAGATTGCAGAAAGACTTGAAAAATGTGTAGAATGAGAATGGATATTTATACAAAAATCGAAGCGGTGGCTCGTTCGAACGAGATAGCCATGTCGTTCGAACGAAGGACAAAAGACGTTCGAACGAGTTCGCGTGACATGCCTATCTCGCGCGAACGACATTCAAGGTCGTTTGAGCGAGCTCGTCGTTCAAGGCACTTCGCTTCTACACTTAGAAAAAATTCTGCTTTTGATAAAAAAATTAATCCAGGCTTCAAAAATAATTTTCAAAAATTTTCCTAAATATTTTTGAAAATATTTAAAGTTCCAATAAAACATTTTACCGATAAAGCGTAGTGGAGTAGTGGGAATGAGCCGAGCAGCACGTCTCATGTAGCATGATGCACGTGAAGATACTGGATGCATTGAATTCGAATAAAGGCTTTCGAGGTTGATCGTGTTGACGTGCCGAATGTAGCGGTGTCAGACATATAAACTGTGATCTAGGAGAAAATAGAGAATTCTTAGATTCTAGCCCGGACATTTATAAAATTATGTCCTTACATGAAATAAGATTACCTCAGCAAACCTACATTGACACGCAGTCTAGAGTCAACAGTGGTTCACACGTAATGACAGCACACGAACATCCGTCGAGTCTTCAGCAAAGAAACACCCTCGAGCTCTCCTCAATGATACGCAGCCATATGATGTAGATATCCTCTCTAAAAATGTTTGAACACTAGCAAAAAAATGACACATGACCCAACTTAAAATAAAATGTGGATTCTATGTGGATACTATTTCGCTGGTAGATCACTGGTAATTCGGGTCTCTATTCAGAGGTATTATTAGCCGATTATGGAGGAGGACAGTGCCAATTATGCAAAAAGGTATAAGAAACGTCAAACGTATGAAATTATACATAAAAAAAACTTGGGGCATCACTATAACGAATCACATCACCTCCTAGCCTTTTACCATATGGGGGATTAAGATGGTGAACCTACTCGAACGCAATGGGTAGATTCAAATACTTGGTGGTTGCAGTATATTACTTCATAAAATGGGTGGAAGTTGGGCAATCGCTCAAAATGGTGTGTGGAAAGGTATTCGTTTCTCTATGAAAAAATTCCATCTATCGCTATGGAATACAGTACACATTTATCATGGACCATAGTACGTAGTTTGATAATGACAAGTTTGAGGACAATTGCACTCGATCGGGGATCAATAAGGTGAGCTCTACACCTACCCGTCCTTAGTGCAATGGGTAAACAAAGATCACTAATATGACCCTATTGGACAAAATGAGAATAAGATTGGTCAATGCCAAAAGGAACTAGATCAATGACTTACACAGTGCATTTTGGACCTATAGAACTACACCGAGGACAACCACTGAAGAAATCCCTATCATGTTGGAGTTTGGCACCGAGGCGATGGTCCCTACTATGATCAGCCTAACCAGCTACAATGTATGTAACTTAAACTCGTCTAAGGGTTATTTAATGCGTAGACTAGATCTTAATCTGATTAAAGAAGTTAGGGTGAATGCAGTACATCGAGTGTCATCCGACTAGCAGTTTAAGGGCAAACCTTAATAAATTAAAGGATGGATATTATGTGGTGAAGAAGGTTATACAAAATGGGAATAAGTTCAAACCTAAATGGCATGACCCATATAGAATTTCTATAACTATGGAACTTAGAAAATATCAGATCGAGACCTTAGAGGGAGAGCAATTCAATAATTCATGGAATGATGAACATTTAAGGAATTACTATTAATAGGGAAGAATATATTACAATTTAGAAGGGAGTAATATTATGTAAACAACTTTCAATTCTTTGTAATTAATGAGAATTTGCAATTCTTCCTACACAATATGTTATCATTTTAAGTTTTCTTCATTACTCACTGTCTAGTTCATTGGGGTAAGAGATGTGAAAGAAGCCCAGGCTGAAGACATCTCAAAGTTGAGAATATTGGAATGAATACAATCAAAACACACTTAATTAATGACCACATCTTAGACATGCCATAATCAAGACGTTCAACCAAATACAGGAAATCCATTGCAGTCACATGGTCAGTACGATAAGATCTTACCCCAACTGATCAGTAAGCAACCTAGTGCAAGAATGGATACTAGTACATTTAGCCGACCAGGGAAGCCAATGCTAACACATGGTTAGGATGACAAGATTCATCTATACGACTAATAATTTGGCTCAGGCAATGGTAGATCCTAAGTCAAGATAACTCATGTTTGTTCACCCAGTAGCCAATAAGTCAGGTTAGGTTGATAAGATTCGATGACATACAACTAAACTACTAAGACACCTATATTGAAAAACTAATAAATCAGGAGAAGTTGACAGGATCCAACTATACGACCACAACTACTGGTAGGTAGACTAGATACAACCACTTTAACTTTGTAAAAACAATTTACCAAAACAATTGATCACAAGTGAAGGATAATATCTTAGCTAAGCAAAATAACTACTAGAAAATAAAACACAATGTGCAATATATGAATGCAAACAAGCAAAGCAGTTGGATAACATTTGATCTCAAAATCAACTATTCATCAATTGGAGGTTTTTAGCAAATAGAGATGTTAAATGATCTTTATAGACATTGTTCGATAAAACTAAAAATGAGAAATTACAAATCTTCACGAAAATATGAAGTCCAAATGTTTAAGATGCATGAGACTCTTCATTGGTTAGAGTGACTTGAGGAATGTTGGCATTTATAGATTTAACCATGGCAATGTCCTGGGCAACTTCATGAGCTATAGGAGGAATGGTCTTATCAATAACAGTCGATTTAACTTAACGAGTCACCTTATCCTCATCTGACACATCAACACCCATCTTTTCCTCGATTTCTAAAGCCCTAACTTCATCATCTCCCTCCCAATTACTAACTACTTTATAATATCAAAGTAATGGTTTGACAACCTCTTCTTCAGCTCATCATAACTTTTAACGAATTAGGTCATATTTTTAACAGTGAAGTCTCCAAAGGCTTTGTATTTCTCAATAGTTCTCTCTCCATCCTTAGCAAGGACCTTATTAGCTTCACCTAGAGCTTTATTGGCATATGCAAAGACCTCCTTAAGACTTTTCCTCTTTACAATATTAATGGAAACTTTTACCTTTACCTATTTTATTTCTTCCTCAACTTATCTAAATGCCAAAATTTTCACAACGAGCTTGTCGTTGCTATCCTGAAGCTCATCATAAGTCCTTTTTAGTTAATTTATAGATTTTTTAAGATCATTCTTTATGTAGTTGTTCTGCTGAGTGATCTCGTTAATAGCCTATTTCTGATCCTCATAGGCATGTTGATTAGTTACAACCTTCTCTTAGAGAATAATACTAGACATTGTGCCTTAAAAGAGAATGCAAGGAGATAAACAAAGAGTAAAATAAGTCAACAATAGAAAAAAATATAAATCACAAAAATAACATACCACATAGAGCCTTTGGTGAAGAAGCTTCCAAAGAGCGTCAACATCTAGGCTCTTGAAGAATTCAAAATCTAGACTGTGCCCATGGTATGCAAAGCACATCCACGACATTACCCTTATGGTGGGAGATAGAGTCCTTATCTCTTTTAGTCTATTCGACGATCATAATGTTTTTGGGATCAAACAAATATGTATCCATCAATGGGTAATGTTGGAAGACCCAATTTCCTTGGCCAGCCTATGAGTAGGCATCCCATCAATTAGCATGTGCTCAATAAAAGGAAACATCATCCTTAACTCCTTAACGCTTCCATGCTTGGGAGAACCTTAATTAAAGGTCACTATAATGGTCTCTTATCACCATTAGATGGATATTATCATTGGAAACAACTTTCCCCTAGCCTTTGGCCTTGGCAGCAGCATCAACTTTCTTTTAACCTTTAGCCTCAAACTCATTCTTTGCTTCAACCACAACGTTTTTTCTTATGTACTTAACTTGAGCCTTATTCTTACCCTCATGATCTATCCTATTCATACTATCAGTCTCAATAGAGTTACGACCCATATGCCTATGTGTAATGCCAAAACAAGATTGAACTTAGAATGTTGAATAAGTGAAAGTTAAAGTTGTACAAGAATTTAGTAGTTTGTAACATTATAATGAAAACCATAGATGAACTAATACAGTTGTAAAATCATTTTTACCTTCCTTGACCTTAACCTACTGATCGTCCATAGTATCGATGTCAACTACCATTGGTACTAGTATTTCCCTAGGAAGAACACCTACTTGGGAAGTGTAGTATCCAAGATTAATGAAATTTTTAATGGAGAAGAGGTTAAACTTAACAGGGTCAGTTATGCAGGTTCTCTCCAATAATATTTTTAACACAGGGGGAACCTAGGAGCCATCTTCTCTAGAAAAAAGGTCAAGCAAAATTATTACCATAGAGCCAATTAAAGGTAACCATAAGGAAAAAAAGTAATAAAGTATACCAATGGGGTTTGGCCCACACCATTCATGAGGAGTATTATAGGATCGATCCCTCCCATATGGGAAAAACTCCGAATTATTTTTCAATAATGCAAACCGGTTTTTCCAATTATGATTGATCATCTTGGAAACCTTTAAAAACTTCAAATGGGATTTTATTGGTGTTACGTAGTAATATCCAAGGGCCTTAGCATTGTCTTTTATGTTGTAGATGAACCTAAAAACATACCTAGTGAGATCAAAGATGGTGTGCGCTTGCTAATACATCATTGACCCTAAAATTATCCGATAAGCATTTAGGGGAAGTTGGGTTGGATACACTCAATAGCCCGTTAGGACCAAGCTTATAATGGGGTGGGCAGGCAGACCAACTCCAACATGCAGAGCCTAAAGAGGGAAGTAAGTTTCATCGGTATCACACCGATCATAAAACCTTTCATCACATTCAGACAATATTAATGTGATGTTAATAAGGATAGAGAACCAATTTTAGATTTTCCAACTCATCCTCTATGAAATCATAAGAAAATCTTGTCGTATGAATCACTAGAACTGCTGGAAATGATCTCCTCCTCATCGCTAGAAATAACATGTGAATTTGAAGGCTGAGATGGAGCCTTAGACATAACGTCTACCTCAAGCGGCATAAGGTCAACTATGGAAACTTTAGAATTTGTGTTGCCATACATTTTACCACTAGGATGATGGTTGAATTCATTAGCACCAAAAAGTGCTATGAACTCAGGGCTATTAAACTCCACATTAGAGGGTTATGAAGCAAACCCAACTGAAGATGGAGCCCTAGTGGTGAAGTTTGGATGTGTGGGTTGTCCTCAGGATGAACTGTGTGTAATGGGATTGGTCTCCTATCCTCGTGGAAACCAGGTCACAATTTGTTGATATCAAGAATGCAATTCAACACCCTCTCAACCTAAGAGTTTTCATTCATAAAGGATGGGATTTTGGGACAAACAAAGGCTTGGGGGTTGTTTAGTTTTTACATTAAAGGATTTGGGTTAGAATAAACTCTAGAACAACTAAAATCCCTAAAAAAAAAAAACCTAGGCCCAACAACTCAATAACACCTAAAATTTTCATTTTCCAACCAAATTCCAATCAATAACAAAATCCATAATATAAGAAAACAATAAGAAACCACAACATAAATTGAATAAATGCATAGAAGAAAACCTAGAAAGTTTGAATTTAGGAAAAGAAAACCTGTAGACCTAAACCACAAAAGACGACTCATAAATTTCTCGAAAACTATTATCAAATGGTTGGAAAGAGAAACCCCCACTAGAAAATATTTTTCAGGCAAAGTAACAATTGAAAGTAACGGAATAGAGAGAGGACTTAATAGGACATTAAGGAGATTAAATAAAAAAACACGTTCTCTATCTAAAGAGAATTCGTGTGAGGAAAATAATTTTGAAAGGTTGAAACAATAGAAAAATATTGCTTTTACACATTCTAGGTGGTAATGATTACATTTGGGATATCACATGTGATGTCATGCCCCAAAAAGGCAACCGACGTCTCAAAATGTGCATCACACTACCTCAACAACATGTTTATTTAATGTCCCTGATGCCACTACCAGTTACCAATGATATCTAGAGCGCGAGACGATCCTCATGATCCAACCAAAACACGAGCTGATGACATCTCAATTAAAACTTCACTCACTCAATTTTCATAACACATACCTAAAAGACATGATACTTTAGAGAATTTTGTACAAGCTGAATCATGAGCAAAGTGTTGTAAGCTTTTTTTATACCATAAATATGGTATGGATCTTGAAAAAATTAGATGAGGACACTTAAATTCATCATCTACAGGAATGAGGTCAACTCAGATATTAATTGGGTCAGCCGACAATCTGGTTACCCCCAACACTCTTTGCAGGTTTACTTAATCCATTAGTCAATAGTCAGCCAATACTGATAACTAACTCCATTATAGTGTAACACCCCGCCCGCCCGGGGAGAGCGAACGGAGCGCTAATGCGATAAAATAAATCCAAATCCACAAGTGACAAGGTATAGAACATCTAAATAAACCCACAATAATATAAATCCACTAATCTCAATCTCTTCAATTACAACAAGTCTCTCGAATTAAAATTACAACTATCTAACTCGAATAAAAATACAAATCTCCAAAGCTCTATACATCAAAATAATACAAATATTTCCCAAACAATCCTCGCTAAAATCAATCTCCATAGCGCCCCAAAATCCGCGCTAACCTGCCACTAAAAGAAAATATGGGGAAGTACACAATACGACGGGAAAGATGCTCAATAAATATATGGATTAGGATTGAATAAAGCGTAACAACACGAGTACGAATATTCAAATCAAAATGCAAATCTCAATAGCATTTCATAATTATAATTTCTCAACAACACATCAATGGGTCACCAGGCCTCACCACATCCGTATATGCTTTATCAAGCCATAGCCCGGGAAACAGGAATTTTGGCGGGTGCCCAACATCCGTGCCATATTAAAATCTCATGACAACGTGCTCATCAACAATATAATGATACCACATGAATCAAAATAATTTCAACAATTATTTTCCAGATTGCAATGAATTTATCAATTCAAATATGAGTTCAATTAAACAAGAATTCAAAGAGAATGACACTCGCGAGATTTAAGGAGCATATTATGTAAAAACCCATACCTCAAACCATGATGAGAAACCAATGATCACATCCTCAAGATCAACACAAAAGATCTACAAAAGATCCTCCAAGAACCTCCAACAAAAATAGCCCCAAGAACACCTCTAATCTAAGGTTGGAACTCACAAATCTCAAGGGCCAATGTGTATATAAAAAGAAGAGGAATATAAAATATATTTGCTACCAAAATTTGTGCCAAAAGTAGGTTAAAAAGGGTTGCCCACGACTTCCTTTTATAATGCAAAGAAATGAAGAGTTGGAATCCAAAAGACTCCTTTAAATAAGGCAAAGAAATGAAGAGTTGGAAGTCAAAACAACTCCAAGAGTTAAAAATAATTAAAAATCATTTTAAAATCCGTTTTAACTCCGTTTTCGAAACCGTTTGAAATTATCGCCTTTAAAAATAATAACGAACATATTTGAGTAATAAAAATAATTTTATCAAAAACTTTATTTTCCTCCATTTTCCAGAAATTAATTAAAATAGCCCAAAATTACGCGGGTTGTTACAGTTCCCCACTAATAATGGAATTTCGACCTCGAAATTCGCCGAATGCCTAACTCTCAAAAATCAGGCTAACAATCTCCAAAAATAATCTCGTCTCCAAAAATAATTCCTCACCTCTAATCTCGAAACTTATCACGAATATCACCTAAAATTTTCTATCTCTAAAAATTGCTAACCACGTAATGAACCCAAAACCCAAGCCCCGAGGGTTTTCGTATACCTAAGCTCTGATACCATTTGTAACACCCCGCCCGGGGAGAGCGAACGGAGCGCTAATGCGATAAAATAAATCCAAATCCACAAGTGACAAGGTATAAAACATCTAAATAAACCCACAATAATATAAATCCACTAATCTCAATCTCTTCAATTACAACAAGTCTCTCGAATTAAAATTACAACTATCTAACTCGAATAAAAATACAAATCTCAAAAGCTGTATACATAAAAATAATACAAATATTTCCCAAACAATCCTCGCTAAAATCAATCTCCATAGCGCCCCAAAATCCGCGCTAACCTGCCACTAAAAGAAAATATGGGGAAGTACACAATACGACGGGAAAGATGCTCAATAAATATATGGATTAGCATTGAATAAAGCGTAACAACACGAGTACGAATATTCAAATCAAAATGCAAATCTCAATATCATTTCATAATTATAATTTCTCAACAACACATCAATGGGTCACCAGGCCTCACCACATCCGTATATGCTTTATCAAGCCATAGCCCGGGAAACAAGAATTTTGGCGGGTGCCCAACATCCGTGCCATATTAAAATCTCATGACAACGTGCTCATCAATAATATAATGATACCACATGAATCAAAATAATTTCAACAATTATTTTCCAGATTGCAATGAATTTATCAATTCAAATATGAGTTCAATTAAACAAGAATTCAAAGAGAATGACACTCGCGAGATTTAAGGAGCATATTGTGTAAAACCCTATACCTCAAACCATGATGAGAAACCAATGGTCACATCCTCAAGATCAACACAAAAGATCTACAAAAGCTCCTCCAAGAACCTCCAACAAAAATATCCCCAAGAACACCTCTAATCTAAGGTTGGAACTCACAAATCTCAAGGGCCAATGTGTATATAAAAAGAAGAGGAATATAAAATATATTTGCTACCAAAATTTGTGCCAAAAGTAGGTTAAAAAGGGTTTCCCACGACTTCCTTTTATAATGCAAAGAAATGAAGAGTTGGAATCCAAAAGGCTCCTTTAAATAAGGCAAAGAAATGAAGAGTTGGAAGTCAAAACAACTCCAAGAGTTAAAAATAATTAAAAATCATTTTAAAATCCGTTTTAACTCCGTTTTCGAAACCATTTGAAATTATCGCCTTTAAAAATAATAACCAACATATTTGAGCAATAAAAATAATTTTATCAAAAACTTTATTTTCCTCCATTTTCCAGAAATTAATTAAAATAGACCAAAATTACGCGGGTTGTTACATATAGCAGGCATGCACAATATGGGGAATGACGTATGCATAATTAATTACACATGTAGATGCATGGAATATTCCCCCATGTGCCAATAAATGACTTTACGATTATTCTCTCGCTAACATGTAAAATGTGCACTTGCTTGACCTATAAAGGAAGGACACATGTCACACTCTTCTAATAGCCTATAAATATCACATACACCTACACTTTTAGGGTTCTGAGATATCATTTCCTACTATTATGTTGTCCTGTTTTAGAGAGAACTTGAAAGCTTCAACCTTATATTCATCAATTATTTTTGCCTAGTAATCAATACATAATACTCCTGCACTTGTGTACGTAGGCACTGCTTCAGGCCGAACCAATAAATCCCTTCTTATTTCTATTTCTCTCATCTATTTATTGTTTTATTTGGATTTTAATTTTAATAGTTTGCATCTCTTTATCTATTATTTGCTTATAATTTGTATACTCGAGCTAAGACAAATCAATGTACTAGTTTTAGGCGATAACAATTTACACACGGGATATACGTTATATTTCATTCACATTATTCATTATATACAAGGATTGTGGATGATCAGTTACAAAATGGATAATAAATAATATAAAGATATTAGTTGCAAGTCTCACTCTTTGATTATTTACCATGTCTAATATAATGGAAAGTCAACCATCGTCGGGGTTGGGCTTGAACTCATCATCACCGTCGTTCTTATCGACATATCCATACGCCAGTTGCATTGAGATTATGTCAGGTGGAATCCAACACTCATTGCTCCTAAGGGGAGGTAACAAGACTAAAGGAGAATCCACTTACTAATAATACTAAACTTGGGTATCCATGGGTATTTTGCTAATAACCATGGAATTTATCCAACCATGATTGTAGGATATATGTTTGGGTTCATTCAGATACAATGAAGTGTCCATCTAGACTTCATCGTAACTAACAGTGAACAGTGTGCGAGGACTCTTCCTAAACCGATACTTTAACTTCAAGATCTGGTGGTGCAAACCAAGTCTGATAACTTCACTCCACTCAAAATATTTCGCGGCCTTGTCGAGCTCCTCTATTAGAGACACATTCTCAATCTTCAGTTGTAACTCTCGATCCATATTTAAGGGTCACCCATAGGTCAAATCGATCCGGTCATACTATTGTAAGTGGGAAGTTATTTGAAACAACCTAAATATTGTTTTAATTCCATTTTAATTAATTGCGTTTGCTGAATAATATGCAATTCCATTTTCTAAGCATATAACCATAACAATAAAAAGTGGGGAACCCAGTAGGTAACACGACAGGGTTCGTGTGATCAAAGATACTAATATAAATACTAATAATCACTTACCTGCAAAATGATATCAAAATATGATACATCGCTTAACATGACGTAACAAATGGAATAGGGTGAGCCAATGCCCAGTGTTGTTCCCAACAAAAATAAGATGTAGAAATGAGCGATAGAAAGAACGAATGCTATATCATACATTAACTCGAATGTACATGCAACAGCTAAACGGTTTATGCATTAACCATGTTTTATTTAAAAAAAATTCCTTTAACTTAGGTTAAAATCCATTAACCTTTACATTTTATAACAAAATGTTCCTTTACTCCATTGATCCATGATTAATATACGAGAAACCACATTCCTTTATTCTTCCATTACATCAATCCAATTTCCTTTGAAATTTATCGATTTCACATTTAAACTGTCATGTCCACGGTCTTTTATTAAAATATAATTTTGAAACACGTGTCCATTGTATAAAAGACTTATTTAAACTTATACATAAATCTAGGCTTATAACCGCTATAGGTTATTTGAACGCCCTATTATGATCTTTGTTACTTAATCTCCTTTAGCCTATAACTTTACCAACACATTACCTTGTTAACGCATTACACTCTTTTATCCAATATTTCAAGGGATTATCGATTATCTCAATTGCATGATTACCCATAATTCCATTATAAACCATTAAAAACCCAAAATATAATGTTCGTCTAGCATTATTAATTGATTATCTTTCCTGAAACTTATCAATTCCAAATATTTCCATTTACTTACTTTTACATTCGGGAGTTAATGGTATCCCATTTATGTTTACGAGATTTCACCTCCTTCCATAAATACTGCATTCGTTTCTTCCCTGACCAGTGATTTTGTGTCTAAGCCGAAGCCGCACCCTAGGGCTCCGGGACCTTCTTAAATTTTTTAAGTACTCTTTTGTGAAAACCCTTTCAGTTTACATGAATTCCTTTTACTTATGGCCAACCTTTCATTGGTTTAAAAAACACCCAACACATTGCCATTCCTTTTATCTTCATAAAGGCACCTTTGGCCATCCGACGTTCGACGGGTTCTCCCTGAGAGAAAAAATGGCTTGTGAAGTTTTAGGTATACGAAGGATGGTCAAAACACACAATCCAATTTCTTTTTCAATTTAAATATAAAACTTAAACAAAATTAACCCTTAGAACCAATTTTAAACAGATATTATGATAAACAGTTTACCGAATTTTATCTTATCCGAAAACTCATATTTAGGTGAGTACAAGAATAAAATAAAGAAATAAACCACAATATTCAGATGTACAAGGAAAACCCTCCATGGAAAAAACTTTGGACGACCTAGTCACACAAATTAACAAGGAATAGGAATTACAGAAGTCGACAGATGACTTACAACACAGACTTGGCCCCATCGTAAGCCTTGGTGCATCCTCGATCTTCAACCTCTCCTCCAGAGTGAACACAGGATTCCACATGTGCAACTGCCTAAACATGTCAGTCCAGATATGCCTCGACATCCACCAATAAGTCCTAGCTACCGTCTACAAGAATGAACAACTTACTCATTGCAACACCACATCACAGAGTCCACCTGGTGTAACAGCAAACTTGGTACGAAATTGAACTCACTAAATGATTCACAATAAGATGAAGAGAATAAACTTTTTGGTGCCCACAAACAAGATCTCAAAGAATATAAAATTGAATCTTGGATCTTAAAGATTTTGGGTGAAACTAGGGTTTAGGAACTTTAGATACGTATAGGAAAATGATTTTTTCCAAATTCCACTCTTAAGACAAATACCTAAATCCCTTTATATAAAAAACACATTTTTGAGGCGACGTATTTTTTACCAAATCTCGTATGAATGAAAATGAGAATACAATGGATTCAATGGATAGATTTTAATCTTAAGTTACCATACACAAATCCAATTTTTACCAAATTTTATCTTTAATTAAATTAGGTGTGCATACGAGATTCAGTCCAAATGTAAAGCACTAATTTAAGCATGCAAACAACATGTAGAGATGAGGAAGAATCCCTAAAAAGGGACAAACCTATATTAAGCACTATAGAATAATTAACAGACTGTCGACTTACAAACTACTTAGACAGACTAAATAAGATGCGTAGAGTCTTCAATTCTTCTATAAAAAATGTCCCATTTTAGAGCCATCGTTAAGAAGCCAACTTCGCTCAATATCTACCAATCAACCTTTCTTTCTTCTGTAGTGAAACCACGATTCCACAATAAAGTAGTAAAAATTTCCCTCTACAAAGGTTTTTATGCTAAAAGCATTCTTCTTAATTTGGTAAAGTGATATTTATGATTCCAAGAGGTTTAGAATGCTTATTGAAGTGCCTGATCACAAAGAGAACTCAAAAAGTTGTTTAAAGATGGTAAAAGGAGTTCTCAAGAAGTCTAATTTTGTGCATCTAAATGAATCCATAACTTCTTCTAAGGTTATTGAGGCGTACGATTATTCACTATTCCAAATGTCTTCAACTTTGTCTTTGAATCCAGAGAAGTCATATTGGTGCAGTGTATGCATAATAGGATATGCCCAAATAGAAAATAAGACTGAGAAATTATAAAACTTGCTCTTACAAATCTCCCCGTTTTTCTATTTTAGTACAAAACACAAACTGATGTCGAATTGTATCCTAAAGACTAAAACAATAACTACCCTCCCAAATCAAGAAACGTAAAGTAATTTTCGTGCAAGTATTCAAATGCAATGGATCTTCCCCTGGGGTTTGTCTTAATCTTATGTGGATCCAAGAGATCATTATCTAAGAGGAATGTCCTACACACATGAGACAAACAAAATACCATGATACATACGAGTTTTAACAGAAAATAGAACTCTCCCCTAAATTTGTTCTCCCCTTTTTTGTCCATAATAAACAAAGGATTATAAACTAATCATGAAAAATAAGAATCACATGAAGAAGTAAGATATGCTCACAAAGATATTAGATAATGTATAAGTAATGATAAACTCAACAAGGCAACTTTTCAAACAACTATTTTTGAAAATTTTCATTATTTTAAATATAAAGTATAAAATGTACAAATACAACACACCATAGAATAACACTAAAATGTCTGAATCGTGATTGGGGAATAAAATTGTGAGAACATTTTCCATCGGTAAATCAACATAAACATTAACAACAAGTGTGTACGAAGTCACGGGACACTTCTAAAGAAATAACTCAAAGTTTACCTTAGGCATAAAAGTAGTGAACTCATATGAAATCGAATGAACTTAATCAATATGTCATTAACTTAAATGATTCTCACATAAATAATGCCAAACAATTTACTCTTTTTCAAGAAAGTTTGTTGTGTAAACCCATTAATATTTGACTTTAACTCCCTCAAAATTTTTCATATATAACCATTTTTTCTCAATTATTTTGAATAAATCATAGTTCTCATATGTAGTAAATCATCAATGATTCTATACAAAATTGGCCTGGCACTTCTGTTTTTATGTACCTCTAATCTTTTCAGGCTCTTTTATGCGAATTCGGGCTTTTAACGCAAAGCTCATTTTGATCTTTCATAGCTCCTTTCCATTGCTTAGAATATAATAATATTTTTCAAAAATAATGAAATTCGGGCAATGGTTCTTACATGCACAACTTATCTCTTTACATTTGGTTCGTTATTAAGCAGAATTGAGATTAAAACATCGTATTCGACAAATGAAAAGTAAGAACAATATTCATAAAGCTCGTGCACATGTTCAGTAAGGAGACAGGGAGTCTAACATGTAGAAAATAGTCATCAAAGATAAATGTAATGATATCCACACATTATTAGCACAATATTGAAACAAAGTCATGTCTCAAAACACTACAAAAAAGTAACGTGAATGGACGAAATGAAGCGGTGATTCGAATATGTTAAACGTTCATTGATATATGGTAAAATAAAAAACTCTTTTTGTATTTTTCAAAAATTTTATCAAAATGAAATCTTTTTCACTTTTTTTTTTTAAAATTGAAAGTCTTTTTGTATTTTTTCAAACTTTTTCCAAAAATATCTCTCTTTGGATTTTTCTCAATATATAAAAAATAAGTACAATGATAATACAATCTAGCATTAGGAATATAAGATATGAACATGATAAACACCATATTCTAGAACAAGTCTCAACCTTAATCATTAGGCTTGTAGTTAGGGGTGTAATTCGGCCGGATCAGATCTAAATAGGGGTGTTCGAAAAATTTTCAAAATTTTAAAATCCTTTCCAAATCGAAAAAATAAATTTTAGAAACTCATTTTTTTCCAAATTGGCTGATCCGAAATATTCATAATTTTTGGATATTTTATTATTCAAAAAAAATTCAAATAAGTTGTAATTATCGATTTTATCTATTTCAAAAAATATCGGAACTATTCATAATATGGAGAAAACCAATCTGACCATTTTGGTAGAGTAATAAAATTTCAGTACTTGCAGCAACCTTAGAAAATTTCTCACTAATGAAAGAATGAAGGGGAAATTACCAGGCCGTAGATATCACCTTATTCTCATACTCTTTGACATAGCATTTGCAAGCATCTTATACATTTTCCTCTTCAAGTACATCTTTTCTACCTTTTTCCTTCCTCTCATTTCCATTTGATGCCTTGTTGATGGGTTTTTAAGCAAACTCTATATTCTTGGAAAGATTGCGAGTTCTAAGTCTCCCTAGAGGATGATGAAGACCAGTTACATTATGCTCAACAATCTATTTTGCTCCTCCTGCAGCTATTCTCAACACCTTCCCCGCAAGTAAATAAATAATGATAAGAAAAAGTAATTATACAATGCGAGCCGTTGAGGTGCGACGCCTTTCATCCCCCATAAAGAAGTCCTAAAACTTAGTTTATAGCAAAAATAAGACCTAAGGTGCGATGCGATTTGCGATGGCCGTATGATTTCAAGAAATTATTGAGGTGTGATGGCTGAGGTGGGGCAATGGTCGTATGGGTGAGTGAGACCGTGAGAGTTTAGGTTTAGAAAGAGTGAGGGGTGACAGTGGGATAGAGAAGAGGGTTAGAAGAGAGGATTGACTGGTTTCTTTTTTAGGTTGTAAGTGTTGTGTTTCTTAGTGTTATAGTGTTTAAATTTAAAAATGATGTGAAAATTGGAAAATTATGGATCGAAAAGTGAAAAAATCTGAAGTTCTAAAGTAATTGACACCCGTACACGAAGGAGTTCTCAAAAGGATAAGCCATACTAAGAAATTCCTCCACCAAGTTTTTTTATGTCAAGACTAAGTACTCTACTTTCTCTCGAAAACTCTCAAAATCTCTATGGGGATGTGCGGGAGCATGCGGAGTAACACATGTGGGAGTTCGTGCAGGAACATATGTAGGAACTCATTTGGGCACATACCAGGGAACGTGCATATGAAAGACTCTCCATAGCTTAGAACAAAATTCTCTAAGGTGACGTATTTGTTTGCAAAGGGAACAAACATAAATGACCTTGGGTGAACCTTTATCAAAATGTCTAGCATGAGCTCTCCTCGATCGATTAGGTCACCTTGGTGGGTTAGATTGAGGTCCATAAGGAAATCAGGAAAGAGCTCAGGCGTAGATTTGGAAGTGGATGCATCGTCATAATCTATTCCTTGCCTCTCAACATTACCTAACACGAAATCAAGGAGCATCTTTCCAATCTCGTCGAAATCACTCTCGAGTTGGGATACACTAGCTTTAAGTTTTTCACGAGTATACAATTAAGATTGAAGATCTCTCGTAAGACTAGCCATGGTCTTGGTTAAATCAGCATTTTTCCTACCTAAAACAATCAACTACTCACACAAAGAAATTTTCACCTTCTCGATTTTACTCATCGATGACTCACACTCTCTAAAGACTTTCACCTGCTTCTCCAAATCTAACACCCGAAGAGATAAAATATTTATTAATCTTTTTCCATTTTTAAAGTCTCGGTGTAAAGACCACTAAAAGCTTTTTGGATACCACCTTCTCCCTCACTTAATTTCTCTTCAGAATGGTCCGAAACTTCGTCGAGACTTTCACGTTTAGATATGGACTCATCAGCATGGGATAAACTAGAAGTTCTAACGTAACTTGACATAAACGTACTGAAGTTAGGTTCACGTGGTGATTCTTCCCCAGAATCCACCAACTCAACGTTACTATCACTAAGAGTGGCCTTATGTGCAACTTTCTTTCCCTGTCTCTCAAGTTTACTATGACACTCATGTGCCTTATATCCCTTTCTATCACACTCATAGCATATTATCTCTTCATATTTCATGCACCACTCTTGCCCTCATTCCCATTTTTATTTTTCTCCAAATTTTTTTCTTTAAAAGAATTTTCTTTGGAAAGTTTAAGATGTTTTTTGAAATATTTTGCGAAAAGGGCTAAGTCATCCAACTCAAAATCAAACTCAGACTCGGAATCACAAACTTTTTTGTTTTTTTTCTTAGTTTGAGTTTTGAAATAAATCCATATTTTCTTAGATTTAACAATCTTAGGAAACATATCTATCTTATACATTTGAAGGCCTCCTACGATTTTTTCTAACATAAGAGTATTTGTTATCCCAAATGAATTTATCCTGGTAACCTTAGAAATAAAGAGGGCAGGAAGAGATACCAAAATTTTCTTAACTACATGTGTCTCAGAGATTTTCTCACCTAAATTAAACTCGACTTTTTTATATCATACAGACCATGCATAAAACTCGTCTAAGGATTCAGAGTCAAGCAGAATGATCATTTCCAATTGTGTGGTGAGATTTTTCAGCTTAGAAGCTTTACAATATTGGTTCCCTCATGAGTGAGCTGGAGGGTATCCCAAGCTTCTTTAGACAGGGTGCATGTCATCTATGAATTTTAAAGTTGACCTCACTCTAGCTTTCCAGTAGGCATAGTTTGAACCATACAAAATTAAAATCCTATTATACAAATTATCCATTAAATCCAAAGTTTTAAAGATCAATAATTTTTAATTAATATAAAAAAAATTGTGAAAAGATCACACAGTATTTTAGTGTAACTGGCTTTGATACCAATTTGAGAATACGAGGGAGTCAATGGACTGATTTGTATCTTAGGTTCCCACACACAAATTTAATTATCACAAAATTTTACCTTTGACTAAATTAGGCGTGCATTTAAGATTCACTCCAAATATAAAGCAATAATTCAAGCATGAAAACATTATGTAGAGATGAGAAAAAATCCCTAAAAAGGGGCAAAACCTATATTCAACACTATAGAATAATTGACTTATAGTTGACTTACAAACTACTTAGACAAACTACGTTAGACACGCATAGTCTTTGATTCTTCTATAGAAAATGACCTAGTCTAGAGCCGTCCACGGGAAGATAACTTCTCAAGATATCCACCGATCAACCTTTCCTTCTTCAGTAGTGAAACCACAGTTCCACAATTTAATAGTATGAATTTCTCTCTACAAAAGTTTGAAATGATTATTGAAGTATTTGATCACAAAGAGAACACAAAAAGGTGTTTAAAGATGGTAAAAGGAGTTCTTGAGAAGTCTGTTCCAATGCATCCAAATGAATCCATAACTTCTTTTAAGGTTGTTAAGGTGTACGATTCTTCAATCTAACAAATATCTTCAACTTTGTCTCTGAATCCATAAAAGTCATGTAGGTGTAGTGTATGTGTAACGGGATATCCCAAAGTATAAAATGAAACTGAGCAATTACAAAACTTGCTCTTATAGAAAATAAGGGTTCATCCAAATGAAAAAATAATCTCATTCGAACCAAATAGGAACTCGTTTCAATGAAAAACTTATATCGTTCGAACTACATTTTTTCTGCTGACAAAAAATGGCGTTTGATATTCATGTGAAGTTAGTTTTAGAAAATTGCTAATATTGTTCGAATGAAGACTTAAATTCAATCGAACAACATAAAATAAAAAAATTATCTATCCTTTAAAATCTTTTAAAAACATCTCTCAAACATTTTATTGAAACAAACACCCAAAATATAATTTTAAAGATCAAAATGTATATGCATTCATACCTGAAAGATCTTCAGAAACACGAAGACCAAACGTGGCACTGAATATGACAAGATAATGCAATCTCTGAAGCTTTGCCACTTCGTCTTCAATAAAATAACTAATAGGATTGAAAGGTCAACATATAAAGCCTAACCTATGACTGAAAATGTTTTGTCTGGAATTAAGCCAATGCATACAAATTGACTCTATAAGAAATTTGTCTTTACAAATCTTCCCTTTTGGCTATTTCCGGATAAAACACAGAACAAAAACTCATATGGGCCATCAAGGTCTATAAAATACTGAATCCTTAACCGAAAAGTAATAAGTACAGACTTAACATAATACATTATGTAGCTTTGCACGCTTGTAACTTTGTCGTATGTTGCAAACCTGCACACTTAAACACACTTTCAAATTCTAGAAGAATATATAAGCAATATAAATCTGCATATGAATACACTCCCCTATGTCCAATAATCCCCACCTAGGTAAGACATATCATCCAAGATAAAAATCTTCTCCTAACACTAAAGTAAAAGATATAATTTCTTCCGTTTTTGGTTCAGGAATAGAAAACATAAGAATGCATATGAACCATTTCTCCACCATAAACCATATCTTTCCCAAAATGTGAGAACATGGGATCGATTAGAAATATAAAGGAAATAATAATATCGTGTAATAGTGAAGTGCAATAAACACAACATGGCAACGAAGGCACAAATCATCCAAACAATGATCAATTGATACCAGTATTGATGAAAATATGAAACCAACTTGAATAAATAATTAAGCATTAGATACCATTGTAAATAAGAAACAAGAGGTACCAATATGATCATATAGCATGCCAATTTAATCCAAAGATAAAGCACATGATAAACATGAATTAAATGCAAATGCAAAGACTCAAAAGAAAATGATATCGTATATAGATATGCAAAAAGATACCAATTACATACAAGCATATATATATATATGAACGAATGTATTTGTGTGTGTAAAAATACCACAAAACAAAACAAAAGATGTAAGCTTTACGCACTAGCGTAGTATTGATGTGTCTATACATGTGGGATGGAGTCAAGGGGTTACTAAAAGAATTATGACTCAATCACTCGAAATGTCCAAGGAGTTCTATTTGACCACAAAACTTTATCAGACAAAGATTTAGCCTTAAGCAAAAAATGAAGTGAACTTAAATAACAAACAAGAGCAATGAACACAAGTTTAAAATTTTGATGATTCTAAAAATCAATAATGTCATGACACGATAAGTAAAACTAGGATTCATCATGAAAACTCATTGATCTTCAATTATAACACCCTCAAAAGCCAAACAAATATCATATATTTTTCTCATGCAATTGTTTTGAAGATACCATTTTTGAAAATCAATCAAACAAACTTGTTGACGTTTAGTCTTTTCCTTTTGCTTATGTTATGCAGGCTCTTGCTAATGGTCGATTTCCCTCAATGGAGGTTTTCTCATTTTTAGCACTTTCTCGTGCACCCTTTTATATTCAATAAAAATAATCAAACTCAAGGGTAACAGTTCTTACATGAATAAATCTCCCATAGTCAAAAGATATGTAGATGATAAGATTTATGAGAGAACATATCACTTAGCTCAAATATAACATATGAAGTAAAAGTTCAAAAGATCTCATGCATGTGTGTGTGGAGGGACATACTAAGGGAATCCATTCAAAAAATTCGAAGTCCAAAAACTCCATGCAAGCATGATTAAGAAAAATATAAGTCTTGAAAATCATAATCAAATGTCCTAGCCACATGTAAAACCTAGAATGAAGTGGATTAAAACACACCAATAAGCCGCACAAAATTTGTGAAACTAAACTACACATAAACCAAAAATATTTTTGAGTTCTTAAACATTTTTCAAAATGATACCAATTAAAAAAATCAAAATACAAACTGAATCTTTTTTGTATTTTTTTAATAAAACACAATAAATGAAAAATCAAAATACAAAAGGCTCAAATCACATACAACTGGCAAACACAAATACCATGAAGTAAAAAATCTAGTCTATGCAAACATGCGAACGCAATCAACTTTGAGAAGTATCATGTTAAAGCATTTGAGAATGAGTAAGTCTAATATGTAAAGTCTGTAAATCAGATTTCCTAATCCACATAGTTGAAACATGATGCTCTCAAATTTTGGGAACCCTAGTGACTCTAGACTTAAAATTCCTAGGACCATTTCTAAGATCAAAGAAAAAAGGCCTAAGATGACCTTTTCTATCTCAATGCATGCATGTGTGGACATGAGAAATGTTACCATTGGGTTGACATTTTGTAACATTTTTAGAAACGGTTGACTCTATCAAAAGCATGGTCTTGGCCTTATTAGTGAAAGCATTTGGAATATCGAAGTCCATCCCACTAGTCTGATCTTTGATTTGGACGGTGCTTAACATCTTATCTAACTTTTTTAACCTAGACTCAAAAATAAAATTTGACATGACTCAAGTATCTCACTCTGTCTTCTCGCTCCACTATCCTAGACTCGAGTAAATGAAGAGACTTTTTAAAATTTAGGGAATCCATCTTTAAAACTTTAAAATCTCAATTAATCCCCAAATTCTATCTTGCTCCTCCTCAAGGAATGCGAGGTTTTTCGTAAGAGTAATCTCACATGACCTAAGATTCTCAATGAAAACACTCTCACTTTTGCCTAAGGTACATTCCTTAAACCTAACTTCCAAACTTAAGTTTGACTTTTTTAATATCATCGTTTCTACATACAACTCATGGAAGGAAACTTTGAGTTTATTATACTCATTCTCTTCTTCTTTTCCACCCTCTCTACCATCACTTCCTATGAATAAAAAATAATGGCCTCGAAAGTGTCATGCTTAGAATTATCTTTATGGGAATATTTTCCATTAAGGCTCTCATGACTAGGAATGAATGGATTGCAGTTGCACTTAATGGGGGAATTATTCCCCTCTTCCAAATCACTATCACTAAGGGTGGCTTTGTACCCCTTCAGTTTCTTTCCCTCCTTATTTAGTTTAGTCGGAGACTCAGCTACCCTATGGACATAATGCTCACACCCAAAGAATCTATTTGAATCACCTCTCTTAAAATTATCATTATGATTTTTAGGGAATTGATTGGCCTTGTCATACTTTTTTCTCTCCACGTTCTTTACATTGTTCGATTGTTTCAAATGTGAGAAATTTTTTAAAATTCTTTGAAAACATGGACATATCATCATAATCGATGATAGACTCATCATTTGAAATACATGTTTCCTCCTTTTGAGATGTCAAAGTAATACCCTTGTCTTTCTTCATCTTTTTGGAGGAAAACTTGTTAAGCTCATAAGTTTGAATATCACCTACAAGATCTTTGAGTTTTGTAGAGTCCAAAGTACTCAAGGAATTCAAAATTGTCACTTTTGAATTAAATCTTTTAGGTAAGGACCTTAAGATTTTCTTAACTATATGGGTTTAGAGTATTCTCTCTCCCAAGTTAAAAGACGAGTTCATAATATGAATGAATCTAGCGTAGAACTCATGAAAGGATTCACTATCCTCCATCTTAATGGTTTTAAAGTGAGTGGTGAGGTTTTGGATTTTATAAGACTTAACATAACTAGTTCCTTCATGGGTGAGTTGGAGTTTCTCCCAAGTCTCTTTAAACATTTAGCATGTCATAATACAACGTAACTTCTCCCGTGTGACCGCACAAAACAGTGAATTTGAACCTCGAGAATTAAAATTTTCTAACATGTGATCTTCCTCACTCCATGATTCTACGAATTTAGGAATCCTACAATCACTAACTAAGGTTTTGGCTGGGGACTAACCCTTAACTATCACTTGCCATACCCTCTCATTTATCACCTTAAGTGTTGATTTCTTTCTCAGTTTCTAGTATAGATAATTAGACCCATCAAACAAAGGAAGCTTGGAAGCAGAATGACCCTCTATATAAAAACTACTAAAATTCAAGCCTAAACACGGATCTAACACAAAAACATATTATACCCACTCTAATACAAATTTGAAGCTGCATTTATACGGAGGATGTTCAAAACACACAATCCAATTTTTAATTTTTTTCAAATTAAATATAAAACTTAAACATAATTGACTTTTAACACCAATTTTAAACAAATGTTGTGGTAAATGGTTTAACAAATTTTATCATATCCTAAAACATGGATCTAGGTGAGTACAAGAATAAAATAAAGTAATAAACCACAACAAGTAGATGAATAAGGAAAATCCACCATGGGAAAACCTCAGACGACCTAACCACACAAATTCATTATGATGATGAATTAAAAAAGTCGACAGATGACTTACAACATAGACTTGGCGCTCTTATAATCGTTCACGCATCTTATATATTCAACCTCTTCTCCATAACGATGCGTAGGAGTCCACACATGCCTTAGTGTCCACCGATAAGGCTTAACTACCATCTATGGATATGGGATACGGGAGAACCTCCTCTTCATCACAACACCACACTAAGGAGTCCACCATGTGTAAATAATAAACTGATTATGAAGTGCACCGCACATAACAATTCTCAACAAGATGAAGAGAATAAACTTCTTGGTTCCTACAAACAAGATCTTAAAGAATGTAAAGATTGGATCTTTGATCTTATAGAGTTTGGGTGAAACTAGGGTTTGTGAGGTTTTGGATACGTATAGGAAAATGATTTTCGCCAAAAGTCACTCTTAAAACAAATGCCATAACCCCTTTATATAGAACACATGTTTTTTGAAGCAATTTTTTTTTTTAGAATTCTCAATCGAATGAAATAGGTTTTCATTCGAATGAAAACGTAATGTCATTTGAACCAAACATGAACTCGTTCGAACAAACATTGAATGAGCTTTGAACGACATTTATTTAGTTAACACAGATATGTCATTTGAAGTTCATTTGAAAGAACTGCTAATCTCATTCGAACGAATACTCAAAGTCATTCGAACGTCTTAAATAAAAAAGATTTTTTCTTTTTTAATATTTTAAAAATAACCCTAAAACATTTTATGAAAAGAACACCCAAAATAAATTTATAAGGGTCAAAATGTATATGCATTCATACCTAAGAGATGCTCGAAGACATGAAGATAAAACATGACACAAAACACAACACGATAATTCAATCTCTGAAGCTTTACTGTTACATCTTCAATCAAATTCGTCATTGGATTGAAAGGTCGACCTACAAAGCCTTACCCATGACTCAAAATGTTTTGTTCGAAATTAAGCCAATACATACAAATTGACTCTATAAAAAATTTGTTCTTACAAAAAGCAATGATCAAGGAAGAAAATCCTATTTCCACTACTGATATTCGTAGGCTCCCACGAGTATAAATTGGTCGTCATCAAGGGGTGTAAAAATATAAAAAAAAAATAGAGTCGCAAACCTATTTTTCTCAAAAAAGGAAAAAGATGTATCTGTCCAGGAAGAAATAATATCAAAGATAAACTAATTTATACAACACCACATAGATCTCATATACGGGGACTAAGTTACAGAATGGGAAGGTATTGAACACCCATTCTACCTTTTCAGTCTCTCATGGGCTATGATAATGTTCTAATTTTTCTCAAAAATTTAATTCGCACATACATTATGTGCGGAGTGACATAAGTAAGAAAAGAAATCATCAAATCCATGTCATGGATAAAATGGGGACGAGTCATTCTAAGGAGTATAAATAAAAAGGAAAGGAAATAATCTAAAAGGTCTCCAGATTATGAGTAGCACATAGTATCACAATCCATCTTAAATAATGGCATATGCATGTATGAAAAGACCGCTAAAAATATAATAAAAAGAAAAATAGATACGCTATATGAAATACACCGGATCATAATCCTCTATGAGGAAGCAGATATGTGTGGCTGACATGATTGCAAAAATGAAAGAGAATAAAAATGTAAAAAGTATACTATAATGTGATTAACACACGAGATCATGATTCACTATGAGTAAATGAATAGGCACGTGTAAAAGGGTTGCTACGAACATATAAATTAGTGTATATATATATATATATATATATATATATAGTACATATGGTGCTATTAAATGTAAGGATGGGAAAATTGGAAAAAAAGAGAAAGGATAACTCGAATCCCGAGGAAAACTTGTGATGCCTACGTAACTAGAAATGCCATCAAAGTCCACGTAGTTTGATAGCACACAAGGTGGGTTTTAACCCATGAACCTAAATATGAATTTTCCTTATTTTTTGTTGTTAATAAACGTGAACAGGTGAGAAAATTGTAGTAAAAATACAAGGAAAGTTCTAATTTGGGGTTTAAGGATCAAATCCTCTTTTTTTTTGAGTTGATGAAAATAAATTTGACATATATACAAATAGCAAAAAGGTGTTTAATGTGAAAAATTAAAACTAATTAAGAACAATATGCTAGAAAGTAAAAAATTGAGTAATAGCACTGAAGTAGCAAGTTTAAATGAAAAGGATTTGGATCTTTTATGAAGCTTAAATTTCGACTTTGATGGTCATTTAAGCTAATTTTGGTGGTGGTGTAATGGTGGTAAAGTCGGTATGAAAGGCAGGATATGTGGAAGATGTAATGGAATGTTAGAGGAATGTTTTGAAAGGGATGTGTGAAAGGATATGCGTCCATTTCAAGGAAAGGATGTCCTGGGATCTAGAAAAGTAAGTCCTTGACAATGAGGTCATGGCTTCCTTAAATAGAAAATTTTATGGCTTGGGGGCCTGTTGATGGACATATGCATCGAAATACCTATAGATTTAGCCCTTGAATTGAAGGCTAAGTAAAGTACCCCTATGCCAATAAGAAGAATGGAAGGGGAGACTATAGGTAGTCCTATAAGGAATTTTTTGGGGAAATGGGCATAAAATGAAAATCGTAAGTCCGATTAGCACACGGCCAGGACTGTTGGAAAGAAGATCCAAAGATATATAAAAAGGAATTATAAAAATCTTAGTTAGAGAGTTAGCCCAAGTCAAATGGATCTCGAACGAGCCCATTGACCTATAAGCAGTTTGAAATGGATTCTTTTAGAAAAACGGGCATAAAATGCAAACCTTATGTCTGGTTCCTGTATGGTCTAGACTGTTGGAATAAGGATACATAGAACTATAAAAGTGAATTAATAAAATCTTGGGTTCAAGAGTTGAACAAAGTCAAATGGAGCTTAAAAGTCATTTCTGACCTCTCGATTAAGGTTTCAGAGTAAAAAGGCACATATATGCAAACCGTGAGGCATGTTAACATATGATATGGACCATTGAAAAGGGTATTAAGAGCCATATGATAGTTAATTGAGATAAAATTAATTATGAGAGTTGAACGAAGTCATGCAGAGACCGATAGTGTCCCGTGGCCTCTAGTTTGGGGTTTCAAAGTAAAAGGCAAGTAGATGCGAACCATAAGGATGATTCGCTCACGGTATGGACTGTTGGAAAAGGTATTGAGACCCTTATTAAAATTAACAGAGATAATCTCAATTCTGAGAGTTTATTGAAGTTAAATGGATCTCGAAAGAATTTTATGTCCTCTAGATTAAGTTTTAAAAGGAAAAATCGATGTTCGAAGGTTGAAGGAATTGTATTTGGTACCTATAAAGGTATATGAGGGGTAAAAAATGGGGGTACTACAAAGCCCCTCAATGGGGAGCTTAGGATAAGATAAGGTCTTCAAAAGACAAATAACGTAAAGAAGGTAATTATTTGGGGTAAATAAATGATTTTGACGACCTAGGGTGGGTAAGCGATCGATTCAGAGGGCCGAGGCCAATTCTGTGGGACTAATTCAATACTACAAACCTAAAGGGTGGAATTGATCGATTAAGATAGTCGAAGATAATTCTATGGGCCTAGGTCAATTTTGCAAACCTAAAGGTTAGAAGCAATCTATTTAGAGGTTTAAGGCTAATTCTGTGGGCTTTGATCAATTCTGCAGACCTAAGGGTGGAAGAGACCGATTCAGAAGTTCAAGGGCCTAATTCCATTCTAAAGACCTAAAGAGTGGAGGTGATCAATTTAGAGGATGTAGGCCAACTTTATTGTCCTTTGTCAATTTTACGACCCTAAAGATTGGAAGTGACCGATTCATAGGGTTAAGGCCAATTTATAGGCCTAAGTCAATTTTGTAGATCTAAAGAGTGGAAGCAATTGATTTAGATGTTGAGGCCAATTCTAAGGCACATGTCAATTCTATGGTCCTAAAGGGTGAAAGAAACCCATTTAGAGGGTCGAGCCTAATTACGGACCTTGGTCAATTTTACGAAGCTAAAAGGTGTGAAACGATCGATTCAAAGGGTTGGGGCCAATTTTATGGATGTAAAAAGTGTGATTAACCAATTTAGGTTATCAAGGCCAATTTTACAGACCTAAAGACTGTTAGAGAGAAATTCATTGTGTTGAGGCCAATTCTGTTGACCTAAAGAGCACTGGATGGATGTGCGATGTATTTCGAGAACTTTGATGATTTGTTAATGCTTGTGCAGTTTTATTCTTATTTTTTGAAATTTTACAAATTTTATGGACCTTTTTATATTTTGATGAATTTTTGAATGTATCCTGTATTTTTGAAAATGGACGACTTTTTTTTGACGATTTTGAGGTTTTTGGATTTTTTGAATATTTTTTAACTCTTTTTGTGAATTTTTCCATTGATTAGTTTGGATTTTTTTTAGCATTTTTGTAATACAATTAAGGGTGGTCTTCTAATAGGCATAGGTAATGTTCTGTCTATTTGTAGTGGCATGAACTCTTGAGAGTTTTTTATGATAATAAGGGCTCCTTACGATGGGCATTGTTAGAGGATTACCTATCGACATACCCATTGGTTCCTAATATAAAAGGAGGAGGCTTCAAAATGAAAAATCCTTCTCTCTTTCTAGAAATTAGTTTTAGGCTCTTTTCTCTCAAAATAATCATGGAGGACATGGCCAACAACCGTTTTGTGAACACCAACGATTGGGTGGGCATTGATAGGATCCATCCAAGTGCATTGGGGATTAGAAATACGAATGCATACCATGATATCAAAGATGGGGATGCCAAAAGGATTTTGTTGAGGCAGCCCGAGAATAATCACTCTTCAAGGGTGAAGAACCAAATAAGTTATGTGATTTATCTTTGTGAAATTTAGCCCACCCCTCTGAGTTCGAGTTGAGGAGTAAGATCTGTTCCTCTTTCTTGCTCACTCGATAGTCATAGTAACTACCCCAATAATTGTAGTTGTCTTATCTTATATCCAATGCAAAAGCACCCTTATCATTAGAACCAATAAGCCTTGGCTTACATTTTACTATCCTAAATATAGGAGTAAAGGTAACTCTTTCTAGAAGTGCCCATATGAGACACTCAATAAATTGGCAAAGCAGGTGATAAGTAAGGATATTTTGATTTGTATTTTTAAAAAAATTTTGAATTATTTTCTTTTCTGATTTTTCTCTACTGGGTATTAATGATTATTGCTCTAATGAAGGTGGACATTGATTCGAGGATAATTAAGAAGGTTTAGGAGAAGTTTCCTAGGAAGTGCAGTTGATGGTGGAGGTTGAGGGGTTTGGTTCTCTTATGGGGGCTTTGGATAAGACATCAAGATCATCGGTGGTTTTGTACAAATTGGGTGAGCAGTGGTTGGACACCTCCAACACGTTTCATCTAGGACTGTGTAAGATAATGATTTCCCTAATAGACATTCACTAGATAATAGGGCTGAAGTGTGAGGTCAGCAAATCGTGGTTGATCGAACACTACACATTTTTGAGGTTGCGATCCGGGATGCCGTGGGGGAATTTGGTAGGATTGTTCTTGGGGAATCCGTGAGGGTATAGATATTGAATGAGACCTTATTGGATCATCATATAGACGTCATAGATGGACGAGAGGTGAGGTAGGCAACCCGTATGTTCTTTCTTCTTCTATTGGCAGGCTTCATGGTGGTGCTGAGAAGTGATGTTGTTCATATGTGGTTCTAACCCTTCCTTCAGTCCATCTCCGAGATTCGCATGTATGACTAGGTGAGGTTCACATTGTTATCTCTCTATGCTTGTTTGGATGCTTTATTTCAGTGCCTTCGGTAGACTTTTACAAGGCCCACATAAGTTCCGTAGGTACCTTTTTTTTTTACATTTTCTTATTGATTTTCATTGAGAGAGATGTGTTATTTTTTGCAGACGTGATTGGGCTCAACACAAGGTTAATGTCTTTGCAAGAGAATGAAGTGGGGGAGTTCCTAAGGATGTAGAAGTGGACGAAATCAAATAGGGTGTCGGAACAGTTTTTGGCCTTAAAGGATGTGAGAGAGATGTAGAATGCCCTTACAAGTGATCAAGTTATACTTTACATTATTCTTTATTTTTGGATTTTTATACATTTTCTTTATGATTTTATGGATTTAGTTAATGATTAATTTTATTTTAGGACAAATGACTCTCTATCCTTGATATCTTGCCTACGGGCATTCATGCCCAGATGCAGAGCTTACCAGCGCTCAAGTTAGGGTATATATGGTACTTGTAAGAGAGGATGGTGAGGAAAGTGATGGAGGGTGTGGTGGAAGTTCCACCATCACCACAAAGAAACTGCTTTTTGAGGCTATGATCATTCATCTCAAAATGTACTCTAGCCATCCCAAATACTTTTTAGGACGAAATGTGGGACAACTCAAGGGGATTATATTAGACCCTCATTTTAAATACCTTTTAGAACGTCAATAGCCATCCCAAAAGTTTTTTTGCGACATAAAATAAGCCGTCTCAAAATCTCATCATTTATGGTACCCTTTTGAGATGGAAAAAACATCTTTTAAAACTATTTTTTGAGACGACAACATTTGTTCGAAAAGGGAAATGAGAACTAATACGTCTTAAAATGTCATCGTTTATGGGATCCTTTTGAGACGACAAGGAAGCAATATTTAATAATTTTGGCGCCAAAATTAGAATTTCAACCATTATATAATTTATTTTGTATATCATAAACAAAACCTCTTAACAAAGTATATGAAATCGTTGGCCTCCCATTTCAACATATATAACATACAATTTCTCATTCAATTATACGTAATAATTAATTCCAACATCGTGTTCATCAACCTAAATCTCTCTACGCAATTTCACTCATAACTTTAGAAAAAATACATAATAACCTATACACTCCTAACATAAAATGATGTAAGCAAAGTAAACCTGTGATCTTGAAGCATATGACCCCCAATACAATGACTTCAATGATTTGCCTTATGCACAAAAGCTTTTCATCTACAATAAGGTTTATTTAGTGTCCCTTACCCTAAATATAGAAGATATCTTTTTTAACAGTTGCTATAGATGACAATCTTTAAAAACATTATCGAATTTGCATATCATCATGTTAATTACCTTTACATCAAATTTGCATATCAAACATTATCAAAAACATTTAAAAACATTACCTTTATAAAAACTTATTTTTTTTTTTAAATTTGATAGAGTATCCTTTGTTTATTCATGAAAATCTACCTGTTTAATTATAAAAATTAACTAAAAACAACTACAATAATAGCCAAAACATTGTAAATAAGCAAAGGAAGAAAATATTAATATATATATATATATATATATATATATATATATATATATATATATATATATATATATCCTACCTAACGATCCCTCACATACATATATAAAAATAAAATAAAGATGTGTTATTACCTAATTGATATGGGACGTTGAGGTACTGGAAGAATTATGAGGGATAATACTCAGAAACAACCTCTACATTTCGTTGGTCAGTCAGTTTTTATCTATAATAGTGCTTATTGGTGACAAATCTCCCAATCTTCGAGATTGTGTCAATGATGATCATCTCGATCTTCAGCGTCTTGTCTATGTCTAGCCTCTTGATCCATCTTCAACATTGAAAATTTAATTATTTAGAGCTAGAGTGGTTTGTCACATGATGATATTGTCAACAAATTCTCCTTATTCTACCCTCTAACAAAAAAAAGAAATTTATATATTAATATTAATCAAACTAAAAATTAGAAGTGTTTATTATACCCAAATTCTAGGCTCTTTGGTTATTTTTGCATCTGGCATTCACTTTGTCCTTGAGTAAGCACATTCACCTTTATAGTTCTTACAGTTTTGATTCGCTATAACTTATAATAAAAGTTAGAGAAAATAATAAATTTCATTTTACTAATGAAGTAGACATTAATATAATCTTCTTAATGAGTCGCTATACAATTATCTTTTTAGACCCCAATATTTTATTGTAGTAGGGCATTGCATTTTTTTGACTCGGGGGGGGGGGGGGGGGGGGGGGCGCTATGTTTCAACTACTCTTCATCTGTTTGAAACTTTTCATAGTGATTCTTCTTACATCGATGCTTCGATTTCTTCTAATCATATCTTATCCATGCAAAGAAAATTTGTTTAAAACCTTCTGGTGCATTTGTGTAATCCTAAGAATAAAAAAGTAATAAATTAGTTACAAAATTTAACAAACACATATATAACAAAACAAATAAATCAAATTGAATTAATAAACTACCTTCATTTCATTCTAAATATCTTTAAGGGTGTTCTTTTCACCCCATTCAAAGATAACATTATCCATGAAATTAAATTTTTACTTCTTTCATAATAGACTAATTGCGACATCAATTTGCATTCAAGCCTACAATCTGACCGACAGGTCTCATTCCATTCTAGTATCTTCCTTTTCTTATTATTCCATTTAATCCAAGTCCTGGAAACTTTTTACCATTTTTGTACTCATCAGGGTACTCTCTGTACTAAACAAATATTCGATAAATTATGTTTGTAACACTTTCTTTGAGATGACTATAATTATATGAAATATAATATCAAATGAGTATGATATAGAAAGTTCATTGCTAATTATGATATACTACGGGGTCCTCAAAAACCAAAGTTGAGTAATTTTATGGAGGATCGATATTTTCTCGTGGATCATTAATCGGTTCAATATTTTGGGTTTGATGGCCTGTAGGACTTTTAAATAAAGACACATGAGACCTTGAGTTACAATGTGATGTCTCTGACTAGGATTTTAATCCATGAATTTTCATGGCATACTCGGGTGGGATGTCGATCCATGCCTCTCTAAATCGTCTTCCATTAGGGTTGTGAGTGGTTGTTCCTCAAGTGGTCTTTCCTCGAAAATTAGATCACACATATTCAAATGATGCCTTTTTCTCTGCCATGGATCTGTATATGTACATATAATATACATAATCAAGTGAATTATAAAATAAAAAAATTAGGAGAGAGTAATCACATTAGTTGTACATGAAACAAACATGAATTTGTAACAGGGTTATCAATACACGCTTCTCTAAATCATCTTGCATTAGGGTTGTGAGTGGTTTTTTCTCAATTGGTCTTTCTTCGGCTATGAGATTACACATATTCAAATGAGTTCGACGCTTCTCTACCGTGGAGCTGTATATGTACATAATAGGTGTAATAATGCAAGAGGATAAAAAATATAATAAAGTAGAGTGAAATCAAAATTTAAGTGAGGCCATACAAGTTATATGATGTTTTATCTATGTCTTATGTGAAGCTTTACAAGTTTATGACATGCTTACTTAGACCCTTTTCTAATTTAGCATAAATCTTACACAAGTTTCAGTAATTAAAATAATTAAATCGATAAGATATTTAATAAAATGGTTCTTATAGCGTTTGTCGTAGTATTGGGATTGGTTTTACCCATGGGTATGAACTATTACAATGACAATTAAGTAGCGACGGAATACCCAGGAATGAAAATTAAGTAAGAGACTCCTGCTAGATGTATGGTGCATGGAGCATCCTTGTATGGTTTATGTGATATAAGAATTAACACCATGTATGTTTTATGGAGCTACCTTGTATGGTGTATGTGCATTTTCTCTATATTGTCATCAGTAAAATCCATAAGAATTATGATAACAAAATAGAATTAAAAGAAAAAGATAGAATCACACTTTAAATATCCAACCTAAGCAAAACATTGTTAGTGAAAAAGAGCTGAATAAAGTAAAATACTGATCAAATATTAAAGCAACTGAGTCCATCATGTATTTGCATTCACTTATAAAGAACGATATTCTAGCATTCGACATTATGTCCCTGTTTGGATTGAGGAAAAATAAATTTTACCTGTAAAAGATTCATATGGTGAAAAGTACAATAATCCACTTGAAGTTCAAAAAGTTATTCCAAATATGTGTACAATCTATCATATTTGACCCCGAACGAAATAGAACATAAGTATACGAAAATTCTGTAGCTCATTTACTAAAATATTTGAGACTCATCACTTTATTAATGAACTAACATTAAATGACCAAGTTTACATTGTTAAAAAGCTGCCAAGTCAATACTCTTGGAGTCCAATTCTTAAAAAAAATTAGATGACCGAAAATTCTACCTCTCATTCGAAATTTTGTATCAAATGTTGGTTGATCGACCCGAGGCATTAGCCAATCGACATTTGGGATCAAATGTCGACTGACTGATATAAGATTCTTTATCAGATGTCGTCTGTTCGACGTGAGGCATTGGTTAACATATGTTTAGGATCAAATATCGTCTGATCAATGCTTAGGATTAAATGTCAAATGACCAATGTTAGACCGACATTTGCATGAGTTATATGGAAAATAACCCAATGAGTTATATGCATAATTGATTTCTTAGAACTTAATAATTTTAGGATGAATGACTAATAGTAGTATATGGATTGGTTTTATCCATGGGTATTAACTATAAGAATGATAATCCAGTACATGTATCAGACCTAAACCTATGCTACTTGATCATGATCCTCTACCAATTGATCTTTCATGAGTTGGGTATCTCATAGAATGTGGAAAGATTATATGTGATACACCCTTAATCAATTTTGACTGAAATTCTATGTTGAAGGCTTAATAACGTATGAAATCTTAATGGCCAAACAACATACCCATCATCATTGTGTAACTAGAACTAGAATTTTTGTGAAGGAATATCAAGGATTTAATATTAAGCGAGAGAGTCCTGATTGCTTACACATAAAGTCAACAATAATTACAAATAACTAATGAACATTAATTACACGACCTATGTTATTGTTTGTAATCCTAAATATGTATCCATAAAAAATGGAACCAAAAATCCTTCTTTTATCACGCAATTTCTGCAAATAAACCACTACAATGCCGGAGTGTATTGTCCCTTTTGAATTTTTATGTTAATTGACTATTTGTAAGTAACATAGATAGTTTTGTAGGGTGATATATAATAATTTATTATTATCAGAGTGATCAAGTGTACCTGGGTGTCTAAGTCTAACAAGTATAAATATAGGTACCTAGAAAAATATGGCAAAATAAATTAGACTATTTTATTTCTTAATTACCACTAACTAAAGTAAATTTTTTGTTCTAATCCAAGTCTAATATGCAACTGGTTTGAAGTTTCTAGGATCAACCGACATGATATTCTTTATCAGATGTTGGCTGGCCAACGTGAGGAATTTGTCAATCGACATTTAGGATCAAAAGTCGAATGACTGACATTTAGACCGACACTTGAATGAGTTCTATGAAAAATAACCTAGTGAGTTATATGTGTAATTACTGTCTTAGAACTCAATAATTTTAAAATCAAATGTTAGTTGACCGACGTAAGGCATTGGTCAACCGATTGTAGAAAATCGAGGTCTCTTTAAAGATTTTGCTACATTTGGATTTCACAATATATAGTGGGAAGGAAGTCAAAAATATGATCATAATGCAATAAATTTCAACATTAGTTTCCTCATGAATTGATGTTTTCCAAAGTCTAAGCATGCCATAATACGTTCTTTATTTTTCTATTTGATTAGTTATTTTGTAGTTGATTTCTAGTCATAAGTTCGACAATCTTTAAATTGTAGAGAGGTTTATCTGGTAAATTTAAATAAATGGTTTCTACATATTACTGTAACATGATGACATTCAAACCTTTGTTGTTTTTATTCAAGTTATTGCGATCAATTTTTCTACAATATACTACTCATGAATTGCTGAATGGTAACTATCTTTAACATAGTTTAGTGGTATGTCTAATTGAGAAATTCATATAAAACTTGATAGAAGAAGGTGAAATTCGACCTAATATATGCACTACCAACCTTAACCAAGTCAAATCAGACATTGAGAAACATAATACTGAACGATTAAAAAAGGACATTAGGACCAAGAATAATGAAGCAGCTTACTTAGACCCAAATTGCTGGAACACTTGAACTTTCACAATATAGATGAAAACATCTCCAATCAAACCAAAACAATTATTGTTACGAGCACAAGAAACAACCAAAGAGAAGAAATACAAGAATTCGATTCTGATTGTTTTTGTTTCGTTAACATTAATGTGGGACACATACGTATTGAAAATATAATGCACAAGATAACATCAAATTTTAAAATTTAAATAAATGGAAAACATTCATAATAATATCTTCACATTTTCCCATCCTTGACATGAAAAAACTCAAAAACAAAAGGTAGATAATTTAGGATTGTTTTCCCTCAAGCATTACCCATCCCAATTTCATATTTATCATCTTCGTCTTAATCATCATCATGATCCTCGAAGAAACTTATGTCAACAATTGATCCATTTTCTCCTTGAGTCACCCACCTTATGTTTTTATCTTCATCCAAATTTTGCTTGTTATATGGCTCATCTCCATTGACCAATAATTGTTGTTTAGTCATTATGTACCTATCAAATCTATCTCCTCGTCTCATGTGAATAAAAATGTGCCAATCTAGTTTTATAGGGTCCTGTATGTAAAAAACTTATTCTGATTGAGATACAAATATGAAAGGTTCATCATTCTCTCGATCATCCTTATATTTCAAATGCTTGAAGTCCACTAGCATAAAGTTGAACTATCCGAGTTTTGTACCCATGCGAGTTTGAACCCAATCACACTTAAATGACAAAAACTTCATGCCATTAAAATATTGAACTTAAATTATGTCTATCAACCCCCCGTTGTATGTAATATCTCCCCATTAGGGGTTTTCTATTTTTGACTTGAATAACTCATTTGTTCGGTTCATATAAGAATGCCTCTATTTTGAGCTTTCCTCCGCATGTCAACTTTCTTCGTTCAAAATCAAAAACTGTGAAAAGTATAATATTTTAATCTAACTACATCCTTGAGGGGATATAAAGGCAAGAGATTGATTTAATTGGATAGTTCAAATTCATTGGCTTCCATTCTACCCACCTATAGTAATAGAAAATAAATGTCAATAAATAATATAATACTTATTTATAATTCAAGTATTTGTTATGATATTTTTACTTACATGATTCTTAAACCATATGCGAAGATCCTTATCGTGAAGACGATTAATACGATGCTTCTGTGAATCTTAAGGGTAAATTGATGAATGTTCTGGCAGATGTTTTCTACAAAATACAAGCATAGTCATACATCTATTTCATATAAACTATAAGATTTTTTTTACAAAATCCAAATATCTATAATGAAACTTACTGAATGAATGGTGTCATTCCCTCAGTGTTGGTAAGAACATACCGATGACCTTGCATATACTTTACATGATCGAGTTCAATGGAATTTTTTCCCATGTGCACGACCATCCATATCCCCCTTATCATCATTTATAGAAGGTCGATTATAATTTGGTTTCCACACCCATGTATAGCGAGAAAAAAAGTCATACATACCTCTATAAGAATAGAGTTGGAGATCGAGGCCTTGAGATGATCTCGATTTTGAATGCAAAGTTTTAATATGTGGAGATAACTTTCAATTCGATACATCTAATGCTAAAGGACACAACAGAAAATAAGGATTTCATCCGGATAATGTATAGGTAAGTGTTACATCCTATGAAAAAACTTGGTTCGAATATCTTCGTAAGAATGCAAAGTGTAAGATTCATTCGGTCTTTAAACGTTTCCAAATTAGTTAAGGTGATTTCACTTGATCACAATATCACGAATCAATTGCTTAATTCAATTTAGGCTTTGGCAATACCCTTCGTGCTGCTGTAAGAAGTAATTTTTATAATAAAATGTGATTATCATGTCTCTTTAATCTCAAAATATTTCCTTATTTCATGTGCACGCACTATTAAATGTTCAACGAGTAACCATTGAGAGTTTTAACATCCTCCAAACCTTTAAAAGAAATTTGTTCTCTTTATTACTCATTGTGAACTCTGTTGGGGGAATGTACTGTAGATTTTACCCTTGTGGATGAGGATGTAGCTTAGATATAATATTAAATTCTTTGAGGTCTTTTAAAGACTTTAAATTGTCCTTTCTCTTACCTTTAGTACCCAATAATGTAAATAGGACATTATCACACATGTTCTTCTAAATATGCATGACATCAAGATTATGGCAAATAAGATTATCCTTCCAGTACTAAAAATAAAAAAATATATATACTTTTATTCTTCCATCCCATTCTATGTTGCAATACTTTCTTTTTTTCTTTTATAGTGCTTCTCTTTCCCACCTTCTAAAGAAATGTTCCATCTTATATTCAGTTTCAATGTCAAATCATTTAACTGTTGAAATACTTGCAAAGTTGAAAGTTGCAATGGGGTCGGTCGTAATTCTACCTCCCCATTAAATAGTGCCATCTGCCTATGAAACCTAAGGCGGGGGTCTAAGAATTGATGATGGCCCAGTAATAGAACTTTTCACCATTCCTTAATTGCATTGCCTGATGGTCTTCATTACAACAAGGATAAACAAATTTACATTTTATGCTCCATATTAATAACATGGCATATGCGGGGAAATCATTAATAGTCCTCATCAATAATACATGAAACTGGAAGTACTCCTTACTTGAAGCATCGTAAGTGTGTAACCATCATTACATAGATTAATTAACTCTTCAATCAATGGATATAGAAATATATCAATCTTATCTCGGCGTCCATTTAGTCCATATATAAGTATAGAAAAAATATAATTTGGTTGCTTCATGAACAACCATAGAGGTAAGTTGTAAATAATGAGGATAATAGGCCATGTACCTTGCTTAGTACTCATATTTCCAAATAGATGAAATCCATTAGAAGCTAACCCAAGTCTAGCATTACGACTGTCTTTCGCAAAACATGAGTTTACTGGATGCCTCATGGCACTTTCATCAATCCATTCCTGATCATGTCATTTCATTAGGGAAGATGAATAGGATGACCAAAACAATTTTTTCAATCTAGGTTTCAAAGGGAAATATCTTACTTTCTTTAAGGCTGCCTTCGGGCCTTTGAAACACACACTTGAATCCTTATCTTTATATTAAGAAGATCCATATATTTCACACTTTTTAGTATTCTTAGCTTGATTTTAAAACAACATGTCATTGTTTGGGCATGCATTCCCCGTCTCGCACTTGAATCCCAAGTCCGCCGATAGCTTGTTGGATTAGTAGTAAGACATGGTAATTATAACACTCAAAAATACCCTCCCTTAAAAACCTAACAGCATAATGAAATAACGACTTGTACATCCATTAAGTTGCTTCATGTGCAAGAGTTAAACAGCAAATTATAATTCCATACCCCCCTTTTTACAATTTTATACAATTCACATTCCTCCTCTTTCAAAAGTCTAGAATACTTTGGAATATTTTCTTTAAATTCAAAGACATCTTCGGTGTTACATTCCTCATCATTCCTCATATTATCATATGTGTGAGTAATAACCTTCCCTCATGAACCATTATCACCATGTTATCTTGTTCATTTAATTCAACATGTATATATTCAACTAGCATATCATTTCATGAAGAATTTATATTGCTTCTTACATCACCAAAAGACTCTCCATGGAAAATCCAACCCTTATAAGTCTTGCCAAAACCATGAATCTCAAGGTGATGTCTGACCATTTTTGGTGTTGTATACTAGATTTAAGCATCTCTTACACGGGCAATAGGTATCTTTAGTCTCAATGTTCTTATTTGCATATGCATAGTTAAAAAATCCTCAAATCCCGTTAATGCATTATTTTGAACATTGATTACATAAATAGATCCAACCTTTATCATGGATACTAATAGTGACAAGCATGATGTTTCTAAAAAAATTGATACATCAATTCAATAGCAAAAAAATAAAAATAATAATATAAGCCAACAATTCAATGCATCAATTTTAACATTTACATCATTAAAAATTCACATAATCAACATGAAAAGTCAAGAAAGGAAAGCATTTTACGCAACTAAAAAGTCACACAATTAACATTTCAGTATTAATGAACTAAAGCATAAGAAAGGAAAGCATCTTACGCAATTAAAAAGTCACAAAATCAACATGTTAACATCCACATCATTAAACATTTATAAATTGAAAAAATCACAACCAACATACCCATTTTCATTTGTAAGAACAAGATTTTCTAATTTCTCATAGCTTAGGCTTTTTGTTAGTTTTGGCGTATCCTATCACGAATCAGCATCTCAAATCTAACAGGCGCATTATTTCAAAGTTCATTCGAAGATACGTTGGTGATCGAGCTCCATTTCTGGATTCATTACCGACACTTTATGGAGGGATAAAAACTTGTACATTCATGAATGAATAAAAATCGTATGCTTGGATGTTTAGTTTTTAAATTAATTCTTTTTGATAAAAGGAATTGAAAAATAATTTTTTTAAGTCTCATTCCAACGTGATTGATTCTCATTCGAATGAGATGTATGGTTTCGTTTAAACTAGCTTCAAACGACCTTCAAACAAGACATCCGTGGCTTGACAGAGATTTATCGTTCGAAGCTCATTATAAGTGTGTTCAAATGAGAATATTCTGTTACTAGAACGGAGAAGAATATCATTTGAACGAGAATATTATTTTTGTTCGAACGAGGTCTAAATTCATTCGAATTACCCCGTCGCCTCAAAATTCGTGTTTTCTCTATAAAAACCTTTTTTTCCAGAATTTCTCAAGAACTTTGGCAAAAAAAAAAAAATCCAATATTTGTTCCAAAAGTTTTGATATTTGTTTTTCCAAAACCACTTGACATTTTCCAAATTATACAACCCTTTATATGATTTGTGAGTTTTTGAAATGCTGGTTTCCATACACCTTGTATAAACTCTCGTAGAGTCCATCTCTACGGCTGACTTATGGAACCAAGGTTCTATTTCTAAAGAAGAAGAAGGCTGATCTGTGGATACCGAGGGAAGAACGCTTCTTGTGGATGGTGCTAGAATATACAATATTCTGTAGAATAATTGAAGACTCTACGCATTATACTCTATCGTTCTAAGTAGTCTATAAGTTGACCGTGTCTGTCAAATTCTCTACAGTGCTGAATAAAAGGTTTGGCCATGAAAAGGGATTTTTCTTACTACTTTGCATGCGTGTTTTGATTATGTGATTGATTAGAATTGAATTGGACATTATTATCGCATGTACACCTAATATTTATTCAAGGTTAAATTTGATTAAAGTTTGAATTTTTATGTGAGAAACCTGGTTTACGAACTATCCATAAAATCCCGCATTCTCAAATTGGTATCAGACCAGGTTACAGTAAAATATCGTGTAATCCTTATTTTTACGAATTTTAGTTTGGGATTTAAATTTTCTCAAATTAGCAAGAGATAGTTGCACTAAAATATTGTGTGATCCTTTTTACAAAAACAATTTTGATATCAATTTTTTTAAAATTGCTATTTGAATTTTGTGGATAATTTATGGGATGGGCTTCCTGTTTTTCATAGGTCAAATTAAGCGTATTGGAAAGTTTGGATGAGATCTTTTTTAAAAGAAATTGATGAAATAGTTTGTCTTGTACGTGAAAGAGAGTGGACACCACCCACTATGACCAACTATAATGTCGAATATCTTAAACCCATCAATGATTGGACGGAGGATGAATTTAAATGATGTACTTATAACTCACGCGGGTTAAGTTCTATTTCTGGAGCAATCACCCCTGAAGAGTTTTGCCGCATCATGACGTGCACTACATATAAAAATCTTGGGATACCCTCCAACCCACTCATGAGGGTACCAACGCTATGAAAGCTTATAAGTTTCAAAACCTCACCACACTATTTGAGACTATTACCATGCTAGAGTCTGAGTCTTTCAATGAGTTTTATGAATGTTTGTCGAATATAGTAAATTGTAATTTTAATTTTAGTGAAAAATTCCTGAGACTAGAGTTGCCAAAAAGATTTTGAGATCCTTGCCAACCTGTTTTTATCCCTAAAGTCAATGTTTTGAATTCATTGGAAATATTAGATGCTCTTAGGCTAGAAGAACTTGTAGGAGACTTCCAAACTTATGAAATTGATATGTTTCCCAAAACTATTAAGAAAAAGGAAATACGGATTGCTTTGAAGAATCAATACAAAAACAAGAAGGAAAAAGTTTGTGATTTTGAGTTAGAATTTGATTTTGAGTTGGATGATTTAGCCCTTTTTGAAAAAAAAATCTTAAATTTAATAAAGAAAATTCTTCCAAAGAACAGACTTTTGAGAAAAATAAAAATGGGAATGAGGTCAAGAATTTTTCTGTGGAAGATGAAATGATATGGAATGAGTGTTAGGGAGACGGTCACAAAGCCCAAGAGCGTTCCACTAGGCTAAAGAGACATGGCAAGAAAGTTGCACATAAGGCCATTCTTAGCGATAGTGACGTTGAGTGGGTAGATTTTGGGGATAAATCACCACATGAACGTAATTTTTGTGCATTCCAGGAAAGTCATGTATCTCTTCTAGTTTGTACCATGCCGATGAGGAAATTTCAAAATGTGAGAGCCTTAACGGTGTTTCTAATGATTCTGGAGAGACTGAGAGTGAGGAAGAGAATTTGAGTGAGGGATGTGTTGACCATGCCCAAGATTGTTTATCCTTTTCCTGTAATTTTCATGCCTATTGGACATAGAGTTAATATAATGGGTGGTTGTATATTTTTAATTATTCTCTTGGAATTTGGGCAATTAAATTGGAATGGAATGGCCTGAAATTTTTGTAAGGAAAAGTTTTGGGGTTGTTCGAAAGAAAATCCAGGTCATTTGAACGAGAAAGCATTGTAATTCAAATGAATATTCAAATGACCTTCGAACGAGAAATACTTGTTCGCATTTCAAGCCTCGTTAGATCCTCCTGAGAACCTCTCGTTCGAACAAGATTCGATGTCATTCGAATGAGGTTTAGGCTCGTTCGAATGAGACTGCAGAAATTCAAAAAATCATTAGAATTTTTATACTGTCACAATGTGTACCCTTAGATGATATGCTCTGTCAACCTCCCAATGATCAAACATGGGTCAAAGATTTGGTGTACCAATGGTTAAAGGGTTTAAGGGTTCGTGGATTTGAATATAGGTGATGGGAGTAGAGAATCAATTTCTCGTTATTTCCATAAGATTTTTAAATTCTCTCTCTACACTTTTAAGCCTTATCCCTCCATTCCCAACCATCTTTCACAATACCTAAGCTTTCAACCTTCATTCTTAGTAATATTTAACCCATTTGCAAGCTTGTAACACCCATGTCAATGATTGTGAAAGGAAAAGGTTGGGTTAGAGAGTTGTTGTTGGAGATTTCAAAGGGATCCAAAGCATTCTTTGAGCTTTCTTTGAAGTTTAGGAACTTTCATGTAATCATTCTTAGTTATCTCCTTCAAACTCAAGGTAGGTTTTTCTTCACCATGTTTTCAAGTTTAAAACCTAAGATACATGATTAGGATGCATGCTATAATGTAGATAATCTTGCAAGTTATTTTCTAGTATGTTTATTTGAAGTTTTCTCATGAAAAATTCAAGTTTTAAAGAAAATTACACTGGAAAGAATTTATGAATAACAAGTATCATTTTAATCTTGAAAAATGATAAATATAAACATAAAATATGATTTCATGTTAATATCATGTTTAGACTTATTTTATGGGAATTCTAGGTTGAAATCCATCCCCACATGTGTAGAATCTTGTTATATGTCAGTAGAGGATATTTAAACATGATAAATGAATATTACATTGAATTTCAAAGTGAAATAAGAAAGTTGATCATTTCAGTCCCTAAATATGTTGTAAAGTGTTGATAAAATGAGAAAAATGATGTTTAAGACAACATATGATTATAAGGCTAGAATGGACATTTTGGTAAAAATGACCTTTAAAATATTAAAGGTATCTCTTGGTAAGAAATATGAAGAAACGGGACGTTCTTAAACTAAAATGATGAAGTATGTCTTGTGAGCAAAAAATCACAATTTATGATGTTATAATGTTGAAGATGTATTTTTCACAATGTATTTGGCCAAATGAATGGTAAAATTATTATTTTGGTGTAGAGGGTCCTAGTGGTTAGATTTCCTCATTTGACCTTATCGGTCATTTTTTGTGAAAAACGGATGAAACGAACAATGTGGCATTAAAATGGTGTGAAATGTAAATGTGAACCGTAAAAATGACAAGAATGGTGGAATATTGTGGAAATTTGATAAAATGTTAAAACACATTATTATGGACTCGAATGCAATGGGGAAAGAATTAAGAAGGGTATGGAGCCCTGGGATGAAGGATACCGAATCACTGTCTAGAGCATATGGTAGTGCCGCTGGAGGAGTGGAGCCCGTTAAAGTATGCAATTATTTGGTAAATTCAGAGAAAAATTAATTTTAATAACAAAATGATGGAAATGTAAATGAAAAAGGTTGATCCTAGTAAATATAAGAATGACAACCTAATGGGAATATTAAAAATGGAGACTAGTGAATAGAAATGGTTAAACGGTCTCTAATTGTGTGTAAAGTTGGTGTAAATTTGTTAAGTGTGGGTACGAGTACATAGATAAGGTTTCATTGCATGGTATTATCATTAATGCTCATAAAGTGATAACATTTTCAGAATTGGTAAAATAAACATTATATGTATAGTTTTTTCGCGTGACACCCCGTATATTTTAATCACGGGCGATCCGTTCTTTACCAAAATAACCAGGAATCTCATATGGTTCATTCTTAGCATCATCGTCGAATTTTTTTTTAATTACTAACCACCTATGTTAAATTAAGCCTGTTCCAATTTTTATATTTCACTATTATACAACATAAGGAAGTAAATTAAATTAACCAAACCATCCACACAATAATAATCTAAACAATCACATGCCACATATATAAATAAATAAAACCGAACCATCTGTTCCAAACAAAATAATCCAACTAATATAAAGCATATAAAACTCAATCTGAATACAATCTGATAATTTGAAAAACTAAATATTCAGAGAAGCAACACACCCAAATGAAATACTGAGAGATCTCCTATCTAAAATGAAACATAGAAAGCAACTCCCGCAAGCCTCGACAAGTGCTACAGCTACGCATCCCCGGATAAAATCATCAAGCTTGGCATCCCTGTAGCTGGACACCTAAAAGGTTTTGAAAATATTTTGACACGGGTCAGAGCCCAAGAAAATAGTTTGAAAATATTTTTTAAATGTTTGATTCATAAATATAATCAATCATTAGATACACATTTTAGTTCCACGTACACTCTCTTGAGATCCTCACCTCTAAACTAATGTGAATGCCTAACTCTTACCTACTAACCCAACTAGTTATACTGACTAGCCTAACTAGTCATGTTACAACCTTCCTATCCTTTTACTGTATTCCGAGCATTTCTTTCTTTTTATCTCCCAAGTTACATTACACTTGGAACTTAGTTAATCTTTTCCACTTTCATTGATTATATGAATTAGTACAACAATCACACACATTTCGCGTATAATAACCATCCTTTCGATCACAAACTCACCGGATGCTTGTCTCTAAAATGTTATCATCATAGGTATTCTCACTCTAACCTGGTTACCATAAATCGATTAACTAACACTGAAATAAGGAAATAAAATCACAAACATAGAGAAGGTGGTCATATTTCCCTAAGAGTGAGACCAAATCATACCCAAAATGTCCTAACTCGAAAAATAAATCGCACAATAAAAATACCGAACGACATGACCTCGGGATTATACTCTCCCTACATTCACCAGCTAAGGGATTCACCCACATGGCTCAACCTCCTATGGCAACACTAGAGGGGTATGTGTTCACATAAATATCTAACACCGATATTTAGAAAGCACACAAGTGTATATATATATATATATATAATTCGTCTAATTCGTGCCTAACACCCATAGCACTAGCCCATAATACTCGACTATATTTCCTCGACTCTTATTTGATTTAATATTTCATCCATTAAATAAATTAATGTAAATTTCAGATACACCCCTCGATCGGTTAACCATTGTCGGTCCAAGTACTAATTTACCCTCATTAAGAATAACCGAGCCTTAATTACATACCTTCTGACTTTCCCTAGTCCTTATATTATTATTTAACTTATCTCAAAGTCTTTCAATAATTAACTTCTTGAAAATATAGACAAATAAAATTTTTGGGAATAGCATGTCATCCGAGCCAGTTCGATGCCGAACCGGTTCGAAACCCTTGATAGTCCACTTTTTCCCTATTACGAGTTTTCACCATTTTTAACCCATAATTTCTTCATTCAACACACCCAAACTCCAATATAATTTATGCCAACATCATACAAGAGCATATATATCAGTTGTAATAATTCTCTAACGTTAAAATATCGTTTAATTCATAACTCTCAAGATTTCATCAAGGTTTTCTACACAAAACCCTAACTATGGTATTCTTCATATAACTCATCAAAACCCATATTTCTTTCATGTTTTTATGCCATAATTGTTTATTTCGTTTTGTCTGCAGAAGAGATTCATTCTACATGCAATCGTACCCTCAAATCATGGATTTTATTCATTAATCTCCCAAGAACATTATCAATTTACGTTAAATCAATAACCTTACAATACATGGTTATTATAACTCATAAAATCATGTAAGATAAACATTTTCCTTATTTACCAGATCTGATTTCATTTTTATGAGTGATGAAAGTGTTCCTCCCTTGCTTTCGATCATGATTCCGGTAACAACTTAGAAGAAAAAGAGGTTGCACCACCAGAAACTCTCTCCTCTTCCTCTCTAATGGACTTTCCTCTCTCCTCCTTTGATTCTTAGGGTTTGAGTTATGTTATGCTGCTCCCCCAAATGACTAACCTTAGGTTTTAAATCCCAATTCCCAAAATTAGACTAACAGCCCAAGTCCAAGTGAACCGAACATTCCTGTGTGGGCCTGGTTATATCTTAAAAGGCCCCAAAACCAAATTACAACTATTAGGTACACTATTTTGACTACACTGACCCTTTCGGAACCAACTGTGACCTATATCGACCTTATTTAGTCTACCCAGTTGAGATTGAATACTATCACACCACTAACACTCACGATGACACAAAATAAGTATTTACTATTCACCTAGTTTTTTTTATTGCATAATATGAATTATTTTCTTTCTCGATTAATATTTTATTGACCACATAATAATTAATTCAAATAAATTACGTCACACATGTAATTTAAGTCAACTGAATTAATTTAATATTAAATACTCAGAAATACGAGGTCTTACATACTTCGACCCTTACAAAGGAATTTTTCCCTTGAAATTATGGGCATACCTACGGTGAAGAACTCCGAACACTGCTCATGTATGTCATTCTCTCACTCCCACATCAACTTGTCAACATTGATTTTCCCCCACTGAACTCGAACCAAGGGTACCTTCTTTGACCACTATGATCAAGTATCGCCCTCGATATCTCCTCATACGAGATATCTGGATGCAAGTCTATCTCTTCCAATGGAATGTGCCAAAAAGCCCTCTCACTCCTCTGGTACCTCTCTAGTAATTACACAGGGAACACGTCCTGAATCCGCTATAAGTGCTCCAATAGTCCCAGCCTTTATGCCACTGGTCCCATCCTTTCTATGATCGAAAACGATCCGACATATCTCGGAGCTAGCTTCACCTTCTTGGCGAACCTCATTACCCCTTCATAGGAGACACCCACATCAAAACTTGGCCACCAACCACTAACTCTATATGCCTCTTATCTGCATCGGTGTAGCTCTTCTGCATATCCTGAGCTATCCGGATGTAACCTCGGATCAACTCAATCTTAGTAGTGGTGTCCTGAATCATCTCTGGCCCCAATAACTTATTATCTCCCACATCTAACAAGCAAGTGGGTGAATGAAAAGGTTATCCATACAGTTCCTCAAATGGTTCCATGCTTATAGTAAGCGGGTAGGAGTTGGTATATGCAAACTCCTCCAATGGAAGTTACTTCATCCATCCTCCCCCGAAGTCGAGTATGCACATCCTCAGCATTTACTCTAGAATCTTATTTACTCTCCCTGTCTTCCCTTCTTTCTATGGGTGATACACTATACTTAATCATAAATTTGTGTACATGGCCTCTAGAAAACTCTACCAAAAATGGGACACAAAGATCTTATCTCGACTGGACACAATATTAATCAGAACCCTGTGTAGCCGTACAATTTCTACGATGGACAACCGTGCATACTGTCTCATCTTAAAATTTGTACAGATCGATAAAAAGTGGGCCACCTTAGTTAACTAATCCACTATCACCCAAATGGAGTCATGACCTCATTGTGATAATGATAACTCGGTAATGAAATCCATTAAAATGCGCTCCTACTTTCACACATGAATATCAAATGGCTGGAACATCCCGCCAGCCTCTGGTGTTCTACTTTCCATAGTTGGAAGGTAGCACACTTCGAGATAAACTTTGATATATCCCACGTTATTCCCGACCACTAATATTGCCTGCGCATAATTTGGTACATCTTTTCCCCACCAGTATGTACCGCAAACCTAGATTCACGAGCCTATGATATCACGACATGTCTCAATTACTCATCCTATGGAACCACGAGTCTCCTATTAAAGTGAAGACATCTCTCTGAACTGATCGAATAAGACTATGCCCTATCAGCTAACAACTATCGAAGCCTGTCTTGGTAATAATGATCTCTTGCCTGTACTTTCATTGCCCTTATAATAATCTCACACGTGACAACTAATATGGGCATAAAGGATCAGATAATCTCATCATCGTGTCGAATCTCTCTCCACTCCGCCTTCTAATCCTTCGATATCTTCCCAATAGGTCGTTGGCTCAATGCATCTGCCACCACATTAGCTTGCCACGATGATACTGAATATCAAATTGGTAATCCGTCATGAACTCCAACTACCTCACATGCCTCATGTTCAGATCCTTCTGCATGAATAGATATTAAAGTGATGTATGGTCCTTGAATAAGTTAAACTAATCCCCAAAAAGATAGTGTCTCTTGATCCTTAAGGCAAATACAACCCCTTCTAACTCCAAGTCATGCATGGGGTGATTCCTCTCATGGTGCTTAAGATTATAAGATGCATAAGCTATTGCTCTCTCCTCGTTCTGCAGTACACCCCTAAATCCCTGTAAGGATACAAATGAGTAAACATGGTACTCCACACCTCCCCTAGGCAGTGAAAGTATAGTTACTAACTGAAGCACCCTATATCCTTGACTTACTTGAGTCTATATTATATAGGTGACCATCTAGATTGCAAATAGTGATAAAATTTGAGTCCCATCATTGTTTACCAAAGAACCTCAGACTCTACAATTGATTCCTTTACAAGTTCCTAAAGGTAGTATACCAACACCACACACTAGGACTGCATACATATATTGTCTTATGGTCTATTTTGTTGTGTGTGAGTTGAATCCCTTAAATTGATTTTTTACTAATTTTTGGGATGTGTTATATAATTTCTAAGATTTTTAAAAATTAAAATTGGTCATTTAGAAACCTTTGGCACTGTTGTGTAAATTCTTTTTATAGTTGAATGTTTGTTTGGGTAGGGAAAAAAACCTAGAGACTTCAGGGTGTAAAAATAATTACTTTTGGTACGCGTTTCATAACCTGTATTTTGTTAACACGTGTTGTTCTTTCATTGGTTGATTCTGTGTTTCTTTACTCTCATAGAACTATGTTTCCTTGAGAACCCTTGGATCAATATTATCGACGATATGCATATGTTTAGACTTAATCCATGTGAACCTCTCTTGACAAATCATTGCTGGCTATTTCCACCGCATTATTTTAACCATTAGATCTTTAGTCAACTAGTCAAGATCAATCTCAACTATTGGATTGCCTTTGAGTTTCTCGATCCGTCCTCACTCACTATATAAATGACCTAAGCCTCAGCCATTTGAGATTTTTCCCCTTCATCCAAACCAAAGGGAAAATAAGAGTTAGAGTGAGAGAGAGAGAGAGAGAGAGATGAAATCCCAAACCTAACTCAGCCCAAATCTCACTAGAAAACCCTTTTCTGAGAGTAAAATAGTTTGAGATTTGAGAAGTTTATCCTCTATAGTTCTTTATCTCTTTCCCATCTTAATCACATTGGTTAAATCTCTGTTTCTTTTCATAGAAACTTGAGATTATTCCTCTGTGATACAGTTCACTTAAATAGTTCTTAGGCTTGATTTCTTATTTCGAGAAATCTTGTTTTTGTTTGTTATTTTCAAACTGATATGTTGATTTCAAACCCTAAACCAACAAAATCCTATCTAATTTTAGTTTACTCAAAATTCAGACTTAGTACGAGTTGAGATCTTAATCGGGGATTTCACTTTCAAATATTTCACTTTTTGTGAAATAAGCACACATTTTCAAATAAATAAATTGCATAGGATCTTGGCTAGTTTTTATAGCAAGATTCCCTCTTGATTTGCGGATATCTTAAAGATCCAAAATCTGATTACTTTAACTCAATTGATTTTGGAAATATTGCATATTAAGTGATCTGTTTATAATTTGGTACTCATGTTTTCTTAATCTATAACATTTTTTTATTTACTTAGTAAATAGCCATTTTTCCCGTGGTATCATAGAAGGTTTATCAAATATTTTTTATCCTGAAACGGTAACACCCCGTATTATTTAGGATTTAAATAATTATGTGATTTATTATTATTGTTGGATTAATTAAATTAAAATGTGAGAATTAATTATTAATTCGGATTAAAATTGAATATTTACTATCATGAGGAGAAGTTAGTAATTATTAATATTACTGTGAGAATAAGTAATATGGAATGATGATTTTATATAACTTTTTGTGAGGGAGAAATATGATAGTTTGGTATATTAAGTCGGGACACGCGTGAGTCGTGTCAGGACTAAATAAGTGGAATAAAAAGGTAAATTATTTTAATTACTCCTATGATCATTTCGAGTGCTTCGTTGAGTCCGTAGGGGTCGAGATAGTAAAAAAAACTCTACATGGGTATTCTATTTGGACTCCGGGATATTTTTAGGCCAAGCCGGCACCTGGTAGGGGTAGTTTTGTAATTTGGATTTTTGGAGGAATCAAAAGGACAAAAATTGCAGAAATATTATATTAGCTAATTGGGGACAACTAGGGTTAGGATACACCAAAATTAATTGATAGCCACAGTGGGTGAGGGAGAGCAAATTCCAAAGGAGGAGAGTCAATTTTCACCACCTTGCACAACCACCACCACCATCGTATAGAACGGAACGCGAGGAGCACATCCATACCAACAACACCAACGGATCAGACCTTCATGTTAGTCTAGGTTAATAAACCTTTGTTATGAAAGTTAATTTGGGTGAAATTGGAGAACTATATCATAAACTAGGGATTATTTGATAAGAATTTGAATCCCATATGTAGATAAGATGATGCCTACGAAATTATGATGATTTCTATGAACAAACATAGGTTTAATTTAGAAGTTATGCATATCAAATTAAGAACTAGGGTTCTTGATATTAAATTGGGGATTTAGAATTATATGGATGATTGGTGACGATTTAATGATGTTAGGTTATGGGAAATCACATATATATGTTAGAATAATGTTTGTTATTGATTGTTGGAAGTTTGGGCTTTATCTTTAGAGGTTTTAGGAGTACAAATTATGGGAAAGCGCTGAATCTGGAGGTAGGGGACGAAACAGCCTAGGTCGCGAGATGTCGTGCGAAGCGGGTTGTTCGAGCGAGATCAGTAAGTCGTGCGAAGTCATTCGAGCGAGATAGAGATGTCGCGTGAAGATGGATCGAGTGGCACGTGTATGTCGTTCGAGCGAGATTTATAATTTTCAGAGAATTTCCTATCCTATTTGGTAAATAGTCAATTTGAGTGAGGAAAAATTAGTGTTTGATGAACCCAAAATAGTGCAGAATTATTGAGAGTTGTTTAGGTGTAATGATGTAAATATTTGGGACGGTGAATTTACCTTGAAGATTACGAGAGAGAGATAATCGTAATTGTAAATGTGTCGAGAGTATTACCTGATAAATACTTACTATATTAGTTATGAAGATATGGAACTTATAAGAATAAAAATTAGTGGTTACTCGTGGGACTTCTTATGAATATGTATTAAGGATTTTCGGGTGACATATTATACTTATATATATATATATATATATATTATGAGAGAGGGAATATCGTAATTTAAAAATATGTTGATAGTATTTAGTGATAAAAATACTATGTATGAAATATGACATTTGGTTGTGTGTATACCTATATTTGATATTATGTGTATGACATACCTAGCTGCTTGCTATCGCGGGGGGTTGTGTAGAGACGGTCTTATCCTGAGTGACCTTCGGGGGGATATTTAACTTGTATCTCAGAACATAGGACTGTGAAGACTTATTTGTGAGTTGATAAGTCAGCTGACTATGGGAGCGTAGGTATGTGCGTGACCCATAGGTATGTGAACTATGTTCGCCGCCAATATGTGTGATTTGTTTATATGGTTCGTGGGAGATTTTCGAACCGATAGTCCTTATTTGAGTACGGGATTTACCGGGACATGATAGCAGAGTATCCAATGCACTACATGTGTATCCTTGGGGTGCTGTGTTAGTATATATATGTAATCGTGAGGGATATATATGTATACTTATGTTATACTTAGAGTGTGACATTTGTAGGCTATTAAGATTATGTTAATACATATTTTTATATAAGAGTGAAGGATATATATATATATATATATATATATATATATATATATATATATATATATATATATATGCTTATGGTATATCTACAATGAGAGAATTGCAGACTATTAAGATAGTGAAATCTTCAATAACGTAAACGTAAATACTTAACTTTAGTGTGATAACACTTTTTTAAAATGATAAATGTTGAGACCAAATACGGAATACTACTACGAGGGGTAACTAGAAGGATAAGTCTTTTTCCTAGTTAAGAGTGTGTTAGATGGATAGGTTGGATTAGATGTACATTAGGCGTGCACACTAGTCGAGAGGTGAGAATCTCATGTGAGAGTTCGATCTAACATGCATATAATGCTTGCTTTAATGAAGTTTTAAATACTTGCAAATAAATCTTTTTAAAACATCAGGCTCTGACCCGTCTCTTACATTTCTTCTCTCTTTTTCTATATATATATATATATATATATATATTAGTACAGGTGCCCAGCCACAGGGACACCAATTCTAGATACTTGGATGGTTTGCCGAGCTGCAGCTGTTGTGGAAGTTGCGGGTCATTGAGATTAGACGCTTCTTTCATTTCATTCAGTTCCTAGTTCATATATTTCAGTTTCGGCATGTGTCTTCCATTCTCATTAGCGGGGATGTACTCAGTTCCTTTGTAGTTCTTTTCAGTTGGATTGAGTATTTATTATGGTTTGGTTTGTACTTTGAACTGAAAGGTTTTATCCAGTCTTGATTATTTAGTATTTGATTCAGTCAGCATTCATTTCTTATGTATGGTTTATAATTCAACGTTCAGAAATTAATTGAATTAATTGGTTTCAAGTTAAATTGGATTTTTTTTTTACACTAGCTTAATTAAATGTTAGGTAATTAATTGGATTTATGTTTTTGACAGTGATGCTAAGAATGAACCAATAGAACATTTTGTTATAAATTTTATAAAGTATTAATCACCCGATATTTAATTGAACATTTTGAGAAGTTCAGTAACCTTTACCGACTACCTCTTTTGATGGCAACAACATTTCTTATTGTAAAGTACGAATGGTTGCTTTCATTCAAGGAAATCTTGGTGATGATTCCAGGGACATGATTCAAAAAGTGTATAAACATCCAACTAAGTATTTATCTGAAACCGATCCCACAAGGGTTAAGAAACTTCTTGGCGAATTTACTAAGGAAGAGAAAAAGATGTCTTTAGATAATAATAAGGGAAAGAACGCTATCTTTATGTCCATTAACGAACACGAATTTAAAAGAATATATATATGTTCTACTTCCAAGGAAGCCTGGGACACCTTAGTCATCGCCCACGAAGGTGATGAACATGTTAAGGCTCGAAAAACCCAAATGTTAATCCAGCAGTATAATACATTAATCATGGATGACAATGAATCTTTTGATGATTTTTGCATAAGGTTAACTGATATTTTTACAAAACTACATGCAAATGGTATAACCTATATTAGAAAAGAAATCATTCAAATGATTCTCAGGTCATTACCTGCTAAGTTTGATAATAAGAAATATGCCATAGAATAAGTGGACGACCCAAACCCGACTCCTGAGTTGCTAAGTAGAAAACTAAGAACTGTTGAGATGGAGTTAGAGGTTAAAAAACAATTGATTGCCCAAAATAAAAGACCTACTGGTTCTAATGTTATGTTTTCATCACAATTGACTTCGCCTAAAGCCAGTCCCTTAGACCATGACCTTGACTTAAGTGATGACTGTGATTTAAATTACGTTGACAATCAAATAGATCTTATGAGAAAACATTTCAAAAATATTATCAAAATCAGAAATGCAGTAACCTCTAAATAGGGCAGACAAAATTATCAAGGTAATCAAAATCGCAGACCTCATGAAAGACACAATGATAATAATCCCTACGATAAAAATAAATCTGTGATGAACTTAAAAGATGTGAAATGTCATAGATGTGGTAGAACGGGACACTATGCTAATAAATGCAAAACAAATTTGAATAAGAAAAATAGGGCAAATATATGTAAAACATGGGATGACTCTAGTGAGTCTGATTCAGATGAAACTGCGCCATCCCATAATGATGAGTCTTGTATGTCATTATTTTCCAAGATCATATACCATGATGATAATGAATGTGTGACTACTCATGATTCTATTATGCCTAAAAATGTTGTTACTATATCTACAAATGATAACAAATTATCTATTAATGTAAAAAATAACACTAAAAATGATAGTATATAGGTGAATGTGAGTGAGAACAATGTCGATAAATATAAAGTGTGTGTGAGTTTCATAAAAGAAATGAGCACTATAGGCGACACTACACACGAGTCACATAGTGAGTCCGACGATGATCTTTCAGATCTTCAAGAGCTATACACAAAAACATTTAAGAAAAGTCCCCGTCTTGATAAAATAGTGAAGTTGTTAAATGAAAGTGAGGATTTACTTAACCAGACTATTAGGAAGAACGCTAAAGAAGTTATAGCCCAATATGTTGCCCATGAGACTGAAACAAAAGAATTCTCTTCAAAAATCAAATACTTGTCTGAGAAAAATTATGTTTTAGAGCAAAAATATAAATCTGCTCTTTTTGAACTTGAAGAATAAAAAAAAACTTTAAATTCTTTTAAAAAATGTTTACATTTTGAAACAAAACCGAAATCTTATGGAGAAATTGGTGAAGGAAGTGAGTTTGATTCTGAAGACAAATCTGTCTTAGGTTTTTGGAGAAAAGGTCATTTCTAATAAAAATATTTCTCCTGAAAATGTTATTTTTGTAATGGAAGGCCAAAAAGTTCAAGATACTTATAAAGAACATATTTTCAAAAATGTTGCTAAAGGTAAACAAAGTGACTGTACTCAAGAGCCCAAATCTAATGGTCCAGTTAAGTATGTTTGTCCTCCTGTTAGAAATCAATGTCAAAATCCCAAAACCAATGACACCTGGACAACCATTCCTATTAGGGATAAACCAATTTTCAAAGACTTTAATAGTAAAGTCAAGTCCTCCACCCTTCAGTACTATTCATACTATGATGTCTATGGCCACACTATTGCCGAATGTTTTTAAAAGAGACTGTATATACCTACTTATTCAAATTTTAACTATTCTAGGAAGAGTAGGAATACTTATGTTCTCCCAAGGTTGACCATATAGAACTCTAATTACAAAAATAAGGGAGGATCTAAAAACTAAAAAGAAACCATTTAGAAGGACCAAACAAAACTTTTCTAAATTAAAGGGTAACAAATTTGTAAAAATCAGGCCCATTTGGATTAGAAAAGATGACTAGTTACCCTAGCTCAAGTGCAATGTTATCATTTCATCTTTTAAGGCACAACGAACTTCACCTAGTTAGTACCTAGACTCTGGGTATTCTAAGCATATGAATGGGGATGAAACCAATTTAATAAACAAAATCGACTTCTTTGGATGTAGTGTTGTTTTTGGTGATGGGGTTTTATCTAAGATCATAGGTAAGGGAACATTGAATGAGGAAGGTCTTCCTAAACTAAATGATGTTATTTTAGTTAAAGGTCTAAAGGATAACTTACTAAGTATATCTCAATTTTGTGATTCCAATCATACTTTTACCTTTTCAGAAACCAATTGCAAAATTCTTGATGAAAATGAAAACTATATTTTAATAGGAAACATAAATGAGGATAATTGTTACACAGTTATTCCTAAATGCGAATCCTGTAACATTGCCAGATTAGAAGATGTTGATCTATGTCACAATACAATGGGACACACAAATTTTGATAATATTCGTAAGTTAAGTTCCAAACAAATATTTAGAAGATTACCAAAAATCAAGAACTCGTTTAATCCTCTTTGTGGTCCATATCAAGAAGGGAAAATAAGTGAACCTCCACATAAGAAAGTTAAAGATATTTTAACTACAAAACCTTTGTAATTAATCCACATGGACCTTATGGGTCCTTCAAGAACTGTCAGTTTCCGTGGTAACAGTTATATACTTGTTATTGTGGATGATTACACACGATATACATGGGTGGATTTTATGAAAAATAAATCTGATACCTTCAGTGAGTTCTTAAAAATTCTTTTAAAAATTGATAACGAGAAGGAATCCCTAGTATGTCGCATCAGAAGTGACATATGTGGAGAATTCAAATATTCTAGTGTTTCAGAATACTGTAAAAGCAATGGTTATAAACAAGAATTTAGTGTGCCTAAGACACTGCATCAGAATAATATTGTTGAACGTAAGAATAAAACCCTACAAGAAATGGCTCGAGTGATGTTACATGGGAAAAATATCCCTAAGTATTTTTGGGTTGAAGCCATTAAAACTTCTTGCCATATCATTAATCATGTATACCTTAGGAAAAATTCTAAACAAACTCCATATAAACTTTGGTTCCACCAAAATCCTAAGCAAAAATATTTTAAAACCTTCTGTAGTGTTTGTTATATTTGTAAGGACATGGAGCATCTTTCAAAATTTGGTAGCCAAGGAGAAAAAGGATTTTTTCTTGGATATTCTCAAACCAGTAGGGCTTTTTGTGTTATAAATTATAGAACCAAAGTCATTATGGAATCATTTAATGTAATTGTAAACGATAGTAATACTGAGAGTAGTGTTAGTCAACCAATCATACTGGATAAGGAAGAAATTGATTTCATATCTGACTCTCCAGATATAACTGATTCACGGCCACCTAAAAATCCTTTTGTACCTACTTGGGTTTCTAAAGACCATCCCATTGACAAAATTGTTGGTGATCCTTCTGAGCCAGTTAGAGCTAGATCCCAACATCAAAAGGCAACATATTTTGCTCATTTTGTTTCGCTTGTAGAAACAAAAAATATAAATGATACCGTTTGTGACTCATTTTGGATTAATGTTATGCAAGAAGAACTTGTCCAGTTTTAGAGTCATAATGTTTGATATCTTGTTCCTAGGCCAGAAAATAAGAAGGTTATCGGCACTCGATGAATTTTCAAAAGCAAAACTGATGAAAATGGGGAGGTCATTAGAAATAAGACGATCTTAGTAGAATAAGGTTACTCCCAAATATAAGGAATTGACTTTGATGAAACTTTTGCCGCTGTCACTCGTCTTAAGTCAGTTCGACTTCTTTTAGCCATATCATGCTATTTACAATTCACACGTTTTCAAATGGATGCTAAGTCCGCATTATTAAATGAAATTTTAACTAAGGAAGTATACGTAGAACAAAATAAAGGTTTTAATAATCCCTCTTATCCAGATCATGTGTTTAGACATAGTTAAGCCTTATACGATTTGAAACAAGATCCTAGAGCTTGGTATGAAAGTCTGTCTACATTTTTAGTCTTTCACGAATTCCTTCGAGGTGGAAACAATCCAACCTTATTCATTAGGAAATTGGATAAATATGCCCCGATTTCCGAAGTTTACGTATATGATATCATTTTTGGCTCAACCTGTCCTAATCAAGTCCAAGATTTTTCCGAGGTAATGCATTCTGAATTTCAGATATTGTTAATTGGTGAATTACAATGTTTCTTAGGACTACAAGTCAAACAATTCAATGATGGTATTTTTATACATCAATCAAAATATGCCTCTAATCTCATTAAGAAGTTTAGGTTAGAACACTTTAAACCTGCACGAACTACCATGAGCACAACTACCAAATTATCCAAAGAAGAAAATGGGATAACTTTTGACCTAACTCTTTATAAAAGTATGATAGGGAGCCTCTTATACCTTACTGCTTCCCAACCTGATATTGCATACATCATTTGTGTATGTGCAAGATACCAATATGCACCCAAAGAATCACACATCTTAAGTGTCAAACGTATCATCAAGTATATTAGGGGTACACAAAATTATGGTATTTGGTACATTAAAGACACCACTAGTGATATTATAGGATACACAGATGCGGATTGGACAGGGTGTTCGAACGATAGTAAAAGTACTTTCGGCGCCTGCTATTATGTAGGAAATAATTTAGTAGGATGTGGTAGTAAGAAACAAAATTCTATCTCTCCCTCATCAGCTGAATCCGAATACATTGCAGCTGGTAGTTGTTGTTCCCAACTACTATGGATCAAGCAGATGCTCAGTGACTGTGGTATCGTTGAAGAGAAATTGACAATGTATTGTAATAACCAGAATGCCATCAATATATCTAAAAATCCAGTCCAACACTATCGAATTAAGCACATAAAAATTAGACATCATTTTATTCGTGATCTTGTAGATTCTAAAGAATTAGACATTGAGTATCTTAGTACAGAGAAATAGTTAACGGATCTGTTTACTAAACCTCTTGATAATATTAGATTTGAGTATCTTCTTAAATCCATATGTATGATAGTTCTTACTTAATTCACACAGTAATCATAACCTCGGTAGTTACATGCTAATAATTGGTTTATGAGTATTTAGGGTATGGGCATATCTCAAATGACAAAAGATGCCTCCTAACATCTACTTAATGTAGAAGAACCTTACATATGCCTTTGATTATGTTATTGTTTGTATTGTTTTCATAGTACACATTCTCTTTCTTTCTATCTTGTTATCCCATTGTATATTTGAGCAAAATTGGGGGACAGGAACTTGAGTACCTGGCTTATATTTCATGTACCCAGATTAGACCTCATATCTTATTTTTTACTAACTCAACTAAATATGCCATTAAGTGTTTATTTGTTTCAAGCATTTTTCAGGCCCGTTTGTATAGCTTGTCCTATTTATTAGGGTATTGGTATGTATTGTAGTTGAGTGATGTATTTTCTTTCTCTTATTTTCGATTCTAGAATGAGAAAGGGTAGTTAGATACTTTGTAAAGGAAATCTATGATTTTTTTTTACCCATGAGTACATGTTACTCAGGGAATTTTGTCTCTAATATCCAAAAGGGGAGATTGAAAACACATTATATGATTGACTTACTTGAGCCTATATCATATAGGAGTTCCAACTGGTTTGGACATTGAGACAAAGTAGGTTAGATTTTCAAAGAGTTGCTCTCTCTCAAAGTATCCATGCATCAAAGAGGAAAACCAGTCCAAGAACCTCATGATCCACCTAAAAGGGAAGTTATATCTACCTCGTGAACACTTTAGGACACTTACATTGCATATTATTGATGTTATGTGTGCACAAGGGTCATATTATTTTTTAGGAATTTTTGAAACATTTTTAAATCACTTAAAACATTTTTTATAAATTAAAAATGATTTTCCAAAATTAATTAAATCGTGATTTTAAATGTTTGGGGTTTAAATGCAAATACTATTTTTCTTAAAAACTTGCTTAGGGTAGAAAACAAAAACGCTTCAGAATTTTGGGGGTCCAATTCATATTTTTTTAAAACAGAAAAACACGCGTTTCTTGTTTTATCTCAGTCGTACACATGTTGGTCATTCAATAGTTGGATTTGTGTTTCTGTTAAGACTCGGTTATAAGAAGGTATTGTGGCCTTTAGATCAATTTAATCAATCTTCTACATGCGTTCTAAGTTAATCCATGTGAGCATAATAAGGACCAATCATCAACGTTAAATCCCTGCGTGCGTTCAACCGTTAGATTAAAAGTCAATTGGCCAGCCTTAATAACAGCCCTTGATTTGAGTTGGTGTTCTTGATCCTTCTTCGACCAGTATGAAATAAGGCCCTTGGTCTTCATTTTGAAACTTTTATTCATTGATTTAATTTGAGAGAAAAATCAGAGAAGAGAGAGAAAAAAGAAAGTAAAAGAGCGAAGAGAGAAACCCTTGTTGGTTTAAAGGTCAAATCCCAAAGTGTTTTCTCCTAAAAACCATACATCCAAAACTTTAAGTTTCATATACCATAAAACCCTAACTTGAGCGTTTGATCTAGGGTTTCTGTGAATAAGGGTGTTAGGGTATTTTGACGTTTGGAAACCTCTTCAAACCAGTTGTCTATCTTAGAACCTATCTCTAAGAAAAGTTCGAGTTTGTCTATAGAAATCTTGAGGTTTTCTAAAGAGAATATCTCACAATTTTTTTCTACGTTTTTATCCCTCTCGGATGTGTAAATTTTTGTTATTTTCTAAAATATACTTCTCTATTTTCAACTGTTTTTTGAAAAATAGACTTATGATTTTTCAAAGTGATTTTAAAGACGTTTATGTCTCTCAGATTGTATTTCAGATTTTGTGAAATAAAATTGTACATAAATAAAAGTTGGGACATATAGGATCTTGGCTATTTTTAATAGCAATATTGTTTTTCTCATCCGATTAGAAAAAGAAGTCTATGTTTTAGAAATAGTTCTTGCATGTCACATAGAATTTTTTGATTCATAGGATTCTGTCTGTATAACTATTCAGTGAGGTGTGAATTTCATTTCTGCATTTATTTCACATCACAACCACTTACACTCTTACACGAACACTTAGTATAGTGGTTCTTTTTTAGAAACTGGGTGTTGTACGAGATGCTATGGTCAGTGGATAGGGACAAAGCAAGGAAGCTACTGTGAGAGATCAAAATCAAGTCATAAGCTTTTGAGAGTAGAGTAACTTGTGTAGGTATATATTCTTGAATTAGAACTCGGAACTTGATATGAAATCTTAGTTCTATAACTTGTATTGTGATTGTTTCTAGAGGATTTTTCATTTTATACCATAGAGGTGGCCGTGGATGTTTTCCTTATTTAGGGTTTTACCACGTTAAAAATCCCGTCTTATTTTGCTTGAATGTTCTTAATTTCTTGTGTGAATGGTTTCTCATTTAAGACTCAGTCATAGGTTTTAATTTAAAAGAAAAAAACTAAGGTAATCAAACTAACAAATCTAGAATACATATTCAGAACATGTTTAAACACATCTTGTGTAAATTTTTCAGAAAGAGTTTTGTTTATGTAGTTTATTATCGGAGTTTGCTTAATCTATAACATTTTGTTATTAACTTAGTAAATCGCTATTTTCCAATTAACATGATTCTTAATTGAGTGTCATCAACACATATATATTGTTAATAAATTCCCATCGGCCAATTCTTTGAAATCAAATCGTGCATATAGAACTTCCCCATTTGGGGGGGGGGGGGGGGGGGGGGGGTGGGGGACAAACACATGTAACATTTTATTTTAAATTTATTAGCATATATTTTCAAATACCATAATTACCTGATTAATATGATTCGATTGGGGTTGTGTGTGTGGGGGGGGGGGGGGGGGGGGGAGACTGATGTTAACGCGAGGAAATAATCACATCAAAATTCTCAAAACACCAATGGAAACCATAGGGTCTTTGTGGAAACCCCCCACCCACTTAATATTTTTAACTTAAGGGTTTTGAAAAATTATTCATTCAATTCTAAATGATAGAACTAAATCCTTGGTAATTTCTCAAGTTACTTGTAGAAATTAAATTACCCGATCTATCTATTTTAATTTTTCAAAAAGTAAAATTATTTTTAAATTAAAATAAATAACAGAGGTAAAATTTAAATTCATACATTTAAATTAATTACCTTCTTAGATTCAATTTATAAAAAAATAAAAACAATTTTTTCCCAAAACAATGTGATCTCGGTCTGTCACAATAAAAATCCATGTTATCCATAATAAACTTGGGATCCTAATTAGTTAATTAATTAGTGAAAAAAAATTATCAACACGAAAGATAGTAGAATCATAATAATACATAACAACATGAAATCACAATTCAAATATGAACAAAATTCTCATCCCATCATGGCCTAGATCCCATCTTTAAGTAGAAGTCTTCAAGAACAAGAAATCCATTTGAAGTAGATCTATCCAATAATTATATTCCCTTATGCAGTAGATTTCCCCAAGATATAATGTCCTTAATTAGGTAGAAATCTACATGAACTTAAATTCTAGAATTTCGAAATGATGCATTAATGATCACCTTGATTGAAAATCTTGGAGAGAACAATAAAATTCCATTTCTAGAAATTTGGTTGACTGAGAATATATTCTCATATGGGGGGATCGATTTTTTGTATGGGCAAGATCTATTTTCAATATATGGTATCGATTCTCAAAGGTGAGAATCAATTATTAAAGCTACGAAATTACACCGTTTTAATCTTCGTCTCCATTTCGTAAAAATCATAAAAGTTTTAAACTTGATCAGAACTTCATCGAACTCCATGAAACATTGTTCAAGGACATAACCCATGTAAATATATGATTCAAAATGAAAATAAACATTCGACCCTCTCATAAGTACATCGTTAAAGAAGTAGTTACAAAAATGTAATTATTATAACCATATCGATTCTAGGAGTGAAAAATAACTATGGATAAACCATTGTAGGATACAATCACTTAAAATAAACATATATGATCATGATGGAAGAGATATAATCATTGAATATCTACGAACATTGTTAGTACTATACCATATACAACTATGCACACTCACAAAACATGCAAAACTAGGGTCTTTAAAGTTGGACAATAAGGACCTTTCCAATACATGATCAGTCTACAACCACTTGCTATTATCCAAATTGTTGTGAAACCATAAAAATTTATTAATCATTCATTCGAAAGAAAAAAAGATCTAGGTTTAAAGATTAGACCCATGGTTTCAAGAATAAACACCTTGTTTCCTTGTGATGTGAGATTTATTGATGGGATCTTAAATCACATAACCTTGAACTAGATCAACTTTGTCATTTTCTTATGTTATCTAGAGATTTTAGGAAACTTTTTGTCCAACATAATGAATAGCCAACATCTTTTGGTCCCACATCTAATGATAGTGACTCCAATGGGGAGGATATCATTAGTTGGGTTTAAGTGTGTACCATCAATTCATTCGTTGAAATTAAAACCTCTCGTGATAACTTCGTCGATGAGAGGACCAAATCCCTCACATTTAATTTTAATGAAATATTACTCAAGGGTAGCAAAAATATCAGATCTCGTGATTAAATTCATCCGATGGGGTGCTAGATCAAGCTAAATTCTCGAATTAAATCATTGGTAATTCATAATTTACGTGTACAAATAAAATTATCGGATCTCACTATTTTAATTTTCCAAAATAAAAACATATTTAAATCGAAATAAACCTATCGAGAAAATTTTAAATTATACATTTAAATTACTTGCCTAATTAAATTTAATTTAGAGAAAAAACATATGAAAATGGATTTTTCGAAAAAAATATGATCTAGGTCGGTCCTAATAAAAATCCATGTTGTCCATAATAATGTGGCTACTGATGAATCAATTAATTAAAGAGAAAACATTATTAACATGTAAGATGAAAGAATCACAATCAAACACAATAACATGTAATCACAATTCAAACAGGAATAAAATTCCCATTATATTATAGCCTCGAGTTCTTCTTGATGTAGAACTCTTTAAGAAGGAGAATCTTGATTGAAGTAGACTTCCTTAAGATCAATAATAATCCTTAATGTAAACTTGTTTTTAACCTAGAGTTCTTCATTTATTTGCACCTCTGAAATTAGTCCATTTTGATTAGGGAAGAGTTGGGATGAAGATTCTTTGCACAAACTGATGAATAATAATAAAAACTGACCAAATTGTATAATCATACCCGAATTGGATCGATGCCCTTTTAATAGTGTTGATACCTTTTTTATGGAATGAATACTATATTATAAAATCAATCTAGTTTGAATCGGATCAAACCCCCTCCATCACAACTTCATCTTTATTTCGTAAATTTCATGGAAAAATGGCCATAACTTTCTCAAATTTTCACGAAACATCCCAAAACTTTGTCAAAGGACATAATCCAGGTAAATACATGATTCTAAATGTGAAAAACTATTAAAAACATCCTCCAACTCCTCCATATTACGAAAACCTAATTATTAGAAAAAATACATATAAACCACCTTAGGAACCATTCACACAAAACAAATATGCGTGATCGTTATGCAAGTGATATAAACATAGATATCTAAAAAACCATGTTACAATACCATACACAACATTTTATAATCACATGACTTGGAAAAACTATGGCTTTTGTGGTTTGACAACATGGAACTTTCCAAAACACGATCAATCTACAATAGAGGGCTATGATACCAATTGTTGGGTAATTGGGATTGACATTTAAAATCGGAATTTTTTTATCGCTGGGAACTTTGATTCATCACGAATTGGAAAGAAATAATGGACTAGGTTTAATTAAACATGCATTGGAAAGAAGATGAAGATCTTACTTCCCTCCTAAGGTATCCAAATGGCATGCTAGAATTCTCCAAACATCTCAAATCTTTTAATGTATGATCCATGTATAGTAATTCTTGTGTGTGGAAAATCTTGGTGATGATACCATAATAAAATACGAGAGAAATCACATTCAATCTCCTCACCCCATCACAAAAATGTGAATATTATTTTTCCTCTCCCTCTCTAACCCTCTATAATGGACCAATAACCTAAAACCCTAGATTACACTAATATAAATAGGTATAAGTCACGGGTTGAACCTTAGTTAGGCTCCCAGAGAGTTTTAGGCCTACTACTTGGGTATTAGACTATAATATGGACCAAGACATATAATTAAGTTGGCTTTCAAATAAATACTCAAAAATACAAATTAAATTTACCGTAATTATTTTCGTTCTTTATGTAATCATGATTAATTCTACTAAATAATCATGAGTGCACTCCAATTTAATTATCTCTACATCATTCGAAATAATGAGGTCTTATTTGAAAAGTTGATTGTGGTACATAATATGATTCCCCCATTAAATTTCTAACACCCACTTGGCCAAATCAATTTGACACTAATAGATTTTATCCAACATCTAAGTAACTACTTGGCTCTCATACATAACTTATTTTTTACTCTACCGTGTTATATAAAAGAATCCACCAGTTGGGTTTTACTAGTATAAACAAAACATATAATTCTATCAATGGAGTATAAAAATCCAAGATATCTCATGGTTGTGGATTCCTCTGAATTATGATATCATACCGACTCACAAGATAATTGCCTAATCTACGAAGATTGAGATTAAATAAAAATTTATGCATTCCCATAACAATCAAAGTGACAATTGTCCAATCACTCCAATACTCATAACCCTCGAGATTAATAATCTATGCACCCTTTATAAATTATGCGAGATTACCTAAGAATAATTAAGATAACCCTTAGACTTAAACCTAATGAGTGGACCTATTCAATACATTCATAAATGGTCATAATAATCTTTTGAACTATCATACGAGTTCTTGAAACATTAGAAAAGTTCTCATAGTTTTAGATAAACTAATAGGATTGTACGCTCAACTATACTGATATGATGTTAACTCCCTATCTAGAACCATAATTCTGATCTCTTGTGAGCAAGACGAACCTAACTCACCAGAATTCCTACTAAGTACAATTGATTGACATTAATATAATATATTTAACAATAAATATAAGGAATTATCGTGACCATAATTGTTATTTCAAAATGAACTAACGTACCTTTATTGAAAAATAAACATCCTACATGGTTTTAAGAATAAAAACTCAATTGTACCTACCTCCTCCTACACCCGAGGCATCTTCTCACACACTGGTGCTTAAAAATAGCCTTGAATAGGAAGGTCCATTTACTCAGAATCGACGTAAAAAGGTTTGGGCAGTACCGATCCTTGACTATGAACACTATGTTTAAGACCAAGATCGAGCCTCTAGATCCCCTTACAATATAAGGAAAAATTATTAATAACAAGACGACAATTGTATGAGTACCTTTAGCAATTGAGTGGCATCCATTGTAACCCAGTGAAAAATGAAAAGATAGAAGATCTTTCTGCACAGTACCAATGAAAAGTAAAACTTATAAGGAAATGAAAATATCCAAGTGTACCTCTGGATTTAATAGGTACGCTAACATATCCCTTACACAAGCATCAAGGTAGCCCATTGAACACACCATAGGAATAATTACATCCCACCCATGCAAGACCACATGAAAACTGATTGGAAGGTTCGAAAAAACCACATACTTTACCCATTGAATCCCAACTCTCTCTCTAGTATCTCTCCTTCTCTACCTCCTCTGCCTAGGCTACTGATGCATGTACTTACCTATGCATCTCTCGATCCCATAGTAACCTCTACCCTAACCTCACTCTCCATCTCCACTATCCTCCATCATAATTACCCCCTTTATCCTCATACGTCACTCTTTATCCTACACTATAGCCTCTTTAGCCAACTGATCCTAACGTATGTCCTTGGTGTCACCCCCCATCCCTCTCTAGTTCCAATATCCTCTTTTCATCCATGTATACATACACAAGGTGGGTAGACATCAAATTAGAACTGGTAAATTCCCCTCATAAATCATAGCCTACCCAAACTCTTCTATTACTGGGTCCACCAAGGTTTCTTGGATTTCTAAATAACCATAAAATATACATAAAAAATGGTATCGTTAGGATATCACCACACAACTTAGACAAATCTTCAAAATAGCCCCATTGTACACAGAGAACCCATCCTCACTAGTCAAATCCTAATTAACATAAAAAACGTTATCCTTATCCTCTCCTCAAAAGGCTGCCCATAAGACACACCTCCATTTCCCCTATAGGATCCTCTTGATATTCCACGGTGTATGAAGTCCACCGCCAACCACTCCATTAATCGCTACCCATGCAAGAAAGTCCTCTAAACGTACGCGATAGACCATGATCATTAGAAGATGAAGAAAAAATAATTATAATACAAACCCAAATGAATAAAATGATACATCAGTATGCCCAACAAACACTCTTATCTCTGATAACTTTTATACTCAATGTTTACCTTATAAACTGGGGTGGCGAACAGGTACTACCCTAGCTCACCCTGACGTACCTACTATATGACTCGCTCCCCTAGATATAACAATATCCTATAAATGTCGATGAGTGATAATCTATAAATAGAGACTAGTGGGATGTCTCAATCCCCTTTTGTAATACATAACAATTTCCAGGGCACCTGAGAAAATCAAATACAAAACACATATAAGAATATAAGTGTAACTAAAAAATGAAGGAAACATGCTTATCCCTCATGGATGCAAACAACCCCTCCATAATACCCATGCCTATGTAGTGGTTCTCCTATTGGTTCAAGAAGGAATAATGAAGAAACAATGGTAAGAACCTTTCCATATCATCCATAACAAACAACATCCCAGCCATTATGAAATCATAAGAAAAAACCACACATGCACAAATATATAATAAAAGACATTCTTAGTGAAGGAAAACTAAAAAAAATCCATAATGTCAAAAGAAACTAAAAACAACCAAGACGAGGACACAACTACTATATATAAGAAAATTGATGAAATTATCGGTACTTTACTGCGAGAATTAAGGCATCAACTGATACAAGTCAACCAATGCTAAAGTATTCCAAGACAAAAGTTAGATACATGAGAAGTACATAAAAAATACAAACACTAAATCTTAGGGGCTATGTGTGACACCTTGCTTAATTAAATACCGGGTGATCTGTCCATTACTAAATTAAAGCAAAGTATCCGGTTGGTTCACTCTTAGCATCTCTGTCGAAAAATAATTTCTTTATATATCACCTAATAAATAATTAAGCTAAGTGTAAAAAAATTTAATTGTATAAATTAAGTCCCAATAATATGAATTTTTAAACATACACCATTTTAATGAACATTAATATAATCATGAATACCAAACCATCCAAATGAAATAAACATGCTAGATTAATTGTTCACAATAAAATATCTCAAATCTAAGGACAATATAATAATTAAAAGAATCCCAACTAAACACTAAGTACTTGAAAATAAATAAGTACAATGTCTCTCTGAACTAAATAGAAACTGAGAATGGGTGACCCATGCCATATTTAACATGACTAAGTGAAGGGCAGAGATAACAAGGATGAAGCCATCTAAATGAAAGGACCTGCAAGTCCCACACTAGCTGCAGCACGTCAAACAGTCCAGTGATCTAAGTCTGACGCCCCTGTGGCTAGGCACCTGTTAATACACACACACACACACACATATATATATATATATATATATATATATACAATAGAAAAAAGAGATGGACAATAAACAAGTCAGAGCCCGATATTTATAGTTTTAAAAATAGTTTAGCAAGTATTTAAAATGCTTACTAGAAGATACTCCATACATGTTAGTTGTGTTGCCCTCACATGAAAATTCTCACCTCTCATTTAGTGTGCATGCCTAACGTACTACTAAATTATTCTAGATGATGCTAACCCAGTTAACCAGTCCAAACTCAGTCTCCTCTCATCAATCCTTATTTATGTGATTGTATAAATATAATTTATACATGATTAATTTCTTAATTTTACCAAGTCATCTATATACATCTCAATACGGTCTTAAGTTCTCAAACACTTAAATTATTAAATATCATTATTCAATTTAATCTACTTACAAGCACAATATATGAATCACATGTATTTATATATTTCTCACTTAGGATATATATACTAATAACGCACCCCAATGCTAAATTATGGTGCATGCATACTCTGCTATCAAGTCCCTGTACCTCTCGTACAAATGAGGGAAATACTAGTTCGGATCACCCCGAATTGTATTAACGCAAAACACATAAATCGGAGGTGAATCATAGTTCCAAGTCGATAAGAGGTCAGCACATACTCTCACATCTCTTAAGACCGTCTGCTTTACCACTCATAGATAGGATGTACCAAGAATCTATGCTCTAGGGCACATGTTCATATTCCCCATAAAGGTCACATCAAAATAAGACTGTCCTAGTGCGGAAACCTCCATGATAGCAAGTAGTGAGGATATGATTAAGCATAGATATTCATATAATATATATACATGCACTTTTATATATATAAATTAGTCAGATAGGTACACCCACGACCCATAACATATTCTCACCATACATCGCACGTAACACCCGAATCCTACGTATAATTAGTTCATCCTTTTATATTCTCATTTACCTCAAGTTCCCAAGTACTTCTCATCCCTAGAAGTGTATCATTTTGATATGTATAATAACAGTAGATGTACTATATATATCCCCCTATCCTGAGTCGTCATTAACTTGCACAACGCCCAATTTATCACACACACGATCGTAACCCATTTTATACCCTCGGGACCCCAAAGTTAATTTTAATATAAAATTTCACTACCCAAACCTTACCCACAACCCTCTTGGTATTTCCCAAGTCCCATCATGGTATTTAAATTATGTCTAAGGGTTCTTGTAAAAATTGCACCACCCAAACCTTACCCACAACCCTACTAGTCCTTCCCAAGTCCCATCATGGAATTTAAATTATGTCTAAGGGTTCTTGTAAATTGGGGTCGGATTAAACATTTAAAAGGAAAGAGGTTTCAATTTCTAAGAGGAGTGGATTGATCGATGGGAATAGTCGATCGATCGATCGACATTCTTGAGTCGATCAATCAATCGATCAGATATTGGCCTAGTTTCTACAAGTTTTTTCCTACGGGTTTCACCAAAGTTTACCCTCAAAACCTTTTTAATTCAACCCAAACTCCCAACCAAATATCACAAACATTATAGTAACAGGTCTAGATGATTTCTAACGTAAAATCTTGATTAATCCTTAAGGAATCATCATTAAATAGGTAAAATTCACGAATTTGTCTCAAACCCTAGTTTACCATATTATTTCAAGAACGACATAATATTTCCAGATTTCTTCCTCTAAGAATCATTAAATTTCGTGATAAATTTTCTACATGTAATAAGGATATCAAACTAACATGGTTTCTATTCAAACATGTGAATTCTAGTCTTCCAATTACATTAAATCTCCGCAAAAACATATAATTGTTTCTCCTATTCTTAAATGGATGTTGTATCAACACAAGATTAGCAAGATAGATACTTGCCTTAAAGTCGCAAGTTTGATATGATGAATTTGAGTGGCATAGGAACGATCCTCTTCTTCCGATCTATGCCTTGGTGGTGATGGAGGTGCAAAATGGGTGGTTCTTGGCCTCAAACACCTTGGAAAGCTCTCTCATTCTTCTTCCTATGGCTTCCCTCACTTTTTGATTATGATAAAACCTAACTTCCTCGACATAGCATTTGATATAGCCTTAGTAATTTTGTAATTAATTAAGGTCCTAAAATGAAAATTACCAAAATGCCCTCCCAGGTTGTCGATTAGGCCTAAAATCGTCCCGAGACCCAAACTAGACCCCTGGGTACACTTTTCTAACTATCTAGACCCTTTTGAACACATTGGCGCACTTGCAATAAAATTAATTTACTTTTTATTTCATTAAATTTGTCCCGACACGACTCACACGCGTGTCCTGACTTAATTTCTATAACCGTTTTATTATTCACTTGCGATAATTTTTAATAACTTCATATCACATTTTTACTTTACTCACTAAGTAGTAATCATCATAATTCCCATTAATAACTACGAACTCACACCACGCTAGTAAATATTAATTTAAATCCAGATTAACTTCTATAATTATTTAAAGTCCTAAAAATACGGGGTATTACCATATGCACATTCGCTCAAATCTTAGGGATAAAAGATCGCATATTGCGATCATAAGGCCTCCACTAAATCTTGCCCTAGATCCACCACATGACTCAAATATCCACCTAACCAATTATCATCAACCTTCCCTTTCCAAAGGATCGGTAGCCCAAGTTCCAATGACTCAATCAAATGCTCAACAAATATCATCATTGAACGGTGCACCTGGATAGGATCAACACCAAAGAAAAGGAATTATAGCCTCAAGAAATCAATGGTCATTATCATAATGTCTCAAACAAGTACGTTAAAAATTTTGGTGGTCTCCCCCTAGTGATATCCTAAGTCCATCAAGGTATTGAATAGTTTCCAGTACTACATGCTTAACATGTAATCCAAACACAAATAAAATTTGAACGTATGTATATAAAACCTCACCAAATAGGGGCTCGAACACACGCCCTCCCCATCACTAAAATTGACCCTTGCATCTTGCCTATATCATCTCCCTTTCGTAAAGGATATTAGGAGAAGAATGAGGAGAGTATGATAAAAAAACAAATATAGAAAAATGGAAAAAAGGAAAAAAGGATATCCATATATAATGAATCCATGCGAAATTGAGTCTAGGTATTACTCCCAGACAACCTAGTTATGTATTCAAATCAAATTGGTCAACCTCGGTTAATCAGGACCCATATGCCTTATAAACTCTAAAGATTTGGCCAATAAATCAATTTTTAATGCTTTCTTATACCAATACCATTCACGTTCCATCCATTTCAATTTAATGTTCCAATTAAATTGGGCAACCCAATATCATTCAAGATCCATTCTTGGGGTTTTATTCTTAAAACCATGTATGAAATTTATTTTTCAATAATGGTGTGACACGTTCATTTTGAAATAAGAATCTATTTTTTATGATACTAAGATCACACAATGGATTCACCCTAGATGTCGGAATTGTACAGATGTAATACGACAATATTTGACAAGGAATTTAGTTGAAGAGACAAGAGGAAAGATAAATGACCACAATTTTTTAATCGGTTTGTCTTTGGCCTACGTCCATTGTGAAATGTATGTGAGTGATTTCATTATAATATGACACTAATGGACATAGAAGATACACAATCAATATTTCTATCTAAACTCAATTCTACCGAGTACTGGTAGGGTTTGTAAAAGATTAATCAAAGTAAAGAAGACATTGTGTGCCTTATATAGGCAGAAGCGTGTGTAGTGTCACCCTTAACATGTGTCCCATGTCCATCTCAGGCCGTGGTCTATAAGAGTGTTCCAGTTGTGTGTACATAAAGTAATTTCATCATGAAGAATTCCCCTATGTGTGTTTTTTATCTTCAATAATGGTTTTGCATCAATATGATGAAATTAACTTGTCATGATTTTCACGCCCATGAAAAGGTATCGGAGGTAGGAGGTCTCGATCGAGATAAGACTTAGGATGCTTTGCTCCATAACGGAGGCCAAGACAAGTCAATGTGGTCATCTACGATCGACACACCCATCTTAGGCTTGAGTTTTTTGTCTTGTAATATGGGTGTCGTCTGAGGACTACATCCATTTTGAAGGGAATGGGGTTGGTGTTTAAGGAACATTTTAAATTGCACATTTTATTTTTATTTGGCTTGTCCCGTTTCACACCACTTCTCCTTCATGACCGTTTGAAGTCTTTGAAAAGAAGAAACATTGGTGATATTTCCAAGACTCGAGATCACTCGTCATAACTTTATCGGAGAAGTGTTTAGAGGTGGTTTTGTAAAGATTAAAATATTCAAGATTAGTTTGTAATTAAGTTATTTTTTTAAGTTTTCAAAATGTTTTAAAATGATTTTTAAAAGAATTTTGAAAAACTCACTAACTCGTTAGAACGAGATATACATGTCGTTCGAATGAGTTATGGAGGGTCATTAGAATGAGGTTCCCGCGTTCAAAATAAACCTCAAGTGTTTCCTTTTTGATCATCTCTGAAATGTCGTTCAAAGTTTCCTTAGGAGCCATTCGAACAAGATCCGGTACATCGTTCGAAGGAAAGGGCAGTTCATTCAAACGATTACACATGTCGTTTTTATTTTTAATCAAATATTTTTCAAATCTCAAATCTCTATCTCTTTGCAATAACTTTACCTATAAATAGAGATGCATGATTAAAATTTTCCACAAGCCTTTTTAGAGTCCTTTTTATGATCAAGCTTTCTATTTTTTTTTATCCAAATCCCTTGCATCTTTGAGGATCACTTTGCCAAATCAATAAAAACACAACCGAAAGTTCTATACCTTTGTAGATATTTTCCCTATTGCTAATTTGTGGAGTCAAGGATCTACAACTGATAAGAAAGTAATTGCGATTCCTAAGTCTAATCAGTGGATACCAAGACAAGAACTGCTTATTATGAGTGGTGATGGACTACATCATGTTATGTTGGAGATTTAAAGACACTATTGCGTTAAAATTAGTGGACCACTAAGTTGTCTACAAGTCAGTCGTTGTTTGTTGAGTATTAAATAGTGTTGAATTAAAAGTTTTGCCCAAAAAGGATTTTTTCTCTATCTTTTTCCCATTCTGTTTGGTTTGGAATTTGTCTTCATAATTTATCTTGCATGTTCACGTTAGTATAAATCAAGATAAAACCTGGTAAAAAGAGATTTTTTGTGTTTGGCTTAAGATGCAAGTGAATCCATATAGCCCTGTACTTTCTTAATTTATATCAGAGTCAGTTACACTAATTTATTCTGTGATATTTATTTGGGATTATATGGATAATTTGTATAATAGGCTACCTATTTTTGATGGGTCAAATTATACTTTTTGGATAGCTCGAATGAGGTCGACATTAAAATCGATTTACAAGCGTGTCTGTATTGTTTGCAAAAGAGGGTGGACACCACCCACTATGACTAAGGATGATGTTGTAAGTCTTCAACCTTTCAATCCATGGACTTATAACGATTTTAAGTGGATTACCTTTAACTCATGCCTCTTAAGTGTAATTTCTGGATTGTTACCCCTGACGAGATTTATCGCATGCTGATGTGCACCATGTCCAAGTAAGAATGGGATACCCTCTAGCTCACTAAGGAGGGTACCAATGCTGTGAAAGCTTCTAAGCTAAAAAATCTCACCACATAGTTTGAAACTATCACTACGTTAGAATCTGAGACTTTTGATGAATCTTATGCTAGATTATCTCATATAGTCAATTCTAATTTTAATTTGGGTGAGAGAATTCCTCAGATGAGAGTTCTGAAAGAGATATTGAGATCCCTTCCATCCCATTTTATCGTTCATCATGATTTTTAATTCATTAAGCATTTTAGCTACGCTTAGGTTAGAAGAACTCATAGGAGACCTTCGAACTTATGAAATCAAGATGATCCTCAAAATTTAAAAGAAAAAGGAAATAGGGATCGCTTTGAAAGCACATTCTAGAAAGAAAACGGAAAAGGTTTTTGATTCTAAGTCTGAGTTTGAATTTGAGCTTGATGATCTTTCACTATTTGCAAAAAAATCCTCAACTTTAACAAAGAAGAATGTTTCAAAGAAAACAAAAGTTATGAGAAAAATAAAAATGTCAATGAGGGTAAGAATATTTCTAAAGACGATCAAGTGAGATTTTATGAGCGCGAGGGTAATGGACACAAAGCCCATGAGTTACCCACTAGGTTAAAGAGACGAAAAAAAGATAAAGATAAAGATAATGCCACTTGTAGTCATAGTGACACCAAGTTAGTGGATTCCAAGGATAAATCACCACATGAACCTTGCCTTGCATTCATGGCCAGTCACGTTAGTACTTCTAATTCATCCCACGCCAGTGAGAAAATTTATAAACGTGATAGCCTCGATAGTTTGTTGAACCATTATTTATAGATTGATAGTGATGAGGAGAATTTGAGTGAGGGGAAAGATGGAATTCAACGCACTTACGATGAACATTACAAAGAGTCTTTAAGAACCAAAAGGAAAAATAGATGTTTGACTTTAAGGGTTTTTGATTTAGAGAAGGAGCTAAAAGTTTTGAGAGGGTGTGAGGCATTGGTAAGTCAACTCGAGAATTTGAAAGTTTCCATATGTGAGTAGTTGATTGTGGTTAGTAAGGAAATGACCGATTTGACCAACATTGTGGCGAGTCTTACGAGAGATCTTCAAACTTCATTGGATACTCGTGAGAAACTTGAATCCCATTTTTCCCAACTCAATAAAGAGATCGATCATATCTATGAGGTCAAGGTCATTGTAGAGGACATGTCAAGAATTCTAGAAAGATTTTCTTATGTCCTACATTAGGTTTTATGAGAGGCAATGGATAGGTTACGATGGTGCATTCACTTACAATGCCGCACCCGAATTGGTTCCCAAGTTGTGATGAATATTAACGGGCATAGACTTAACCCATCAAAGATATATAACCCACCAAGGAGAGTACATCCTAGACATTTTGACCAAGGTGACCCAAGCCTATTTGTGTTTGTTACCATTGAAAACAATGAGGACACCTTAGGGAGTTTTATTTTAATTTAGGGAAAGTTTCACATGTGCCTGTTCCTCGATATGCTCCCGTATGAGTTCATGCATTTGTTCTCTCACGCACTCCAATACATGTATCCACACATGTCCCCATACATCAACATAGATATTTTGAGAGTTTTTTTTAGAGAAAATGGATTTTTTAGTCAAAACGTCTCAAAGTTTGATTGAGGAATTTCATAGGATGTCTACTTCTTCTTAGAACTCATCTTGGACTAATGATTGAGGTTATGACTTTTATCAAGTATAGTGTTTTTATCATGTTTATATCATTTGTCCCTATTGTCATATTTTATTTCTATTGTATTTTTATGTTTATATATTCTTTTCCTTGAAAAATCAAAAAAAAAAATCAGTTTTTAAGGAAAAGTTTAGAAAATTCCAAAAAAAATTATTTTTGATAATTTTTTTGAAAGATATATATTTTTTGTATTTTTGTTTTTACCATATATGGATATGCATTTAGATGTTCTAATCAACTCCACATTCCATCCATTCATGTGCCTTTTTAACAGTGTTTTGATACATATGTTTGTTTCTTTAGCGTGGTTAATAATGCATGGCTAGCATTTTGTTGTTCATTGATGATAACTTTCTTTATGCTAGACTTTTTATCACCTTAATTGCAAAACATGCATGGACTTTTTGAGCACCGCACTTACTTTTCATATGAAGAATTTAGTGTTCTCATCTTAATATTGTTTAATAATGAACCAAATGTTCTAGAGATAAGTTGTTCTTGTAAGAACCATTGCCGGATTTTGTTTCTAGAAAATTTGTTTTACGTTAAGAAACGGAAAGGGGCTATGAAAGAGCATTATTCTCTTTGTGGTAAAAGTCACCATTTATAACAAATTCCTAAAAGATTAATGACATACAAAAATAGAAGTTCCAAGTCCATTTTTATTTAATTAGTGCTTCGCTATACATGAGCATTATGCCATCTTCAAAATTTTGAGAGTGACTTCGAAAATATGTGAAATTTTGAAGGTGTTATAAAGTAGAAGATCAATGGGTTTGCACAATGGACTCTCTGAAAAAACATTAAATAGTTTGGCATTATTGTTTTGAGACACATTTAAATTCATGTTCACATAATTACATCCCGTTTTCATGATTCCAATATTTTTGCTTTATTCCATGGTGTGATGTATTTTTGCATATAATTATTTTTTTATTTATACTTTTTATACTTTAAAAATTAAAAAAATTAAAAAATAAATGGTAAGCTTCTTAGAAAATTCATCACATGTACTTTATTTATTATCTTTGTGCTGATATTAGTTTTGGATTCGCATGATGCTATCATTTTAGGATTAGTTTCTAACCCTTTGTCTATTATGGACAAAAAGGACGAGTTTATTTTTCCTTTAAACTCGTACGCATCACGGTATTTTTTTTACCTCATGTGTGCAGGTCTCTTCTGCATTGATGATTATTTCATGGAGCCCAAAAATACTTTTAGTTGAAGATTTATAAATTTATACATTTTCATTTCTTGAGTTAGGAGGTAATTAGTTAAAATAGTATTAGAGGTCAATTTTGGCTTCGATTTGTGTTTTATACTAGAATATCCAAAGGGGGAGATTTGTAAGAAAAAAATATGTAGTTGATCATTTATTTTTATTTGACTTATCTCGTTACACCCACTTCTCCTTCATGACCATTCTCAAGTCTTCGAAGAGAATAAATGTTGATGATATTTGCAAGATTGAAAATCATTTGTCACGACTTTATAGGAGACATGTTATGAGGTGGTTTGCTAAAGCTTAAATTATTTAGGGGTTGTTTTTAATATAGCTTATTTTTAAAAAGTTTTCAAAATATCCTAAATGACTTTTAAAAGAATTTTGAAAAACTCATTAACTCGTTAGAACGAGATTTACATGTCATTCGAACGAGTTATAGAAGGTCGTTAGAACTAGGTGCCCATGTTCGAACGAGTTCTGAAGCATCTCATTTTTTGTTAGCTCTGGAATGTCATTCGAAGTTTCATTGGAAGGCGTTCGGACAAGATTATGTACATCATTTGAACGAGGTGGTAGTTCATTCGAATGAGTACACTTGTTTTGATTTTTAATTAAATCTTTTTCAAATCTTTAATACCTATCTCTTTGTAACAACTTTCCATATAAATAGAGATGCGAGATAAGAATTTTCCACAAGCCTTTTTAGAATTCTTTTTTTGATCAAACTCTACAAAATTTTCATCCAAAACCCTTGGATCTTTGAGGATCACTTTTACAAATAAAGAAGAACATATACAAAAGTTCCAAACTCTTATATAGATTTTCTCTATTGCTAATTCTTGGAGTCGAGGATCTACGACTGAAGAAAAAAGGAATTGCGATTCCTGAGGCTGATCGGTGGAAGCCGAGGCGAGATATGCTTCTTGTGGGTGGTTTTGGACAACATCATTTTCTTTTGAAGATTCAAAGACACTAATGTGTTAAAATTAGTGGAGATATAAGTTGTTTGTAATTCCGTAGTTATCTGTTGAGTCTTAAAAATTTCCGAATTAAAGGTTTTTCTCAAAAGGGATTTTTTTCTCATCATCTTCCCATTCTATTTCGTTTGAAAATTGACTTCATAATTTAATTTGCATCTTCACTTTAATTTAAATCAAGATAAAATTTGGTAAAAAGTGAGTTTTTGTGTTTGACCTATGATACAACTGAATCTATATAGCCTTGTACTTGATTAGTTGGTCTCCTCTGTGAAAAAAAACTAAGGATCATAGAAGGGTGCCAATTTTTATTCGGAAGATACCACTATGGGACGAGACCACTAGTAGGTCTGGGTGAGAATACTAGTCTCATCTGTGAGACGAGACTGTGGTGTAGTTAGTTACCTAGTTAACATCTGGACAAGACTATACTTATGTATATCAGTTACCCCTAGACCTTATCCTTTGGAATCGGTTGGAGGATGAGGTTTAAAAATGGTCCTATTTATCTTCAGGACACATATTCTCAGAGTCTTGTCTTATCCTAATGCATGGCATGCAAATCACGACTTTAATATCCTAGGTGTCTGTTGTAATTTGGGGACAAAATGGTTAAGCCATCAGATTCAATGATCATGTCACCTACAAGTGCTCTAGGGTCCCACTATGATATAACATACAACTATCTATTGATCATCCCCTGATTACATCAGAGGTGGTGCAATTTCCTAGACATATCTGGCCCACGCACATATTCTTTACCTCACCCTAAGCCTCGAAAATCAAGCCAAATCATTACCCTCATGTGATATTGAAGTTTGGATTGGTTTTGGCGGTGCATCTTAATTCTACAATTTCTCAAAACGTAAAACTAGAGAAAAACCAAATCCTATTTCTCTCAATAACATTCTTCCTTTAATATTCTACAGACATTTTATCCCTTGTGTTCTTTCATTCTCATGTCATCACCTTTCTTTTTTAGGAACCTCTAAACATCTCTTTAATCTTTTCATTATTGTTTATATCATTTCTCCATTTTGTATTTTTCTGGTGACATTTCTTAGTTTTACACCTCCCTCTGTGGTGAGGTTTTGGTGTTTATTCTAGGAGTGTTAGGTTTTGGTTGCAGTTTTTTAGATCTTAGCTCAAGAATTAGGGATTTTCAACAAGGTTTGGTGTCATTTGATGTTCTCTGGTGACCTTTTCAATTTAGGATATCGGATTCTAGGTTTTGTGTATTTGAGTATTCTTTCCCTAAAGTGATTCCTTCTTCCTATTTGATCCTTCTAACCTTAGAAACCCTTTAAGTAGTAGTTTGTTAATGTACTAAAGTTTGTACAAGACTTGGGTAGAGCTTTGTGACCATTGTGACCACATCCACTGAGAGAGGGTTAAGGTTGTAGCCAATATGAATCGAGAGAGGTCTCCAACACCTCTAGCAGTAGTGAACCCTGATTTATGTCTGACCAACCTACACCACTACGATACTACACTTGTAGTTAATACCTAAGTGTTCTTACAATTAGCAATTACATCATGTCATCCTCTAAGATGTTGTTCTCTAAAGGTTACAACTCGTCTGAGTGCTTGAACCTTCATGTAGACACTCCTAACTCTAGTTCCTCAGACTACTTTGATTAGGATTTGAGGGTGATAGTTTCTCTTCCTCGCATGGATCGTCCTGGCAGCATAGGTCATCCTAGCACCTCGCCACATCAACAAAATGATTTTGAGCCCCCAATCTACAACATCTCTAATGATGAGACTACAGATCACTTTCTCCACCATTAAAATGTCACAACCCTTGAACGACATGAATGAGAAAGAGTTTTTAGGCCGAGACCGATGTGGAAAATATCTCATTATTGAATAGGTAGATGATGAAGCGGTCTTTAAGGTTGACTCAAATGTTGCCTCATCTTACAAGAGGGACATCCATGGGATGGATCTTATCATTTGGCGACACTTGTATGATATTAACCCATCCATACATATGAAGGTTCCAGTTGAGGAAAAAAAGGACTTAATACCTTAGAAATAAAGATGATATTGTTGCTTATGTAAAAATGTTAAAATTAGGCTTTCAACTTCATTTTGGGTCAGCAAGTAGGGGATTCTTTCTGCTATTGACATTGCCCCCAACCAACTAGCCCCCAACTCTTGCAGTATTGTTATGGGGTAGGCCATTCTTTGGAGTATTTCCTATGAGTAAGAATTATCCCCAGACATCTTATGATCTTAATACTCAAATACCATAACAAATTTCCACCCATGATACTATTATTTAATCGCCCAAAAACTAAATTGGAATCGCTCAAACATAAATAAGACTTTAACACTACACTAAAACTTCCCCCTTGTCATGGTAAAAAACCATGACAAGGAAACTTGTTGTAGACACCCCATTTTAACACCCCCTAAACTCTCTGTAGGTCCCCTAGCACCTTCCCTCACCGCTACAAACCTAAGTCATACCCCGGGTACTGACCTAGAGGCCATCGAGCACTCCCAGGCTCCATTCGACAAAAGTAAAAATCTTCAGCTCGACTGAGACTTAATGAATCTTCAAAGGGCACTAAAACCCCTTTTCAACGGTCCACCCAGTGCGTGATTCTGTCTTACGGAGCGGACGAACGACCTGTTCTCCCCTAAAACTTGATTTGGAGGCCATCGTATTCTCCCAGGCTCCATTTGACCAACGTCAACTCTTCAGATCGATATAGACTGATTGAATATTCAAAGATCACTGAAACCCCTTTCCAACGGTCTACCCTGTGAGAAATTCTGACTTACGGTACGAACGAAGGATCCATTTTACTCTGAAAGGACACCGAATGCTTCCAGGCCCTGATTGACCATAGTCAACTACCCGAACCGAGTCAAACTCTTTGGAATGTCGAATTACATCTCCTAGATTTTACAATGGTCTGACCCATGAATGATTCTGACTTACCATGCGGACGAACGATCCGTTTGTGTTAGATAATTCCCCGTTTAAAGGACCGACGAACGATTTCGAGCCACATTTGACCCAAAGTCAACTCTCAAACCCGGGACCAGTTCAAAAGAATTTCTAAGGTCTCTAAAGTACCTTTCTAATGGTTTACCTCGTGCGTGATTCAGATCAACGGTTTGCACTCTATAATTGATTTTTGGAAGGGACCTAAAGGAGACTGCCAAACGGTAGGTTCCAAACCCTGCCTATCGATAGTGTGCCTAAACACACCTGCCAATTGGCATGATCATGGATATGTCTATAGGTAATTGCCTAGGAATATAAAAAGGAGGGCCTAACCTCATTGCAAAGGGGATACAAGATCTGAAACCCATCATTCTCAGCGGGCTCAGAAAACCTCTCTCGAGGTCAGCGTGATTTCCACTTTCAAATCCTTGTCCATCCTTCACTTTTCATCATCATTTTCATCAAACTTGTTGAATACACCACCCTTCCTCATCACCCAAGTTCAGGGGCTGCTCTCCAACATCCAAGATCAATCTTAAGGTCTCCAAGAAGGTCCAACTTTTTCAACTCTCTTTAAATTCTCCTAAATTCGCATTAATTTGTTTTATTACTTAGCACTTTTATTCTCTCATCTCACATATTCTGATATACTTTTTTACCTAGTATTATTGTACATCTCTTATTTTCATATAAATAAAACCCAAAAAATGAGAAAAAGAGGGTTTGCTCATAAATTCCAAACGAAAATTCTCACACTTTTCTCAAACTTTTTCTCACAACTAAAAACACTTTTTTTCACACACACACATATAAGATAAGTCCCCAATTGGATTTATGGGATAAATTCCACCCCTCAGTTTGCATACGAACTACGTGGACTTTGATGCCTCTATAGGCTACGCAGATGTCTCGGGGTAAAACCCGAGACTCGAGTCCTTTTCCTACTTTTTTTTTGTATTTTTATATTCTTTAAGCTTAACTCTCCTAAATTCTCTATCCATATATTTGTTCTTAGTGGGGCTTTATTTTGTATGCGTTATCGTTCCCTTATAATGATCAACACTAGGATAATTGCGTAAATCCTATTTTCTAATATTAATTTTAGGAACATTCCTACAGATGACTCGCTTTATCTCTTCCATGATACAAGTCGATGATTCCTATCTCCACTATATATACACATGCACACACATCACGGGAAAATAAAGGAAAATAGAAATAACCCATGAGAGACTGTAAGGGTGAAATGGGTGCCTAACACCACCCATTTCGTAACTTAGCCTCCGGACCTTTTTGAATGATTTTTATTTCATCTGTATCAGTATGTCTTTAGATGCTGTCCTTCAGGATGGATCCCTTTTTATTTTTTCTCACTACACCAAATCCTGCGAATGGACACGCCCAATGGGTCACGGCCCAAGTCCGCGACCAGCTGGTCGCGGACTTGGGCCGTGACCTACTCAATATTTGGCGTGAACATATTTATTATCACACTAAATTATCGATGCTCTGGAAGTGGTCACGGCCCAAGTCCGTGACCACAGTGGTTGCGGACTTGGACGGTGACTAGGTCGTGACCATCTTGGCACCAAAATCGCACCAAATTCCCTCCAAGCTTGGTTGCGAATGGGTCACGACCCAGGTCCATGACCCATGGCATGAAGAAGAAGAGAGTACACACATTGAGGGTCACGACTTAGGGTCGTGACCATTTCTGGGTGTGGGTCACGGCTATGGGCCGTGACCATCCCTCATTCAAGCACTAGGGTTGATAAAAAAGGGTCGCACATCACAGATTGAGGGTCATGGATATGGGCCGTGACCATTTCTTGGTATGGGTCATGACTATAGGCCATGACCAATAGGCTGTATACATCCCACTTAGCTTCATTAATGGGTCGCAGTGGGTGGGTCACGGCTCTAGGCTGTGACCACTATTAATCCTAAAACAAAACAAAGCGTCTCAAATTCTCAATTTCCTCGCTCGTCTTGTTTATGTTTCTTCCCCAAATTGTGGAAAAGGTGCGGACATATTTGAGATCGATGCCGAGGGAGGGGCGAGTTGGTTGGGTGAGTTCCATTAGCTGAGTCGAGGTGAGGTCATGTTTGAGTTCGATCTTCTCTCAAATGTGGAGCTGCGTTCGGATTCAGATGGTCGGCTTTGGCGAAACAGAGTTTGGGACAGAGAGAGAGAGCAAAAGAGAATAAAGCGGACCCGATGGAAGCTCCACCTAAGCTTCCAACAGTGGATTAAATAGGTATAGTTTTGGGTTTCTATTACTCTCGAGATGAGTTTATTGACACAAAGTTTCATATGTACGTGTTTATTTTTATGATTATTTTTAATTCTGTGTTTTGAGCATTGAATTAAAAGTTATGAGAGATAATGGCACCACAAAATCTGATGAGTTTATTCGGGTTTGATTTGTTGGAATATGATAATGTCTAAGCCTCCATTCTACTTTGGCATTTAAAGATGGGCCAGGGTTTGATAGATTAGTGAAGGAAGAGGAATGGGTTCTTTGGGTTATTTACTTTTTAAAAGTATTTTGTAATGTCTGTAGTAAAATAATGGGTGTTAAATGTTTTCATAATTTGTCAATTTTAAAAATTTGTTTTCATAATTTGTATCTTCTTTTTTCTTAGGAAGATTTCAGTTAGTAATTTTATTTTCATTTTCATATCATCGACAAAAAATTTTGTGTGCTATAATTTTCTGTATCACTTCATCAAACATTTGGTGTGCTATATTTTGAAATTTTAAACTAACATCATACATTACTTGGCTGTATTTGTTGTTTGTACTGTAGGATCAAACATTTAGGGTGTTATATCTTGGAATTTTATATCTTGGAATTTTGTACTAATGTCATACATTACATGGTTGTCTGTTGTTTGTCCCGTAGGTGGTGATAAAATTGATAATAACGTTATGGAGACCTTTATTTGGGACACTTTTTGGCCAATACACAGCAATCTATCAAGGTAATTGTAGTAATATTTCTTTGTTAAATCAAGGTAAGTCTTTTTTTTCCAATCGCTTTTTTAGAATAGTTTGAGTTAGTTGTTGTTTGGGTGTTAAATGATCATACCCGTGCGGTTCTTTCTCTATTGAGTATTTGAAAATGCTCGCAAAATTTCTTAGACACGGGCAACTTTGCGATGCTCACATGGGCATAATAAAATGGATTTCTAAATAGTCATAATTTGTTCATGTGTTGAAATTAATGATTTGGTTAGAAAATTTTAATCCGTTTCGTTGTTTTGTCGCATTATCATCACTAACCTTAGGTGCCTTACTGATGCTTCTATTATCTTGACATTGTATGGATAATTTGATACACGATGCTATGATAATTTAATTCACTAACATGCCCGATTGACACATGGAGAAGTTATTAACATGTATACAGTTATTTCATATATGTATGCATATATGCTACTGTTTGAATATATGTTGTTGTGTTCATATATGCATACAGTTATAGCATGTATGCTACTGAATGCATATATGCATACAACGGGTGATTCTTTTAAGACTTTTTTCATACTGGTTGGTAATGGGAAGGTCATAACTGATGCTGGGAGCATGACTTCTGATCTTGACAAGGGCTCAGCAGCAGTTGCATCGCTTTTCTCTATTCTTGACAGACACTCACTCATTCAAGGCTACTGCGATGTAATTATACTATCATTTATCTTACTATTTTGCCTTTCATATATTACGTTGATAAGAGTTTCATCTTTTCATCACACTTTTGGAAGATTAATGCTAAACATACAAATTAAATTGTACACTCCTCGTTTTTTAACAAACTGAGATGCCATTCAGAGATCGAAGAATAAAAGAGAGAGCATTTCAAATGTGGACAATTATTGCGATTGAGGTTTTGAATATTTTCTCTATTAAGAAGTTGAGTACAAATTTGTATCTCTATTTGTTTTATTAACCTTTTGACTAATTTAAATGTATGGTTTCCAAACTTCAGTACTAAGATGTTGGATTTAATTGAACCACTGCATTCATCGAGGTAAAGTTTTGATTATTTATTAATTATTTTGTTATGCGTTTATTGTATTTCCAATTCTTTACATAGTTTATTGTAGTAGTCAAGATGATCGAGCAGGTCTATAGTCCATCCACTCATAAACATGACAGTTGCAGGTACAGTGGAGGTTAGCACAGCAAAGCCGTGGCCATGAGGATCAATGGCATTAGTGGACAAGTGTTGAGGATTAATTGCAGAGTTCAGGTAAAAATATTCCATCCCTCTTCTCTTAGTATATGGACAAAGGTCATATGTATGATTATTGCATCTTCAAACCCCAACCTAAGAAAACCAAAGAATCCAACTCAAACATTCCTCTACCTACGCAAAAGCCAACCCCAACCCCTATTTTGTTTGAAGGATGTTTTGTAGCAGCCCCTATATATTTTTGTAGCCGCCCCCGTCCGGTCCCGTACTTTCATTAATTTTGAAAAATAATTTAGTGGTTTTGTGGGGTAATTTATTTAATTTTACATAGCCTTCCTTCATAACACATTATTTACGTATTGTAGATCTAACCAATTGGATACCAATTCTTCATTACATACCAGTTCTTCATTACACACCAGGTACTCTGTACATTAACTAAAGTAGTTATATAATCGATATGCATTATCTAATAAATCTTTTAGATGATAGAAGCAGTAAGGGATAATTATTTGGTTTTGTTTGGTTTGGCTGTTGGATAATTATTGGTTGTTGGCTGGTTGTTGGATAGTATGTTAGAAGGAGTATGGGATAATTTGAAGGAGTACGGGATAGTTACTGGTTTCATTGTTGGATAATATGTTGAAAATATTTCAGACTCCCTGTTTCAGAATACGATGATAACTTGCTAATGTCTAGACTTAAACTTAAAAACATGGCACCAACACCTCGCACGGGACCAATGTAACTCGTACGAACTGACCGCGCGATCACGGTACCCCCGGTTTGAGAATACGACGGTAATTAAAAAATATTAGGACTTAAGCTTAAAAATAAGACGTTAGATATCAAAAACACGAAACAAGTCTCGTACGGACCCGTGAGAGGCACCAACACCACTCACGAGACCAATGTAACACATAGGAATAGACTGCACAATCACGGGACTCTCGGTTTGATAATACGATGATAATTTTAAAATATGAGACCTTAATCATAAAAACAAGGCGTTAGAGGGTGAAAATCCAAAATAGCCCTCGAACGGCCCCGTAGGTGGTACCAACACCTTCCAAGGGACCAATGTAACTTGTAGGAACTGACCGCGCAGCCGTAGGACTCCCAGTTTGGGAATCCGAAGATAATTTGCATATTTCTAGACCTATGCTTAAAAACATGGAGTTAGTGGGTGAAAACCCAAAAAACTCCCGAACGGCACCCTGGGTGGCACCAACACCTCCCACGGGACCAATATCACTCGTAGGAATTGACCCCACAGCCGCGGGACTCCCGATTTGAGAATACAACGATAATTTGTATACTTCTAGACTTAGGATTAAAAACATGGCGTTAGATGGTGAAATCCCAAAACAGCCCCTGAACGGCCCCGTGGGTGGTACCAACACCTCCCACGAGACAAATGTCACTCGTAGGAACTGATCGCGTAGCCGCAGAACTCCTGGTTTGAGAATACGATGATAATTTGAATATTTCTAGACTTACGTTTAAAAACATGGCGTTAGAGGGTGAAAACCCAAAATAGCCCCCGAACGGCCCCGTAGGTGGCACCAACACCTCCCACGGGATCAATATAACTTGTAGAAACTGATCCCGTAACCGCGGGACTCCCAATTTGAAAATACGATGATAATTTACATATTTTTAGACTTTGGCTTAAAAACATGGTGTTAGAGGGAGAAAACTTGAAACATCCCTTGAACGGCCCCGTGGGTGGCACCAACACCTCCCACGGGAACAATGTAACTCGTAAGAACTGACATAGCAGCCGCGGGACTCCTGGTTTGAGAATACGATGATAATTTTCATATCTCTAAACTTGGTCTGAAAAACATGGGGTTAGTGGGTGAAAACCCGAGAGAGCCCCACAACGGCCCCATGGGAGGCACCAACACCTCCCACCGGACCAATGTCACTCGTAGGAATTGACCGCGTAGCCACGGGGCTCCCGGTTTGAGAATACGATGATAATTTGCATATTTTAAGACTTAGGATTAAAAACAAAGCGTTTGAGCGTGAAAATCCGAAACATCCCCCGAACGTCCCTATGGGTGGCACTAACACCTCCCACGGGAACCACGTAACTCGTAGGAACTGACACCATAGCCGCGGGGCTACCAATTTGAGAATATGACGAGAATTTGTATATTTCTAGACTTAGGCTTAAAAATATGGCGTTAGAGGGTGAAAAACCGTAACAGTCCCCGAACGGCCCCGTGGGTGGCACCAACACCTCCCACGGGACCAATATAACTCGAGGAATAGACCGCACAGCCGCGGGATCCCCGATTTGAGAATACGATGATAATTTGCATATTTCTAGACTTATGCTTAAAAGCATGGCGTTAGAGGGTGAAAACTCAAAACAGCCCCCGAAAGGTCCCGTGGGTGGCACCAACACCTCCCACGGGACCAATGTAACTCGTAGGAAATGACACCGCTGCCGCGGGACTCCCGGTTGGAGAATATGAAGATAATATGCATACTTCTATACTTAGGCTTAAAAATATGGCGTTAGCGGGTGAAAACCTGAAACAGCCCCCGAACGGCCCCATGGGTGGCACCAACACCTCCCACAGGACCAATGTCACTCGTAGGAACTGACTGCGCAACCGCGGGACTCTGGTTTGACAATACGACGATAACTTTTATATTTCAAAACTTAGGCTTAAAAACATTGCGTTTGAGGGTGAAAATCTGAAACATCCCCTGAACGGCCCTGTGGATGGCACCAACACCTCCCATGGGACCAATGTAACCTGTAGGAACTAACACTATAGCCGTGGGACTCCTGGTTTGAGAATACGATGATAACTTGCATATTTATAGAATTATGCTTAAAAACATGGCGTTAGAGGGTGAAAAACCGAAACAGTCCCCGAACGGCCCCATGGGTGGCACCAATAACTCCCACGAGACCAATATAACTCGTAAGAACTGACCGCACAGCCGCGGGACTCTCGGTCTGAGAATACGATGATAATTTTCATATTTCTAAACTTATGCTTAAAAACATGGCGATAGAGGGTGAAAACCCAAAACAGTCCCCAAACGGCCCTCTGGGTGGCACCAACACCTCCCACGGTACCAATGTAACTCGTAGGAACTGATCGCGCAGCCACGGGTCTCTCGGTTTGAGAATACGATGATAATTTGATTATTTCCAGACTTATGGTTAAAAACATGGCGTTAGAGGGTGAAAACACAAAACATCCTCCGAACGGCCCCGTGGGTGGCACCAACACCTCCCATGGGACCAATGTAACTCGTAGGAACTGACGCCGTAGCCGCGAGTCTTCCTTTTTGAGAATACGATGATAATTGGCATATTTGTAGACTTAGGCTTAAAAATATGGCATTAGAGGGTGAAAACCTGAAATAGCACTTGAACGTCCCCGTGGGTGGCATCAACACCTCCCACGATATCAATGTAACTCGTAGGAACTAGCCCCGCAGCCACGGGACACCCGGTTTTAGAATATGATGATAATTTGCATATTTTTAGACTTATGCTTAAAAACTTGTCGTTAGAGGGTGAAAACCCGAACAGGCACCGAACGGCCCCGTGGGTGGCGCCAACACCTCCCACGAGAATAATGTAGCTCGTAAGAACTGACCCCGCAGCCACGGGACTCACGGTTTGAAAATACGATGATAATTTGCATATTTATAGACTTAGGCTTAAAAACATGGCATTAGAGGGTGAAAACACGAAACAGCCCCCGAACGGCCCCGTGGGTGGCACCAACACCTCCCACGGGACCAATATAACTCGTAGGAACAGACCGCGCACCCGCGGGATATTCGGTTTGAGAATACGATGATAATTTCCATATTTCTAGACTTAGGCTTAAAAATATGGCATTAGAGGGTGAAAACTCGAAACAACCACCGAACGGCACCGTAGGTGGCACCAATAGCTCCGACGGGACCAACGTAACTCGCAGGAAATGACCACACAGCCGCGGGAATTCCTATTTGAGAATACGACAATAATTTGCATATTTCTAAACTTAGGCTTAAAAACATGGCGTTAGAGGGTGAAATACGAAACAGGCCCCGAACGGCCCCATTGGTGGCACCAACACCTCCCACGGGACCAATGTAACTCGTAGGAACTGACCCCACATCCGCGGGACTCTCAGTTTTAAAATACGATGATAATTTGCATATTTCTAGACTTAGGCTTAAAAATATGGCGTTAGAGGGTGAAAACTCAAAACAGCCCCCGAACGGCCTCGTGGGTGGCACTAACAGCTCCCACGGGACAAATGTAACTCGTACGAACTCACCCTGCAGCCGCAGAACTCCCTGTTTGAGAATACAATGATAATTTACATTATTTCTAGACTTAAGCAAAACATGGCATTAGTGCCACCCATGGGAGGTGTTGCTTCCTCCCACGGGATAAATGTCACTCGTAGGAACTGACGACGCAGCAGCGGAACTCCCGGTTTGAGAATACGATGGTAATTTGCATATTTCTAGACTTAGGCTTAAAAACATGGCGTTAGAGGGTGAAAACCTGAAAAAAGCCCCGAACGGCCCCGTGGGTGGCACCAACACCTCTCACGAGACCAATATAACTCGTAGTAACTGACCCCGCATCCGCGAGACTCCCGATTTGAGAATATGACAAAAATTGGCATATTTCTTGACTTAGGCTTAAAAACAAGGCGTTAGAGGGTGAAAACCCGAAACAGGCCCCGAACAGCACCGTGGGTGGCACCAACACCTCCCACAGGAACAATGTAACCCGTAGGAACTGATCCCGCAGTGGCGGGACTCATGATTTGAGAATACGACAATAATTTTCATATTTCTACACTTAGGCTTAAAAACATGGCGTTAGAGGGTGAAAACTCGAAACAGTCCTCGAATGGCCCCGTGGGTGGCACCAACACCTCTCACAGGACCAATATAACTCTTAGGAACTGACCGCATAGCTACGGGACTCCCGGTTCGAGAATACGACAATAATTTGCATATTTCTTCACTTAGGCTTAAAAACATGGCGTTAGAGGGTGAAAACTCGAAACATCCCGCGAACGGCCCCGTGGGTGGTACCAACACCTCCCATATGACCAATATAACTCTAGGAAATGAACTCACAGTCGCGGGACTCCCGAATTCAGAATACGACGATAATTTGCATATTTCTACACTTAGGCTTAAAAATATGGCGTTAGAGGGTGAAAACCCGAAACAATCCCCGAACGGACCCGTGGGTGGCACCAACACCTCCCACAAGATCGATATAACTCGTAGGAACTGACCGCATAGCCGCGGGACTCCTGGCTTGAGAATGCGACAATAATTTTCTTATTTATAGACTTACGCTTTAAAACATGGCGTTAGAGGGTGAAAAATCGAAACATCCCCTGAACGGCCTCGTGGGTGGCACTAACACCTCCCATGGGACCAATGCAACTCGTAGGAAATGAGCCGCAGCCGCGGGACTCCCGATTTGAGAATACGATGATAATTTGCATATTTATAGACTTGGGCTTAAAAACATGGCGTTAGAGGGCGAAAACCCGAAACAGCCCCGTGGGTGGCAGCAACACCTCCCACGGGACCAATGTAACTCGTAGGAACTGACCGCGCAGCCGTGGGACTCCCAGTTCCAGAATACGATTATAATTTGCATATTTCTATACTTATGCTTAAAAAAATGGCGTTAGAGGGTGAAAACCCAAAACAAACCCCGAACGGCCCCGTGGGTGGCACCAACACCTCCCACGAGACCAATGTAACTCGTAAGAACTGACCCCGCAGCCGCGGGACTCACGGTTTCAAAATACGATGATAATTTGCATATTTATAGACTTAGGCTTAAAAACATGGCATTAGAGGGTGAAAACACGAAACAACCCCCGAACGGCCCCGTGGGTGGCACCAACACCTCCCACGGGACCAATATAACTCGTAGGAACAGACCGCGCACCCGCGGGATATTCGGTTTGAGAATACGATGATTATTTCCATATTTCTACACTTAGGCTTAAAAATATGGCATTAGAGGGTGAAAACTCGAAACAACCACCGAACGGCCCCGTAGGTGGCACCAATAGCTCCGACGGGACCAACGTAACTCGCAGGAAATGACCGCACAGCCGCGGGACTTCCGGTTTGAGAATACAACAATAATTTGCATATTTCTACACTTAGGCTTAAAAACATGGCGTTAGAGGGTGAAATACGAAACAGGCCCCGAACGGCCTCGTTGGTGGCACCAACACCTCCCACGGGACCAATGTAACTCGTAGGAACTGACCCCGCAGCCGTGGGACTCTCAATTTTAAAATATGATGATAATTTGCATATTTCTAGACTTAGGCTTAAAAACAAGGCGTTAGAGGGTGAAAACTCAAAACAGCCCCCGAACGGCCTCGTGGGTGGCACTAACAACTCCCACGGGACAAATGTAACTTGTACGAACTGACCCTGCAGCAGTGGAACACCTAGTTTTAGAATACAATGATAATTTGAATATTTATAGACTTAAGCAAAACATGGCATTAGTGCCACCCATGGGAGGTGTTGGTGCCTCCCACGGGACCAATGTCACTCGTAGGCACTGACGACGCAGCCGCGGAACTCCCGGTTTGAGAATACGATGGTAATTTGCATATTTCTAGACTTAGGCTAAAAAACATGGCGTTAGAGGGTGAAAACCCGAAAAAAAACCCGAACGGCCCTGTGGGTGGCACCAGCACCTCTCACGAGACCAATGTAACTCGTAGTAACTGACCCCGCATCCGCGAGACTCCCGATTTGAGAATATGACAAACATTTTCATATTTCTAGACTTAGGCTTAAAAACAAGGCGTTAGAGGGTGAAAACCCGAAACAGGCCCCGAACAGCACCGTGGGTGGCACCAACACCTCCCACGGGACCAATGTAACTCGTAGGAACTGACCCCACAGCCGCGAGTCTCCCTATTTGAGAATACGACGATAATTTGCAAGTTTATAGAGTTATGCTTAAAAAGATGGCGTTAGAGGGTGAAAACTCGAAACAACCCCCGGACGGCCCTGTGGGTGGTACCAACACCTCCCAAAGGAACAATGTAACCCGTAGGAACTGATCTCGCAGTGGCGGGACTCACGATTTGAGAATACGACAATAATTTGCATATTTCTACACTTAGGCTTAAAAACATGGCGTTAGAGGGTGAAAACTCGAAACAGTCCTCGAATGGCCCCGTGGGTGGCACCAACACCTCTCACAGGACCAATATAACTCTTAGGAACTAACCCCGCACCCGCGGGAGTCCCAGTTTAAGAATACGATGATAATTTGCATATTTCTAGACTGAAGCAAAACATGCCATTTGAGGGTGAAAACCCAAAACTGCCCCTGAATGGCCCCGTGGGTAGCACCAACACCTCCCACGTGACTAATATAACTTGTAGGAAATGACATCGCAACCGCAGGACTCTCGGTTTGAGAATACGACGATAATATACATACTTCTAGACTTAGGCTTAAAAACATGGCGTTAGAGGGTGAAAATTTGAAATAGCCCCCGAACGGCCCCATGGGTGGCACCAACACCTCCCACAGGACCAATGTCACTCATAGGAACTGACTGCGCAGCCGCGGGACTCTGGTTTGACAATACGAGGATAATTTGCATATTTCAAAACTTAGGCTTAAAAACATTGCATTTGAGGGTGAAAACCTGAAACATCCCCTGAACGGCCCTGTGGATGGCACCAACACCTACCATGGCACCAATGTAACCTGTAGGAACTAACACTATAACCGTGGGACTCCTGGTTTGAGAATACGATGATAACTTGCATATTTATAGAATTATGGTTAAAAACATGGCGTTAGAGGGTGAAAAACCAAAATAGTCCCCGAACGGCCCCATGGGTGGCACCAATAACTCCCACGAGACCAATATAACTCGTAAGAACTGACCGCACAGCCGCAGGACTCTCGGTCTGAGAATACGATGATAATTTGCATATTTCTAAACTTATGCTTAAAAACATGGCGTTAGAGGGTGAAAACCCAAAACAGTCACCAAACGGCCCCCTGGGTGGCACCAACACCTCCCACGGTAACAATGTAACTCGCACGAACTGATCGCGCAGCGACGGGACTCTCGGTTTGAGAATACGATGATAATTTTCTTATTTCTAGACTTATGCTTAAAAACATGGCGTTAGGGGGTGAAAACCCGAAACAGCCCCCGAACGGCCCCGTGGGTGGCACCAACACCTTCCACAAGACCGATATAACTCGTAGGAACTGACCGCATAGCCGCGGGACTCCCGATTTGGTAATGCGATAATAATTTTCATATTTCTAGACTTATTCTTTAAAACACGGCGTTAGAGGGTGAAAAATCAAAACATCCCCCGAACGGCCTCGTGGGTGGCACCAACACCTCCCATGGGACCAATGAAACTCGTAGGAAATGAACCGCAGCCGCGGGACTCCCGGTTTGAGAATACAATGATAATTTGCATATTTATAGACTTGGGCTTAAAAACATGGCGTTAGAGGGTGAAAACCCGAAACAGCCCCCGAACGGCCCCGTGGGTGGCAGCAACACCTCCCACGGGACCAATTTAACTCGTACGAACTGACCGCGCAGCCGCGGGACTCCCGGTTTGAGAATATGACAATAATTTGAATATTTCTAGACTTAGACTTAAAAACATGGCTTAAGAGGGTGAAATCCCAAAACAACCCCCGAACGGCCCCATGGGTGGCACCAACACCTCCCATAGGACCAATGTAACTCGTAGGAACTGGCCCCGCAGCCGCGGGACACCCGGTTTTAGAATACGATTATAATTTGCATATTTCTAGACTTATTCTTAAAAATATGGCGTTAGAGGGCGAAAACTTGAAACATCCCCGGAACGGCCCCGTGGGTGGCACCAACAGCTCCCACGGGACCAATATAACTAGTAGGAACTGACCCCGCACCCGCGGGAGTCCCAGTTTAAGAATACGATGATAATTTGCATATTTCTAGACTGAAGCGAAACATGACATTTGACGGTGAAAACCCGAAACTGCCCCTGAATGGCCCCGTGGGTGGCACCAACACCTCCCACGTGACCAATGTAACTCGTAGGAAATGACACCGCAGCCGCGGGACTCTCGGTTTGAGAATACGACGATAATATGCATACTTCTAGACTTAGGCTTAAAAACATGGCGTTAGTGGGTGAAAATCTGAAATAGCCCCCGAACGGCCCCATGGGTGGCACCAACACCTCCCACAGGACCAATGTCACTCATAGGAACTGACTGCGCAGCCGCGGGACTCTGGTTTGACAATACGAGGATAATTTGCATATTTCAAAACTTAGGCTTAAAAACATTGCATTTGAGGGTGAAAACCTGAAACATCCCCGGAACGGCCCTGTGGATGGCACCAACACCTCCCATGGGACCAATGTAACCTGTAGGAACTAACACTATAGCCGTGGGACTCCTGGTTTGAGAATGCGATGATAACTTGCATATTTATAGAATTATGGTTAAAAACATGGCGTTAGAGGGTGAAAAACCGAAATAGTCCCCGAACGGCCCCATGGGTGGCACCAATAACTCCCACGAGACCAATATAACTCGTAAGAACTGACCGCACAGCCGCGGGACTCTCGGTCTGAGAATACGATGATAATTTTCATATTTCTAAACTTATGCTTAAAAACATGGCGTTAGAGGGTGAAAACCCAAAACAGTCCCCAAACGGCCCCCTGGGTGGCACCAACACCTCCCACGGTACCAACGTAACTCGCAGGAACTGATCGCGCAGCCACGGGACTCTCGGTTTGAGAATACGATGATAATTTGCTTATTTCTAGACTTATGCTTAAAAACATGGCGTTAGAGGGTGAAAACCCGAAACAGCCCCCGAACGGCCCCGTGGGTGGCACTAACACCTCCCATGGGACCAATGTAACTCGTAGTAACCGACGCCGCAGCCGCGAGTCTTCCTTTTTGAGAATACGACGATAATTGGCATATTTGTAGACTTAAACTTAAAAACATGGCATTAGAGGGTGAAAACCTGAAATAGCACTTGAACGACCCCGTGGGTGGCATCAACACCTCCCACGATATCAATGTAACTCGTAGGAACTGGCCCCGCAGCCGCGGGACACCCGGTTTTAGAATACGATGATAATTTGCATATTTTTAGACTTATGCTTAAAAACTTGTCGTTAGAGGGTGAAAACCCAAAACATCCACCGAACGGCCCGTGGGTGGCGCCAACACCTCCCACGAGACCAATGTAACTCGTAAGAACTGACCCCGCAGCCACGGAACTCACGGTTTGAAAATACAATGATAATTTGCATATTTATAGACTTAGGCTTAAAAACATGGCATTAGAGGGTGAAAACACGAAACAGCCCCCGAACGGCCCCGTGGGTGGCACCAACACCTCTCACGGGACCAATATAACTCGTAGGAACAGACCGCGCACCCGCGGGATATTCGGTTTGAGAATACGATGATAATTTCCATATTTCTAGACTTAGGCTTAATAATATGGCATTAGAGGGTGAAAACTCGAAACAACCACCGAACGGCCCCGTAGGTGGCACCAATAGCTCCGACGGGACCAACGTAACTCACAGGAAATGACCGCACAGCCGTGGGACTTCCGGTTTGAGAATATGACAATAATTTGCATATTTCTATACTTAGGCTTAAAAACTTGGCGTTAGAGGGTGAAATACGAAACAGGCCCCGAACGGCCCTGTTGGTGGCACCAACAGCTCCCACGGGACCAATGTAACTCGTAGGAACTGACCCCGCAGCCGTGGGACTCTCAGTTTTAAAATACGATGATAATTTACATATTTCTAGACTTAGGCTTAAAAATAAGGCGTTAGAGGGTGAAAACTCAAAACAGCCCCCGAACGGCCTCGTGGGTGGCACTAACAGCTCCCACGGGACAAATGTAACTCGTACGAACTCACCCTGCAGCCGCGGAACTCCCTGTTTGAGAATACAATGATAATTTACATTATTTGTAGACTTAAGCAAAACATGGCATTAGTGCCACCCATGGGAGGTGTTGCTTCCTCCCACGGGACCAATGTCACTCGTAGGAACTGACGACGCAGCAGCGGAACTCCCGGTTTGAGAATACGATGGTAATTTGCATATTTCTAGACTTAGGCTTAAAAACATGGCGTTAGAGGGTGAAAAACTGAAAAAAGCCCCGAACGGCCCTGTGGGTGGCACCAACACCTCTCACGAGACCAATATAACTCGTAGTAACTGACCCCGCATCCGCGAGACTCCCGATTTGAGAATATGACAAAAATTGGCATATTTCTTGACTTAGGCTTAAAAACAAGGCGTTAGAGGGTGAAAACCCGAAACAGGCCCCGAACAGCACCGTGGGTGGCACCAACACCTCCCACAGGAACAATGTAACCCGTAGGAACTGATCCCGCAGTGGCGGGACTCATGATTTGAGAATACGTCAATAATTTTCATATTTCTACACTTAGGCTTAAAAACATGGCGTTAGAAGGTGAAAACTCGAAACAGTCCTCGAATGGCCCCGTGGGTGGCACCAACACCTCTCACAGGACCAATATAACTCTTAGGAACTGACCGCATAGCTACGGGACTCCCGGTTCGAGAATACGACAATAATTTGCATATTTCTTCACTTAGGCTTAAAAACATGGCGTTAGAGGGTGAAAACTCGAAACATCCCGCGAACGGCCCCGTGGGTGGCACCAACACCTCCCATATGACCAATATAACTCTAGGAAATGAACTCACAGTCGCGGGACTCCCGAATTCAGAATACGACGATAATTTGCATATTTCTACACTTAGGCTTAAAAATATGGCGTTAGAGGGTGAAAACCCGAAACAATCCCCGAACGGACCCGTGGGTGGCACCAACACCTCCCACAAGACCGATATAACTCGTAGGAACTGACCGCATAGCCGCGGGACTCCTGGCTTGAGAATGCGAAAATAATTTTCTTATTTATAGACTAACACTTTAAAACATGGCGTTAGAGGGTGAAAAATCGAAACATCCCCTGAACGGCCTCGTGGGTGGCACTAACACCTCCCATGGGACCAATGCAACTCGTAGGAAATGAACCGCAGCCGCGGGACTCCCGATTTGAGAATACGATGATAATTTGCATATTTATAGACTTGGGCTTAAAAACATGGCGTTAGAGGGCGAAAACCCGAAACAGCCCCATGGGTGGCAGCAACACCTCCCACGGGACCAATGTAACTCGTAGGAACTGACCGCGCAGCCGCGGGACTCCCAGTTCCAAAATACGATTATAATTTGCATATTTCTATACTTATGCTTAAAAAAATGGCGTTAGAGGGTGAAAACCCAAAACAAACCCCGAACGGCCCCGTGGGTGGCACCAACACCTCCCACGAGACCAATGTAACTCGTAAGAACTGACCCCGCAGCCGCGGGACTCACGGTTTCAAAATACGATGATAATTTGCATATTTATAGACTTAGGCTTAAAAACATGGCATTAGAGGGTGAAAACACGAAACAACCCCCGAACGGCCCCGTGGGTGGCACCAACACCTCCCACGGGACCAATATAACTCGTAGGAACAGACCGCGCACCCGCGGGATATTCGGTTTGAGAATACGATGATTATTTCCATATTTCTACACTTAGGCTTAAAAATATGGCATTAGAGGGTGAAAACTCGAAACAACCACCGAACGGCCCTGTAGGTGGCACCAATAGCTCCGACGGGACCAACGTAACTCGCAGGAAATGACCGCACAGCCGCGGGACTTCCGGTTTGAGAATACAACAATAATTTGCATATTTCTACACTTAGGCTTAAAAACATGGCGTTAGAGGGTGAAATACGAAACAGGCCCCGAACGGCCTCGTTGGTGGCACCAACACCTCCCACGGGACCAATGTAACTCGTAGGAACTGACCCCGCAGCCGTGGGACTCTCAATTTTAAAATACGATGATAATTTGCATATTTCTAGACTTAGGCTTAAAAACAAGGCGTTAGAGGGTGAAAACTCAAAACAGCCCCCAAACGGCCTCGTGGGTGGCACTAACAACTCCCACGGGACAAATGTAACTCGTACGAACTGACCCTGCAGCAGCGGAACACCTAGTTTTAGAATACAATGATAATTTGCATATTTATAGACTTAAGCAAAACATGGCATTAGTGCCACCCATGGGAGGTGTTGGTGCCTCCCACGGGACCAATGTCACTCGTAGGCACTGACGACGCAGCCGCGGAACTCCCGTTTGAGAATACGATGGTAATTTGCATATTTCTAGACTTAGGCTAAAAAACATGGCGTTAGAGGGTGAAAACCCGAAAAAAAACCCGAACGGCCCTGTGGGTGACACCAACACCTCTCACGAGACCAATGTAACTCGTAGTAACTGACCCCGCATCCGCGAGACTCCCGATTTGAGAATATGACAAACATTTTCATATTTCTAGACTTAGGCTTAAAAATAAGGCGTTAGAGGGTGAAAACCCGAAACAGGCCCCGAACAGCACCGTGGGTGGCACCAACACCTCCCACGGGACCAATGTAACTCGTAGGAACTGACCCCACAGCCGCGAGTCTCCCTATTTGAGAATACGACGATAATTTGCAAGTTTATAGAGTTATGCTTAAAAAGATGGCGTTAGAGGGTGAAAACTCGAAACAACCCCCGGACGGCCCTGTGGGTGGTACCAACACCTCCCAAAGGAACAATGTAACCCGTAGGAACTGATCTCGCAGTGGCGGGACTCACGATTTGAGAATACGACAATAATTTGCATATTTCTACACTTAGGCTTAAAAACATGGCATTAGAGGGTGAAAACTCGAAACAGTCCTCGAATGGCCCCGTGGGTGGCACCAACACCTCTCACAGGACCAATATAACTCTTAGGAACTGGCCGCGCAGCTACGGGACTCCCGGTTCGATAATCCGACAATAATTTGCATATTTCTTCACTTAGGCTTAAAAACATAACGTTAGAGGGTGAAAACTCGAAACATCCCGCGAATGGCCCCGTGGGTGGCACCAACACCTCCCACATGATCAATATAATTCTAGTAACTGACCTCATAGTCGCGAGACTCCCGATTTCAAAATACAACGATAATTTTCATATTTCTACACTTAGGCTTAAAAACATGGCGTTAGAGGGTGAAAACCCGAAACAATCCCCGAACGGCCCCGTGGGTGGCACCAACACCTCCCACAATACCGATATAACTCTTAGGAACTGACCGCATAGCCGTGGGACTCCCGATTTGATAATTCGACAATAATTTTCATATTGCTAGACTTACGCTTTAAAACATGGCGTTAGAGGGTGAAAAATCGAAACATCCCCCGAACGGCCTCGTGGGTGGCACCAACAACTCCCATGGGACCAATGCAACTCGTAGGAAATGAACCGCAGCCGCGGGACTCCCGGTTTGAGAATACAATGATAATTTGCATATTTATAGACTTGGGCTTAAAAACATGGCGTTAGAGGGTGAAAACCCGAAACAGCCCCCGAACGGCCCCGTGGGTGGCAGCAACACCTCCTACGGGACCAATGTAACTCGTAAGAACTGACCGTGCAGCCGCGCGACTCCCGGTTTGAGAATATGACAATAATTTGAATATTTCTAGACTTAGACTTAAAAACATGGCTTAAGAGAGTGAAATCCCAAAATAACCCCCGAACGGCCCCATAGGTGGCACCAACACCTCCCATAGGACCAATGTAACTCGTAGGAACTGGCCCCGCAGCAGCGGGACACCCGGTTTTAGAATACGATTATAATTTGCATATTTCTAGACTTATGCTTAAAAATATGGTGTTAGAGGGCGAAAACTTGAAACATCCCCAGAACGGCCCCGTGGGTGGCACCAACAGCTCCCACGGGACCAATATAACTAGTAGGAACTAACCCCGCACCCGCGGGAGTCCCAGTTTAAGAATACGATGATAATTTGCATATTTCTAGACTGAAGCAAAACATGCCATTTGAGGGTGAAAACCCAAAACTGCCCCTGAATGGCCCCGTGGGTAGCACCAACACCTCCCACGTGACTAATGTAACTTGTAGGAAATGACATCGCAACCGCAGGACTCTCGGTTTGAGAATACGACGATAATATACATACTTCTAGACTTAGGCTTAAAAACATGGCGTTAGAGGGTGAAAATTTGAAATAGCCCCCGAACGGCCCCATGGGTGGCACCAACACCTCCCACAGGACCAATGTCACTCATAGGAACTGACTGCGCAGCCGCGGGACTCTGGTTTGACAATACGAGGATAATTTGCATATTTCAAAACTTAGGCTTAAAAACATTGCATTTGAGGGTGAAAACCTGAAACATCCCCTGAACGGCCCTGTGGATGGCACCAACACCTCCCATGGCACCAATGTAACCTGTAGGAACTAACACTATAACCGTGGGACTCCTGGTTTGAGAATACGATGATAACTTGCATATTTATAGAATTATGGTTAAAAACATGGCGTTAGAGGGTGAAAAACCAAAATAGTCCCCGAACGGCCCCATGGGTGGCACCAATAACTCCCACGAGACCAATATAACTCGTAAGAACTGACCGCACAGCCGCAGGACTCTCGGTCTGAGAATACGATGATAATTTGCATATTTCTAAACTTATGCTTAAAAACATGGCGTTAGAGGGTGAAAACCCAAAACAGTCACCAAACGGCCCCCTGGGTGGCACCAACACCTCCCACGGTAACAATGTAACTCGCACGAACTGATCGCGCAGCGACGGGACTCTCGGTTTGAGAATACGATGATAATTTTCTTATTTCTAGACTTATGCTTAAAAACATGGCGTTAGGGGGTGAAAACCCGAAACAGCCCCCGAACGGCCCCGTGGGTGGCACCAACACCTTCCACAAGAGCGATATAACTCGTAGGAACTGACCGCATAGCCGCGGGACTCCCGATTTGATAATGCGATAATAATTTTCATATTTCTAGACTTATGCTTTAAAACACGGCGTTAGAGGGTGAAAAATCAAAACATCCCCCGAACGGCCTCGTGGGTGGCACCAACACCTCCCATGGGACCAATGCAACTCGTAGGAAATGGACCGCAGCCGTGGGACTCCCGGTTTGAGAATACAATGATAATTTGCATATTTATAGACTTGGGCTTAAAAACATGGCGTTAGAGGGTGAAAACCCGAAACAGCCCCCGAACGGCCCCGTGGGTGGCAGCAACACCTCCCACGGGACCAATTTAACTCGTACGAACTGACCGCGCAGCCGCGGGACTCCCGGTTTGAGAATATGACAATAATTTGAATATTTCTAGACTTAGACTTAAAAACATGGCTTAAGAGGGTGAAATCCCAAAACAACCCCCGAACGGCCCCATGGGTGGCACCAACACCTCCCATAGGACCAATGTAACTCGTAGGAACTGGCCCCGCAGCCGCGGGACACCCGGTTTTAGAATACGATTATAATTTGCATATTTCTAGACTTATTCTTAAAAATATGGCGTTAGAGGGCGAAAACTTGAAACATCCCCGGAACGGCCCCGTGGGTGGCACCAACAGCTCCCACGGGACCAATATAACTAGTAGGAACTGACCCCGCACCCGCGGGAGTCCCAGTTTAAGAATACGATGATAATTTGCATATTTCTAGACTGAAGCAAAACATGCCATTTGACGATGAAAACCCGAAACTGCCCCTGAATGGCCCCGTGGGTGGCACCAACACCTCCCACGTGACCAATGTAACTCGTAGGAAATGACACCGCAGCCGCGGGACTCTCGGTTTGAGAATACGACGATAATATGCATACTTCTAGACTTAGGCTTAAAAACATGGCGTTAGTGGGTGAAAATCTGAAATAGCCCCCGAACGGCCCCATGGGTGGCACCAACACCTCCCACAGGACCAATGTCACTCATAAGAACTGACTGCGCAGCCGCGGGACTCTGGTTTGACAATACGAGGATAATTTGCATATTTCAAAACTTAGGCTTAAAAACATTGCATTTGAGGGTGAAAACCTGAAACATCCCCTGAACGGCCCTGTGGATGGCACCAACACCTCCCATGGGACCAATGTAACCTGTAGGAACTAACACTATAGCCGTGGGACTCCTGGTTTGAGAATGCGATGATAACTTGCATATTTATAGAATTATGGTTAAAAACATGGCGTTAGAGGGTGAAAAACCGAAATAGTCCCCGAACGGCCCCATGGGTGGCACCAATAACTCCCACGAGACCAATATAACTCGTAAGAACTGACCGCACAGCCGCGGGACTCTCGGTCTGAGAATACGATGATAATTTTCATATTTCTAAACTTATGCTTAAAAACATGGCGTTAGAGGGTGAAAACCCAAAACAGTCCCCAAACGGCCCCTTGGGTGGCACCAACACCTCCCACGGTACCAACGTAACTCGCAGGAACTGATCGCGCAGCCACGGGACTCTCGGTTTGAGAATACGATGATAATTTGCTTATTTCTAGACTTATGCTTAAAAACATGGCGTTAGAGGGTGAAAACCCGAAACAGCCCCCGAACGGCCCCGTGGGTGGCACTAACACCTCCCATGGGACCAATGTAACTCGTAGTAACCGACGCCGCAGCCGCGAGTCTTCCTTTTTGAGAATACGACGATAATTGGCATATTTGTAGACTTAAACTTAAAAACATGGCATTAGAGGGTGAAAACCTGAAATAGCACTTGAACGACCCCGTGGGTGGCATCAACACCTCCCACGATAACAATGTAACTCGTAGGAACTGGCCCCGCAGCCGCGGGACACCCGGTTTTAGAATACGATGATAATTTGCATATTTTTAGACTTATGCTTAAAAACTTGTCGTTAGAGGGTGAAAACCCAAAACATCCACCGAACGGCCCGTGGGTGGCGCCAACACCTCCCACGAGACCAATGTAACTCGTAAGAACTGACCCCGCAACCACGGAACTCACGGTTTGAAAATACAATGATAATTTGCATATTTATAGACTTAGGCTTAAAAACATGGCATTAGAGGGTGAAAACACGAAACAGCCCCCGAACGGCCCCGTGGGTGGCACCAACACCTCTCACGGGACCAATATAACTCGTAGGAACAGACCGCGCACCCGCGGGATATTCGGTTTGAGAATACGATGATAATTTCCATATTTCTAGACTTAGGCTTAATAATATGGCATTAGAGGGTGAAAACTCGAAACAACCACCGAACGGCCCCGTAGATGGCACCAATAGCTCCGACGGGACCAACGTAACTCACAGGAAATGACCGCACAGCCGTGGGACTTCCGGTTTGAGAATATGACAATAATTTGCATATTTCTATACTTAGGCTTAAAAACATGGCGTTAGAGGGTGAAATACGAAACAGGCCCCGAACGGCCCTGTTGGTGGCACCAACAACTCCCACGGGACCAATGTAACTCGTAGGAACTGACCCCGCAGCCGTGGGACTCTCAGTTTTAAAATACGATGATAATTTGCATATTTCTAGACTTAGGCTTAAAAATAAGGCGTTAGAGGGTGAAAACTCAAAACAGCCCCCGAACGGCCTCGTGGGTGGCACTAACAGCTCCCACGGGACAAATGTAACTCGTACGAACTCACCCTGCAGCCGCGGAACTCCCTGTTTGAGAATACAATGATAATTTACATTATTTGTAGACTTAAGCAAAACATGGCATTAGTGCCACCCATGGGAGGTGTTGCTTCCTCCCACGGGACCAATGTCACTCGTAGGAACTGACGACGCAGCAGCGGAACTCCCGGTTTGAGAATACGATGGTAATTTGCATATTTCTAGACTTAGGCTTAAAAACATGGCGTTAGAGGGTGAAAAATTGAAAAAAGCCCCGAACGGCCCCGTGGGTGGCACCAACACCTCTCACGAGACCAATATAACTCGTAGTAACTGACCCCGCATCCGCGAGACTCCCGATTTGAGAATATGACAAAAATTGGCATATTTCTTGACTTAGGCTTAAAAACAAGGCGTTAGAGGGTGAAAACCCGAAACAGGCCCCGAACAGCACTGTGGGTGGCACCAACACCTCCCACAGGAACAATGTAACCCGTAGGAACTGATCCCGCAGTGGCGGGACTCATGATTTGAGAATACGTCAATAATTTTCATATTTCTACACTTAGGCTTAAAAACATGGCGTTAGAGGGTGAAAACTCGAAACAGTCCTCGAATGGCCCCGTGGGTGGCACCAACACCTCTCACAGGGTCAATATAACTCTTAGGAACTGACCGCATAGCTACGGGACTCCCGGTTCGAGAATACGACAATAATTTGCATATTTCTTCACTTAGGCTTAAAAACATGGCGTTAGAGGGTGAAAACTCGAAACATCCCGCGAACGGCCCCGTGGGTGGCACCAACACCTCCCATATGACCAATATAACTCTAGGAAATGAACTCACAGTCGCGGGACTCCCGAATTCAGAATACGACGATAATTTGCATATTTCTACACTTAGGCTTAAAAATATGGCGTTAGAGGGTGAAAACTCGAAACAATCCCCGAACGGACCCGTGGGTGGCACCAACACCTCCCACAAGACCGATATAACTCGTAGGAACTGACCGCATAGCCGCGGGACTCCTGGCTTGAGAATGCGACAATAATTTTCTTATTTATAGACTTACACTTTAAAACATGGCGTTAGATGGTGAAGAATCGAAACATCCCCTGAACGGCCTCGTGGGTGGCACTAACACCTCCCATGGGACCAATGCAACTCGTAGGAAATGAACCACAGCCGCGGCACTCCCGATTTGAGAATACGATGATAATTTGCATATTTATAGACTTGGGCGTAAAAACATGGCGTTAGAGGGCGAAAACCCGAAACAGCCCCATGGGTGGCAGCAACACCTCCCACGGGACCAATGTAACTCGTAGGAACTGACCGCGCAGCCGCGGGACTCCCAGTTCCAGAATACGATTATAATTTGCATATTTCTATACTTATGCTTAAAAAAATGGCGTTAGAGGGTGAAAACCCAAAACAAACCCCGAACGGCCCCGTGGGTGGCACCAACACCTCCCACGAGACCAATGTAACTCGTAAGAACTGACCCCGCAGCCGCGGGACTCACGATTTCAAAATACGATGATAATTTGCATATTTATAGACTTAGGCTTAAAAACATGGCATTAGAGGGTGAAAACACGAAACAACCCCCGAACGGCCCCGTGGGTGGCACCAACACCTCCCACGGGACCAATATAACTCGTAGGAACAGACCGCGCACCCGCGGGATATTCGGTTTGAGAATACGATGATTATTTCCATATTTCTACACTTAGGCTTAAAAATATGGCATTAGAGGGTGAAAACTCGAAACAACCACCGAACGGCCCCGTAGGTGGCACCAATAGCTCCGACGGGACCAACGTAACTCGCAGGAAATGACCGCACAGCCGCGGGACTTCCGGTTTGAGAATACAACAATAATTTGCATATTTCTACACTTAGGCTTAAAAACATGGCGTTAGAGGGTGAAATACGAAACAGGCCCCGAACGGCCTCGTTGGTGGCACCAACACCTCCCACGGGACCAATGTAACTCGTAGGAACTGACCCCGCAGCCGTGGGACTCTCAATTTTAAAATACGATGATAATTTGCATATTTCTAGACTTAGGCTTAAAAACAAGGCGTTAGAGGGTGAAAACTCAAAACAGCCCCCAAACGGCCTCGTGGGTGGCACTAACAACTCCCACGGGACAAATGTAACTCGTACGAACTGACCCTGCAGCAGCGGAACACCTAGTTTTAGAATACAATGATAATTTGCATATTTATAAACTTAAGCAAAACATGGCATTAGTGCCACCCATGGGAGGTGTTGGTGCCTCCCACGGGACCAATGTCACTCGTAGGCACTGACGACGCAGCCGCGGAACTCCCGTTTGAGAATACGATGGTAATTTGCATATTTCTAGACTTAGGCTAAAAAACATGGCGTTAGAGGGTGAAAACCCGAAAAAAAACCCGAACGGCCCTGTGGGTGACACCAACACCTCTCACGAGACCAATGTAACTCGTAGTAACTGACCCCGCATCCGCGAGACTCCCGATTTGAGAATATGACAAACATTTTCATATTTCTAGACTTAGGCTTAAAAATAAGGCGTTAGAGGGTGAAAACCCGAAACAGGCCCCGAACAGCACCGTGGGTGGCACCAACACCTCCCACGGGACCAATGTAACTCGTAGGAACTGACCCCACAGCCGCGAGTCTCCCTATTTGAGAATACGACGATAATTTGCAAGTTTATAGAGTTATGCTTAAAAAGATGGCGTTAGAGGGTGAAAACTCGAAACAACCCCCGGACGGCCCTGTGGGTGGTACCAACACCTCCCAAAGGAACAATGTAACCCGTAGGAACTGATCTCGCAGTGGCGGGACTCACGATTTGAGAATACGACAATAATTTGCATATTTCTACACTTAGGCTTAAAAACATGGCATTAGAGGGTGAAAACTCGAAACAGTCCTCGAATGGCCCCGTGGGTGGCACCAACACCGCTCACAGGACCAATATAACTCTTAGGAACTGGCCGCGCAGCTACGGGACTCCCGGTTCGATAATCCGACAATAATTTGCATATTTCTTCACTTAGGCTTAAAAACATAACGTTAGAGGGTGAAAACTCGAAACATCCCGCGAATGGCCCCGTGGGTGGCACCAACACCTCCCACATGATCAATATAATTCTAGTAACTGACCTCATAGTCGCGAGACTCCCGATTTCAAAATACAACGATAATTTTCATATTTCTACACTTAGGCTTAAAAACATGGCGTTAGAGGGTGAAAACCCGAAACAATCCCCGAACGGCCCCGTGGGTGGCACCAACACCTCCCACAATACCGATATAACTCGTAGGAACTGACCGCATAGCCGTGGGACTCCCGATTTGATAATTCGACAATAATTTTCATATTGCTAGACTTACGCTTTAAAACATGGCGTTAGAGGGTGAAAAATCGAAACATCCCCCGAACGGCCTCGTGGGTGGCACCAACAACTCCCATGGGACCAATGCAACTCGTAGGAAATGAACCGCAGCCGCGGGACTCCCGGTTTGAGAATACAATGATAATTTGCATATTTATAGACTTGGGCTTAAAAAGATGGCGTTAGAGGGTGAAAACCCGAAACAGCCCCCGAACGTCCCCGTGGGTGGCAGCAACACCTCCCACGGGACCAATGTAACTCGTAAGAACTGACCGTGCAGCCGCGCGACTCCCGGTTTGAGAATATGACAATAATTTGAATATTTCTAGACTTAGACTTAAAAACATGGCTTAAGAGAGTGAAATCCCAAAATAACCCCCGAACGGCCCCATAGGTGGCACCAACACCTCCCATAGGACCAATGTAACTCGTAGGAACTGGCCCCGCAGCAGCGGGACACCCGGTTTTAGAATACGATTATAATTTGCATATTTCTAGACTTATGCTTAAAAATATGGTGTTAGAGGGCGAAAACTTGAAACATCCCCAGAACGGCCCCGTGGGTGGCACCAACAACTCCCACGGGACCAATATAACTAGTAGGAACTAACCCCGCACCCGCGGGAGTCCCAGTTTAAGAATACGATGATAATTTGCATATTTCTAGACTGAAGCAAAACATGCCATTTGAGGGTGAAAACCCAAAACTGCCCCTGAATGGCCCCGTGGGTAGCACCAACACCTCCCACGTGACTAATGTAACTTGTAGGAAATGACATCGCAACCGCAGGACTCTCGGTTTGAGAATACGACGATAATATACATACTTCTAGACTTAGGCTTAAAAACATGGCGTTAGAGGGTGAAAATTTGAAATAGCCCCCGAACGGCCCCATGGGTGGCACCAACACCTCCCACAGGACCAATGTCACTCATAGGAACTGACTGCGCAGCCGCGGGACTCTGGTTTGACAATACGAGGATAATTTGCATATTTCAAAACTTAGGCTTAAAAACATTGCATTTGAGGGTGAAAACCTGAAACATCCCCTGAACGGCCCTGTGGATGGCACCAACACCTCCCATGGCACCAATGTAACCTGTAGGAACTAACACTATAACCGTGGGACTCCTAGTTTGAGAATACGATGATAACTTGCATATTTATAGAATTATGGTTAAAAACATGGCGTTAGAGGGTGAAAAACCAAAATAGTCCCCGAACGGCCCCATGGGTGGCACCAATAACTCCCACGAGACCAATATAACTCGTAAGAACTGACCGCACAGCCGCAGGACTCTCGGTCTGAGAATACGATGATAATTTGCATATTTCTAAACTTATGCTTAAAAACATGGCGTTAGAGGGTGAAAACCCAAAACAGTCACCAAACGGCCCCCTGGGTGGCACCAACACCTCCCACGGTAACAATGTAACTCGCACGAACTGATCGCGCAGCGACGGGACTCTCGGTTTGAGAATACGATGATAATTTTCTTATTTCTAGACTTATGCTTAAAAACATGGCGTTAGGGGGTGAAAACCCGAAACAGCCCCCGAACGGCCCCGTGGGTGGCACCAACACCTTCCACAAGACCGATATAACTCGTAGGAACTGACCGCATAGCCGCGGGACTCCCGATTTGATAATGCGATAATAATTTTCATATTTCTAGACTTATGCTTTAAAACACGGCGTTAGAGGGTGAAAAATCAAAACATCCCCCGAACGGCCTCGTGGGTGGCACCAACACCTCCCATGGGACCAATGCAACTCGTAGGAAATGAACCGCAGCCGCGGGACTCCCGGTTTGAGAATATAATGATAATTTGCATATTTATAGACTTGGGCTTAAAAACATGGCGTTAGAGGGTGAAAACCCGAAACAGCCCCCGAACGGCCCCGTGGGTGGCAGCAACACCTCCCACGGGACCAATTTAACTCGTACGAACTGACCGCGCAGCCGCGGGACTCCCGATTTGAGAATATGACAATAATTTGAATATTTCTAGACTTAGACTTAAAAACATGGCTTAAGAGGGTGAAATCCCAAAACAACCCCCGAACGGCCCCATGGGTGGCACCAACACCTCCCATAGGACCAATGTAACTCGTAGGAACTGGCCCCGCAGCCGCGGGACACCCGGTTTTAGAATACGATTATAATTTGCATATTTCTAGACTTATTCTTAAAAATATGGCGTTAGAGGGCGAAAACTTGAAACATCCCCGGAACGGCCCCGTGGGTGGCACCAACAGCTCCCACGGGACCAATATAACTAGTAGGAACTGACCCCGCACCCGCGGGAGTCCCAGTTTAAGAATACGATGATAATTTGCATATTTCTAGACTGAAGCAAAACATGCCATTTGACGGTGAAAACCCGAAACTGCCCCTGAATGGTCCCGTGGGTGGCACCAACACCTCCCACGTGACCAATGTAACTCGTAGGAAATGACACCGCAGCCGCGGGACTCTCGGTTTGAGAATACGACGATAATATGCATACTTCTAGACTTAGGCTTAAAAACATGGCGTTAGTGGGTGAAAATCTGAAATAGCCCCCGAACGGCCCCATGGGTGATACCAACACCTCCCACAGGACCAATGTCACTCATAGGAACTGACTGCGCAGCCGCGGGACTCTGGTTTGACAATACGAGGATAATTTGCATATTTCAAAACTTAGGCTTAAAAACATTGCATTTGAGGGTGAAAACCTGAAACATCCCCTGAACGGCCTTGTGGATGGCACCAACACCTCCCATGGGACCAATGTAACCTGTAGGAACTAACACTATAGCCGTGGGACTCCTGGTTTGAGAATGCGATGATAACTTGCATATTTATAGAATTATGGTTAAAAACATGGCGTTAGAGGGTGAAAAACCGAAATAGTCCCCGAACGGCCCCATGGGTGGCACCAATAACTCCCACGAGACCAATATAACTCGTAAGAACTGACCGCACAGCCGCGGGACTCTCGGTCTGAGAATACGATGATAATTTTCATATTTCTAAACTTATGCTTAAAAACATGGCGTTAGAGGGTGAAAACCCAAAACAGTCCCCAAACGGCCCCCTGGGTGGCACCAACACCTCCCACGGTACCAACGTAACTCGCAGGAACTGATCGCGCAGCCACGGGACTCTCAGTTTGAGAATACGATGATAATTTGCTTATTTCTAGACTTATGCTTAAAAACATGGCGTTAGAGAGTGAAAACCCGAAACAACCCCCGAACGGCCCCGTGGGTGGCACTAACACCTCCCATGGGACCAATGTAACTCGTAGTAACCGACACCGCAGCCGCGAGTCTTCCTTTTTGAGAATACGACGATAATTGGCATATTTGTAGACTTAAACTTAAAAACATGGCATTAGAGGGTGAAAACCTGAAATAGCACTTGAACGACCCCGTGGGTGGCATCAACACCTCCCACGATATCAATGTAACTCGTAGGAACTGGCCCCGCAGCCGCGGGACACCCGGTTTTAGAATACGATGATAATTTGCATATTTTTAGACTTATGCTTAAAAACTTGTCGTTAGAGGGTGAAAACCCAAAACATCCACCGAACGGCCCGTGGGTGGCGCCAACACCTCCCACGAGACCAATGTAACTCGTAAGAACTGACCCCGCAGCCACGGAACTCACGGTTTGAAAATACAATGATAATTTGCATATTTATAGACTTAGGCTTAAAAACATGGCATTAGAGGGTGAAAACACGAAACAGCCCCCGAACGGCCCCGTGGGTGGCACCAACACCTCTCACGGGACCAATATAACTCGTAGGAACAGACCGCGCACCCGCAGGATATTCGGTTTGAGAATACGATGATAATTTCCATATTTCTAGACTTAGGCTTAATAATATGGCATTAGAGGGTGAAAACTCGAAACAACCACCGAACGGCCCCGTAGGTGGCACCAATAGCTCCGACGGGACCAACGTAACTCACAGGAAATGACCGCACAGCCGTGGGACTTCCGGTTTGAGAATATGACAATAATTTGCATATTTCTATACTTAGGCTTAAAAACATGGCGTTAGAGGGTGAAATACGAAACAGGCCCCGAACGGCCCTGCTGGTGGCACCAACAGCTCCCACGGGACCAATGTAACTCGTAGGAACTGACCCCGCAGCCGTGGGACTCTCAGTTTTAAAATACGATGATAATTTGCATATTTCTAGACTTAGGCTTAAAAATAAGGCGTTAGAGGGTGAAAACTCAAAACAGCCCCCGAACGGCCTCGTGGGTGGCACTAACAGCTCCCACGGGACAAATGTAACTCGTACGAACTCACCCTGCAGCCGCGGAACTCCCTGTTTGAGAATACAATGATAATTTACATTATTTCTAGACTTGAGCAAAACATGGCATTAGTGCCACCCATGGGAGGTGTTGCTTCCTCCCACGGGACCAATGTCACTCGTAGGAACTGACGACGCAGCAGCGGAACTCCCGGTTTGAGAATACGATGGTAATTTGCATATTTCTAGACTTAGGCTTAAAAACATGGCGTTAGAGGGTGAAAACCTGAAAAAAGCCCCGAACGGCCCCGTGGGTGGCACCAACACCTCTCACGAGACCAATATAACTCGTAGTAACTGACCCCGCATCCGCGAGACTCCCGATTTGAGAATATGACAAAAATTGGCATATTTCTTGACTTAGGCTTAAAAACAAGGCGTTAGAGGGTGAAAACCCGAAACAGGCCCCGAACAGCACCGTGGGTGGCACCAACACCTCCCACAGGAACAATGTAACCCGTAGGAACTGATCCCGCAGTGGCGGGACTCATGATTTGAGAATACGTCAATAATTTTCATATTTCTACACTTAGGCTTAAAAACATGGCGTTAGAGGGTGAAAACTCGAAACAGTCCTCGAATGGCCCCGTGGGTGGCACCAACACCTCTCACAGGACCAATATAACTCTTAGGAACTGACCGCATAGCTACGGGACTCCCGGTTCGAGAATACGACAATAATTTGCATATTTCTTCACTTAGGCTTAAAAACATGGCGTTAGAGGGTGAAAACTCGAAACATCCCGCGAACGGCCCCGTGGGTGGCACCAATACCTCCCATATGACCAATATAACTCTAGGAAATGAACTCACAGTCGCGGGACTCCCGAATTCAGAATACGACGATAATTTGCATATTTCTACACTTAGGCTTAAAAATATGGCGTTAGAGGGTGAAAACCCGAAACAATCCCCGAACGGACCCGTGGGTGGCACCAACACCTCCCACAAGACCGATATAACTCGTAGGAACTGACCGCATAGCCGCGGGACTCCTGGCTTGAGAATGCGACAATAATTTTCTTATTTATAGACTTACGCTTTAAAACATGGCGTTAGAGGGTGAAAAATCGAAACATCCCCTGAACGGCCTCGTGGGTGGCACTAACACCTCCCATGGGACCAATGCAACTCGTAGGAAATGAGCCGCAGCCGCGGGACTCCCGATTTGAGAATACGATGATAATTTGCATATTTATAGACTTGGGCTTAAAAACATGGCGTTAGAGGGCGAAAACCCGAAACAGCCCCGTGGGTGGCAGCAACACCTCCCACGGGACCAATGTAACTCGTAGGAACTGACCGCGCAGCCGCGGGACTCCCAGTTCCAGAATACGATTATAATTTGCATATTTCTATACTTATGCTTAAAAAAATGGCGTTAGAGGGTGAAAACCCAAAACAAACCCCGAACGGCCCCGTGGGTGGCACCAACACCTCCCACGAGACCAATGTAACTCGTAAGAACTGACCCCGCAGCCGCGGGACTCACGGTTTGAAAATACGATGATAATTTGCATATTTATAGACTTAGGCTTAAAAACATGGCATTAGAGGGTGAAAACACGAAACAACCACCGAACGGCCCCGTGGGTGGCACCAACACCTCCCACGGGACCAATATAACTCGTAGGAACAGACCGCGCACCCGCGGGATATTCGGTTTGAGAATACGATGATTATTTCCATATTTCTACACTTAGGCTTAAAAATATGGCATTAGAGGGTGAAAACTCGAAACAACCACCGAACGGCCCCGTAGGTGGCACCAATAGCTCCGAAGGGACCAACGTAACTCGCAGGAAATGACCGCACAGCCGCGGGACTTCCGGTTTGAGAATACAACAATAATTTGCATATTTCTACACTTAGGCTTAAAAACATGGCGTTAGAGGGTGAAATACGAAACAGGCCCCGAACGGCCCCGTTGGTGGCACCAACACCTCCCACGGGACCAATGTAACTCGTAGGAACTGACCCCGCAGCCGTGGGACTCTCAATTTTAAAATACGATGATAATTTGCATATTTCTAGACTTAGGCTTAAAAACAAGGCGTTAGAGGGTGAAAACTCAAAACAGCCCCCGAACGGCCTCGTGGGTGGCACTAACAACTCCCACGGGACAAATGTAACTCGTACGAACTGACCCTGCAGCAGCGGAACACCTAGTTTTAGAATACAATGATAATTTGCATATTTATAGACTTAAGGAAAACATGGCATTAGTGCCACCCATGGGAGGTGTTGGTGCCTCCCACGGGACCAATGTCACTCGTAGGCACTGACGACGCAGCCGCGGAACTCCCGGTTTGAGAATACGATGGTAATTTGCATATTTCTAGACTTAGGCTTAAAAACATGGCGTTAGAGGGTGAAAACCCAAAAAAAAACCCGAACGGCCCTGTGGGTGGCACCAACACCTCTCACGAGACCAATGTAACTCGTAGTAACTGACCCCGCATCCGCGAGACTCCCGATTTGAGAATATGACAAACATTTTCATATTTCTAGACTTAGGCTTAAAAACAAGGCGTTAGAGGGTGAAAACCCGAAACAGGCCCCGAACAGCACCGTGGGTGGCACCAACACCTCCCACGGGACCAATGTAACTCGTAGGAACTGACCCCACAGCCGCGAGTCTCCCTATTTGAGAATACGACGATAATTTGCAAGTTTATAGAGTTATGCTTAAAAAGATGGCGTTAGAGGGTGAAAACTCGAAACAACCCCCGGACGGCCCTGTGGGTGGTACCAACACCTCCCAAAGGAACAATGTAACCCGTAGGAACTGATCTCGCAGTGGCGGGACTCACGATTTGAGAATACGACAATAATTTGCATATTTCTACACTTAGGCTTAAAAACATGGCGTTAGAGGGTGAAAACTCGAAACAGTCCTCGAATGGCCCCGTGGGTGGCACCAACACCTCTCACAGGACCAATATAACTCTTAGGAACTGGCCGCGCAGCTACGGGACTCCCGGTTCGAGAATCCGACAATAATTTGCATATTTCTTCACTTAGGCTTAAAAACATAACGTTAGAGGGTGAAAACTCGAAACATCCCGCGAATGGCCCCGTGGGTGGCACCAACACCTCCCACATGATCAATATAATTCTAGTAACTGACCTCATAGTCGCGAGACTCCCGATTTCAAAATACAACGATAATTTTCATATTTCTACACTTAGGCTTAAAAACATGGCGTTAGAGGGTGAAAACCCGAAACAATCCCCGAACGGCCCCGTGGGTGGCACCAACACCTCCCACAATACCGATATAACTCGTAGGAACTGACCGCATAGCCGTGGGACTCCCGATTTGATAATTCGACAATAATTTTCATATTGCTAGACTTACGCTTTAAAACATGGCGTTAGAGGGTGAAAAATCGAAACATTCCCCGAACGGCCTCGTGGGTGGCACCAACAACTCCCATGTGACCAATGCAACTCGTAGGAAATGAACCGCAGCCGCGGGACTCCCGGTTTGAGAATACAATGATAATTTGCATATTTATAGACTTGGGCTTAAAAACATGGCGTTAGAGGGTGAAAACCCGAAACAGCCCCCGAACGGCCCCGTGGGTGGCAGCAACACCTCCCACGGGACCAATGTAACTCGTAAGAACTGACCGTGCAGCCGCGCGACTCCCGGTTTGAGAATATGACAATAATTTGAATATTTCTAGACTTAGACTTAAAAACATGGCTTAAGAGGGTAAAATCCCAAAACAACCCCCGAACGACCCCATGGGTGGCACCAACACCTCCCATAGGACCAATGTAACTCGTAGGAACTGGCCCCGCAGCCGCGGGACACCCGGTTTTAGAATACGATTATAATTTGCATATTTCTAGACTTATTCTTAAAAATATGGCGTTAGAGGGCGAAAACTTGAAACATCCCCGGAACGGCCCCGTGGGTGGCACCAACAGCTCCCACGGGACCAATATAACTAGTAGGAACTGACCCCGCACCCGCGGGAGTCCCAGTTTAAGAATACGATGATAATTTGCATATTTCTAGACTGAAGCAAAAATGCCATTTGACGGTGAAAACCCGAAACTGCCCCTGAATGGCCCCGTGGGTGGCACCAACACCTCCCACGTGACCAATGTAACTCGTAGGAAATGACACCGCAGCCGCGAGACTCTCGGTTTGAGAATACGACGATAATATGCATACTTCTAGACTTAGGCTTAAAAACATGGCGTTAGTGGGTGAAAATCTGAAATAGCCCCCGAACGGCCCCATGGGTGGCACCAACACCTCCCACAGGACCAATGTCACTCATAGGAACTGACTGCGCAGCCGCGGGACTCTGGTTTGACAATACGAGGATAATTTGCATATTTCAAAACTTAGGCTTAAAAACATTGCATTTGAGGGTGAAAACCTGAAACATCCCCTGAACGGCCCTGTGGATGGCACCAACACCTCCCATGGGACCAATGTAACCTGTAGGAACTAACACTATAGCCGTGGGACTCCTGGTTTGAGAATGCGATGATAACTTGCATATTTATAGAATTATGGTTAAAAACATGGCGTTAGAGGGTGAAAAACCGAAATAGTCCCCGAACGGCCCCATGGGTGGCACCAATAACTCCCACGAGACCAATATAACTCGTAAGAACTGACCGCACAGCCGCGGGACTCTCGGTCTGAGAATACGATGATAATTTTCATATTTCTAAACTTATGCTTAAAAACATGGCGTTAGAGGGTGAAAACCCAAAACAGTCCCCAAACGTCCCCCTGGGTGGCACCAACACCTCCCACGGTACCAACGTAACTCGCAGGAACTGATCGCGCAGCCACGGGACTCTCGGTTTGAGAATACGATGATAATTTGCTTATTTCTAGACTTATGCTTAAAAACATGGCGTTAGAGGGTGAAAACCCGAAACAGCCCCCGAACGGCCCCGTGGGTGGCACTAACACCTCCCATGGGACCAATGTAACTCGTAGTAACCGACGCCGCAGCCGCGAGTCTTCCTTTTTGAGAATACGACGATAATTGGCATATTTGTAGACTTAAACTTAAAAACATGGCATTAGAGGGTGAAAACCTGAAATAGCACTTGAACGACCCCGTGGGTGGCATCAACACCTCCCACGATATCAATGTAACTCGTAGGAACTGGCCCCGCAGCCGCGGGACACCCGGTTTTAGAATACGATGATAATTTGCATATTTTTAGACTTATGCTTAAAAACTTGTCGTTAGAGGGTGAAAACCCAAAACATCCACCGAACGGCCCGTGGGTGGCGCCAACACCTCCCACGAGACCAATGTAACTCGTAAGAACTGACCCCGCAGCCACGGAACTCACGGTTTGAAAATACAATGATAATTTGCATATTTATAGACTTAGGCTTAAAAACATGGCATTAGAGGGTGAAAACACGAAACAGCCCCCGAACGGCCCCGTGGGTGGCACCAACACCTCTCACGGGACCAATATAACTCGTAGGAACAGACCGCGCACCCGTGGGATATTCGGTTTGAGAATACGATGATAATTTCCATATTTCTAGACTTAGGCTTAATAATATGGCATTAGAGGGTGAAAACTCGAAACAACCACCGAACGGCCCCGTAGGTGGCACCAATAGCTCCGACGGGACCAACGTAACTCACAGGAAATGACCGCACAGCCGTGGGACTTCCGGTTTGAGAATATGACAATAATTTGCATATTTCTATACTTAGGCTTAAAAACATGGCGTTAGAGGGTGAAATACGAAACAGGCCCCGAACGGCCCTGTTGGTGGCACCAACAGCTCCCACGGGACCAATGTAACTCGTAGGAACTGACCCCGCAGCCGTGGGACTCTCAGTTTTAAAATACGATGATAATTTGCATATTTCTAGACTTAGGCTTAAAAATAAGGCGTTAGAGGGTGAAAACTCAACACAGCCCCCGAACGGCCTCGTGGGTGGCACTAACAGCTCCCATGGGACCAATGTAAGTCGTACGAACTGACCCTGCAGCAGCGGAACTCCCAGTTTGAGAATACAATGATAATTTGCATATTTCTAGACTTAAGCAAAACATGGCATTAGTGCCACCCATGGGAGGTGTTGGTGCCTCCCACGGGACCAATGTCACTCGTAGGCAGTGACGACGCAGCCGCGGAACTCCCGGTTTGAGAATACGATGGTAATTTGCATATTTCTAGACTTAGGCTTAAAAACATGGCGTTAGAGGGTGAAAACCCGGAAAAACTCCCGAACGGCCCCGTGGGTGGCACCAACACCTCTCACGAGACCAATGTAACTCGTAGTAACTGACCCCGCATCCGCGAGACTCCCGATTTGAGAATACGACAAAAAATTGCATATTTCTAGACTTAGGCTTAAAAATAAGGCGTTAGAGGGTGAAAACCCAAAACAGGCCCCGAACAGCACCGTGGGTGGCACCAACACCTCCCACGGGACCAATGTAACTCGTAGGAACTGACCCCACAGCCGCGAGTCTCCCGATTTGAGAATACGACGATAATTTGCAAGTTTATAGAGTTATGATTAAAAAGATGGCGTTAGAGGATGAAAACTCGAAAAAAACCCCCGAACGGCTCTGTGGGTGGTACCAACACCTCCCACAAGACCAATGTAACCCGTAGGAACTGATCCCACAGTGGCGGGACTCATGATTTGAGAATATGACAATAATTTGCATATTTCTATACTTAGGCTTAAAAACATGGCGTTAGAGGGTGAAAACTCGAAACAGTCCTCGAATGGCACCGTGGGTGGCACCAACACATCTCACAGGACCAATATAACTCTTAGGAACTGACCGCGCAGCTACGGGACTCCCGGTTCGAGAAGATGACAATAATTTGCATATTTCTTCACTTAGGCTTAAAAACATGGCGTTAGAGGGTGAAATCTCGAAACATCCAGCGAACGGCCCCGTGGGTGGCACCAACACCTCCCACATGACCAATATAACTCTAGGAACTGACCTCACAGTCGCGGGACTCCCGGTTTGAGAATACGACGATAATTTGCATATTTCTACACTTAGTCTTAAAAACATGACGTTAGAGGGTGAAAACCCGAAACAATCCCCGAAAGACCCCGTGGGTGGCACCAATACCTCCCACAGGACCGATATAACTCGTAGGAACTGACCGCATAGCCGCGGGACTCCCGGTTTGAGAATGCAACAATAATTTGCATATTTCTAGACTTACGCATTAAAACATGGCGTTAGAGGGTGAAAAATTGAAACATCCCCCGAACGGCCTCGTGGGTGGCACCAACACCTCCCATGGGACCAATGTAACTCGTAGGAAATGAACCGCAGCCGCGGGACTCCCGGTTTGAGAATACAATGATAATTGGCATATCTATAGACTTGGGCTTAAAAACATGGCGTTAGAGGGTGAAAACCCGAAACAGCCCCCGAACGGCCCCGTGGGTGGCAGCAACACCTCCCACGGGACCAATGAAACTCGTAGTAACTGACCGCGCAGCCGCGGGACTCTCGGTTTGAGAATATGACAATAATTTGAATATTTCTAAACTTAGACTTAAAAACATGGCTTCAGAGGGTGAAATCCCAAAACAACCCCCGAACGGCCCCATGGGTGGCACCAACACCTCCCATGGGACCAATGTAGCTCGTAGGAACTGGCCCCGCAGCCACGGGACACCCGGTTTTAGAATATGATGATAATTTGCATATTTTTATACTTATGCTTAAAAATAGGGCGTTAGAGGGCAAAACTCGAAACATCCCCCGAACGGCCCCGTGGGTGGCACCAACAGCTCCCACGGGACTAATATAACTCGTAGGAACTGACCCCGCACCCGCGGGAGTCCTATTTTAAGAATACGATGATAATTTTCATATTTATAGACTGAAGCAAAACATGGCATTTGAGGGTGAAAACCCGAAACTGCCCCTGAATGGCCCCGTGGGTGGCACCAACACCTCCCACGGGACCAATGTAACTCGTAGGAAATGACACCACAGTCGCGGGACTCCCGGTTTGAGAATACGACGATAATATGCATACTTCTAGACTTAGGCTTAAAGACATGGCATTAGCGGGTGAAAACCTGAAATAGCCCCCGAACGGCCCCATGGGTGGCACCAACACCTTCCACAGGACCAATGTCACTCGTAGGAACTGAACCCGCAGCCGCAGGACTCCCGGTTTGAGAATACGATGGTAATTTTGCATATTTCTAGACTTAGGCTTAAAAACATGGTGTTAGAGGGTGAAAACCTAAAATAGGCCCCAAACGGCCCCGTGGGTGGCACCAACACCTCTCACGGGACCAATGTAACTCGTAGGACCTGACCCCACAGCCCTCTGTCTCTCGATTTGAGAATACGATGATAATTTGCATATTTAAAGACTTAGGCTTAAAAACATGGCGTTAGAGGGTGAAAACACGAAACAGCCCCCGAACGGCCCCGTGGGTGGCACCAACACCTCCCACGGAACCAATATAACTCGTTAGAACTGACCGCGCAGTTGAGGGACAGTCGGTTTGAGAATACGATTAATATTTTCATATTTCTAGACTTAGGCTTAAAAATATGGAATTAGAGGGTGAAAACTCGAAACCACTCCCGAACGGCCCCGTGGGTGGCACCAATAGCTCCGACGGGATCAATGTAACTCGCAGGAACTAACCTTGCAACTGTGGGACTTCCGGTTTGAGAATATGAAAATAATTTGCATATTTCTAAACTTAGCTTAAAAACATGGCGTTAAAGGGCAAAAACTCAAAACATCCCCCGAACGGCCCCGTGGGTGGCACCAACACCTCCCACACGACCAATGTAACTCGAAGAAAATGACATCGTAGCCGTGGGACTCCCACTTTGAGAATACGATGATAATTTGCATATTTCTAGACTTAGGCTTAAAAACATGGCGTTAGAGGGTGAAAACTCATAACGGCCCCCGAACGGCCCCGTGGGTGGCACCAACAGCTCCCACGGAACCAATATAACTCGCAGGAACTGACCCCGCACCCGCGGGACTTCCTGTTTGAGAATACGATGATGATTTGCATATTTCTAGACATAAGAAAAACATGGCGTTAGAGGGTGAAAATTCGGAACAACCCCCGAACGGCCCCGTGGGTGGCACCAACGCCTCCCACAGTACCAATGTAACTCGTAGGAACAGACCCCACAGCCGCGGGTCTTCTGGTTTGAAAATATGATGATAATTTACATATTTATAGACTTAGGCTTAAAAACATGGTGTTAGAGGGTGAAAACTCGAAACAGCCCCCGAATGGTCCTGTGGGTGGCACCAACACCGTCCACGGGACCAATGTAACTCGTAGGAACTGACCGCACAGCCGCAGGACTCCCGGTTTGAGAATACCAAGATAATTTGTATATTTCTAGACTTAGGCTTAAAACATGGTGTTAGATAGTGAAAATTCAAAACAACGATCGAACGACCCCGTGGGTGGAACCAACACCTCCCACGAGACCAAGGTGACTCGTAGGAACTGACCCCGCAGCCACGGGACTCTCGATTTGAAAATATGATGATAATTTGCATATTTCTAGACTTAGGCTTAAAAACATGGCATTAGAGGGTGAAAACCCAAAACTGCCCCTGAACGGCCCCGTGGGTGGCACCGACACCTCCCATGGGACCAATGTCACTCGTAGGAACTATTCGCGCAGCCGCGAGACTCCCGGTTTGAGAATATGATGATAATTTTCACATTTCTAGAGTTAGGCATAAAAACATGACATTAGAGGCTGAAAACTCGAAACAACCCCGAACGGCCCCGTGGGTGGCACCAACACCTCCCACATGACCAATGTCACTCGTAAGAACTGAACCCGCAGCCGCGGGACTCCCGATTTGAGAATACGATGGTAATTTGCATATTTCTAGAATTAGGCTTAAAAACATGGCATTAGAGGGTGAAAACCCGAAACAGTCCTAGAGGGCCCCGGGGGCGGCACCAACACCTCCCACGAGACCAATGTAACTCGTTGGAACTGACTCCGCTGCTGCGGGACTCCCGTTTTGAGAATACGACGATAATTTACATATTTCTACATAGGCTAAAAAACATGGCGTTAGAGGGTGAAACCTCAAAACAGTCCTCGAACGGCCCCGTGGGTGGCACCAACACCTCCCATAGGGCCAATATAACTCGTAGGAGCTGATCATGCATCCGCAGGACTCCCGGTTGGAGAATATGACATTAAGTTGCATATTTCTAGACTTACATTTAAAAACGTGGCGTTAGAGGGTGAAAACCCGAAACATTCCCCGAACGTCCCCGTGGGTGGCACCAACACCTCCCACGGGACCAATGTAACTAGTAGGAAATGACACCGCAGCCGCAAGACTCCCGATTTAAAATTACGATGATAATTTGCATATTTCTAGACTTAGGCTTAAAAACATGGCATTAGAGGGTGAACACGTGAAACACATCCCGAATGGTCCCTTGGGTGGCACCAACACCGTCCACGGGACCAATGTAACTCGTAGGAACTGACAGCGCAGCCGAGGGACTCCCGATTTCAGAATACGATGATAATTTGTAATTTCCAGACTTTGGCTATAAAACATGGTGTTAGAGGGCGAAAACCCAAAACAGGCATCGAACGGCCACGTGGGTGGCACCAAAACCTCCCACGAGACCAATGTGACTCGTAGGAGCTGACACCGTAGCCACGGGACTCTCGGTTTGAAAATATGATGAAAATTTGCATATTTCTAGACTTAGGCTTAAAAACATGGTGTTATAGGGTGAAAACCCGAAACTCCCCCCAAACGGCCCTATGGGTGGCACCAACACCTCACATGGGACCAATGTCACTCGTAGGAACTGATCGCGTAGCCACGGGACTCCCGGTTTGAGAATACGACGATAATTTTCATATTTCTAGAGTTAGGGTTAAAAACATGGCATTAGAGGGTGAAAACACGAAATAGCCCCCGAGGGTGGCACCAACACCTCCCACGGTACCAATGTCACTCGTAGGAACTGATGACGCAACCGCGGAACTCCCAATTTGACAATACGATGGTAATTTTCATATTTCTAAACATAGGCTTAAAAACATGGCGTTAGAGGGTGAAAACCCGAAACAGCCCCCGAATGGCCCCGTGGGTGGCACTAACACCTCCCACGAGACCATTGTAACTCGTAGGAACTGACCTCGCAGTCGCGGTACTCCCGGTTTGAGAATCTGACGATAATTTGCATATTTCTACACATGCTTAAAAACATGGCGTTAGAGGGTGAAAACCCGAAACAATCCTCGAACGGCCCCGTGGGTGGCACCAACACCTCCCACTGGACGAATATAACTCATAGGAACTGACCGTGAAGCCGCGGGACTCCCGGTTTGAGAATACGACAATAAATTGCAAATTTCTAGACTTATGCTTAAAAACATGGCGTTAGAGGGTGAGAACTCGAAACAACCCCCGAACCTCCTCGTGTGTGGCACCAACACCTCCCACTGGACCATTGTAACTCGTAGGAACTGACCGCGCAACCGCGAGACTCCAGGTTTTAGAATATGACAATAATTTGAATATTTCTAGACTTAGGCTTAAAAACATGGCGTTAGAGGGTGAAATCCCAAAACATCCCCCGAACGGCCCCGTGGGTGGCACCAACTCCTCCCACGGGACTATTGTAACTCGTAGGAACTGGCCCCGTAGCCACGAGACACTCGGTTTTAGAATACAATGATAATTTTTGTAGTCCTAGACTTAGGCTTAAAAACATGGCGTTAGATGGTGAAAACCCGAAACGACCCCCACACGGCTCGTGGGTGGGACCAACACCTCCCATGGGACCCATGTAACTCGTAGGAACTGACCGCGCAGTTGCGGGACTCCCGGTTTGAGAATACGATGATAATTTGCATATTTCTAGACTTTGGCTTAAAAACATGGTGTTAGAGGGTGAAAACTCGAAACAACCCCCGAACGGCCCCGGGGGTGGCACCAACAGCTCCCACGGGACCAATATAACTGGTAGGAACTGACCCCATACCCGCGGGACTCCCGGTTTGAGAATACAATGATAATTTACATATTTCTAGACTTAGTCTTAAAAAAATGGTGCTAGAGGGTGAAAACTCGAAACAACCCCCGAACGGCCCCGGGGGTGGCACCAACAGCTCCCACGGGACCAGTATAACTGGTAGGAATTGACCCCATACCCACGGGACTCCCGGTTTGAAAATACGATGATAATTTGCATATTTCAATACTTAGGCTGAAAAATATGGAGTTAGAGGGTGAAAACTCGAAACAGCCCCTGAATGGCCCCGTGGGTGACACCAACACCTCCTACAGGACCAATGTAACTCTTACGAACTGACCCTCCCAATTTGAGAATACGACGATGATTTGGATATTTCTACACTTAGGATTAAAACACATGGCGTTAGAGGGTGAAAACCCAAAACAGTCCCCGAACGGCCCCGTGGGTGGTACCAACACCTCGCACAAGACCAATATAACTCGTAGGAACTGACCGCGCAGCCGCGGGACTCCCGTTTTGAGAATACGGTGATAATTTGCATATTTCTACACTTAGGCTTAAAAACATGGCATTAATGGGTGAAAACTCGAAACAGCCCCCGAACGGCCCCATGGGTGGCACCAACACCTCCCATGGGTCCAATGTCACTCGTAGGAACTAACGACGTAGCCACGACACTCCCGATTTGAGAATACGATAATAATTTGCATATTTCTAGACTTATGCTTAAAAACTAGCGTTAGAGGGTGAAAACTCGAAACATCCCCCGAACGGCCCCGTGGGTGGCACCAACACCTCTCACAGGAGGAATATAACTCATAGGAACTGACCCCGCAGTCGCGGGACTCCCATTTTGAGAATACAACGATAATTTGCATATGTCTACACTTAGGCTTAAAAACATGGCGTTAGAGGGTGAAAACTCGAAACAGTCCCCGAACGGCCCCGTGGGTGCCACCAACACCTCCCACAGGACCAATATAACTCGTAGGAACTGACCGCGCACCCGCGGGACTCCCAGTTTGAGAATACGACAATAATTTGCATATTTTTAGACTTATGTTTAAAAACATGGTGTTAGATGGTGAAAACTTGAAACATCCCCCGAACGGCCCCATGGGTGGCACCAACACCTCCCACGGGACCAATGTAACTAGTAGGAAATGACCCCATAGCCGCGAGACTCCTGGTTTGAGAATACGATGATAATTTTCATATTTCTAGAGTTGGGCTTAAAAACATGGCGTTAGAAGGGGAAAACCCAAAACAACCCCTGAACGGCCCCGTGGGTGGCACCAACACCTCCCACAGGACCAATGTAACTCGTAGGAACTAACCGCGCAGCCGCGGGACTCTCGATTTGAGAATATGACAACAATTTGAATATTTCCAGACTTAGGGTTAAAAACAAGGTATTAGAGGGTGAAATCCCAAAATAGCCCCCAAATGGCCCCGTGGGTGGTACCAACACCTCCCACGGCACCGATGTAACTCGTAGGAACTGGCCCCGCAGCCCCGGGACACCCGGTTTTAGAATACGATGATAAGTTTTATATTTCTAGACTTAGGCTTAAAAACATGGCGTTAGAGGCTGAAAACCCGAAACAACCCCCACACGGCCCGTGGGTGGCACTAACACCTCCCACGAGACAAATGTAACTCGTAGGAACTGACCCTGCAGCTGCGGGACTCCCGATTTGAGATTACAATGATAATTTGCATATTTCTATAATTAGGCTTAAAAACATGGTGTTAGAGGGTGAAAACCCAAAATAGGGCCCGAACGGCCCCGTGGGTGGCACCAACACCTCTCACGGGACCAATGTAACTCATAGGACCTGACCCCACAGCCCTGAGTCTCTCGGTTTGAGAATACGATGATAATTTGCATATTTATAGACTTAGGCTTAAAAACATGGCGTTAGAGGGTGAAAACACGAAACAGCCCCCGAACGGCCCTGTGGGTGGCACCAACACCTCCCACGAAACCAATATAACACGTTGGAACTGACCGCGCAGTTACGGGATAGGCGGTTTGAGAATACGATGATAATTTTCATATTTCTAAACTTAGGATTAAAAATATTGCATTAGAGGGTGAAAAATCGAAATAACCCCCGAACGGCCCCGTGGGTGGCACCAATAGCTCCGACGGGACCAATGTAACTCACAGGAACTGACCGTGCAGCCGTAGGAGTTCCAGTTTGAGAATATGACAATAATTTTCATATTGCTACACTTAGGCTTAAAAACATGGCGTTAGAGGGTGAAATACGAAACAGGTCCCGAGCGGCCACGTTGGTGGCACCAACACCTCCCACGGGACGAATGTAACTCGTAGGAACTGACCCCGAAGCCGCGGGACTCTCGATTTCAGAATATGATGATAATTTGCATATTTCAAGACTTATGCTTAAAAACATGGCATTAGAGGTTGAAAACTCAAAACAGCCCTCGAACGGCCTCGTGGGTGGCACCAACAGCTCCCACGGGAACAATGTAACTCATAGGAACTGACCCTGCAGCCGCGGAACTCCCAGTTTGAGAATACAATGATAATTTGCATATTTCTAGACTTAAGAAAAACCTGGCGTTAGTGCCACCCATGGGAGGTGTTAGTGCCACCCACGGGACCAATGTCACCCATAGGAGCTGGCGATGCAGCCGCGGAACTCCCGATTTCAGAATACGATGGTAATTTGCATATTTCTAGACTTAGGCTTAAAACCATGGCGTTACAGGGTGAAAACCCGAAACAGCTCCCGAATGTCCCCGTGGGTGGCACCAACACCTCCCACGGGACCAATGTAACTCGTAGGAACTGACCCCACAGCCGCGAGTCTCCCAGTTTGAGAATACGACGATAATTTGCATATTTATAGACTTATGCTTAAAAACATGGCGTTAGAGGGTGAAAACTCGTAACGGCCCCCGAACGGCCCTTTGGGTGGTACCAACACCTCCCACAGGACCAATGTAACCCGTAGGAACTGACCCCGCAGTCGCGGGACTCCCGATTTGAGAAGACGGCGATAATTTGCATATTTATACACTTATGATTAAAAACATGTCGTTAAAGGGTGAAAACTCGAAACATCCCCCGAACGGCCCCGTGGGTGGCACCAACACCTCCCACGGGACCAATGTAACTCGCAGGAATGACCCCGTAGCTGCGGGACTCCTGGTTTGAGAATACGATGATAATTTTCATATTTCTAGAGTTGGGCTTAAAAACATGGCCTTAGAGGGGGAAAACCCAAAATATCCCCCGAATGGCCCCGTGGCTGGAACCAACACCTCCCACGGGACAAATGTAACTCGTAGGAACTAACCGCGCAGCCGCGGGACTCTCGGTTTGAGAATATGACAATAATTTGAATATTTTAAGACCTAGGCTTAAAAATAAGGCATTAGAGGGTGAAATCCCAAAACAGCCCCCGAATGGCCATGTGGGTGGCACCAACACCTCCCACGGGACCAATGTAACTCGTACGAACTGGCCCCGTTGCCCCGGGACACCCGATTTTAGAATACGATTATAATTTTTATATTTAAAGACTTAGGATTAAAAACATGGCGTTAGAGGCTGAAAACCCGAAACAACCCCCACACGGCCCGTGGGTGGCACCAACACCTCCCATGGGACCGATGTAACTCGTAGGAACTGACCGCGCAGTCGCGGGACTCCCGATTTGAGAATATGATGATAATTGGCATATTTCTAGACTTAGGCTTAAAAACATGGTGTAGAGGGTGAAAACTCAAAACAGCCCGCGAACAGCCCCGTGGGCTCCCATGGGACCAATATAACTCGTAGGAACTAACCCAGCACCCGCGGGACTCTCAGTTTGAGAATACGATGATAATTTTCTTATTTCTAGACTAAGGCTTAAAAACATGGCGTTAGAGGGTGAAAACTCGAAATAGCCCCCGAACGGCCCTGTGGGTGTCACCAACACCTCCCATAGGACACCGCGGGTCTCCCGGTTTGAGAATACAATGGTAATTTGCATATTTCTAGAATTAGGCTTAAAAATATGGTGTTAGAGGGTGAAAACCCGAAACAGCCCCTAGACGGCCCCGTGGGCGGCACCAACACCTCCCACGAGACCAATGTAACTCGTAGGAACTGACCCCGCTGCTGCGGGACTCCCAGTTTGAGAATACGATGATAATTTTCATATTTCTACACAGGCTTAAAAACATGGCGTTAGAGGGTGAAAACTCGAAACAGTCCCCAAACGCCCCCGTGGGTGGCACCAACACCTCCCACAGGACCAATATAACTCGTAGGAACTGACCGCGCATCCGCAGGACTCCCGATTGGATAATATGATGATAAGTTTCATATTTATAGACTTAGTCTTAAAAACATGGCGTTAGAGAGTGATAACCCGAAACATCCCCCGAATGGCCCCGTGGGTGACACCAACACCTCCCATGGGACCAATGTAACTCGTAGGAAATGACACCGCAGCTGCAGGATTCCCGATTTAAGAATACGATGATAATTTACATATTTCTAGACTTAGGCTTAAAAGCATGGAATTAGAGGGTGAAAATGCAAAACAACTCCCGAATGGTCCCGTGGGTGGCTGCAACACCGTCCACGGGACCAATGTAACTCGTAGGAACTGATCGCGCAACCGAGGGACTCTCGGTTTTAGAATATGACGTTAATTTTTATATTTCTAGACTTTGGCTTAAAAACAAGGTGTTAGACGGTGAAAACCCGAACTCCCCACGAACGGCCACGTGGGTGGCACCAACACCTCCCACGAGACCAATGTGACTCGTAGGAACTGACCCCGTAGCCACGGGAGTCTCGGTTTGAGAATACGATGATAATTTGCATATTTTTATACTTGGGCTTAAAAACATGGCGTTAGAGGGTGAAAACTCGAAATCGCCCCCGAGGGTGGCACCAACACCTCCCACGGGACCAGTGTCACTCGTAGGAATTGACGACGCAACCGCGGAACTCCCGGTTTGAGAATACGATGGTAATTTTCATATTTCTAGACTTAGGCTTAAAAACATGGCGTCAGAGGGTGAAAACTCGAAATAGCCCCCGAGGGTGGCACCAACACCTCCCACGGGACCAGTGTCACTTGTAGGAACTGACGATGCAACCGCAGAACTCCCGGTTTGAGAATACGATGGTAATTTTCATATTTATAGACTTAGGCTTAAAAACATGGCATTAGAGGGTGAAAACTCGAAATAGCCCCCGAGGGTGGCACCAACACCTCCCACGGGACCAGTGTCACTCGTAGGAACTGACGATGCAATCGCGGAACTCCCGGTTTGAGAATACGATGGTAATTTTCATATTTCAAGACTTAGGCTTAAAAACATGGCATTAGAGGGTGAAAACTCGAAATAGCCCCCGAGGGTGGCACCAACACCTCCCACGGGACCAGTGTCACTCATAGGAACTGACGACGCAACCGCGGAACTCCCGGTTTGAGAATACGATGGTAATTTTCATATTTCTAGACTTTGGCTTAAAAACATGGCGTTAGAGGGTGAAAATCCCAAAAAAAACTCGAACGGCCCCGTGGGTGGCACTAACACCTCCCTCGATACCAATGTAACTCATAGGAATAGACCTCGCAGTCGCGGGACTCCCAATTTGAGAATACGAAGATAATTTTCATATTTCTACACCGGCTTAAAAAGATGGCGTTAGAGGGTGAAAACCCGAAACAGTCCCCGAACGGCCCCGTGGGTGGCACCAGCACCTCCCACGGGACCAATATAACTCGTAGGAACTGACCGCGAAGCCGCGGGACTCCCGTTTTGAGAATATGACAATAATTTCCATATTTCTAGACTTAAGCTTAAAAACATGGCGTTAGAGGGTGAAAACCAGAAACATCCCCCGAACGGCCCCGTGGGTGGCACCAACACCTCCCACAGGACCAATGTAACTCGAAGGAAATGACATCGCAGCCGCGGGACTCTTGGTTTGAGAATACGATGATAATTTGCATATTTTTAGACTTGGGCTTAAAAACATGGTGTTAGAGGGTGAAAACTAGAAACAGCCCCCGAACGGCCCCGTAGGTGGAACCAACACCCACCACGGGACCAATGTAACTCGTAGGAACTGACCGCGCATCCATGGGACTCCCGATTTGAGAATATGTAAATAATTTGAATATTTCTAGACTTAGGCTTAAAAACATGGCGTTAGAGGGTGAAACCCCAAAACAGCCCTCGAACCGCCCCGTGGCTGGCACCAGCACCTCCCATTGGACCAATGTAACTCGTACGAGCTGGCCCCCCTGCCGCGTGACTCTCGGTTTTAGAATACGATAATAATTTTTATATTTCTAGACTTTGGCTTAAAAACATGGCATTAGAGGGTGAAAACCTGACACAAACCCCACACGGCCCGTGGGTGGCACCAACACCTCCCATGGGACAAATGTACCTCGTAGGAATTGATCGCGCAGTCGCGGGACTCCCAGTTAGAGAATACGATGATAATTTTCATATTTCTAGACTTAGGCTTGAAAATATGGTGTTAGAGGGTGAAAACTCGAAACAACCCCCGAACGGCCTCGTGGGTGGCACCAACAGCTCCCACGGGACCAATGTAACTCGTAGGAACATACCTGGCACCCGCGGGACTCCCCGTTTGAGAATACGATGATAATTGGCATATTTCTAAACTAAGGGTTAAAAATAAGAAATTAGAGGGTGAAAACTCGAAATAGCCCCCGAACTGCCCTGTGGGTGGCCCCAACACCTCCCACAGGACCAATGTAACTCGTAGGAACTGACCCCGCAGCCGCGGGACTCCCGGTTTGACAATACGAAGATAATTTGCATATTTCTAGACTTAGGCTTAATAACATGTTGTTAATGGGTGAAAACCCAAAATAGGCCCCGAACGGCCCCGTGGGTGGCACCAACACCTCTCACGGGACCAATGTAACTCGTCGGACCTGACCCCACACCCGTGAGTCTCTCGATTTGAGAATACGACGATAATTTTCATATTTATAGACTTAGGCTTAAAAACATGGCATTAGAGGGTGAAAACACGAAACAGCCCCCGAACGGCCCCATGGGTGGCACCAATACCTTCCACGGGACCAATATAACTCGTAGGAACTGAGCGCACAGTTGCGGGACAGTCGGTTTGAGAATACGAAGATAATTTCCATATTTTTAGACTTAGGCTTAAAAATATGGCATTAGAGGGTGAAGACTCGAAACAACCCCCGAACGACCCCGTGGGTGGCACCAATAGCTCCGACGGGACCAACGTAACTCGTGGGAACTGACCGCGTAGCCGCGGGACTTCTGGTTTGAGAATACGATAATAATTTGCATATTTCAACACTTAGGCTTAAAAACATAGCGTTAGAGGGTCAAAATACGAAACAGGCCCCGGACGGCCCGTTGGTGGCACCAACACCTCCCACGGAACCAATGTAACTCGTAGGAATTGACCGCGTAGCTGCGGGACTCTCGATTTTAGAATACAATGATAATTTGCATATTTCTTGACTTAGGCTTAAAAATAAGGCGTTAGAGGGTGAAAACTCAAAACAACCCTCGAACGGCCCTGTGGGTGGCACCAACAGCTCACACGGGACAAATGTGACTCGTACGAACTGACCCTGCAGCCGCAGAACTCCCAGTTTGAGAATACAATGATAATTTGCATATTTCTAGACTTAAGAAAAACATGGCGTTGTGCCACCGATGGGAGGTGTTGGTGCCTCCAACGGGACCAATGTCACTCGTAGGAACTGACGACGCAGCCGCGAAACTCCCGATTTGAGAATACGATGGTAATTTGCATATTTCTAGACTTAGGCTTAAAAACATGGCGTTAGAGGGTGAAAACCTGAAATAGCCCCCGAACGGCCCCGTGGGTGGCACCAACACCTCCCACGAGACCAATGTAACTCGTAGTAACTGACCCCGCATCCGTGGGACTCCCGATTTGAGAATACGATGAAAATTTGCATATTTCTAGACTTAGGCTTAAAAACATGGCGTTAGAGGGTAAAAACCTGAAATAGTGCCCGAACGGACCCGTGGGTGGCACCAACACCTCCCACGGGACCAATGTAACTCGTAGGAACTGACCCCACAGCCGCGAGTCTCCTTATTTGAGAATACCATGATAATTTGCATATTTATAGACTTATGCTTAAAAAGTTGGCGTTAGAGGGTGAAAACTCGAAACAACCCCCGAACGGCCCTATTGGTGGTACTAACACCTCCCACAGGACCAATGTAACCTGTAGGAACTGATCCCGTAGTGGCGGGACTCACAATTTAATAATACGACAATAATTTAGATATTTATACACTTAGGCTTAAAAACATGGCGTTAGAGGGTGAAAACTCAAAACAGTCCTCGAACGGCCCCGTGGGTGGCACCAACACCTCTCACAGGACCAATATAACTCGTAAGAACTGACCGCGTAGCTGCGTGACTCCCGGTTTGAGAATACGACAATAATTTGCATATTTCTTCACTTAGGCATAAAAACATGGCGTTATAGAGTGAAAACTCGAAAAATCCCCCGAACGGCCCCGTGGGTGGCACCAAGGCCTCCCACATGACCAATATAATTCTAGGAACTGACCTCGCTGTCGCGAAACTCCTGGTTTGGGAATACGACGATAATTTGCATATTTCTACACTTAGGCTTAAAAACATGGCGTTAGAGGGTGAAAACATGAAACAATCCTCGAACGGCCCCTTGGGTGGGACCAACTCCTCCCACAAGACCGATATAACTCGTAGGAACTGACCGCATAGCTGCAGGACTCCCGGTATGAGAATGAGATAATAATTTGCATATTTTTACACTTACGCTTTAAAACATGGTGTTAGAGGGTGAAAACTCGAAACATCCCCCGAACGGCCTCGTGGGTGGCACTAACACCTTCCACGGGACCAATGTAACTCGTAGGAAATGAACCGTAGCCGCGGGACTCAAGATTTGAGAATACGATGATAATTTGCATATTTGTAGACTTGGGCTTAAAACATGGCGTTAGAGGGTGAAAACTCGAAACAGCCCCCGAACGGTCCCGTGGGTGGCACCAAAACCTCCCATTGGACCAATGTAACTCGTAGGAACTGGCCCCGCAGCCGCGGGACACCCGGTTTTAGAATACGATGATAATTTGCATATTTCTAGACTTATGCTTAAAAACATGGCGTTAGAGGGAGAAAACTCGAAACATTCCCCGAACGGCCCCGTGGGTTGCACCAACAGCTCCCACGGGACCAATATAACTTGTAGGAACTGACCCCGCACCCACGAGAGTCCCAGTTTGAGAATACGATGATAATTTAGATATTTCTAGACTGAAGCAAAACATGGCATTTGAGGGTGAAAATAAGAAACTGCCCCTGAATGGCACCGTGGGTGGTACCAACACCTCCCACGGGAAAAATGTAACTCGTAGGAACTCACCCCGTAGTCGCGGGATTCCTGGTTTGAGAATACGATGATAATTTGCATGTTTCTAGACTTAGGGTTAAAAACATGGAGTTAGAGGGTGAAATCCAGAAACAGGTCCCGAACGGCCCCGTGGGTGGCACTAACACCTCCCACGAGAAAAATGTAACTCGTAGGAACTAACTCCGCAGTCGCGGGACTCCCGGTTTGAGAATACGATGATAATTTGAATATTTCTAAACTTAGACTTAAAAACATGGCGTTCATGGGTGAACACCCGAAATAATCCCCGAACGGCCCCGTAGCTGGCACCAACACCTCCCAATGGACCAATATAACTCGTAGGAACTGATCGCGCAGCTGCGGGACTCCCAGTTTGAGAATACGACAATAATTTGCATATTTGTAGACTTATGCTTAAAAACATGGCGTTAGAGGGCAAAAACTCGAAACATCCCTCGAACGACCCAATGGGTGGGACCAACACCTCCCACGGGACCAATATAACTCGTAGGAATTGACCCCGCACCCGCGGGACTCTCAGTTTGAGAATACGATGATAATTTGCATATTTCTAGACTAAGGCTTAAAAACATGGTGTTAGAGGGTGAACACACGAAATAGCCCCCGAACGGCCCTGTGGGTGGCACCAACACCTCCCACAGGACCAATGTAACTCCTTGGAACTGACCCCGCAGTCGTAAGACTCCATGTTTGAGAATAGGATGATAATTTGCATATTTATACACTTAGGGTTAAAAACATGGCGTTAGAGGGTGAAAACCCGAAACATTCCCCGAACGGCCCCGTGGGTGGCACCAACACCTCCCACAGGACCTATGTAACTCGTAGGAAATAACTGCGCAGCCTCGGGACTCTCGGTTTGATAATATGACAATAATTTACATATTTCTAGTCTTATGCTTAAAAACATGGCGTTAAAGGGTGAAAACTCATAACGTCCCCTGAACGGCCCGTGGGTGGCAGTAACAGCTCCCACGGGACCAATATAACTTGTAGGAACAGGCCCCGCAGTCGTGGGACTCCCAGTTTGAGAATACGACGATAATATGCATATTTCTACACTTAGGCTTAAAAACATGGCGTTAGAGGGTAAAAACCTGAAATAGTGCCCGAACGGACCCGTGGGTGGCACCAACACCTCCCACGGGACCAATGTAACTCGTAGGAACTGACCCCACAGCCGCGACTCTCCTTATTTGAGAATACCATGATAATTTGCATATTTATAGACTTATGCTTAAAAAGTTGGCGTTAGAGGGTGAAAACTCGAAACAACCCCCGAACGGCCCTGTTGGTGGTACTAACACCACCCACAGGACCAATGTAACCTGTAGGAACTGATCCCGTAGTGGCGGGACTCACAATTTAATAATACGACAATAATTTACATATTTATACACTTAGGCTTAAAAACATGGCGTTAGAGGGTGAAAACTCAAAACAGTCCTCGAACGGCCCCGTGGGTGGCACCAACACCTCTCACAGGACCAATATAACTCGTAAGAACTGACCGCGCAGCTGCGTGACTCCCGGTTTGAGAATACGACAATAATTTGCATATTTCTTCACTTAGGCATAAAAACATGGCGTTATAGAGTGAGAACTCGAAACATCCCCCGAACGGCCCCGTGGGTGGCACCAAGGCCTCCCACATGACCAATATAATTCTAGGAACTGACCTCGCTGTCGCGAAACTCCTGGTTTGGGAATACGACGATAATTTGCATATTTCTACACTTAGGCTTAAAAACATGGCGTTAGAGGGTGAAAACATGAAACAATCCTCGAACGGCCCCTTGGGTGGGACCAACTCCTCCCACAAGACCGATATAACTCGTAGGAACTGACCGCATAGCTGCGGGACTCCCGGTATGAGAATGAGATAATAATTTGCATATTTTTAGACTTACGCTTTAAAACATGGTGTTAGAGGGTGAAAACTCGAAACATCCCCCGAACGGCCTCGTGGGTGGCACTAACACCTTCCACGGGACCAATGTAACTCGTAGGAAATGAACCGTAGCCGCGGGACTCAAGATTTGAGAATACGATGATAATTTGCATATTTGTAGACTTGGGCTTAAAACATGGCGTTAGAGGGTGAAAACCCGAAACAGTCCCCGAACGGTCCCGTGGGTGGCACCAAAACCTCCCATTGGACCAATGTAACTCGTAGGAACTGGCCCCGCAGCCGTGGGACACCCGGTTTTAGAATACGATGATAATTTGCATATTTCTAGACTTATGCTTAAAAACATGGCGTTAGAGGGAGAAAACTCGAAACATCCCCCGAACGGCCCCGTGGGTTGCACCAACAGCTCCCACGGGACCAATATAACTTGTAGGAACTGACCCCGCACCCACGAGAGTCCCAGTTTGAGAATACGATGATAATTTAGATATTTTTAGACTGAAGCAAAACATGGCATTTGAGGGTGAAAATAAGAAACTGCCTCTGAATGGCACCGTGGGTGGTACCAACACCTCCCACGGGAAAAATATAACTCGTAGGAACTCACCCCGTAGTCGCGGGACTCCTGGTTTGAGAATACGATGATAATTTGCATGTTTCTAGACTTAGGGTTAAAAACATGGAGTTAGAGGGTGAAATCCAGAAACAGGTCCCGAACGGCCCCGTGGGTGGCACTAACACCTCCCACGAGAAAAATGTAACTCGTAGGAACTAACTCCGCAGTCGCGGGACTCCCGGTTTGAGAATACGATGATAATTTGAATATTTCTAAACTTAGACTTAAAAACATGGCGTTTATGGGTGAACACCCGAAATAATCCCCGAACGGCCCCGTAGCTGGCACCAACACCTCCCAATGGACCAATATAACTCGTAGTAACTGATCGCGCATTCGCGGGACTCCCAGTCTGAGAATACGACAATAATTTGCATATTTGTAAACTTATGCTTAAAAACATGGCGTTAGAGGGCAAAAACTCGAAACATCCCTCGAACGACCCCATGGGTGGGACCAACACCTCCCACGGGACCAATATAACTCGTAGGAATTGACCCCGCACCCGCGGGACTCTCAGTTTGAGAATACGATGATAATTTGCATATTTCTAGACTAAGGCTTAAAAACATGGTGTTAGAGGGTGAACACACGAAATAGCCCCCGAACGGCCCTGTGGGTGGCACCAACACCTCCCACAGGACCAATGTAACTCCTTGGAACTGACCCCGCAGTCGTAAGACTCCATGTTTGAGAATAGGATGATAATTTGCATATTTATACACTTAGGCTTAAAAACATGGCGTTAGAGGGTGAAAACCCGAAACATTCCCCGAACGGCCCCGTGGGTGGCACCAACACCTCCCACAGGACCTATGTAACTCGTAGGAAATAACTGCGCAGCCTCGGGACTCTCGGTTTGATAATATGACAATAATTTACATATTTCTAGTCTTATGCTTAAAAACATGGCGTTAAAGGGTGAAAACTCATAACGTCCCCTGAACGGCCCGTGGGTGGCAGTAACAGCTCCCACGGGACCAATATAACTTGTAGGAACAGGCCCCGCAGTCGTGGGACTCCCAGTTTGAGAATACGACGATAATATGCATATTTCTACACTTAGGCTTAAAAACATGGCGTTAGAGGGTAAAAACCTGAAATAGTGCCCGAACGGACCCGTGGGTGGCACCAACACCTCCCACAGGACCAATGTAACTCGTAGGAACTGACCCCACAGCCGCGAGTCGCCTTATTTGAGAATACCACGATAATTTGCATATTTATACACTTATGCTTAAAAAGTTGGCGTTAGAGGGTGAAAACTCGAAACAACCCCCGAACGGCCCTGTTGGTGGTACTAACACCTCCCACAGGACCAATGTAACCTGTGGGAACTGATCCCGTAGTGGCGGGACTCACAATTTAATAATACGACAATAATTTACATATTTATACACTTAGGCTTAAAAACATGGCGTTAGAGGGTGAAAACTCAAAACAGTCCTCGAACGGCCCCGTGGGTGGCACCAACACCTCTCACAGGACCAATATAACTCGTAAGAACTGACCGCGCAGCTGCGTGACTCCCGGTTTGAGAATACGACAATAATTTGCATATTTCTTCACTTAGGCATAAAAACATGGCGTTATAGAGTGAAAACTCGAAACATCCCCCGAACGGCCCCGTGGGTGGCACCAAGGCCTCCCACATGACCAATATAATTCTAGGAACTGACCTCGCTGTCGCGAAACTCCTGGTTTGGGAATACGACGATAATTTGCATATTTCTACACTTAGGCTTAAAAACATGGCGTTAGAGGGTGAAAACATGAAACAATCCTCGAACGGCCCCTTGGGTGGGACCAACTCCTCCCACAAGACCGATATAACTCGTAGGAACTGACCGCATAGCTACGGGACTCCCGGTATGAGAATGAGATAATAATTTGCATATTTTTAGACTTACGCTTTAAAACATGGTGTTAGAGGGTGAAAACTCGAAACATCCCCCGAACGGCCTCGTGGGTGGCACTAACACCTTCCACGGGACCAATGTAACTCGTAGGAAATGAACCGTAGCCGCGGGACTCAAGAATTGAGAATACGATGATAATTTGCATATTTGTAGACTTGGGCTTAAAACATGGCGTTAGAGGGTGAAAACCCAAAACAGCCCCCGAACGGTCCCGTGGGTGGCACCAAAACCTCCCATTGGACCAATGTAACTCGTAGGAACTGGCCCCGCAGCCGCGGGACACCCGGTTTTAGAATACGATGATAATTTGCATATTTCTAGACTTATGCTTAAAAACATGGCGTTAGAGGGAGAAAACTCGAAACATCCCCCGAACGGCCCCGTGGGTTGCACCAACAGCTCCCACGGGACCAATATAACTTGTAGGAACTGACCCCGCACCCACGAGAGTCCCAGTTTGAGAATACGATGATAATTTAGATATTTCTAGACTGAAGCAAAACATGGCATTTGAGGGTGAAAATAAGAAACTGCCCCTAATTGGCACCGTGGGTGGTACCAACACCTCCCACGGGAAAAATATAACTCGTAGGAAGTCACCCCGTAGTCGCGGGACTCCTGGTTTGATAATGCGATGATAATTTGCATGTTTCTAGACTTAGGGTTAAAAACATGGAGTTAGAGGGTGAAATCCAGAAACAGGTCCCGAACGGCCCCGTGGGTGGCACTAACACCTCCCACGAGAAAAATGTAACTCGTAGGAACTAACTCCGCAGTCGCGGGACTCCCGGTTTGAGAATACGATGATAATTTGAATATTTCTAAACTTAGACTTAAAAACATGGCGTTCATGGGTGAACACCCGAAATAATCCCCGAACGGCCCCGTAGCTGGCACCAACACCTCCCAATGGACCAATATAACTCGTAGGAATTGATCGCGCAGCCGCGGGACTCCCAGTTTGAGAATACGACAATAATTTGCATATTTGTAGACTTATGCTTAAAAACATGGCGTTAGAGGGCAAAAACTCGAAACATCCCTCGAACGACCCCATGGGTGGGACCAACACCTCCCACGGGACCAATATAACTCGTAGGAATTGACCCCGCACCCGCGGGACTCTCAGTTTGAGAATACGATGATAATTTGCATATTTCTAGACTAAGGCTTAAAAACATGGTGTTAGAGGGTGAACACACGAAATAGCCCCCGAACGGCCCTGTGGGTGGCACCAACACCTCCCACAGGACCAATGTAACTCCTTGGAACTGACCCCGCAGTCGTAAGACTCCATGTTTGATAATAGGATGATAATTTGCATATTTATACACTTAGGCTTAAAAACATGGCGTTAGAGGGTGAAAACCCGAAACATTCCCCGAACGGCCCCGTGGGTGGCACCAACACCTCCCACAGGACCTATGTAACTCGTAGGAAATAACTGCGTAGCCTCGGGACTCTCGGTTTGATAATATGACAATAATTTACATATTTCTAGTCTTATGCTTAAAAACATGGTGTTAGAGGGTGAAAACTCATAACGTCCCCTGAACGGCCCGTGGGTGGCAGTAACAGCTCCCACAGGACCAATATAACTTGTAGGAACTGGCCCCGCAGTCGTGGGACTCCCAGTTTGAGAATACGACGATAATATGCATATTTCTACACTTAGGCTTAAAAACATGGCGTTAGAGGGTAAAAACCTGAAATAGTGCCCGAACGGCCCCGTGGGTGGCACCAACACCTCCCACAAGACCAATATAACTCGTAGGAACTGACGCACAGCCGCGGGACTCCCTGTTTGAGAATACGACAATAATTTGCATATTTTTAGACTTATGCTTAAAAACATGGCGTTAGAGGGTGAAAACCCAAAACATCCCCTGAACGGCCTCGTAAGTGGCACCAACACCTCCCACGGGACCATTGTAACTCGAAGGAAATGACACCGCAATCGCGGGACTCCTGATTTGAGAATACGATGATAATTTTCATATTTCTAGACTTAGTCTTAAAAACATAGTGTTAGAGGGTGAAAACTTAAAACAGCCTCGAACGGCCCCGCAGGTGGCACCAACAGCTCCCATGGGACCAATATAACTCGTGGGAACTGACCGCGCAGTCACGGGACTCTCGATTTGAGAATCTGAAAATATTTTGAATATTTCTAGACTTAGGCTTAAAAACATGGCGTTACAGGGTGAAAACCCAAAACATCCCCCAGACGGCCCGTGGGTGGCACCAACACCTCCCATGGGACCAATGTAACTCGTAGGAACTGACCGCGCGGTCGCTGAACTCCTGGTTTGAGAATACAATGGTAATTTGCATATTTCAAGCCTTAGGCTTAATAACATGGTGTTAGAGTTTGAAAACTCGAAACAACCCCTAAACGGCCCCGTCGGTGGCACCAACAGCTCCCACAGGACCAATATAACTCACATGAACTGACCCCGCACCCGCGGGACTCCCAGTTCGAGAATACGATGATGATTTGAATATTTCTAGACTTAAGAAAAACATGGCGTTACAGGGTGAAAACTCGAAACAACCCCCGAACAGCCCCCTGGGTGGCACCAACTCCTCCCACAGTACCAATGAGGATAATTTACATATTTATAGACTTAGGCTTAAAAATATGGCGTTAGAGGGTGAAAACTCGAAACAGCCCCCGAATGGTCCTGTGGGTGGCACCAACACCGCCCACGGGACCAATGTAACACATAGGAACAGACCGCACAGCCGCAGGACTCTCGGTTTGAGAATACCATGATAATTTGTATACTTGTAGACATAGGCTTAAAAATATGGCGTTAGAGGGTAAAAATTCAAAACAGCCGTCGAACGACCCCGTGGGTGGAACAAACACCTCCCACGAGACCAAGGTGACTCGTAAGAACTGACCCCACAGCCACAGGACTCTTGGTTTGAAAATATGATGATAATTTGCATATTTCTAGACTTAGGCTTAAAAACACGGCGTTAGAGGGTGAAAACCCAAAATTGCCCCAGAACGGCCCAATGGGTGGCACCGACACCTCCCATGGGACCAATGTCACTCGTAGGAACGGACCGTGCAGCCGGGGGACTCCCAGCTTAAGAATACGACGATAATTTGCACATTTATAGAGTTAGGCTTAAAAACATGGCATTAGAGGGTGAAAACCTGAAACAACCCCGAACGTCCCCGTGGGTGGCACCAACACCTCCTATAGGACGCCGCGGGACTCCTGGTTTGAGAATAGGATGGTAATTTGCATATTTCTAGACTTAGGCTTAAAAATATTACGTTAGAGGGTGAAAACTTTAAACAGCCCCCAGTCGGCCCCGTGGGCGGAACCAACACCTCCCACCAGACCAATGTAACTCGTAGGAACTGACCCTGCTGCTGCGGGACTCCCAGTTTCAGAATACGACGATAATTTGCATATTTCTACACAGGCTTAAAAACATGGCATTAGAGGGTGAAAACTCGAAATAGTCCCCGAACGGCGCCGTGGATGGCACCAACACCTCCCACATGACCAATATAACTCGTAGAAACTGACCGCGCATCTGCAGGACTCCCGGTTGGAGAATACGGCATTAATTTTCATATTTCAAGACTTACGCTTAAAAACGTGGCGTTAGACGATGAAAACCCAAAACATCCCCCGAACGGCCCCGTGGGTGATACCAACACCTCCCACGGGACCAATGTAACTCGTAGAAACTGACCGCGCATCTGCAGGACTCCCGGTTTAAGAATACAACGATAATTTGCATATTTCTAGACTTAGGCTTAAAAACATGGAATTAGAGGGTCAAAATGCGAAACAGCCCCCGAATGGTCCCGTGGGTGGCACCAACACCGTCCACGGGACCAATGTAACTCGTAGGAACTGACCGCGCAGCCGAGGGACTCCCGATTTCAGAATAGGACGATAATTTGTATATTTCTAGACTTTGGCTATAAAACATGGCATTAGAGGGTGAAAACCCGAAACAGCCATCGAGCGGCCACGTGGGTGGCACCAAAACTTCCCACGAGACCAATGTGACTCGTAGGAACTGACCCCGTAGCCACGGGAGTCTCGGTTTGAAAATATGATGATAATTTCCATATTTCTAGACTTAGGCTTAAAAACATGGTGTTAGAGAGTGAAAACCCAAAACTCCCCCCGAACGGCCCTCTGGGTGGCACCAACACCTCCCATGGGAATAATGTCACTCGTAGGAACTGATCGCGCAGCCACATGACTTCCGGTTTTAGAATACGATGATAATTTGCATATTTCTAGAGTTAGGCTTAAAAACATGGAATTAGAGGATGAAAACTCGAAATAGCCCCCGAGGGTGGCACCAACACCTACCACAGGACAAATGTCACTCGTAGGAACTGACGACGCAATCGCGAAACTCCCGGTTTGAGAATACGATGGTAATTTACATATTTCTAGACTTAGGTTTAAAAACATGGCGTTAGAGGGTGAAAACCCGAAAAAAAAACCCGAACGGCCCCGTGGGTGGCACTAACACCTCCCACGAGGCCAATGTAACTCGTAGGAACAGATCTTGCAGTCGTGGGACTCCCAATTTGAGAATACGACGATAATTTGCATATTTCTACACAGGGATAAAAACATGGCGTTAGAGGGTGAAAATTCGAAATAGTCCCTAAACGGCCCCGTGGGTGGCACCAATACCTCCCACGGGACCAATATAACTCGTAGGAACTGACCGCGAAGCCGCGGGACTCCCGTTTTGAGAATACGACAATAATTTGCATATTTCTAGACTTACGCTTAAAAACATGGCGTTAGAGGGTCAAAACCCGAAACATCCCCCGAAGGTCCCCGTGGGTGGCACCAATACCTCCCACGGGACAAATGTAACTCGTAGGAAATGACACCGCAACCGTGGGCCTCCCGGTTTGAGATTACAACGATAATTTGCATATTTTTAGACTTGGTCTTAAAAACATTGCGTTAGAGGGTGAAAACCCGAAACATCCCCCGAACGGCCCCGTGGGTGGCACCAATGCCTCCCACGAGACAAATGTAACTCGTAGGAAATGACACCGCAGCCGCGGGCCTCCCAGTTTGAGAATACAATGATAATTTGCATATTTCTAGACTTGGGCTAAAAAACACGGCGTTAGAGGGTGAAAACCCGAAACAGCCCCCGACAGGCCCCGTGGGTGGCACCAACACCTCCCATGGGACCAATATGACTCGTAGGAACTGACCCCGCACCCGCGGGACTCTTAGCTTGAGAATACGATGACAATTTCTATATTACTAGACTAAGGCTTAAAAACATGGCGTTAGAGGGTGAAAACTCGAAACAGCCCCCGAACGGCCCTGTGGGTGGCACCAACACCTCCCACAGGACCAATGTAACTCGTAGGAACTGACCCCGCAGCCATGAGACTCCCGGTTTGAGAATACGATGATAATTTGCATATTTCTACACTTAGGCTTAAAAACATTGCGTTAGAGGGTGAAAACCCGAAACAATCCCCGAACGACCCCGTGGGTGGCACCAACACCTCCCACAGGACCTATATAACTCGTAGGAATTAACGGCGTAGCCTCGGGACTCTCGATTTGATAATACGACAATAATTTGCATATTTCTAGGCTTATGCTTAAAAACATGGCGTTAAATGGTGAAACCTCAAAACGTCCCCCGAACGGCCCGTGGGTGGCACCAACAGCTCCCACAAGACCAATATAACTCGTAGGAACTGACAGTGCACCCGCGGGACTCCCAGTTTGAGAATACGACAATAATTTGCATATTTCTAGACTTATGCTTAAAAACATGGAGTTAGATGGTGAAAACTTGAAACATCCCCCGAACGGCCCCGTGGGTGGCACCAACACGTCCCACGGGACCAATGTAACTCGTAGGAACTGATCGCCAAGCCGCGGGACTCCCGGTTTGAGAATATGACAATAATTCTCATATTTCTAGACTTATAAGGAAAAACATGGCGTTAGAGGGTGAACACTCGAAACAGCCCCCGAACGGCCCCGTGGGTGGCACCAACACCTCCCACGGGACAAATAAAACTCGTAGGAACTGATCGGGCAGCCGCGGGACTCCCGGTTATAGAATATGACAATAATTTGAATATTTCTAGACTTAGGCTTAAAAACATGGCGTTAGAGGGTGAAATCTAAAAACAGCCCCCGAACGGCCCCGTGGGTGGCACCAACACCTCCCACGGGATTATTGTAAGTCGTAGGAACTGGCCCAGCAGCCGCGAGACACTCGGTTTTTGAATACGATGATAATTTTTATATTTCTAGACTTAGGCTTAAAAACATGACGTTAGAGGGTGAAAACCCGAAACGACCCCCACACGGCCCGTGGGTGGCACCAACACCTCCCATGGGACCAATGTAACTCGTAGGAACTGACCGCGCAGTTACGGGACTCCTGATTTGAGAATATAATGATAATTTGCATATTTACAGACTTACGCTTAAAAACATGCCATTAGAGGGTGAAAACTCGAAACAACCCCCGAACGGCCCCGTGGGTGGCACCAACACCTCCCACGGGACCAAGTCACTCGTAGGAACAGACCGCGTAGCCGCAGGACTCCCAGTTTGAGAATACGAATATAAATTGCATATTTCTAGACTTAGGCTTAAAAATATGGAATTTGTGGGTGAAAACTCGAAACAGCCCCCGAACAGCCCCGTGCGTGGCACCAATACCTCCCACGGGACCAATATTACTCGTAGGAACTGCCCCCGCAGTCGTGGGTCTCCCGGTTTTAGAATATGACGATAATTTGCATATTTCTAGACTTAGGCTTAAAAACATGGCGTTAGAGGGTGAAAACTCGAAACAACCCCCGAACGGCCTCGTGGGTGGCACCAACACCTCCCACGGGACCAATGTAAATCGTAGGAACTCACCGCGTAATCGCGGGACTCCCGGTTTGAGAATACAATGATAATTTGCATATTTCTAAACTTAGACTTAAAAACATGGCGTTTGTGGGTGAACACCCAAAACAATCCCCGAACGGCCCCGTAGCTGGCACCAACACCTCCCACAGGACCAATATAACTCGTAGGAACTGATCGCGCAGCCGCGGGACTCCCAGTTTGAGAATACGACAATAATTTCCATATTTCTACACTTATGCTTAAAAACATGGCAATAGAGGGTGAAAACTCGAAACATCCCCCGAACGGCCCCGTGGGTGGGACCAACACCTCCCACGGGACCAATGTAACTCGTATGAAATGACCCCGCCTCCGCGGGACTCCCGGTTTGAGAATACGATGATAATTTTCATATTTCTAGAGTTGGGCTTAAAAACACGGCGTTAGAGGGTGAAAACCCAAAACAGCCCCCAAACGGCCCCGTGGTTTGCACCAACACCTCCCACGGGACCAATGTAACTCGTAGGAACTGACCGCGCAGCCGCGGGACTCTCGGTTTGAGAATATGACAATAATTTGAATATTTCCAGACTTAGGCTTAAAAACAAGGCATTAGAGGGTGAAATCCCAAAACATCTCCCGAACGGCCCTGTGGGTGGCACCAACACCTCCCACGGGACCAAAGTAACTCATAGGAACTGGCCCCGTAGCCACGGGACATCCGGTTTTAGAATATGACAATAATTTTTATATTTCTAGACTTAGGCTTAAAAACATGGCGTTAGAGGGTGAAAACCCAAAACATCCCCCACACGACCCGTGGGTGGCACCAACACCTCCCATGGGACCAATGTAACTCGTAGGAACTGACCACGCAGTCGCGGGACTCCCGATTTGAGAACACGATGATAATTTAAATATTTCCAGACTTAGTCTTAAAAACATGGTGTTAGATGGTGAAAACTCGAAACAACCCCCGAACGGCCCCGTGGGTGGCACCAACCGCTCCCATGGGACCAATATAACTCGTAGGAATTGACCCCGCACCCGTTGGACTCTCAGTTTGAGAATACGATGATAATTTTCATATATCTAGACTAAAGCTTAAAAACATGGTGTTAGAGGGTAAAAACTCGAAACAGCCCCCGAACGGCCCTGTGAGTGGCACCAACACCTTCCACAGGACCAATGTAACTCGTAGGAACTGACCCCGCAGTCGTGAGACTCCCGATTTGAGAATATGATGATAATTAGCATATTTCTACACTTAGGCTTAAAAACATGGCGTTAGAGGATGAAAACCCAAAATAGTCCCCGAACGGTCCCGTGGGTGGCACCAACACCTCCCATAGGACCTATATAACTCGTAGGAACTAACCGCGTATCCGCGGGACTCTCGGTTTGATAATACGACAATAATTTGCATATTTCTAGACTTATGCTTACTAACATGGCGTTAGAGGGTGAAAACTCAAAACATCCCCCGAACGGCCCCGTGGGTGGCACAAATAGCTCCCCCAAGACCAATATAACTCGTAGGAACTGGTCCCACAGCCGCGAGACTCTCGGTTTGAGAATACGATGAAAATTTGCATATTTCTACACTTAGGCTTAAAAACATGGCGTTAGAGGGTAAAAACTCGAAATAATCCCCGAACAGCCCCGTGGGTGGCACCAACACCTCGCACAAGACAAATATAACTCGTAGGAACTGACAGTGCAGCCACGCGACTCCTGGTTTGAGAATACGACAGTAATTTGCATAATTCTAGACTTATGCTTAAAAACATGGCGTTAGAGCGTGAAAACCCAAAACAACCTTCGAACGGCCCGTGGGTGGCACGAACACCTCCCACGGGACCAATGTAACTCGAAGGAAATGACAACACTCCCGCGGGACTCCTGGTTTGAGAATACGATGATAATTTGGATATTTCTTGACTTAGGCTTAAAAACATGGCGTTAGAGGGTGAAAACTAGCAACAGCCCCCGAACGGACCCACGGGTGGCACCAACAGCTCCCATGGGACCAATATAACTCGTAGAAACTGACCGCGCAGCTGCGGGACTCTCGGTTTGAGAATATGATAATAATTTGAATATTTCTAGACTTAGGCTTAAAAACATGGCGTTAGAGGTTGAAATCCCAAAACAGCCCCCGAACTGCCCCGTGGGTGGCACCAACACCTCCCACGGGACCAATGTAACTCGTTAGAACTGGCCCCCCAGCCGCGGGACTCCCGGTTTTAGAATACGATGATAATTTTTATATTTGTAGAATTAGGCTTAAAACATGGCGTTAGAGGGTGAAAACTCGAAAGAAACCCCACACGGCCCGTGGGTGGCACCAACACCTCCCTTGGACAAATATAACTCGTAGGAACTGACCGTGCAGTCATGGGACTCCCGGTTAGAGAATACGATGATAATTTGCATATTTCTAGACTTAGTCTTAAAAACATGGTGTTAGAGGGTGAAAACTCGAAACAGCCCCCGAACGGCCCCGTGGGTTGCAACAACAGCTCATACGGGACCAATATAACTCGTAGGAACTGACGCTGCACCCGCGGGACTCCTGGTTTGAGAATACGATGATAATTGGCATATTTCTAGACTAAGGCTTAAAAACATGGTGTTAGAGGGTGAAAACTCGAAATAGCCCCGAACGGCTCGGTTGGTGGCACCAACACCTCCCACAGGACCAATGTAACTCGTAGGAACTGACCCCGCAGCCACGGGACTCGCGATTTGAGAATACGACGATAATTTTGATATTTCAACACTTAGGATTAAAAAGATGGTGTTAGAGCGTGAAAACCCAAAACAGTCCCCGAACGGCCCCGTGGGTGGCACCAACACCTCCCACGGGACCAATGTAACTCGTAGGAACTGACCGCGAAGTCGCGGGACTCCCGGTTTGAGAATACGACAATAATTTTCATATTTCTAGACTTATGCTTAAAAACATGGCGTTAGAGGGTGAAAACCCGAAACATCCCCCGAACGGTCCCGTGGGTGGCACCAACCCCTCCCACGGGACCAATGTAACTCGTAGGAAATGGCACCGCAGCCGCGGGCATCCCGGTTTGAGAATACAACGATAATTTGCTTATTTCTAGACTTGGGATTAAAAACATGGTGTTAGAGGGTGAAAACTCGCAACAACCCCCGAACGGCCCCGTGGGTGGCACCAACACCTCCCACGGGAGCAATGTAACTCGTAGGAACTGATCGCTCAGCCGCGGGAGTCTGGGTTTTAGAATATGACAATAATTTTAATATTTCTAGATTAGGCTTAAAAATATGGCGTTAGAGGGTGAAATCCAAAAACAGCCCCCGAACGGCCCGTGGGTGGCACCAACACCTCCCACGGAATTATTGTAACTCGTAGGAACTGGCCCCGCAGCCGCGAGACTCGCGGTTTTAGAATACGACGATAATTTTTGTATTTATAGACTTAGGCTTAAAAATACGGCGTTAGAGGGTGAAAACCCGAAACGACCCCCACACGGACCGTGGGTGGAACCAAGACCTCCCATGGGACCAATATAACTCGTAGGAACTGACCGCGCAGTTGCGGGACTCCCGATTTGAGAATACGATGATAATTTACAGATTTCTAGACTTACGCTTAAAAACATGGCGTTAGAGGGTGAAAACTCGAAACAACCCCCGAACGGCCCCGTGCGTGGCACCAACACCTCCCACGGGACCAAGCCACTTGTAGGAACTGACCGCGCAGCCGCAGGACTTCGAGTTTGAGAGTACGACTATAATTTGCATATTTCTAGACTTAGTCTTAAAAATATGGAATTAGTGAGTGAAAACTCGAAACAGGCCCCGAACAGCCCCGTGCGTGGCACCAATACCTCCCATGGGACCAATATTACTTGTAGGAACTGACCCCGCAGCCGTGGGACTCCCGGTTTTAGAATACAACGATAATTTGTATATTTCTAGACTTAGGCTTAAAAACATGGCGTTAGAGAGTGAAAACCCGAAACAACCCCCGAACGACCCCATGGGTGGCACCAACACCTCCCACGGGACCAATGTAACACGTCGGAACTGACCGCGCAATCGCGGGACTCCCAGTTTGAGAATGCGATGATAATTTGCATATTTCTAAACTTAGACTTAAAAACATGGTGTTCGAGGGTGAACACCCGAAACAATCCCCGAACGGCCACGTAGGTGGCACCAACACCTCCCACAGGTCCAATATAACTCGTAGGAACTGACCGCGCAGCCGCGGGACTCCCAGTTTGAGAATACGACAATAATTTGCATATTTCTAGACTTATGCTTAAAAACATGGCGTTAGAGGGTGAAAACTCGAAACAGCCCCCGAACAGCCCCCTGGTTGCATCTGCGGGACTCCCGGTTTGAGAATGCGATGATAATTGGCATATTTCTAGACTAAGGCTTAAAAACATGGTGTTAGAGGGTGAAAACTCGAAACAGCCCCCGAACGGCCTCCCACAGGACCAATGTAACTCGTAGGAACTAACCCCGCAGCCGCAGGACTCCCGATTTGAGAATACGACAATAATTTTGATATTTCTACACTTAAGATTAAAAACATGGTGTTAGAGGGTGAAAACCCAAAATAGCCCCCGAACGGCCCCGTGGGTGGCACCAACACTTCCCACAGGACCAGTAAAACTCGTAGGAACTAACCGCGCAGGAGCGGGACTCCCGATTTGAGAATATGATGATAACTTGCATATTTCTACACTTAGGCTTAAAAACATGGCATTAGAGGGTGAAAACTCGAAACAACCCCCAAACGGCCCCCTGGGTGGCACCAACACCTCCCACGGGACTAATGTCACTCATAGGAAGTGACGACGCAGCCGCGGGACTCCCGATTTGAGAATACGACAATAATTTGCATATTTCTGGACTTATACTTAAAAACATGGCGTTAGAGGGTGAAAACCCAAAACATCCCCCGAATGGCCCCGTGAGTGGGACCCACACCTCCCACGGGACCAATATAACTCGTAGGAACTGATCGCGCAGCTATGGGACTCCCGGTTTGAGAATACGATGATAATTTTCATATTTCTAGAGTTGGGCTTAAAAACACGACGTTAGAGGGTGAAAACCCAAAACAGACCCCAAACGGCCGCGTGGGTGGCACCAACACCTCCCACGGGACCAATGTCACTCGTAGGACTGACCGCGAAACCGCGGGACTCCCGGTTTGAGAATACGACAATAATTTACATATTTCTAGACATATGCTTAAAAACATGGCGTTAGAGGGTGAAAACCCGAAACATCCCCCGAACGGCCCCGTGGGTGGCACCAACCCCTCCCACGGGACCAATGTAACTCGTAGGAAATGACTCCGCAGCCGCGGGATACCCAATTTTAGAATATGACCATAATTTTTATATTTCTAGACTTAGGATTAAAAACATGGCGTTAGAGGGTGAAAACCCGGAACATCCCCCACACGGCCCGTGGGTGGCACCAACACCTCCCATGGGACCAATGTAACTCGTAGGAACTGACCGCGCAGTCGCGGGACTCCCGATTTGAGAATATGATGATAATTTGCATATTTCTAGACTTAGGCTTAAAAACATGGTGTTAGAGGGTGAAAACTCGAAACAACCCCCAAACGGCCCCGTGGGTGGCACCAACAGCTCCCATGGGACCAATATAACTCGTAGGAATTGACCCCGCACCCGCGGGACTCTCAGTTTGAGAATACGATGATAATTTATACATTTCTAGACTAAGCCTTAAAAACATGGCGTTAGAGGGTCAAAACTCGAAACAGCCCCCGAACGGCCCTGTGGGTGGCACCAACACCTTCCACAGGACCAATGTTACTCGTAGGAACTGACCCCGCAGCCATGAGACTCCCGGTTTGAGAATATGATGATAATTTGTATATTTCTACACTTAGGCTTAAAAACATGGCGTTAGAGGGTGAAAACCGGAAACTGTCCCCGTGGGTGGCACCAACACCTCCCACAGGACCTATATAACTCGTAGGAACTAACTGTGCAGCTGCGGGACTCTCGGTTTGATAATACGACAATTATTTGCATATTTCTAGACTTATGCTTAAAAACATGGCGTTAGAGGGTGAAAACTAGAAACGTCCCCCAAACGACCCCGTGGGTGGCACCAACACCTCCCACAAGACCAATATAACTCGTACGAACTGACCGCGCAGCCGCGCGACTCCCGATTTGAGAATACGACAATAATTTGCATATTTCTAGACTTATGCTTAAAAACATGGCGTTAGAGCGTGAAAACCCAAAACAACCCTCGAACGGCCTGTGGATGGCACGAACACCTCCCACGGGACCAATGTAACTCGAAGGAAATGACACCGCTGCCACGGGACTCCTGGTTTGAGAATACAATGATAATTTGCATATTTCTAGACTTAGGCTTAAAAACATGGTGTTAGAGGGTGAAAACTCGCAACAACTCCCGAACGGCCCCGCGGGTGGCACCAACAGCTCCCATGGGACCAATATAACTCTTAGGAAATGACCGCGCAGTCGCGGGACTCCCGGTTTGAGAATATGATAATAATTTGAATATTTCTAGATTTAGGCTTAAAAACATGACGTTAGAGGTTGAAATCCCAAAACAGCCCCCGAACTGCCCCGTGGGTGGCACCAACACCTCCCACGGGACCAATGTAACTCGTAAGAACTGGCCCCCCATCCGCGAGACTCACGGTTTTAGAATACGACAATAATTTTTATCTTTCTAGACTTAGGCTTAAAAATATGGCGTTAGAGGGTGAACACTCGAAACAAACCCCACACGGCCCGTGGGTGGCACCAACACCTCCCATGGACAAATTTAACTCGTAGGAACTGACTGCACAGTCAGGGGACTCCCGGTTAGAAAATATGAATATAATTTGCATATTTCTAGATTTAGGCTTAAAAACATGGTGTTAGAGGGTGAAAACTCGAAACAACCCCCTAACAGCCCCGTGGGTGGCAACAACAGCTCGTACGGGACAATATAACTCGTAGGAACTGACGCTGCACCCGCGGGACTCCCGGTTTGAGAATACGATGATAATTGGCATATTTCTAGACTAAGGCTTAAAAACATGGTATTAGAGGGAGAAAACTCGAAAAAGCCCCCGAACGGCCCGGTGTGTGCCACCAACACCTCCCACAGGACCAATGTAACTCGTAGGAAGTAACCCCGCAGCCATAGGACTCCCGATTTGAGAATACGACAATAATTTTGATATTTCTACACTTAGGATTAAAAACATGGTGTTAGAGGGTGAAAACCCAAAATAGTCCCCGAACAGCCCCGTGGGTGGCACCAACACCTCCCACAGGACCAGTAAAACTCCTAGGAACTGACCGCGCAGGAGCGGGACTCCCGGTTTGAGAATACGATGATAACTTGCATATTTCTACACTTAGGCTTAAAAACATGGCATTAGAGGGTGAAAACTCGAAACAACCCCCGAACGGCCCCATGGGTGGCACCAACACCTCCCACGGGACCAATGTCACTCGTAGTAAGTGACGACGCAGCCGCAGGACTCCCGATTTGAGAATACGACAATAATTTTCATATTTTTGGACTTATACTTAAAAACATGGCGTTAGAGGGTGAAAACCAAAAACATCCCCCCAACGACCCCATGGGTGGCACTAAGACCTCCCACAGAACCAATATAACTCGTAGGAACTGACCGCGCAGCCGCGGGACTGCTGGTTTGAGAATATGACAATACTTTGCATATATCTAGACTTATGCTTAAAAACATGGCGTTAGAGGGAAAAAATCCGAAACCTCCCTCGAACGGCCCCGTGGGTGGCACCAACACCTCCCACGGGACCAAAGTAACTCTTAGGAAATGACACCGCAGCCACGGGACTCCCAATTTGAGATTACGTTGATAATTTGCATATTTCTAGAGTTGGGCTTAAAAAATATGGTGTTACAGGGTGAAAACTCGAAACAACCCCCGAACGGCACCGTGGGTGGCACCAACACCTCCCACGGGACCAATGTAACTTGTAGGAACTGACCGCGCATCCGCGGGACTCCCGATTTGAGAATAAGACAACAATTTGAATATTTCTTGACTTATGCTTAAAAACATGGCGTTAGAGGGTGAAATCCCAAAATAGCCCCCGAACGGCCCCGTGGGTGGCACTAACACTTCCCACGGGACCAATATAACTCGTAGGTACTGGCCCCGCAGCCGCGGGACACCCGGTTTTAGAATACGATGATAATTTGTTTATTTCTAGACTTAGGCTTAAAAACATGGCGTTAGGGGGAGAAAACCCGACATAAGCCCCACACGGCCCGTGGGTGGCACCAACACCTCGCATGGGACGAATGAAACTCGTAGGAACTGACCGCGCAGTCGCGGCAAAAACTTGACGCGACTTAATATTTGTCTCAAAAGTGCGTACAATCTAGGCTCAAGTGCAAGCCTGTCGCTCAAGTAATAAACCCGTTAAGTCGGGATCGTATCCACAGGGATCGAAATTGCCAAATAGTAATAAGAAAAATTATTAAATCTTGAAATGATTTCGTAAAAGAAACGAAAAGATGATTAATAATTGGGAAAATTCTATTAAAAAATTACTTAAGAAAAATAAACTGAAAAGTGCAAAAGAAATTAGATCTGACAAATAGGGTAGGGTACAATCCCTCAATCCTTAACAAATTACCGTATAGAATACTAGAATTGTAAATTAAAATTATTTACTAGATCCGGTCTTTATACATTCTAAGCATTACATATATGAGGGATCTAGCCCGCATCATATGAAATCAAAGATAGATATAAAGCGGTGAATGAATCCAGTCTTTATATATTCTAAGCATTACGTATATGAGGTTCAAGCCCGCACCATACGAAATCAAAGATAAATATAAAGCGGTGCTTTCACGATTCAATCAATATTTTAATTTAACCTCTATTTTATACATAAATAATTTGCCTTGGATTGAGTTCATGTACCCCAACCCTTGGGAATTTAGCTACTCATGATTTGGTTCAAGAATAAATTCACACACAAAATTATGGATCTACAAGACATGGGAAATAATTTGCAAATAATAAAAATAGAGAATGGAAAGATATTACTTGAATTCAGCAACAAAAATGGAATTGGAATCCAGAATTTCTTACAAACTAGGGTTCATGAAAACTCTTGAAGGAATAGAAAATTTGCTCTCAAAATCTAACCCTAAAATTCAATCTAGCACTTCTAACCTACTCCTAACCTAGCCTCTCTCTAGCAACTCCCTCTCTCTAGAATTCCACTCATTGAAAATGAGGTAGGGCTTGGTCTTTTATAGCACCAAGTTGCACGAATTTGGCATCAAATTTCGCTTGTGGCACAAGTTTTCCAAGAGTTGCACTGCATTAAATGCATAATTAATTACAGAAATCCGCACATCCAGACTCTTCATTATCGCACAACTTCAAAACATCGTAACTTCTTCACCATAGCTCGGATTGAGGTGCCGTTTTTTCCAGTATTCTTGTAATTTAGAACTCTTCAACTTTCTAGTTGGCCCCACCTTCGGACTAAGGCTGAAAAATTACGAAAATACCCTTCAACTCTTCATTTCTTGGTTTCTTTCACTGTTTTGATTTCTCCTTCGCACTAACTTGCGTGAAATACCTGTAAACACATGAGAAATACACAAAACACGAAATACTTGCCAAAAAAGTTTAGTAGCATAAATAAGAGACAAATCCAAGCTAAATACACTACACGGGATCATAAAAATACCGAAATTAAGGGGATAAATGTGAAGAATATGTGCCTAATCACACCCCCTAACTTAAAACTTTGCGCGTCCCGAGAAATGTAAATGAAATTAGCCAAAATTCTACTCTTGAAAATTCTTTTATTAAAATAAAATTCCACTTTCGCAGGCAAGCGATTGCATTTAGCGTATGCAACAAGCCTTTAAACCCCTAGGTTACCCTAGTAGGACGAGTTTTGTCTCGTGAGGGTTTGCAGTGAATTTACCCACAAAATTCTTTATTGACTCAAATAAATATCAAAATACTTAAAAATTGTACAATTTAAACTTTTCGAAAAATAATCACCATAAATTCATATTCAACTGTCTCAAACCATAGTGTGTGTGTGCAAAGCCAAAAATTAAACCTCAAACTTCCACCGATTGAGCATTACGTTACTTTTCGAAAATTCGTTTTGATTCAAATTCTTACGGATGCACTCACAAACGAATCACTCGGATTGTGGCTATTTTCTCTCGGTATGCATGATATAAAGAGTAAATATAATGGACACAAATTCATGCATACAAAATTGAAAAGAAGGAAATTTATGGTGAAAAGATCTCATCATCGGATTACAGTTATTAGGAAACGGGAACATCACCTCTAGTTCACACCATTTAATCTCTCATATTATCTTTTCATGTCTTAGCTCTCCATGCGGTAATTAATTTCTCCATTCGGACTCAGTGAGGACTTTTTGGGTTAAAAGGTGTAAAGGGTAAAAATGGGAATAAACGGAATGTTGGAATTGGAAAATGTCCTTATGATGTCCATTTGTGCTTTTTCGGGCATTTGCTCATTTTTTTTCTTTTCTTTTTCAATTTTCATTTTTTTTTCACTATTTTTTTTTTAACATTTTTTTTCTTGCCCCTTTTTATTGCACAATTTGGACTTACTTGATGAATTTTCTCAATTTTCACAATTCCGGGCTAATTGGGTTTTTCGGGTTATCAAACGAAAGGAAAATATTTTATTAGGCTCAACTTGGGTTGCAAAGGGATAATTTTTCACAACTTTTTATGGCTAATATTTTTGGGTAATAAACGAGGGCCTACTTCATTGTCCAAATTGCTGATCACATTACCATATGCATCTCGACATTAATTAAGTTTAGAGATATATTTAGCACGAATTTCGAGACAACATCTCACACATTTCCCATAACCGATCAAAACAAAGGATTGAGATCATCAACGACTTATTAAAACGCAGAAAAGAACTTTGAGTTATTGATAAACTCGGATTTATTTAAAAACTCATAAAAAATTGAAAGGCTCGAAATCTCACCGGGTTTGGACTAATCTCCACACTTATTCGTAAAGTCGTCAATTTTCTTTCAATTTCCATCTTCGGTCAATTTTGGCTTAGTGCAATTGAGATTTAACAATTTGAGACTTTAAATAAAAAAAGGTGATATTTTTGAAAAATTTAAATTCTAATTTTTATTTATTTTGAACAAAAATATTTTTGGCTTTTTTCAAAAATTTTCATTTTTTTTTTCAAAACACACTTGGAAAGAACATGTGATCGAATCAATGAATCTAAACAATAAATGGGAAGAATATGCCAGACCCCCTAACTTAAATGTTGCATTGTCCTCAATGTGAATCAAGAACACAACATAAAGAGAGGAAAAGAAAGATATTACCCAAATGGAGCGATCCCTGATGAGTGCGAGTCCATTGAATCTACAAAACATGTTAGAACCAAGCATAGCAAAAATAATAACAAAAACTTTAACTAATGACACTACACTATTAAAAACGGAAAGAAAAAGAAAAAGAAAAAAAACTAATTATGTACAACCTACAATTTGAACGGCTAATAAATCATACACTAGAAGTCGAAAAATTTGAGGGTCCCCCCAAAATACAATTTGACTTTGAGGGATTAATGGTGTACCCTCATTAGGATGCATGCCTCCCGAAAAGTAAGAATTCCGTTTGAAAAATGGAAGGCATGTGCAAAGTTTAAAAAATGAACCATCACCAATTACAAAATTTAGGGGGATAATGAAGGATTTTGGTGCATAAGAGGACAAGTCCCATTGGGATCCAAGAAATATAGAATCACGTTCCAAAGATTTTTCAAGTAGTATGGGGAGAGGGGCACACAAAAAGGAACAATCCATATTAGAAAACAATTTAAGCAAAGAGTGCTTGTCCTCATAAACCGGAAAATGATCCTCTTGTTGCGTAGCATGTGTGTTGGTCTCTAAGTCGGACGATATTTGAGTCGTATCTTCAAGTATCTCCGAAGACTCAAATGGTATGGGTGGAGGTTTAGGAAGGAGAAATTCATCAATTCTATTGTCCCACTCGCTTTCGTCTAAATGACGAAATGAGGCCCAGAAATATTGGACTTCATCATTTAGGCTCGCATCCACCGGTCCGAACTCGCGCTCAGACTCTGCTAGGCTCAACTCCTCTAGCTCTCTCTCTTGCTTGGTGTCCTCAAAATTTTTTCCCTCAAAATTTTCAATTGGATCTGGTGGAGTGACACGTCTAAGTGTGTGGCCCGTAAGATGAAGCATCTCAAAATAACATTCCCATACAAGAAACGGATCAACATCCTTAAGACATTCATCCAATTCTTGTGATGGATTTAATGGTTCGATAATAGTGGGGACACTAGGAGACAAATGATCCTCAACCTCAGTAGATTTTGCAATATTTATAATAGGTTGAGATTCAAAAGAACTTGGATCAATTTCAATGATTTCATTCTCAAAATTATTAGGTGAAGCGCAAGTCTCGACCTTTTCTAAGTTGTCCAAATAATCATTCAACTCCTTGCAAGTTGCTATAATTTTTGACTCGAGAACAACACGGTTATCAGATTGCTTTTTTAGATCAAGTAAGAGTTCTTCCAAAGTAGGCTTTCTTGGTTCTAGCACCTCGAATTCCTCATTTGGTTGAAAACTTACTTCATCTTCAAAACTATCGGAAAAAAAAATCCTCATTGGGTTCAAATAATGCATCTAACTCTTGCTCCCAATAATGATTTTTTTCGCGATATTCTTTTTCAAGTCTTTCTTTTTCAAGCAATTGATTTTGATAAATTTGGAGTTTCTCAGCACTAGGCTTGTATTTAATATAATCATCTTTAGTGATATTGATCCAATGGTCATAAGTCTTGAGTGCCTCCTCTTCCTCACTATTAGCATAACAATTAAATCCACCAAAAGAGTTAAAATAAGACATTTCAAATTGGGCAATTCAAGAACATGACACCCATTTTTTTTTTTCAATTTTCTGTTTTTTTTTTTTTTCGAAATCACTTGTAGATAAAAATAACTTTCTTAAAAATTTAACAATTTCGGATCCCCGGCAACGGCGCCAAAAACTTGACGCGACTTAATATTTGTCTCAAAAGTGCGTACAATCTAGGCTCAAGTGCAAGCCTGTCGCTCAAGTAATAAACCCGGTAAGTCGGGATCGTATCCACAGGGATTGAGATTGCCAAATAGTAATAAGAAAAATTATTAAATCTTGAAATGATTTCGTAAAAGAAATGAAAAGATGATTAATAATTGGGAAAATTCTATTAAAAAATTACTTAAGAAAAATAAACTGAAAAGTGCAAAAGAAATTAGATCTGACAAATAGGGTAGGGTACAATCCCTCAATCCTTAACAAATTACCGTATAGAATACTAGAATTGTAAATTAAAATTATTTACTAGATCCGGTCTTTATACATTCTAAGCATTACATATATGAGGGATCTAGCCCGCATCATATGAAATCAAAGATAGATATAAAGCGGTGAATGAATCCAGTCTTTATATATTCTAAGCATTACGTATATGAGGTTCAAGCCCGCACCATATGAAATCAAAGATAAATATAAAGCGGTGCTTTCACGATTCAATCAATATTTTAATTTAACCTCTATTTTATACATAAATAATTTGCCTTGGATTGAGTTCATGTACCCCAACCCTTGGGAATTTAGCTACTCATGATTTGGTTCAAGAATAAATTCACACACAAAATTATGGATCTACAAGACATGGGAAATAATTTGCAAATAATAAAAATAGAGAATGGAAAGATATTACTTGAATTCAGCAATAAATAATAGAATTGGAATCCAGAATTTCTTACAAACTAGGGTTCATGAAAACTCTTGAAGGAATAGAAAATTTGCTCTCAAAATCTAACCCTAAAATTCAATCTAGCACTTCTAACCTACTCCTAACCTAGCCTCTCTCTAGCAACTCCCTCTCTCTAGAATTCCACTCATTGAAAATGAGGTAGGGCTTGGTCTTTTATAGCACCAAGTTGCACGAATTTGGCATCAAATTTCGCTTGTGGCACAAGTTTTCCAAGAGTTGCACTGCATTAAATGCATAATTAATTACAGAAATCCGCACATCCAGACTCTTCATTATCGCACAACTTCAAAACATCGTAACTTCTTCACCGTAGCTCGGATTGAGGTGCCATTTTTTCCAGTATTCTTGTAATTTAGAACTCTTCAACTTTCTAGTTGGCCCCACCTTCGGACTAAGGCTGAAAAATTACGAAAATACCCTTCAACTCTCCATTTCTTGGTTTCTTTCACTGTTTTGAATTCTCCTTCGCACTAACTTGCGTGAAATACCTGTAAACACATGAGAAATACACAAAACACGAAATACTTGCCAAAAAAGGTTAGTAGCATAAATAAGAGACAAATCCAAGCTAAATACACTACACGGGATCATAAAAATACCGAAATTAAGGGGATAAATGTGAAGAATATGTGCCTAATCAGGACTCCTAATTTGAGAATACAACAATACTTTGCATATTTAAAGAATTAAGCAAAACATGGCGTTAGGGCCTGAAAACTCGAAACAACCCCCGAATGGCCCCGTGGATGATACCAACACCTCCCACGGGACCAATTTAACACGTAGGAACTGACCCCGCATCCTTGGGTCACTCGGTTTGATGATAGGACGATAATTTGCATATTTCTAGACTCGGGCTTAAAAACATGGCGTTAGAGGGCGAAAACGTGAAACATCCCCCAAACGGCCCCGTGGGTGGCACCATCACCTCCCACAGGACCAATGTAACTCGCAGGAACTAACCGCGCAGCCGTGGGACTTCCGTTTTGAGAATACGACAATAATTTGCATATTTCTATACTTAGGCTTAAAAACATGGCGTTAGAGGGTAAAAATACGAAACAGGCCCGGAACGGCCACGTGGGTGGCACCAACACCTCCCACGGGACAAATATAACTCGTAGGAACTGACCCCGCAGCCGCGGGACTCTCGGTTTGAGAATACAACGATAATTTGTATATTTCTAGATTTAAGCAAAACATGGCGTTAGAGGGTGAAAACCCTAAACAACCCCCGAACAGCCCCGTGGATGGCACCAACACCTCCCACGGGACCAATTTAACTCGTAGGAACTGACCCGCAGTCGCGGGTCTCCCATTTTGAGGATACGACGATAATTTGCATATTTCTAGACTTAGGCTTAAAAACATGGCGTTAGAGGGTGAAAACCGGAAACAACCTCCAAACGGCCCCGTGGTTGGTACCAACACCTCCCACGGGACCAATGTAACTCATAAGAACTGATCGCGCAGCCGCGGAACACCCGGTTTGAGAATACAACGATAATTTTCATATTTCTTGACTTAGGCCTAAAAAAGTGGCGTTTGAGGGTGTAATACCGAAACAGCCCCCGAACAGCCCCGTGGGTGGCACCAACACCTTCCACGGGACCAATGTAACTCATAAGAACTGACCCCGCAGCGTCGGGACTCTCGGTTTTAGAATACGATAATAATTTGCATATTTCCAGACTTGAACAAAACATGGCGTTAGAGGGTGAAATCCCGAAACAGCCCCCGAATGGTCCTATGGGTGGCACCAACACCTCCCACGGGACCAATGTAACTCGTAAGAACTGATGCGGCAGCCTCGGGACTCCCGGTTTTAGAATAGGATGATAATTTGCATATTTCTAGACTTGGGCTTAAAAACATAGCGTTAGACGGTGAAAATCCAAAGCAGCCCACAAACGGCCACGTGGGTGGTACCAACACCTCCCACGGGATCAATGTAACTCGTAGGAAAAGATCGCGCGGCCGCGGGACTCCTGGTTTGAGAATACGACGATAATTTGCATATTTCTAGAGTTAGGCTTAAAAACATGGCTTTAGAGGCTGAAAACCCAAAGCAGCCCCCAAACGGCCCCGTGGGTGGCACCAATAGCTCCCACGGGACCAATGTAACTCGTAGGACCTGACCCCGCAGCCGTGAGTCTCTCGGTTTGAGAATACGATGATAATTTTCATATTTATAGACTTAGGCTTAAAAACATGGCGTTAGAGGGTTAAAACACGAAATAGCCCCCGAACGGCCCTGTGGGTGGCACCAACACCTCCCACATGACCAATATAACTCGTAGAAACCGACCGCGCAGTTGCGGGACTATCGGTTTGACAATACGATGATAATTTGCACATTTCTAGACTTAGGCTTAAAACTATGACATTAGCGGGTGAAAACTCGAAACAACCCCCGAACGACCCCGTGGGTGGCACCAATAGCTCCCACGGGGCCAATATAACTCGCAGGAACTGATCGCGCAGCAGCGGGACTTCTATTTTGAGAATACGACAATAATTTGCATATTTCTACACTTAGGCTTAAAAACATGGCGTTAGAGGGTGAAAATACGAAACAGGCCCTGAACGGCCCCGTGGGTGGCACCTACACCTCCCACGGGACCAATGTAACTCATAGGAACTGACCCCGTAGTCGCGGGACTCTCGGTTTAAGAATACAACGATAATTTGCATATTTCCAGACTTAAGCAAAACATGGCGTTAGAGGGTGAAAACTCAGAACAACCCCTGAACAGCCCCGTGGATGGCACCAACACCTCCCACGGGACCAATTTAACTTGTAGGAACTGACACCGGAGCCGCGGGTCTCCCATTTTGAGGATATGATGATAATTTGCATATTACTAGACTTGGGCTTAAAAACATGGTGTTAGAGGTTGAAAACCCAAAACAACCCCCAAACGGCCCCTTGGGTGATACCAACACCTCCCACGGGACCAATGTAACTCATAAGAACTGATCGCGCAGCCGCGGAACTCCCAGTTTGAGAATACCGCGATAATTTGCATATTTCTAGACTTAAGCAAAACATGACGTTAGAGGGCGAAAACTCGAAACAACCCTCGAACAGCCCCGTGGATGGCACCAACACCTCCCACGGGACCAATTTAACTCGTAGGAACTGACCCCATAGGCGCGGGTCTCCCGGTTTGAGGATATGATGATAATTTGCATTTTTATAGACTTAGGTTTAAAAATATGGCGTTATAGGGTGAAATACCGAAACAGTCGCCGAACGGCCCCGTGGGTGGCACCAACACCTCCCACGGGACCAATGTAACTCATAAGAACTGACCCCGCAACCTCGGGACTCCTGGTTTTAGAATACGATGATAATTTTCATATTTCTGGACTTGAGCAAAACATGTCGTTAGAGGATGAAAACTCGAAACAACCCCCGAACAGCCCCGAGGAGGGCACCAACACCTCCCACGGGACCAATTTAACTCGTATGAACTGACCCCGCAGCCGCGGGTCTCCTGGTTTGAGGATACGATGATAATATGCATATTTCTAGACTTGGGCTTAAAAACATGGCGTTAGAGGGTGAAAACCTGAAACAGCGCCCAAACAGCCACGTGGGTGGTACCAACACCTCCCACGAGGCCAATGTAACTCAGAAGAACAGATCGCGCAGCCGCGGGGCTCCCGATTTGAGAATACGACAATAATTTGCATATTTCTTGACTTAGGCTTAAAAATATGGCGTTAGAGGGTGAAATCCCAAAATAGCCCCCGAATGGCCCTATGAGTGGCACCAACACCTCCCACGGGACCAATGTAACTAGTAAGAACTGACCCTGCAGCCTCGGGACTCCCTCTTTTAGAATACGAAGATAATTTTCATATTTCTAGACTTGGGCTTAAAAACATGGTGTGAGAAGGTGAAAATCCGAAGCAGCCCACAAACGGCCACGTGGGTGGCACCAACACCTCCCACGGGATCAGTGTAACTCGTAGGAACTGATTGCGCAACCGCGGGACTCTTGGTTTGAGAATACGACGATAATTTGCATATTTCTAGACTTAGGCTTAAAAACATGGCGTTAGAGGGTGAAAACCCGAAACAGCCCCCGAACGGCCCTGTGGGTGGCACCAACACCTCCCACGAGACCAATGTAACTCGTAGGAGCTAACCCCACAACCACGGGACTTTCGGTGTGAGAATACAATGATAATTTGTAGATTTCTAGACTTAGGCTTCAAAACATGGCGTTAGAGGGTGAAAACCCAAAATAACCCCGAACGGCTCCGTGGGTGGCACCAATACGTCCCACGGGACCAATGTCACTCGTAGGAACTGATCGCGCTGCAGCGGGACTCCCGATTTGTGAATATGATGATAATTTACATATTTGTACAGTTAGGCTGAAAACATGGCATTAGAGGGTGAAAACTCGAAACAGCCGCCGAACGGCCCCGTGGGTAGCACCAATAGCTCCCACGGGACCAATGTAACTCGTAGGACCTGACCCCGCAGTCGTGAGTCTCTCGGTTTGAGAATACGATGATAATTTTCATATTTATAGACTTAAGCTAAAAAACATGGCGTTAGAGGATGAAAACACGAAACAGCCCCCGAACGGCTCCGTGGGTGGCACCAACACCTCCCACGGGACCAATATAACTCGTAGGAACCGACCGCGCAGTTGTGGGACTCTCAGTTTGACAATACGATGATAATTTGAACATTTCTAGACTTAGGCTTAAAAATGTGGCATTAGAGGGTGAAAACTCAAAACAACCCCCGAACGGCCCCGTGGGTGGCACCAATAGCTCCCACGGGACCATTGTAACTCGCAGGAACAGACCGCGCAGCTGCGGGACTTCTGTTTTGAGAATACGATAATAATTTGCATATTTCTACATTTAGGCCTAAAAACATGGCGTTAGAGGGTGAAAATATGAAACAGGCCCTGAACGGCCCCGTGGGTGGCATCAACACCTCCCACGGGACCAATGTTACTCGTAGGAACTGACCCCGCAGCCGCAGGACTCTCGATTTGAGAATACAATTATAATTTGCATATTTCTAGACTTAAGCAAAACATGGCGTTAGAGGGTGAAAACTCGAAAGAACCCCCGAACAGCCCCGTGGATGGCACCAACACCTCCCACGGGACCAATTTAACTCGTAGGAACTGACCCCGCAGCCGCGGGTCTCCCATTTTGAGGATACGATGATAATCTGCATAATTCTAGACTTGGGCTTAAAAACATGGTGTTAGAGGGTGAAAACCCGAAACAACCCTCAAACGGCCCCGTGGGTGGTACCAACACCACCCACGGGACCAATGTAACTAATAAGAACTGATCGCGTAGCCGCGGAACTCCCGGTTTGAGAATACAACGATAATTTTCATATTGCTAGACTTAAGCAAAACATGACGTTAGAGGGTGAAAACTCGAAACAACCCCCGAACAGCCCCGTGGATGGCACCAACAACTCCCACGGGACCAATTCAACTCGTAGGAACTGACCCCACAGCCGCGGGTCTACGATTTTTAGGATACGACGATAATTGGCATATTTTTAGACTTGGGCTTAAAAACATGGCGTTAGAGGGTGAAAACTCGAAACAGCCCCTAAACTGCCCCGTGGGTGGTACCAACACCTCCCACAGGACCAATATAACTCATAAGAACTGATCCTGCAGCTGCGGCACTCCCGGTTTGAGAATACAACAATAATTTGCATATTTCTAGACTTAAGCCAAACATGACGTTAGAGGGTGAAAACTCGAAACAACCCCCGAATAGCCCCGTGGATGGCACCATCACCTCCCACTGGACGAATTTAACTCGTAGGAACTGACCCCGTAGGCGCGGGTCTCCCGGTTTAAGCATATGACGATAATTTGCATTTTTCTAGACTTGGGCTTAAAAACATGGCGTTAGAGGGTGAAAACCAGAAACAACCCCCAAACGGCCACGTGAGTGGCACTAACACCTCCCATGGGACCAATGTAACTCGTAGGAACTGACCGCGTAGCCGCGGGACTCCCAGTTCCAGAATACGATGATAATTTGCATATTTCTAGACTTATGCTTAAAAACATGGCGTTAGAGGGTGAAAACCGAAAACAACCCCCAAACGGCCCCGTGGGTGTCACCAACACCTCCCACGAGACCAATGTAACTCGTAAGAACTGACCCCGTAGCCACGGGAATCCCGATTTGCGAATACGACAATAATTTGCATATTTCTAGACTTATGCTTAAAAACATGGAATTAGAGGGTGAAAACTCGAAACAACCCACGAATGGCCCCGTGGGTGGCACCAATAGCTATCATGGGACCAATGTCACTCTTAGGAACTGACCGCGCTGCCTCAGGACTCCCGATTTGAGAATACGATGATAATGTGCACATTTCTAAAGTTAGGTTGAAAAACATGGAATTAGAGGGTGAAAACTCGAAACAGCCCCCGAACGGCCCCGTGGGTGGCACCAATAGCCCCCTCGGGCCCAATGTAACTCGTAGGAACTGACCCCGCAGCCGCGGGACTCCCGGTTTGAGAATATAATGATAATTTGCCTATTTCTAGACTTAAGCAAAACATGGCGTTAGAGGGTGAAAACTCGAAACAACCCCCGAACGGCCCCGTGGGTGGCACCAACGCCTCCCACGGGACCAATGTAACTCGTAGGAACTGACCCCACAGCCGCGGGTCTCCCGATTTGAGAATACGATGATAATTTGCATATTTCTAGACTTGGGCTTAAAAACATGGCGTTAGAGGCTGAAAACCCAAAATATCCCCCAAAAGGCCCCATGGGTGGCACCAACACCTCCCATGGGACCGATGTAACTTAAAGGAACTGACCCTGCAGCCGCGGAACTCTCGGATTGAGAATACGACGATAATTTGCATATTTCTAGACTTAAGCATAAAAACATGGCGTTAGAGGGTGAAAACTCGAAAAAGCCCCCGAACGGCCCCGTAGGTGGCACCAATATCTGCCACGAGGACAATGTCACTCGTAGGAACTGACCGCACAGCAGCGGGACTCCCAGATTGAGAATACGACAATAATTTATATATTTCTAGAGTTAGGCTTAAAAACATGGCATTAGAGGGTGAAAACTCAAAACAGGTCCCGAACGGCCCGGTGGGTGGCACCAACACCTCCCACGGGACAAATGTAAGTCGTAGGAACTGACCCCGTAGCCTCAGGGCTCCCGATTTTAGAATACAATTATAATTTGCATATTTATACAATAGGCTTAAAAACATGGCGTTAGACGGTGAAAACCCGAAGCAACCTCCAACTGGCCACGTGGGTGGCACCAACACCTCCCACGAGACCAATGTAACTCGTAGGAACTGACCGCGCAGCCGCGAGACTCTCGGTTTGAGAATACGATGATAATTTGCAAATTTCTAGAGTTAGGCTTAAAAACATGGCGTTAGAGGGTGAAAACTCGAAACAGCCCCCGAATGGCCCCGTAGGTGGCACCAATATCTGCCACGAGGACAATGTCACTCGTAGGAACTGACCGCACAGCTGCGGGACTCCCAGATTGAGAATACGACAATAATTTATATATTTCTAGAGTTAGGCTTAAAAACATGGCATTAGAGGGTGAAAACTCAAAACAGGTCCCGAACGGCCCGGTGGGTGGCACCAACACCTCCCACGGGACAAATGTAAGTCGTAGGAACTGACCCCGTAGCCTCAGGGCTCCCGATTTTAGAATACAATTATAATTTGCATATTTATACAATAGGCTTAAAAACATGGCGTTAGACGGTGAAAACCCGAAGCAACCTCCAAATGGCCACGTGGGTGGCACCAACACCTCCCACGAGACCAATGTAACTCATAGGAACTGACCGCGCAGCCGCGAGACTCTCGGTTTGAGAATACGATGATAATTTGCAAATTTCTAGAGTTAGGCTTAAAAACATGGTGTTAGAGGGTGGAAACTCGAAACAGCCCCCGAATGGCCCCGTGGGTGGCACCAATACCGCCCACGGGACCAATGTAACTCGTAGGAACTGACCCCACAGCCGCGGGTCTCCCGATTTGAGAATACGACGATAATTTGCATATTTCTAGACTTAGGATTAAAAACATGGTGTTAGAGGGCGAAAACCCAAAACAGCCCCCAAACGGCCCCATGGGTGGCACTAACACCTCCCATGGGACCGATGTAACTCGTAGGAACTAATCGCACAGCTGCGGGACTCTCGGATTGAGAATACAATGATAATTTGCATATTTCTAGACTTAAGCTTTAAAACATGGCGTTAGATGGTGAAAACTCGAAACAACCCCCGAACGGCCTCGTGGCTGGCACCAACATCTCCCATGAGGCCAATGTCAGTCATTGGAACTGACCGCGCAGCTGCGGGACTCCCGGTTTGAGAATACGATAATAAATTGTATATTTCTAGAGTTAGGCTTAAAAACATGGCATTAGAGGGTGAAAACTTGAAATAGGCCCCGAACAGCCCCGTGGGGGCCACCAACACCTCCCACGGGACCAATGTAACACGTAGGAACTGACCCCGTAGCCGTGGACATACGATGGTAATTTTTATATTTCTAGACTTAGGCTTAAAAACAAGGCGTTAAAGGGTGAAAACCAGAAATAGGTCCAGAACGGCCCCGTGGGTGGCACCAACACCTCCCACGGGACCAATGTAACTCGTAGGAACTAACCCCGCAGTCGCGAGTGTCCCAGTTTGAGAATACGATGATAATTGGCATATTTATAGACTTTGGCTTAAAAACATGGCGTTAGAGGGTGAAAATACGAAACAGGCCCCGAACGTCACCGTGGGTGGCACCAACACCTCCCTCGGGACCAATGTAACCCGTAGGAACTGACCCCGCAGCCGCGAGACTCCCAGTTTGAGAATATGACAATAATTTGCATATTTCTAAAGTTAGGCTTAAAAACATGGCGTTAGAGGGTGAAAACTCAAAACAGCCCCTGAACGGCCCCGTGGGTGGCTCGAACAGCTCCCACGGGACCAATGTAACTCGTAGGAACTGACCCTATAGCCGCGAAACTATCGGTTTGAGAATACAATGATAACTTCCATATTTATAGACTTAAGCAAAACATGGCGTTAGAGGGTGAAAACTCTAAATAGCCCCCGAACGGCCCCGTGGGTGGCACCAACACCTCCCACGAAACTAATGTAACTGGTAGGAATTGACCGCGTAGTTGCGGGACTTTTGGATTGAGAATACGACGATAATTTTAATATTTCTAGACTTGGGCTTAAAAACATGGCGTTAGAGGGTCAAAACTAGAAACAACCTCCGAACGGTCCCGTGGGTGTCACCAACAGCTCCCACGGGACCAATTTAACTCGTAGGAACTGACCGCGTAGCCATGGGACTTTCTTTTTGAGAATACAATAATAATTTGCGTAATTATACACTTAGGCTTAAAAATATGGCATTAGAGGGTGAAAATATGAAACAGGCCCCGAACGGCCCCGTGGGTGGCACCAACACCTCCCACGGGACCAATGTAACTCGTAAGAACTGATGCCGCAGCCTCGGGGCTCCCGGTTTTAGAATATGATGATAATTTGCATATTTCTAGACTTGGGCTTAAAAACATGGCGTTAGAAGGTGAAAACCCGAAGCAACCCCCAAATGGCCACGTGGGTGGCACCACTACCTCCCACAGGACCAATGTAACTTATAGGAACTGATCGCGCAGCAGTGGGACACTCGATTTGTGAATACGACGATAATTTGCATATTTATAGCGTTAGGCTTAAAAACATGGTGTTAGAGGATGAAAACCTGAAACAGCCCCCGAATGGCCCCGTGGGTGGCACCTATACCTCCCACGAGACCAATGTAACTCGCAGGAACTGATCCCGCAGCCACGAGACTCCCAGTTTGAGAATACGACTATAATTTGCATATTTCAAGACTTAGGCTTAAAAACATGGCGTTAGAGGGTGAAAACGCAAAATAGCCCCCGAACGGCCCTGTGGGTGGCACCAACACCTCCCACAGGACCAATGTCACTCGTAGGAACTGACTGCCCTTCCGCGGGACTCCCGGTTATAGAATACGATGATAATTTGCATATTTCTAGAGTTAGGCAGAAAAACATGGCATTAGAGGGCGAAAATTCGAAACAACCCCCGAACGGCCTCGTGGGTGGCACCAACAGCTCCCTCGGGACCAATGTAACTCGTAGGAACAGACCTCGCAGTCGCGGGACTCCCGGTTTGAGAATACAACGATAATTTGCCTATTTCTAGACTTAAGCTTGAAAACATGGCATTAGAGGGTGAAAACCCGAAACAACTCTCGAACAACCCCGTGGGTGACATCAACACCTCCCACGGGACCAATGTAACTCGTAGGAACTGACCCCGCAGCCGCGGGTCTGCCGATTTCAAAATATGGCGATAATTTGCATATTTCTGGACCTGGGCTTAAAAACATGGCGTCAGAGGGTGAAAACCCGAAACAGCCCTCAAACGGCCCCGTAGGTGGCACCAACACCTCCCAGGGGACCAATGTAACTCATAGGAACTGACCGCGCAGCCGCGGGAATCCCGATTTGAGAATACGATAATAATTTGAACACTTTTAGACTTAGGCTTAACAATATGGCGTTAGAGGGTGAAATCCCGAAACAGCCCCCGAACGGCCCCGTGGGTGGCACCAACTCCTCCCACGGGACCAATGTAACTCGTAAGAACTGACCCCGTAGCCTCGGGACTCCCAGTTTTAGAATACGATGATAATTTGCATATTTCTAAATTTGGGCTTAAAAATATGGCGTTAGACGGTGAAAACCCGAAGCAACCCCCAAACGGCCACGTGGGTGGCACCAACACCTCCCACGGGACCAATGTAACTCGTAGGAACTGACCGTGCAGCCGCGGGACTCCCGGTTCCAGAATACGATGATAATTTGCATATTTCTATACTTATGCTTAAAAAAATGGTGTTAGAGGGTGAAAACCCAAAACAAACCCCGAACGGCCCCGTGGGTGGCACCAACACCTCCCACGAGACCAATGTAACTCGTAAGAACTGACCCCGCAGCCACGGGACTCCCGGTTTGAGAATACGATGATAATTTGAATATTTCTAGACTTAGGCTGGAAAACATGGTGTTAGAGGGTGAAAACCCAAAAAAGCCCCAGAACGGCCCCGTGGGTGGCACCAACACCTCCCATGGAACCAATGTTACTCGTAGGAACTGACCGCGCTGCCACGGTACTCCCGGTTTGAGAATACGATGATAATTTGCATATTTCTAGAGTTAGGCTGAAAAACATGGCATTAGAGGGTGAAAACTCGAAACAGCCCCCGAATGGCCCCGTGGGTGGCACCAATAGCTCCCTCGGGCCCAATGTAACTCGTAGGAACTTACCCCGCAGCCACGGGATTCCCGGTTTGAGAATATAACGATAATATGCCTATTTCCAGACTTAAGCAAAACATGGTGTTAGAGGGTGAAAACTCGAAACAACCCCCGAACGGCCCCGTGGGTGGCACCAACACCTCCCACCGGACCAATGTAACTCGTAGTAACTGACCCCACAGTCGCGGGTCTCCCGATTTGAGAATACGATGGTAATTTGCATATTTCTAGATTTGGGCTTTATAACATGGCGTTAGAGGCTGAAAACCCAAAATAGCCCCCAAAAGGCCCCATGGGTGGCACCAACACCTCCCATGGGACCGATGTAACTTGAAGGAACTCACCGTGCAGCCGCGGAAGTCTAGGATTGAGAATACGATGATAATTTATATATTTCTAGACTTAAGCATAAAAACATGGCGTTAGAGGATGAAAACTCAAAAAAGCCCCCGAACGGCCCCGTAGGTGGCACTAATATCTCCCACAAGGCCAATGTCACTCGTAGGAACTGACCGCACAGCTGCGGGACTCTCGGTTTGAGAATACGACAATAATTCATATATTTCTAGAGTTAAGCTTAAAAACATGGCATTAGAGGGTGAAAACTCAAAACAGGTGCCGAACGGTCCGGTGGGTGGCACCAACACCTCCCACGGGACAAATGTAACTCGTAGGAACTGACCCTGCAGCCTCAGGGCTTCCGATTTTAGAATACGATGATAATTTGCATTATTTATAGACTTTTTCTTAAAAACATGGCGTTAGATGGTGAAAACCCGAAGCAACCCCCAAACGGCCACGTGGGGGGCACCAACTCCACCCATGGGACCAATGTAACTCGTCGGAACTGATCGCGCAGCTGCGGGACTCTCGGTTTGTGAATACGATGATAATTTGCTTATTTCTAGAGTTAGGCTTAAAAAAATGGAGTTAGAGCGTGAAAACTCGAAATAGCCCCCGAATGGCCCCGTTGGTGGCACCAATACCTCCCACGAGACCAATGTAACTCGTAGGAACTGACCCCGCAGCCACGGGACTCCCGATTTGAGAATACGACGATAATTTGCATATTTCTAGACTTAGTCTTAAAAACATGGCGTTAGAGGGTGAAAACCCAAAATAGCCCCCGAACGGCCCTGTGGGTGGCACCAACACCTCCCACGGGACCAATGTCACTCGTAGGAACTGACTGTGCTGTCGCGGGACTCCCAGTTATAGAATACGATGATAATTCGCCTATTTCTAGAATTAGGCTGATAAAACATGGCATTAGAGGCTGAAAACTCGGAACAACCCCCGAACGGCCCCGTGGGTGGCACCAACAGCTCCCTGAGGACCAGTGTAACTCGTAGGAACTGACCCCGCAGCCACGGGACTCCCGATTTGAGAATACAACGATAATTTGCCTATTTCTAGACTTAAGCAAAACATGGTGTTAGAGGGTGAAAACTTGAAACAAACCCCGAACGGCCCCGTGGGTGGAACCAACACGTCCAACAAGGCCAATGCCACTAGTAGGAACTGACCGCACTGCTGCGGGACTACCGGTTTGAAAATACGATGATAATTTTCATATTTCTAGACTTAGGCTAAAAAATATGGCATTAGAGGGTGAAAACCCAAAATCGGCCCCGAACGGCCCCATGGGTGGCACCAACACCTCCCAAGGGACCAATGTCACTCGTTGGAACAGACGATGTAGCTGCGAAACTCCCGGTTTGAGAATACGATGGTAATTTGCATATTTTTAGACTTAGGCTTAAAAACATGGCGTTAGAGGGTAAAAACCCAAAATAGACCCCGAACGGCCCTGTGGGTGGCACCAATACCTCCCATGGGACCAATGTCACTCGTAGGAGCTGACTGCGCTGTTGCGGGACTCCCAGTTATAGAATACGATGATAATTTCCATATTTCTAGAGTTAGGCAGAAAAACATGGCATTAGAGGGTGAAAACTCGAAACAACCCCCCCGTCGGTGGCACCAACAGCTCCCTCGGAACTAGTGTAACTCGTAGGAACTTACCCCGCCGCCACGGGACTCTCGATTTGAGAATATAACGATAAGTTGCCTATTTCTAGATTTAAGCAAAACATGGCGTTAGAGGGTGAAAACTCGAAACAACCCCCGAACGGCCCCGTGGGTGGCACCAACACCTCCCACGGGACCAATGTAACTCGTAGGAACTGACCCCGCAGTCGCGGGTCTCTCGATTTGAGAATATGACAATAATTTATATATTTCTAGGGTTAGGCTTAAAAACATGGCATTAGAGGGTGAAAACTCAAAACAGGTCCCGAACGGCCCTGTGGGTGGCGCCAACACCGCCCACGGGATTTATGTAACTCGTAGGAACTGACCCCGCAGCCTCAGGGCTCCCGATTTTAGAATACGATGATAATTTGCATATTTCTAGACTTAGGTTTAAAAACATGGCGTTAGAGGGTGAAAACCCAAAATAGCCCACGAACGGCCCTATGGGTGGCACCAACACCTCCCATGGGACCAATGTCACTCGTAGGAACTGACTGCGCTGTCGCGGGACTCCCAGTCATAGAATACAACGATAATTTGCATATTTCTAGAGTTAGGCTGAAAAACATGGCATTAGAGGGTGAAAACTCGAAACAACCCCCGAACGGCCCCGTGGGTGGCACCAAAAGCTCCCTCGGGACCAGTGTAACTCGAAGGAAATGACCCCGCAGCCACGAGACTCCTGGTTTAAGAATACAATGATAATTTGCCTATTTCTAGACTTAAGCAAAACATGGCGTTAGAGGGTGAAAACTCAAAACAACCCCCGAATGGTCCCGTGGGTGGAACCAACACGTCCAACAAGACCAATGTCACTCGTACGAACTGACCGCGCTGCTGCGGGACTCCCGGTTTGAAAATATGATGATAATTTTCATATTTCTAGAGTTAGGCCAAAAAATATGGCATTAGAGGGTGAAAACTCGAAACCGGCCCCGAACGGCCCCATGGCTGGCACCAACACCTCCCCACGGGACCAATGTCACTCGTAGAAACTGACGATGTAGCTGCGGAACTTCCGATTTGAGAATACGATGGTAATTTGCATATTTTTAGACTTAGGCTTAAAAACATGGCGTTAGAGGGTGAAAACCCAAAATAGCCCCCGAACAGCCCTGTGGGTGGCACCAACACCTCCCTCGGGACCAATGTCACTCGTAGGAGCTGACTGCGCTATTGTCGGACTCCCAGTTATAGAGTACGACGATAATTTCCATATTTATAGAGTTAGGCAGAAAAGCATGGCATTAGAGGGTGAAATCTCGAAACAACCCCCCCGTGGGTGGCACCAACAGCTCCCTCGGGACCAGTGTAACTCGTAGGAACTGACCCCGTTACCATGGGACTCTCGGTTTGAGAATATAACGATAATTTGCCTATTTGTAGACTTAATCAAAACATGCCGTTTGAGGGTGAAAACTCGAAGCAACCCCCGAACGGCCCCATGGGTGGCACCAAAACCTCCCACGGGACCAATGTAACTCGTAGGAACTGACCCGCAGTCGCGGGTCTCTTGATTTGAGAATATGACGATAATTTGCATATTTCTAGACTTGGGATTAAAAAAATGGTGTTAGAGGCTGAAAACCAAAAATAGCCCGCAAACGGCCCCATGGGTGGCACCAACACCTCCCACGGGATCGATGTAACGTGACGGAACTGACCGCACAGCCGCGGGACTCTCGAATTGAGAATACGATGATAATTTTCATATTTCTAGACTTAAGCTTAAAAACATGGCGTTAGAGGGTGAAAACTCGAAAAAGCCCCCGAACGGCCCTGTGGGTGGCACCAATATCTCCCACGAGGCCAATGTCACTCGTATGAACTGATCGCACAGCTGCGGGACTCCCGGTTTGAGAATACGATGATAATTGACATATTTATAGACTTTGGCTTGAAAACAAGGCTTTAGAGGGTGAAAACCAAAAATAGCCCCCCAAATGGCCCCGTGGGTGGCACCAACACCTCCCACGAGACCAATGAAACTCGTAGGAACTGAGCCTGCAGCCACGGGACTCCCGATTTGAGAATACGAAGATAATTTGCATATTTATAGACTTACGCTTAAAAACATAGCGTTAGAGTGTGAAAACCCTAAATAGCCCCTACACGGCCGTGGGTGTCACCAACACCTCCCATGGGACCAATGAAACTAGTAGGAACTAACCGCGCAGTCGTGGGACTCCCGGTTTGAGAATACGATCATAATTTGCATATTTCTAGACTTAGGATTAAAAAGATGGTGTTAGAGGGTGAAAACTCAAAACAGCCCCCGAACGGCCCCATGGGTGGCACCAACAGCTCCCACGGGACCAATATAACTCGTAGGAATTGACCCCGCACCCGCGTCACTCCCGGTTTGAGAATACCATGATAATTTCCATATTTCTAGACTTAAGCAAAATATGGCATTAGATGGTGAAAACTCGAAACAACCCCGAACGGCCCCGTGGGTGGTTCCAACACCTCCCACGATACCAATGTAACTCATAAAACGACCCCGAACTGACCCCACAGCCGCGGGTCGCCCGGTTTGAGAATACGATGATAATTTACATATCTATAGACTTAGGCTTAAAAACATGGCGTTGGAGGGTGAAAACTCGAAACAGCGCCCGAACGGTCCCATGGGTGGCACCAACCCCTCCCGCGGGACCAATGTAACTCGTAGGAACTAATCACGTAGACGTGGGACTCCTGGTTTAAGAATACAATGATAATTTGCATATTTCTACAGTTAGGCTGGAAAACATGGGATTAGAGGGTGAAAACTCGAAACAACCCCCCAACGACCCCGTGGGTGGCCCCAACAGCTCCCTCGGGACCAATGTAACTCGTAGGAACTGACCCAGCAGCCGCGGGACTCCCGGTTTGATAATACAACGATATTTTGCCTATTTTTAGAATTAATCTTGAAAACATGGCATTAGATGGTGAAAACCCGAAACAAACCTCGAACGACCCCATTGGTGACACCAACACCTCCCACCGAACCAATGTCACTCGTGGGAACTGACCGCATAGCTATGGGACTCCCGATTTGAGAATATGATGATAATTTGCATATTTCTAGAGTTAGGCTGAAAAACATGGCATTAGAGGGTGAAAACTCGAAACAGCTCCCGAACGGCCCCGTGGGTGGCACTAACAGCTCCCTCGGGACCAATGTAACTCGTAGGAACTGACCCCGCAACCGCGGGACTCCCGGTTTGAGAATACAACGATAATTTGCCTATTTCTAGACTTAAGCTTGAAAACATGGCATTAGAGGGTGAAAACCCGAAACAACCCTCGAACGACCCCGTGGGTGACACCAACACCTCCCACGGAACCAATGTCACTCGTGGGAACTGACTGCACAGCTGCGGGACTCCCGATTTGAGAATACGATGATAATTTGCATATTTCTAGAGTTAGGCTGAAAAATAAGGCATTAGAGGGTGAAAACTCGAAACAGCCCCCGAACGGCCCTGTGGGTGGCACCAATAGCTCCCTCGGGCCTAATGTAACTCGTAGGAACTGACCCCGCAGCCGTGGGACTCCCGATTTGAGAATACGACGATAATTTGCATATTTCTAGACTTGGGCTTAAAAACATGGCGTTAGAGGCTGAAAACCCATAATAGCCCCCAAAAGGCCCCATGGGTGGCACCAACACCTCCCATCGGACCGATGTAACTTGAAGGAACTGACCCTGCAGCCACGGAACTCTCAGATTGAGAATACGATGATAATTTGCATATTTCTAGACTTAAGCATAAAAACATGGTGTTAGAGGGTGAAAACTCGAAAAAGCCCCCGAACGGCCCCGTGGGTGGTACCAATATCTCCCACGAGGCGAATGTCACTCGTAGGAACTGACCGCACAGATGCGGGACTCCCGGTTTGAGAATACGACAATGATTTATATATTTCTAGAGTTAGGCTTAAAATCATGCCATTATAGGGTGAAAACTCAAAATAGTTCCCGAAAGGCCCGGTGGGTGGCACCAACACCTCCCACGGGACCACTGTAACTCCTAGGAACTGACCCCGCAGCCTCAGGGCTCTCGATTTTAGAATACGATGATAATTTGCATATTTCTAGACTTATGCTTAAAAACATGGCGTTAGACAGTGAAAACCCGAAGCAACCTTCAAACGGACACGTGGGTTGAACCAACACCTCCCACGGGACCAATGTAACTCGTAGGAATTGACGGCGCAGCCACAGGACTCTCGGTTTGAGAATATGATGATAATTTGCATATTTCTAGAGTTAGGCTTAAAAACATGGCGTTAGAGGGTGAAAACTCGAAACATCCCTCGAATGGCCCCCGTGGGTGGCACCAATACCTCCCACGAGACCAATGTAACTCGTAGGAATAGACTCCGCAGCCACGGGACTCCCAGTTTGAGAATACAACGATAATTTGCCTATTTCTTGATTTAAGCAAAACATGGCGTTAGAGGGTGAAAACTCGAAACAACTCTCGAACGGCCCTGTGGATGGCACCAACACCTCCCACGGGACCAATGTAACTCGTAGGAACTGACCCCGCAGCCACGAGTTTCTTGATTTGAGAATATGACGATAATTTGCATATTTCTAGACTTGGGCTTAAAAACATGGTGTTAGAGGCTGAAAACCCAAAATAGCCCGCAAATGGCCCCATGGGTGGCACCAACACCTCCCATGCGACCGATGTAACTTGAAGGAACTAACCGCGCAACCGCGGGACTCTCGAATTGAGAATACGATGATAATTTGCTTATTTCTAGACTTAAGCTTAAAAACATGGCGTTAGAGGGTGAAAACTCGGAAAAGCCCCTGAAAGGCCCCGTGAGTGGCACCAATATCTCCCACGAGGCCAATGTCACTCGTAGGAACTGACCGTACAGCTGCGGGAGTCCCGGTTTGAGAATACGACAATAATTTATATATTTCTAGAGTTAGGCTTAAAAACATGGCATTAGAGGGTGAAAACTCAAAATGGGTCCCGAACGGCCCCGTGGGTGGCACGAACACCTCCCACGGGACCAATGTAACTCGCAATAACTGTCCCCGCAGCCTAAGGGCTCTCGATTTTAGAATACGATGATAATTTTCATATTTGTAGACTTGTGCTTAAAAACATGGCGTTAGACGGTGAAAACATGGCGGGACTCCCAGTTTGAGAATACGATGATAATTTTTATATTTCTAGACATAGGCCTAAAAACATGGCGTTAGAGGGTGGAAACTCGAAACAGACCCCAAACGGCCCCGTGGGTGGCACCAACACCTTCCACGGGACCAATGTAACTCGTAGGAACTGATTTTGTAGCTGCGAGTCTCCCGGTTTGAGAATACGATGATAATTGGCATATTTATAGACTTTGGCTTAAAAACATGGCGTTAGAGGGTGAAAACCCGAAACAACCCTCGACCGGCCCCATGGGTGGCACCAACACATCCCACGAAACCAATGTCACTCGTAGGAACTGACCGCATAACTGCGAGACTCTCGGTTTTAGAATACGATGATAATTTGCATGTTTCTAGAGTTAAGCTAAAAAACATGGTGTTAGAGGGTGAAAATTCAAAACAGGCCCCGAACAACCCCGTGGGTGGCACCGACACCTCCCGCGGGACCAATGTCACTCGTAGGAACTGACGACGTAGCCTCGAAACTCTCGGTTTAGGAATACATTGGTAATTTTCATATTTATAGACTTAGGCTTAAAAACATGGCGTTAGAGGGTGAAAACCCAAAATAGCCCTCGAACGGCCCCGTGGGTGGCACTAACACCTACCACGAGATCAATGTAACTCGTAGGAGCTGACCCCGTAGCCGCGGGACTCCCGGTTTGAGAATACGAAGATAATTTGTATATTTCTAGACTTAGGCTTAAAAACATGGCGTAGGAGGGTGAAAACCTGAAACAGGCCCCGAACGGCCCCGTGGGAGGCACCAACACATCCCATGGGACAAATGTAACTCGTAGGAACTGACCCAGAAGCCGCGAGTCTCCCATTTTGAGAATATGATGATAATTGGCATATTTATAGACTTTGTCTTGAAAACGTGGCTTTAGAGGGTGAAAACACAAAATAGCCCCCGAATGGCCCCGTGGGTGGCACCAACCCCTCCCGCGGGACCAATGTAACTCGTAGGAACTGACCCCGCAGCCGCGGGACTCCCGGTTTGAGAATACAACGATAATTTGCCTATTTCTAGACTTAAGCTTGAAAACATGGCATTAGAGGGTGAAAACCCGAAACAACCCTCGAACGACCCCGTGGGTGGCACCAACACCTCCCACAGAACCAATGTCACTTGTAGGAACTGATCGCATAGCTGCGGGACTCTCGATTTGAGAATACGATGATAATTTGCATATTTTTAGAGTTAGGCTTAAAAACATGGTGTTAGAGGGTGAAAACTCGAAACAGGCCCCGAACGGCCCCGTGGGTGGCACCAACACCTCCCGCGGGACCAATGTCACTCGTAGGAACTGACGACGTAGACGCGGAATTCCCATTTTGAGAATACGATGGTAATTTTCATATTTATAGACTTAGGCTTAAAAATATGGCGTTAGAGGGTGAAAACCAAAAATAGCCGTTGAACGGCCCCGTGGGTGGCACCAACACCTCCCAAGAGACCAATGTAACTCGTAGGAGCTGACCTCGTAGCCGCGGGACTCTCGGTTTGAGAATACGATGATAATTTGTATATTACTAGAATTAGGCTTAAAAACATGGCATTAGAGGGTGAAAACGTGAAACAGGCCCCGAACGGCCCCTGGGTGGCACCAACACTTCCCACAGGACCAATGTAACTCGTAGGAACGGACCCCGCAGCTGCTAGTCTCCCGGTTTGAGAATACGATGATAATTGGCATATGTATAGACTTTGGCTTGAAAACATGGCTTTAGAGGGTTAAAACCCAAAATAGCCCTCGAATGGCCCCGTGAGTGGCACCAACACCTCCCACGAGACCAATGTAACTCGTAGGAGCTGACCCTGAAGCCACGGGACTCCCGGTTTGAGAATACGATGATAATTTGCATATTTCTAGACTTAATCTTAAAAACATGGCGTTAGAGGGTGAAACCCCGAAACAACCCCCGAGCGGCCCCGTGGGTGGCAATAACTGATCCCACGGGACCAACGTCACTCATTAGAATTGATCGCGCAACCAAGGGACTCCTGGTTTGTGAATACGATGGTAATTTGCATATTTCTACACTTAGGCTTAAAACATGATGTTAGAGGGTGAAAACTCAAAACAGGCCCCGAACGGCCCCGTGGGTGGCACCAACACCTTCCACAGGACCAATGTAACTCGTAGGAACTGACCCCGCAGTCACGGGACTCCCGGTTTAAGAATATGACGATAATTTGCATATTTATTGACTTAGGCTTAAAAACATGGCGTTAGAGTGTGAAAACCCAAAATAGCCCTTACACGGCCCGTGGGTGGCACCAACACCTCCCATTGGACCAATGCAACTAGTAGGAACTGACCGCGCAGTCGCGAGACTCCCGGTTTGAGAATACAATCATAATTTGCATATTTCTAGACTTTGGCTTAAAAAGATGGTGTTAGAGGGTGAAAACTCGAAACAGCCCCCGAACGGCCCCGTGGGTGGAACCAATAGGTCCCACGGGACCAATATAACTCATAGGAACTGACCCCGCAATCGCGGGACTCCCGTTTTGAGAATATCATGATAATTTTCATATTACTAGACTTAAGCAAAATATAGCATTAGAGGGTGAAAACTCGAAACAGCACCCGAACGGTCCCGTGGGTGGCACCAACCCCTCCCGAGGGACCAATGTAACTCGTAGGAACTAATCGCGCAGTCGCGAGACTCCCGGTTTTAGAATATGACGATAATTTGCATATTACTAGACTTAGGCTTGAAAACATGGCATTAGAGGGTGAAAACCAGAAACAACCCTCGAACGACCCCGTGGGTGGCACCAACACCTCCCACGAGACCAATGTAACTCGTAGGAACTGACCCCGCAGCCACGGGACTCCCGGTTTGATAATACAATGATAATTTGCATATTTCTAGAATTAGCCTGAAAAACATTGTGTTAGAGGGTGAAAACACGAAACAGCCCTCAAACGGCCCCGTGGGTGGCACCAACACCTCCCACGGGACCAATGTCACTCGTAGGAACTGACCGCGCAACCGCGGCACTCCCGGTTTTAGAATACGATGATAATTTTCATATTTGTAGAGTTAAGCTGGAAAACAAGGCATTAGAGGTTGAAAACTCGAAACAATCCCCGAACAGCCCCGTGGGTGGCACCAACAGCTCCCTCGGGACCAACGTAACTCATAGGAACTAACCCCGCAACCGCGGGATTCCCGGTTTGAGAATAAAACGATAATTTGCCTATTTCTAGACTTAAGCTTGAAAACAAGGCATTAGAGGGTGAAAACCAGAAACAACCCTCGAACGACCCCGTGGGTGGCACCAACACCTCCCACGGAACCAATGTCACTTGTAGGAACTGATCGCATAGCTGCGGGCCTCTCGATTTGAGAATACGATGATAATTTGCATATTTTTAGAGTTCGGCTTAAAAACATGGTGTTAGAGGGTGAACACTCGAAACAGGCCCTGAACGGCCCCGTGGGTGGCACCAACACCTCCCGCAGGACCAATGTCACTCGTAGGAACTGACGACGTAGCTTCGGAACTCCCAGTTTGAGAATACGATGGTAATTTTCATATTTATAGACTTAGGCTTAAAAACATGGCGTTAGAGGGTGAAAACCAAAAATAGCCGTCGAACGGCCCCGTGGGTGGCACCAAAACCTCCCACGAGTCCAATGCAACTCGTAGGAGCTGACCTCGTAGCCGTGGGACTCTAGGTTTGAGAATACGATGATAATTTGTATATTTCTAGACTTAGACATAAAAACATGGCGTTAGAGGGTGAAAACCTGAAACAGGCCCCGAACGGCCCCGTGGATGGCACCAACACCTCCCACGGGACCAATGTAACTCGTACGAATTGACCCCGCAGTCGCTAGCCTCCCGGTTTGAGAATACGATGATAATTGGCATATTTATAGACTTTGGCTTGAAAACATGGCATTAGAGGGTGAAAACCCAAAACAGCCCCCGAATGGCCCCGTGGGTGGCACCAACGCCTCCCACGAGACCAATGTAACTCGTAGGAACTAACACTGCCGCCATGGGACTCCCGGTTTAAGAATACGATGATAATTTGTATATTTCTAGACTAAGGCTTAAAAATATGGCGTTAGAGGGTGAAATCCCGAAACAACCCCTGAACGACCCCGTGGGTGGCAATAACTGCTCCCATGGGACCAATGTCACTCATAGGAACTGATTGCACAACCGCGGGACTCCTGGTTTGTGAATACGATGAAAATTTGCATATTTCTACAATTAGGCTTAAAACATGATGTTAGAGGGTGAAAACTCAAAACAGGCCCCGAACGGCCCCGTGGGTGGCACCAACACCTTCCACGGGACCAATGTAACTCGTAGGAACTAACCCCGCAGTCACGGGACTCCCGGTTTGAGAATATGACGATAATTTTCATATTTATTGACTTAGGCTTAAAAACATGGCGTTAGAGTGTGAAAACCCAAAATAGCCCTTACACGGCCCGTGGGTGGCACCAACACCTCGCATGGAAAGAATGCAATAAGTAGGAACTGACCGCGCAGTCGGGAGACTCCCGGTTTGAGAATACAATCATAATTTGCATATTTCTAGACTTAGGCTAAAAAAGATTTTGTTAGAGGGTGAAAACTCATAACAGCCCCTGAACGGCCCCGTGGGTGGCACCAACAGCTCCCACGGGACCAATATAACTCATAGGAACTGACCCCGCAATCGCGGCACTCCCAGTTTAAGAATACCATGATAATTTGCATATTTATAGACTTAAGCAAAATGTAGCGTTAGAGGGTGAAAACTCGAAATAGCACCCGAACGGTCCCGTGGGTGGCACCAACCCCTCCCGCGGGACCAAAGTAACTCGTAGGAACTAATCGCGCAGTCGCGGGACTCCCGGTTTGAGAATACGACGATAATTTGCATATAACTAGACTTAGGCTTAAGAACATGGCGTTAGAGGGTGAAACCACAAAACAGCTTCTGAACGGTCCCGTGGGTGGCACCAACACCTCCCACGAGACCAATGTAACTCGTAGGAACTGACCCCGCAGCCACGGGACTCCCGGTTTGAGAATACGATGATAATTTGCATATTTCTAGAATTATCCTTAAAAACATTGTGTTAGAGGGTGAAAACACGAAACAACCCTCGAACGGCCCCATGGTTGGCACCAACACCTCCCACGGGACCAATTTCACTCGTAGGAACTGACCGCGCAACCGCGGAACTCCCGGTTTTAGAATACGACGATAATTTGCATATTTGTAGAGTTAGGCTGGAAAACATGGAATTAGAGGGTGAAAACTCGAAATAACCCCCTAACGGCCCCGTGGGTGGCACCAACAGCTCCCTCGGGACCAACGTAACTCTTATGAACTGACCCCGCAATCGCGGGACTCCCGGTTTGAGAATACAATGATAATTTGCCTATTTCTATACTTAAGATTGAAAACATGGCATTAGAGGGTGAAAACTAGAAACAACCCTCGAACGACCCCCTGGGTGGCATCAACACCTCCCACGGAACCAATGTCACTTGTAGGAGCTGATCGCATAGCTGCGGGACTCTCGATTTGAGAATACGATGATAATTTGCATATTTTAAGATTTAGGATTAAAAACATGGTGTTAGTGGGTGAACACTCGAAACAGGCCCCGAACGGCCCCGTGGGTGGCACCAACACCTCCCGCGGGACGAATGTCACTCGTAGGAACTGACGACGTAGCTGCGGAACTCCCAGTTTGAGAATAAGATGGTAATTTGCATATTTATAGACTTAGGCTTAAAAACATGGAGTTAGAGGTGGAAAACCAAAAATAGCCATCGAACGACCCCGTGGGTGGCACCAACACCTCCCACGAGACCAATGCAACTCGTAGGAGCTGACCCCGTAGCCGCGGGACTCTCAGTTTGAGAATACAATGATAATTTGTATATTGCTAGACTTAGGCTTAAAAACATAGCGTTAGAGGGTGAAAACCTGAAACAGGACCCGAACGGCCCCGTGGATGGCACCAACACCTCCCACGGGACCAATGTAACTAATAGGAACTGACCCCGCAGTCGCTAGTCTCCCGATTTGAGAATACAATGATAATTGGCATATTTATAGACTTTGGCTCGAAAACATGGCTTTAGAGGTTGAAACCCAAAACAGCCCCCGAATGGCCCCGTGGGTGGCACCAACGCCTCCCACGAGACCAATGTAACTCGTAGGAATTGACACTGCAGCCACGGGACTCCCGATTTGAGAATACGATGATAATTTGCATATTTCTAGACTAAGGCTTAAAAATATGGCGTTAGAGGGTGAAACCCCGAAACAACCCCCGAACGACCCCGTGGGTGGCAATAACTGCTCCCACGGGACCAATGTCACTCATAGGAACTGATCGCGCAACCGCGGGACTCCTGGTTTGTGAATACGATGATAATTTGCATATTTCTACAATTAGGCTTAAAACATGATGTTAGAGGGTGAAAACTCAAAACAGACCCCGAACGGCCTCGTGGGTGGCACCAACACCTTCCACGGGACCAATGTAACTCGTAGGAACTGACCCCGCAATCACGGGAATCCTGGTTTGAGAATATGATGATAATTTGCATATTTATTGACTTAGGCTTAAAAACATGGCGTTAGAGTGTGAAAACCAAAAATAGCCCTTACACGGCCCGTGGGTGGCACCAACACCTCCCATGGGACCAATGCAACTAGTAGGAACTGACCGCGCTGTCGCGAGACTCCCAGTTTGAGAATACAATCATAATTTGCATATTTCTAGACTTAGGCTCAAAAAGATGGTGTTAGAAGGTGAAAACTCGTAACAGCCCCCGAACGGCCCCATGGGTGAAACCAACAGCTCCCACGGGACCAATATAACTCATAGGAACTGACCCCGCAATCGCGTCACTCCCGGTTTGAGAATACCATGATAATTTGCATCTTTATAGACTTAAGTGAAATATAGCATTAGAGGGTGAAAACTCGAAACAACACCAGAACGGTCCCGTGGGTGGCACCAACCCCTCCCGCGGGACCAATGTAACTCGTAGGAACCAATCGCCCAGTCGCAGGACTCTCGGTTTGAGAATATGATGATAATTTGCATATTACTAAACTTAGGCTTAAGAACATGGCGTTAGAGGGTGAAAACCCAAAACAACTTCCGAACGGTCCCGTAGGTGGCACCAACACCTCCCACGAGACCAATGTAACTCGTAGGAACTGACCCCGCAGCCACGGGACTCCCGGTTTGAGAATACGATGATAATTTGCATATTTCTAGACTTAATCTTAAAAACATGGCGTTAGAGGGTGAAAACACGAAACAGCCCTCGAACGGCCCCGTGGGTGGCACCAACACCTCCCACGGGACCAATGTCACTCGTAGGAACTGACCGCTCAACTGCGGCACTCCCGGTTTTAGAATACAACAATAATTTGCATATTTGTAGAGTTAGGCTAGAAAACATGGCATTAGAGGGTGAAAACCTGAAACAACCCTCGAACGACCCCGTGGGTGGCACCAACACCTCCCACGGAACCAATGTCACTTATAGGAACTGATCGCATAGCTGCGGGACTCTCGATTTGAGAATACTATGATAATTTCCATATTTTTAGAGTTAGGCTTAAAAACATGGTGTTAGAGGGTGAACACGAGAACCAGGCCCCGAACGGCCCCGTGGATGGCACCAACACCTCTTGCAGGACCAATGTCACTCGTAGGAACAGACGACGTAGCTGCGGAACTCCCAGTTTGAGACTACGATGGTAATTTGCATATTTATAGACTTAGGCTTAAAAACATGGTGTTAGAGGGTGAAAACCAAAAATAGCCATCGAATGGCCCCGTGGGTGGCACCAACACCTCCCACGAGAGCAATGCAACTCGTAGGAGCTGACCCCGTTGTCGCCGGACTCTCGGTTTGAGAATACGAAGATAATTTGTATATTTCTAGACTTAGGCTTAAAAACATGGCGTTAGTGGGTGAAAACCTGAAACAGGCCCCGAACGGCCCCGTGGGTGGCACCAACACCTCCCACGAGACCATTGTAACTCGTACGAACTGACCCCTTAGTCGCTAGTCTCCCGGTTTGAGAATACGATGATAATTGGCATATATATAGACTTTGGCTTGAAAACATGGCTTTAGAGGGTGAAAACCCCAAACAGCCCCCGAATGGCCCCGTGGGTGGCACCAACGCCTCTCACGAGACCAATGTAACTCGTAGGAACTGACACTGCAGCCACGGGACTCCCGGTTTGAGAATACGATGATAATTTGCATATTTCTAGACTAAGGCTTAAAAATATGGCGTTAGAGGGTGAAACCCCAAAACAACCCCCGAACGACCCTGTGGGTGGCAATAACTACTCCCACGGGACTAATGTCACTCATAGGAACTGATTGCGCAACCGCGGGACTCCTAGTTTGTGAATACGATGATAATTTGCATATTTCTACAATTAGGCTTAAAACATGATGTTAGAGGGTGAAAACTCAAAACAGGCCCCGAACGGCCCCGCGGGTGGCACTAACACCTTCCACGGGACAAATGTAACTCGTAGGAACTGACCCCGCAGTCACGGGACTCCCGGTTTAAGAATAAGATGATAATTTTCATATTTATTGACTTAGGCTTAAAAATATGGCGTTAGAGTGTGAAAACCCAAAATAGCCCTTACACGGCCTATGGGTGGCACCAACACCTCCCATGGGACCAATGTAACTCGTAGCAAACTGACCGCGCAGTCGCGAGACTCCTGGTTTGAGAATACAATCATAATTTGCATATTTCTAGACTTAGGCTTAAAAAGATGGTGTTAGAGGGTGAAAACTCGAAACAGCCCCCGAACGGCCCCGTGGGTGGCACCAACAACTCCCACGGGACCAATATAACTCATAGGAACTGACCCCGCAGTTGCAGCACTCCCGTTTTGAGAATACCATGATAATTTGCATATTTCTAGACTTATGAAAAATATAGCGTTATAGGGTGAAAACTCGAAACAGCACCCGAACGGTCCCGTGGGTGGCACCAACCCCTCCCACGGGACCAATGTAACTCGTAGGAACTAATCGCGCAGTCGCGGGACTCTCGATTTGAGAATATGATGCTAATTTGCATATTACTAGACTTAGGCTTAAGAACTTGGCGTTAGAGGGTGAAAACCCAAAACAGCTTCCGAACGGTCCCGTGGGTGGCACAAACACCTCCCACGAGACCAATGTAACTCGTAGGAACTGACCCCGCAGCCACGGGACTCCCGGTTTGAGAATACGATGATAATTTGCATATTTCTAGAATTAGCATTAAAAACATTCTGTTAGAGGGTGAAAACACGAAACATCCCTCGAACGGCCCCGTGGGTGGCACCAGCACCTCCCACGGGACCAACGTCACTAGTAGGAACTGACCGCCAACCGCGGCACTCCCGGTTTTAGAATACGATGATAATTTGCATATTTCTAGAGTTAGCCTTAAAAACGTGGCATTAGAGGGTGAAAACTAGAAACAGCCCCCGAACGGCCCCGTGGCTAGCACCAACACCTTCTGCGGGACCAATGTCACTCGTAGGAACTGGCGATGCAGCGGCAGAACTCCCGATTTGAAAATACGACGGTAATTTGCATATTTCTAAACTTAGGCTTAAAAACATGGCGTTGGAGGGTGAAAACTCGAAACAGCCCCCGAATGGCCCCGTGGGTGGCACCAACTCCTCTTACGAGACCAATGTAATTCGTAGGAACAGACCCCGCAGCCGCGAGTCTTCCGGTTTGAGAATACGATGATAATTTGAATATTTATAAACTTAGGCTTAAAAACATGGCGTTAGAGGGTGAAAACTCGAAACAGCCCTCGAACGGCTCTGTGGGTGGCACCAACACCTCCCACGAGACCAATGTAACTCGAAGTAACTGACACTGCAGCCACGGGACTCCCGGTTTGAGAATACGATGATAATTTGCATATTTCTAGACTAAGGCTTAAAAATATGGAGTTAGAGGGTGAAACCCCGAAACAACCCCTGAACGACCCCGTGGGTGGCAATAACTGCTCCCACGGGACCAATGTCACTCATAGGAACTGATCGCACAACCGCGGGACTCCTGGTTTGTGAATACGATGAAAATTTGGATATTTCTACAATTAGGCTTAAAACATGATGTTAGAGGGTGAAAACTCAAAACAGGCCCCGAACGGCCCCGTGGGTGGCACCAACACCTTCCACGGGACCAATGTAACTCGTAGGAACTGACCCTGCAGTCACGGGACTCCCGGTTTGAGAATATGACGATAATTTGCATATTTATTGACTTAGGCTTAAAAACATGGGGTTGGAGTGTGAAAACCCAAAATAGCCCTTACACGGCCCGTGGGTGGCACCAACACCTCCCATGGGACTAATGCAACTAGTAGGAACTGACCGCGCAGTCAGGAGACTCCCGGTTTCAGAATACAATCATAATTTGCATATTTCTAGACTTAGGCTAAAAAAGATGTTGTTAGAGGGTGAAAACTCATAACAGCCCCTGAACGGCCCCGTGGGTGGCACCAACAGCTCCCACGGGACCAATATAACTCATAGAAACTGACCCCGCAATCGCGGCACTCCCGATTTAAGAATACCATGATAATTTGCATATTTATAGACTTAAGCAAAATGTAGCGTTAGAGGTTGAAAACTCAAAATAGCACCCGAACGGTCCCGTGGGTGGCACCAACCCCTCCCGCGGGACCAAAGTAACTCGTAGGAACTAATCGCGCAGTCGCGGGACTCCCGGTTTGAGAATACGATGATAATTTGCCAATAACTAGACTTAGGCTTAAGATCATGGCGTTAGAGGGTGAAAACCCAAAACAGCTTCCGAACGGTCCCGTGGGTGGCACCAACACCTCCCACGAAACCAATGTAACTCGTAGGAACTGACCCCGCAGCCACAGGACTCCCGGTTTGAGAATACGATGATAATTTGCATATTTCTAGAATTAGCATTAAAAACATTCTGTTAGAGGGTGAAAACACGAAACATCCCTCGAACGGCCCCGTGGGTGGCACCAGCACCTCCCACGGGACCAACGTCACTAGTAGGAACTGACCGCCAACCGCGGCACTCCCGGTTTTAGAATACGATGATAATTTGCATATTTCTAGAGTTAGCCTTAAAAACGTGGCATTAGAGGGTGAAAACTAGAAACAGCCCCCGAACGGCCCCGTGGCTAGCACCAACACCTTCTGCGGGACCAATGTCACTCGTAGGAACTGGCGATGCAGCGGCAGAACTCCCGATTTGAAAATACGACGGTAATTTGCATATTTCTAGACTTAGGCTTAAAAACATGGCGTTGGAGGGTGAAAACTCGAAACAGCCCCCGAATGGCCCCGTGGGTGGCACCAACTCCTCTTACGAGACCAATGTAATTCGTAGGAACAGACCCCGCAGCCGCGAGTCTTCCGGTTTGAGAATACGATGATAATTTGAATATTTATAAACTTAGGCTTAAAAACATGGCGTTAGAGGGTGAAAACTCGAAACAGCCCTCGAACGGCTCTGTGGGTGGCACCAACACCTCCCACGAGACCAATGTAACTCGTAGGAACTTACACTGCAGCCACGGGACTCCCGGTTTGAGAATACGATGATAATTTGCATATTTCTAGACTAAGGCTTAAAAATATGGAGTTAGAGGGTGAAACCCCGAAACAACCCCTGAACGACCCCGTGGGTGGCAATAACTGCTCCCACGGGACCAATGTCACTCATAGGAACTGATCGCACAACCGCGGGACTCCTGGTTTGTGAATACGATGAAAATTTGGATATTTCTACAATTAGGCTTAAAACATGATGTTAGAGGGTGAAAACTCAAAACAGGCCCCAAACGGCCCCGTGGGTGGCACCAACACCTTCCACGGGACCAATGTAACTCGTAGGAACTGACCCCGCAGTCACGGGACTCCCGGTTTGAGAATATGACGATAATTTGCATATTTATTGACTTAGGCTTAAAAACATGGGGTTGGAGTGTGAAAACCCAAAATAGCCCTTACACGGCCCGTGGGTGGCACCAACACCTCCCATGGGACTAATGCAACTAGTAGGAACTGACCGCGCAGTCGGGAGACTCCCGGTTTCAGAATACAATCATAATTTGCATATTTCTAGACTTAGGCTAAAAAAGATGTTGTTAGAGGGTGAAAACTCATAACAGCCCCTGAACGGCCCCGTGGGTGGCACCAACAGCTCCCACGGGACCAATATAACTCATAGGAACTGACCCCGCAATCGCGGCACTCCCGATTTAAGAATACCATGATAATTTGCATATTTATAGACTTAAGCAAAATGTAGCGTTAGAGGGTGAAAACTCAAAATAGCACCCGAACGGTCCCGTGGGTGGCACCAACCCCTCCCGCGGGACCAAAGTAACTCGTAGGAACTAATCGCGCAGTCGCGAGACTCCCGGTTTGAGAATACGATGATAATTTGCATATTTCTAGAATTATCCTTAAAAACATTGTGTTAGAGGGTGAAAACACGAAACAGCCCTCGAACGGCTCCGTGGGTGGTACCAACACCTCCCACGGGACCAATGTCACTCATAGGAACTGACCGTGCAACCGCGACACTCCCGATTTTAGAATACGACGATAATTTTTGTATTTGTAGAGTTAGGATGGAAAACATGGAATTAGAGGGTGAAAACTCGAAATAACCCCCGAACGGCCCCGTGGGTGGCACCAACAGCTCCCTCGGGATCAACGTAACTCGTAGGAACTGACCCCGCAACCGCGGGATTCCCGGTTTGAGAATACAACGATAATTTGCCTATTTCTATACTTAAGCTTGAAAACATGGCATTAGAGGGTGAAAACCAGAAACAACCCTCGAACGACCCCCTGGGTGGCACCAACACCTCCCACGGAACCAATGTCACTTGTAGGAGCTGATCGCATAGCTGCGGGACTCTCGATTTGAGAATACGATGATAATTTGCATATTTTAAGATTTAGGATTAAAAACATGGTGTTAGTGGGTGAACACTCGAAACAGGCCCCGAACGGCCCCGTGGGTGGCACCAACACCTCCCGCGAGACGAATGTCACTCGTAGGAACTGACGACGTAGCTGCGGAACTCCCAGTTTGAGAATATGATGGTAATTTGCATATTTATAGGCTTAAGCTTAAAAACATGGAGTTAGAGGTGGAAAACCAAAAATAGCCGTCGAACGGCCCCGTGGATGGCACCAACACCTTCCACGAGACCAATGCAACTCGTAGGGGCTGACCCCGTAGCCGCGGGACTCTCGATTTGAGAATACGATGATAATTTGTATATTGCTAGACTTAGGCTTAAAAACATGGCGTTAGAGGGTGAAAACCTGAAACAGGACCCGAACGGCCCCGTGGATGGCACCAACACCTCCCACGGGACCAATGTAACTCATAGGAACTGACCCCGCAGTTGCTAGTCTCCCGGTTTGAGAATACCGTGATAATTGGCATATTTATAGACTTTGGCTTGAAAACATGACTTTAGAGGGTGAAAACCCAAAACAGCCCCCGAATGGCCCCGTGGGTGGCACCAACGCCTCCCACGAGACCAATATAACTCGTAGGAACTGACACTGCAGCCACGGGACTCCCGGTTTGAGAATACGATGATAATTTGCATATTTCTAGACTAAGGCTTAAAAATATGGCGTTAGATGGTGAAACCCCGAAACAACCCCCGAACGACCCCGTGGGTGGCAATAACTGCTCCCACGGGACCAATGTCACTCATAGGAACTGATCGCGCAACCGCGGGACTCCTGGTTTGTGAATACGATGGTAATTTGCATATTTCTACAATTAGGCTTAAAACATGATGTTAGAGGGTGAAAACTCAAAACAGACCCCGAACGGCCTCGTGGGTGGCACCAACACCTTCCACGGGACCAATGTAACTCGTAGGAACTGACCCCGCACTCACGGGACTCCCGGTTTGAGAATATGATGATAATTTGCATATTTATTGACTTAGGCTTAAAAACATGGCGTTAGAGTGTGAAAACCCAAAATAGCCCTTACACGGCCCGTGGGTGGCACCAACACCTCCCATGGGACCAATGCAACTAGTAGGAACTGACCGCGCAGTCGCGAGACTCCCGGTTTGAGAATACAATCATAATTTGCATATTTCTAGACTTGGGCTAAAAAAGATGGTGTTAGAGGGTGAAAACTCGTAACAGCACCCGAACGGCCCCGTGGGTGGAACCAACAGCTCCCAGGGGACCAATATAACTCATAGGAACTAACCCCGCAATCACGGCACTCCCGTTTTGAGAATATCATGATAATTTTCATATTTATAGACTTAAGATAAATATAGCGTTAGAGGGTGAAAACTCGAAACAGCACCCGAACGGTCCCGTGGGTGGCACCAACCCCTCCCGCGGGACCAATGTAACTCGTAGGAACCAATCGCGCAGTCGCGGGACTCTCGGTTTGAGAATATGATGATAATTTGCATATTACTAGACTTAGGCTTAAGAACATGGCGTTAGAGGGTGAAACCCCAAAACAACTTCCCAACGGTCCCGTGGGTGGCACCAACACCTCCCACGAGACCAATGTAACTCGTAGGAACTCACCCCGCAGCCACGGGACTCCCGGTTTGAGAATACGATGATAATTTGCATATTTCTAGAATTAGCCTTAAAAACATTGTGTTAGAGGGTGAAAACACGAAACAACCCTCGAACGGCCCCGTGGGTGGCACCAACACCTCCCACGGGACCAATGTCACTCGTAGGAACTGATCGCGCAACCGCGGCACTCCCGGTTTTAGAATACAATGATAATTTGCATATTTGTAGAGTTCGGCTAGAAAACATGGCATTAGAGGGTGAAAACTCGAAACAACCCCCGAACGGCCCAATGGGTGGCACCAACAGCTCCCTCGGGACCAACTTAACTCGTAGGACATGACCCCGCAGCCGCGGGACTCCCAGTTTGAGAATACAACGATAATTTTCCTATTTCTAGACTTAATCTTGAAAACATGGCATTAGAGGGTGAAAACCCGAAACAACCCTCGAACGACCCCGTGGGTGGCAGCAACACCTCCCACGGAACCAATGTCACTTGTAGGAACTGATCGTATAGCTGCGGGACTCTCGATTTGAGAATACGATGATAATTTACTTATTTTTAGAGTTAGGCTTAAAAACATGGTGTTAGAGGGTGAAAACGAGAACCAGGCCCCGAACGGCCCCGTGGGTGGCACCAACACCTCCCGCAGGACCAATGTCACTCGTAGGAACAGACGACGTAGCTGCGGAACTCCGAGTTTGAGTCTACGATGGTAATTTGCATATTTATAGACTTAGGCTTAAAAACATGGTGTTAGAGGGTGAAAACCAAAAATAGCCATCGAACGGCCTCGTGGGTGGCACCAACACCTCCCACGAGACCAATGCAACTCGTAGGAGCTGACCCCGTAGCCGCCAGACTCTAGGTTTGAGAATACGATGATAATTTGTATATTTCTATACTTAGGCTCAAAAACATGGCGTTAGAGGGTGAAAACCTGAAACAGGCCTCGAACGGCCCCGTGGGTGGCACCAACACCTCCCACGGGACCATTGTAACTCGTAGGAACTGACCCCGCAGTCGCTAGTCTCCCGGTTTGATAATACGATGATGATTGGCATATTTATAGACTTTGGCTTGAAAACATGGCTTTCGAGGGTGAAAACCCCAAACAACCCCCAAATGGCCCCGTGGGTGGCACCAACGCCTCCCACGAGACCAATGTAACTCGTAGGAACTGACACTGCAGCTACGGGACTCCCGATTTGAGAATATGATGATAATTTGCATATTTTTAGACTGAGGCTTAAAAATATGTCGTTAGATGGTGAAACCTCGAAACAACCCCCGAACGACCCTGTGGGTGGCAATAACTACTCCCACGGGACCAATGTCACTCATAGGAACTGATTGTGCAACCGCAGGACTCCTAGTTTGTGAATACGATGATAATTTGCATATTTCTGCAATTAGGCTTAAAACATGATGTTAGAGGGTCAAAACTCAAAACAGGCCCCGAACGGCCCCGTGGGTGGCACCAACACCTTCCACGGGACCAATGTAACTCGTAGGAACTGACACCGCAGTCACGGGACTCCCGATTTAAGAATAAGATGATAATTTTCATATTTATTGACTTAGGCTTAAAAACATGGCGTTAGAGTGTGAAAACCCAAAATAGCCCTTACACGGCCTATGGGTGGCACCAACACCTCCCATGGGACCAATGTAACTCGTAGCAAACTGACCGCGCAGTCGCGAGACTCCTGGTTTGAGAATACAATCATAATTTGCATATTTCTAGACTTAGGCTTAAAAAGATGGTGTTAGAGGGTGAAAACTCGAAATAGCCCCCGAACGGCCCCGTGGGTGGCACCAACAGCTCCCACGGGACCAATATAACTCATAGGAACTGACCCCGCAGTTGCAGCCCTCCCGTTTTGAGAATACCATGATAATTTTCATATTTCTAGACTTAAGAAAAATATAGCATTATAGGGTGAAAACTCGAAACAGCACCCGAACGGTCCCGTGGGTGGCACCAACCCCTCCCGCGGGACCAATGTAACTCGTAGGAACTGACCGCGCAGCTGCGGGACTCTCGGTTTGAGAATACGATGATAATTTGTATATTTCTAGACTTAGGCTTAAAAATATGGCGTTAGAGGGTGAAAACCCGAAATAGACCCCGAATGGCCCCGTGGGTGGCACCAAGACCTCCCACGAGACCAATGTAACTCGTAGGAACTGACCCCGCAGCCATGGGACTCCCAGTCTGAGAATACGATGATAATTTACATATTTCTAGACTTAGGCTTAAAAACAAGGCGTTAGAGGGAGAAAACCCAAAATAGCACCCGAACGGCCCTGTGGGTGGCACCAACACCTCCTGGGGGACAAATGTCACTCGTACGAACTGACCGCGCTGCCGCGGGACTCCCGGTTTGAAAATCCAAGGATAATTAGCATATTTCTAGAGTTAGGCTGAAACACATGGCATTAGAGGGTGAAAACTCGAAACAACCCCCGAACGGCCCCATGGGTGGCACCAACATCTCCCTCGGGACCAATGTATCTCGTAGGAACTGACCCCGCAGCCACGGGACTCCCAGTTTGAGAATACATAGATAATTTGCCTATTTCTAGACTTTAACAAAACATGGCGTTGGAGGGTAAAAATCTGAAACAACCCCCGAATGGCCCCATGGGTGGCACCACCACGTTCAATGAGGCCAATGTCACTCGTAGGAACTGACCGTGCATCTGCGGGACTCCCAGTTTGAAAATGCGATGATAATTTTCATATTTCTAGAGTTAGGCTTAAAAATATGGCATTAGAGGGTGAAAACTCGAAACCGGCCCCGAACGGCCCCATGGGTGACACCAACCCCTCCCACGGAACCAATGTCACTCGTAGGTACTGATGACGTAGCTGCAGAACTCCCGATTTGAGAATACGATGGTAATTTGCATATTTTTAGACTTAGTCTTAAAAACATGGCGTTAGAGTGAGAAAACTCGAAATAGCCCTCGAACGGCCCCGTGGGTGGCACCAACACCTCCCATGAGACCAACGTAACTCGTAGTAACTGACACCACAACCGCGGGACTCCTAGTTTGAGAATACGATGATAATTTGTATATTTCTTGGTCTTAAAAACATGGCGTTAGAGGACGAACACCCGAAACAGGCCCCGAACGGCCCCGTGGGTGGCACCAACACCTCCCACGGGACCAATGTAACTCGTAGGAACTAATTTTGCTGCTGCGAGTCTCTCGGTTTGAGAATACCATAATAATTGGCATAGTTATAGACTTTGGCTTAAAAACATGGCGTTAGAGAGTGAAATCCCAAAATATCCCCCGAATGGCCCCGTGGGTGGCACCAATACCTCCCACGAGACCAATGTAACTCATAGGAATTGACCCTGCAGCCACGAGACTCCTAGTTTGAGAATACGATGATAATTTGTATATTTCTAGACTTAAGGTTGAAAACATGGCATTAGAGGGTGAAAAACCGAAACAACCCTCGAACGGCCCCATGGGTGGCACCAACACCTCCCACGGAACCAATGTCACTCGTAGGAACTGACCGCATAGCTGCGGGACTCTCGATTTGAGAATACGATGATAATTTGCATATGTCTAGAGTTAGTCTTAAAAATATGGTGTTAGAGGGTGAAAACTCAAAACAGGCCCTGAACGGCCCCGTGTGTTGCACCAACACCTCCCGCGGGCTCAATGTCACTCGTAGGAACTGACGACGTAGCCGCAAAACTCCCGGTTTGAGAATATGATGATAATTTGCGTATTTATAGACTTTGGCTTGAAAACATGGCTTTAGAGGGTGAAATCCCACAATAGTCCCCGAATGGCCCCGTGGGTGGCACCAACACCTCCCACGAGACCAATGTAACTCGTAGGAACTGACCATGCAGCCACGGGACTCCCGGTTTGAGAATACGATGATGATTTGCATATTTTTAGACTTAGTCTTAAAAACATGGCGTTAGAGGGTGAAAACTCGAAACAGCCCCCGAACGGCCCCGCGGGTGGCAATAACACCTCCCACAGAACCAATGTCACTCGTTGGAACTGACCGCATAGCTGCGGGACTACCGATTTGAGAATACGATGATAATTTGCATATTTCTACACTTAGGCTTAAAAACATGGTGTTAGAGGGTGAAAACTCGAAACAGGCCCCGAAAAGCCCCGTGGGTGGCACCAACACCTCCTGCTGGACCAATGTCACTCGTAGGAACTGACGACGTAGTCGCGGGACTCCCGATTTGAGAATACGACGATAATTTGCATATTTCTAGACTTAGGCTTAAAAACATGGCGTTAGAGTGTGAAAACCCGAAATAGCCCACAAACGGCCATGTGGGTGGCACCAACACCTCCCATGAGACCAATGCAACTAGTAGGAACTGACCGCGCAGTCGCGGGACTCCCGATTTGAGAATACGATCATAATTTGCATATTTATAGACTTAGGCTTAAAAAGATGATGTTAGAGGGTGAAAACTCGAAACAACCCCCGAACGGCCCCGTGGGTGGCACCAACAACTCCCACGGGACCAATATAACTCTTAGGAACTGACCCCGCACCCGAGGCCCTACCGATTTGATAATACGACGATAATTTGCATATTTCTAGAGTTAGGGTTAAAAACATGGCATTAGAGGATGAAACCTAGAAATAGCCCCCAAACGGCCCCATGGCAGGCACCAACACCTCCTACGGGAATAATGTCACTCGTAGGAACTGGCGACGCAGCCGCAGAACTCCCGATTTGAGAATACGATGGTAATTTGCATATTTCCAGACTGAGGCTTAAAAACATGGCGTTAGAGGGTGAAAACCCAAAATATCCCCCGAACGGCCCCGTGGGTGGCACCAACACCTCCCACAGGACCAATGTAACTCGTAGGAACTGACACCCCTGCGGCGGAACTCCCGGTTTGAGAATATGACAATAATTTGCATATTTCTAGACTTGGGCTTAAAAACATAGCGGTAGAGGGTGAAAACCCTAAACATCCCCCGAACGGCCCCGTGGGTGGCACCAACACCTCCCACGGGACCATTGTAACTCGTAGGAACTGACACCGCAGCCGCGGGACTCCGAGTTTGAGAATACGATGATAATTTGTATATTTCTAGACTTAGGCTTCAAAACAAGGCGTTAGAGGGTGAAAACTTGAAATAGCACCCGAACGACACCGTGGGTGGCATCAACACCTCCCACGATATCAATGTAACTCGAAGGAACTGACTCCGCAGCCGCGGGACTCTCAGTTTGAGAATACAACAATAATTTGAATATTTCTGGACATAGGTTTAAAAACATGGGGTTAGAGGGTGAAAACCCTAAACAGCCCCCGAACGGCCCTGTGGGTGGCACCAATACCTCCCACGTGACCATGTAACTTGTAGGAACTCACCGCGCAGCCGCGGGACTACCGGTTTGAGAATACGATGATAATTTGCATATTTCTAGACCTAGGCTTAAAAACATGGCGTTAGAGGTTGAAAACCCGAAACAGCCCCCGAACGATCCCGTGGGTGGCACCAACACCTCCCACAGGACCAGTGTAACTCGTAGAAACTGACACCCCTGCCGCGGGACTCCCGGTTTAATAATACGATGATAATTTGCATAGTTCTAGACTTAGTCTTAAAAACATAGCGTTAGAGAGTGAAAACCCGAAACAGCCCCCGAACGGCCCCGTGGGTGGCACCAACACCTCCCACTGGACCAATGTTACTCGTAGGAACTCACATCGCTGCCGCGGGACCCCCGGTTTGAGAATAAACCGATAATTTGTATAATTCTAGACATAGGCTTAAAAACATAGCGTTAGTGGGTAAAAACCCGAAACAGCCCCCGAACGGCCCCGTGGGTGGCACCAACACCTCCCATTGGACCAATGTAACTCATAGCAACTTACACCGCAGCCACGGGACTCCCAGTTTGAGAATGCGACGATAATTTGCATATTTCTGGACTTAGGCTTAAAAACATAGCGTTAGAGGGTGAAAACCCAAAACAGCTCCCGAACGGTCCCATGGGTGACACCAACACCTCCCATGGGACCAATGTAACTCATAGGAACTGATCGCATAGCCGCGGGACTCCCGGTTTGAAAATACGACGATAATTTTCATATTTATAGACTTATGCTTAAAAACATGGCGTTAGAGGGTGAAAACTCGAAACAGCCCCCGAACGGCCCCGTGGGTGGCACCAACACCTCCCACATGACCAATGTAACTCGTGGTAACTGACACCCCAGCCGCGGGACTCCCGGTTTGAGATTACGATGATAATTTTCATATTTCTAGACTATCTTAAAAACATAGCGTTTTAGGGTGAAAACTCGAAACAGCCCTCGAACGGCCCCGTGGGTGGTACCAACACCTCCCACAGGACCAATGTAACTCGTAGGAACTGACACCGCTATCGCGGGACTCCCAGTTTGAGAATATGACAATAATTTGCATATTTCTAGACTTAGGCTTAAAAATATAGCATTAGAGGGTGAATACCCGAAACATCCCCCGAACGACCCCGTGGGTGGCACCAACACCTCCCACAGGACCAATGTAACTCGTAGAAATTGACACCGTAGCCTCGGGACTCCCAGTTTGAGAATACGATGATAATTTGCATATTTCTAGACTTAGGCTTAAAAACATGGCTTTAGAGGGTGAAATCTCGAAACAGCCCCCGAACGTCCCCGTAGGTGGCACCAACACCTCCCACGGGACCAACCTAACTCGTAGGAACTGACCCCACAGCCGCGGGACTCCCGATTTTAGAATACGATGATAATTTATATATTTCTAGACTTTGGCCTAAAAACATGGCGTTAGAGGGTGAAAACTCAAAACATCCCCCACACGGCCCGTTGGTGGCACCAACACCTCCCATGGGACCAATGTAACTCGTACGAACTGACCGCGCAGTCGCGGGACTCCCAGTCTGAGAATATAATGATAATTTTCATATTTCTAGGCAGAGGCTTAAAAACATGGTGTTAGAGAGTTAAAGCTCGAAACATCCCCCGAATGGCCCCATGGGTGGCACCAACAGCTCCCACGGGACCAATATAATTCGTAGGAACTGAACCCGTACCCGCGGGACACTCGGTTTGAGATTATGATGATAATTTGCATATTTCTAGACTTAAAAAAAAACATGGCGTTAGAGGGTGAAAACCCAAAACATCCCCCGAACGGCCCTGTGGGTCGCACCAACCCCTCCCACGGTACCAATGTAACTCATAAGAGCTGACCCCGCAGTCGCGGGTCTCCCGGTTTGAGAATACGACGATGATTTACATATTTATAGACTTAGGCTTAAAAACATGGCGTTAGAGGGTGAAAACTCGAAACAACCCCCGAACAGTCATGGAGTGGCACTAACACCTCCCACGGGACCAATGTCACTCGTAGGAACTCACCGCGCAGCCGCGGGACTCCCAATTTGAGAATATGACGATAATTTGCATATTTCTACACTTACGCTTAAAAACATGGAATTAGAGGGTGAAAACTCGATACAACCCCCGAACGGCCCCGTGGTTGGCACCAACACCTCCCACGGGACCAATGTCACTCGTAGGAACTGACCACGCAGCCGCGGAACTCCCGATTTGAGAATACGATGGTAATTTGCATATTTTTGGACTTTGGCTTAAAAACAGGGCGGTAGAGGGTGAAAATCCAAAACAGCCCCTGAATGGACCCATGGGTGGCTCCAACACCTCCTATGAGAGTAATGTAACTCGTAGGAACTGACCGCGCCGCTGCGGGACTCCCGATTTGAGAATACGATGATAATTTGTATATTTCTGCACTTAGGCTTTAAAAAATGGCATTAGAGGGTGAAAATCTGACACAGGCCCCGAATATCCCTGTGGGTTGCACCAACACCTCCCATGGGACCAATTTAACACGTAGGAACTCACCCCCTAGCCGCGGGACTCCTGGCTTGAGAATACGATGATAATTTGCATATTTTTACACTTAGGCTTAAAAACATGGCGTTAGAGGGTGAAAACTCGAAACAGCCCCCGAACGGCCCCATGGGTGACACCACCACCTCCCATGGGACCAATGTAACTCATAGGAACTGATCGCATAGCCGCGGGACTCCCGGTTTGAAAATACGACGATAATTTGCATATTTCTAGACTTATGCTTAAAAACAGGGCGGTAGAGGGTGAAAATCCGAAATAGCCCCCGAACGGCCCCGTGGGTGGCACCAACACCTCCCATGAGACCAGTGTAACTCGTAGGAACTGACCGCGCTGCTGCGGGACTCCCGATTTGAGAATACGACGATAATTTGCATATTTCTGTACTTAGGCTTAAAAACATGGCATTAGAGGGTGAAAATCCGACACAGGCCCCGAACAGCCCTATGGGTGGCACCAACACCTCCCATGGGACCAATTTAATTTGTAGGAACTCACCCCCTAGCCGCGGGACTCCTGGCTTGAGAATACGATGATAATTTTCATATTTTAATACTTAGGCTTAAAAACATGGCGTTAGAGGGTGAAAACTCGAAACAGCCCCCGAACGTTCCCATGGGTGGCACCAACACCTCCCACAGAACCAATGTAACTCGTAGGAACTAACCCTATAGCCGCGAGTCTTCCTTTTTGAGAATACGACGATAATTGTCATATTTATAGACTTAGACTTAAAAACATGGCGTTAGAGGGTGAAAACCTGAAATAGCACCCGAACGACCTCGTGGGTGGCATCAACACCTCCCACGATATCAATGTAACTTGAAGGAACTGACCCCGCAGCCTCGGGACTCCCAGTTTGAGAATACAACAATAATTTGCATATTTCTGCACATAGGCTTAAAAACATGGCGTTAGAGGATGAAAACCCTAAACAGCCCCCGAACGGCCCCGTGGGTGACACCAATACCTCCCACGTGAGCATGTAACTTGTAGGAACTGACCGCACAACCGGGGGACTCCCAGTTTTAGAATACGATGATAATTGCATATTTCTAGACTTAGGCTTAAAAACATGGCGTAGAGGGTGAAAACCCGAAACAGCATCCAAACGGACCCATGCGTGGCACAACACCTCCCACGGGACCAATGTAACTCGTAAGAACTGACCCCGCAGCCTCGGGGCTCTCGGTTTTAGAATACGATGATAATTTTCATATTTCTAGACTTGGGGTTAAAAACATGGCGTTAGACGGTGAAAACTCGAAGCAGCCCCCAAATGGCCCCGTGGGTGGAACCAACACCTCCCACAGCACCAATATAACTCATAGGAACTGATCGCATAGCCGCGGGACTCCCGGTTTGAAAATACGATGATAATTTGCATATTTCTAGACTTATGCTTAAAAACATGCCCTTTGAGGGTGAAATCCCGAAACAGCCCCCGAACGGCCCGGTTTGTGTCACCAACACCTCCCACAGGACCAATGTAACTCGTAGGAACTGACACGGCAGCCGCGGGACTCCCGGTTTCAGAATACGATGATAATTTTCATATTTCTAGACTTAGGCTTAAAAACATGGCGTTAGAGGGTGAAAACTCGAAATAGCCCCCGAACAATCCCGTGGGTGGCACCAACACCTCCCATAGGACCAATGTAACTTGTAGGAACTGACACCGTAGCCGCGGGGCTCCCGGTTTAATAATACGAAGATAATTTGCATAGTTCTAGACTTTGTCTTAAAAACATAGCGTTAGAGAGTGAAAACCCGAAACAGCCCCCGAACGGCCCCGTGGGTGGCACCAACACCTCCCATAGGACCAATGTAACTCGTAGGAACTGACACCGCGGCCGCGGGACCCCCGGTTTGAGAATACAACGATAATTTTCATATTTCTGGACTTAGGCTTAAAAACATAGTGTTAGAGGGTGAAAACTCAAAATAGCTCCCGAACGGCCCCATGGGTGACACCAACACCTCCCATGGGACCAATGTAACTCATAGGAACTGATCGCATAGCCGCGGAACTCCTGGTTTGAAAATACGATGATAATTTGCATTTTTCTAGACTTATGCTTAAAAACATGGCGTTAGAGGGTGAAAACCTGAAACAGCCTCCCAACGGCCCCGTGGGTGCCACCAACACCTCCCACGAGACCAATGTAACTCGTAAGAATTGACCCCGTAGCCACGGGACTCCCGGTTTGAGAATACGACTATAATTTGCATATTTCTAGACTTATGCTTAAAAACATGGAATTAGAGGGTGAAAACGCGAAACAACCCCCGAACGGCCCCGTGGGTGGCACCAACAGGTCCCACAGGACCAATGTAACTCGTAGGAACTGATCGTGCAGTTGCGGGACTCCCGGTTTGAGAATACGACGATAATTTTCATATTTCTAGACTTAGGCTTAAAACATGGCGTTCGAAAGTGAAAACCTAACACAGCCCCCGAACGGCCCTGTGGGTGGCACCACCACCTCCCACGGGACCAATCTAACTTGTAGGAACTGACCGCACAGTGGCGGGACTTTCGATTTTAGAATACGAGAATAATTTGCATATTTTTAGACATAGGCTTAAAAACATGACTTTAGAGGGTGAAAACCCGAAACATCCCCTGAAACGGCCCCTGGGTGGCACCAGCAACTCGCACGGGACCAATGTAACTCGTAGGAACTGATGGCGTAGCCACGGGACTCTTGATTTGAGAAGACGATGATAATTTGCAAATTTCTAGAATTATGGTTAAAAATATGGCATTAGAGGGTGAAAACCTGAAACATCCCCCGAACGGTCCCGTGGGTGGCACTAACACCTCCCACGGGACAAATATAACTCGTAAGAACTGACCTCACAGCCGCGGGAATCCCGATTTGAGAATACGATGACAATTTGTATATTTCTAGACTTATGTTTATAAACATGGTGTTAGAGGGTGAAAACCCAAAATAACCCCCGAACGGCCCCGTGGGTGGCTCCAACACCTTCCACAAGACAAATGTAATTCGTAGGAACTAACACCGCAACTGCGGGAATCCCGATTTGAGAATACGACAATAAATTTCATATTTCTAGACTTATGCTTAAAAACATGGCTTTAGAGGTGGAAAACCCGAAACATCTCAGGAACACCCCGTGGGTGGCACCAACAACTCCCACGGGACCAATGTAACTCGTAGGAACTGATGGCGCAGCCACGGGACTCTCGATTTGAGATGACGATGATAATTTGTAAATTTCTAGACTTATGGTTAAAAACATGGCGTTAAAGGGTGAAAACCTGAAACATCCCCCGAACGGCCCCATTGGTAGCACCAACACCTCCCACGGGACAAATGTAACTCGTAGGAATTGACCACGCAGTCGCGAGTTTCTCGGTTTGAGAATAAGATGATAATTTTCATATTTATAGACTTAGACTTAAAAACATTGCATTAGAGGTTGAAAACTCGAAATAACCCCCAAATGGCCCCGTGGGTGGCACCAACAGCTCCCGCGAGACCAATGCAACTCGTAGGAACAGACCGTGCAGTTGCGGGACTCCCAGTTTGAGAATACGATGATAATTTTCATATTTCTAGACTTAGGCTTAAAAACATGGCGTTAGAAGGTGAAAACCTAATACAGCCCCCGAACGGCCCCGTGGGTGGCACCACCACCTCCCACGGGACCAATCTAACTTGTAGCAACTGATCGCGCAGTGGCAGGACTCCCATCTTTAGAATATGAGAAAATTTTTATATTTCTAGACTTAGGCTTAAAAACATGGCGTTAGAGAGTGAAAACTCGAAACAGCCCCCAAACGACCCCGTGGGTGGCACCAATAGGTCCCACGGGACCAATGTAACTCGTAGGAACTGATCGCGCAGTTGTGGGACTCCCGTTTTGAGAATACGATGACAATTTGCATATGTCTTCCCTTAGGCTTAAAAACATGGCGTTAGAGGGTGAAAATACGAAACAATCGCCGAACGGCCCCGTGGCTGGCACTAACACCTCCCGCGGGACTAATATAACTCATATGAACTAACCGCGCAGCCGCGGGACTCACAATTTGAGAATACGATGATAATTTGCATATTCTAGACATAGGCTTAAAAATATGGTGTTAGAGGGTGAAAACTTGAAACAGCCCCCGAACGGCCATGTGAATGGCAGCAACAGCTCCCACGGGACTAATGCAATTCGTAGGAACTGACCTCACAATCGTGGGACTCCCAGTTTGAGAAAACAATGATAATTAGCATATTTATAAACTTAGGCTTAAAAATATGGTGTTAGAGGGTGAAAACTCAAAACAGCCCCCGAATGGTCTCGTGGGTGGCACCAACACCTCCCACGGGACCGACGTAACTCGTAGGAACTGATCGTGCAACCGCTCGACTCCCGATTTGAGAATACGACGATAATTTAAATATTTCAAAACTTAGGCTTAAAAACATGGCGTTAGAGGGTGAAATCCTGAAACAGCCCCCGAACGGCCCCGTGGGTGGCACCAACACCTCCCACAGGACCAATGTAACTCGTAGGAACTGACCGCGTAGTTACGGGATCCCGGTTTGAGAATAAGACGATAATTTGCATATTTCTACACTTAGGCTTAAAAACATGGCGTTAGAAGTTGAAAACTTGAAACAGCCTCCGAACGGCCCTGTGGGTGGCAGTAACAGCTGCCACAGGACCAGTACAATTCGTAGGAACTAACCTCGCAGCCACGATACTTCCGGTTTGATAATACGATGATAATTTACATATTTCTAGACTTATTCTTATAAACATGGTGTTAGAGGGTGAAAACCTAAAACAAACCCCGAACGGCCCCGTGGGTGGCTCCAACACCTCCGACGGGACCAATGTAACTCGTAGGAACTAACACCGCAGCTGCGGGACTCCCGGTTTGAGAATACGATGATAATTGGCATATTTATACACTTAGGCTTAAAAACATAGTATTAGAGGGTGAAAACCTGAAACAATCCCCAAACGGACCCGTGGGTGACACCAACACCTCCGACGGGACCAATGTAACTCGTAGGAACCGACCGTGCAGTCGCGAGACTCCCGATTTGAGAATACGACAATAAATTGAATATTTCTGGACTTATGCTTAAAAACATGGCTTTAGAGGGTGAAAACCCGAAACATCCCTTGAAACACCCCGTGGGTGGCACCATTAACTCCCACGGGACCAATGTAACTCGTTGGAACTAATGGCGCAGCCACGGGACTCTCGATTTGAGATGACGATGATAATTTGCAAATTTCTAGACTTATGGTTAAAAACATGGCGTTAGAGGGTGAAAACTTGAAACATCCCCCGAACGGCCCTGTGGGTGGCACTAACACCTCCCATGGGACAAATATAACTCGTAAGAACTGACCTCGCAAACACGGGACTCCCGGTTTGAGAATACGATTACCATTTATATATTTCTAGACTTAGGCTTAAAAACATGGCATTAGAGGGTGAAAACTCGAAACAACCCCCGAACGACCCCATGGGTGGCACCAACACCTCCCACGGGACCAATGTCACTCGTAGGAACTGATCGCGCATTCGCAGGACTCCGAATTTGAGAATACGATGATAATTTGCATATTTCTAGACGTAAGCTTAAAAACATGGCGTTAGAGGGTGAAAACCCGAAACAACCCCCGAACGGCCCTGTGGGTGGCACCAACACCTCCCACGGGACCAATGTAGCTCGTAGGAACTGACTATGCAGCCGTGGGACTCCCGGTTTGAGAATATGATGATAATTTGCATATTTCTAGGGTTATGCTTAAAAACATGGCATTAGAGGGCGAAAACTCAAAGCAACACCCGAACGGCCCCATGGGTAGTACCAACACCTCCCACGGGACCAATGTAACTCGTAAGATCTGACCACGCAGTCGCGGGACTCTCGGTTTGAGAATACGACGATAATTTGCATATTTCAACACAAAGATTTAAAAAACATGGCATTAGTGGTTGAAAACTTGAAACAACCCCCGAACGGCCCTATGGGTGGCAGCAACAGCTCCCATGGGACCAATGCAATTTGTAGTAACTGACCTCACAGCCGCGGGAGTCTCGATTTGAGAATACGAAGATAATTTGCATATTTCTAAACTTATGCTTAAAAACATGGCGTTAGAGGGTAAAAACCAGAAACAGCCTCCGAACGGCCACGTGGGTGGCACCAACACCTCCCACGGGACCAATGTAACTCGTAGGAACTTACACCGCAGCCGCAGGACTCCCAACTTGAGAATATAAGGATAATTTGCCTATTTCTATACATTGGCTTAAAAATATAGCGTTAGAGGGTGAAAACATGGTGTGAGAGGGTGAAAACCCGAAACAGACCCCGAACGGCCCCGTGGGTGGTACCAACACCTTCCACGGGACCAATGTCACTCGTAGGAACTGACTGCGCAGTCGCGGGACTCCCGATTTGAGAATACGATGATAATTGACTTATTTGTATAGTTAGGCATAGAAAGATGACATTAGAGGGTGAAAACTTGAAAAAGACCCCGAACGGCCCCATGGGTGGCACCAACACCTCCCACGGGACCAATGTCACTCGTAGGAACTAACGACGCAACCGCAGAACTGCCGTTTTGAGAAAATGATGGTAATTTGCATATTTGTAGACTTACCCTTAAAAACATGGCGTTAGGGGGGAAAACTCGAAATACCCCCTGAACGGCCCCGTGGGTGGCACCAACACCTCCCACAAGACCAATGTAACTCGTAAGAACTAACCCCGCAGCCGCGGGACTCCCAGTTTGAGAATACGATGATAATTTTGAATATTTCTAGACTTAGACTTAAAAACATGGTGTAAGAGGGTGAAAACCCGAAACAAGCCCCGAACGGCCCCGTGGGTCGCACCAACACCTCCCACAGGACAATTGTAACTCGTAGGAACTGACCCCACAGTCACGAGTCTCCCGATTTGATAATACGATGATAAGTTTCATATTTATAGACTTAGTCTTAAAAACATGGCGTTAGAGGGTGAAAACTCGAAATAGCCCCCGAACGGCCCCGTGGGTGGCAACAACACCTGTAACGGGACCAATATAACTCGTAGGAACTGATCACGCAGTTGCGGGACTCTCGGTTTGAGAATACAATGATAATTTGCATATTTCTTCCCTTAGGCTTAAAAACATGACGTTAGAGCGTGAAAACCCGAAATAGTCCCTGAACTGCCCCGTGGGTGGCCCCAACACCTCCCGTGGGACTAATATAACTCGTAGGAACTAATGGCACAGCCGCGGGACTCTCGGTTTTAGAATACAATGATAATTTGCATATTTCCAGACTTAGGCTGAAAAACATGGTGTTAGAGGGTGAAAACTTGAAACAGCCCCCAAACGGCCCTCTGGTTGGTAGCAACAACTCCCATAGGACTAATGCAATTCGAAGAAACTGACCTCCCAGCCGCGGGACTCCCAGTTTGAGAATACAACGATAATTTGCATATTTATAAACTTAGGCTTAAAAACATGGCGTTAGAGGGTGAAAACTCAAAATAGCCCCTTAATCGTCCCGTGGGTGGCACCAACACCTCCCGCGGGACCAACGTAACTCGTAGGAACTAATCACGCAACCGCTCGACTCGCGGTTTGATATTATGATGATAATTTAAATATTTCAAAACTTAGGCTTAAAAACATGGCGTTAGAGGGTGAAATCCTGAAACAACCCCCGAACGGCCCCGCAGGTGGCACCAACACGTCCCACGAGACCAATTTAACTCATAGGAACTGATCGCGTAGTTACGGGTTCCCGGTTTGAGAATACCACGATAATTTGGATATTTCGACACTTAGTCTTAAAAACATGGCGTTAGAGGTTGAAAACATGAAACAACCCCCGAACGGCCCTGTGGGTGGCAGCAACACCTCCCGTTGGACCAATGTCACTCGTAGGAACTGACGACGTAGTCGCGGGACTCCTGGTTTGAGAATACGATGATAATTTACATATTTCTAGACTTATGCTTATAAACATGTTGTTAGAGGGTGAAAAGACAAAATGACCCCCAAACGGCCCCGTGGGTGGCTCCAACACCTCCCATGGGACCAATGTAACTCGTAGGAACTAACACCGCAGCTGCGGGGCTCCCGGTTTTATAATACGACAATAATTTGCAAATTTCTAGACTTAGGATTAAAAGCATAGCATTAGAGGGTGAAAACCCGAAACAACACCGGAACGGCCCCGTGGGTGACACCAACACCTCCCACGGGAGCAATGTAACTCGTAGGAACTGACCGCACAGTCGCGAGACTCTTGGTTTGAGAATACGACAATAATTTGCATATTTCTAGACTTATGCTTAAAATCATGGCTTTAAAGGGTGAAAACCCGAAACATCTCCTGAAACGCCCCGTGGGTGGCACCAACAACTCCCACGAGACTCTCGATTTGAGAAGACATTGATAATTTGCAAATTTCTAGACTTATGGTTAAAAACATGGCGTTAGAGGGTGAAAACCTGAAACATCCCCTGAACGGCCCCGTGGGTGGCACTAACACCTCCCACAGGACAAATTTAACTCGTAAGAACTGACCTTGCAGCCGCGGGACTCCCGGTTTGAGAATACGATGACAATTTGCATATTTCTAGACTCAGGGTTAAAAACATGGCATTAGAGGGTGAAAAATCGAAACAACACCTGAACGGCCCCATGGGTTGCACCAACAGCTCCCACGGCACCAATGTCACTCGTCGGAACTGACCGCGCATCCGTGGGACTCCTGATTTGAGAATACGACGATAATTTGTATATTTCTAGACTTGAGCTTAAAAACATGGCGTTAGAGGGTGAAAAGCTAAAACAACCCCCGAACGGCCCTATGGGTGGGACCAACACCTCCCACGGGACCAATGTAACTCGTAGGAACTGACACTGTAGCCGCGGGACTCCTGGTTTGACAATACGATGATAATTGCATATTTCTAGAGTTATGCTTAAAAATATGGCATTAGAGGGTGAAAACTCAAAACAACCCCCGAACGGCCCCATGGGTAGCACCAACACCTCCCACGGGAACAATTTAACTCGTAGGAACTGACCACGCAGTCGCGAGTCTCCTGGTTTGAGAATAAGATGATAATTTTGCAATTTATAGACTTAGGTTTCAAAACATGGCGTTAGAGGGTGAAAAATTGAAACATCCCCCAATCGTCCTCGAGGGTGGCACCAACACCTCCCACGGGACCAATGTAACTCGTAGGAATTGACCGCGCAGTTGTGGGACTCCCGATTTGAGAATACAACGATAATTTACATATTTCTACACTTAGATTTAAAAACATGGCGTTAGTGGTTGAAAACTTGAAACAGCCCCCGAATGGCCCTGTGGGTGGCAGCAGCAGCTCCCACGGGACCAATGGAATTTGTAGGAACTGACCTCGCAGCCGCAGGAGTCCCGATTTGAGAATACGACAAGAATTTGCATACTTCTAGACTTATTCTTAAAAACATGGCGTTAGAGGGTGAAAACCCGAAACAGCCCCCGAATGGCCCTGTGGGTGGCACCAACACCTCCCACGGGACCAATGTAACTCGTAGGAACTGACACTGCAGCCGCGGGACTCCCAATTTGAGAATATAATGATAATTTGCCTATGTCTATACTTAGGCTTAAAAATATAGCATTAGAGGTTTAAAACATGGCGTTAGAGGGTGAAAACCCTAAAGAGACCCCGAACGGTCCCGTGGGTGGCACCAACACCTTCCACGGGACCAATGTCACTCGTAGGAACTGACTGCGCAGCCACGGGACTCCCGATTTGAGAATACGACGATAATTTGCTTAATTGTATAGTTAGGAATAAAAAGATGGCATTAGAGGGTGAAAACTTGAAATAGACCCCGAACGGCCCCATGGGTGGCACCACCACCTCCCACGGGACCAATGTCACTCGCTGGAACTGACGACGCAGCCGCAGAAATCCTGTTTTGAGAATACGATGGTAATTTGCATATTTGTAGACTTACGCTTAAAAACATGGTGTTAGAGGGTGAAAACCCGAAATACCCCCCGAACGGCCCCGTGTGTGGCACCAACACCTCCCACAAGACCAATGTAACTCGTAGGAACTGAGCCCGCAGCCGCGCGACTCCCAATTTGAGAATACAATGATAATTTGCATATTTCTAGAATTACGCTTAAAAACATGGCGTTATAGGGTGAAAACCCGAAATAAGCCCCGAACGGCCCCATGGGTCACACCAACACCTCCCATGGGACAATTGTAACTCGTAGGAACTGACCCCGCAGTCACGAGTCGCTCGATTTGAGACTACAATGATAATTTTCATATTTATAGACGTAGTCTTAAAAACATGGCATTAGAGGGTGAAAACTCGAAATAGCCCCCGAACGGCCCCGTGGGTGGCACCAACACCTCCCACGGGACCAATGTAACTCGTAGGAACCGATCGCGCAGTTGTGAGATTCTCGGTTTGAGAATACGACAATAATTTGCATATTTCTAGACTTATGCTTAAAAACATGTCTTTAGAGGGTGAAAACCCGAAACATCCCCTGAAACGCCCCGTGGATGATACCAGCAACTCCCAGAGGTCCAATGTAACTCGTAGGAACTGATGCCGCAGCCATGGGACTCTCGATTTGAGATGACAATGATAATTTGTAAATTTCCAGACTTATGGTTAAAAACATGGCGTTAGAGGGTGAAAACCCGAAACAGCCCCCGAACGGCCCCGTGGGTGGCACTAACACCTCCCATGGGACAAATATAAATCGTAAGAACTGACCTCGCAGCCGCGGGACTCCCGGTTTGAGAATACGATGAAAATTGGCATATTTTTAGACTTATCTTTATAAACATGGTGTTAGAGGGTGAAAACCCAAAATAACCCGCGAATGGCCCTGTGGGTGGCTCCAACACCTCCCACGGGACCAATGTAACTCCTAGGAACTAACACTGCATCTGTGGGACTCCCGGTTTGAGAATACGATGATAATTTGGATATTTCTAGATTTAGGCTTAAAAACATAGCATTAGAGGGTGAAAACCCAAAACAGCCCATGAACGGTCCCGTGAGTGACACCAACACCTCCCACGGGACCAATGTAACTCGTAGGAACTGACCGTGCAATCGCGAGACTCCCGGTTTGAGAATACGACAATAATTTGCATATTTCTAGACTTATGCTCACAAACATGGCTTTAGAGGTTCAAAACCCGAAACATCTCCTGAAACACCCCGTGGGTGGCACCAACAACTCCCACGGGACCAATGTAACTCGTAGGAACTGATGGCGCAGCCACGGGACTCTCGATTTGAGATGACGATGATAATTTGTAAATTTCTAGACTTATGGTTAAAAACATGGCGTTAAAGGGTGAAAACCTGAAACATCCCCCGAACAGCCCCGTGGGAGGCACTAACACCTCCCACAGGACAAATATAACTCGTAAGAACTGACCTCGCAGCCGCGGGACTCCCGATTTGAGAATATGATGACAATTTGCATATTTCTAGACTTAGGCTTAAAAACGTGGCATTAGAGGGTGAAAACTCGAAACAACCCCCCGAACAGCCCCATGGGTGGCACCAACACCTCCCACGAGACCAATGTCACTCGTAGGAACCGACCGCCCATCTGTGGGACTCCCGATTTGAGAATACGATGATAATTTGCATATTTCTAGACTTAAGCTTAAAAACGTTGCGTTAGAGGGTGGAAACCTGAAACAACCCCCGAACGGCCCCGTGGGTGGCACCAACACCTACCACGGGACCAATGTAACTCGTAGGAACTGACATTGCAGCCGCGGGACTCCCGGTTTTATAATACTATAATAATTTGCATGTTTATAGAGTTATGCTTAAAAACATGGCATTAGAGGGTGAAAACTCGAAACAACCCCCGAACAGCCCCATGGGTAGAACCAACACCTCCCACGGGACCAATGCAACTCGTAGGAACTGACCACGCAGTCGCGAGTCTCCCGTTTTGAGAATAAGATGATAAATTGCACATTTATAGACTTAGGCTTAAAAAGATGGCGTTAGAGGGTGAAAACTCAAAACAGCCCCCAATCGGCCTCGTGGGTGGCACCACCACCTCCCACGGGACCAATGTAACTCGTAGGAACTGATCGCGCTGTTGCGGGACTCTCGATTTGAGAATACAATGATAATTTGCATATTTCTACACTTAGATTTAAAAACATGGTGTTAGTGGTGGAAAACTTGAAACAGCCCCCGAACGGCCCTATGGGTGGCAGCAACAACTCCCACGTGACCAATGCAATTTGTAGGAACTGACCTCACAGCCGCGAGAGTCCCGATTTGAGAATAAGACCATAATTTGCATATTTCCAGACTTACGCTTAAAAACATGGTGTTAGAGGGCGAAAACCCGAAACAACCCCGAACGGCCCCGTGGGTGGCACCAATACCTCCCACGGGACCAATGTAACTCGTAGGAACTGACACCGTAGCCGCGGGATTCCCAGTTTGAGAATATAATGATAATTTGCCTATTTCTATACTTATTTTTAAAAATATAGCGTTATAGGATGAAAACATGGCGTTAGAGGGTGAAAACTCGAAACAGACCCCGAACGGCCCCGTGGGTGGCACCAACACCTTCCACGGGACCAATGTCACTCGTAGGAACTGACTGCGCAGCCGCGGGACTCCCTATTTGAGAATACGATGATAATTTGCTTAATTGTATAGTTAGGCTTAAAAACATGTCGTTAGAGGGTGAAAACTCGAAACAGCCCCCGAACGGCCCCATGGGTGGCACCAACACCTCCCACGGGACCAATGTCACTCGTAGGAATTGATGACGTAGCCGCTGAACTCCCGTTTTGAGAATATGATGGTAATTTGCATATTTGTAGACTTACGCTTAAAAACATGGCATTATAGGGTGAAAACCCAAAATAAGCCCCGAACGACCCCATGGGTCACACCAACACCTCCCACGGGACAATTATAACTCGTAGGAAGTGACCCCGCAATCACGAGTCGCTCGATTTGAGAATACAATGATAATTTTCATATTTATAGACGTAGTCTTAAAAACATGGCGTTAGAGGGTGAAAACTCGAAATAGCCCCCGAACGGCCCCGTGGGTGGCACCAACACCTCCCACGGGACCAATGTAACTCGTAGGAACCGATACTCTCGGTTTGAGAATACGACAATAATTTGCATATTTCTAGACTTATGCTTAAAAACATGTCTTTAGAGGGTGAAAACCCGAAACATCCCCTGAAACGCCCCGTGGGCGGCACCAACAACTCCCACAGGACCAATGTAACTCGTAGGAACTGATGGCACAGCCATGGGACTCTTGATTTGAGATGACAATGATAATTTGTAAAATTTTCAGACTTGCGGTTAAAAACATGGCGTTAGAGGGCGAAAACCTGAAACATCCCCCGAACGGCCCCGTGGGTGGCACTAACACCTCTCACGGGACAAATATAAATCGTAAGAACTGACCTCGCAGCCGCGGGACTCCCGATTTGAGAATACGATGACAATTTGCATATTTTTAGACTTATGTTTATAAACATGGTGTTAGAGGGTGAAAACCAAAAATAACCCCCGAACGGCCCCGTGGGTGGCTCCAACACCTTCCACAAGACAAATGTAATTCGTAGGAACTAACACCGCAACTGCGGGAATCCCGATTTGAGAATACGACAATAAATTTCATATTTCTAGACTTATGCTTAAAAACATGGCTTTAGAGGTGGAAAACCCGAAACATCTCAGGAACACCCCGTGGGTGGCACCAACAACTCCCACGGGACCAATGTAACTCGTAGGAACTGATGGCGCAGCCACGGGACTCTCGATTTGAGATGACGATGATAATTTGTAAATTTCTAGACTTATGGTTAAAAACATGGCGTTAAAGGGTGAAAACCTGAAACATCCCCCGAACGGCCCCGTGGGAGGCACTAACACCTCCCACAGAACAAATATAACTCGCAAGAACTGACCTCGCAGCTGCGGGACTCCCGGTTTGAGAATACGATGACAATTTTCATATATACAAGGCTTAGGCTTAAAAACATGGCATTAGAGGGTGAAAACTCGAAACAACCCCCCGAACAGCCCCATGGGTGGCACCAACACCTCCCACGAGACCAATGTCACTCGTAGGAACCGACCGCGCATCTGCGGGACTCCCGATTTGAGAATACGACGATAATTTGCATATTTCTAGACTTAAGCTTAAAAACGTGGCGTTAGAGGGTGAAAACCCGAAACAACCCCCGAACGGCCCCGTGGGTGGTACCAACACCTCCCACGGGACCAATGTAACTCATAGGAACTGACACTGCAGCCGCTGGACTCCCGGTTTTATAATACGATAATAATTTGCATATTTCTAGAGTTATGCTTAAAAACATGGCATTAGAGGGTGAAAACTCGAAACAACCCCGAACGGCGCCATGGGTAGAACCAACACCTCCCACGGGACCAATGCGACTCGTAGGAACTGACCACGCAGTCGCGAGTCTCCCGGTTTGAGAATAAGATGATAATTTGTACATTTATAGACTTTGGCTTAAAAAGATGGCGTTAGAGGGTGAAAACTCGAAGCAGTCCCTAATTGGCCCCGTGGGTGGCACCAACACCTCCCAGGGACCAATGTAACTCGTAGGAACTGATCGCGGTGTTGCGGGACTCTCGGTTTGAGAATACAATGATAATTTGCATATTTGTACACTTATATTTAAAAACATGGCGTTAGTGGTGGAAAACATGAAACAGCCCCCAAACAGCCCTATGGGTGGCAGCAACAGCTCCGACGGGACCAATGCAATTTATAGGAACTGACCTCGCAGCCGCGGGAGTCCCGATTTAAGAATAAGACCATAATTTGCATATTTCCAGACTTATGCTTAAAAACATGGTGTTAGAGGGTGAAAACCCGAAACCACCCCGAACGGCCCCGTGGGTAGCACCAACACCTCCCACGGGACCAATGTAACTCATAGGAACTGACTGCGCAGCCGCGGGACTCCCGATTTGAGAATACGATGATAATTTGCTTAATTGTATAGTTAGGCTTAAAAACATGCCGTTAGAGGGTGAAAACTCGAAACAGCCCCCGAACGGCCCCATGGGTGGCACCAACACCTCCCACGGGACCAATGTCACTCGTTGGAACTGACGACGTAGCCGTGGAACTCCCGTTTTAAGAATATGATGGTAATTTGCATATTTGTAGACTTACGCTTTAAAACATGGCGTTATAGGGTGAAAACCCGAAATACCGCCCGAACGGCCCCGTGGGTGGCACCAACACCCCCACAAGGCCAATGTAACTCGTAGGAACTGACCCCGCAGCCGCGGGACTCCCAGTTTGAGAATACAATGATAATTTGCATCTTTCTAGACTTAGGCTTAAAAACATGGCGTAAGAGGGTGAAAAGTAGAAACAAGCCCAACGGCCCCGTGGGGTCGCACAACACCTCCCACGGGACAATTATAACTCGTACGAACTGACCCTGCAGTCGCGGGGACTTCCGGTTTGAGAATACGATGATAATTTGCATATTTCTAGACTTAGGCTTAAAAATATGTGTAAGAAGGTGAAAACTTGAAACAGCCCCCGTACGGCCCCGGGGGTGGCACCAAACACCACACCCGTGGGACACCCAATTTGAGAATATGATGATAATTTGCATATTTCTAGACTTAAGCAGAACATGGCGTTAGAGGGTGAAAACCCGAAACAGCCCCCAAACGGCCCCGTGGGTGGCACCAACACCTCCCACGGGACCAATGGAACTCGTAGGAACTGACCGCGCAGTTGTGGGACTCTCGGTTTGAGAATACGATGATAATTTCCTTATTTCTACACTTAGACTTGAAAACATGGCGTTAGTGGTTGAAAACTTGAAACAGCCCCCGAACGAGCCTATGGGTGGCAGCAACAGCTCCCACGGGACCAATACAATTTGTAGGAACTAACCTCACAGCCGCGGGAGTCCCGATTTGAGAATACGATGATAATTTGCATATTTCTAGACTTTTGCTTAAAAACCTAGCGTTAGAGGGTGAAAAGACGAAGAAGCCCCCGAACGTCCCCATTGGTGGCACCAACACCTCCCACGGGACCAATGTAACTCGTAGGAACTGACACTGCAGCCGCGAGACTCCCGATTTGAGAATACGATGATAATTTGCATATTTATATAGTTATGCTTAAAAACATAGCGTTAGAGGGTGAAAACCCGAAACAGCCTCCGAACAGCCCCGTGGGCGACATCAATGCATCCCACGGGACGAATGTAACTCGTAGGAATTGATAGCGCAACCGCAGGACTCCCAGTTTAAGAATACGATGATAATTTAAATATTTCAAGACTTAGTCTTAAAAACATGGCGTTAGAGGGTGAAAATACGAAACAACCCCCGAACAGCCCCGTGGGTGGCACCAACACCTCCCACGGTACCAATGTCACTCATAGGAACTGACCGCGCAGCCGCGGTACTCCCGATTTGAGAATACGACGATAATTTGCATATTTTTATAGTTAGTCTTAAAAACATGGCATTAGAGGGTGAAACTCGAAACAGCCCCTGAACGGCTCCATGGGTGGCACAAACACCTCCCACGGGACCAATGTCACTCGTAGGAACTGACGATGCAGCCGCGGAACTACCGTTTTGAGAATTCGATGGTAATTTGAATATTTTCAGAGTTACGCTTAAAAAATGGCGTTAGAGGGTGGAAACCCGAAATACCCCCCGAACGGCCCCGTGGGTGGCACCAACACCTCACCACAAGACCAATGTAACTCGTAGGAACTGACCCCGCAGTCGCGGGACTCCCGGTTTGAGTATACGATGATAATTTTTATATTTCTAGACTTAGGCTTAAAAACATGGCGTTAGAGGGTGAAAACTTGAAACAAGCTCCGAACGACCCCGTGGGTGGCACCAGCACCTCACCAGGGACAAATGTAACTCGTAGGAACTGACTGAGTACCCACGGGACTCTAGATTTGGGAAGACGACGATAATTTGCATATTTCTAGATATATGGTTAAAAACATGGCGTTAGAGGGTGAAAACCCGAAACATCCCCCAAACGGCCCCGTGGGTGGCACCAACACCTCCCACGGGACGAATGTAACACGTAAGAACTGACCTCGCAGCCGCTGGGACTCCCGATTTGAGAATACGACGATAATTTGCATATTTCTTGACTTGGGCCTAAAAACATGGCGTTAGAGGGTGAAAACCCAAAATACCCCCCGAACGGCCCAGTGGATGGCACCAACACCTCCCACGAGACCCATGTAACTCGTAGGAACTGGCCTCGCAGCCGCAGGACTCCCAGTCTGAGAATACCATGATAATTCGCATATTTCTAGACTTAGACTTAAAAACATGCCGTTAGAGGGTGAAATCCCGAAACAGCCCCCGAATGGACCCGTGGGTGCCATCATCACCTGCCACAGGACCAATGTATTGCGTTGGAACTGACCCCGCAGCCTTGGGACTCCCGATTTTAGAATACGATGATAATTTGTACATTTCTAGACTTTGGCTTACAAACATGGCGTTAGAGAGTGACAACTGAAAAAGCCGCCACACGGCCTGTGGGTGACACAAACACCTCCCATGGGAGCATTATAACTCGTACGAACTTGCCCCGCAACCGCGGGACTCCCAGTTTGAGAATACAATGATAATTTGCATCTTTCTAGACTTAGGCTTAAAAACATGGCGTAAGAGGGTGAAAACTAGAAACAAGCCCCGAACGGCCCCGTGGGTCACACCAACACCTCCCACGGGACAATTATAACTCGTACGAACTGACCCTACAGTCACGGGACTTCCGGTTTGAGAATACGATGATAATTTGCATATTTCTAGACTTAGGCTTAAAAATATGGTGTTAGAAGGTGAAAACTTGAAACAGCCCCCGTACGGCCCCGAGGGTGGCACTAACCCCACACCCGTGGGACACCCAATTTGAGAATATGATGATAATTTGCATATTTCTAGACTTAAGCAAAACATGGGGTTAGACGGTGAAAACCCAAAACAACCCCCAAACGGCCCCGTGGGTGGCGCCAACACCTCCCACGGGACCAATGTAACTCGTAGGAACTGACCGCGCAGTTGTGGGACTCTCGGTTTGAGAATACGATGATAATTTCCATATTTCTACACTTAAACTTAAAAACATGGTGTTAGTGGTTGAAAACTTGAAACGGCCCCCAAACGACCCTATGGGTGGCAGCAACAGCTCCCACGGGACCAATGCAATTCGTAGGAATTGACCTCGCAGCCGCGGGAGACCCGATTTGAGAATACGATGATAATTTGCATATTTCTAGACTTATGCTTAAAAACCTAGCGTTAGAGGGTGAAAAGCTGAAGCAGCCCCCGAACGTCCCCATGGGTGGCACCAACACCTCCAACGGGACCAATGTAACTCATAGGAACTGACACTACAGCCGCGGGACTCCCGGTTTGAGAATACAATTATAATTTCCATATTTCTAGAGTTATGCTTAAAAACATAGCGTTAGAGGGTGAAAACCCGAAACATCCCCCGAACAACCCCGTGGGCGACATCAACACCTCCCACGGGACCAATGTAACTCGTAGGAACTAATAGCGCAACCGCAGGACTCCCGGTTTAAGAATACGATGATAATTTAAATATTTCAAGACTTAGTCTTAAAAACATGGTGTTAGAGGGTGAAAACACGAAACAGCCCCCGAACAGCCCCGGGGGTGGCACCAACACCTCCCACGGTACCAATGTCACTCTTAGGAACTGACCGCGCAGCCGCGGGACTCCCGATTTGAGAATACGACGATAATTTGCATATTTCTATAGTTAGTCTTAAAAACATGGCATTAGAGGGTGAAAACTAGAAACAACCCCCGAACGGCCCCATGGGTGGCACCAACACCTCCCACGGGACCAATGTCACTCGTAGGAACTGATGACGCAGCCGCGGAACTACCGTTTTGAGAATTCGATGTTAATTTTCATATTTTTAGACTTACGCTTAAAAACATGGCGTTAGAGGGTGAAAACCCAAAATACCCCTCGAACGGCCCCGTGGGTGGCACCAACACCTCCCACAAGACCAATGTAACTCGTAGGAACTGACCCCGCAGCCGCGGGACTCCCGGTTTGAGTATACGATGATAATTTTTATATTTCTAGACTTAGGCTTAAAAACATGGCGTTAGATGGTGAAAACCAGAAACAAGCTCCGAACGACCCCGTGGGTGTCACCGCACCTCACACGGGACAAATGTTACTCGTAGGAACTGACTGCGTAGCCGCGGGACTCTCATTTTGGGAAGACGATGATAATTTGCATATTTCTAGATATATGGTTAAAAACATGGCGTTAGAGGGTGAAAACTCGAAACATCCCCCAAACGGCCCCGTGGGTGGCACCAACACCTCCCATAGGACGAATGTAACTCGTAGGAACTGATCTCGAAGCCGCGGGACTCCCGATTTGAGATTACGACGATAATTTTCATATTTCTAGACTTGGGCTTAAAAACATGGTGTTAGAAGGTGAAAACTAGAAATAGCCCCCGAACGGCCCGGTGGGTGGCACCAACACCTCCCACGTGACCAATGTAACTCGTAAGAACTGACCCCGCCGCAGGACTCCTGGTTTGAGAATACGACAATAATTTACATATTTCAAGATTTTGGATTAAAAACATGGCTTTAGAGGGTGAAAACCAGAAACATCCCCCGAACCGCCCCGTGGGTGGCACCCACACCTCCCGTGGGACAAATGTAACTCGTAGGAACTGCCACGTAGCCGTAGGACTCTTGGTTTGGGAAGAAGACGATAATTTGCATATTTCTTGACATATGGTTAAAAACATCGCGTTAGAGGTTGAAAACCCGAAACAACCCCCAAACGGCCCCGTGGGTGGCACCAACACCTCCCACGGGACGAATGTAACTCGTAAGAACTGACCTCGCAGTCGCGGGTCTCTTGGTTTGAGAATAGGGTGATAATTTACATATTTATAGAATTAGGCTTAAAAACATGGCGTTAGAGGGTGAAAACCTGAAACAGGCCACGAACGGCCCCGTGGGTGGTACCAACAACTCCCACGGGACCAATGTCACTCGTAGGAATTGACCCTGTAGCCGCGAGTCTCCCGGTTTGAGAATACGACAATAATTTGCATATTTCTAGACTTAGGCTTAAAAACACGGTGTTAGAGGGTGAAATCCTGAAACAACCCCCAAACGGCCCCGTGGGTAGCATCAACACCTCCCACAGGACCAATGTAACGCATAGGAACTAACCCCGCAACCGCGGGACTCCCGATTTTAGAATACGATGATAATTTGTATATTTCTTGACTTTGGCTTAAAAACATGGCGTTAGAGGGTGAAAACTGAAATAGCTGCCACACGGCTTGTGGGTGGCACCAACACCTCCCATGGGACCATTGTATCTCGTATGAACTGACCGTGCATTCGCGGGACTTTCGGTTTTAGAATATGATGATAATTTGCATATTTCTAGACTTAGGCTTAAAAACATGGTGTTAGAGGGTGAAAACTCAAAACAGTCCCTGAACGGCCCCGTTTGTGGCACCAACACCTCACATGGTACCAATGTAACTCGTAGGAACTGACCCCGTAGTTGCGGGTCTCTCGGTTTGACAATACGATGATAATTTACATATTTATAAACTTAGGCTTAAAACATGGAGTTAGAGGGTGAAAACTCGAAACAACCCCTGAACGACCCCGTGGGTGGCACCAACACCTCCCACGGGACCAATGTCACACGTAGGACTCCCGATTTGAGAATACGATGATAATTTGCATATTTCTAGGCTTAGGCTTAAAAACATGGCGTTAGAGGCTGAAAACCCGAAACAGCCCCCGAACGGCCCCGTGGGTTGCACTAACACCTACCACGAGACCAATGTAACACGTAGGAACTGACCCCGCAGCCACGAGACACCCGATTTGAGAATACGACGATAATTTGCAATTCTAGACTTAGGCTTAAAAACATAGCGTTAGAAGGTGAAAACCCGAAAGAGCCCCCGAACGGCCCCGTGGGTGACACCAACACCTCCCACGGGACCAATGTACCTCGTAGGAACTGACCGCGCAGCCGCGAGACTCCCTGTTTGAGAATACGACAATAATTAGCATATTTAAAGACTTATGCTTAAAAACATGGCTTTAGAGGGTGAAAACCTGAAATATCCCCTGAACCACCCCGTGGGTGGAACCAACACCTCTGACAGGACAAATGGAACTTGTAGGAACTGATCGCGCAGCCGAGGGACTCCCGATTTGAGAATACGATGACAATTTGCATATTTCTAAACTTAGGCTTAAAAACATGGCGTTAGAGGGTGAAAACCCAAAATAGCCCCCACACGGCCCGTGGGTGAAACCAACACCTCCCATGGGTCCTATATAACTCGTAGGAACTGACCGCGTAGTCACATGACTCCCGATTTGCGAATACGATGATAATTTTCATATTTCTACACTTAGGCTTAAAAACATTTCGTTAAAGGATGAAAACTCGAAACAGCTCCTGAACGGTCCCGCGGGTGGCACCAACACCTCCCACGGGACCAATGTAACTCATAGGAACTGATCGTGCAACCGCCGGATCGCCGGTTTGGGAATATGACGATAATTTAAATATTTTAAGACTTATGCTTAAAAACATGGTGTTAGAGGGTGAAAACCCGAAACAGCCCCCGAACGGCCCCGTGGGTGGCACCACCACCTCCCACGAGACCAACGTAACTCGTAGGAACTGACCCCCGCAGCCACAGGACTCCCGATTTGAGAATACGACGAGAATTTTCATATTCCAGACTTAGGCTTAAAAACGTGGCGTTAGAGGGTCAAAACTCGAAACAGCTCCCGAACAGCCCCGTGGGTGGCACCAACACCTCCCATGTGACCAATGTCACTCGTAGGAACTGACCGCGCGGCCGCGGGTCTTTCAATTTGAGAATACGATGATAATTTGCATATTTGTAGAGTTAGGCTTAAAAACATGGCATTAGAGGTGAAAACTCAAAACAGCCCCCAAATGGCCCCATGGGTGGCACCAACACCTCCCACGGGACCGATGTCACTCGTAGGAACTGACGACGCAGTCGCAGAAATCCCATTTTGAGAATACGATGGTAATTTGCATATTCGTATACTTAGGCTTAAAAACATGGCATTAGAGGTGAAAACCCGAAACAGACCCCGAACGGCCCAATTGGTGGCACCAACACCTCCCACAAAACCAATGTAACTCGTAGGAACTAACCCCGCACCCGCGGAAATCCCGGTTTGGGAATACGATGATAACTTGCATATTCTAGACTTAGGCCTAAAAACATGGCATTAGAGGGTGAAAACCCAAAACAAGCCCCGAACGGCCCCGTGGGTCGCACCAACACCTCCCACGGGACCAATGTAACTCGTAGGAACTGACACCGCAGCCGCGGGACCCCCGGTTTGAGAATACGATGATATTTTTTATATTTCTAGACTTAGGCTTAAAAACATAGCGTTAGAGGGTGAAAACCCAAAATAGCCCCCGAACGGCCCCGTGGGTGACACCAACACCTCCCACGGGACAAATGTAACTCATAGGAACTGACCGGGCAGCCACGGGACTCGTGGTTTGAGAATACGACAGTAATTTGCATATTTTTAGACTTACGATTAAAAACATGGCTTTAGAGGGTGAAAACCCAAAACATCCCCCGAACCGCCCCGTGGGTGGGCACCAACACCTCTCACGGGACAAATGTTACTTGTAGGAACTGACCGCGTAGCTATGGGACTCTCGGTTTGGGAAGATGACGGTAATTTGCATATTTCTAGACTTGGGCTTAAAAACATGGCGTTAGAGGGTGAAAACCGAAATAGCCCTCGAACGGCCCGGTGGGTGGCACCAACACCTCCCACGGGACCAATGTCACTCGTAGGAACTGATCGCGTAGCCGCGGGACTCCTAGTTTGAGAATACGACGATAATTTGCATATTTCAGGATTTAGGCTAAAAAATATGGCGTTAGAGGGTGAAATCCCGAAACAGCCAATGAACGGACCCGTGGGTGGCACCAACACCTCCCACGGGACTCTCAGTTTAGAATACGATTGATAATTTGTATATTTCTAGACTTTGGCGTAAAAACATGGCGTTAGAGGGTGAAAACCGAAACAGCCGCCACACAACCCGTGGGTGGTACCATTGTAGATCGTAGATCGTATGAACTGATTGTTCAGTCGCGGGACTTCCGGTTTGAGAATACGATGATAATTTGCATTGTTCTAGACTTAGGCTTAAAAATATGGTGTTAGAGGGTGAAAACTCGAAACAACGCCCGAACGGCCCCGTGGGTGGCACCAACCCCGCACCCGCGGGACACCCGATTTGACAATATGATGATAATTTGCATATTTCTAGACTTAAGCAAAACATGGCGCTAGAGGGTGAAAACCAAAAACATCCCCCGAACGGACCTATAGGTGGCACCAACACCTCCCACGGTACCAACGTCACTCGTAGGAACTGAACCCACAGCTGCGGGTCTCTCGATTTGAGAATACGACAATAATTTACATATTTATAGACTTAGGCTTAAAAACATGGCGTTAGAGGGTGAAAACTCGAAACAACCCTCGGACGGCCCCGTGGGTGGCACCAACACCTCCCACGGGACCAATGTCACTCGTAGGAACTGACCGCGCTGCCACGAGACTCCTGATTTTTGAATATGATGATAATTTGAATATTTCTAGAGTTAGGCTTAAAAACATGGCATTAGAGGGTGAAAACTTGAAACAGGCCCTAAACGGCCCCATGGGTGGCACCCCCACCTCCTATGGGACCAATGTCACTCGTGGGAATTGACGACGTAGCAACAGAACTCCCGGTTTGAGAATACGATGGTAATTTGCATATTTCTACACTTAGGCTTAAAAACATGGCGTTAGGGGGTGAAAACTCGAAACAGCCCCCGAACGGCCCCGTGGGTGGCACCAACACCTCCCACAAGACTAATGTAACTCGTAGGAACTGACCCCGCAGCCGCGGGACTCCCGGTTTGAGAATATGACGATAATTTGCATATTTCTAGAGTTCGGCTTAAAAACATGGCGTTAGAGGGTGAAAACCCGAAATAGGCCCCGTGGGTGGCACCAACACCCCCGACGGGACCAATGTAACTCGTAGGAACTGACCCTATAGCTGCGAGTCTCCCGATTTGAGAATACGACAATAATTTGCATATTTATAGACTTAGGCATAAAAACATGGCGTTAGAGGGTGGAAACTCGAATCATCCCCCGAACGGCCCCGTGGGTGGCACCAACACCTCCCACGGGACCAATGTAACTCATAGGAACTGATCGCGCAGTTGCAGGACTCCCGTTTTGAGAATCCGATGGTAATTTTCTTATCTCTAGACTTCGGCTTAAAAACATGGCGTTAGAGGGTGAAAACCCGAAACAACCCCCGAACGGCCCCGTGGGTGGCACCAACACCTCCCACAAGACCAATGTAACTAGTAGGAACTGACCCCATAGACGCGGGACTCCCAGTTTGAGAATACGATGATAATTTGCATATTTCTAGACTTAGGCTTAAAAACATGGCATTAGAGGGTGAAAAATCGAAACAGCCCCCGAACGGCCCTGTGGGTCTCACCAACACCTCCCACGGGACCAATGTAACTCGTAGGAATAAACCTCGCAGCCGCGAGTCTTTCGGTTTTAGAATACGATGATAATTTGCATATTTATAGACTTAGGCTTAAAAACATGGCGTTAGATGGTGAAAACTCGAAATAGCCCCGTGGGTGACACCAACACCTCCCACGGGACCAATGTAACTCGTAGGAACTGATCGCGCCGTTGCGGGACTCTCGGTTTGAAAATATGATGATAATTTACATATTTCGGCACTTAGGCTTAAAAACATGGCGTTAGAGGGTGAAAACCCAAAATAGTCCCCGAATGGTCCCATGGGTGGCACCAACACCTGCCACGGGACCAATGTAACTCGTTGGAACTGACCTCGCAGCCGCGGGACTCCCGATTTGAGAATACGACGATAAAGGTTGAAAACATGGTGTTAAAAGTTGAAAAATAAAACATGGTGTTAAAGGTTGAAAACATGGTGTTAAAGGTTGAAAAATAAAACATCCCCCGAACGGCCCCGTGGGCAGCACCAACAGCTCCCACGGGACAAATATTACTCGTAGGAACTATCCCCGCAGTCGCTGGACTCCTAATTTGAGAATACGATATTAATTTGCATATTTTTAAACTTAAGCAAAACATGGCGTAAGAGGGTGAAAACTCGATACAACCCCCGAACGGCCCCATGGGTGGAACCAACACCTCCCAAGGGACCAATGTAACTCGTAGGAACTGACCCCGCATCTTTGGGTCTCCCGGATTGAGAATACGACGATTATTTACATATTTATAGACTTAGTCTTAAAAAATGGTGTTAGAGGGTAAAAATTCTCTAAACAGTCGCCGAACGATCCCGTGGGTGGCACCAACACCTCCCACAGAACAAATGTAAATCGTAGGAACTGACCGCGCAGTCGTGGGACTCTCGATTTGAGAAGATAACGATAATTTGAATATTTCTTTAGTTGGGTTTAAAAACATGGCTTTAGAGGGCGAAACCCGAAACATCACCCGAACGGCCCCCTGGGTGGAACCAACACCTCCCACGAGACCAATGTAACTCGTAGGAACTGACCCCGCAGCCGCGGGACTCCCGGTGTGAGAATACGATGATAATTTGCATATTTCTATACTTAGGCTTAAAAACATGGCGTTAGAGGGTGAAAACTAGAAGAAGCCCCCCGAATGGCCCCGTAGGTCGCTCCAACTCACAGGAACTGACCGCGCAGCCGCAGGACTCCCGATTTGAGAATACGACGATGATTTGCATATTTATAGACTTAGGATTAAAAACGTGGAATTAGTGGGTGAAAACTCAAAACAGCCCCCGAAAGGCCCCGTGGGTGGCCCCAACACCTCCCACGAGACCAATGTAACTCATATAAACTTACCCCCAAGCCGCGGGACTCCCAGTTTGAGAATATAACAATAATTTGCATATTTCTGGACTTAAGCTTAAAAACATGGCGTTAAAGGGTGAAAACCCAAAACAACCCCCGATCGGCCCCGTGGGTGGCACCAACACCTCCCACGGGACATATGTTACTCGTAGGAACTGACCCCGTAACCGCGGGACTCCTAGTTTGAGAATACGAGGCTAATTTGCATATTTTTAGACTTAGGCTTAAAAACATGGCGTTAGAGGGAGAAAATCCGAAATAGTTTCGAAACGTCCCCATGGGTGGCACCAACACAACCAACGGGACCAACGTAACTCGTAGGAACTAACCGCACAGCCGTGGGACTCACGATTTGGGAATACGACAATAATTTTCATATTTCTAGACTTAAGGAAAACATGGCGTTAGAGGTTGAAAACTCGAAACAACCCCTGAACGGCCCCGCGGATGGCACCAACCCCTCCCACGGGACCAATGTAAATCGTAGGAACTGATCCCCACAGTCGCAGCGGTTTGAGAATACGATGATAATTTGCATATATCTAGACTTAGTCTTAATAACATGGCGTTAGAGGGTGAAATCCCGAAGCAGCCCCCGAACGGCCCCGTGGGACGCTCCAACACCTCCCAAGGAACCAATGTCACTCGTAGGAACTGACCGCGAAGCTGCAGAACTATCGATTTGGGAATACGACCATAATTTGCATATTTCTAGACTTAGGCTTAAAAATATGGAATTAGTGGGTGAAAACTCGAAACAGCCCCCGAACGGCCCCGTGGGTGGCACCAACACCTCCCACCGACCAATGTCACTCATAGGAACTGACCACGCAACCGCGGGTCTCCCGGTTTGAGAATACGATGATAATTACAAATGTCTAGACTTAGGCTTAAAAACATGGCGTTAGAGGGTGAAAACTCGAAACGGCTCCCGAACGGCCCTGTGAGTGGCACCAACACCTCCCACGGGACCAATGTCACTCGTAGGAACTGACTGCACAATCGCGGGACTCCCGGTTTGAGAATACGATGATAATTTGCATATTTCTTGACTTAGGCTTAAAAACATGGAATTAGTGGGCGAAAACTCGAAACAGCCCCTTAATGGCCCCGTGGGTGGCACTAACACCTCCCATGTCACTCGTAGGAACTGAAAACGCAGCTGCGGAACTCTCAATTTGAGAAAACGATGTTAATTTACAAATTTCTAGACATAGGTTTAAAAACATTGCGTTAGAGGGTAAAAATTCTCGAAACAGTGGCCGAACGATCCCGTGGGTGGCAACAACACCTCCCACAGAACGAATGTAACTCGTAGGAACTGACCGCGCAGCCGCGGGACTCTCGGTTTGAGAAGACAACGATAATTTGCATATTTCATGAGTTCGGTTTAAAAACACGGCGTTAGAGGGTGAAAACCCAAAATAATCCCCGAACAGCCCCGTGGGTGGCACCAACACCTCCCACGGGACCAATGTAACTCGTAGGAACTGACCCCACAGCCGCAGGACTCCCGATTAGAGAATACGATGATAATTTTCATATTTCTAGACTTAGGCTTAATAACATGGCGTTAGAGGGTGAAAACCCGAAGTAGCCCCCGAACGGCCCCGTGGGATGCTCCAACACCTCCCAAGGAACCAATGTCACTCGTAGGAACTGACCGCGCAGCCGCATGACTCCCGATTTGGGAATAGGACCATAATTTGCGTATTTCTAGACTTATGCTTAAAAATATGGAATTAGTGGGTGAAAACTCGAAACAGCCCCCGAACGGCCCCGTGGGTGCCACCAACACCTCCCACGGGACCAATGTCACTCATAGGAACTGACCACGCAGCTGCGGAACTCCCGGTTTGATAATACGATGTTAATTTTCATATTTCTAGACTTAGGCTTAAAAACATTGCGTTAGAGGGTGAAAACCTCAAACAACACCCGAATGGACCCATGGGTGACACCAACACCTCCTACGAGACCAATGTAACTCGTAGGAACTGACCCCCAAGCCGCGGGACTCACAATTTGAGAATACAATAATAATTTGCATATTTATGGACTTAGGCTTAAAAACATGGCGTTAGAGGGTAAAAACCCTAAACAACCCCCGATCGGCCCCGTGGGTGGAACCAACACCTCCCACGGGACATATGTTACTCGTAGGAACTGACCCCGTAACCACGGGACTCCCGGTTTGAGAAAATGACGATAATTTGCATATTTTTAGACTTAGGCATAAAAACATGGTGTTAGAGTGTGAAAATCCAAAATAGGCTCGAAACGTCCCCGTGCGTGGCACCAACACCTCCCACGGGACCAATGTAACTCATAGGAACTGATCGTCCAGCTGCGGGACTCACGGTTTCAGAATACGATTATAATTTTCATATTTCTAGACTTAAGAAAAACATGGCGTTAGAAGGTGAAAACTCTAAACAACCCCCGAACGGCCCCCTGGGTGGCACTAACACCTCCCACGGGACCAATGTATCTCGTAGGAACTGACCGCGCAGCCGCGGGACTCCCGGTTTGAGAATACGATGATAATTTGCATATTTCTAGACTTAGGCTTAAAAACATGGCGTTAGAGGGTGAAAACTCGAAACAGCCCCGAACGGCCCCGTGGGTGGCACCAATAGCTCCCACGGGACCAATGTCCCTCGTAGGAAATGATCGTGCAGCCGCAGGACTCCCGATTTGAGAATAAGACTATAATTTGCATATTTCTAGACTTAGGCTTAAAAACATGGAATTAGTGGGTGAAAACTCGAAACAGCCACCAAACGGCCCCGTGCGAGGCACCAACACCTCCCACGGGACCAATGTCACTCGTAGGAACTGACTGCGCAGCCGCGGGACTCCTGGTTTGAGAATACGACGATAATTTGCATATTTCTAGACTTAGGCTTAAAAACATGGAATTAGTGGGTGAAAACTCGAAACAGCCCCTGAATGGCCCCAAGGGTGGCACTAACACCTCCCATGTCACTCGTAGGAACTGACCACGCAGCCGCGGAACTCCCGGCTTGAGAAAATGATGTTAATTTACAATATTCTGGACATAGGTTTAAAAACATTGTGTTAGAGGGTAAAAATTCTCGAAACAGTGGCCGAACGATTCCGTGGGTGGCACCAACACCACCCACGGGACCAACGTAACTTGTAGGAACTGACCGCACAGCTGTGGGACTCACGATTTGGGAATACGACAATAATTTTCATATTTCAAGACTTAAGAAAAACATGGCATTAGAGGTTGAAAACTCGAAACAATCCCTGAACGGCCTCGCGGGTGGCACCAACCCCTCCCACGGGACCAATGTAACTCGTAAGAACTGTCCCCACAGCCGCAGGACTCCCGGTTTGAGAATACGATGATAAGTTGCATATTTCTAGACTTATTCTTAATAACATGGCGTTAGAGGGTGAAAACTCGAAGCAGCGCTCGAACGGCCCCGTGGGACGCTCCAACACCTCCCAAGGAACCAATGTCACTCGTAGGAACTGACCGCGCAGCCGCAGGACTCCCGATTTGGGAATACGACCATAATTTGCATATTTCTATACTTAGGCTTAAAAATATGGAATTAGTGGGTGAAAACTCGAAACAACCCCCGAACGACCCCGTGGGTGGCACCAACACCTCCCACGGGACCAATGTCACTCATAGGAACTGACCACGCAGCCGCGGGTCTCCCCGTTTGAGAATACGATGATAATTACGAATTTATAGACTTAGGCTTAAAAACATGGTGTTAGAGGGTGAAAACTCGAAACAGCTCCCGAACGGCCCCGTGAGTGGCACCAACACCTCCCATGGGACCAATGTCACTCGTAGGAACTGACTGCGCAGCCGTGGGACTCCTGGTTTGAGAGTACGATGATAATTTGTATATTTCTAGACTTCGGCTTAAAAACATGGAATTAGTGGGTGAAAACTCGAAACAGCCCCTTAATGGGCCCGTGGGTGGCACTAACACCTCCCATGTTACTCGTAGGAACTGAAACCGCAGTTGCGGAACTCCCGGTTTAAGAAAACAATGTTAATTTACAAATTTCTAGACATAGGTTTAAGAACATTGCGTTAGAGGGTAAAAATTCTCGAAATAGTGGCCGAACGATCCCGTGGGTGGCAACAACACCTCCCACGTAACCAATGTAACTCATAGGAACTGACCGCGCAGCCGCGACACTCTCGGTTTGAGAAGACAATGATAATTTGCGTATTTCATGAGTTAGGTTTCAAAACACGGCGTTAGAGGGTGAAAACCGGAAATAACCTCCGAACAGCTCCGTGGGTGGCACCAACACCTCCCACGGGACCAATGTAACTCGTAGGAACTGACCCCACAGCCGCAGGACTCTCGATTAGAGAATACAATGATAATTTGCATATTTCTAGACTTAGGCTTAATAACATGGCGTTAGAGGGTGAAAACTCGAAGCAGCCCCCGAACGGCCCCGTGGGATGCTCGAACACCTCCCAAGGAACCAATGTCACTCGTAGGAACTGACCGCGCAGCCGCAGGACTCCCGATTTGGGAATACGACCATAATTTGCGTATTTCTAGACTTAGGCTTAAAAATATGGAATTAGTGGGTGAAAACTCGAAACAGCCCCCGAACGGCCCCGTGGGTGGCACCAACACCTCCCACGGGACCAATGTCACTCATAGGAACTGACCACGCAGCTGCAGAACTCCCGGTTTGATAATACGATGTTAGTTTGCATATTTCTAGACTTAGGCTTAAAAACATTGTGTTAGAGGGTAAAAATTCTCTAAACAGTCGTCGAACGATCCCGTGGGTGGCACCAACACCTCCCACGGAACAAATGTAAATCGTAGGAACTGACCGCGCAGTCGCGGGACTCTCGATTTGAGAAGACAACGATAATTTGAATATTTCTTGAGTTAGGTTTAAAAACATGGCTTTAGAGGGTGAAACCCGAAACATCACCCGGACGGCCCCCTCGGTGGAACCAACACCTCCCACGAGACCAATGTAACTCGTAGGAACTGACCCCGCAGCCGCGGGACTCCCGGTGTGAGAATACGATGTTAATTTGCATATTTCTATACTTAGGCTTAAAAACATGGCGTTAGAGGGTGAAAACTAGAAGAAGCCCCCGAATGGCCCCGTGGGTCGCTCCAACACCTCCCAAGGAACCAATGTCACTCACACGAACTGACCGCGCAGCCGTAGGACTCCCGATTTGAGAAAATGATGTTAATTTATAATATTCTGGACATAGGTTTAAAAACATTGCCTTAGAGGGTAAAAATTCTCGAAACAGTGGCCGAACGATCCCGTGGGTTGCACCAACACCACCCATGGGACCAACGTAACTCGTAGGAACTGACCGCACAGTCGTGGGACTCACGGTTTGGGAATAAGATAATAATTTTCATATTTCTAGACTGAAGCAAAACATGGCGTTAGAGGTTGAAAACTCAAAACAACCCCTGAACGGCCACGCGGGTGGCACCAACCCCTCCCACGGGACCAATGTAACTCGTAGAAACTGACCCCACAGCTGCAGGACTCCTGGTTTGAGAATACGATGATAATTTGCATATTTCTAGACTTAGGCTTAATAACATGGCATTGGAGGGTGAAAACCCGAAGCAGCCCCCAAACGGCCCCGTGGGACGCTCCAACACCTCCCAAGGAACCAATGTCACTCGTAGGAACTGACCGCGCAGCCGCAGGACTCCCGATTTGGGAATACGACCATAATTTGCATATTTATAGACTTAGGCTTAAAAATATGGAATTAGCGGGTGAAAACTCGAAACAGCCCCCGAAAGGCCCCGTGGGTGGCACCAACACCTCCCACGGGACCAATGTCACTCACAGGAACTGACCACGCAGCCGCGGAACTTCCGGTTTGATAATACGATGTTAATTTGTATATTTTTATTCTTAGGCTTAAAAACATAACGGTAGAGGGTGAAAACCCCAAACAACCCCCGAATGGACCCATGGGTGGCACTAACACCTCTCACGGGACTTATGTTACTCGTAGGAACTGACCCCGTAACCGCGGGACTCCCGGTTTGAGAATACGATGATAATATGCATATTTTTAGACTTGGGCTTAAAAACATCGCGTTAGAGTGTGAAAATCCAAAATAGGCTCGAAACGTCCCAATGGGTGGCACCAACACCTCCCACGGGACCAATGTAACTCGTAGGAACTGATCGTGCAGTTGCGGGACTCATGGTTTCAAATACGATGATAATTTTCAAATTTCTAGAATTAAGAAAAACATGGCGTTAGAAGGTGAAAACTCTAAACAACTCTCGAACGGCCCCGTGGGTGGCACTAACACCTCCCACGGGACCAATGTATCTCGTAGGAATTAACCGCGCAGCCGCGGGACTCCCGGTTTGAGAATACAATGATAATTTGCATATTTCTAGACTTAGGCTTAAAAACACGGCGTTAGAGGGTGAAAACTCGAAACAGACCCCGTGGGTGGCACCAAGACCTCCCACGGGACCAATGTCCATCGTAGGAAATGACCGTGCAGCCGCAGGACTCCCGATTTGAGAATACGAATATAATTTGCATATTTCTAGACTTAGGCTTACAACATGGAATTAGTGGGTGAGAACTCAAAATAACCCCCGAACGGCCCCGTGGGTGGCACCAACACCTCCCACGGGACCAATGTCCCTCGTAGGAAATGACCGCGCAACCGCAGGACCCCCGGTGTGAGAATACGGTGATAATTGGCATATTTCTATACTTAGGCTTAAAAATCTGGAATTAGTGGGTGAAAACTATAAGCAGCCTCCGAATGGCCCCGTGGGTGGCACCAACACATCCCACGGGACCAATGTAACTCGTAGGAACTGACCGCGCAGTCATGGGACTCCCGGTCTGAGAATAGGATGATAATTTTCATATTTTTAAACTTAGGCTGAAATACATGGCGTTAGAGGGTGAAAACTCGAAATAGGCTCGGAACGTCCCCGTGGGTGGCACCAACACCTCCCGCGGGACCAATGTTACTCGCAGGAACTGATCGCGCAGCCGCGTGACTCACGGTTTCAAAACACGATGATAATTTCCATATTTCAACACTTAGGCTTAAAAACATGGCGTTAGAGGGTGAAAACTCTAAACAACCCCCGAATGGCCCTGTGGGTGGCACCAACACCTCCCACGGGACCAATGTAAGTCGTAGGAACTGACCCCATAGCCGCGGGTCTCCCGGTTTAAGAATACGATGATAATTACAAATTTCTAGACTTAGGCTTAAAAACATGGCGTTAGAGGGTGAAAACTCAAAATAACTCCCGAACGGCCCCGTGGGTGGCACCAACACCTCCCACAGGACCAATGTCACTCGTAGGAACTGACTGCGCAGCCACGGGACTCCCGGTTTGAGAATACGATGATAATTTGCATATTTCTAGACTTAGGCTTAAAAACGTGGAATTAGTGGGTGAAAACTCGAAACAGCCCCTGAATGGCCCCGTGGGTGGCACTAACACCTCCCATGTCACTCGTAGGAACAGACCACGCAGCCGCAGAACCCCCGGTTTGAGAAAACAATGTTAATTTGCAAATTTCTAGAAATAGGTTTAAAAACATTGCGTTAGAGGGTAAAAATTCTCAAAATAGTGGCCGAACGATCCTGTGGGTGGCAACAACACCTCCCAAGGAACCAATGTAACTCGTAGGAACTAACCGCGCAGCCACGGGACTCTCGGTTTGAGAAGATAATGATAATTTGCATATTTCTTGAGTTAGGTTTAAAAACATGGTGTTAGAGGGTGAAAACCCAAAACAGTCCCCGAACAACCCCGTGGTTGGCACCAACACCTCCCACGAGACCAATGTAACTCGTAGGAACTGACCCCGCAACCGCGGGACTCCCGGTTTGAGAATACGACGATAATTTGCATATTTCTAGACTTAGGCTTAAAAACATGGCATTAGAGGGTGAAAACTTGAAACAGCCCCCGAACGGCCCCGTGGGTGGAACCAACACCTCCCACGAAACCAATGTCACTCGTAGGAACTGACCGCGCAGCCGCAGGACTCCTGGTTTGGGAATACGATGAGTATTTGCATATTTTTCGACTTAGGCTTAAAAACATGGAATTAGTGGGTGAAAACTCGAAACAGCCCCCGAACGGCCCGATGGGTGGCACCAACACCTCCCACAGGACCAATATCACTCGTAGGAACTGACCATGCGGCCGCAGAACTCTCGGTTTGAGAATATGATGTTAATTTGCATATTTCTAGACTTAGGCTTAAAAACATTACGTTAGAGCGTGAAAACCCAAAACAGCCCCCGAACGGCCCCTTGGGTGGCACCAACACCTCCCACGAGACCAATGTAACTCGTAGGAACTATCCCCACAGGCGCGGGACTCTCGATATTTGAATACGACGATAATTTTCATATTTCTAGAGTTCGGCTTAAAAACATGGCGTTAGAGGGAGAAAACCCGAAACAGGCCCCGAACGGCCCCGTGGGTGGCACCAACACGTCCCACGGGACCAATGTAACTCGTAGGAACTGACCCTGCAGCCGTGAGTCTCTCAGTTTGATAATACGACGATAATTTGCATATTTCTAGACTTAGGCTTAAAAACATGGCGTTAGAGGGTGAAAACCTGAAATAGCCCCCGAACGGCCCCTTGGGTGGCACCAACACCTCCCACGGGACCAATGTGACTCATAGGAACTGATCGCGTAGTTGCAGGACTCCCGGTTTGAGAATACGATGATAATTTGCATATTTCTAGACTTAGTCTTAAAAACATGGCGTTAGAGGGTGAAAACTCGAAACAGCCCCGAATGGCCCCATGGGAGGCAGCAATAGCTCCCACTAGACCAATGTAACTCGTAGGAACTGACCCCGTAATCGCGGGACTCCCAGTTTGAGAATACGATGGAAATTTAAATATTTCTAGACTTAGGATTAAAAACATGGCGTTAGAGGGTGAAAACGCGAAACAGCTCCCGAACGGCCTCGTGGGTGGCACCAACACCTCCCACCGGACCAATGTCACTTGTAGGAACTGACAGCTCAGCCACGGGACTCCCGATTTTAGAATACGCCGATAATTTTTATATTTCTAGATTTAGGCTTAAAAAATGGCGTTACAGCGTAAAAAATCTCTAAACAGTCGTCGAGCGATCCCTTGGGTGGCACCAACACCTCTCACGGAACCAATGTAACTCGTAGGAACCGACCGCGCAGCTACGGGACTCTCGCTTTGAGAAGACAACGATAATTTGCATATTTCTTGAGTTAGGTTTACAACATGGCGTTAGAGGGTGAAAATCCAAAACATCCCATGAACGGCCGCATGGGTGGCACCAACACCTCCTACGAGTCCAATGTAACTCGCAGGAACTGACCCCGCAGTCGCGGGACTCCCGGTTCGAGAATACGATGATAATTTGCATATTTCTAGACTTAGGCTTAAAAACATGGCGTTAGAGGGTGAAAACTCGAAGCAGCCCCCGAACGGCCCCGTGGGTCACTCCAACACCTCCCACGGAACTAATGTCACTCGTAGGAACTGAACCGCAAAGCCGCAGGACTCCCGATTTGAGAATACGACGATAATTTGTATATTTCTAGACTTAGGATTATAAATATGGAATTAGTGGGTGAAAACTCGAAACAGCCCCCGAACGGCCCCGTGGGTGGCACCAACACCTCCCACGGGACCAATGTCACTCATAGGAACTGACCACGTAACCGGAGAACTCCCGGTTTGATAGTACGATGTTAATTTGCATATTTCTAGACTTAGTCTTAAAAACATTGCGATAGAGGGTGAAAACCCAAACAACCCCCGAATGGACCCGTGGGTGACACCAACACCTCGTACGAGACCAATGTAACTCGTAGGAACTGACCCCCAAGGCGCGGGACTCCCAGTTTGAGAATACAACAATAATTTGCATATTTATGGACTTAGGCTTAAAAACATGGCGTTAGAGGGTGAAAACCCGAAACAACCCCCGATCGGCCCCGTTGGTGGCACCAATACCTCCCATGGGACATATGTTACTCATAGAAACTGACCCCGTAACCGCGGGACTCCCGGTTTGAGAATAGGATGATAATTTGCATATTTTTAGACTTAGGCTTAAAAACATGGTGTTAGAGTGTGAAAATCCGAAATAGGCTCGAAATGTCCCCGTGCGTGGCACCAACACCTCCCACGGGACCAATGTAACTCGTAAGAACTGATCGTGCAGCTGCGGGACTCCCGGTTTGAGAATACGATTATAATTTTAATAATTCCAGACTTAAGAAAAACATGGTATTAGAAGGTGAAAACTCTAAACAACCCCCGAACGGCCCCGTAGGTGGCACTAACACCTCCCACGGGACCAATGTATCTCGTAGGAACTGACCGCGCAGCCGCGGGACTCCCGGTTTGAGAATACGATGATAATTTGCATATTTCTAGACTTAGTCTTGAAAACATGGCGTTAGAGGGTGAAAACTCGAAACAACCCCCGAACGGCCCCATGGGTGGCACCAAGAGCTCCCACGGGACCAATGTCCCTAGTAGGAAATGACCGTGCAGCCGCAGGACTCCCGATTTGAGAATACGACTATAATTTGCATATTTCCAAACTTAGGCTTAAAAACATGGAATTAGTGGGTGAAAACTCGAAACAGCCCCCGAACGGACCCGTGGGTGGCACCAACACCTCCCACGGGACCAATGTCACTCGTATGAACTGACTGCGCAGCCTCGGGACTCCTGGTTTGAGAATACGACGATAATTTCCATATTTCTAGACTTAGGATTAAAAACATGGAATTAGTGGGTGAAAACTCAAAAGAGCCCCTGAATGGCCCCGTGGGTGGCACTAACACCTCCCATGTCACTCGTAGGAACTGACCACGCAGCCGCGGAACTCCCGGTTTGAGAAAATGATGTTAATTTACAATATTCTAGACATAGGTTTAAAAACCTTTCGTTAGAGGGTAAAAATTCTCGAAACAGTGGCCGAACGATCCCGTGGGTGGCACCAACACCACCCATGGGACCAACGTAACTCTTAGGAACTGACCGCACAGCCGCGGGACTCACGGTTTGAGAATACGATAATAATTTTCATATTTTTAGACTTATACAAAACATGGCGTTAGAGGTTGATAACTCGAAACAACCCCTGAACGGCCCCGCGGGTGGCACCGACCCCTCCCACGGGACCAATGTAACTCGTAGGAACTGACCTCACAGCCGTAGGTCTCCCGGTTTGAGAATACGATGATAATTTGAATATTTCTAGACTTAGGCTTAATAACATGGCGTTAGAGGGTGAAAAACCGAAGCAGCCCCCGAACGGCCCCGTGGGACGCTCCAACACCTCCCAAGGAACCAATCTCACTCGTAGAAACTGACCGCGCAGTCGCAAGACTCCCGATTTCGGAATACGACCATAATTTGCATATTTCTAGACTTGGGCTTAAAAATATGGAATTAGTGGGTGAAAACTCGAAATAGCCCCCGAACGGCCCCGTGAGTGGCACCAACACCTCCCAGGGGACCAATGTCACTCATAGGAACTGACCACACAATCGCGAAACTCCCGGTTTGATAATACGATTTTAATTAGCATATTTCTAGACTTAGGCTTAAAAACATTGCGCTAGAGGGTGAAAACTCCAAACAACCCCCGAATGGACCCATGGGTGGCACTAACACCTCCCACGGGACATATGTTACTCGTAGGAACTGACCCCGTAATCGCGGGACTCCCGGTTTCAGAATACGACGATAATTTGCATATTTTTAGACTTAGGCATAAAAACATGGCGTTAGAGTGTGAAAATCTTAAATAAGCTCGAAACGTCCCCGTGGGTGGCACCAACACCTCCCACGGGACCAATGTAACTCGTAGGAACTGATCGTGCAGCTGCGGGACTCACGGTTTTAGAATACGATGATAATTTTCAAATTTCTAGACTTAAGAAAAACATGGTGTTAGAAGGTGAAAACTCTAAACAACCACCGAACGGCCCCGTGGGTGGCACTAACACCTCCCACGGGACCAATGTATCTCCTAGGAACTGACCGCGCAGCCGCGGAACTCCCGGTTTGAGAATACGATGATAATTTTCATATTTCTAGACTTAGGCTTAAAAACATGGCGTGAGAGGGTGAAAATTCGACACAACCCACGAACGGCCCTGTGGGTGGCACCAAGACCTCCCACGGGACCAATGTCCCTCGTAGGAAATGACCGTGCAGCCGCAGGACTCCCGATTTGCGAATACGAATATAATTTGCATATTTCTAGACTTAGGATTAAAAACATGGAATTAGTGGGTGAGAACTCGAAACAGCCCCTGAACGGCCCCGTTGGTGGCACCAACACCTCCCACGGGGAAAATGTCACTCATAGGAACTGACCACGCAGGTGCGGAACTCCCGGTTTGATAATACGATCTTAATTTGCATATTTCTAGACTTAGGCTTAAAAACATTGCGTTAGAGGGTGAAAACTAGATGCAGCTCCCGAACGGCCCCGTGGGTGGCACCAACACCTCCCACGGGAGGAATGTAACTCGTAGGAACTGACCGCGCAGCCGCGGGACTCCCGGTTTGAGAATAGAAAGATAATTTTCATATTTTTAAACTTAGTCTTAAATACATGGCGTTAGAGGGTGAAAACTCGAAATAGGCTTGGAACGTCCCCGTGGGTGGCACCAACACCTTCCGCGGGACCAATGTTACTCGTAGGAACTGATCGATCAGCCGCGAGACTCACGGTTTCAAAATACGACGATAATTTCCATATTTCAACACTTAGGCTTAGAAACATGGCGTTAGAGGGTGAAAACTCTAAACAACCCCCGAACGGCCCCGTGGGTGTCACCAGCACCTCCCACGGGACCAATGTAAGTCGTAAGAACTGACCTCGTAGCGGCGGGTCTCCCGGTCTGAGAATACGATGATAATTACAAACTTCTAGACTTAGGCTTAAAAACATGGCGTTAGAGGGTGAAAACTTGAAATAACTCCTGAACGGCCCCGTGGGTGGCACCAACACCTCCCACGGGACCAATTTCACTCGTAGGAATTGACTGCGCAGCCACGGGACTCCCAGTTTGAGAATACGATGATAATTTGCATATTTCTAGACTTAGGCTTAAAAACATGGAATTAGTGGGAGAAAACTGGAAATAACCCCTGATTGGCCCCGTGGGTGGCCCTAACACGTCCCATGTCACTCGTAGGAACTGACCACGCAGCCGCGGAACTCCCGATTTGAGAAAATGATGTTAATTTCCAAATTTCTGGACATAGGTTTAAAAACATTGCGTTAGAGGGTAAAAATTCTCAAAATTGTGGCCGAACGATCCTGTGGGTGGCAACAACACCTCCCAAGGAACCAATGTAACTCGTAGGAACTGACCGCGCAGCCGCGGGACTCTCGGTTTGAGAAGACAACAATAATTTGCATATTTCTTGAGTTAGGTTTAAAAACATGGTGTTAGAGGGTGAAAACCCAAAACAGTCCCCGAACAGCCCCGTGCGTGGCACCAACACCTCCCACGAGACGAATGTAACTCGTAGGAACTGACCCCGCAGCCGCGAGACTCCCGGTTTGAGAATACGACGATAATTTGCATATATCTAAACTTAGGCTTAAAAACATGGCATTAGAGGGTGAAAACTCGAAAAAACCGCCGAACGGCCCCGTGGGTGGCACCAACACCTCCCACGGAACCAATGTCACTCGTAGGAACTGACCGCGCAGCCACAGGACTCCTGGTTTGAGAATACGACGAGTATTTACATATTTCTAGACTTAGGCTTAAAAACAAGGAATTAGTGGGTGAAAACTCGAAACAGCCCCCGAACGGCCCCTGGGTGGCACCAACACCTCCCACGGGACCAATGTCACTCGTAGGAATTGACCACGCAGCCGCAGAACTCCCGGTTTGAGAATACGATGTTAATTTGCATATTTCTAGACTTAGGCTTAAAAACATTGTGTGAGAGCGTGAAAACCCAAAACAACCCCCGAACGGCCCCTTGGGTGGCACCAACACCTCCCACGAGACCAATGTAACTCGTAGGAACTGACCCTGCAGCCGCGAGTCTCTCTATTTAAGAATACGGTTATAATTTACATATTTCTAGACATAGGCTTAAAAACATGGCGTTAGAGGGTGAAACCCTGAAATAGCCCCCGAACGGCCTCTTGGGTGGCACCAACACCTCCCACGGGGCCAATGTAACTCATAGGAACTGATCGCGTAGTTGCAGGACTCCCAGTTTGAGAATACGATGATAATTTGCATATTTCTACACTTAGGCTTAAAAACATGGCGTTAGAGGGTGAAAACACGAAACATCCCCCGAACGGCCCCGTGGGTGGCACCAATAGCTCCCACGGGACCAATGTAACTCGTAGGAACTGACCCCATAACCGCGGGACTCCCAGTTTGAGAATACGATGATAATTTGTATATTTTTATACTTAGGCTTAAAAACATGGCGTTAGAGGGTGAAAACCCGAAATAGGCTCGGAACGTCCCCGTTGGTGGCACCAACACCTCCCGCGGGACAAATATAACTCGTAGGAACTGATTGTGCAGCGGCGGGACTCACGATTTCAGAATACGACGATAATTTGCATATTGATATACATACGCAAAACATGGCGTTAGAGGGTGGAAACTCTAAACAACCCTCGAACGGCCCCGTGGGTGTCACCAACACCTCCCACAGGACCAATATAAGTCGTAGGAACTAACCCCGCCTTCGCGGGTCTCCCGGTTTGATAATAGGATGATAATTTACAAATTTCTAGACTTAGGTAATTTGTAAATTTGTATATTTCTATACTTAGGCTTAAAACATGGCGTTAGAGGGTGAAAACTCGAAAAAGCCCCAGAACGGTCCCGTGGGTGGCACCAATAGCTCCCACGGGACCAATGTAACTCGTAGGAACTGACCCCGTAACCGCGGGACTCCCGGTTTGAGAATATGATGGTAATTTGTATATTTCTAGACTTAGGCTTAAAAACATGGCGTTAGAGGGTGAAAACTCGAAACAGCTCCCGAACGGCCGCGTGGGTGGCACCAACACCTCCCACCGGACCAATGTCACTTGTAGGAACTGACAGCGCAGCCACGGGACTCCCGATTTTAGAATACGATGATAATTTTTATATTTCTAGACTTAGGCTTAAAAAATGGCGTTAGAGCGTAAAAATTCTCGAAACAGTCGTCGAACGATCCCTTGGGTAGCACCAACACCTCCCACGGAACCAATGTAACTCCTAGGAACTGACTGCGCAGCTGCGGGACTCTCGCTTTGAGAAGACAACGACAATTTGCATATTTCTTGAGTTAGGTTTAAAAACATGGCGTTAGAGGGTGAAAACCCAAAACATCCCCGTGGGTGGCACCAACACCTCCCACGAGTCCAATGTAACTCGCAGGAACTGACCCCGCAGCCGCGAGACTCCCAGTTTAAGAATACGATGATAATTTGTATATTTCTAGACTTAGGCTTAAAAACATGGCGTTAGAGGGTGAAAACTCGAAGCAGACCCCGAACGGCCCCGTGGGTCGCTCCAACACCTCCCACGGAACTAATGTCACTCGTAGGAACTGAACCGCAAAGCCGCAGGACTCTCGATTTGAGAATACGACGATAATTTGCATATTTCTAGACTCAGGCTTAAAAACATGGAATTAGTGGGTGAAAACTCGAAACAGCCCCCAAACGGCCCTGTAAGTGGCACCAACACCTCCCACGGGACCAATGTCACTCATAGGAACTGACCACGTAACTGCGGAACTCCCGGTTTGATAATACGATGTTGATTTGCATATTTCTAGACTTAGGCTTAAAACATTGCGTTAGAGCGTGAAAACCCCAAACAACCCTCGAACGGCCCCATGGGTGGCACCAACACCTCCCGCGAGACCAATGTAACTTGTAGGAACTGACCCCCAAGCCACGGGACTCCCAGTTTGAGAATATGACAATAGTTTGCATATTTCTGGACTTAGGCTTAAAAACATGGCGTTAGAGGGTGAAAACCCAAAATAACCCCCGATCGGCCCCGTGGGTGGCACCAACACCTCCCACGTAACATATGTTACTCGTAGGAACTGACCCCGTAACCGCGGGACTCCCGGTTTGAGAATACGATGATAATTTGCATATTTTTAGACTTAGAGTTAAAAACATGGCGTTAGAGGGTGAAAATCCGAAATAGGCTCGAAACGTCCCCATGGGTGGCACCAACACCTCCCACGGGACCAATGTAACTCGTAGAAACTGATCGTGCAACCACGGGACTTACAGTTTCAGAATACGACGATAATTTTCATAGTTCTCAACTTAAGCAAAACATGGCGTTAGAGGGTGAAAACTCTAAACAACCCCCGAACGGTTCCGTGGGAGGCACTCGCACCTCCCACGGGACCAATGTAACTCGTAGAAACTGATTGCGCAGCCGCGGGACTCCTGGTTCGAGAATACGAAGATAATTTGCATATTTCTATACTTAGGTTTAAAAACATAGCATTAGAGGGTGAAAACTCGAAACAGCCCCCGGACGGCCACGTCGGTGGCACCAACACCTCCCACGGGACCAATGTCCCTCGTAGGAAATGACCGCACAACCACATGACCCCCGATTTGAGAATACGACTATAATTTGCATATTTCTAGACTTAGGCATATAAACATTGAATTAATGGGTGAAAACTCGAAATAGCCCCCGAACAGCCCCGTGGGTGGCATCAATACCTCCCACGGGACCAATGTAACTCGTAGGACCTGACCACGCAGCCGCAGGACTCCCGGTTTAAGAATAGGATGATAATTTGCGTATTTTTAAACTTAAGCTTAAATACATAGCGTTAGAGGGTGAAAACTCGAAATAGGTTCGGAACGTCCCCGTGGGTGGCACCAACACCTCCCACGGGACCAATGTAACTCGTACGAACTAATCGCGCATCCGCGAGACTCACGGTTTCAAAATACGACGATAATTTCCATAATTCTAGACTTAGGCTGAAAAATATGGTAACTCGTAGGAACTGACCGCGCAGCTGTTGGACTGACGATTTTAGAATACGACGATAATTTTCATTTTTCTAGACGTAAGCAAAGCATGGCGTTAGAGGGTGAAAACTCGAAACAGTTCCCGAACGGCCCCATGGGTGGCACCAACACCTCCCACGGGACCAATGTCACTTGTAGGAACTGACTGCGTAGCCACGGGACTCCAGGTTTTAGAATATAATGATAATTTGTATATTTCTTGACTTAGGCATAAAAACATGGCGTTAGAGGGTGAAAATCCAAAATAGCCCCCAAACGGCCAGATGGGTGGCACCAACACCTCCCGCGGGACTAATCTAACTCGTAGCAACTGACCGCACAGTTGCAGGACTCCCGATTTGAGAATACGACGATAATTTGCATATATCTAGACTTAGGCCTAAAAACATGGTGTTAGAGGGTGAAAACCCAAAATAGGCTCGGAACGTCCCTGTGGGTGGCACGAACACCTCCCATGTGACTAATGTAACTTCTAGGAACAGACCGGGAAGCCTCGGGACTCATAGTTTAAGAATATGATGATAACTTTCATATTTCAAGACTTAGGCTTAAAAACATGGCATTCGAGGGTGAAAGCCAGAAACAACCCCCGAACGGCCCCGTGGGTGGCACCAACACATCCCGCGGGACCAATGTAACTCGTAGGAATAAACCCCATAGCCGCGGGTATCTAGGTTTGGGAATGCAATGATAATTTACATATTTTTAGAATTAGACTTAAAAATGGCATTAGAGGGTGAAAACTCGAAACATCCCCCGAACGGCCCCGTGGGTGGCACCAACACCTCCCACGGGACCAATGTAACTCGTAGGAACTGGCCGCAGAGCCGCAGGACTCACGGTCTGCGAATTTAATGGTAATTTGAATATTTCTAAACTTAGGCATAAAGAGATGGAGTTAGAGTGTGAAAACCCAAAACAACCCCCGAACGCACCCTTGGGTGGCACCAACGCACCCTTGGGTGGCACCAACACCACCCACGGGACCAACGTAACTCGTAGGAACTGACCGCACAGCCGCGGGACTCACGGTTTGAGAGTACAATAATAATTTTCATATTTCTAGACTTAAGAAAAACATGGCGTTAGAGGTTGAAAACTCGAAACAAACCCTGAACGGCCCCGCGGGTGGCACCAACCCCTCCCACGAGACCAATGTACTACGTAGGAACTGACCCCGCAACGACGGGACTTCCGATTTGAGAATACGACGATAATTTGCATATTTCTAGACTTAGGCTTAAAAACATGCCGTTAGAGGGTGAAAATTCAAAACAACCCCCGAACGGCCTCGTGGGTGGCACCAACACCTCCCACGGGACCAATGTCACTCGTAGGAATAAACTCCGCAGTCGCGGGTCTCTACTTCTGAGAATACAATTATAATTCACATATTTCTAGAATTAGGCTTAAAAACATGGCGTTAGAGGGTGAAAACCCGAAACAGCCCCCGAACGGCCCCATGGGCGGCACCAACACCTCCCACGAGATCAATGTAACTCGTAAGAACTGACCCCGCAGCCGCGGAACTCCCGGTTTGAGAATACGATGGTAATTTGCATATTTTTAGACTTGGGCTTAAAAACATGGCGTTAGAGGTTGAAAACCCAAAACGGCCCCCAAACGGCCCCGTGCGTGGCACCAACACCTCCCACGAGACCAATGTAACTCGTAGGAACTGACCCCGCAGCCGCGGGACTCCCGATTTGAGAATACGATGATAATTTGCATATTTCTAGAGTTCGGCTTAAAAACATGGTGTTAGAGGGTGAAAACCCAAATCAGGGCCCGAACGGCCCCGTGGGTGGCACCAACAACTCCCACGGGACCAATGTAACTCGTAGGAACTGACCCTGTAGCCGTGAGTCTGTCGGTTTGAGAATATGATGATAATTTGCATATTTATATACTTAGGCTTAAAAACATGGCGTTAGAGGGTGAAAACTTGAAACAGCCCCCTAACGGCCCCGTGGGTAGCACCAACACCTCCCACGGGACCAATGTAACTCATAGGAACTAACCGCACAGTTGCGGGACTCCCGATTTGAGAATACGATGATAATTTGCATATTTCTATACTTAGGCTTAAAAACATGGCGTTAGAGGGTGAAAACTCAAAACAGCCCCCGAACGGCCTCGTGGGTGGCACCAACAGCTCCCACGGGACCAATGTAACTCGTAGGAACTGACCACGTAGTCGCGGGACTCCTGGTTTGAGAATACCCTGATAATTAGCATATTTCTACACTTAGGCTTAAAAATATTTCGTTAAAGGGTGATAACTCAAAAGTGCCCCTGAACGGCCCCATGGGTGGCACCAAAACCTCCCACGGGATTAATATAACCCGTAGGAACTGACCTCGCAGTCGCGAGACTCCCGGTTTGAGAATACGATGATAATTTGCGTATTTTTAAACTTAAGCAAAACATGGGATTAGAGTGTGAAAACTCGAAACTACCCCCGAACGGCCTCGTGGTTGGCAACAACACCTCCCACGGGACCAATGTAACTCGTAGAACTGACCCCGCAGCCGCGGGTCTCCCGATTTGAGAATACGATGATAATTTACATATCTATAGACTTAGGCTTAAAAAAATTTCGTTAGAGTGTAAAAATTCTCGAAACAGTCGCCGAACGATCCCGTGGGTGGCAACAACACCTCCCACGGAACCAATGTAACTTGTAGGAACTGACCGCGCAGCCGCGGGACACTCGATTTGATAAGACAACGATAATTTGCATGTTTCTTGAGTTATATTTAAAAACATGGTGTTAGAGGGTGAAAACCCGAAATAGCCCCCAAACGGCCCCATGGGTGGCAGCAACACCTCCCGCGGGACTAATGTAACTCGTAGGAACTGACCGCGTAGTTGCAGGACATCCGATTTGAGAATACGATGATAATTTTCATATTTTTAAACTTAAGCAAAACATGGCATTAGAGGATGAAAACTCGAAACTACCCCCGAACGGCCCCGTGTGTGGCAATAACACCTCCCACGGGGCCAATGTAACTCGTAGAAATGACCCCGCTCCCGATTTGAGAATACGACGATAATTTACATATTTATACACTTAGGCTTAAAAAAATGGTGTTAGAGGGTAAAAATTCTTGAAACAGACGCCGAACGATCCCGTGGGTGGCAACAACACCTCCCGCGGAACCAATGTAACTCGTAGGAATTTCCGCGCAGCCGCGGGACTCTCGGTTTGATAAGGCAATAATAATTTGCATGTTTCTTGAGTTAGGTTTAAAAACATGGCGTTAGAGGGTCAAAACCCGAAACAACCCACAAACGGCCCCATGGGTGGCACCAACACCTCCCGCGAGACTAATGTAACTCGTAGAAACTGACCGTGCAGTTGCAGGACTCCCGGTTTGAGAATACGATGATAATTTGCATATTTCTAGACATAGGCTTAAAAACATGGCGTTAGAGGGTGAAAACTCGAAAAAACCCTTGAGCGGCCCAGTGGGTGGCACCAACAGCTCCCACGGGACCAATGTAACTCGTACGAACCGACCCCGCAACCGCGGGACTCCCGGTTTTAGAATCCAACGATAATTTGCATATTTTAACACTTAGGATTAAAAACATGGCGTTAGAGGGTGAAAATCCAAAACAGGGCCCGAACGACCCTGTGGGTGGCACCAACACCTCCCACGGGACCAATGTAACTCGTAGGAACTGACCGCGCAGCCGCGGGACTCCCAGTTTAATAATATGATGATAAATTGTATATTTCTAGACTTAGGCTTAAAAACATGGCATTTGAGGGTGAAAACCCGAAATAACCCCCGTACGGCCCCGTGGGTGGCACCAACACATCCCGTGGGACTGATGTAACTCGTAGGAATAAACCCCGCAGCCGCGGGTCTCTAGGTTTGAGAATACAATGATAATTTTCATATTTCTAGAATTAGGCTTAAAAACATGGCATTAGAGGGTGAAAACTCGAAACAGCCCCCGAACGGCCCCGTGGGTGGTACCAACACCTCCCACGGGACAATGTAACTCGTAGGAACTGACCGCACAGCCGTGGGACTCTCGGTTCGAGAATTCGATGGTAATTTGCATATTTCTAGACTTAGGCATAAAAAGATGGAGTTAGTGTCTGAAAAGCAAAAACAACCCCCGAACGAACCCGTGGGTGGCACCAACACCTCCCACGGGACCAATGTAATTCATAGGAACTGACCGCACAACCACGGGACTCACAATTTGAGAATATGACAATAATTTTCATATTTCTAGACTTAAGCAAAACATTGCGTTAGAGGTTGAAAACCCGAAACAGGCCCCGAACGGCCCCGTGGGTGGCACGAATAACTCCCACGGGACCAATGTAACTCGTAGGAACTGACCTTGCAGCCACGAGTCTCTCGGTTTGAGAATATGACGATAATTTGCATAATTATAGACTTAGGCTTAAAAACATGGCGTTAGAGAGTGAAAATTCGAAATAACTCCCGAACGGCCCCGTGGGTGGCACCAACACATCCCGCGGGACCAATGTAACTCGTAGGAATAAACTCCGCAGCCACGGGTCTCTAGGTTTGAGAATACAATGATAATTTACATATTTCTTGAATTAGGATTAAAAACATGGCGTTAGAGGGTGAAAACCCGAAACAGCCCCCGAACGGCCCCGTGGGTGGCACCAACACCTCCCACGAGATCAATGTAACTCGTAAGAACAGACCCCGCAGCCGCGAAACTCCCATTTTGAGAATATGGTGGTAATTTGCATATTTCTAGACTTAGGCTTAAAAACATAGTGTTAGAGGGTGAAAACCCAAAACAGCCCCCAAACGGCCACGTGCGTGGCACCAACACCTCCCACGAGACCAATGTAACTCGTAGGAACTAACCCTGCAGTCGCGGGACTCCCGATTTGAGAATACGACAATAATTTGCATATTTCTAGAGTTTAGCTTAAAAGCATGGCGTTAGAGGGTGAAAACCCGAAACAGGCCCCGAACGGCCCCGTGGGTGGCACCAACAACTCCCACGGGACCAATGTAACTCGTAGGAACTGACCCTGCAGCCGCGAGTCTGTCGGTTTGAGAATATGACAATAATTTGCATATTTATACACTTAGGTTTAAAAATATGGCGTTAGAGGGTGAAAACTCAAAACAACCCACGAACGGCCCCGTGGGTGGCCCCAACACCTTCCACGGGAGCAATGTAACTCATAGGAACTAACCGCACAGTTACGGGACTCCCGATTGGAGAATACGATGATAATTTGCGTATTTCTAGACTTAGACTAAAAAACATGGTGTTAGGGGGTGAAAACTCAAAACAGCCCCTGAACGGCCCCGTGGGTGGCACCAACAGCTCCCACGGGAGCAATGTAAGTCGTAGGAACTACCCACGCAGTCACGGGACTCCCGGTTTGAGAATCCAATGATAACTTGCATACTTGAACACTTAGGCTTAAAAACATGGCGTCAAAGGGTGAAAATCCAAAACATGGCCCGAACGTCCCCGTGGGTGGTACCAACACCTCCCACGGGACCAATGTAACTCGTAGGAACTGACCCCACAGCCGCAAGACTCCCGATTTGAGAATACGACGATAATTTGCATATTTCTATACTTAGGGTTAAAAACATGGCATTAGAGGGTGAAAACTCGAAACAGGCCCCGAACGACCCCGTGGGTGGCACCAACACCTCCTACGGGACCAATGTCACTCGTAGGAACTGACGAGGCTGCCACGGAACTCCCAATTTGAGAATACGATGGTAATTTGCTTATTTCTAGACTTAGACTTAAAAACATGGCGTTAGAAGGTGAAAACCCGAAACAGCCCCCGAACGGCCCCGTAGGTGGCACAAACACCTCCCACGAGACCAATGTAACTTGTAGGAACTCACCCCGCAGCCGCGGGACTCCCGATTTGAGAATACGTGGATATTTTGCATATTTCTAGACTTCAGCTCAAAACCATGGCGTTAGAGGGTGAAAACCTGAAACAGGCCCGAACGGCCCCGTGGATGGCACCAACAACTCCCACGGGACCAATGTAACTCGTAGGAACTGACCCTGCAGCTGCGAGTCTCTCGGTTTTAGAATATGACGATAATTTAAATATTTATAGACTTAGGCTTAAAAACAGGGCGTTAGAGGGTGAAAACTCAAAACAGCCCCCGAATGGCCCCGTGGGTGACACCAACACCTCCCACGGGACCAATGTAGCTCATAGGAACTGACCACATAGTTGCAGGACTCCCGATTTGAGAATACGATGATAATTTTCATATTTCTAGAGTTCATCTTAAAAACATGGCGTTAGAGGTTGAAAACCCGAAACTGGCCCCGAACTGCCCCGTGGGTGGCACGAATAACTCCCACGGGACCAATGTAACTCGTAGGAACTGACCCTGCAGTCGCGAGTCTCTCGGTTTGAGAATATGATGATAATTTTCATAATTATAGACTTAGGCTTTAAAACATGGCGTTAGAGGGTGAAAACTCCAACCAACCCCCGAACGGCCCCGTGGGTGGCACCAACACATTCCGCAGGACCAATGTAACTCGTATGATTAAACCCCGCAGCTGCGGGTCTCTAGGTTTGAGAATACAATGATAATTTACATATTTCTATAATTAGGCTTTAAAACATGGCGTTAGAGGGTGAAAACCCGAAATAGCCCACGAACGGCCCCGTGGGTGGCACCAACACCTCCCACGAGATCAATGTAACTCGTAAGAACAGACCCCGCAGCCGCGGAACTCCCGGTTTGAGAATACGATGGTAATTTGCATATTTCTAGACTTAGGATTAAAAACATGGCGTTAGGGGGTGAAAACTCGAAACAACCCCCAAACGGCCCCGTGTGTGGCACCAACACCACCCACGAGACCAATGTAACTCATAGGAACTAACCCCACAGCCGCGGGACTCCCGATTTGAGAATACGACAATAATTTGCATATTTCTAGAGTTCGGTTTAAAAACATGGCGTTAGAGGGTGTAAACCCAAAACAGGCCCCGAACGGCCCCGTGGGTGGCACCAACCACTCCCACGGGACCAATCTAACTCGTAGGAACTAACCCTGCAGCCGCTAGTCTGTCGGTTTGAGAATATGACGATAATTTGCATATTTATAGTCTTAGGCTTAAAAACATGGCATTAGAGGATGAAAACTCGAAACAGCCCCCGAATGACCCCGTGGGTGGCACCAACACCTCCCACGGGGGAAATGTAACTCATAGGAACTAACCGCACAGTGACGGGACTCCCGATTTGAGAATACGATGATAATTTGCATATTTCTAGACTTAGGCTTAAAAACATGGCGTTAGAGGGTGAAAACTCGAAACAGCTCCCGAACGGCCCCGTGAGTGGCACCAACACATCCCACGGGACCAATGTTACTCGTAGGAACTGACTGCTCAGCTGCGGGACTCCCGGTTTGAGAATACGACGATAATTTGTATATTTCTGGACTTAGGCTTAAAAACATGGAATTAGTGGGTGAAAACTCGAAACAGCCCCTTAATGGCCCCGTGGGTGGCACTAACACCTCCCATGTCACTCGTAGGAACTGAAACCGCAGCTGCGGAACTCTAGGTTTAAGAAAATAATGTTAATTTACAAATTTCTAGACATAAGTTTAAAAACATTGCGTTAGAGGGTAAAAATTCTCGAAACAGTGGCCGAACGATCCCGTGGGTGGCAACAACACCTCCCACGGAACCAATGTAACTCGTAGGAACTGGCCGTAGGACTCTCGGTTTTAGAAGACAATGATAATTTGCATATTTCTTGAGTTAGGTTTAAAAACATGGCGTTACAGGTTGAAAACTCAAAACAACCCCTGAACGGCCACGCGGGTGGCACCAACCCCTCCCACGGGACCAATGTAACTCGTAGGAACTGACGCCACAGCCGCAGGACTCCCGATTTGAGAATACAATGATAATTTTCATATTTCTAGACTTAGGCTTAATAACATGGCGTTAGAGGGTGAAAACCCGAAGCAGCCCCCGAACGGCCCCGTGGGATGCTCCAACACCTCCCAAAGAACTAATGTCACTCGTAGGAACTGACCGCGCAGCCGCAGGACTCCCGATTTGGGAATACGACCATAATTTGCGAATTTCTAGACTTAGGCTTAAAAATATGGAATTAGTGGGTGAAAACTCGAAACAGCCCCCGAACGGCCCCATGGGTGGCACCAACACCTCCCACGGGACTAATGTCACTCATAGGAACTGACCACGCAGCCGCGGAACTTCCGGTTTGATAATACGATGTTAATTTGCATATTTCTAGACTTAGGCTTAAAAACGTTGCGTTAGAGGGTGAAAACCCCAAACAACCCCCGAATGGACCCATGGGTGACACCAACACCTCCTACGAGACCAATGTAACTCGTAGGAACTGACCCCCAAGCCGCGGGACTCACAGTTTGAGAATACAACAATAATTTACGTATTTCTGGACTTAGGCTTAAAAACATGGCGTTAGAGGGTGAAAACCCGAAATAACCCCCGATCGGCCCCGTGGGTGGCACCAACACCTCCCACGGGACATATGTTACTCGTAGGAACTGACCCCGTAATCGCGGGGCTCCCGGTTTGAGAATACGATGATAATTTGCATATTTTTAGACTTAGAGTTAAAAACATGGCGTTAGAGGGTGAAAATCCGAAATAGGCTCCAAACGTCCCCATGGGTGGCACCAACACCTCCCACGGGACCAATGTAACTCGTAGAAACTGGTCGTGCAACCACGGGACTCACAGTTTCAGAATACGACGATAATTTTCATATTTCTAAACTTAAGAAAAACATGGCATTAGAAGGTGAAAACTCTAAACAACCCCCGAACGGCCCTGTGGTTGGCACTAACACCTCCCACGGGACCAATGTATCTCGTAGGAACTGATCGCGCAGCCGCGAGACTCAAGGTTTCAAAATACGATGATAATTTCCATATTTCAACACTTAGGCTTAAAAACATGGCGTTAGAGGGTGAAAACTCTAAACAACCGCCGAACGGCCCCGTGGGTGTCACCAACCCTTCCCACGGGACCAATGTAAGTTGTAGGAACTGACCCCGTAGTCGCGGGTCTCCCGATTTGAGAATACGATGATAATTACAAATTTCTAGACTTAGGCTTAAAAACATGGAATTAGTGGGTGAAAACTCGAAACAGCCCCCGAAAGGCCCCGTGGGGGCACCAACACCTCCCACGGGACCAATGTCACTCGTAGGAACTGACTGCCCAGCCGCGGGACTCCCGGTTTGAGAATACGATGATAATTTGCATTTTTCAAGACTTAGGCTTAAAAACATGGAATTAGTGGGAGAAAACTCGAAACAGCCCCTGAATGGCCCCGTGGGTGGCACTAACACCTCCCATGTCACTCGTAGGAACTGATCACGCAGTCGCGGAACTCCCGATTTGAGAAAATGATGTTAATTTACAATATTCTGGACATAGGCTTAAAAACATTACCTTAGTGGGTAAAAATTCTCGAAACAGTGGCCGAACGAGCCCGTGGGTTGCACCAACACCACCCACGGGACCAACGTAACTCGTAGGAACTGACCGCACCGCCATGGGACTCACGGTTTGGGAATACGATAATAATTTTCATATTTCTAGACTTAAGACAAACATGGCGTTACAGGTTGAAAACTCAAAACAACCCCTGAACGGCCACGCGGGTGGCACCAACCCCTCCCACGGGACCAATGTAACTCGTAGAAACTGACCCCACAGCCGCAGGACTCCCGGTTTGAGAATAAGATTATAATTTGCATATTTCTAGACTTAGGCTTAATAACATGGCGTTAGAGGGTGAAAACCCGAAGCAGCCCCCGAACGGCCCCGTGGGACGCTCCAGCACCTCCCAAGGAACCAATGTCACTCGTAGGAACTGACCGCGCAGCCGCAGGACTCCCGATTTGGGAATACAACCATAATTTGCATATTTCTAGACTTAGGCTTAAAAATATGGAATTAGAGGGTGAAAACTCGAAACATCCCCCGAACGGCCCCGTGGGTGGCACCAACACCTCCCACGGGACCAATGTCACTCATAGGAACTGACCACGCAGCCGCGGAACTTCCGGTTTGATAATACGATGTTAATTTGTATATTTTTATTCTTAGGCTTAAAAACATTACGTTAGAGGGTGAAAACCCCAAACAACCCCCGAATGGACCCATGGGTTGCACTAACACCTCCCACGAGACTTATGTTACTCGTAGGAACTGACCCCGTAACCGCGGGACTCCCGGTTTGAGAATACGATGATAATATGCATATTTTTAGACTTGGGCTTAAAAACATGGCGTTAGAGTGTGAAAATCCAAAATAGGCTCGAAACGTCCCAATGGGTGGCACCAACACCTCCCACGGGACCAATGTAACTCGTAGGAACTGATCGTGCAGTTGCGGGACTCACGGTTTCAAATACGATGATAATTTTCAAATTTCTTGAATTAAGAAAAACATGGCGTTAGAAGGTGAAAACTCTAAACAACCCTCGAACGGCCCCGTGGGTGGCACTAACACCCCCACGGGACCAATGTATCTCGTAGGAACTAACCGCGCAGCCGCGGGACTCCCGGTTTGAGAATACGATGATAATTTGCATATTTATAGACTTAGAGTTAAAAACATGGCGTTAGAGGGTGAAAATCCGAAATAGGCTCGAAACGTCCCCATGTGTGGCACCAACACCTCCCACGGGACCAATGTAACTCGTAGAAACTGATCGTGCAACCACGGGACTCACAGTTTCAAAATACGACGATAATTTTCATATTTCTAAACTTAAGAAAAACATGGAATTAGTGGGCGAAAACTCTAAACAACCCCCGAACGGCCCTGTGGTTGGCACTAACACCTCCCACGGGACCAATGTATCTCGTAGGAACTGATCGCGCGGCCGCAGGACCCCCGGTGTGAGAATACGATGATAATTGGCATATTTCTATACTTAGGCTTAAAAATATGGAATTAGTGGGTGAAAACTATAAGCAGCCCCCGAACGGCCCCGTGGGTGGCACCAACACATCCCACGGGACCAATGTAACTCGTGGGAACTGACCGCGCAGTCGTGGGACTCCCAGTTTGAGAATAGGATGATAATTTTCATATTTTTAAAATTAGGCTGAAATACATGGCGTTAAAGGGTGAAAACTCGAAATAGGCTCGGAACATCCCCGTGGGTGGCACCAACACCTCCCACGGGACCAATGTTACTCGTAGGAACTGATCGCGCAGCCGCGTGACTCACGGTTTCAAAACACGATGATAATTTCCATATTTCAACACTTAGGCTTAAAAACCTGGCGTTAGAGGGTGAAAACTCTAAACAACCCCCGAATGGCCCTGTGGGTGTCACCAACACCTCCCACGAGACCAATGTAAGTCGTAGGAACTGACCCCGTAGCCGCGGGTCTCCTGGTTTGAGAATACGATGATAATTACAAATTTCTAGACTTAGGCTTAAAAACATGGCGTTAGAGGGTGAAAACTCAAAATAACTCCCGAACGGCCCCGTGGGTGGCACCAACACCTCCCACGGGACCAATGTCACTCTTAGGAACTGACTGCGCAGCCACGGGACTCCCGGTTTGAGAATACGATGATAATTTGCATATTTCTAGACTTAGGCTTAAAAACATGGAATTAGTGGGTGAAAACTCGAAACAGCCCCTGAATGGCCCCGTGGGTGGCACTAACACCTCCCATGTCACTCGTAGGAACAGACCACGCAGCCGCAGAACTCCCGGTTTGAGAAAATGATGTTAATTTCCAAATTTCTAGACATAGGTTCAAGAACATTGCGTTAGAGGGTAAAAATTCTCGAAATAGTGGCCGAACGATCCTGTGGGTGGCAACAACACCTCCCAAGGAACCAATGTAACTCGTAGGAACTGACCGCACAGCCGCGGGACTCTCGGTTTGAGAAGATAACGATAATTTTCATATTTCTTGAGTTAGGTTTAAAAACATGGTGTTAGAGGGTGAAAACCCAAAACAGTCCCCGAACAGCCCCGTGGTTGGCACCAACACCTCCCACGAGACCAATGTAACTCGTAGGAACTGACCCCGCATCCGCGGGACTTCCGGTTTGAGAATACGACGATAATTTGCATATTTCTAGACTTAGGCTTAAAAACATGGCATTAGAGGGTGAAAACCTGAAACAGCCCCCGAACGGCCCCGTGGGTGGAACCAACACCTCCCATGAAACCAATGTCACTCGTAGGAACTGACCGCGCAGCCGCAGGACTCCTGGTTTGGGAATACGACGAGTATTTGCATATTTCTATAATTAGTCTTAAAAACATGGAATTAGTGGGTGAAAACTCGAAAAAACCGCCGAACGGCCCCGTGGGTGGCACCAACACCTCCCACGGAACCAATGTCACTCGTAGGAACTGACCACGCAGCCACAGGACTCCAGGTTTGAGAATACGACGAGTATTTACATATTTCTAGACTTAGGCTTAAAAACATGGAATTAGTGGGTGAAAACTCGAAACAGCCCCCGAACTGCCCCGTGGGTGGCACCAACACCTCCCATAGGACCAATGTCACTCGTAGGAACTGACCACGCGGCCGCAGAACTCCCGGTTTGAGAATACGATGTTAATTTGCATATTTCTAGACTTAGGCTTAAAACATTACGTTAGAGCGTGAAAACCCAAAATAGCCCCCGAACGGCCCCTTGGGTGGCACCAACACCTCCCACGAGACCAATGTAACTCGTCGGAACTAACCCCAGAGCCGCGGGACTCTCAATTTTTGAATACGATGACAATTTGCATATTTCTAGAGTTAGGCTTAAAAACATGGCGTTAGAGGGAGAAAACCCGAATCAGGCCCCGAACGGCCCCGTGGGTGGCACCAACACCTCCCACGGGACCAATGTAACTCGTAGGAACTGACCCTGCAGCCGCGAGTCTCTCAGTTTGATAATACGATGATAATTTGCATATTTCTAGACTTAGGCTTAAAAACATGGCGTTAGAGGGTGAAAAACTGAAATAGCCCCCGAACGGCCCCTTGGGTGGCACCAACACCTCCCACGGGACCAATGTAACTCATAGGAACTGATCGCGTAGTTGCAGGACTCCCGGTTTGGGAATACAATGATAATTTGCATATTTCTAGACTTAGTCTTAAAAACATGGCGTTAGAGGATGAAAACTCGAAACAGCCCCGAACGGCCCCGTGGGAGGCACCAATAGCTCCCACTGGACCAATGTAACTGGTAGGAACTGACCCCGTAACCGAGGGAATCCCGGTTTGAGAATACGATGATAATTTACATATTTTTAGAGTTAGGCTTAAAAACATGGCGTTAGAGGGTGAAAACCCGAAAAAGGCTCGGAACGTCCCCGTGGGTGGCACCAACACCTCCCGCGGGACGAATATAACTCGTAGGAACTGATCGTGTAGCCGCGGGACTCACAGTTTTAGAATACGATGATAATTTTCATATTGCTATACATACGAAAAACATGGGGTTAGAGGGTGGAAACTCTAAACAACCCCCGAACGGCCCCATGGGTGTCACCAACACCTCCCACAGGACCAATGTAAGTCGTAGGAACTGACCCCGCCTTCGCGGGTCTCCCGGTTTGAGAATACGATGATAATTTACAAATTTCTAAACTTAGGTAATTTGTATATTTGTATATTTCTAGACTTAGGCTTAAAAACATGGCTTTAGAGGGTGAAAACTCGAAACAGCCCCCGAACGGCCCCGTGGGTGGCACCAACACCTCCCACCGGACCAATGTCACTTGTAGGAACTGACAGCGCAGCCACGGGACTCCCGATTTTAGAATACGCTGATAATTTTTATATTTCTAGACTTAGGCTTAAAAAATGGCGTTACAGCGTAAAAATTCTCGAAACAGTCGTCGAACGATCCCTTGGGTGGCACCAACACCTCCCACGGAACCAATGTAACTCGTAGGAACCGACCGCGCAGCTGCGGGACTCTCTCTTTGAGAAGACAACGATAATTTGCATATTTCTTGAGTTAGGTTTAAAAACATGGCGTTAGAGGGTGAAAATCCAAAACATCCCATGAACGGTCCCATGGGTGGCACCAACACCTCCCACGAGTCCAATGTAACTCGCAGGAACTGACCCCGCAGCCGCGGGACTCCCGGTTTGAGAATACGATGATAATTTGCATATTTCTAAACTTAGTATTAAAAACATGGCGTTAGAGGGTGAAAACTCGAAGCAACCCCCGAACGGCCCCGTGGGTCACTCCAACACCTCCCACGGAACTAATGTCACTCGTAGGAACTGAACCGCAAAGCCGCAGGACTCTCGATTTGAGAATACGACGATAATTTGTATATGTCTAGACTTATGCTTAAAAATATGGAATTAGTGGGTGAAAACTCGAAACAGCCCCCGAACGGCCCCGTGGGTGGCACCAACACCTCCCACGGGACCAATGTCACTCATAGGAACTGACCACGTAACCGCGGAACTCCTGGTTTGATAATACGATGTTAATTTGCATATTTCTAGACTTAGTCTTAAAAACATTGCGTTAGAGGGTGAAAACCCCAAACAACCCCCGAATGGACCCATGGGTGACACCAACACCTCGTACGAGACCAATGTAACTCGTAGGAACTGACCCCCAAGCCGTGGGACTCCCAGTTTGAGAATACAACAATAATTTGCATATTTATGGATTTAGGCTTAAAAACATTGCGTTAGAGGGTGAAAACCCGAAACAACCCCCGATCGGCCCCGTGGGTGGCACCAATACCTCCCACGGGACATATGTTACTCGTAGAAACTGACCCCGTAACCGCGGGACTCCCGGTTTGAGAATACGATGATAATTTGCATACTTTTAGACTTAGGCTTAAAAACATGGTGTTAGAGTGTGAAAATCCAAAATAGGCTCGAAACGTCCCCGTGCGTGGCACCAACACCTCCCACGGGACCAATGTAACTCGTAAGAACTGATCGTGCAGCTGCGGGACTCCCGGTTTGAGAATACGATTATAATTTTAATAATTCTAGACTTAAGAAAAACATGGTATTAGAAGGTGAAACCTCTAAAGAACCCCCGAATGGCCCCGTGGGTGGCACTAACACCTCCCACGGGACCAATGTATCTCGTAGGAACTGACCGCACAGCCGCGGGACTCCCGGTTTGAGAATACGATGATAATTTGCATATTTCTAGACTTAGTCTTAAAAACATGGCGTTAGAGGGTGAAAACTCGAAACAACCCCCGAACGGACCCGTGGGTGGCACCAAGAGCTCCCACGGGACCATTGTCCCTAGTAGGAAATGAACGTACAGCCGCAGGACTCCCGATTTGAGAATATGACTATAATTTGCATATTTCCAGACTTAGGCTTAAAAACATGGAATTAGTGGGTGAAAACTCGAAACAGCCCCCGAACGGCCCCGTGGGTGGCACCAACACCTCCCACGGGACCAATGTCACTCGTATGAACTGACTGCGCAGCAACGGGACTCCTGGTTTGAGAATACGATGATAATTTCCATATTTCTAGACTTAGGCTTAAAAACATGGAATTAGTGGGTGAAAACTCAAAAGAGCCCCCTGAATGGCCCCGTGGGTGGCACTAACACCTCCCATGTCACTCGTAGGAACTGACCACGCAGCCGCGGAACTCCCGGTTTGAGAAAATGATGTTAATTTACAATATTCTAGACATAGGTTTAAAAACATTGCGTTAGAGGGTAAAAATTCTCGAAACAGTGGCCGAACGATCCCGTGGGTGGCACCAACACCACCCATGGGACCAACGTAACTCTTAGGAACTGACCGTACAGCCGCGGGACTTACGGTTTGAGAATACGACAATAATTTTCATATTTTTAGACTTAAGCAAAACATGGCGTTAGAGGTTGAGAACTCGAAACAACCCCTGAGCGGCCCCGTGGGTGGCACCAACCCCTCCCACGGGACGAATGTAACTCGTAGGAACTGACCCCACAGCCGTAGGTCTCCCGGTTTGAGAATACGATGATAATTTGCATATTTCTAGGCTTAGGCTTAATAACATGGCGTTAGAGGGTGAAAAACTGAAGCAGCCCCCGAACGGCCTCGTGGGACGCTCCAACACCTCCCAAGGAACCAATGTCACTCGTAGGAACTGACCGCGCAGTCGCAGGACTCCCGATTTCGGAATACGACCATAATTTGCATATTTCTAGACTTAGGCTTAAAAATATGGAATTAGTGGGTGAAAACTCGAAACAGCCCCGAACGGCCCCGTGAGTGGCACCAACACCTCCCACGGGACCAATGTCACTCATAGGAACTGACCACACAGTCGCGAAACTCCCGGTTTGATAATACGATGTTAATTTGCATATTTCTAGACTTAGGCTTAAAAACATTGCGCTAGAGGGTGAAAACTCCAAACAACCCCCGAATGGACCCATGGGTGGCACTAACACCTCCCACGGGACATATGTTACTCTTAGAAACTGACCCCATAACCGCGGGACTCCCGGTTTCAGAATACGATGATAATTTGCATATTTTTAGACTTAGGCTTAAAAACATGGCGTTAGAGTGTGAAAATCTGAAATAAGCTCGAAACGTCCCCGTGGGTGGCACCAACACCTCCCACGAGACCAATGTAACTCGTAGGAACTGATCGTGCAGCTGCGGGACTCACGGTTTTAGAATACGATGATAATTTTCAAATTTCTAGACTTAAGAAAAACATGGCGTTAGAAGGTGAAAACTCTAAACAACCACCGAACGGCCCCGTGGGTGGCACCAACACCTCCCACGGGACCAATGTATCTCGTAGGAACTGACCGCGCAGCCGCGGAACTCCCGGTTTGAGAATACGATGATAATTTGCATATTTCTAGACATCGGCTTAAAAACATGGCGTTATAGGGTGAAAACTCGACACATCCCCCAAACGGCGCCGTGGGTGGCACCAAGACCTCCCACGGGACCAATGTCCCTCGTAGGAAATGACCGTGCAGCCGCAGGACTCCCGATTTGCGAATACGAATATAATTTGCATATTTCTAGACTTAGGATTAAAAACATGGAATTAGTGGGTGAGAACTCGAAACAACCCCCGAACGGCCCCGTGGCTGGCACCAACACCTCCCACGGGGAAAATGTCACTCATAGGAACTGACCACGCAGGCGCGGAACTGCCGGTTTGATAATACGATCTTAATTTGTATATTTCTAGACTTTGGATTAAAAACATTACATTAGAGGGTGAAAACTACATCCAGCTCCCGAATGGCCCCGTGGGTGGCACCAACACCTCCCACGGGACCAATGTGACTCGTAGGAACTGACCGCGCAGCCGCGGGACTCCCGGTTTGAGAATAGAAAGATAATTTTCATATTTTTAAACTTAGTCTTAAATACATGGCGTTAGAGGGTGAAAACTCAAAATAGGCTTGGAACGTCCCCGTGGGTGGCACCAACACCTTCCGCGGGACCAATGTTACTCGTAGGAACTGATCGATCAGTCGCGAGACTCACGGTTTCAAAATACGACGATAATTTCCATATTTCAACACTTAGGCTTAGAAATATGGCGTTAGAGGGTGAAAACTCTAAACAACCCCCGAACGGCCCCATGGGTGTCACCAACACCTCCCACGGGACCAATGTAAGTCGTAAGAACTGACCTCGTAGCCGCGGGTCTCCCGGTTTGAGAATACGATGATAATTACAAATTTCTAGACTTAGGCTTAAAAACATGGCGTTAGAGAGTGAAAACTTGAAACAACTCCCGAACGGCCCCGTGGGTGGCACCAACACCTCCCACAGGACCAATTTCACTCGTAGGAACAGACTGCGCAGCCACGGGACTCCCAGTTTGAGAATACGATGAAAATTTGCATATTTCTAGACTTAGGCTTAAAAACATGGAATTAGTGGCTGAAAACTGGAAATAACCCCTGAATGGCCCCATGGGTGGCTCTAACACATCCCATGTCACTCGTAGGAACTGACCACGCAGCCGCGGAACTCCCGATTTGAGAAAATGATGTTAATTTCCAAATTTCTAGACATAGGTTTAAAAACATTGCGTTAGAGGGTAAAAATTCTCGAAATTGTGGCCGAACGATCCTGTGGGTGGCAACAACACCTCCCAAGGAACCAATGTAACTCGTAGGAACTGACCGCGCAGCCGCGGGACTCTCGGTTTGAGAAGACAACAATAATTTGCATATTTCTTGAGTTAGGTTTAAAAACATGGTGTTAGAGGGTGAAAACCCAGAACAGTCCCCGAACAGCCCCGTGGGTGGCACCAACACCTCCCACGAGACGAATGTAACTCGTAGGAACTGACCCCGCAACCGCGGGACTCCCGGTTTGAGAATATGACGATAAATTACATATTTCTAAACTTAGGCTTAAAAACATGGCATTAGAGGGTGAAAACTCGAAAAAACCGCCGAACGGCCCCGTGGGTGGCACCAACACCTCCCACGGAACCAATGTCACTCGTAGGAACTAACCACGCAGCCACAGGACTCCTGGTTTGAGAATACGACGAGTATTTACATACTTCTAGACTTAGGCTTAAAAACATGGAATTAGTGGGTGAAAACTCGAAACAGCCCCCGAACTGCCCCGTGGGTGGCACCAACACCTCCCACGGGACCAATGTCACTCGTAGGAATTGACCACGCAGCCGCAGATCTCCACGTTTGAGAATACGATGTTAATTTGCATATTTCTAGACTTAGGCTTAAAAACATTGTGTGAGAGCGTGAAAACCAAAAACAACCCCTGAACGGCCCCTTGGGTGGCACCAACACCTCCCACGAGACCAATGTAACTCATAGGAACAAACCCCGCATCTGCGAGACTCCCGATTTTAGAATACGACAATAATTTACATATTTCTAGAGTTAGGCTTAAAAACATGGCGTTAGAGGGAGAAAACCCGAAACAGGCCCCGAACGGCCCCGTGGGTGGCACCAACACCTCCCACGGGACCAATGTAACTCGTAGGAACTGACCCTGCAGCCGTGAGTCTCTCTGTTTAAGATTACGGTGATAATTTACATATTTCTAGACATAGGCTTAAAAACATGGCGTTAGAGGGTGAAAACCTGAAATAGCCCCCGAACGGCCCCTTGGGTGGCACCTCCACCTCCCACGGGGCCAATGTAACTCATAGGAACTGATCGCGTAGTTGCAGGACTCCCGGTTTGAGAATACGATGATAATTTGCATATTTCTAGACTTAGGCTTAAAAACATGGCGTTAGAGGGTGAAAACACGAAACAGCCCCCGAACGGCCCCGTGGGTGGCACGAATAGCTCCCACGGGACCAATGTAACTCGTAGGAACTGACCCCGTAACCGCGGGACTCCCAGTTTGAGAATACGATGATAATTTGTATATTTTTATACTTAGGCTTAAAAACATGGCGTTAGAGGGTGAAAACCCGAAATAGGCTCGGAACGTCCCCGTGGGTGGCACTAACACCTCCCGCGGGACGAATATAACTCGTAGGAACTGATTGTGCAGCGGCGGGACTCACGATTTCAGAATACGACGATAATTTTCATATTGCTATACATACGCAAAACATGGCGTTAGAGGGTGGAAACTCTAAACAACCCTCGAACGGCCCCGTGGGTGTCACCAACACCTCCCACAGGACCACTATAAGTCGTAGGAACTGACCCCGCCTTCGCGGGTCTCCCGGTTTGAGAATACGATGATAATTTACAAATTTATAGACTTAGGTAATTTGTAAATTTGTATATTTCTAGACTTAGGCTTAAAACATGGCGTTAGAGGGTGAAAACTCGAAAAAGCCCCAGAACGGTCCCGTGGGTGGCACCAATAGCTCCCACGGGACCAATGTAACTCGTAGGAACTGACCCCGTAACCGCGGGACTCCCGGTTTGAGAATATGATGGTAATTTGTATATTTCTAGACTTAGGCTTAAAAACATGGCGTTAGAGGGTGAAAACTCGAAACAGCTTCCGAACGGCCCCGTGGGTGGCACCAACACCTCCCACCGGACCAATGTCACTTGTAGGAACTGACAGCGCAGCCACGGGACTCCCGATTTTAGAATACGACGATATTTTTTATATTTCTAGACTTAGGCTTAAAAAATGGCGTTAGAGCGTAAAAATTCTCGAAACAGTCGTCGAACGATCCCTTGGGTAGCACCAACACCTCCCACGGAACCAATGTAACTCCTAGGAACTGACCGCGCAGCTGCGGGACTCTCGCTTTGAGAAGACAACGACAATTTGCATATTTCTTGAGTTAGGTTTAAAAACATGGCGTTAGAGGGTGAAAACCCGAAACATCCCCCGAACGGCCCCATGGGTGGCACCAACACCTCCCACGAGTCCAATGTAACTCGCAGGAATTGACAGCGCAGCCGCGAGACTCCCAGTTTAAGAATACGATGATAATTTGTATATTTCTAGACTTAGGCTTAAAAACATGGCGTTAGAGGGTGAAAACTCGAGGCAGCCCCCGAACGGCCCCGTGGGTCGCTCCAACACCTCCCACGGAACTAATGTCACTCGTAGGAACTGAACCGCAAAGCCGCAAGACTCTCGATTTGAGAATACGACGATAATTTGCATATTTCTAGACTTAGGCTTTAAAACATGGAATTAGTGGGTGAAAACTCGAAACATCCCCCGAACGGCCCCGTGGGTGGCACCAACACCTCCCACGGGACCAATGTCACTCATAGGAACTGACCACGTAACCGCGGAACTCCCGGTTTGATAATACGATGTTGATTTGCATATTTCTAGACTTAGGCTTAAAACATTGCGTTAGAGCGTGAAAACCCCAAACAACCCTCGAACGGCCCCATGGGTGGCACCAACACCTCCCGCGAGACCAATGTAACTTGTAGGAACTGACCCCCAAGCCGCGGGACTCCCAGTTTGAGAATATGACAGTAGTTTGCATATTTCTGGACTTAGGCTTAAAAACATGGCGTTAGAGGGTGAAAACCCAAAATAACCCCCGATCGTCCCCGTGGGTGGCACCAACACCTCCCACGGGACATATGTTACTCGTAGGAACTGACCCCGTAACCACGGGACTCCCGGTTTGAGAATACGATGATAATTTGCATATTTTTAGACTTAGAGTTAAAAACATGGCGTTAGAGGGTGAAAATCCGAAATAGGCTCGAAACATCCACATGGGTGGAACCAACACCTCCCACGGGACTCACAGTTTCAGAATACGACGATAATTTTCATAGTTCTAAACTTAAGCAAAACATGGCGTTAGAGGGTGAAAACTCTAAACAACCCTCGAACGGTCCCGTGGGTGCCACTAGCACCTCCCACGGGACCAATGTTACTCGTAGAAACTGATCGCGCAGCCGTGGGACTCCTGGTTCGAGAATACGATGATAATTTGCATATTTCTAGACTTAGGTTTAAAAACATAGCGTTAGAGGGTGAAAACACGAAACAGCCCCCGAACGGCCCCGTCGGTGGCACCAACACCTCCCACGGGACCAATGTCCCTCGTAGGAAATGACCGCACAGCCGCATGACCCCCGATTTGAGAATACGACTATAATTTGCATATTTCTAGACTTAGGCATATAAACATGGAATTAGTGGGTGAAAACTCGAAATAGCCCCCGAACGGCCCCGTGGGTGGCATCAATACCTCCCACGGGACCAATGTAACTCGTAGGAACTGACCACGCAGCCGCCAGACTCCCGGTTTGAGAATAGGATGATAATTTGCGTATTTTTAAACTTAGGCTTAAATACATAGCGTTAGAGGGTGAAAACTCGAAATAGGTTCGGAACGTCCCCGTGGGTGGCACCAACACCTCCCACGGCACCAATGTAACTCGTACGAACTAATCGTGCATTCGCGAGACTCACGGTTTCAAAATACGACGATAATTTCCATATTTCTAGACTTAGGCTTAAAAATATGGTAACTCGTAGGAACAGACCGCGCAGCTGTTGGACTCACGATTTTAGAATACGACGATAATTTTCATTTTTCTAGACTTAAGCAAAACTGAAGGCGCAAAATTGTCCCAATTAAAATAGTAATTTCCTTTTTATTTAAAAACACAATAGAGATGATGCGGAAGCGTTGTAAAACAGGTGATGGTTCAACTTTCAAAACAATTAACAACAAGTTTTAATTCCTCAAAACAAATTAAAACAAAATTCAAGTCCTAGAATTTGCCTAAATCATAATTAACAATAGATCAAAGTTAGGCGAAACCAATTTTAGCAAATGACTTGAATAAACCAAATATACCCAATATTTAATTTAGTCCCAAATTAAATGAGTGTGATTATTAAACCAAATTTTATCTTGAAATTATCCTAAGCATGGATTCTAAATTATTGTGCAAGATAAAATAAACAATGTCACACTACACCGAGATGTACGGGAAAAACCCAAGACGGGAAACAACCTCGGACGGCCCTAGCCACAAGTCCACTAGATACGGAATTACAATTACAAGACAGATAGACTTACAACGACTGACTCGATCCCTCTCAAGCCTCGATGCTCCTTCTCGTAGAAACCTCTTCCTAGCGGACAACCTCGGAACACCACCGCGGTCTCGGAATCCACCGATGGCACTTTATATGGTCACCGTCACCCAAGCATGGAACCTTTCTCCGTGTGGGTAGAATCTCAACAAAAGTCTTCTTTGTGATGGGGTGTAGAAACAAACCCGAAACGTCTCTTGAATTCGGTAGAGAAAACCGGTGCCAAAAACTCCAAGTAAAGATATGTATATATAGAACTTGGAATAAACAACAATGGGTGTAAACTAAGTGTTTAAAGATTTTTCTTAAGTTGAAGAACACTCAAACATGAACATTTTCCTTTTTTAAAATGATCTCTCAAACTCTCTCTAGGAGATGTATTAGGATGGAAAAGTTGTCTTGGAAAATGTGTTTCCCGTACATAATAATGTATGAAAAAGTTGGTTGAAAACCAAGTGGGGAAAGTGGGGAAAAACTGCAAAAAACTGCCAAATAACTGTTCCCGCTGGAATCTCGTTCGAACGAACGTGATTCTCGTTCGAACGAGACTTCTAACGAGTGACCAGCCTTGGCTCGTTAGAAGTTCGTTAGATACCTCGTTAGAACGAACATTCGTTCGAACGACATATCGAACGACATATCGAACGACTGACCAGTTAGGGTCGTTGGCAAAACTCGTTCGAACGAAAATGGTTCGAACGACAAAACTCGTTGGAACGAAATCTTGTTCGAACGAAAAAACTCGTTCGAAAGACATTTCTAACGAACTACCAGAAAGTTTGCAAAATTTGATTTTGGCCCAGAAACTTTTATATACTTATTTTTTAAAGTCCTATTTGATTCTTTCTGAAAATAAAATGCAGTTTTTATTACACCTAACACCCAATACAAATTGTTCCAAGCTCCTATATAAATATAATTACATTCATACCTTGGGAGCATGGAACCTTAGTTGATGACGTAGAAACGAGGCACACAAACCGGCATTTTGATGAAGCTTTAAATTCTTTGCCGCTACGTCTCCAATACATAATTCATAGGCTTGAGAATATTACAAATAAATACTATCCTATGAATAAATGTTTTTGTCCAGAATTGAGCCAAAACTATATATGGACTCAATTGGAAATTTGTGTCCTTACAAATCTCCCCCTTTGGCTATTCCGTGACAAAAACCAAACAAAAATCCTAAAGGGCCGTCAAGCTCACTAGACTCAAAACATAACCCGCCCAATCTTGACTCAACCCAAGGATTTAAACGCTTTGCCTTTTAAAGATGCCGCTTTAGTAGAATACCTGCACACTTAATCAAACTCATCAAATGCATAGGGAATATCAAAATATATTAATCGCAATTAAATAATTACTCCCCCTAAATTAATTCTCCCCTTTATCAAACGAATGACATTTACTTAGATGCCGCTTTAGTAGAATACCTGCACACTTAAGCAAACTCATCAAATGCATAGGGAATATCAAAATATATTAATCGCAATTAAATAATTACTCCCCCTAAATTAATTCTCCCCTTTATCAAACGAATGACATTTACTTAGAAAGACGTCTCCCCCTAAGATAAATCTCCCCCAAACTAAGATACGGTAATAATAGGATTAGATACCATTTCTCCCCCTATCATCATTCTCCCCCTTTTTGTTCGCGAATAGGCAAAGGATAAAGAACTAATAAACAGCATGTGAAGGCTTAAAATGATAAGACATGAAAGCATAAGGGCAACAAAAGCAGGGCAAAGACAAACAAATATCATATATATATATATACTATAAATATACCAATAAGTACGTGCATATATAGATAGATATAAACACACACATGACACAAAATACAATAGGTTTGCACACTCGTATGGCAAAAATGTGTCATATGGAAACGGAAGTGTAGGGGTGTGAACTAGCAACAATTAAATTTAGACCCAAACACTTAAGAAACGTTCACGGAGTTATCATTTGATTGCAAACTGCATCACAGTTAAATATAACCTCATGTGACAATATAAAGATTGAACTCAATGAACAAACATACACAATGCATACAAGCCTAGCATGATGATGATTCTACAAACAAAATAGAGTCATGACATTCAAGACAACTAGGATAAACGGACATTGTGCAAACCGTTGATATACCATCCAATTCTCCCTCATTAAGCATATATACTCTTTTGTTTTTGAATGAATGTATCAAACAAACATAGGCCGTGGCAATTGATTTCTTTTTAATGCCAAATATTTTGTTTTTAGGCCTTTGGATCACGTATTTCTTTTAGATCCAATCAACGGTGGCTTACTATCGCAAAGGATTTAATTCATCCTTTCAGAGCCCTTCCCCGTGCATACATTAATTTATCATGTTTTCATTTTTCGCATAAATCTCACATGCAACGGATTTTGACATGCACTAGTCCTCCTAGGTCATAGATATGTAGATGACTAGATTGATAGGAGAACACCTCAAAAAGCTCAAATATAACATGTGACATTAAGATTTAAAAAGAGCTCGTGCATGTGTGAAAAGAGGCATATAGAAATAGAATCCATTTAAACAATACAAAATCCAACTACTCCATAAAAAATGGTAAAGAACATTTTAAGGATTGAAAATCTAAACCAAAAGTTCTAGCCACGTGGGAGCGTAAATGATGGGATTCAAACACAAGTATATGCCACATAAAGTGTGTCAAACAAAAATACACACAAAACAAAATCTTTTTGAGTTTTTAACATTTTTAATCAAAAAGAAAGATATATACTCAAAAGACTAAACAAAAATCATTTGTATTTTTCATTAAGCATAATGAAATAAATAAAACACAAATGATAAACAAAAATCTTTTTATATTTTGCAGTTAAATCAAACACAAACATAACACAAAAAGATAAACAAGTCATAATTTCTAGCATGTGATATGAAATAAGGCAATGACTAGAAAATGACTAAACAAGCATACATTTAGCATATGAATATGGCATGAAGTACAAACGCTAAAGCATGCAAACACTAACACATTTATCCTTTAGATTTAGCAAGAGAGGAAGCATGTGAAAGTAAATGAGAATCAGAATCCCTATTTTGTAAGGCAACCAAGTCGGATTTCCTAACCCAAATTAATGAAGAATTACTATCTTGGGGTGTAGGAACGTTAGCTATCGTGGTTACTTTACTATGGGATTTTCTAGGAATTCGTTTAAGATCTAAAAACAATTGCCTAAGATGACCTTTTCGACCACAATGTGTACAAGTAAGAACATGTCGAAAAGATTTATCTAAGGAGAGATCATTAAATGCATTCCTAGAAGATTCTCCTAAAACATTGGTTTTGACTTTAGGGTTAAATTCATTAAAAGTATTGAAGCCTAAACCAAAAGTGTCATTTTTAATTTGGACCATTCCTAACATTTTATCAAGTTTTTCCGAACGATATTCCAAATCAAATTTGACATTACTAGAATCTTTTAATTTATTTTCCAATTCTACAATGTTAGATTCTAGTAAAAAATTACGCTCTTCAAAAGCAAGAAGCTCCTTTTTTAAGGATTCCATTAAACCCCTAAGGCTATCTCTCTCGCCTTCTACATAGTTAAGCTTCTCTTGAAGAGTCCTCTCATGTGTCCTAAGGTCTTCTATTAAGGCACTTTGATCAATGACCTTGACACTCTCTCTTAAACTCGATTCTAACTTCAAATTAGCTCTTTTCAATTTAATAGATTCTTTATATAATTCATGAAAAGCATTTTGAAGTTCACTCATATCAACCTCATCTTCATTTTCACTCTCTCTTTCTTCTTCACTCTTACTATCATCAAAAATAAGAGAATCATGTACAATGACCTTGGAAGTGGCATGTGCTATAATTTCATCATTCGATGAGTTCTCATTATCACTCACATGTCTAGCCATAAAAGCCACAAAATTTTTCTTAGTGGGGGATTCGGGCTTCTCTTCCTTATCACTATCACTAAGGGTCGCATTATATGAAATGGGTCATTTACCCTCTTTCCTTAGTTTAGTGGGGCACTCATAAGCCCTATGGCCATAACCTTCACAACCAAAACATTTATTAGACTCGTCCCTATCTAAATTTTCATTACTAGGTTTAGGCATCTTCTCGGCTTTAGAAAATTTCTCGCTTTTATCATGTTTAGAAGTATCAAATTTCTTAAAATCATTTTTAACTTTATCTTTGTTAAATTTAAGAAATTTTATAAATTTTCGAGCAAACAAAGCCATATCTTCCGAGTCACTATCACTATCGCTCTCTACTACTTGTTTGACCTCTTTTCGGGCTTTTAAAGCAACGCCCTTTTCGATTTTCTTTTCATTTTTAGAGGGAAACATATCTAGTTCATAGGTCTGTAAATCACCTACAAGCTCTTCTAATTTCGTAGAGGCTAAAGTGGGTAAAGAATTTAAAACAGTCACCTTTGGAATAAATCTATCGGGTAGGGACCTTAAAATTTTCTTTACAACACGGTCGTCAGGTATTTTCTCTCCCAAGTTAAAGGATGAATTAACAATATCAGACAGTCTAACATAAAATTTATCAAAAGTTTCTTTTTCATCCATTTTGATAGTTTCAAATTGAGTGGTGAGGTTTTGGAGTTTAGAAGCTTTAACGACACTCGTTCCTTCATGAGTTATTTGTAAAATATCCCAAGCTTCTTTAGCGGTTTCACACATCATAATACGTCGGAATTCATCCGGTGCGACAACGCTAAATAAGGCATTTAAACCACGGGAATTAAAATTTGCAAGCTTAAACTCATTTTCGGTCCATCTATCGATGGGTTTGGGAACACGTTCATTTTCAATAAGATGAGTTGGTGGGGAGTACCCGGTAACAACAGACATCCAAACACGTTCATCGATAGATTTAAGTGCCGATTTCATTCGCGCTTTCCAATACGCGTAGTTGGAACCATCAAAAATAGGAAATTTTGAAAATGGGGAAAAATCCATTTTAGCCAAAAATTAAAGGATCTTAACGAAATAATTTATCGTTTTTGGCTCTGATACCAATTTGAAGGCGCAAAATTGTCCCAATTAAAATAGTAATTTCCTTTTTATTTAAAAACACAATAGAGATGATGCGGAAGCGTTGTAAAACAGGTGATGGTTCAAATTTCAAAACAATTAACAACAAGTTTTAATTCCTCAAAACAAATTAAAACAAAATTCAAGTCCTAGAATTTGCCTAAATCATAATTAACAATAGATCAAAGTTAGGCGAAACCAATTTTAGCAAATGACTTGAATAAACCAAATTTACCCAATATTTAATTTAGTCCCAAATTAAATGAGTGTGATTATTAAACCAAATTTTATCTTGAAATTATCCTAAGCATGGATTCTAAATTATTGTGCAAGATAAAATAAACAATGTCACACTACGTCGAGATGTACGAGGAAAAACCCAAGACGGGAAACAACCTCGGACGGCCCTAGCCACAAGTCCACTAGATACGTAATTACAATTACAAGACAGATAGACTTACAACGACTGACTCGATCCCTCTCAAGCCTCGACGCTCCTTCTCGTAGAAACCTCTTCCTAGCGGACAACCTCGGAACACCACCGCGGTCTCGGAATCCACCGATGGCACTTTATATGGTCACCGTCACCCAAGCATGGAACCTTTCTCCGTGTGGGTAGAATCTCAACAAAAGTCTTCTTTGTGATGGGGTGTAGAAACAAACCCGAAACGTCTCTTGAATTCGGTAGAGAAAACCGGTGCCAAAAACTCCAAGTAAAGATATGTATATATAGAACTTGGAATAAACAACAATGGGTGTAAACTAAGTGTTTAAAGATATTTCTTTAAGTTGAAGAACACTCAAACATGAACATTTTCCTTTTTTAAAATGATCTCTCAAACTCTCTCTAGGAGATGTATTAGGATGGAAAAGTTGTCTTGGAAAATGTGTTTCCCGTACATAATAATGTATGAAAAAGTTGGTTGAAAACCAAGTGGGGAAAGTGGGGAAAAACTGCAAAAAACTGCCAAATAACTGTTCCCGCTGGAATGTCGTTCGAACGAACATGATTCTCGTTTGAACGAGACTTCTAACGAGTGACCAGCCTTGGCTCGTTAGAAGTTCGTTAGATACCTCGTTAGAACGAACATTCGTTCGAACGAAATATCGAACGACATATCGAACGACTGACCAGTTAGGGTCGTTGGCAAAACTGGTTCGAACGAAACTGGTTCGAACGACAAAACTCGTTCGAACGAAATCTGGTTCGAACGAAAAAACTCGTTCGAACGACATTTCTAACGAACTACCAGAAAGTTTGCAAAATTTGATTTTGGCCCAGAAACTTTTATATACTTATTTTTTAAAGTTCTATTTTATTCTTTCTGAAAATAAAATGTAGTTTTTATTACACCTAACACCCAATACAAATTGTTCCAAGCTCCTATATAAATATAATTACATTCATACCTTGGGATCATGGAACCTTAGTTGATGACGTAGAAATGAGGCACACAAACCGGCATTTTGATGAAGCTTTAAATTGTTTGCCGCTACGTCTTCAATACATAATTCATAGGCTTGAGAATATTACAAATAAATACTATCCTATGAATAAATGTTTTTGTCCGGAATTGAGCCAAAACTATATATGGACTCAATTGGAAATTTGTGTCCTTACAAATCTCCCTCTTTGGCTATTCCGGGACAAAAACCAAACAAAAATCCTAAAGGGCCGTCAAGCTCACTAGACTCAAAATATAACCCGCCCAATCTTGACTCAACCCAAGGATTTAAACGCTTTGCCTTTTAAAGATGCCGCTTTAGTAGAATACCTGCACACTTAAGCAAACTCATCAAATGCATAGGGAATATCAAAATATATTAATCGCAATTAAATAATTACTCCCCCTAAATTAATTCTCCCCTTTATCAAACGAATGACATTTACTTAGATGCCGCTTTAGTAGAATACCTGCACACTTAAGCAAACTCATCAAATGCATAGGGAATATCAAAATATATTAATCGCAATTAAATAATTACTCCCCCTAAATTAATTCTCCCCTTTATCAAACGAATGACATTTACTTAGAAAGACGTCTCCCCCTAAGATAAATCTCCCCCAAACTAAGATACGGTAATAATAGGATTAGATACCATTTCTCCCCCTATCATCATTCTCCCCCTTTTTGTTCGGGAATAGGCAAAGGATAAAGAACTAATAAACAGCATGTGAAGGCTTAAAATGATAAGACATGAAAGCATAAGGGCAATAAAAGCAGGGCAAAGACAAACAAATATCATATATATATATACTATAAATATACCAATAAGTACGTGCATATATAGATAGCTATAAACACACACATGACACAAAATACAATAGGTTTGCACACTCGTATGGCAAAAATGTGTCATATGGAAACGGAAGTGTAGGGGTGTGAACTAGTAACAATTAAATTTAGACCCAAACACTTAAGAAACGTTCACGGAGTTATCATTTGATTGTAAACTGCATCACAGTTAAATATAACCTCATGTGACAATATAAAGATTGAACTCAATGAACAAACATACACAATGCATACAAGCCTAGCATGATGATGATTCTACAAACCAAATAGAGTCATGACATTAAAGACAACTAGGATAAACGGACATTGTGCAAACCGTTGATATACCATCCAATTTTCCCTCATTAAGCATATATACTCTTTTGTTTTTGAATGAATATATCAAACAAACATAGGCCGTGGAAATTGATTTCTTTTTAATGCCAAATATTCTGTTTTTAGGCCTTTGGATCACGTATTTCTTTTAGATCCAATCAACGGTGGCTTACTATCGCAAAGGATTTAATTCATCCTTTCGGAGACCTTCCCCGTGCATATATTAATTTATCATGTTTTCATTTTTCGCACAAATCTCACATGCAACGGATTTTGACATGCACTAGTCCTCCTAGGTCATAGATATGTAGATGACCAGATTGATAGGAGAACACCTCAAAAAGCTCAAATATAACATGTGACATTATGATTTAAAAAGAGCTCGTGCATGTGTGAAAAGAGGCATATAGAAATAGAATCCATTTAAACAATACAAAATCCAACTACTCCATAAAAAATGGTAAAGAACATTTTAAGGATTGAAAATCTAAACCAAAAGTTCTAGCCACGTGGGAGCGTAAATGATGGGATTCAAACACAAGTATATGCCACATAAAGTGTGTCAAACAAAAATACACACAAAACAAAATCTTTTTGAGTTTTTAACATTTTTAATCAAAAAGAAAGATATATACTCAAAAGACTAAACAAAAATCATTTGTATTTTTCATTAAGCATAATGAAATAAATAAAACACAAATGATAAACAAAAATCTTTTTATATTTTGCAGTTAAATCAAACACAAACATAATACAAAAAGATAAACAAGTCATAATTTCTAGCATGTGATATGAAATAAGGCAATGACTAGAAAATGACTAAACAAGCATACATTTAGCATATGAATATGGCATGAAGTACAAACGCTAAAGCATGCAAACACTAACACATTTATCCTTTAGATTTAGCAAGAGAGGAAGCATGTGAAAGTAAATGAGAATCAGAATCCCTATTTTGTAAGGCAACCAAGTCGGATTTCCTAACCCAAATTAATGAAGAATTACTATCTTGGGGTGTAGGAACGTTAGCTATCGTGGTTACTTTACTATGGGATTTTCTAGGAATTCGTTTAAGATCTAAACAAAATTGCCTAAGATGACCTTTTCGACCACAATGTGTACAAGTAAGAACATGTCGAAAAGATTTATCTAAGGAGAGATCATTAAATGCATTCCTAGAAGATTCTCCTAAAACATTGGTTTTGACTTTAGGGTTAAATTCATTAAAAGTATTGAAGCCTAAACCAAAAGTGTCATTTTTAATTTGGACCGTTCCTAACATTTTATCAAGTTTTTCCGAACAACATTCCAAATCAAATTTGACATTACTAGAATCTTTTAATTTATTTTCCAATTCTACAATGTTAGATTCCAGTAAAAAATTACGCTCTTCAAAAGCAAGAAGCTCCTTTTTCAAGGATTCCATTAAACCCCTAAGGCTATCTCTCTCGCCTTCTACATAGTTAAGCTTCTCTTGAAGAGTCCTCTCATGTGTCCTAAGGTCTTCTATTAAGGCACTTTGATCAATGACCTTGACACTCTCTCTTAAACTCGATTCTAACTTCAAATTAGCTCTTTTCAATTTAATAGATTCTTTATATAATTCATGAAAAGCATTTTGAAGTTCACTCATATCAACATCATCTTCATTTTCACTCTCTCTTTCTTCTTCACTCTTACTATCATCAAAAATAAGAGAATCATGTACAATGACCTTGGAAGTGGCATGTGCTATAATTTCATCATTCGATGAGTTCTCATTATCACTCACATGTCTAGCCATAAAAGCCAAAAAAAAATTCTTAGTGGGGGATTCGGGCTTCTCTTCCTTATCACTATCACTAAGGGTCGCATTATATGAAATGGGTCGTTTACCCTCTTTCCTTAGTTTAGTGAGGTACTCATAAGCCCTATGGCCATAACCTTCACAACCAAAACATTTATTAGACTCGTCCCTATCTAAATTTTCATTACTAGGTTTAGGGATCTTCTCGGCTTTAGAAAACTTCTCGCTTTTATCATGTTTAGAAGTATCAAATTTCTTAAAATCATTTTTAACTTTATCTTTGTTAAATTTAGGAAATTTTCTAAATTTACGAGCAAACAAAGCCATATCTTCCGAGTCACTATCACTATCGCTCTCTACTACTTGTTTGACCTCTTTTCGGGCTTTTAAAGCAACGCCCTTTTCGATTTTCTTTTCATTTTTAGAGGGAAACATATCCAGTTCATAGGTTTGTAAATCACCTACAAGCTCTTCTAATTTCGTAGAGGCTAAAGTGGGTAAAGAATTTAAAACAGTCACCTTTGGAAAAAATCTATCGGGTAGGGACCATAAAATTTTCTTTACAACACGGTCGTCAGGTATTTTCTCTCCCAAGTTAAAGGATGAATTAACAATATCAGACAGTCTAGCATAAAATTTATCAAAAGTTTCTTTTTCATCCATTTTGATAGTTTGAAATTGAGTGGTGAGGTTTTGGAGTTTAGAAGCTTTAACGACACTCGTTCCTTCATGAGTTATTTGTAAAATATCCCAAGCTTCTTTAGCGGTTTCACACATCATAATACGTCGGAATTCATCCGGTGCGACAGTGCTAAATAAGGCATTTAAACCACGGGAATTAAAATTTGCAAGCTTAAACTCATTTTCGGTCCATCTATCGATGGGTTTGGGAACACGTTCATTTTCAATAAGATGAGTTGGTGGGGAGTACCCGGTAACAACAGACATCCAAACACGTTCATCGATAGATTTAAGTGCCGATTTCATTCGCGCTTTCCAATACGCGTAGTTGGAACTATCAAAAATAGGAAATTTTGAAAATGGGGAAAAATCCATTTTAGCCAAAAATTAAAGAATCTTAACGAAATAATTTATCGTTTTTGGCTCTGATACCAATTTGAAGGCGCAAAATTGTCCCAATTAAAATAGTAATTTCCTTTTTATTTAAAAACTCAATAGAGATGATGCGGAAGCATTGTAAAACAGGTGATGGTTCAACTTTCAAAACAATTAACAACAAGTTTTAATTCCTAAAAACAAATTAAAACAAAATTCAAGTCCTAGAATTTGCCTAAATCATAATTAACAATAGATCAAAGTTAGGCGAAACCAATTTTAGCAAATGACTTGAATAAACCAAATTTACCCAATATTTAATTTAGTCCCAAATTAAATGAGTGTGATTATTAAACCAAATTTTATCTTGAAATTATCCTAAGCATGGATTCTAAATTATTGTGCAAGATAAAATAAACAATGTCACACTACGCCGAGATGTACGAGGAAAAACCCAAGACGGGAAACAACCTCGGACGGCCCTAGCCACAAGTCCACTAGATACGGAATTACAATTACAAGACAGATAGACTTACAACGACTGACTCGATCCCTCTCAAGCCTCGACGCTCCTTCTCGTAGAAACCTCTTCCTAGCGGACAACCTCGGAACACCACCGCGGTCTCGGAATCCACCGATGGCACTTTATATGGTCACCGTCACCCAAGCATGGAACCTTTCTCCGTGTGGGTAGAATCTCAACAAAAGTCTTCTTTGTGATAGGGTGTAGAAACAAACCCGAAACGTCTCTTGAATTCGGTAGAGAAAACCGGTGCCAAAAACTCCAAGTAAAGATATGTATATATAGAACTTGGAATAAACAACAATGGGTGTAAACTAAGTGTTTAAAGATTTTTCTTTAAGTTGAAGAACACTCAAACATGAACATTTTCCTTTTTTAAAATGATCTCTCAAACTCTCTCTAGGAGATGTATTAGGATGGAAAAGTTGTCTTGGAAAATGTGTTTCCCGTACATAATAATGTATAAAAAAAGTTGGTTGAAAACCAAGTGGGGAAAGTGGGGAAAAACTGCAAAAAACTGCCAAATAACTGTTCCCGCTGGAATCTCGTTCGAACGAACGTGATTCTCGTTCGAACGAGACTTCTAACGAGTGACCAGCCTTGGCTCGTTAGAAGTTCATTAGATACCTCGTTAGAACGAACATTCGTTCGAACGACATATCGAACGACATATCGAACGACTGACCAGTTAGGGTCGTTGGCAAAACTGGTTCGAACGAAACTGGTTCGAACGACAAAACTCATTCGAACGAAATCTGGTTCGAACGAAAAAACTCGTTCGAACGACATTTCTAACGAACTACCAGAAAGTTTGCAAAATTTGATTTGGGCCCAGAAACTTTTATATACTTATTTTTTTAAGTTCTATTTTATTCTTTCGGAAAATAAAATGCAGTTTTTATTACACCTAACACCCAATACAAATTGTTCGAAGCTCCTATATAAATATAATTACATTCATACCTTGGGAGCATGGAACCTTAGTTGATGACGTAGAAATGAGGCACACAAACCGGCATTTTGATGAAGCTTTAAATTGTTTGCCGCTACGTCTTCAATACATAATTCATAGGCTTGAGAATATTACAAATAAATACTATCCTATGAATAAATGTTTTTGTTCGGAATTGAGCCAAAACTATATATGGACTCAATTGGAAATTTGTGTCCTTACAAAAACAAGGCGTTAGAGGGTGAAAACTCGAAACAGTTCCCGAACGGCCCCATGGGTGGCACCAACACCTCCCACGGGACCAATGTCACTCGTAGGAACTGACTGCGTAGCCACGGGACTCCAGGTTTTAGAATATAATGATAATTTGTATATTTCTTGACTTAGGCTTAAAAACATGGCGTTAGAGGGTGAAAATCCAAAATAGCCCCCAAACGGCCACATGGGTGGCACCAACACCTCCATCGGGACTAATCTAACTCGTAGGAACTGACCGCGCAGTTGCAAGACTCTCAGTTTGAGAAGACGATGATAATTTTCATATTTCTAGACTTAAGCTGAAAAACATGGCGTTAGAGGGTGAAAACTCGAAACAACCCTCGAGCGGCCCAGTGTGTGGCACCAACAGCTCCAACGGGACCAATGCAACTCGTAGGGACTGATCCCCCAACCGTGGGAATCCCGATTTGAGAATACGATGATAATTTGCATATTTCTAGACTTAGGCTTAAAAACATGGCGTTAGAGGGTGAAAACCCAAAATAGGCTCGGAACGTCCCTGCGGGTGGCACGAACACCTCCCATGGGACTAATGTAACTCGTAGGAATAGACCGGGCAGCCTCGGGACTCCTAGTTTAAGAATATGATGATAACTTTCATATTTCAAGACTTAGGCTTAAAAAAATGGCATTCGAGGGTGAAAACCCGAAACAACCCCCGAACGGCCCCGTGGGTGGCACCAACACATCCCGCGGGACCAATGTAACTCGTAGTAATAAACCCCATAGCCGCGGGTCTCTAGGTTTGCGAATACAATGATAATTTACATATTTTTAGAATTAGGCTTAAAAACATGGCATTAGAGGGCAAAAACTCGAAACATCCCCCGAACAGCCCCGTGGGTGGCACCAACACCTCCCACGAGACCAATGTAACTCGTAGGAACTGGCCGCACAGCCGCGGGACTCACGGTTTGCGAATTTAATGGTAATTTGAATATTAATAAACTTAGGCATAAAGAGATGGAGTTAGAGTGTGAAAACCCAAAACAACCCCCGAACGCACCCGTGGGTGGCACCAACACCACCCACGGGACCAACGTAACTCGTAGGAACTGACCGCACAGCCGCGGGACTCACGGTTTGAGAATAGAATAATAATTTTCATATTTCTAAACTTATGCAAAACATGGCGTTAGAGGTTGAAAACTCGAAACAAACCCTGAACGGCCCCGCGGGTGGCACCAACCCCTCCCACGAGGCCAATGTACTTCGTTGGAACTGACCCCGCAACAACGGGACTCCCGATTTGAGAATACGATGATAATTTTCATATTTCAAGACTTGGGCTTAAAAACATGTCGTTAGAGGGTGAAAATTCGAAACAGCCCCCGAACGGCCTCATGGGTGGCACCAACACCTCCCACGGGACCAATGTCACTCGTAGGAATAAACCCCGCAGCCGCGGGTCTCTACTTCTGAGAATACAATGATAATTCACATATTTCTATAATTAGGCTTAAAAACATGGCGTTAGAGGGTGAAAACCCGACACAGCCCCCGAACGGCTCCATGGGTGGCACCAACACCCCCCACGAGATTAATGTAACTCGTAAGAACTGACCCCGCAGCCGCGGAACTCCCGGTTTGAGAATACGATGGTAATTTGCATATTTTTAGACTTAGGCTTAAAAACGTGGCGTTAGAGGGTGAAAACCCGAAACAGCCCCCAAACGGCCCCGTGCGTGGCACCAACACCTCCCACGAGACCAATGTAACTCGTAGGAACTGACCCCGCAGCCGCGGGACTCCCGATTTGAGAATACGACAATAATTTGCATATTTCTAGAGTTCGGCTTAAAAACATGGTGTTAGAGGGTGAAAACTTGAAACTGCCCCCGAACGGCCCCGTGGGTGGCACCAACACCTCCCACGGGACCAATGTAACTCATAGGAACTAACCGCACAGTTGCGGGACTCCCAATTTGAGAATACGATGATAATTTGCATATTTCTGGACTTAGGCTTAAAAACATAGCGTTAGAGGGTGAAAACTCAAAACAGCCCCCGAACGGCCTCGTGGGTGGCACCAACAGCTCCCACGGGACCAATGTAACTCGTAGGAACTGACCACGTAGTCGCGGGACTCCCGGTTTGAGAATACGCTGATAATTAGCATATTTCTACACTTAGGCTTAAAATTTTTCGTTAAAGGGTGATAACTCAAAACTGGCCCTGAACGGACCCATGGGTGGCACTAAAACCTCCCACGGGATTAATATAACTCGTAGGAACTGACCCCGCAACCCCGGGACTCCCGGTTTGAGAATACGATGATAATTTGCGTATTTTTAAACTTAAGCAAAACATGGCATTAGAGTGTGAAAACTCGAAACTACCCCCGAACGGCCGCGTGGTTCGCAACAACACCTCCCACGGGACCAATGTAACTCGTAGAACTGACCCTGCAGCCGCGGGTCTCCCGATTTGAGAATACGATGATAATTTACATATCTATAGATTTAGGCTTAAAAAAATTGCGTTAGAGTGTAAAAATTCTCGAAACAGTTGCCGAACGATCCCGTGGGTGGCAACAACACCTCCCACGGAACCAATGTAACTCGTAGGAACTGACCGCGCAGCCGCGGGACACTCGATTTGATAAGACAATGATAATTTGCATGTTTCTTGAGTTAGATTTAAAAACATGGTGTTAGAGGGTGAAAACCCGAAATATCCCCCAAACGGCCCCATGGGTGGCAGCAACACCTCCCGCGGGACTAATGTAACTCGTAGGAACTGACCGCGTAGTTGCAGGACTCCCGGTTTGAGAATACGATGATAATTTTCATATTTTTAAACTTAAGAAAAACATGGCATTAGAGGATGAAAACTCGAAACTACCCCCGAACGGCCCCGTGTGTGGCAATAACACCTCCCACGGGACCAATGTAACTCGTAGAACTGACCCCGCTCCCGATTTGAGAATATGACGATAATTTAGATATTTATACACTTAGGCTTAAAAAAATGGTGTTAGAGGGTAAAAATTCTTGAAACAGTCGTCGAATGATCCCGTGGGTGGCAACAACACCTCTCGCGGAACCAATGTAACTCGTAGGAATTTCCACGCAGCCGCGGGACTCTCGGTTTGATAAGGCAACGATAATTTGCTTGATTCTTGAGTTAGGTTTAAAAACATGGCGTTAGAGCGTGAAAACCCGAAACAGCCCACAAACGGCCCCATGGGTGGCACCAACACCTCCCGCGAGACTAATGTAACTCGTAGAAACTAACCGTGCAGTTGCAGGACTCCCGGTTTGAGAAGACGATGATAATTTGCATATTTCTAGACATAGGCTATAAAACATGGCGTTAGAGGGTGAAAACTCGAAACAACCCTCGAGCGGCCCAGTGGGTGGCACCAACAGCTCCCATGGGACCAATGTAACTCGTAGGAACCGACCCCGCAACCGTGGGACTCCCGGTTTTAGAATCCAACGATAATTTGTATATTTTAACACTTAGGCTTAAAAACATGGCGTTAGAGGGTGAAAATCCAAAACAGGGCCCGAACGGCCCCGTGGGTGGCACCAACACCTCCCACGGGACCAATGTAACTCGTAGGAACTCACCGCGCAGCCGCGGGACTCCCAGTTTAATAATATGATGATAAATTGTATATTTCTAGACTTAGGCTTAAAAACATGGCATTTGAGGGTGAAAACCCGAAATAACCCCGTACGGCCCCGTGGGTGGCACCAACACATCCCGTGGGACCAATGTAACACGTAGGAATAAACCCCGCAGCCGCGGGTCTCTAGGTTTGAGAATACAATGATAATTTACATATTTCTAGAATTAGGCTTAAAAACATTGCATTAGAGGGTGAAAACTCGAAACAGCCCCCGAACGGCCCCGTGGGTGGCACCAACACCTCCCAAGGGACAATGTAACTCGTAGGAACTAACCGCACATCTGTGGGACTCTCGGTTCGATAATTCGATGGTAATTTTCATATTTCTAGACTTAGGCATAAAAAGATGGGGTTAGTGTCTGAAAACCAAAAACAACCCCCGAACGAACCCGTGGGTGGCACCAACACCTCCCACGGGACCAATGTAATTCGTAGGAACTGACCGCACAACCGCGGGACTCACAATTTGAGAATATGACGATAATTTTCATATTTCTTGACTTAAGCAAAACATTGCGTTAGAGGTTGAAAACCCGAAATAGGCCCCGAACGGCCCCGTGGGTGGCACGAATAACTCCCACGGGACCAATGTAACTCGTAGGAACTGACCTTGCAACCACGAGTCTCTCGGTTTCAGAATATGACGATAATTTGCATAATTATAGACTTAGGCTTAAAAACATGGCGTTAAAGGGTAAAAATTCGAAATAACCCCTGAACGGCTCCGTGGGTGGCACCAACACATCCCGCGGGACCAATGTAGATCGTAGGAATAAACTCCGCAGCCACGGGTCTCTAGGTTTGAGAATACAATGATAATTTACATATTTCTAGAATTAGGCTTAAAAACATGGCGTTAGGGGGTGAAAACCCGAAACAGCCCCCGAATAGCCCCGTGGGTGGCACCAACACCTCCCACGAGATCAATGTAACTCGTAAGAATAGACCCCGCAGCCGCGGAACTCCCGTTTTGAGAATACGATGGTAATTTGCATATTTCTATACTTAGGCTTAAAAACATGGCGTTAGAGGGTGAAAACCCAAATAGCCCCAAAACGGCCCCGTGGGTGGCACCAACAACTCCCACGGGACCAATGTAACTCGTAGGAACTGACCCTGCAGCCGCGACTCTATCGGTTTGAGAATATGATGATAATTTGTATATTTATAGACTTAGGCTTAAAAACATGGCGTTCGAGGGTGAAAACTCAAAACAGCCCCCGAACGGCCCCGTGGGTGGCCCCAACACCTTCCACGGGAGCAATGTAACTCATAGGAACTAACTGCACAGTTACGGGACTCCCGATTTGCGAATACGATGATAATTTGCGTATTTCTAGACTTAGACTAAAAAACATGGTGTTAGAGGGTGAAAACTCAAAACAGCCCCTGAACGGCCCCGTGGGTGGCACCAACAGCTCCCACGGGACCAATGTAACTCGTAGGAACAACCCACGCAGTCACGGGACTCCCGGTTTGAGAATCCAATGATAACTTGCATACTTTAACACTTAGGCTTAAAAACATGGCATTAAAGGGTGAAAATCCAAAACAGGGCCCGAACGGCCCCGTGGGTGGTACCAACACCTCCCACGGGACCAATGTAACTCGTAGGAACTGACCCCACAGCCGCAAGACTCCCGATTTGAGAATAAGACGATAATTTTCATATTTCTAGACGTAGGCTTAAAAACATGGCATTAGAGGGTGAAAACTCGAATCAGCCCCCGAACGGCCCCGTGGGTGGCACCCACACCTCCCACGGAACCAATGTCAGTCATAGGAACTGACCGCACAGCCGCGGGACTCTCGGTTTGAGAATTCGATGGTAATTTGCATATTTCTAGAGTTAGGCTTGAAAACATGGCATTAGAGGGTGAAAACTCGAAACAGGCCCTGAATGACCCCGTGGGTGGCACTAACACCTCCTACGGGACCAATGTATCTCGTAGGAATTAACCGCACAGCCGCGGGACTCCCGGTTTGAGAATACGATGGTAATTTGCTTATTTCTAGACTTAGGCTTAAAAACATGGCGTTAGAAGGTGAAAACCCGAAACAGCCCCCGAACGGCCCCGTAGGTGGCACAAACACCTCCCACGAGACCAATGTAACTTGTAGGAACTGACCCCGCAGCCGCGGGACTCCCGATTTGAGAATACAAGGATATTTTGCATGTTTCTAGACTTCAGCTTAAAAACATGGCGTTAGAGGGTGAAAACCCGAAACAGGCCCCGAACGGCCCCGTGGATGGCACCAACAACTCCCACGGGACCAATGTAACTCGTAGGAACTGACCCTGCAGCTGCGAGTCTCTCGGTTTGAGAATATGACGATAATTTAAATATTTATAGACTTAGGCTTAAAAATAGGGCGTTTGAGGGTGAAAACTCAAAACATCCCCCGAACGGCCCCGTGGGTGGCACCAACACCTCCCACGGGACCTATGTAGCTCATAGGAACTGACCACACAGTTGCAGGACTCCCGATTTGAGAATACGATGATAGTTTTCATATTTCTAGAGTTCATCTTAAAAACATGGCGTTAGAGGTTGAAAACCCGAAACTAGCCCCGAACGGCCCCGTGGGTGGCACGAATAACTCCCACAGGACCAATGTAACTCGTAGGAACTGACCCTGCAGCCGCGAGTCTCTCGGTTTGACAATATGATGATAATTTTCATAATTATAGACTTAGGCTTAAAACATGGCGTTACAGGGTGAAAACTCGAACCAACCCCCGAACGGCCCCGTGGGTGGCACCAACACATCCCGCGGGACCAATGTAACTCGTATGAATAAACCCCGCAGCTACGGGTCTCTAGGTTTGAGAATACAATGATAATTTACATATTTCTATAATTAGGCTTTAAAACATGGCGTTAGAGGGTGAAAACCCGAAACAGCCCACGAACGGCCCCGTGGGTGGCACCAACACCTCCCACGAGATCAATGTAACTCGTAAGAACTGACCCCGCAGCCGCGGAACTCCCGGTTTGAGCATACGATGGTAATTTGCATATTTCTAGACTTAGGCTTAAAAAGATGGCGTTAGAGGGTGAAAACCCGAAATAACCCCCAAACGGCCCCGTGTGTGGCACCAACACCACCCACGAGACCAATGTAACTCGTAGGAACTAACCCCGCAGCCGCGGGACTCCCGATTTGAGAATACGACAATAATTTGCATATTTCTAGAGTTCGGTTTAAAAACATGGCGTTAGAGGGTGAAAACCCAAAACAGGCCCCGAACGGCCCCGTGGGTGGCACCAACAACTCCCACGGGACCAATCTAACTCGTAGGAACTAACCCTGCAGCCGCTAGTCTGTCGGTTTGAGAATATGACGATAATTTGCATATTTATAGTCTTAGGCTTAAAAACATGGCATTAGAGGATGAAAACTCGAAACAGCCCCCGAATGACCCCGTGGGTGGCACCAACGCCTCCCACGGGGGAAATGTAACTCATAGGAACTAACCGCACAGTTACGGGGCTCCCGATTTGAGAATACGATGATAATTTGCATATTTCTAGACTTAGGCTTAAAAACATGGCGTTAGAGGGTGAAAACTCAAAACAGCCCCCGAACGGCCCCGTGGGTGGCACCAACAGCTCCCACGGGACCAATGTAACTCGTAGGAACTACCCATGCAGTTGCGGGACTCCCGGTTTTAGAATCCAACGATAATTTTCATATTTGAACACTTAGGCTTAAAAACATGGCGTTAAAGGGTGAAAATCTAAAACAGGGCCCGAACGGCCCCGTGGGTGGCACCAACACCTCCCACGGGACCAATGTAACTCGTAGGAACTGACCCCGCAGCCGCGGGACTCCCGATTTGAGAATACGATGTTAATTTGCATATTTCTACACTTAGGCTTGAAAACATTTCGTTAAAGGATGAAAACTCGAAACTGCCCCCGAACGGCCCCATGGGTGGCACCAACACCTCCCACGAGCCTAATATAACTCGTAGGAACTGACCCCGTAGCCCCGGGACTGCTAATTTAAGAATACGATGATAATTTGCATATTTTTAAACTTAAGCAAAACACGGCGTTAGAGGGTGAAAACTCAAAACTACCCCCGAACGGCCCCGTGGGTGGCAACAACACCTCCCACGGGACCAATTTAACTCGTAGAACTGACCCTGCAGCCGTGGGTCTCCCAATTTGAGAATACGATGATAATTTACATATTTATAGACTTAAGCTTAAAAAAATTGCGTTAGAGTGTAAAAATTCTCGAAACAGTCACCGAACGATCCCGTGTCTGGCAACAACACCTCCTACGGAACCAATGTAACTCGTAGGAACTGACCGCGTAGCCGCGGGACTCTTGGTTTCAGAAGACAACGATAATTTGCATGTTTCTTGATTTATGTTTAAAAACATGGCGTTACAGGGTGAAAACCCAAAACAGCCCCCAAACGGCCCCATCGGTAGCAACAACACCTCCCGCGGGACTAATGTAACTCGTAGGAACTGACCGTGCTGTTGCAGGACTCCCGGTTTGAGAATACGATGATAATTTTCATATTTCTAGACTCAGGCTTAAAAAAATGGCGTTAGAGGGTGAAAACTCGAAACAACCCTCGAGCGGCCTAGTGGGTACCACCAATAGCTCCCACGGGACCAATGTAACTCGTAGGAACTAACCCCGCAGCCGCGGAACTCTCGGTTTGAGAATATGATGGTAATTTGCATATTTCTAGACTGAGGCTTAAAAACATGGCATTAGAGGGTGAAAACTCGAAACAGTCCCCGAACGGCCCCGTGGGTGGCACCAACACCTCCCACGGGACCAATGTAACTCGTAGGAACTGACCGCACAGCCGCGGGTCTCTCAGTTTGAGAATTCGAAGGTAATTTGCATATTTCTAGACTTAGGCATAAAAAGATGGAGTTAGTGTGTGAAAACCGAAAACAACCCCCGAACGAACCCGTGGGTGGCACCAATACCTCCCACGGGACCCATGTAACATGTAGGAACTGATTGCACAGTCGCAGGACTCACGGTTTTAGAATACGATGATAATTTTTATATTTCTAGACTTAAGCAAAACATGGCGTTAGAGGTTGAAAACTCGAAACAACCCCTGAACGGCCCCGCGGGTGGCAGCAACACCTCCCACAAGACCAATGTAACTCGTAGGAACTGACCCCGCAACGATGGGACTCCCGGTTTGAGAATACGATGATAATTTGCATATTTCTAGACTTAGGCTTAAAAACATGCCGTTAGAGGGTGAAAACTCGAAACAGCCCCCGAACGGCCCCATGGGTGGCACCAACACCTCCCAGGGGACCAATGTCACTCGTAGGAACTGACCGCGCAGCCGCGGGACTCCCGATTTGAGAATATGATGATAATTTGCAAATTTCTAGAGTTAGGCTTAAAAACATGGCATTAGAAGGTGAAAACTTAAAACAGGCACCGAACGGCCCCTTGGGTCGCACCAACACCTCCTACGGGACCAATGTCACATGTAGGAACTGACGACGTAGCCTCGGAACTACCGGTTTGAGAATATGATGGTAATTTGCATATTTATAGACTTAGGCTTAAAAACATGGCGTTAGAGGGTGAAAACTTGAAACAGCCCCCAAACGGCCCCGTGGGTGGCACCAACACCTCCCGCGAGACCAATGTAACTCGTAGGAACTGACCCCATAGCCGCGGGACTCCCGAGATGAAAATAAGACAATAATTTGCATATTTCTAGAGTTCGGATTAAAAACATGGCGTTAGAGGGTAAAAACCCGAAACGGGTCCCAAACGGCCCCGTGGGTGGCACCAACAACTCCCACGGGACCAATGTAACTCGTAGGAATTGACCCTGTAGCCGCGAGTCTCTCGGTTTGAGAATATGACAATAATTTGCATATTTATAGACTTATTCTTAAAAACATGGCGTTAGAGGGTGAAAACTCGAAACAGCCCCCGAACATCCTCGTGGGTGGTACTAACACCTCCCACGGGACCAATGTCACTCGTAGGAACTGTCCGCGCAGCCACAGGACTCTCGGTTTGAGAATACGACGATAATGTGCATATTTCTAGAGTTAGGCTTGAAAACATGGCATTAGAGGGTGAAAATTCGAAACAGGCCCCGAACAACCCCGTGGGTGGCACCAACACCTCCCACGAAACCAATGTAACTTGTAGGAACTGACCCCGCAGCCGTGGGACTCCCGATTTGAGAATACGATGATATTTTGCATATTTTTAGAGTTCAGCTTAAAACATGGCGTTAGAGAGTGAAAACCCGAAACAGGTCCCGAACGGCCTCGTGGGTGGCACCAACAACTCCCACGGGACCAATGTAACTCGTAGGAACTGACCTTGCAGCCGCGTGTCTCTCGGTTTGATAATATGATGATAATTTACATATTTATAGACTTAGGCTTAAAAACAGGGCGTTAGTGGGTGAAAACTCAAAACGGTCCCCGAACGGCCCCGTGGGTGGCACCAACACCCCCCACGGGACCAATGTAGCTCATAGGAACTGACCACACAGTTGCAGGACTACCGATTTGAGAATACGATGATAATTTGCATATTTCTAGAATTAAGCTTAAAAACATGGCGTTAGAGGGTGAAAACTCAAAACAGCCCCCGAACGGCCCCGTGTGTGGCACCAACAGCTTCCACGGGACCAATGTAACTCGTAGGAACTGACCACATAGTCGCGGGACTCCCGATTTGAGAATACAATGAAAATTTATATATTTCTAGACTTAGGCTTAAAAACATGGCGTTAAAGGGTGAAAACTTGAAACTGCCCCGGAACGGCCCCATGGGTGGAACCAACAGCTCCCACGGGACCAATATAACTCGTAGGAACTGACCCCGTAGCCGCGGGCTCCCGGTTTGGGAATACGATGATAATTTGCATATTTTTAAACTTAATCAAAACATTGCATTAGAGGGTGAAAACTCAAAACTACCCCCGAACGGCCCGGTGAGTGGCAACAACACCTCCCACGGGACCAATGTAACTCGTAGAACTGACCCCGCAACCATGGGTCTCCCGATTTGAGAATACGACGATAATTTACATATTTATAGACTTAGGCTTAAAAAAATGGTGTTAGAGGGTAAAAATTCTTAAAACATTCGCCGAATGATCCCGTGGGTGGCAACAACACCTCCCACGGAACCAATGTAACTCGTAGGAACTAACCGCGCGGCCGCGGGACTCTCGGTTTGATAAGACAATGATAATTTGCATGTTTCTTGAGTTAGGTTTAAAAACATGGGGTTAGAGGGTGAAAACCCGAAATAGCCCACAAACGGCCCGATGGGTGGCACCAACACCTCCCGTAAGACTAATCTAACTCGTTGGAACTAACTGTGCCGTTGCAGGACTCCCGATTTGAGAATACGATGATAATTTGCATATTTCTAGACTTAGGCTTAAAAACATGGTGTTAGAGGGTGAAAACCCGAAATAGCCCCCGAATGGCCCCGTGGGTGGCACCAAGACCTCCCACGAGACCAATGTAACTCGTAGGAGCTGACCCCGTAGCCGCGGGACTCCCGGCTTGAGAATACGATGATAATTTGCATATTTCTAGACTTGGGATTAAAAACATGGCGTTAGAGGGTGAAAACTCGAAACAACCCTCGAGCGGCCAACAGCTCCCACGGGACCAATGTAACTCGTAGGAACTGACCCCACAACCGCGGGACTCTCGATTTGAGAAGACGACGATAATTTGCATATTTCTACACTTAGGCATAAAAACATGGCCTTAGAGAGTGAAAACTCAAAATAGGCTTGGAACGTCCCCGTGGGTGGCATGAACACCTGCCATGGGACCAATGTAACTTGTAGGAACTGACCGCGCAGCCGCGGGACTCCCAGTTTAAGAATATGATGATAATTTGCATATTTCTAGATTTAGGCTTAAAAACATGGCATTTGAGGGTGAAAACCTGAAACAACCCCCGAGCGTCCCCGTGGGTGGCACCAACACATCCCGCGGGACCAATGTAACTCGTAGGAATAAACCCCCCAGCCGCGGGTCTCTAGGTTTGAGAATATAATGATAAATTATACATTTCTAGAATTAGGCTTAAAAATAAGGCATTAGAAGGTGAAAACTCGAAACAACCCCGAACGGCCCCGTGGGTGGCACCAATACCTCCCACGGGACCAATGTAACACGTAGGAACTGACCGCACAGCCGCAGGACTCTTGGTTTCATAATTCGATGGTAATTTTCATATTTCTAGACTTAGGCATAAAAAGATGGAGTTAGAGTGTGAAAACCCAAAACGTCCCCCGAACGAACCCGTGGGTGACACCAACACCTCCCACGAGACCAATATAACTCGTAGGACCGCATAGCCGCGGGACTCCTGATTTGAGAATACGATGATAATTTGCATATTTCTAGAGTTCGGCTTAAAAACATGGCGTTAGAGGGTGAAAACCCGAAACAGGCCCCGAACGGCCCCATGTGTGGCACGAATAACTCCCACGGGACCAATGTAACTCGTAGGAACTGACCCTGCAGCCGCGAGTCTCTCGGTTTGAGAATATGACGATAATTTGCTTATTTATAGACTTAGGTTTAAAAACATGGCGTTAGAGGGTGAAAACTCAAAAAAAAACCCGAACGGCCCCGTGAGTGGCACCAACACATCCCGCGGGACCAATGTAACTCGTAGGAATAAACACCATAGCAGTGGGTCTCTAGGTTTGAGAATGCAATGATATTATACATATTTCTGGAATTAGGCTTAAAAACATGTCGTTAGAGGGTGAAAACCCGAAATAGCCCCCGAACGGCCCCGTGGGTGGCACCAACACCTCCCACGAGACCAATGTAACTCGTAAGAATTGACCCCGCAGTCGCGGAACTCCCGATTTGAGAATACGATGATAATTTGTATATTTCTGGAGTTCGGCTTAAAAACATGGCATTAGAGGGTGAAAACTCGAAATAGGCCCTGAACGACCCCTTGGGTGGAACCAACAACTCCCACGGGACCAATGTAACTGGTAGGAACTGACCCTGCAGCCGCGAGTCTCTCGGTTTAAGAATATGACGATAATTTGCTTATTTGTAGGCTTAGTCTTAAAAACATGGCGTTAGAGGGTGAAAACTTAAAACAGCCCCCGAACGGCCCCGTGGGTGGCACCAACACCTCCCATGGGAACAATGTCACTCGTAGGAATTGACCGCGCAGCTGCGGGACTCTGGGTTTGAGAACACAATGATAATTTGCATATTTCGAGAGTTAGGGTTGAAAACATGGCATTAGAGGGAGACAACTCGAAACAGGCCCCGAACGGCCCCGTGGGTGCCACAACACCTCCTACAGGACCAATGTCACTCGTAGGAACTGACGATGCAGCCATGGAACTCCCGGTTTGAGAATATGATGGTAATTTGTATATTTTTAGACTTAGGCTTAAAAACATGGCGTTAGAGGGTGAAAACCTGAAATAGCCCCGGAACGGCCCCGTAGGTGGGACCAACACCTCCCACGAGACCAAAGTAACTCGTAGGAAGTGACCCCGCGGCCGTGGGACTCCCGATTTTAGAATACGACGATAATTTGCATATTTCTAAAGTTTGGCTTAAAACCATGGCGTTATAGGGTTTAAACCCAAAACAGGGCCCGAACGGCCCCGTGGGTGGCACCAACAACTCCCACGGGACCAATGTAACTCATAAGAACTGACCCTGCAGCCGCGAGTCTCTCGGTTTGAGAATATGACGATAATTTGCATATTTATAGACATAGGCTTAAAAACATGGCATTGGAGGGTGAAAACTCAAAACAGCCCCCGAACGGCCCCGTGGGTGGCACCAACACCTCCCATGGGACCAATGTAACTCATTGGAACTAACCGCACAACAGCGGGACTCTCGATTTGAGCATTCGAAGATAATTTTCATATTTCTAGACTTAGGCTTAAAAACATGGTGTTAGAGGGTGAAAACTCAAAACAGCTCCCGAACGGCCCCGTGGCTGGCACCAACAGCTCCCACGGGACCAATGTAACTCGTAGGAACTGACCACGCCATCGCGGGACTCCCGATTTGAGAATACGATGATAATTTTCATATTTCAACACTTAGGCTTAAAAAAATGGCGTTAAAGGGTGAAAATCCAAAACAGGGCCCGAATGGCCCCGTGGGTGGCACCAACACCTCCCACGGGACCAATGTAACTCGAGGAACTGACCCCGCAGTCGTGGGACTCCCAATTTGAGAATACAACGATAATTTACATATTTCTAGACTTAGGCATAAAAACATGGCGTTAAAGGAAAAAAACTCGAAACTGCCCCCGAACGGCCCCATGGGTGGCACCAACAACTCCCACGAGACAAATATAACTCGTAGGAACTGACCCCGCAGCTGCGGGCTCACTGTTTGAGAATACAATGATAATTTGCATATTTTTAAACATAAGAAAAATATGGCGTTAGAGGTTGAAAACTCGAAGCTACCCCCGAACGGCCCCGTGGTTGGCAACAACACCTCCTAAAGCACCAATGTAACTCATAGAACTGACCTCGCAGTCGCGGGTCTCCCGATTTGAGAATACGACGATAATTTACATATTTATAGACTTAGGCTTAAAAAATGGCGTTAGAGGGTAAAAATTCTTGAAACAGTCACCGAACGATCCCGTGGGTGGCAACAACCCCTCCCACGGAACCAATGTAACTCGTAGGAACTGACTGCGCAGCCGCGGGACTCTCGGTTTGATAAGACAATGATAATTTCTATGTTTCTTGAGTTAGGTTTAGACACATGGCGTTAGAGGGTGAAAACCCAAAACAGCCCACAAACGACCCCATGGGTGGCACCAACACCTCCCGCGGGACTAATGTAACTCGTAGGAACTGACCGCGCAGTTGAAGGACTCTCGGTTTGAGAATACGATGATAATTTGCATATTTCTAGACTTAGGCTTAAAAACATGGCGTTAGAGGGTGAAAACTCGAAACAACCCTCGAGCAGCCCAGTGGGTGGCACCAACAGCTCCCACGGGACCAATGTAACTCGTAGGAACTAACCCTGCAACCGTGGGACTCTCAATTTGAGAATACGACGATAATTTGCATATTTCTAGACTTAGGCTTAAAAACATGGCTTTAGAGGGTGAAAACCCAAAATAGGCTAGGAACGTCCCCGTGGGTGGCACGACCACCTCCCATGGGACCATTATAACTCGTAGGAACTGACCGCGCAGCCGCGGGACTCCCCGTTTAAGAATATGATGAAAATTTGCATATTTCTAGACTTAGGCTTAAAAACATGGCATTTGAGGGTGAAAACCCGAAACAACCCCCGAACTGCCCCGTGGGTGCCACCAACAAATCCCCCGGTACCAATACAACTCGTAGGAATAAACCCCGCAGCCGCGGGTCTCTAAGTTTGAGAATATAATGATAATTTACATATTCCTAGAATTAGGCTTAAAAACATGGCGTTAGAGGGTGAAAACTCAAAATAGCCCCCGAATGGCCCCGTGGGTTGCACCAACAGCTCCCACGAGACCAATGTAACTCGTAGTAACTAACCACGCTGTCGCGGGACTCCCGGTTTGAGAATACGATGATAATTTGCATATTTCAACACTTAGGCTTAAAAACATGGCGTTAAAGGGTGAAAATCAAAAACCGGTCCCGAACGGCCCCGTGGGTGGCACCAACACCTCTCACGGGACCAATGTAACTCGTAGGAACTCACCCAGCCGCCGCGGGACTCTCGGTTTGAGAATTCGATGGTAATTTGCATATTTCTAGACTTAGGCATAAAAATATGGAGTTAGAGTGTGAAAACCCAAAACATCCCCCGAACGAACCCGTGGGTGGCACCAACACCTACCACGGGACCAATGTAACTCATAGGAACTGATCGCACAGCTGCGGTACTCTCGATTTGAGAATACGATGATAATTTGCATATTTCTAGAGTTCGGCTTAAAAACATGGCCTTAGAGGGTGAAAACCCGAAACAGGCCCTGAACGGCCCCGTGGGTTGCACGAATAACTCCCACAGGACCAATGTAACTCGTAGGAACTGACCCTGCAGCCGCTAGTCTCTCAATTTGAGAATATGACTATAATTTGCATATTTATAGACTTAGGCTTAAAAACATGGCGTTAGAGGGTGAAAATTCGAAACAGCCCCGTGGGTGGCACCAACACCTCCCATGGGACCAATGTAACTCATAGGAACTGACCGCGCAGTTACGGGACTCCCGGTTTGAGAATACGATGATAATTTGCATATTACCAGAGTTAGGCTTAAAAACATGGCGTTAGAGGGCGAAAACTCAAAATAGCCCCCGAATGGCCCCGTGGGTGGCACCAACAGCTCCCACGGGACCAATGTAACTCATAGTAACTGACCACGTTGTCGCGGGACTCCCGATTTGAGAATATGACGATAATTTTCATATTTCAACACTTAGGCTTAAAAACATGGCGTTAAAGGGTGAAAATCCAAAACAGGTCCCCGAACGGCCCCGTGGGTGGCACCAACACCTCTCACGGGACCAATGTAACTCGTAGGAACTCACCCCGCATCCGCGGGACTCGCGATTTGAGAATACGATGATAATTTGTATATTTCTAGACTTAGGCTTAAAAACATGGCATTAAAGGGTGAAAACTCGAAACTGCCCCCGAACGACCCCATGGGTGGAACCAACAACTCCCACGTGACCAATATAACTTGTAGGAACTGACCTCGCAGCCGCGGGACTCCTGGTTTCAGAATACGATGATAATTTGCATATTTTTAAACTTAAGTAAAACATGGCGTTAGAGGATGAAAACTCGAAACTACCCCCAAACGGCCCCGTTGGTGTCAACAACACCTCCCATGGGACCAATGTAACTCGTAGAACTGACCCCGCAGCCGCGGGTCACCCGATTTGAGAATACGACGATAATTTACATATTTATAGACTTAGGGTTAAAAAATGGCGTTAGAGGGTAAAAATTCTCGAAATAGTCGCCGAACGATCCCGTGGGTGGGAACAATACCGCCCACAAAACTAATGTACTGATCGCGCAGCCGCGGGACTCTCGGTTTGAGAAGACAACGATAATTTGCATGTTTATTGAGTTAGGTTTAAAAACATGGCGTTAGAAGGTGAAAACTCGAAATAGCCCCCGAACGGCCCCGTGGGTGGAACCAACACCTCCCACGCGACCAAAGTAACTCGTAGGAACTGACCCCGCATCCGCGGGACTCCCGCTTTGAGAGTATGACGATATTTTGTATATTTCCAGACCTAGGCTGAAAAACATGGCGTTAGAGGGTGAAAACTCGAAATAGCCCTCGAACGGCCCTGTGGGCGGCACCAACACCTGCCATGGAACCAATGTCACTCGTAGGAACTGATTGCGCAGCCGCAGGACTCCTGGTTTGAGAATACGACGAGTATTTGCATATTTCTAGACTTATGCTTGAAAACATGGAATTAGTGGATGAAAACTCGAAACAACCCCCGAAGGGCCCCGTGGGTGGCACCAACACCTCCCACGGGACCAATGTCACTCGTAGGAACTGACCACGCAGCCGCGGAACTCCCGGTTTGAGAATACGTTGTTAATTTGCATATTTCTAGACTTAGGCTTAAAAACATTGCGTTAGAGGGTGAAAACTCCAAACATCCCCAGAACGGCCCCGTGGGTGGCACCAACACCTCCCACGAGACCAATGTAACTCGAAGGAAATTTTCCCCGCAGTCGCGGGACTCTCGGTTTGAGAATACGATGATAATTTGCATATTTCTAGAGTTCGGCTTAAAAATATGGCGTTAGAGGGTGGAAACCCGAAATAGGCCCCGAACGGCCCCATGGGTGGAACCAACACCTCCCATGGGACAAATGTAACTCGTAGGAACTGACCCTGCAGCCGTGAGTCTCCCTGTTTCAGAATACGATGATAATTTTCTTATTTATAGACTTAGGCTTAAAAACATGGCGTTAGAGGGTGAAAACTAGAAACAGCCCCCGAACGGCCCCTAGGGTGGCACCAAGACCTCCCACGGGATCAATGTAACTCATAGTAACTGACCGTGCAGTTGCGAGACTTTCGGTTTGAGAATATGACGAAAGTTTGCATATTTCTATACTTAGGCTTAAAAACATGGCGTTAGAGGGTGAAAACTCAAAACAGTCCCCGAACAGCCCCGTGGGTGGCACCAACACCTCCCACGAGATCAATGTTACTCGTAAGAATAGACCCCGCAGCCGCGGAACTCCCGTTTTGAGAATACGATGGTAATTTGCATATTTCTAGACTTAGGCTTAAAGATAAGGAATTAGTGGGTGAAAACTCGAAACAGCCCTTGAACGGCACTGTGCGTGGCACCAATACCTCCCACGGGACCAATATTACTCGTAGGAACTGACCCCGCAGCCGTGGGACTCCCGGTTTTAGAATACGACGATAATATGCATATTTCTAGACTTAGGCTTAAAACACATGGCGTTAGAGGGTGAAACCCGAAACAACCCCCGAACGGCCCCGTGGGTGGCACCAACACCTCCCACGAGACCAATGTAACTCGTAGGAACTGACTGCGCAATCACGGGACTCCTGATTTGAGAATACGATGATAATTTACATATTTCTAAACTTAGACATAAAAACATGGCGTTAGAGGGTGAAAACTCAAAACAACCCCCGAACGGCCACATGGGTGGCACCAACACCTCCCATGGGACCAAGTCACTTGTAGAAACTGACCGTGCAGCCACAGGACTCCTTGTTTGAGAATACGACTATAATTTGCATATTTTTAGACTTAGGTTTAAAAACATGGAATTAGTGGATGATAACTCGAAACAGCCCCCGAACGGCCCCGTGGGTGGCACCAATACCTCCCACGGGACCAATATTACTCATAGGAACTGACCCCGCAATTGCGGGACTCCCAGTTTAAGAATAGGATGATAATTTGCATATTATTAAACTTAAGCAAAACATGGCGTTAGTGGGTGAAAACTCGAAACAGCCCTCGAACGGCCCCATGGGTGGGACCAACACCTCCCACGGAACCAATGTCACTCGTAGGAACTGATCGCGCAGCCGCAGGACTCCTGGTTTGAGAATACGACGAGTATTTGCATATTTCTAGAGTTATGCTTAAAAACATAGAATTAGTGGGTGAAAACTCGAAACAACCCCCGAACGGCCCCGTGGGTGGCACCAATACCTCCCACGGGACCAATGTCACTTGTAGGAACTGACCACGCAGTCGCGGAACTCCCGGTTTGAGAATACGATGTTAATTTTCATATTTCTAGACTTAGGCTTAAAAACATAGCGTTCAAGGGTGAAAACACAAAACAGCCCCCGAACGGCCCCGTGGGTGGCACCAACACCTCCCACGAGACCAATGTAACTCGTAGGAACTAAACCCGCAGTCGCGGGACTCCTGATTTGAAAATACGATGATAATTTGCATATTTCTAGAGTTCGGGTTAAAAACATGGCATTAGAGGGAGAAAACCCAAAACAAGCCCTGAACGGCCCCGTGGGTGGCACTAACACCTCCCACGGGACTAATGTAACTCGTAGGAACTAACCTTGCAGCCGCGAGTCTCTCGGTTTGAGAATATGATGATAATTTGCATATTTATATACTTAGTCTTAAAAACATGGCTTTAGAGGGTGAACACTCGAGACAGCCCCCGAACGGCCCCGTGGGTGGTACCAACACCTCCCAAGGGACCAATGTCACTCGTAGGAATTGACCGCGCAGCTGCGGGACTCCCGATTTGAGAACACAATGATAATTTGCATATTTCTAGAGTTAGGCTTGAAAACATGACATTAGAGGGTGAAAACTCGAAACAGGCCCCGAACGGCCACGTGGGTGGCACTAACACCTCCTACGGGACCAACGTCACTCGTAGGAACTGACGACGCAGCCACGGAACTCCTGGTTTGAGAATACGATGGTAATTTGCATATTTCTAGATTAGGCTTAAAAACATGGCATTAGAGGGTGGAAACCCGAACCAGCCCCCGAACGACCCCGTAGGTGGAACCAACACCTCCCACGAACCAATGTAACTCGTAGGAACTGACCCCGTGGCTGCGGGACTCCCGATTTGAGAATATGATGATAATTTGAATATTTCTAGAGTTCGGCTTAGAAACATGGCGTTAGAGGGTGAAAACCTGAAACAGGCCCCGAACGGCCCCGTGGGTGGCACCAACAACTCCCACGGGACCAATGTAACTCGTAGGAACTGACCCCGAAGCCGCGGGACTCCCGGTTTGAGAATACGATGATAATTTGCATATTTCTAGACTTAGGCTTAAAAACATGGCATTAGAGGGTGGAAACCCGAACCAGCCCCCGAACGGCCCTGTAGGTGGAACCAACACCTCCCACGAGACCAATGTAACTCGTAGGAACTGACCCCGCGGCTGCGGGACTTCCGATTTGAGAATATGATGATAATTTGAATATTTCTAGAGTTCGGCTTAGAAACATGGCGTTAGAGGGTGAAAACCTGAAACAGGCCCCGAACGGCCCCGTGGGTGGCACTAACAACTCCCACGGGACTAATGTAACTCGTAGGAACTGACCCCGTAGCCGCGGGACTCCCGGTTTGAGAATACGATGATAATTTGCATATTTCTAGACTTAAGCTTAAAAACATGGCATTAGAGGGTGAAAACTAGAAACAACCCCCGAACGGCGCCGTGGGTGGCACCAACACCTCCCACGGGACCAATGTAACTCATAGGAACTGACCGCACAGTAGCGAGACTTTCATTTTGAGAATACAACGATAGTTTGGATATTTCTATACTTAGGCTTAAAAACTTGGCGTTAGAGGGTGAAAACCCAAAACAGCCCCCGAACGGCCCCGTGGGTGGCACCAACACCTCCCACGGGACCAAGTCACTCGTAGGAACTGACCATGCAGCCGCAGGAGTCCCGTTTTGCGAATACGACTATAATTTGCATATTTCTAAACTTTGGCTTAAAAATATGGAATTACTGGGTGAAAACTCAAAACAGCTCCCGAACGGCCCCGTGCGTGGCACCAATACCTCCCACGGGACCAATATTACTCGTAGGAACTGACCTCGCACCCGTGGGACTCCCGATTTTAGAATATGACGATAATTTGCATATTTCTAGACTTAGGCCTAAAAACATGGCGTAAGAGGGTGAAAACCCGAAACAACCCCCGAACGGCCCCGTGGGTGGCACCAACACCTCCCACGGGACCAATGTAACTCCTAGGAACTGACCGTGCAATCGCGGGACTCCCGGTTTAAGAATACGATGATAATTTGCATATTTCTAAACTTAGACTTAAAAACATGGCGTTAGAGGGTGAAAACTCAAAACAGCCCCCGAACGGCCCCGTGGGTGGCACCAACACCTCCCATGGGTAGTGTCACTCGTAGGAACTGAGCGCGCAGCCGCAGGACTCTCGATTTGAGAATACGACTATAATTTGCATCTTTATTGAGTTAGGTTTAAAACATGGAATTAGTGGGTGAAAACTCGAAACAGGCCCCGAACGGCCCCGTGGGTGGCACCAATACCTCCCACGGGACCAAGATTACTCGTAGGAACTGACCCCGCAACGACGGGACTCCCGGTTTGAGAATACGATGATAATTTGTATATTTTTAAACTTAAGAAAAACATGGCGTTAATGGGTGAAAACTCGAAACAGCCCCCGAACGGCCCCATGGGTGGGACCAACACCTCCCACGAAACCAATGTCACTCGTAGGAACTGATCGCGCAGCCACAGAACTCCTCGTTTGAGAATACGACGTGTATTTGCATATTTCTAGACTTAGGCTTAAAAACATGGAATTAGTGGGTACAAACTCGAAACAACCCCCGAACGGCCCCACGGGACCAATGTCACTCGTAGGAACTGACCACGCAGTCGCGGAACTCCCGGTTTTAGAATACGATGTTAATTTGCATATTTCTATACTTAGGCTTAAAAACATTGCGTTAGAAGGTGAAAACCCCAAACAGCCCCCGAACGGCCCTGTGGGTGGCATCAACACCTCCCACGGGACCAATGTTACTCGTAGGAACTGACACCGCAACCACGGGACTCCCGGTTTGAGAATACGATGATAATTTGCATACTTTTAAACTTAAGCAAAACATGGCATTAGAGGGTGAAAACTCGTAACCACCCCCGAACGGCCCCGTTGGTGGCACCTACACCTCCCACGGGACCAATGTAACTCTTAGGAACTGACCACGCAGTCGCGGGACTCTCGATTTGAGAAAAGGATGATAATTTGCATATTTCAACACTTAGTCTTAACAACATGGCGTTAAAGGGTGAAAGCCAAAATAGGCCCCGAACGGCCGCGTGGGTGGCACCAACACCTCCCACGGGACCAATGTCACTCGTAGGAACTGACCCCGCAGTCGCGGGACTCCCGATTTTCGAATAGGATGATAATATGCATATTTCTAGACTTAGGCTTAAAAAGATGGTGTTGAAGGGTGAAAACTCGAAACTGCTCCCGAAAGGCCCCGTGGGTGGCACCAACAGCTCCCACGGGACCTATTATAAACTACATTTAGTTCAACTACTAGGCTTGATTATGGTTGTAACCTTAATAATGAAATGATTTCTTAGAAAGTTCTCTACGGACTTAAATGATATATCGACCCTAAAGGCTTTAAATATTGATGTTTACATATTTTTCTATATTACCTTGCTATTATGGTCTTCTAGCTCCTGCAGCCTTTCAAGGCCTGAGGATTCATTACATTCCGTGAACCTGAGGGGTATAGTGGCCCCAAATGGTTTTAAGAGTACTCCACATGAGTGATATAGTGATCTTCTAAGTCTTTGGACATAATTATTTGTATTAGTGTGTAAGTTTGATGTCTTAAACTTTTGTGGTCGTCCATTGGTACCATGGTCTTTCGGGTTTTTAAATCTTCAAAGAAAGCTGAGGTATTATTTAGGAGCCTCCCTAGTCTACTGATGCTCCTCTAGGTCTTCTGGGGCTATGTTTGACAAGCCCCCTAGGATTTATTGTGTTATTCTGGAGTTGGACCAAAGTCTTTAATAAAAAAAACTCACTCCACTCAGGGAACAACCATCATAAAGGATCTGACCAGAACCACTAGCATGAAGTTATTGGCTCTTGTGATCTCAGTACAAACTAGGTGTGATCTCTTATGACTTAGGTTTTTCCATTGGAGTTGAATCTAATTGTCATTCGAAATACTTTATAACAACCTAGGATTGATCGTGCGCTCAAAATTGTCATTCGAAATACTTTATAACAACCTCTAATTTCGACCTCAAAAACACGACACAACAATAATCCGAATAATTCAATCTAACCTCGTTAGATTTATATAGTTCATCTAATTCAAATAAAATCTCCAAGTTATAAATTTAAATTTCTCCAATTTATATAAAAAAAATCTCCCAAAATACTTAAATTCAAAGTCCTCAAAATTACAAGGTGTTACATACTTGCCCCCTTACAAAGGAATTTCATCCTAGAAATTAAGTTAAGCCTATTACTCCAAACCTCAAATATCTCCCAAGTAACCTACACTTAAGATCACTACACCCATATCTCCCACATGTAATGGATAATTAGTTTAAAATTTAAATTAGTTAACCAGGGCGCCCATACACCCTGTACATGTGCTCAACCGCACAAATAGTACCCGACTTCTTCCAGTCTAATATCGTAATATAACTCCCATCTCATAGTCATAATCACATACGTGAAAAATAAATGAGGTACCTAAGCCATGGATTAATGACCAATCATCTCCCCACTTTCAATGTTACACTAACTTTCATGCGTAGGACGTCTCACAAAGTGAAACCCAAACAAGGAAGCCCCCCGATACACTACTACCTAGCATCGTCGGTCTTGAGATCCGTTAGGCCCTCTGTCCATGGTAAGCACCCCCAAATACCCATCTCTTGATGTAAAAGTATACACATCCACTCTTATGCCACAAAAGATAACATATAATATCGCGCCCTTACTATCACTAGTTTTCTTACATGAAATTAATTCCAGGCTATATCACCTAGCTCCAAAATAAACCTATCTACCCCTGACTCTCATCAGTAAACATCCCTACACGCGGGGTTAAACATAACAATGTAATCAATACTCATATCAGTCTATTACACAACACATAATAACATATATACACACCTACATAAGTTAAACCCTCTTTCAGGTGACACCTAACAAAATAAATCTTATACTGGAACAACAAACCTAAAATCTTGCTATAACTACCACTATAGCCTAAACCATCACTAACCAATCAAAACTCAACAGGCAGTCTACTTAATTCTCATAACACTTCAAAGAAGTAAACTAACACTTAATGCATCAATCCTTAATGTACACCCGCTCTCTCATAGTCAACACCAATAGTTATGCTACCCCATGGTAACTAATCATACATATCCACCATAAATCCACTACTACCAGCGCACCTACTACATCCGACTCACTCGCGAATTTCTTTGATAATAATCAAATGTTGTGACTCACCCATGTCACTAAAAATGTATCATGTACTCATACGGATAAGGTAAAAATCTATCTCTAATTTCCATCTAGCTTACTTGGTCAACAGTTCCTGAGCATAACTCTTATACCGGAACTGACCCACCATCTATTGCAATGGTCACTTATTCAGGATCTCATCTTGTAGTGGCCCCCTGCCTCGCTTTAGGGCAATCCTTTTTATTGTGGTCCCTTACTGGGTATACCCTTCCATCATGCTTCACTATAACTATTTAATCTAATTTCCCTCTTAGGTTAACTTCTCCAACTCTATGGGCTCCTTTATCTTAAAAGCGTTGATGTAAGCTTGCAAACAAAAGATATTGACGACCTCAACACTAGTCATCCTAGTCAGATTTTCCATCCATTGTTGTGTATTCTCCCATGATTCATAATCCACTTAGGGGTTCCTTTATCATCTTCGTATCACCTTCGTCGATTACGAAGTTCGCTAAACAAAGTATCGTCTCTCTCATGATCGATCATTATCTTACCCACTTAATAAACTCTGAAATTCCACTTGCATCCCTGTCTGAACAGCGGATGGATGATCTTATAGTCACAACATATCCAAAATTTCTCGTTTGATTCCATATATTCTTCTTCCCAAGTGGTGGCTAACTTTTATCACCCGACGCTACTCCTATGAGCTAAAATTTGTCCACAATTTAATTATGGTTCCGCTGCACTCTTCCCCACATAATTTACTTTGGATTACCTCCATCCATCAGCCCATCACACTTCCGTTCTTTCCAAGACTCTTTAAGGAGACTCCTCAAAATAATAGCCCCCGACTCTCTCCCAGTTTACAAATGTTGGGTGAGACCGAAGTTGTATCACCATTCTCTACATCAGTGCTTGGGGAAACTATTGTCCTCAAGTGATTATCCTATTTGTCAACTGCTTGATTTTAATTACGATGACCTCTATAACGGTCATCATTCCCCGAATACTCTATATTTTTGCCTCTCCTCTCCTCCTTCAGTTCTTCTAACGACCCTCATTCGTTGCTCAATATTGTTCGATGTACCATACCCAAACGAACGCATATATGAGTCACATCAGCTATACTTAATTTAAGGAGAACGTAAGTCTCATATGTAGAGGAATAAAATAATTCTATCATAAGTCTCTACATCAAAGAATGCTAAGCTGAAATGTGAAAACCCACAAAAATCCTAAGTACATTAGAACCTGATGCTCTGATACCATCTGTGACACCCCGCCTAATAAAATCCCGGGTGATCGGGCCTATATCAGATTAAACATGAATCTCATTTGGTTCATTCTTAGCATCATTGTCAAAACTTTTTAAAACATTACTAACCACCTAGTATTCAAAAAAGGCTAGTGTCAAATTTTATCTTTTAATTAAACTAATATACATGCTAAAATATCAACTAAGACATTCACACCAATATGAAACTGAAACAAATTGAATAATTAATCAAGGCTTATTGAATAAACCCTCGGCTAAAATTCCAATCCAATTAAACAGCCAACAATGAATAGAATAATTTGAGAACTGAATTTGAAAGTAAGTGAGCAACATGCCCTACATAACTGCAACATAGAATAAATCCCTAATCTAGCAACAAAGGGATGAAGCATCTAATACAAACTCCTTCTAGCAACCACATGTGCCGTAGCTGCGTGTCCCTGGAATAGATATCAAGTCTGGCGTCCGTGTTGCTGGACACCTAAAAGGTTTTGAAAATATTTTTATAGCAAGTGTTAGTACACAAAACATTTTGAAAATATTTAGCAAGTAATTTATCGCAATAAAAATCAGTTATTGATTACACATGTTAGGATCACGTACACTCTGTCTAGATTTTTTCCTCACCCTTCATCTATAATGCACACTAACATTCTATACTTAGGAAACTATCTAAAATACCCAAGCTTACTAGACTAAAGTAATAATCTGAACTTCTCTACACGTCTAAATTTCCCGTACTGCCCATACGGTACATCATTTTATTAACATCTCTAATATGTCATGAACCTTTGGCATATCCTAGTCATTCACATATATAATTATGTCCCACTACTTAATTTATACAACAAATCTCAACTGTTATCTCTCAATATTCATAATTAAGTTTCACCCCTTAATTTACTTTAAATATTCCCATCTATCTTTTGTTAATTAATTAAGTCTCTCTACTTAATTCGCCTTATTAGATATCCATGATCTAATACCTACTATTTCACATAAGTATGGTTAATTAACTTTATAGTCTACTATCTCACATAAGTATCTTATCCCTATGGTACATATATATTTCGCACACAATAGATATATATATACTATAAGTGCACACTTCACAGAATAGTCCCTATATCACACAATAAGGGATATTAGTTCGGAATGTCCCACCGAACATGGTTCGGAATGTCTCATTGAATATGGTTGGAGTTCGAAATGTCACCTCGAACCTGAATCGGAATGTCTCATCGAGCATAGTTCAGAATGTCTCATTAAACATGGTTCGAAATGTCTCATCGAACATGGTTTGGAATGTCTCATCGAACCTGGATCAGAATGTTTCATCAAGCATGTCAGTCATATCTCATGAAAGTACTATATAGGTATTCACTCCACCTATTAGAAATACATTAGGTATACACACAACCTAACTATCATATTGTCATGCATAGTATATCTCTCTCTCATACCTGCCATACTTATTCTATTATGCTTTATTGCATTCTCATAATTTATTGAGCATTCACACAACCCTAAGGGTCCTAATTAGCCCTTTTGTAAATTTTAGTAGTTAAATCAATATTTACACCACTGATCTACTTATTAATTCATTCGAAGTTTCTGTAATTCGTTATCTTTCTCTCCGATAAATTATGACATAATTCATCCCAATTTATTCTCGTTTTAATCCTCTCAATAATTCTAAATCACAAACTCAAAATAAGCCTACAGTAATATAATAAATCCCTTATTATATTCTACCAAAGTTCCAAGATTTTTCCACAATAATCGATTTGAAATTCTAGGTCAAAAAGGGAAATTTTTATATTTTCTGGGACTCGAACCGGTTTGACCCAGACCAGTTCTTTTTATCCGGACCGGTTTGCCCCGGGCTGGTTCCCTTCACAGCACTTTATCTTCTTCATTTTACAAATGAATTTTTCACTAATAACACGTATATAACTTCCATGTTTCTCCACCAAACTTCAAACCAATTGTCCCAAACCCTTCCTATATGTATTAGGACAGTTTCTAACGTAATTTTTGCATCAAAACATTACGTATAAGATTCAAGAATGGATTAAATCAACAAGCCCTCAAGAAGCCCAGGTTTTTATGTTCTTTCACCACCATACATCGAAAAACCAGATTTAATTCATTTTAACTATTATAACTTCTATGATATCATTTCCTCTACAAGTGTAAATCACTCTACATGCGAAACCTTAACCAACATGCTTCAAATTTATTCTTTTTTCTCCCAAGAGCATGGATTTTATCAAAAGAATTAACAAAACCCTATGCACGGGCATTATAACAAGACAGTTAATTGAAATAAACAACTTTCCTTAAGAGAAGAGGTTTGATTTCATGGTGTTTATGATGATTCCACAAACAACACCCTCAATTTCTCCTTGATTTATCTCCCAAAGATTTCCAATTGATTCTCAATTGCTCCCTCTAACTTTCTCTCAAACTCTGTAGGTTTAGAATGGTGTTTTCTACTGTTCAACACACTTAGACTTAGGTTAATTATATCTAATCCTGTTTTTAGGCTTATGGGCCAAGCCCAAATGACCTGAATACCCCCGTTTGGTCCCGTTTATGCCTAAAAATGCCCAGTGACCCGATTACTCCCCCAGGTACCCTTTTTCGAATATCTTGACCTGTTTAGAGTCAACCATGCGCTCAGAATTGTCATCCGAAATACTTTATAACAACCTCTAATTTCGACCTCAAAAATGCGACACAACAATAATTCGAATAATTCAATCTAACCTCTCGTCAGATTTAAATAGTTCCTCTAATTAAAATAAAATATCCAAATTATAAATTTAATTTCCCCAATTTAAATAAATTTTATTTCATCCAAAATACTTAAATTCTAAGTCTTCAAAATTACGGGGTGTTACAGTATCTTGTAGCCCACAAAGGCTCATAGGACTAAGTCTTATTGGTCTGACCATAGTCTCTGCATTTATTTTGACTAGGACTAAGTCTGATTGTTCTCACTGAAGTCTCTCCATTTCTTATGACTTTGGTTTTTTTGTGGACTACATCTAATTGCTATAACCGAAGTCTCTTCATTTCTTATGACTTGGACTATGTCTGATTTTTCTCACCAAAGTCTCTACATTTCTTATAACTTAGATTTTTTTTAATGACCAATTCTGATTTCTCTAACGAAAGTATTTGCATTTTTTATGACTTACATTATCTTGATGACGAATTTTAATTTCTCTAAATGAATTCTCTTCATTTCTTATAACTTGGACTAAGAATGATTTCTGTAACCAAAGTCTCTGTATTTTTTTATGACCTATACTTTTTATTTGAGATGAATCTATTTTCGTGAACTTTTATAGGCTTGCATAATCTGTAGGCACCTTGCTATTGGAATTATGTCCGCTTCTGATGCCGGAATCACTCATAGGCATACTTCATCTACAGTTGTGGTCTTCTCTTGTGACCTAAATGACCATTGCCTTTTCACTGCCTTAAAGGTGCGATTGTTACTAGGTTTCTCATAAAATCCAATGAATAAGAATTTACAAAGGCATTAAAGTAGAATCCTAACTTTTCATTTGTATATGAGATTAAGGATTACAATATTAAATTTTCTATCTAGGCTAGTTCTTTATAGTGATTGCAAAGTACAACGTAAACAAAATTCTCCCTCTGACTCTCAGTAAGCTAGCTTTTGTTCTATTCAGTTAAAGATTTTTCCCTTTTGGAATCGTTGTAGAATTCCTCATATGATAATCATCTCGGCCTCATTCTTTAGGCTTATGCATTTGTTGGCTTTGTGGAAAGTGTCTTTGGGGAAATCACATTGCTTGGTTTTATGTCTCTTATCACTAGGAGATTTAAGCTTCCATGGACATTTGAGGAGGTTATCTTATTTGATATTGGACAAAATAATTTCCAATCCGTAGTTTAGAGTAGTGAAATCCTCGTATGTCCTCTCTGAATGGTCCTTGTGCTTCCTTTTCATTCATTCCACTGATCCTGCCGCAGTCTTTCTCTAAGAGGTTGAGGATGCAGCCTTCACCTTGGGTTCTTTGTTCTTCATCATGTTAGTGAATGCCGTAGACTCAAGCATAAGAATTCTCTATCCGAGGATGTTGATATGGCCCTCAAGTGAGTATTTTAGGAATCAACACTCATATTAAAGGTTGATGCATCTCATCAAGTGGGCCACGTCTTCAATCTGATGGGGTAATGATCTTGAGTTTTTTGTCCATTCTCTTTAAATCATTAGTTCTTTAATAAATCTTTTCTCCAAGAAAAATGGACACAATGAGAAATTCAAGGGTCATGAAATAAGAAGAGTCAAACATTGAGAAGATAGTAACAATGGGATAGAATCGTTTCCATTGAGGTCACGACCTATTAAGCCAATAAGGAAGAGACCTTGCCTTTGTCCTTTACATGGTGTTTTTCTAGGCAGATATGATCGAACATGGTTTTCTCCCAGGATGGTTCTATCTAGTGGAAAAGTTACCAAGTACATACCCTTGGACATAATAGTAACTCAAAAGTCAGTAAAATAATCTTAACTTATCTTGGGTGATGCCTTAAGCAATATCCTTGTTGGATTTGGCCCACGAAATCACCATTTTGAAATCTTATAACTTTGACTTAGTAATTTAACCCTACCCATAAGACATAAATAGTGTTACGGGGTTTTTTAAGCATTTTGTGTCATCTTTGGTCTAAAATAAAATAATTCTTTAATTAGAAATGCCAAATATGCCAGAAATAGAAAATTTGTCCTAAGCTGCCAACTAGAAGTCGCGAACTGTTAGCATGATAACATGTATAGGCGGCAAATAGTATGGGGAAGAGCAACAATTCTAACCAAAAATTTCCAAGTGTAATTTTCCTTGAGAATAATTAGGCAAATAATTTATTTGGGGTGATGATCATAGGCCAATAAGTCCTTAAATGAAAAATACCATAAGTTTAGTAGCAAATAGCTCATATATATGTCATAACATGGCATGAAAATACCTAAAAGTTCATGAAAAGAAGAAAGTGAGAGCATCCCTAGTTTCCATTCATGATCAGCCCGTGGCTTGTCAAGATTCTTAGCATGATTAATACATGGAAACATCATTGGGGAAGATGGATCTTCTTAAAAACCTTAAGATTTTCTCAAAAAAACAAATCTATAGATATGAATATATCCTAAACATGTATCATAGGAAAATATGGTCCTAACTACCAACATCTCACCCATATGATGTAGATCCGGGGATCCTTATGGATGAAACAAGGCATAATGGACCCTATTTATGAAAAACTTAGTAGAACACCTTGTTCCTAGAGATGATGCCAAGCCATTGTTGTTTAAAAATGGTATACAAAAGTAAATCATACTTTCAAAGTTATATAGAAGAGTCAAAGTGTAGAAAATGTAGTAAAAATGGATAAATAGAGAGAACATGAGAGTGGTTTGTCCATAAGGATGATCATACCTCCACTTTGGTGCCTAATTCACATTATCTATATACATTTTGTACAAGTTTGGGGGCCAGGCATACAAGAGGAGAGAAGTAGGAAAAATATATAACATACAAGTTCTATGTAGAATAAGTTATGGCCTTATAGTGTATACTGGAGGGAGGTCGCAGATGTGGATGGTTCAGCTGATCAAAATATGCCCTCCGGATTAGTAGATATTGGATAGGATTGGGCATATCTTGGCTACCAATATCTTCCCCCCTAAATGAGGTGATGACCTCTATTTATAGTGGTTGGTGAAGGCACCACGTGCACAGTGTACGTGCCTTGTCGATAAGTGTTGTTGATATGGAATCTTTATAGAAGGTGGACAGGTGGAAGACCATTAATGACGATGTGTGCGGGTCTACGACCTATACATCTAGGGATGTGATGAGACTGAGGTGTCGCGACCTATCAAAACCTAGTTGTGTCCCTATAATGTATTTGTGCCATAGAGTCAGTGGCATATCTATGTATGAGACCGTATTTTTAAATGTATAAAGGAGAAAATGGAATACTGTTCGCGACCGAGCTCGGTATCAGGTCCTGGCCTTCTTTATGGGATGAGTCCCTTTGTCGGTACTTGGTAATTCTTTACTGTGTTTACGCAGAAGTTCATAACACGTGTCTTATGTCTACTGGTTAACATATTTGGATATAATATGCACCCAAAACACTTAAAGGAATAATTTTGTCAATATTCAAATCCCCATAATCCTTAAGATTAAAAATATATGTGCCCTTTGAAAATATAATGATATTGTCCAGGTCTAATCACATCAGCATCTAGACTTGAATATTACCCATGGTTATGTACCAGTTCAATCCTCTTTGAAGTATTATACAAGTTTCGGAACCGTTAGATAGGTTCCCATACTCATGATAAACTACTAAGAATGTACACACAACTCCAACAATAGGATGTCAACTAATTTTCTAGGTTATGAACCGTTCAATTTAACTAAATCGAAATTATAATCTTCTGTGATCAAATCGAATCCAACTCAATAGAATTCTTACTAAGTTCAACTGACTAACATATATACAATGTATTTAAATTAAACATAAGTCATTACCACAAATGATATACATAAGTATAGTCTCATCGAGATGTCGCCTAGGAAACTGACCACACCATAGTCTCATCTAACAAATAAGACTAGTGTTCTCACCCATACTTACCAGTGGTCTCATATTATAATGGCCTCATTCAGAAGACATCCAGGAACCCTTCCAGTCTCCATAGTTTCGTCGTACATAAGAGACCAACCCCACTCACATCAATATATTACATGACAACAACCTCAAGCCTAAGATGGGTGCATCGATCACAGATGACAACCCTAACTCATCTCATCCTCTATCAGGGAGAAAGACATCCTACAATCTCGTCTAGGTCGACACCTCCTACCTCTGATATGTTTTCACAGGTATTGAAAGTATGACAAGGGAAGTTCAGTCATATCTATGCAAAATCTTCATTGAATATCAACAACCCACGTGAGGGAATATTATTCACAATAAACTTACTTTATGTACACACAACTAGCACTTTATTATATTCCACGACCTCAACTGGGCATGGGACACATGATGGGGGTGACACTGGGTACCCTTGGCCAATATAAGGCATGCTATGTCTTCTTCACTTGGATCGATCCTTTGTAAAACCTACTATTACTCTATAGAATGGAGTCTAGAGAGAGAAAGATTAAGTGCGTCTCTTTTATGGACATTAATGTCGTATTATAGTGAAATCACTCGCATACTTTACAGGATTGACATAGGCCAAAGCAAAACTAGTTAAACACTTGTGTTCATATCTGTTTCCTCTCATCTCTTCTATTGAATTGCTTGTCGATTATTGTCTTATTAAATATGTGAAATACCAACATCGAGGGTGAATTTATTATATGATCTGAGTATCATCAATTTGGCAGCGTCTGTGGGAACGTGTTTATTGTTCTCATCATCAACTTGGATTTCTCTCTCGTCTCTGAATGTGATTCAAGTACACCATTGATGGATCTAAATCACCTTTGAAAGAGCTTGGGTTAAGGAGTTCATCAACTTTCTTATTGATTTATCCTATTTTTTGGGGTTTTGCATCAATTTAAATATTGTTAGATTTCTTTGATCAACGATGTCTTTCGATCCACCATTAAACATCAGGGTTGTGTAGCACCCCTTTTAATTAAATATCGAGTGATCAGTCCTTTATTAAATTAAAACAGAATATATAGTTGGTTCTTCCTTCACATCACTGTCGAAAACCTTTTTTTAATTTAATTACTAACCACCTAGTATTTGAAAAGTCGGTGTTAAACTTTTATATATTTAATTAACATAAAACCAAATAACAATTAATATCACATTCCAACATTTAAATATCAAACTTATAATGAAAAGCAATAGAATAGTGATTAAGTCTGGATCACACAATCCAGTTATTTACATTAATCCAAAATAAAACCAACTAGTATATTATAAAGAAATCCAACATCTCTAAATAATAATAATGTAAGCATTGGACAACAAGTCCGACAAGAACGACTGGTTCATCAGGATAACTGAATGAATATAGAAGTGTCTACTATCAATAACCTGCAACTCCCACCATAGCTGCAGCGCATCAAAGGATATAATCTTCCAGGCCTGGTGTCCTTGTGGCTGGGCACTGAAAAGGTTTTACAAAAAAAATAGACATTTGGAGAAAATGGGTCTGAGCCCGAGTGGAGTAGTTTTAAAAATTTATCAAGTGTTTAAATGCAAAAAAATTTCAAATAATATATACATGTTAGATTCACATGCTCTCACTTGAGATTATCACATCTCATCTAATGTGCATGCCTAATGTATATATCTAACCCTTCCTAATTATACTACCCTGCCCAACTAGTATAACCTAATTATCATTCTCCCATATAAATCGTAACATTCACTCATATCGTTCATGAAACATTTTATTGCATTTTTCCTAACCATGTGTCACCTACAAATTTCTCAATTTATAAGTTACATATTCATATCTCAAATTTAAATATCTTTATCTTTCTTTCCTACTGAGCACACACAGAAGAAATAATTTAACAACACATATATTTATTAATATATAATCATAATAATACTGCACCCTTAGGTGGAGACCTCCTGGTCCAGGCATACTCTAATATCATGTCCTTGTGCCCCACATACAAAATGAAGGACGGTTGGTTCAGTATCTCACTTGAACCTTAAATTCAATTCACACATAACGGAGGCGAACATAGTTCACAGCCAAATGGGTCACAAACATACCTATGCTCCCATTCAACTGTTGAACTATCATTTTCACAGATAGTACGTCTATAAGTTTCTATGTTCTGGGTACAAGTTTAAAATCCCCCTAATAGGATCATCAGGATAAGATCATACACGTCACGAAACCTCCTCCTGATAGCAAGCAATGTAGGTATGTCATACAGATAATTTATCATAAAATAGGTATATACACAACCTATGAAATTAATATTCATCGTAAATTCAAAATTTACGATAGTCCTCTCTCTATTGTACGATAGTTCACCATAAATAAGTATGTGCACAACCTTTACAATCTTTAGTTTTCCTTTTTATATTTTTATTATTTATCCCAAATCTTTCGTCATGAATTCAGGCAGAAAAAAATCACTCAGATGTTCTCACAGGTCATACTGTGTCATATTTAACCTTAACAGAATAAATTTTCCATTTCCAAAAATGTTGTTCGAACGAACCTGGCATCTCGTTTGAACAAAAATCACAGGTTGCTGGAATGAGATTTGATCTCGTTTGATATTGTCGTTCGAACAACGTCTAATGTCATTCGAACAAAAATCCGATTGTTTGTCTTCTACCTGCATAATTCTACATTTTTCCGCCATTTTTAACATTATAACTCTTCATCATATGATTCTAACTTTCCCTACAATTTTTCCCAACAATATGCAAATCCATATACATGATTTCTACACTATTATTTCCATCAAATTCTCAATTAACTTCCAATCAAAAGAATTAAATCATTGATATTCATTAAAATATCAGTTTTCCATTATTCATCACTAAAACCTATGAAACCCAGATTTCTTCAATTTCTAATTGTTCCAGATTCATCAAATTCATATTCCAACATACAAGTTAAATAATCCTACTCCAAAATAAGATTTTAATTCCTCACAGTAATCATAAACTTTGATGAATTCGAAAGTAGAAAATTATCCTATTCTAACATGTATATTATATTTGGCTAAAATTGAATAAGATAAACACTTGTCTTTTAATTTAGGTTTGATCTGTTGAAAAAGAATTATAGCCTCCAAGAATTTCCTTCCTAAATCTTCACTCCAAGTATGTTCTTGCAACAATTCTTCAAATCTTCCCTTAGACTCTTGAAATTTTTTCTCACTTCTCTCCACTTTCTCTCCAACTCTTTGCATAATTCTCCTAACCTTTGGTTTTGTGAAAATGACTCTTCCCTAAGCCCAACATTTGATTTTAAAAGTGAAATCCTATTTTGTCTTTTCAATTACCATTAAGAAGCCCAAAAGTCACCTAAATACGTCGTGATTAATCTCAAAAGCTCCCGAGACCCGAACGTAACCCCCGAGTACTCAATTTTGACCCCTCCGGATACACTGGCGCACTCAAAATGACCATATGAATTATCAAAAATGAAAATATATTTTATATCCTAATTTAAGTCCCGACACGACTAACATGCGTGTTCCCACTAAACTTATCATAACTGTCGTATCTTTCGCTCGCGATAATTTTAATTGTCTCATATCATTATTATTACTCTTAATTATTAAGTAATATTCAATATAAAAAATATTAACCCTTATCTCGCTAATTAATATTTACTTAAATCTGGACTAATAGATAATTAAATTTTCCATTATTTAAGTAAATTAATTAAATAAATCCCCAAAATTACGCGATATTACAGGTTGGTTCAAACCAACTACGCTCACAATTTAAGATGGACGATGTAACGAAGAAACTAATATCTCTTTTTGCTACTCAGTATGCCATGCAACACCAGTAATTGGCGTTGAACCAAGACATAATGAGATGGATCCCATCACATCAGTCACCATAAGAAAGGATGAACCACCATCAATCGAGGAACCACCCCCAGCTCTAACCAAGGAGGTTTCATATGGTCTTAGGAGAAGATAAATCATTTACCCTTGTTGCTCCACTTTATCAAGGAGGTACAAGGAAAAATTGAAGACATGACATGTGAGGACGAGCATAGTTGGGACTACGGAGAATGGTACGAGATGACAAACACATATTATTGGACATATAAAACCCCTCCTACTCATTAAGGTAAAAGTATTCAAAACACCCCCAAAGTCCTTACAGGGACTATATGTTCACAAGGCTAATAATAAGATCAAAATTTGATCATCTTAGTCCAAATGGGTGTTATTCCAAGACATCATCTCAAATAACATATGTGGGGCAAGGATAACTGGTCATCTCTGCCAATCTCATCCAAGGAATCATCTAAACCAAGGGGAATGCCGAGAGGTAAATAACGAACAAAGGAATCCAAACAAAGGATCCACTTATAGATTCATCTCTAAGGTGTAAGGTTCAGGTTATAACGTTGTTGAAGATAACAAGCCTTGAAACAAATCGATCCAAAGGATGGAGGATAATATTGAATGTCTTATTAAGTGTCGAAACCCCAGTCACGGGGATTAAATTACCAAGAATTATCGATTATTCGACACCTGACAAGTTCAAACCACCAGTTGTAACACCCAGATATGACCGAAGCACCAATACTGTTCATCACATTGACATGTAACAGTCAGTGGACTACATTTATTCCACTCCAAATTAGATGAGATATCGGGCATTTTAAAATCACTGTCACACATGCAACCCATATATGGTGTATTGGTATGTCGAAAGGAGGGATATAACATTTGAAATAGCTGGTTGAAAAATTTATCCATGGCATTTGTTTCGATAGGAAACCTGTAAAATGATTGACTCACTTGTTGAATGTTAAGCGAGGAAAGAAGAAGTCATTAAGAGATTCAATTATTGGTTTGATAAAGTGAAATTAGCGGTTAAGGACTTTAATAAAAATATTGCGATGAAAACCTTCATTAATGGGATCCAACTAGGAAAACTCTATCGAAACCTCTCCCAAGATGCCTCAAAATTAATGATAGAACTTTGACTAAGTCCATGAGAATAATGAATATGGAGGAGGCTAAGAGAATAGACTAAAAAGAGCCAAGCGATAATAAATTTGGATAAATTCGAGGGAATGAAAAACAGAAATAGAGGAAGAGTAAGTCAAATGATAAAAAATTTATGAAGTACACCCCACTAAATTTATATCCCAATGTTATTCTAAATGAGATTAAAGATAATAAATAACTTCGATGGTTCGAAAAAATGAGAGACCCCGTCTATAAGGGAGATAAGAGCAAGTGGTGTAAGTTTCACCAAGAATATGGCCACACAACTGATAAATTTTTTTATCTGAAGGACGAGATTGAGAAGCTATTGAAGTAGGGGAAGGATGCTAAAGTACATTGACAAAGGTGGAAGCTGAGAGGGTAATATGAAAAGATATTACTCATCGAGGGATGACAGGACGAAGAAGAAAAAAGTCCAAGTGAATTGGAACGATAAAGAGTCAGATGATGAGGAGGAAGACATCCCTACCCATGTTATTGAAGCCAAGGCCGGACCAATGAGAATAGACATTAACTTAACAAAATCCAAAGAAAAATCGAGCAAGTAGAAGAAAGTATACATTGAGAGTCTCGTAGTAGGATTCTCCATGTTGGATTTCAAAAGGATCATATCCCCTCACTATGATCGACTCATCATCAACACACGAGTTCATGGATATAATGTGTCTCATATACGGGTTGAAGGGAAAGCTCAAGTAATGTTATGCTCTAGGAGTGATTTAAAGGTTTAAAATATAACAGGAAGAGACTTTTCCCATTCTTCATTCGCTGATTGGATTCAGTGGTGAGAAGGTGCATAAATTGGGGATGTTTGAAATGGATGTCTACATGGGTACCTGGTCGATATGATTGGCAAGAAGAATAAATGTTTTGTGATGGATAATAATGTCTTTTATGCCTAAAACATCATCCTGGGGAGAGTATCTTTAAAAGAGGTTAAAATTGTTCCTTCCAATGTAAATCAGATGATGAAATTCTTGAATCTTTATGGGGTAGGGGAAGTCAATGGTGACTAAGTGGAAACACACAAGTGCTACTTTAAATCGACAGAAGAAAGAGAAGACCATAAGGAAAAAACGTATCTCACAACATTCATACCCTTTATTCAAAAGATGAACAAAAATATAAAAAGGAAAATCCTGTAAAAGAGGTAAAATTCGTCGTCCTCAATGAGGACGAATTGAAAAAGCCATTCAAATCGGCTCATACCTTGAACCTTAATTGAATAAAGAACTGTTTAGATTATTATGAAAAAGACAAGAGTATATTTTCATAGATTCATAGTGACATACGGAGGATTGACCCCGAAGTCATCTATCATGGACTTGATCTGAACGCTAAGGTGAAACCAATAAAGAAGAGAAGACGAACTTTATCTTGGGATGCGTGTAAAGCCATCTAAGAGGAAGTAAAAAATATGCAGACAACAGACTTCATCAAAGAATTTTAGTATCCAGAATGGTTATCAAATTATGTCATGGTGCCAAAGCATAGAAATAATTAGAGAATGTGTGTAAACTTCACAAATCTCAACAAGACTTTCCCAAAAGATAATTTCCCTTTGCCCAGAATTGATCAAATAATGGATGTCATAGAAGGGCATGAACTCATGAGGTTCATAGATGCCTACTTGGGTTATAACTAGATCTCAATATTTGAGGGTGATGCTGAGAAAACATCCTTCATTACTAATAAAGGAACCTACTACGATAAGGAGATGCTTTCATCTTAAAGAATGTAGGAGCTACTTATTAAGGGCTGATCAACAAGATATTCAAAGATCAGATCAACGAGACGATGGAAGTCTATGTAGAAAATATGTTGACAAAGAGAGTGAAGAATGAGAACCATGTTGAACACCTGTAAAGAAATTTTGACACCATGGATCGCTACAAAATGAGGCTGAATCTCGCTAAATATGTCCTTGGTGTGAAGTCACAGGAAAGGTTTGGGGTTTCATATTAAATCAGAGTGGCAATGAGTCCAACCCAACCAAGATAAAGGAATTTATTGACATAAAAAACCCCAGGAAACACCAAAGATATCCAAAGACTAACATGCGGAGCTGCTGTGCAGACCAACTAACAAGTGTCTGCCCCTTTTCAAAATTTTGTTGAAAGTGCTTATGTGGGATGAATAATAAGCAAGATCTTTCAAATAGTTGAAAGCCTATTTAGGATCACCAATGCTCAGGTCTCGGTCCATTCAAAGGGAAGACTATATTTATACATGGATGTCTGAGAGGAATCTATCAACATGGCGATTATTTGAGATGACAGTGAAACTCAGAATCCGATGTATTATAACAACAAAGCATTACAAGGGGCCGAGACAAGTTACCTAGAAATGGAGAAACTTGCATACATTTTGATATATGTATCGATAAAAATGAAGCCCTATTTTCAATATCATACGATGGTAGTTCTCACCTACACACCTCTACGAGAGGACATTCATAGACTTGAGAAATTAGGTAGGTTAATGGCTTTGTTAGTTAAGTTGGGTGAGTTTGATATCATCTATCAGCCAAGAAGTGCAATCAAGGATCATGCTTTAGCAGATTTTGTGAAGGAGTTCACTTGGGAGTTGAAAGATGAGACCGAAATGTGCAAGCTGAGGGCTGAGAACAATCCAAAAACTCAAAATAAAGAACATATGAGAATATGACAAATGAAACTTCCATTGGTCTTCCAGGGCCAAATTTATTCCTTAAAAATTGTGTCCTTTCTACAGGACCATTCTCATTAAATATGTCAGTCATGAGTTTATTTATCAATGACTCGTCCTGTGCCATAGGTCATGGGGATGGCATAATTTTGTCGAACCAAGATGAGACTAGTATTGAGTATGATATGAGGTTTAACTTTAAAGAACTAACAATGACGCAAAGTATAAAGCCTCATTATCAGGACTTGCACTCACAAAGGCACTAGATGTTAGCCCACTCCTAGACCACAGTGATTGACGACTTGCAGTGAACCAAATTTTGGGAATTTATAAGGAAAAGGATGAAAAAATGGCCAATACTTGAAAAGAACAAATACGGAACTAGTTATTTGCTAAAGGGTAGAAACTAAAAAAATTCTAAGAGGTGAGAATGGAAGAGCATGAACCCATACAAGACATTCATCAGCCACAAGAGTAGAAATTCGAATGACATTTCCACTCAAAATTCTCTACTAGCCGAGCATCGATCAATAAGAAGCCAACAAAACAAAATGATTTAACTTGAACTTGGGTCCATCATAGGAAGATCCCTGGAAAAAATAGTAAGAAGAATTGTACGCTGTCGAGACGCCAAATTCAATATTATAGGAAATGTATTGTACAAGAGAGGCTATCTATTGTGTCACCGAACGGAAGTAAGTTATATAGTCAAATATGTTCATGAGGGGATCTTCACGAGCTATATTAGAGGACGATCATTAGTGAAGATAATTATCATCCAAGGCTATAATTGGATGAATATGGCTAAAGACACAACTGAGTACGTTTTCAAATATGATAAGTCCTATTTCTTTTCCAACATACCTCATAAACCTCACCAACCATTTTCCTCTATCTCGACCCCATGGAAATTTTTAATGTGGAGGATCGATTAGGTCAACCCACTCTTAGGAGATAAGGGAATTTTTTGTTTTTTCATCGTCGTGATTGATTATTTTAAAAGTGGATGGACAGAGAGGCCATGGTAACTTTCCCCAAAGAAAATCATTTAGAGGGATATCATATTTCGATGTGGACACCCAAACACTCTGATATTGGACAAAAAAAAGTAATTCAAGAACAAGTCCTTAACTACATATTGTGGTAGGGTCGTCTTAAAGTAGTTCTTCTCGGCACAGACCAACCTCAATCAAATGGGCAGATCGAAGTGATAAAATGGGTTCATAATCCATCTTTGACGATTAATAAAAAAGGTTGAATTGCTTTTTATACGTCTTCCAATACTTATATATAAATGTATGATTACCTTTTTGGGAAGTAAGAAGCCCCTTCGATGCCTTTTTCATCTACAAATAATTCTTGATACTGGAAGAGATAAATAAAAAATCAGAAGATGCCAATGGAAAATGGGTTGATGAGCTCCATAGTGTACTGTGGGCATATTGAACGACTGAAATGACATCGACATAAAAGACCCCTTTATGCTAGCATATGGGTCAGATGCAGTCTTCCTAAATGAAACTGGGTTAGCGAGTCACAGAGTCCAAACGTATGATCCTGATCTAAACGTGGAAGAATGAAGACTTGATTTGGACCTGATTGAACAACGTCTAGAGGATGAAGTTATAAGGGACAAATCTCATCTAATCAAAGTTGACGATCTCATACTTAGTAAAAGTTATACAAAAAGCTAACAAACTTCACCCTAATTGGTATAGCCTATCCATAGTAAAAAAAAAGTAGTCCGAATCACTTATTATCTGGAAAACCTAAAAGGATAGCCATTCACTAAGCCATGGAATGCTAACCATCTGAAGAAATATTATCTGTAAGGACCAAATTTTCAATTGAGTCTTTATGTATTTTTGACTTATTGTCAGAATAAAACATGTTCGAGTCATAGGTAGATTTTTATTGTCTGGTCACTACGAGACTATTACTTATCGAAGATCAATGGAAGACGTTGCGACAAAGCTTCAAAGAATTAATTATGCTGAAGTTTAATTGGTGAAATTTCTTATCTTCAAAGTATTGCATTCAGAGATCACACAGGTATGAATGCATAATGTTAATGAAACTCAGAATTCTATTTTACAAAAATAAGGTTGTTATTTTTAAGAAAATGTTTTTAAAATGTTTTATTTTATTTACACTTTGTTTTAGTTAGATGAGGACGGATTAGAGTTAGATAAGAGTTGGTTTTTGTAAAACTCTCTTTTCAAAGTTGGATTAATATCACACTCTAATTATGACGTCGTTTAAATGACACTTGATGTCGCTCGAATGAGAGACTGCCACCTCGTTGAATTTAGTATAAATAAAGGTGTGTTCCAGTTTCCTCGAAGGATATGTAGGACAAAATCAGTTTTCAAACAGTACGTGATTCTGCAATTGTCTTCTGAGGTCTCAAAGCTTAAACACATCCTTAGAGTTTACAAAGATCTGAGTTATCATTACCATATGTTTATGTGATCTTTGTTGCACCAAGTTGTGCTTGTTCAACACTTGAACATTTCTAGTTTTGTTGTGGAGAAGCAAAGAAGGTTACTTTCATGTTCAACATCATAGATGACACAAGGCCGTATCGATGGATACTGAGGCATTCGTGGCGTCAACTGCTGTGGACGAACATCGTAGAAGAAGGCTACTTTTTGGGTGGGCACTATGACTATTAGTAGAAGATCATAAGAGCATCAAGTCTCGTGGGGGATTGAGTCATTGTATAAGACTGCTGTCTGACTTTGTAAAACCATTGTCATAGCGATTGTCTAGCATGGTTCGTCTGAGATTTTTTTCCCGATTAGGTTTTTCGTCGTACATCGGAGTAATGAGTATTTCTTTACTTTATTTTACTTGCTTTAATCAGTAGTTGCATGCTTAGGGTTAAACAAGATAAAATCTGGTTAAGTTAATTTGTGTCACAACTTGGTTTGATAAAATTGAAAAAGAGTTTTTAATCCTTAACTTAATACCTCTTAAGCAAAAGTTTGTTTTTAAATATTTATGGATGTACATTATCAGTGAAGAAACTATGTAATATATTGAGATCTTTTCTAATGCAATTGAATATTATGGAGAAAAACCTAAATGAAATGAAGTATTATCTCATATTGTGATTTTATAGTTATCATACAATCATGAAATCTCTCTCTCAGTGGTGTGAGAGTGACTAGAGTCTCGTCTCCTAAGCACATCCCAATGTAAACACGGAGAGGTGTAAAAACTAAGCATCATTATTGTTATGGTAAAACTTAACATATTTATTTTATGATGAAAGTAGTATAAAATCTCTATCTCGGTGGTATGGGAGTATTTAGAGTCTCGCCTCTTAGTCATATCTCAATGTAAACCCTAAGAGGTGGGAAAACTTAACATCATTATTTTATGTTGAAAGTAATGTAAAATCTCTCTCTCTATCTATCTCTCTCTCTCTCTCTCTATCTCTCTTCGCGGTACAAGAGTGTTTGTAGTCTTTTCTATTAAGCATATCTCAATGTAAACCCTGAGAGGTGGGAAAACTAAACATTACTATTGTTATGGTGAAACTTAACCTCATTATTATAGTAAAAGTAATACTCTCTCTCTCTCTCTCTCTCTCTCTGTCGTACGAGAGTGTTTGGAGCCTTGTCTCCTAAGTATATCTCAATGTAAACCCTGAGAGGTGAGAAAACTTAATATCATTATTATTATGGTGAGACTAAAAATTATTATTACTATGGTAAAACTTATCATCATTATTTTATGGTGAGGGTAGTATAAAATCTCTCTCTTGGTGGGACGATAGTATTTGGAGTCTCGTCTCCTAATCACATCTCAATGATGACCCTGAGAGGTGCTAAAACTATTCATTATTGTTGTTATTGTTATGCTTAACATCATTACTTTTTGGTGAATAAAAATGACATAGACTACAAAACTATGTAGACATAAGGAAGAAAGTAAATCAGAGTATATTTATACCATTCACAAAAAACACCCCAACACAGGGGCAATAATAATTAAAATACCATTGTTAAAATCCCAATAGTGGGATGAGAATAATGTTTACAAAAATTAAGTGGGCATTCGAGACCACAGTCGGTCGCCCAAGAAGCAGAAATAGACAAACTTAAGTCTCGGTCGCCAAGTCACCAGTAGTTGTGGATTTTGGGATAGTCTATTCTCCTTGAAAAGTGGCGGTGACATCTTAGTCTCCAACCTGATCCTCATCCTACACATTTTGGTCCGTCTCGTCTCCACCAAATTCAAAATCCATATCCCCTTCACTGGAAACCTCAGTCTGAATCTACTATAGAGAAATAATAGTTTGTAGATCATCTAAACACAAGGAATTGAGAGTCTAGGCCAATTCAAAGTACTTTGAGACGAGGTAAGGAAATTGATTAACCACTCATTTGTATGTGACCTTAGAACCCCTCTCTAATTATTGGATGATGTAGATCTCGAACTCCTTAGATTCCTTAAATTCTTCCACAATTGAATCATAACTCATCTTTAAACCACCCTTCTAAAACTCATCCCGCTGTATCAAAGTCTCATCAAATATCAACACTTATTATTTATGATTTCCTATTAAGGAAGCGAGACAATCCCTATAATGTTCTCAAAGTTTCACCATATCTTCTTCATGAGTACCCTTTTAATCGTCCAGTTGTTTTTACATAGCAACTAGTTTCATCTCGGCCTTCTCAATTAATTTGATCTTTAGATTAGACTCCACCACACACTCAAGAAGGTGTGAAGGAAAATAATAGACTATAACATGAAGATACGAGAGGTAAAAATCAGTACATTACAAGAAAATATGTGACGAGATAACACTTTATAAAAATATGAAGTAAAAGTCATTATTTGAGTGACCTTATGAAGGGAGAAGCTAAAACTCTATTACTGCTCTGAAAATCAAAGAACTACCTATCAAATGGAGGGATCACTAATTAGTTAACCTCCTCAACTTTAGTTTGGATCCCCAAAAGAGGCTCGGGATTGATGGTCAGTTGAGAAAGACACGTGGTAGCAAACACGTCATCATATATGAGGACATTGGATGAAGGGGGTCGTCTTAGAAGCTTTTAATTCTCTGTTGCGTAGGAATTTTCCCCGACCTAGTGGCCTCATTTATCTTTTTTGATCCCTCAGTTGTATTTGTGACTACATGTGACACCCCGACTAATTAAATACCGGGTAGCTACTCCTTTATTAAATTAATTCAAAATGCCAAGTTGGCCCAGTTAATAGCATCACTGTCGAAAACATTTTAATGATTACTAACCACCTAGTATTTAAAAAGTAAGTGCCAAATTTTAATTGAAGTCTGATTAACAAGCAACAAGTGTAATAAAGAATAATAACACCATTCACCATAATGAAGTTAATAGAATGAACATCACATATCGTAAATAAAGTCTGGAGGAAAAACTCCTCACTACAATCCCATAACTGAAATAAGTAAACCGAAAACTAAAACAGTATATGCCAAAGTCTGAAACTGAAATGGAAATGTAACTCTAATAGAAATGGGCAACATGCCCTAAAACTGATAGATAATGAATCTGGAATCCAAGTGATAGAGGCGTCTATAAGCAAATCCCTGTAGCTTCCACAAACAGCTACAGCTCATCACCTGAATGAATGTCCTATGCATGGTGTCCTTGTGGATGGGCACCTAAAATGGTTTTACAAAGAAAAATAGATTTGAAAAGCAAACGGGTCAGAGCCCGAATGTGGAGTTATATTTTAAAAACCTGCAAGTGCTTTAAAAACATTTAAAACATTAAATGCAAAGTACATGTTAGGACGTGCACTCACATGATATTCTCACCTCTCGTCTAACTGTGCACTCCTAACGTAAGTACCCATCTATAACGACACAAACAACTAGCTAAGTGCCAACATATCTAGCTAGACTGCCATAGGTCCTACCCTTATTACTCGGTTTTATTAACATAACAATGCTCGTAATTAAGTAGGGTTTAACGCAAACTCAGATGCTCAATATGCAATATATTACTATCAGCTAACTCGTTATGTTTCTCGAAACAATATTGTACTTATATTCACAACAATAACATGAAGGTTCTCATTAATTAAGTGTATATTATTCACATCATAAATATACAATATAAGCACCTCGAGAACTAAGCTGTGGTGCACACATACTCTGCTATCCATCCCGGTACATCACGTACATAAGGATTACATATTCCGAATCTCTCAGGAATAGTTCATAGATAACAACATCACAAATAATGGAGGCGAACACAGTCACATCACATGGGTCACGTACATACCTACGCTCCCACGATCAGCGGACTTATTAACATCCCAATAAGTCTTTCTCTGACCTATGTTCATCGAGGTAACCAGTCTAAATCCGGGCAACACAAGGATTAGAAGGCCCTAAGCGAACGCAAACCTCCCGTGATAGCAAGTATGGTAGGTATGTCATACACACAATTCATATACCAATACTAAGTAAACACACGTCTTAGTAATACCGTAGTTTAATCGTAGTACGTATCGCATTCTCGTACTAACTATAATTATCACAATTTATACTATTCCGGTTTATAATCACACGCGCCATAATTATTTTTCACGCCGTAGTAGACACTCACGTCTCAACCCAAACCGTCCATTTAACATAACTCTCGTATATAATTTACTCCTCATAATAACCCAAAAGTCCCAAATCCATCAATACATCATCAAGGAATGTTAACTCTACCCTCGAACAAGTTTACGGGACTCCAAAAATCAAAACAGTCCAAAAAGGACCAAACTGTCAACTCGTTAGAAGTCTCCTTCGAACGAGACTGTTCGAACGAGATCCCTCTGTCAACTCGTTAGAAGTCTCGTTCGAACGAGATTCCAGTTCGTTCGAACGAACTGTACCTTCTAACGATATCTCGTTCGAATGAGATATCGAACGAAACTACCCCTCGTTAGAAGAGACTGGTCAACTCGTTAGAAGCTCGTTCGAACGAGCTCGTTCGAACGACCTGGGTAGGGGCTTCTAACGACCTGCCAGTTTCGTCCCAGATTTTCTTAGTTACGTTTTTCATCCATTTTATCACTCCTAATCTCTTCCAAAGTTCATCCCAACAACGTTTTAGGGTCTCTAATTCATCCTAAACATATTCAAGTCAACTCCTAACATGTTTTCAAGGATTAAATCTCTTTAACATCAATCAAAATATAAATCTCTACACTTTTTCCCCAATTATTTCAAGAACATGAACCCTAACTTTTGAATCATGAATTAACTCACTATAAATCCGTTTTAAATTCCTTCCTATCACAGATATCATGAGAATAATTTTCTACCTATCATTCTACATGCAATTCTCCTCAATATTTTCAAGTTCTAAGCTCCAAACTACATGGGTTTTCATTATCTTTCAAGAACAGTTGTTATTCATCAATTTTTTAACATGGAAGAAACATTCTACGAATTTAAATATGATTAAAACACTTGCCTTGATTGGATTTCTGATTTTGGTGTTGGTTTGGTGAAGATTTCTGCAGAATTCCCTCTCTCCAAGCTTCTCCTCCAATGGTGGCTTAAGGTGGCTAGGGTTTTCTTTGGGAAAATTTGTAAACCTAATGATAGCCTCCGTAGCTTAATGGGTTAATATGGGTTGGTTAGTGGGTTTAGTGGGTTAAATCCACATCAGATTAAAACTCCCAATTTTCGTCACTTTTAATTCCTAAAAATGTAAAATTACCAAAATACCCTTTAAGTTGCCGGTATGGCCTAAAAATACCCCGGGACCCAAACTACACCCCCGGCTAGTGTTTTCTGACTATCTCGACCCTTCCGGATGCGTTGGCGCACTCAAAATGACCATACGGATTATAGATTTTAAATTCACTTTTTATAATTAAAATAATATACCATGACGCGGCGGTCACACGGGTCTCAACAAAATTTCTAAAATGCCGTATATCAATCTCACGACAAATTTTATAATACCAAATACATATATCAAAACATATATGCACATAATCAAATACCAACTCGCATCTCGTTAGTATTTATAACCTGGATTAATTTCCAATTAATACGCATTTAATTAATTAATCCCATAAATAAATATAACCAAAAGTACGGGGTATTACATACTCCCCCTAATAGCTGAATTTCGTCCCGAAATTCGAAACTAGAAAGTACCTGCTAAAAATAACTCTGGATAACGTTCGCGCATCTCATCCTCGCGCTCCCATGTGGACTCCTCGACATTGTGATGTCGCCACTGAACACGCACTAACGGGACTATCTTTGACCACAGTTTCCTCTCGCTTCGGTCCAAAATAGCAATCGGCCCCTCCTCGTAGGAGCTATCCGGCTGGAGATCGATGTCCTCCACATAAATGTGAGAATGAGCCAAATTATCTCTAAGGTATTTCCTCAGCGAAGAAATATGGAACACATCGTGAATCCGATGCAATTGCTCCGGTAACCCAAGTCTATACGCAACCGGTCCGATTCGCTCAATAATAGGAAACGGCCCCACATACCTTGGTGCCAACTTTCCCTTCTTCCCGAATCGCATAATCCCCTTCATAGGAGATACTCTGAGCAAAACCTGGTCCCCTACTTGGAACTCCCTGAAAAATCTCTTCGCATCAGCATAACTCTTCGGTCTGTCTTGAGCTACCCGAATGCGACTCCGAATCAACTCAATCCTTGCCGAAGTATCCTGAATCACTTCCGGCCCAAGTAGTTTGTTGTCCCCCACCTCCAACCAACATGCTGGGGAACGACAAGGCCTACCGTACAACGCCTCGAACGGAGCCATGCCAATCATGAACTGATAGGAGTTGTTGTAAGCAAACTCCACCAGTGGAAGGTACTGCTCCCATCCACCCCCAAAGTCTATAATGCACATGCGCAGCATGTCCTCCAACATCTGATTGGTGCGCTCTGTCTGCCCATCAGTCTGCGGATGATAAGCTGTACTCAACCGTAATTCCGTGCCCATTGCCTCCTAGAAACTTTCCCAAAACCGCGAAATAAATATCTTGTCTCTGTCAGACACGATATTTAGGGGCACACCGTGAAGTCTCACAATCTCTGAAATGAAGAGCTGAGCATACTGTCCCATAGTATAGTCAGTCCTTACGGGTAAAAAGTGAGCGACCTTGGACAACCTGTCCACAATTACCCAAACGGAGTCGTGACCCCTCTGTGACGTAGGCAACCCCGTGATAAAGTCCATGGATATGCTCTCCCACATCCACACCGGGACCTCCAATGGCTGTAGCAATCCTGCCGGTCTCTGATGATCCACTTTTACAAGCTGTCAAGTGGCGCATTTTGAAACAAACTCATCGATATCTCTCTTCATACCGCTCCACCAATACTGACGTCTCATGTCTTGGTATATTTTGTCCCCTCCGGGATGTACCGCGAACTGTGAGCCGTGCGACTCTGCCATCACCTCGTGTCGCAATTACTCTCCTTCCGGAACTACCAATCTCCCATTGAAGCGTAATCCCCCGTCTGAGCTAACAGTATAGGATTCGGCTCCCTCTGCTAGTAATCGAACTATCTGCTCCTGACAGAACGAGTCATTAGCCTGTGCCCGTACTACCTTCGTGACAATCTGCGGTGTAACGGTCATCACAGACATGAAAGATCGGGCCACTGCATCCTGGTGTCCTAATTCCTTCCACTTTGCCTTCCACACCTCTGGCACCTCATCTACTGGTCTACGGCTCAACGCGTCTGCTACCACGTTAGCCTTACCCGGGTGATACAGGATGTCGAACTGGTAGTCTTTCACAAACTCAAGCCACCTACGTTGCCGCAGATTCAACTCTTTCTGCGTGAACAGGTACTGTAGGGACTTGTGGTCCGTGAACAGTTGGAACTTCTCCCCCAAAAGATAGTGACTCCAAATCCGTAGGGAAAATACCACTGGCGCGAACTCCAAATCATGCATGGGGTAATTCTTCTCATGAGGCTTAAGCTTACGGGAAGCATAAGCTATGGCCTGTCTCTCCTGCTGCAATACACCTCCCAGTCCTTGCAAAGACGCATCGGTGTAAACCAAATACTCAACTCCCGGTCTCGGCAATGATAACACAGGTGCTGAGGTCAATTTGTCCTTCAATTCGTCGAATGCCAACTGACAAGCATCACTCCAGATGTATGACACACCCTTACGAGTCAGATGTGTCAAAGGACCTGCTATCTCTGAGAAACCCCGAATAAACCTCCTGTAGTATCCTCCTAGACCCAAGAAACTACGAATCTCAGTCGGTGTGGTGGGCTGTCCCCACTCCCTCACCGCTGATACTTTCCCCGGATCAACAGATATTCCCCGGTCGGAAATGATATGTCCCAAAAACTGGACTTCCTTCAGCCAAAACCCGCACTTCTCATATTTTGCATACAACTCGTTCTGACGAAGTGTCTGCAAAACCTGCCTCAAATGCTCGGCGTGCTCCTCCTCTGTCTGGGAGTAAACCAGAATGTCATCAATGAAGACAATGACAAACTGATCTAGGAACTCCCTGAACACTCTGTTCATCAAGTCCATAAACACTGCTGGAGCGTTGGTCAAACCAAAAGGCATAACCCAAAACTCGTAAGAACCATATCTCGACAAGAACGCAGTCTTCGAGACATCCTCCTCCCTGATACGCAACTGATGGTATCCCGATCTCAAGTCAATCTTCGAGAAGAAAGAAGCTCCTCTCAACTGGTCGAATAAGTCATCGATTCGAGGCAACGGATACTTATTTCGTATCGTGACCTTATTCAACTCTCGGTAGTCCACACACAATCTTAGTGAACCGTCCCTCTTCTTCATAAACAAGACTGGAGCGCCCCAAGGTGAGGTACTCCTGACCTAACAGCTGCTCTATCTGATCCCATAACTCCCTCATCTCAGCTGAAGCCATACGGTACGGTGCGTGTGCTATAGGTCTCGTACCCGGTAGCAAATCTATAACAAAGTCTATCTCTCGACTGGGCGGTAAGCCTGGTATCTCCTGAAACACATCCGAATACTCCCTGACTACTGGGATAGAATCTAAAGGAATCACTACCTCCTTAGAGGTATCCTCCTCAATGTAATACAGATGAGCGGTCGATCCTCCCTCTGGGCAAGGCATCGCCACTACAAACATCTCTTGCCCCGGAATGGCAAAAACAATGCTCCCGCTGAAGCAATCAATCATGGCCCTATAAGCTACGAGCCAATCCATCCCAATAATCACGTCGTGAACATGCATATCTAATACTAACATATCTGCAGGTAATACCAAACCACCAATCTCTACCCCCACTCCCCGGCATATAAAGAAAATAAGTGACCCACTCCTCAATGGTGAGTCGACACACGTCACTGTGCTCTCTGCCGTGGCTAACAATCCTAAAGCTTTCGCGAAGTGTGTAGCTATAAAATAGTGTGTAGAACCCGTATCAAATAATACCCGACCCATAGTGCCATGGATAGGAAACGTACCCTCAATCGCGGGCGGTGCCTGTGGAACTGCAGCCTGGTGGACGTTGTAGACACGTTCATACTGTAGCTGCCCCTACTGAGCTGGGACTGCTAGAATGGGTGGCAATGCTGCCATCTGTGGCGGTGCGGGAAGAGCGGCGGGAAACATAGGCCTCTGTGGCTCCTGGCGAGCACCCTGCTGCTGCTGCTGTGGGGCCCTGCCCCTATCAGGACAATCATGTCGCTTATGGCCAGTCTTGCCACAAACAAAGCACTTCCCTGGGAAGTTCCCTCCTCTCTGCCCCTGCTGTCCCCGGCCCTGGTGGCCGTTACCGTTCCTCCCTTGGCCCTGTTGGCCCTGGTGAAACTGCTGCCCATTCTGCCCCTGTTGGCCCTGATGGCCGTTTGGACCCTGATGGCCCTGACGGAAACCTCCCTGTCCCTGTCTGTAGTTCCCTGACCGGAACCTCTTATTATCCCCCTGCTGGGAGCCCTGCTCATTCTGTCTCTGCCCCTGACCAGATTGTGCCCCGCTGGCACCATGTCCTCCATTCCTGCCCTGATGGCTAGACTCCCCCGACCTCTTGCCCTCGGCCATATGAAAACGGTGGTCCTGGCAGTGCAACAATACAGCGTTAACCACATCAGAATAAGTGGCCAACGATAGGTTCCCTAGCAGATGCTGACGGATCCTCCAAGTCAACCCGTCGGTGAACTTATCAATTTTCTTCTTCTCTGTTGGTATCTCGTGGGGAACGATGTTCAACAGATTCATGAACTCGGCCTCATACTCGTCCACAGTCTTGCCCTCCTGCCTCAGATTCATCAGCTTCCTCCTCATTTCCGTATGAACAGCTGACGGAAAGTACTTGCGGTCGAACCGCACCCAGAACTCCTGAATCGTGAGGGTATCCCTCTCCTCCATGGTGGTAATAGACTCCCACCACTGCAGTGCAGATCTAACCAGCTTGAAAGTAGCTAGCACCTGCTTCTGAAAATCCGTGCACTCATACATCCTCAAGTGCCTCTGCATGTCCTTCCTCCATTGGCTCGAGACTACCACATCTGAGCTACCTGCAAACTCTGGCGGATGCGCTTTTTGAAAAGCGTCACGTACATGTTCCCAAGCAGACGGGAATGCATTAGCCTGTACTGGTGCGGCAACTGGAGCCTGAGGTGGTGCCTGCTGAACAACGACAATGGCGGCATTTACCGCTTGGGCTACTATAGCTGCAACCTCAGCGGCGTTCATCATGCCCTGAACTGGAGCGGGTTGGGGTTCGGGCGTTGCATCCCTGGGAACTCATCGTGCATGTCGTGGAGGCATCTGAAATAAGAACAAAGTATATAAGTTCGCTGTTTATAAACTTACGATAGCTGAAGTACGAAGCATACACAAAAAGAGTACAACAGTCCGAAAATATAGGGCTCTATATCAAAGAAACTTAGCGGAAACATAATAAGCCGTCAGATCCTAAAGGACACTAGAACCTGATGCTCTTATACCACCTGTGACACCCCGACTAATTAAATACCGGGTAGCTACTCCTTTATTAAATTAATTCAAAATGCCAAGTTGGCCCAGTTAATAGCATCACTGTCGAAAACATTTTAATGCTTACTAACCACCTAGTATTTAAAAAGTAAGTGCCAAATTTTAATTGAAGTCTGATTAACAAGCAACAAGTGTAATAAAGAATAATAACACCATTCACCATAATGAAGTAAATAGAATGAACATCACATATCGTAAATAAAGTCTGGAGGAAAAACTCCTCACTACAATCCCATAACTGAAATAAGTAAACCGAAAACTAAAACAGTACATGCCAAAGTCTGAAACTGAAATGGAAATGCAACTCTAATAGAAATGGGGAACATGCCCTACAACTGATAGATAATGAATCTGGAATCCAAGTGATAGAGGCGTCTACAAGCAAATCCCTGTAGCTTCCACAAACAGCTACAGCTCATCACCTGAATGAATGTCCTATGCATGGTGTCCTTGTGGCTGGGCACCTAAAATGGTTTTACAAAGAAAATTAGATTTGAAAAACAAACGGGTCAGAGCCCGAATGTGGAGTTATATTTTAAAAACCTGCAAGTGCTTTAAAAACATTTAAAACATTAAATGCAAAGTACATGTTAGGACGTGCACTCACATGATATTCTCACCTCTCGTCTAACTGTGCACTCCTAACGTAAGTACCCATCTATAACGACACAAACAACTAGCTAAGTGCCAACATATCTAGCTAGACTGCCATAGGTCCTACCCTTATTACTCGATTCTATTAACATAACAATGCTCGTAATTAAGTAGGGTTTAATGCAAACTCAGATGCTCAATATGCAATATATTACTATCAGCTAACTCGTTATGTTTCTCGAAACAATATTGTAATTATATTCACAACAATAACATGAAGGTTCTCATTAATTAAGTGTATATTATTCACATCATAAATATAAAATATAAGCACCCCGAGAACTAAGCTGTGGTGCACACATACTCTGCTATCCATCCCGGTACATCACGAACATAAGGATTACATATTCCGAATCTCTCAGGAATAGTTCATAGATAACAACATCACAAATAATGGAGGCGAACACAGTCACATCACATGGGTCGCGTACATACCTACGCTCCCACGATCAGCGGACTTATTAACATCCCAATAAGTCTTTCTCTGACCTATGTTCATCGAGGTAACCAGTCTAAATCCGGGCAACACAAGGATTAGAGGGCCCTAAGCGAACGCAAACCTCCCGTGATAGCAAGTATGGTAGGTATGTCATACACACAATTCATATACCAATACTAAGTAAACACACGTCTTAGTAATACCGTAGTTTAATTGTAGTACGTATCGCATTCTCGTACTAACTATAATTATCACAATTTATACTATTCCGGTTTATAATCACACGGGCCATAATTTATTCTCACGTCGTAGTAGACACTCACGTCTCAACCCAAACCGTCCATTTAATATAACTCTCGTATATAATTTACTCCTCATAATAACCCAAAAGTCCCAAATCCATCAATACATCATCAAGGAATGTTAACTCTACCCTCGAACAAGTTTACGGGACTCCAAAAATCAAAACAGTCCAAAAAGGACCAAACTGTCAACTCGTTAGAAGTCTCGTTCGAACGAGACTGTTCGAAAGAGATCCCTCTGTCAACTCGTTAGAAGTCTCGTTCGAACGAGACTGTTCGAACGAGATTCCAGTTCGTTCGAACGAACTGTACCTTCTAACGATATCTCATTCGAACGAGATATCGAACGAAACTACCCCTCGTTAGAAGAGACTGGTCAACTCGTTAGAAGCTCGTTCGAACGAGCTCGTTCGAACGACCTGGGTAGGGGCTTCTAACGATCTACCAGTTTCGTCCCAGATTTTCTTAGTTACGTTTTTCATCCATTTTATCACTCCTAATCTCTTCCAAAGTTCATCCCAACAACGTTTTGGGGTCTCTAATTCATCCTAAACATATTCAAGTCAACTCCTAACATGTTTTCAAGGATTAAATCTCTTTAACATCAATCAAAATATAAATCTCTACACTTTTTCCCCAATTATTTCATGAACATGAACCCTAACTTTTGAATCATGAATTAACTCACTATAAATCCATTTTAAATTCCTTCCTATCACAGATATCATGAGAATAATTTTCTACCTATCATTCTACATGCAATTCTCCTCAATATTTTCAAGTTCTAAGCTCCAAACTACATGGGTTTTCATTATCTTTCAAGAACAGTTGTAATTCATCAATTTTCTAACATGGAAGAAACATTCTACGAATTTAAATATGATTAAAACACTTGCCTTGATTGGATTTCTGATTTTGGTGTTGGTTTGGTGAAGATTTCTGTAGAATTCCCTCTCTCCAAGCTTCTCCTCCAATGGTGGCTTAAGGTGGCTAGGGTTTTCTTTGGGAAAATTTGTAAACCTAATGATAGCCTCCGTAGCTTAATGGGTTAATATGGGTTGGTTAGTGGGTTTAGTGGGTTAAATCCACATCAGATTAAAACTCCCAATTTTCGTCACTTTTAATTCCTAAAAATGTAAAATTACCAAAATACCCTTTAAGTTGCCGGTATGGCCTAAAAATACCCCGGGACCCAAACTACACCCCCGGCTAGTGTTTTCTGACTATCTCGACCCTTTCGGACGCGTTGGCGCACTCAAAATGACCATACGGATTATAGATTTTAAATTCACGTTTTATAATTAAAATAATATACCATGACGCGACGGTCACACGCGTCTCAACAAAATTTCTAAAATGCCGTATATCAATCTCACGACAAATTTTATAATACCAAATACATATATCAAAACATGTATGCACATAATCAAATACCAACTCGCATCTCGTTAGTATTTATAACCCGGATTAATTTCCAATTAATACGCATTTAATTAATTAATCCCATAAATAAATATAACCAAAAGTACGGGGTATTACACTACAGTCATTGACTTTTGCCTTGGGCCTATTAGATGGACGGTCTTACCATGCAGTTTGGCTAAGATATTTTTTATTATAGGTGCTCCCATATCCTAGACATGGTTAGGGGTGTTCTTTGGACGATCTACAAAATCAAAAATAGTAACAACTATTAGTGTCACGTAAGATAAAATGAGATGAAAATAAAAGTTTAAAAAAGCTTCATTACATGAAATATTATGAAAAGACTCCAATGGGTTGGACCCCATCCCAACCAATCAGAGGATCACAGGCATGATCAATTCTTCAAAAAGAATAAGACCATTAATTGGTTAATTCTCTTCCCATTTCTTATAACCATACCATAATCAATTTTGGTCAAGAAACTAATCATGTCCAACTTATGGAGCACCCTAATTTCCCTATGTAGCAATGACTCGTCATCACCAAACTCCCACAAACTCGAGATGAAGAAATTATTTAGACTTCCAGTCATGGTTTACACTAAACCAAAAAAGAAAAGTATCACCCTTCACGTGGCCACCCTTGTCATGGTCTTTGACCATGACAAGTAGGGTTGTCACGGACGTGTCATGGTCTTACAAAGTTGTCACGGTCTTTGACTGTGACATGGCCGTGATAAATATTTTAACATAATTACCTAGCCATTCTTTTTCTTTTCCATTGCTTCAATTACCTCATTTATCTCCCTATCTATCTTAGCATCTGGCTCTCTTTCCCTCTCAACGACTTCCTATCTATCTCTCCCTCTCAATCATGTACATTCTCTCTCTCTCTCTCTCTTTCTCTCTCTCTCTCTCTCTCTCTCTCTCTCTCCCCTTTGTGTGTGTGGGTCATTTTTTTTTTGTGTGGTCAGTGTGTATGGGGGAAATATTTGAGTGTGTGTATAATGATCAGTGTGTGTGTGGCGGGGGGTCAGTGTGTGTATGTGTGTGTTTTGGGGTCAATGTATGGGGGGGTCAAGATTTCAATATGCGTGTGTGGGTTAGTGTGTGTGTTTGAAAATGAAATTGTTATTGAAATTGAAATTAGTATTTAAAATTGGTATTGGTATTGAAATTGAAATTGAAATTAAAATTGAAATTGGTATTATAAATTGAAATTGGTTTCTCTCTCTAATTGCAGCAGCGGTGACCCCCTTTCCTCCGCCTCACATATTTCGGTGACCATCTCTCTCTCTCTACACACATTTCGATACATCTCTTTGTCTCTCTCTTTATATATATATAAATCTCTCTCTCTATCTCTCTCTCTATATATATATATACACACACACACACACACATAGAGATCGTTGAATTGTTGAATTATTTGGGATTCCTAAATTGTAGTTGACTGGTGGATTTGATCATTTAGATGGACATTGAGTTGGTTGGCCCTAGGAATTTCTAATATATCGCATTATTATTTGCATTGTTATTTGGGATTCTCGAATTGTTGTTGACTATTGGAATTGAACATTTATGTTGCCATTGAGATGGTTGGCCCTAGGCATTTCTAACATTTAGGATTATGATTAAACCTAATAAAAATAAGACATAATTAAATGAAACTATATATTTTAAAAGCTTGTCGTTAAACAATTAGTAATGCAAAATGAAACATATAAAAGTTGATTTAGTCTAAATTTACACATGCTTAGATTATAGTAATGAGAACCGCAATATATAGCCATTGGCTCCTATTTCATGCACCTATTTGCCCCATAATAGTATTCACATTTGGAGTAACCCAAATGTGAATAGTATTATGATCCAACACAGTACCCTAATTGTGAATACAGTTATGATGGAAAAAAGGTGAGTGAAATAGGTGACTAAGCATAAATTCTTCTGAATTTAGCCCCTTAATTTAGCAATTTTAATATCTCGAACAATGTAATTGATTTTATTTTATCCCATATCATTTCTAATGACTTCTTCTAACAATTACCCTGAGTTTTGTGTATTTCTTATTGATTTTACAGGTATTTAGTGCAAGAAAAGAAAGAAAGAAACTGAAAGAAAGGAAGAGAACAAAGGACGACAAGTCAAAGGGAATTTTCGTAATTTTACAGCCATATTCTGGAGGTGGGGAAGACTAGAAATTTGAAGAGATATAAATTACAAAAACAATTGGAGTCATTGACTATCTATGGTGGTTCTCGTTACTATAATCGAGGCAAGCATGTGTAAATTTACATTTAATCAACCTGTTATATAACATTTTCTTTGGGGGGTGCATGCATGCATGTATTCTCATGTGAATTCATGACATAACGGTTCGGTAACATTTATAACTACTTTAAATTACATATAGTGCGCATAGACACTGGACTTCTAGTTCTTATGCGTACGCATTAAATAGCCCTTAGACCCGTTTGAGAGTCATTACCCCAGTAATGTGATCTCTCGAATGATCCCATTTGGACAGTTTGGGACAATATAGTTTCTACATAATAATATTCTTAGTGGCTTAAACATGTTACTTTGGGGAGAAGTTTTCCTGCTGTATCTTAAGATTCTCTAGGTACATACTAGATGATGTGGTGATAAGTGTTATTTTGATTGATAGATTTAAATAAAACTTACACTGGCAAATCAATGTCGTGTACTTGGAGACATATGGGGATATGCTGTCGAATGTTTCTTAAATTGGAACAATGTCATGAGTTGTTAAGTATATTACAGAAATATGGGGTCTTGAATGGGATATGACCACTCACCCTTTATAGTAGATGGCGAAAATAGGATTCATATTGTTTTTATAATATAACACCAAAAGATGAAATGTCAATTTTGTAGGAAATCATTTATTGGAAATTAAATGTTCACAGGTTTTTTATATTAATCCATGTATAGATGCTTCTTACCCATCATAAGTGATTGTTTCTAGTAGTTGTAATGGAATATCCTAAATACAAAGAGTCGATGGACGAGACAAATAAAATAGGGGATGTGTCTCGTAAAGGTGTTAATAAATTTATGAAATACGCAAAGAAATGTTGTAATGATGAAGAATTCTCGTGTCAGTGTGCTAAGTGTAGGAATAGTAAGGTTTATGAATGGAAAAGAGTTGAAATACGTTTGTTAAGATGGGGTAAGAAATATAGTTATCGATATAGGATTTTTCACGAGGAATTAAAAGTTCCTTTTGTCCTGGAGAAACCGTCATATAACCTTCAATAAATAAGATAAATATAAAAGGGAATGATAATAATGTAGATCATAATATGTTAGAGGGTTAAGTGTATTATGCATATGGAGTTCATGAAGTGTAAGAGAATGAGTTCACTGACGATGTACAAGGTTCAGGTGCTCATGAAGATATGGAGATAATCCTTGATGATGACTACCGAAGTTTAAAATTTAAGGTGAGCCAGCCGTTGTACTCCGGCTATAATAAAGATCAAACAAATTTACACTCCACGGTTAGTTTACATAGTTTTAAGACCCAATATGGTTTGTCTTCCAATAACGTAACAAAAAAATTTAATTGGGTGAAGGTTTTGTTACCCAAGCAGAATACGCTTCTAACATTACACCAAATATCGAAAATGGTCATGGAGAAGGGGTCACGACTGGAAGCCTTAACCACCTAGTCACAGACTAAAATTGCGACCAAAGTCAAAATGGGCATAACCAAATCCATGACTCTGTGTGGTCATGGGTCATTTTGTGTGTGGTCACGGATTTAGAGCCATACTCATTTGGGTTACGGCTATGGACCTTGGCTCCTTTGGGTCATTACTTTAGACCCTAACCCAGCCGTGACGATTATGGCATCACGTTTCCCTCAATTTTGGTCAGGGATGGATTCATGACCGTTAGCCGTGACCACAAACTTCATTACATAGGGATATGGTCACGGACTTAAGCCGTGACCATATCCCTGTGTAATGAGGTTGGTGGTCATGGCTTTGGGCCGTGACCATGTCTTTATTTCCACACTGAAGTGTAAAAAGTAAATGGGTCACATCATATGGTCACAACCCTAAGCTGTGACCATGGTTTTTATACTTAAAAAACGTAGGATAATTTTTCAATTCCCTCCAAAAATTCTAAACCCTTATTTTTCTCTCCCTCTCTCCGGCGATTTCAGCTATCTCCTTCTCTCAATCTCAAGCTCTCTCTCAATCTCAAAGGTAAATATGTGTGTGTGCATATTTCTCTCTGTGTGTGTATACTGTAAATATGTATGTGTGTGTATATATACGTTTGTGTATTGTGTATATGTATGTAGTTGTGTATACATTGTCATTATGTGTATTGTGTATATGTATGTAGTTGTGTATGTTGTAAATGTGTTTGTGTGTGTGTATTATAGAAAAAAATATGACCAATGTTGGTTTAAGTTTCAAACTATGCCAAATTATAATTTAATGGATATTGTTGGTTTATGTTTTAAACTAGGAAACATTTTAATTTTATGGATATTATTGGTTTAAGTTTCAAATTAGGGAAAATTTTAATTTAACGAATATTGTTCATTTAAGTTTGGGGCTGAAATATAAAAATATACATCTCCATTAAAATTAAGTCTTAATAATGCATAATCTATTAATTTTAAGGCTAATGTTTGTAAGGGTTAATTTTAGGGATTGTTGGCTTAAATGACAAAAGTAGGTATTCAAAACCTAATAAATTAACGGTCGATGATTCATTAGAGCCATATTTTATGGGAATCATATTCATGATCTTGTACCTAATAACTCATTGATGATTTATTAAAGGAATTATTTATAGGAATTATAATCATGCTCTCGTTCATTTTTCTCATGAAAAATCAGTCACAGTGATAATAAATGGCAATAAGAGTGGGAAAGGTTGCAGTTGGACCGCAAGCGTACATCTTTCATTAATGATCCTCATAAAGTGGGTAATCTGGTTTATTGGTTTGGGACTAGGAAGATCGAACAATTTAACTAACTTGTAAACCGTGGAGTTCATCTCCAGCAAGAGTAATTGTCCGATAGTATTTCGGTTTCCCTGCCATAATGTTAGGATGAAGCTCTACAATATATATATTGCGTACATAATCCCGATAGACCAATGGCCTTGCTTACGCTATTAGAGAATACAGAAAAAGTTCACCTATTATGGATAGAATTACATACAAAGAGCATTAATGAAGATTGGGATGTCTCACAACATATGCATTTAAAACTCAATCTTGTCAATAGGCTGAAGAGGATGAGATTTCGAGTTCATGCCGCTGACATCTATGTATCAATTATAGATATGCTTCCTCCTAATTGGCCACGTGCAAAAATCCATAAGTTTTTTAAAACAAATACAGAATGGATGGAGATCAGACACATTGAACTTTTCTTAAAGTCTTACCATGAACATGTAGATTATAATATATGGGAAAAATTTATTTTGTTAGATATATTTTCATATTGAACTTTGCAATTATACATCTATTATTATAGATACACATTTTACTTTTATTATTTTTGTAGATAATGTCGGATGGTAATGGAGGCAAAGCTCCAACAAATAACGTGACACAAGCACAAGGAGAATTCTAATCACCAATTGGTGAGAAATACTCAACTCCATAAGATGTTCACTCCCCTAATCCAAATTCTATTTATTCCCCTACTCCATAAACTATTCACTCCCCTACTCTAAATTCTGTTCACTCCCCTACTCTACAGTTTAGTTGTGGGAGGCAAGATACTCCCACTAATTCGACAGACATGCCCAATGCTCCTGAAACTGGCGGGTCAGTTAAGAAGAAGCCCATTGGGTTCTCTTTATTGGGAAATAACCCCCCGAGGGATAAGAAACACGTTCAACAGTTTAAAGCCCAGTGCTTGTCCTCGACAAAAATGAATGTGGGACTGGGAGGAGCTGACAATTGGAACATCATAGATGAAGATATTAAAGATGACATCTACGAGCAACTGAATAAACATTTTTCATTTTTCCCCAACTCAAAAAATAAGGTTCTTTCTCGAGTTGTTGAACAACTCCAAACATATTGGAGAAACATTAGGCAGAAGCATTTCCCTAAGGGAGCATCGAGCTCCCACATTTTGGCACTGAAAGAAAAAGTCCCTTCGAACGTTGAGATTTCAGTAACTCAATGGAATGATTTTATGGAGAATGAGGCGAAGGACTCCAAAATTCCACAAAGGGAGAAAAACAAGCACAATAGGATCAAAACAACTGATGTCCATCGGCTTGGCTAAAAATCTTATGAAGATTTGTAGAAGGATTGGATGACCATTATAAAAGGCAGCCTGGATGAAGGAAAGACACCGAATAGGGACCACTTGTATATCCATGATAGACGAGACAAAGATAATAAATTCCATCCTCACTTTGCCAAGACTCTAGAATCAATAGAGTTTATCAGTAGTCAGTCAGATTCAAGCCCGTTCGATTGCATTGAAAATGATGCCATTGCACAAACCTTTGGGAAGGACCATAGAGGGAGGACAGGAGGTTTGGGGTCACATATGTCAAAAATAAGATTGAAACACACTACACCTCTCATGGACGAGCTTTCTTATGTTAATTATCAATTCATGTCCAACGATGAACTTCAATCTAGGACCGGAGGGAATATAATGGGGCTTCGAAATGAATTGGGGGGTGTGAATGATAAACTTGCACATATCGTGTCCCTTTTCACCGGTCGTATCCCTTGTATCCCCCAATGCATTATGTTTTCTCTCCATAAATGACAGGGATTCTCCAAAATTTTCCACATTCTTCATTCCCCCCTCATATTCCGGTTCCTCCTTCAACATTCCCTTTCTTAGTGCCTCAGTATGGCACCGGTCTTGAATCATCATCAACAAACCACGGTGACTATGGAGAGAAATACTATATACATGAACTAAGCATTAAATTTGTCATTGGGATCTGCACGGTCATGTGCACTACCATAGGAAATTTAGTACATAATCGACCTTTGCAGCAAGGTGAGTGTTAGATCGTGGTTAATACAGTATATGAGGGTTGTGAAACTGTTCCAGCGCACATCAATAATGGAGAATGGAATTTTTTGAAAAATTATGTAGACTCTGTTACCACTTGGCTAGTTTATCGCTTGATGAAGATGTAGTAATATTTTTCTTATGTTGTAATAATATCAGTAGACAGATTTATTTAATTTGAGTTTAAGTGGTTGTGTGGTATTATTAATTGGCGTGTTCTTGTATTTAAGTTATTGCATAGTTTGATTGATTCGTGCGTTGTTCACTATATTAGTGCTTTACTTTGCAACGTGATATTTATGCAACATGATATTTATTTTATCATGTTAACATAGGACTGCAATTTGAAGATTGTTAAATGGATTTTCCACTATACAAAGAGTGGAAGATACGATTTTAAGAACCTTAAAACTGAGAAGATTCCATGTCCGTGCACCTATTGTATAAACTGAAAATATAAATATTTAGATGATGTTGAGTAACATTTAATAACGTGGGGATTTTTTCAAGATTATAACAAGTGGACATACCATGGTGAAAACCAAGTACTTTATGTTTCCGAAGAATTATAGGTAACCGACCACGTAATAGAAAACCAACGAGTGAAAGTGGTAAATGATTCGCCAACACATCATCCATTGACCGACCTAATTGACGATGCTTACGGAGTTCACCATGACCAAAACCACCGACCAGATAATGCGCACAATGAAGAATTTGATACTGAACAACCAGAAGACTGAGAATGTATACGGTTGAAAGCCGATGCGGCTAGATCGTTGTATAAAGATTGCGATGAAGATTATTCATTTTATATGCAATCATTAGTTTGCATAATTTGAAGAGTAAATTTGGCTTGTCTGGGAATAGCGTAACCGGAATTCTTAAGTGGGTTAAAGACATTCTTCCAAAAGAGAACACGTTACCAGATAATTATTCTACTATGAAGACGATCTTTAAGGGTTTGAGATTGAAATAAAAATCTATTCATGCATGCAAGTATGATTGCATATTATATGGAAACGAACACGGAGAGAATGATGAAGATCCAGTATGCGGTGAGCCTAGATATGTCGTTTGTAAGAAGGTAAATGACAAACCTGTAAAAATCAAAAGAGATTGCAAGTCCCACAAAAGGTTTTAAAGTATTTTCCACTTGGGTCACGGTTAAAATGATTTTTTTAATGTATTGTGGATAACGGAGGCCATGACATGGAACGCTTAATGCGAGGTGGGTGGAAATTTGATGCGTCATTCGGTTGATTCACACGTTTGGAAAATTTCAAATTCACGACACCATAAATTACATAAGAACAACGCAATGTTCGTCTTGCAATCTCAATTGATGGGTTTAACCCTTTCGATAAATTAAGTACTAGTCAAAGTTATTGGCCAATTCTCATGGTGCCTTTAAGTCTCCCTCCGACACTGTGCATGAGAAAGGAGTCAACATTATTATCTTTATTGATACCCAGGCCAAAGGCTCTGGGTGATGATATTGATATATTCTTACCCCCATTAATAGAATAACTTAAAGAGTTGTGGGATAAAGGTGTGACGGTGTTCGACTCTCATAAGGGTGAAGAGTTCACACTTAAAGCAATGGTGATGTGGGCGATCCACGACCTTCCTGCATATGGGAACTTATCCAGTTGTAATGCTAATGGTTATTATGGATGTCCCATATATAGGGAGTACACTGAAGCAATTTGGCTACAACATACTAGTCAGATGAGTTACATGGGTCATCGTAGATTTCTGCCGAATAGTCACCCTTTCAGGAATGACAAGTCTAACATTTATCCAGATGCAAATTGCTCGGCTTTCTGGTTAGCAGATCGATGAGAAGGCGACAGCTGCGACTGCGGGGAATAGGTACTTAGGCAAACACCCCAAGTTTGTAAACCTGAAGCGTAAAGCAAGGGGAGACCCTAATGACCCTATTAAAGCAAAACCATGGTCCAGACAATCAATATTTTTTTATTTGCCGTATTAGAACGATCATCATGTAAGGCATGTAATTGATATGATGCACACAAAGAAGAATGTTGCAGAACATATAATAGGAACATGTCCAGGTGGATCTCATTCCAAAGATGAAGAGAGGTCCCGCTGAGATCTACAGGATATGAAGCTAAAGAAGAAACTCTGGTTAAAAAAATGATCCTACAATGGGAAGAATTTCTACCCCTCCAGCTACTTTCACTTTGACTACTAGTGAGAAGAAGATCCTCTTAGACAGGTTGTTCAACTTGAAGACTCCAACGGGTTATTCTGGTAATTTACGTATGGTTCTAAACTACTAAGAAAATGACTTATGGTTGTAAACTACTAAGAAAATGACTTAAAATAGTGCAAGTCTCATGACTGGCATGTAATCATTCAATTAATCCCTCTATTATTTTGGCATTGCTTCCTTGAACACAAAGATCTCCGTCGGGAAATTATGCAAATAAGTTTTTGATTTACCCTAGTTTGTGAAAAAGTGGTAAATAGAAAGAACATTAGAGCTCGAAAATTAACTTTAGTCAGTGCAGTTTGTGTATTAGAGAAATATTTCCCTACGTCATTCTTCGCAGCATCCGCTTGCTTGTGCATTTATGCGATGAAGATTTATTATTTGGCCCCGTTAGGTATCGTTGGATGTATCCTTTTGAGATATTAATGAAAACCTTCAAAGATTACGTAAATAATTCACGATATATTGGAGGATAAATTAGTAAATAATACATAAGTGTGGAGCCATCGTTATAAGTTGTAACACCCCGCACACCCAAAAAGAGACACGCAACATGCTACTGCGATTAAACTAAACTAAATCCATCAACAATTATATAGAGCATGTAAATGTCCACAATTTAAATACAATAAATCCATAATTTCTATTTCTATAATAAAGATTACAATAATTTTAATAATTATCTCGACTATAAAATTCTCCCGACTAAAAATTACACCATTAATTATTAGGACAAAAAAATACATCTTCCAATCCATGCTCTAAAATAATTCTCCAAAATTGTCCTTAGCGTCCAAATCCACTCTAACCTGCCAACTAAAAGAAAATACGGGGAAGTACACAATATGACAGGAATATATGCTAAAAAATAATAGCACGATGAATAAATCACAACAATAAGAATCCGCGTATACAAATCAAATTCAACACTCAAGCATTATATCAATATTAATTTCTCAACAACACATCACCTCATCGTGCCTATGCATTCTTAAGCATATCCGAATTTTGGACTATTGGCGGGTGCCCATTCTCCGTGCCATATTAAAATCTCATGACACGATGCTCAAATCACAATATAATATACCACAATGAATCAATATCATGATTCTAAGAGTTTTCATATTTCAAATGAATATCATAGTTCAACATGAGTGCAATCGACACAGAAAAATAAACGGAGTACTCTCGAGATAATTTAGGAGCATATTGTGTAAGTCTCGTACCTAAAAATCATCACATGAATCGACACATAAAAATCAACCTCTAAATCTAATCGCACCATCACGTTCCTCTCACAAAAATAATCAAATCTCATTCTAGCCCAAACTCGAGAAAACACCAAATATTCCTTCTAATATAAGGTTGAAATCTTGAATAAGTTTGGGGATATGGTCTATAGATGAAAGTGAGTAATTTTGGAGAGGTCTTTTGATTGAAAAGTTTGAGAAAAAGTTATTTGAAAATCCAAGCCACGAATTTGTTGTGATATATAAAGGATTAAGAATTTAATTAAGAAAAGAGTTCTAATCAGATACAAATACTAAAAAAATGATTCTGAACGATTAGACCGTTGGAATTGGATAAAATTTAGAGGATAATTAGCTGAAAACGATAGGAGTTGAAAAAAAATTCCTCTCGATCCGATGGTCCAATATTTTTAAATATTTTTTTGTAGATAGTTTTATGTTTTGAGGACTCATAGAGAGTTTTATGTTTCAAGGACTCTTCTATATAATAAAAATTCAATTAAAACTCAATTTTAATTCTGAGCCCAATTCCGTTTGAAAAATTATTTTTCAAATATAAAAATGAACGTTTTAAATTATAAAATTTCCAAAATTTCATTTTTCTCTGATTTCCAAAATTAATTTAAAAATTCCCAATAAAAAATGGGTTGTTAACGGGTTGTTACATACGTTATGGACTATATGACAGAATAAAATGTGTGGAGGTTCAATCCTCGTAGAGGAGGAGTGATCGAGGAACCTGACGAGTTTGAGGATGAATTATCATTTGGGAACCCTAAAGAGGTGAAACTCACAATTATACAATACGAGCAAGCAGCTCGTTATGTCTTTGAATCGCAAGATGAAGACGAAGAATGCAGAGAGTGAGTATCTATTGAATTATTATTATTTTATTATATGTATTTTATATTTTACGATTCAAACTCTACAGTTTACTCGTTGGAAGTAAGAGAATGAAATTGCCCAAAATCAAAGGAGAAATTGCACAACAACTGATTTTAGGGCATGGGCAACAAAACATGTAAATTTTACATCTTATGTGTGCGGTGGTTTATTCGTCTATGATAAAAACATTCCCTAATACAAATTCATTAGTAAATTCCGCTTCTAAAAAAAGGTGATGTCTCTTCTAGGATTGCACGCCTAGCAAAAGGCCCTAATTTTCATGCGAAAGAGTTTAAGAAATTTCGCACCAACGGTTTTGATTTCATTTCATAACTATATAAGAAAAAACTTTTGATGTAAAATAGTGGAATATCAATTTCTTCCTTGACTACTTGTATCGCTAGCAAAAGCGATAAAAATCCAAAGAATACGCTGTTAACCTATTATGGGATAGTCCAAGAAATATTAGAACTTGATTACTTAGAATTCACAAAAATCGTATTGTATTATTATTGGGTAAAGATGGAGGATACTACGAATGCTTACAAAGTTGATCCTGACTCCAAACTTATTATGGTATATTTGTCAAAGCTGAAGAGTAAAGATCGCATAGTCGACCAGCCTTTTATTTGTGCCTTTCAGAACGTAAAGAAGGTATTCTACTCGAAGTGCATAAACGACGGCAATTAATCCATTATTGTGCATGCACCAAAGGGTATGAATACTTAAGTGGATGCATTGAAGGCTCCAAAAGAGTTCCAATTAGCTCTTGATGACAACCGTAATTTGAAGGATCATTTAGTTGATTTAGAGGAAGATTGAGAATCAAAATATTATGTTAACCCTGTCAATCTTATTTGTATCCTATTTTGATATTGACATTGTATTAGTGCTTTACTTTGATGTACGATTTTTTCATTACTTTTACGAATGTTTATTATGATTTAGATAAGTTAACTTTTGATAATATGTTATACTTAGTCGAATATTTAGTTACTTTCATAAGATGCTCGGTTTAAGAATAGAGTCATTTGAGTTTGTGATCTGATTAAATTGAACCAGCTCAATTTCCACGTGTTCCTATACACATACATTTGTTGATCAGTTTCATTGATGCAGTGTTCATAAAATGAAGTTAAATTAGCTTGATTTTATGAAGATTGTATTAAAAAAACTAGTCAACAAATGTACATGTAAAAGAATACGTTGGGGGCTCCAGGATGAATTTGGTCCAATCACACATTCAAAATACTCTAATTAATGGCCTTCTTGCATCGTAGGAATCAGGTACTCTTTACTTTAATCGAAATAGTTATATAATTGATATGCATTCTGTTTTAAATTTTTTTATATGGTATAAGGAGTATGGGATAATTATAGGTTTTTTTGATTTCGCTGTTTGATAATTATTGGTTGTTGGCTTGTTATTGGATAGTATGTTAGAAGGAGTATGGGATAATGATTGGTTTTGTTTGGTTTGGGTGTTGGATAATTATTGTTTGTTGGCTTGTTGTTGGATAGTATGTTAGAAGGACTACCGGATAATGCTTTGGGTTTTCGCCCTCTAACGGCATGTTTTTAAACTAGTTGTAGATATTTTCAAATTATCGTTATTTTGTCAATTCGGGGGTCCCTTGAGCAAGCGGTAGGTTCTTGTGTGTTACGTTGGTCCCGTGTGAGGTGTTCAAACTTCTTTGGGGGTTGTAGGGTGGCCGCGAATGGGTTTCCCCTCTAACGACACATTTTTAATCCTAAGTGTGCATTTTCTCAAATTATCATCACATTCTCAATACCGGGGTCCCATGACCATGCAATCGGTTCCTGCAAGTTACATTGGTCACGTGCGCGGTGATAGGTCCCCTAAAGGGGTCGCTTGGGGGATCTAAGGGGTTTCTCCCTCTAAAGGCACGTTTTCAAGTCTAAGTGTGGATTTTCTCAAATTACCATCATTTTCTCAAACCAGGGGTTCCGTGACCATGTGATCGGTTGCTACGAGTTACATTGATCCCGTCCGAGGTGTTTGCACCTCTCACAGGGCCGTTTGGGAGGTGCTTTTGGTTTTCACCCTCAAAAGTCATGTTTGGCAAGAAAATCTGCCTTTTCTAGCCTTGCCAAATGCAGCGTGTTGTAGAGCTCATTGAAATTGTTCTGGAAAGGAGTCTTGGATAATATGATTCGTTTTCCCATTTGGAGTTTGATAGAATATTCCAAATACAACTCCTCTCATTACCAGGAGTGTGGCCTTCATCAAGAACAACCAATATAGAAAAATCCATGGAACTCAAAGGCAGACTCATAGGGAACTCAACTTTTGCCTAGGAGATGAAGGATGGGGAGGCAGTTTCTACTGAGCTGGCTCGATAATATCCCTAACATTTTGAATAATTTATAGTAACATCTCGTCCCCATCATTATGAATCAAATAGGAGACCTCACAGAAAGATTAAGAGCTTAACAACCCTTATTGAGGGTTGTTAAGTTGTTAATCTTCCTATGAGGCCACCTTGTAATGTTGCGTTCCATGAACCTTGAAATTAATCCTTTACAAACATTACCTCTCACTCTACTCAACAAAATCGAACTCCAACATCTAAAATCAATAATGGGAACACTTGCTATAGTTTTAAAAAGCTACAGATTCACTCGTGGGAGACTATGTGGCTCCGCTGGACTAGTTTTGGATAGCCTTTGGGCCAGCGAAGCTTTAGGACAGTCATTGGACCAGCGATGCCACAAAATCTCTCATGAGTGAATACCTAGATTTTTAAAACTTGAGCAAGTGTTCCCATTATTGATTTTACATAGTGGAGTTCGATTTTGTTGAGTATAGTGAACAGTAATGTTTATAAGGGATTAATTTCAGGGTGCAGGGAACTCAACATTACAAGGTAGCCTCACGAGAAGATTAACAACTTGACAACCCTCAATGAGGGTTATCAAGCTCTTAATATTTCTGTAAGGCCACCTATTTTGTTCATAATGGTGGGACCGAGCTGCTACTACAAATTGTTCAAAATGTTGGGGCTATTATCAAGCCAGCTCATCAGAAACCGCTTCCCCATCCTTCGTCTACTAAGCATAAGTTGAGTTCCCTGTGAGGCCACCTTTGAGTTCCCTGAATTGTCCTATATTGGTGGTTGTTGATGAATGCCACACTCCCCGTAATGAGAGGAGTCATATATGGAATACTCTATCAAACTCCAAATGGGAAAATGCATCATACTAGCTGGGACTCCTTTCTAGGACAATTCAATGAGCTCTTTAACACTTTACGAAATGAAACATGTCTTTTGAGGTTGAAAACCAAAAGCACCTCCCTAACGGCCCCGTGAGAGGGCAAACACCTCGCACAAGATCAATGTAACTCATCGGAGCCTATCGCGTTGTCATGGGACCCCTGGTTTGAGAAAATGATGATAATTTGAGAAAATACACACTTAAACTTGAAAACGTACTGTTAGAGGGCGAAACCCCTTAGCGCCCCCAAAGTGGACCCTTTAGGGGAGCAATCATCATGCGCGGGACCAATGTAACTCGCAGGAATTGATCACGGGACCCCCTGTTTGAGAATATGATGATAATTTGAGAAAATCCACACTTAGGCTTGAATACGTGTCCTTAAAGGGGAAACCATTCCCCCCAAATAGATCTTTTAGGGGAATAATCTTCGTACACGGGTCCCTTATAGCTAGTAGGAGCCGATCGGGTGGTCACGGGCCCCTTGGTTTGAGGGTATGGCCAAAAATAGAGAATTTTCACACATAGGCTTGAAAACATCTCATCGAGGGGCAAAAACCACACAACGCCCCTCAAAAGGCCCCATGGGCGGTGCCAACACCTTGCTCGAGACCAATGTAACTCATAGGAATCGATCGCATGGTCACGGAAATCCCGATTTGAGAGCATAACACAAATTTGTGAATATACACACTTAGGCTTGAAAATGTGCCACTAGGGGTGAAACCCCTTAGCGCCCCCCAAACGGCCCCGTGAGTAGTGCTAACACCTCTCACAAGACCAATGGAACTCGTAGGAATGGATCGCGTGGTCACGGATCCTCAGTTTTAGAGCACGACCCAAAATAGAGAATATCCACACTTAGGCTTCAAAACGTGTTATAAGGGGGAGAAACCCCGCAAAGCCCTCTAAATGGGCCCGTGGGTAGCGCCAACGCCTCGCTCGAGACCATCATAGCCCTCACTAACTGACCTCGTGGTCATAGGACCCTTGATTTGAGAGCATGATCCAAAATAGAGAATATCCACACTAAGGCTTGAAAACGTGCCGTTGGGGTGCAAAACCCCTTAGCACCCTCCCATTGGCCCCGTGAGCGATGCTAACACCTCGCACGGGTCTAATGTAACTCGCATGAACCGACCGCGTGGTCACGGGACCCTCGGTTTAAGAGCATGACCCAAAATAGAGAATATCCACACTTAAGCATGAAAACATGTTATCGGGGGACGAAACTCTTTGCGCCCCCCTCACGTGCCCATTAGCAGTGCCAACACCTAGCATGAGACCAATGTAAATCGTACGAACTGACCGCGTGGTCACGAGATCCTTGGTTTGAGAGAACGACCCAAAACAGAGAATATCCACACTTGGGTTGAAACGCCCACCAAATGGCCCCATGGGCAGTGCCAACGCCTCGCTCGGGACCAAAGTATCCCGCACGAACCAAACGCGTGGTCACAGGAATCTCGGTTTGAGAGCACGGATCAAAATAGAGAATATCCACACTTAGTCTTGAAAATGTGTCGTTGGGGTGCGAAACCCCTTATCACCCCCCCATGGCCCCATGAGTGACCCCATCAACTGGCACGGGTCTAATGTAACTCGTAAGAATGGACTGCGTGGTCACGGGACCGTCGGTTTGAGAGAACGACCCAAAACAAAGAATACCACACTTAAGAATGAAAATGTGTTGTCGGGGGGAGAAACTCCTTTGCGCCCCCCTCTCACAGGCTTGTGAGCGGTGCCAACACCTAGGACGAGACCAATATAAGTCGTAGGAATCGACCTCGTGGTCACAGGACCCTCGGTTTGAGAGCACGACCCAAAACAAAGAATATCCACACTTAGGATTGAAAACGTGCTATTGGGTTGCAAAACCCCTTAGACCACACCCCCATATCCCTGTGAGAGGCGCCAACACCTCGCACGGGTCCAATGTAACTCGCACGAACTGACCGCGTGGTCGATCCTTGGTTTGAGAGAACGACCCAAAACAGAGAATATCCACACTTGGGTTGAAACGGCCCCCAAATGGACCCATGGCCAGTGCCAACACCTCGCTCGGTACCAACATATTCTGCATGAACCAACCGCATGTTCACGAGAACCCCAATTTGAGAACACGAACCAAAATAGAGAATATCCACACTTAGTCTTGAAAACGTGTTGTTGGGTTGCGAAACCCGTTAGCATCCCACCTCTCCCCGACGGCCCCATGAGTGGCGCCAAAACCTCGTACGGGTCCAATGTAACTAGCATGAATCGACCACGTGGTCACAGGACCCTCGGTTTGAGAGCACAACCCAAAATAGAGAATATCCACACATAGACTTGGAAACGTGCCGTCAGGGGGTGAAACCCCTTTGCCTCCCCCCCCCCCCCCGCCCTGACCCTATAAGTGGTGCCAAAACCTTGTACGGGACCAATGTAACTCATAGGTACCGACCACGTGGGACCCTCGGTTTGAGAGCACGACCCAAAATAGAGAATATCCACATTTAGGCTTGAAAACGTGCCTTTGGGGTGCTAAACTCCTTACCCCCTAAGTCCCTGTGAGAGGCTCCAACACCTCGCACAGGTCTAATGTAACTCGTACGAACCGATTGCATGATCATGGGACCCTCGGTTTGAGATCACGACCGAAAACAGTGAATATTTACACTTAGGCTTGAAAATGTACCATAGGGGGTCAAAACCCCACAACGACCCCCAAACAATCCCGTGGGCGGTGCCAACACCTTTCATGGGACCAACATAGCCACGACCTGACTGGGTGATCACGGGACCCCGAGTTTGAGGGCACGACCCAGATTTTATAATTCCTACATGGGTTCCGTGGTCACGGTAGCCCCAATTTGAGAGCATGGGACCACCGCAAGGTCACCCAAGGAGCACTTGTAGCAACTGATTAGTTAGCCTATTGATTCGAGGATTTTTTATTATTATTATTAAATCTCATCACGACCCAAAGTCGTGACCATGTTATTCATACTGGAAGTCTGGTGATATCTACAGAAAATATAATCACGTCCCAAAGTCATGGCTAAGTTGATTTCTATAGAAAATATAGTCACGGTCCACAGCCATAATGAATATTAATCATCATAATCATAGTAATGGCTTAAAGTCATGACCAAGTTTGATTGTATAGAGAACATGGTGATGACCATGGGCCATGACCAAATGCTTTTTTAATAGAGTGATGGTCACGAGTTTGGGCCGTGACCAGGCTTGTGAAGGGGGTCAGGGCTGTGGACTGTGATGACATCCGTGACTATGGAAATTCTGTGACCAGGCTATGGGTTAGAGATTTGGGCCGTGACCACCGAAATTGGTCACGCCCAATTTGATCATGCACTAAATCTGCGACACACACTACCTAGTGAGGATAAAGTCCGTGACCAATTGCCCAGTTCGATGTAGTGAAAATAGCTATCCTACAATGAAGAATAGTTTGAAAGGTTTGGGAATGAATTATAAATCAATTCATACTTATGTGTGTGACTGCATACTATACCGAAAGGAGTAAAAATATCGATCGTTGTCCGGTATGCGATGAACCTATATATATCCAATTTACTAGAAAGGAAGGCACAAGCTAAAAAGTGCCTCAAAAAGTGTTGAAATGTTTTTCTGTTGGGCCTAGATTGAAGTTGTTTTTCCCAGTACCATGGATAACACTTGGCATGCTAGGGAAGAAGCAGGGGATAATCTCATGCGTCAGGCTATTCATTCTACATCTTGGAAGAGAATAAGTTATGAGTATCCCAATTTTTCTCGAGAACAACATTATATTTGTTTGGTAATATAAACATAAAGTCTCAATCCATTTGGAAATCTAAGTACAAATTAGAGTGTATGGCCCTTGATCCTAGCCCCCACTCAACCTCCCTCCTTCACAGTGTATGAGACTTGATTTTTCGATGTTGTCATTGTTGATACCCGGGACAAAGGCACTAAGTGAGGACCTTTGGTAGAAGAATTAAATGAGATGTGGGAATACGGTGTTCTAGAATTTGACTCTTTTAAAAAATAAGAGTTTATGCTAAAAGTTATGTTGATGTGGGGAATTCATAAATTTCCAGCTCATAGGACATTATCAAATTATGTAGTACATGGTTACTTGGGGTGTCTTATTTATGGTGAGGATACTGAATCTCTACATCTCACCACTAGATTAAAAAATGTATACCATTGACATATGATATTTTTACCCCCCATTCATAGTTTTAGATTTGAGAAAATTTCTAATTTTGTACTGAGATCACATAGTATAAGTCCCACAATTGGCATGAGATCATGTAATTGGTTCCTCTATTGTTTAAGCATTATTTCTCCATGAACAAGGATTTGCGGAGGGTTATTATACAAATTTGCATCTGTTTCACACTTTTATGTGAGAAGGTAGTCAATTGAGATCACATAGTGGCCGCAAAAGTATAGGTAACCTAAGCAATTTGTGTGTTGGAACAGTACTTTCCCCCATCATTCTTTGACATGAGTGTTCACTTATTGGAACATCTATGCAACGAGGCACTTTTACGGCCCAATTAGATTTCGATGGATGTATTTGTTTGAAAGATTGACGAAAGTTTTCAAAGACTACTCTATGAATACATGATACATTGAAGGATCAATTGTAGAGGACTACATCAGCATGGAGTCATCAATCTACACTCAGGAATATATGACTTACCCAAGTAGTGTGGATAAAAGTGATGAGTTCATCGATGCGGGTGGCTAGGTGATGGGCAAACGAGTGAAATTAAAGAGTTTACAACATGAACAAGTATTTCGTTATGCATTTGACACACATGAAAATATCGAAGAATGGAATAAGTAAGTTTATATTATTTTAACTTTTACATTATTTTAATTTTTATACATGATTAATTTCGTAATACATTCATCATGATCAATGCAAAAAATATAATGTGTGGGGGAACAACAAAAGATGAAAAATGATGGCACAGTCAAATAGCGAATTTAGGCTGTGGCTATCACACAAGGTAATTATAATGAAAATGTCTCTTATTAAATTTCACATTACAAGAAAGATTTACAACTAACCTAATTAATTTATCTATATTCTTAGCTCTTACAGGCGGGTGATACGACCTCATGGCTTGCTAGTCTAGCCACTGGACCCTTGTTTATGGAAGAAGAGTACAAAAAGTATGGATTAAACAATTACGCATTCGATTAAAGGGTGTACAAGGAAAATAAAAATGTACAAAACTCAGGCATTTCATACAAGGCTCTTACTTATTTTCGAGAGAGTGCGAAAGATAAAAACCTCATTGAAGCTGAAATGACTTATTATGGTGTAATTCGAAATATATTTGAATTGGACTATATAAACTTCAAAGAGGTTGTGTTTTACTATGATTGGGTAAGAGTTGATGATAAAAATGCTTGTAAAGTTGATCATGGTTGACTTTTCCAAGTTGAAGGCCAACACACATGTGAGCGATAAGCCATTGGTGTGTGCTTTCCAAAATGTCAAGCGGGTGTTTTACTCGAACTATATCAACAATGAGTCATTGTCAATCGTCCTGCATGAGCTAAAGCATCTAAACATTAGTGTGGATGACTTGGCTGCTCGTACCGAATATCAATCCATTTTTTATGATAACCCGAATTTGAAACAACTTTTAAATTTATAGTAAGTATTCCAATTATTTGTAAAAACTAATGGGTGTATTATTCTAGTGCTTTATTATTATCAAATGGCAGTTTAATGCTTTTAATTAATTTGTACTTGATCATTTTACTGCTTCTAATAACCAGTGGGTGTATTCTTTTAGTGCTTTGTTATTATCGGATTTGAATCATAATTGGTTTTTCTTGTTAGTGAATATGTTAATTTGGATTTTAATCAATTTAAGCATTAATTCAAAGTCCATGACATGACCCAATATTGAAATAATATTTAGATTTATAATGTCATTAACTTGTATTCTTCTAGTACTTTGTTATTATCAGATTTGAATAAAAATTGGTTTTTTGGTTAGTGAATATGTTAATTTCGATTTTAATCAATTTAAGCATTAATTAAGTGTCCAATGACATGACCCGATATTGAAATAATATTTTTAGATTTATAATATCATTTTGTACAATATTCTAGTTCATTTGGATTTGATCATTTTATCATATACATGTTTGTACTATTAACAACAATTTTTTTAGAAAATGTCTTCATAAGGGCATCACTGTAGCGGAGGCGACGAAGGCTCATCTGTCACTAGGCCACCAAAATAGGGCAAATTGGGTCCACTGTCGAGAACAAAATGGTCTTAGTAGATAGATCCCTAGAGTTGCTAAAGTCAATCATTGACCCGGGGTACACGGATTGAAGGAAGGTGCCAAATGAGCTCAAGATGGCCATCTGGGGGCACTAGGTGGTGTATTTATATTTATATTTATATGTTATTATATTTTCTAATTTAAATTCAACTAACACTTACTTTTTTTTTGGTTTGTATTTGTTTGACAAGAACAATTCGGCCTGCCCCCACGTGTCCACAACTCCACGTTCGAACAATTAAGAGATAAATATAAAACGTGGAAGAAAAACATGAGGGCACGGTACTTTGAGTAGAGTCAGGAGTCCATTATGAGAGTGCGTGAAACTGTACCAAAGAAGGAGCCGATATCATTAGCACGGTGTCACCCGTTTGTTGACATTGATATTGTGGAGCGACAATTGACATCTTGTTAATTGGGGAGGGCAAACCGGGCAAAAAAGGTGGACGTGCACTACTTCGGACGGACGTCTTATGCCGAGGTGTAGCATAGGATGGTGAGTTTTTGCTTTTCCCTAATTTTATTTTTATGTTATTCTAATTTAGCATTACTTTTCGTTACTTACTAATTCTGCATTATTTTATTTTAGGAGACGGGTAGTGAACCTGGAGGCAGGCCACATAGGCTCGCCTATGTGGCAATTCAAATTAAGAAGGGCAAGGATAATAAGGTGTCCCCGAGCGTGGAAACCACGATTGTAAGTTATAAAAATATCTTACAATTGTTTATTTTTTTTAATTAAGTTATAATTTTTTTTATTAACTTAACTAATTGTGTACTTTTGTCATTTCAGACAAAGCTTAAGGAAGTGCATGACAAGCAGTTTGATGCCAACAAATAATATTTGGCTACGGACGCACTAAGCCAAGTTCTCGGGGAAAATCACAAGGGGAGGACTAGGGAGTGAGCTCTCGAGTGGGGAAAATGAGGCTCACCAGGATTGAGATGAGCAACATCGGCTTCGCTCGTAAGGTGAAAAACCATGGCGATAAGTTATAAAGGTTGGAGGCGATGGTCCTAGATATGTACGCATTCATGAAGAATCAGTTAGGGTCCACCTCAAGTAAAGGCAAGGGGAAGGGGAAGGAGAAATACAAGGACACCACTGCTCTATCTTTCATACCCTCATCTCCAATACGCAAGTACTCGCCACCTGTATATGATCCATTTCCCATGTTGACCCCTTTCAAATGGCTTATGTCAAAAATGGGTGTGCCGAGAGTGTTTTTAATAGACATACTTGGTGGCAGACCAATAGCTAGGGGGTTGGAGGACCCAGACACACACCGGGAAGTGTGGTTTATGGACGTGTCATGCAAGATTTTAAGGCAAAGGTTCGCGTCACGCATATTATGCCCGGAAGAGAGAATGTACCTTTGTGGTTTGATCAACACTGCGTGGTTTAGCGAATTAATGGATGTATCAGTTCATATGTTGTGTGGTCTACCTTCCTCCTCCATCCTGTTCAAGACCCTTGTCCATGGCATTATTTATATTTATTTGATTTGGATATTGGATATTATTTGTATCTTTTTATTTGGTTATGGATATTTGTTGGTTTGTTATGGTCATGGATACTTGTATTTATTTCATTTGGTTATAGAATATTGAACGTTGCTTGATATATATGATGTTTGGACAAGTTTAAATATGATGAAACATGGTAAAATATATTGTTGGGCAGTGGCAGTGGCCATACTACCCAGTAGTTTTTTTTTAATTCTGCCCAGATTTGTTTATGGAGTTTTACTGTGACAAGTCCGTGGAAAAGGAAACTTGTCATGTTAAAAGTCTCTGACAAGTTTTTCTTTGTCATGGATTTGTCACGGTCAAAATCCATGACAAGTTTTCCTTTGTCATGGACTTGTTATGGTCAAAGTCAGTGACAAGTTGATTCTTATCAAGGACTTTAACCGTGATAAGTCCATGAAAATTACCTATTTCACCCCCAAACTTGTCACGATATTTGTCCTTGACATGTGTGGACATCCCCCGATCCTCGCAACGGTAGGGACAAAGAAGAGGGCTGTCTTCAACATCGAGAGGATCTTGGTCCCGCGCATCCCTCTCGAGAGCGGTTCGGCTGGCGTCGGTGATGAGGTAAAAAATGTAGAGAGATGGAGTCGCTAGTCTATTTTACTCAAAACAGACAAAAGAAAAAGGGAGTCATCCCCAAGGACAACATCCAAATACATACGAAACCAAAATGATTCGAAAAGGGTCCGGAGCCTAAGTTACGAAATGGGAATGTGTTAGGCACCCATTATGCCCTTACGGTCTCTCATGGGTTATTGCTATTTTCCTTTATTTCCATGTGATGTGTGTGCATGTGTATATATAGTGGAGATAGGAATCATCGACTTGTATAATGGAAAAGATAAAGCGAGTCATCCGTAGGAATGTTCCTAAAAGTAATATTAGAAAATAGGATTTACGCAATTATCCTACCATTGCTCATTATAAGGGAACGATAATGCACACGGAATAATATGCCACTAAGAACAAATATATGTATATAGAGTCTAAGAGAGTTAAATTTAAAGAATATAGAAAGATAGAAAAAAAGTAGGAAAATGACTCGAGTCTCAGGTATTACCCCGAGACGCCTACGTAGCCTATAGAGGCATCAAAGTCCACGTAGTTCGTATGCAAACTGGGGGGGTGGGATTTATCCCATAAATACAATCAAGGACTTCTCTTATACGTGTGTGTGTGTGTAAAAAAGTGTTTTTAGTTGCGAGAAAAGTGTGAGAATTCCTGTTTGGAATTTATGAGCAGACCCTCTTTTTCTTATTTTTTGGGTATTATTTATGTAAAAATAAGAGATGTGCAATAATACTAGGTAAAAAATTATATTAGGATATGTGAGATGAGAGAATAAAAGTGTTGAGTAATAAAACAATTTAATGCGAATTTAGGAAAATTTAAAGAGAGAGTTGAAAATGTTGGACCTTCTTAGAGATCTTGAGCTTGATCTTAGATGTTGGAGGGAAGCACTTGCATTTGGGTGATGATGAAGGGTGGTTAATTCACCAAGTTTGATGAAAAGGATGATGAATAGTGAAGGTTGGAAAAGGATTTTAATGTGGAAATCACGCTGACTTCGATAGGGGTTTTTTGAGCTCGCTGAGAGTGATGGGTTTCAAATCTTGTCTCCCCTTTGCAATGAGGTCAGGCCCTCATTTTTATAGGACCGGGGCATTTCTGATCGGCATAGCCCTAGTCCTACCAATAGGCAGGTGTGTTTAGGCACACTGCCGATAGGCACGGTTTAGAACTTGCCAGTCTCCTTCAGGTTCCTTCAGAAAATCAGTTGTAGAGCGAAAATCATTGATCCGAATTACGCACGAGGTGAACCATTGGAAAGGTACTTTAGAGACCGTTGAAATTATTTAGGAATGATCTTGGGTCCAAAGTTGACTTTGGGTTAAATATGGCTTGGAAGCGTTCGTCGGTCCTTTAGACGGGGAATTATCGGACACAAACGGATCGTTCGTCCACATGGTAAGTCAGAATCGTGAACGGGGCTGACCGTTGAAAATGTTAGGATATTTACTTCGACATCCCAAAGAGTTTGACTCGGTTTGGGGAGTTGACTTTGGTCAACCGGGGCCTAAAAATGTTTGGTAACCTTTCAGAGTAAAACAGATTGTTCGTCCGTACTGTAAGTCAGAATTATGTATGGAGCGGACCATTAGAAAGGGGTTTCAGTGCCCTTTGAAGATTAATCCAGTCTCAATCAAGCTAAAGAGTTAACTTTGGTCAAATGGAACCTGGGAGCATCCGATGGCCTCTTGATTAAGTTTCGGGGGAGAATGGGCCGTTCGTCTGCATCGTAAGTCAGAATAGTGCACGGGGTGGACCGTTGGAAAAGGGTTTTAATGCCCTTTGAATATTCATTAAGTATTAATTGAGATGAAGTGTTTGATTTTTGGTCAAATGGAGCCTAGGAGTGCACGATGGCCTTTAGGTCAGTACTCGAGGTATAACTTGGGTTTGTAGTGATAAAGCAGGTCCTAGGGGGCCTACAGAGAGGTTAGGGGGTGTTAGAATGGGGTTTCTACAGAGCCCCTCGACGGGTGAGTTTGGAACAAACGATAGTCGTTGAATAGACACAACATGATCCCTTTAAAAGAGGATGACAAGAGGGTCGAGGCCGATTATGAGGACCTAAGGATGAGGATGACCGATTTAGAGGGCTGAGGATGATTAAAAGGGATTCAAGATGAGGGTGACCAATTTTGAGGGTCGAAGCCAATTCTGAGGGCTTAAGTTGAGATGACTAATTCTACGAGTCGAAGCCAATTCTGCGCGTCGAAGCCAATTCTGAGGGCTTGAAGATGAGGGTGATCGATTCTACGAGTCGAATCCAATTATGAGGGCTTAAGTTGAGATGACCAATTTTGCGGGTCGAAGCCAATTATGAGGGCTTAGGGATGAGGATGACCGATTCTACAAGTTGAAGCCAATTCTGAGGGCTTAAGTTGAGATGCCCAATTCTGTGGGTCAAAGCCAATTCTGAGGGCTTAAATTTAGATGACCAATTCGGCAGGTCAAAGCCAATTCTGATGGCTTAAGTTGAGATAACCGATTATGTGGGTCGAAGCCAATTCCGAGGGCTTAAATTTAGATGACCAATTCGGCAGGTCAAAGCCAATTCTGATGGCTTAAGTTGAGATAACCGATTATGTGGGTTGAAGCTAATTCTGAGGGCTTATGGATGAGGATGACCGATTTTTCTGGTCGAAGACAATTCTGAGGGTTTAAGTTGAGATGACCAATTCTATGGGTCGAAGCCAATTCTAAGGGCTTAGGTTGAGATGACCAATTCTACGGGTGAAAGCCAATTCTGAGGGCTTAAGTTGAGATGACAAATTCTATGGGTTGAAGCCAATTCTGAGGGCTTAAGTTGAGATGACCAATTCTGAGAGTCGAAGCCAATTTCGAGGGCTTAAATTGAGATG